>JAVIWC010009190.1:0-1246480 GCA_031894815.1 Creontiades dilutus
TACATCTATGATTTTCATTACAATCGTATCGTTTATAACTGCAGTATAAGCGCGATCCTGGATTTCTTGTGAAAGCTTGACTCCTGCAGGTTTCATTTGATTTTGGTTTCATATTTATTTATTTATTTAATACGGGCAAGCCCAATACAACTAAAGAATTAAATTGCACATATATACAGATAAAGGATGGAGAAACAGAGTCATGAAATTTGTCTATGTTGCATATTATTGTTTTTTTAATTCGTGTCACTGGTTCAACGAAGATGTCCTTTTCGGGGCACTCATGGAGGATCCGGTTCATCATTCGCGGCACTCTGGATAAAGGGCGGTTATATAAATAATTAGTGGGAGAGAAGGATTTCCAGAAGAGATGTTGATTTCCCGAGCCCAAGCGGGGTACAAGAAACTTCATCTCAGAAAGCAGTGCGGGTGCGTCCACCGTTCCTCTGAAGAAAACTCACGTCCGCCAAGAGTCTGCGAGCTGAGGGATTTAGCAGGCCAACTTCTGCAGCCAGCGAGTCGTAATCAAACTCATCCTGCGTGAAGTTTATAACCGACATATCTCAGAAACTTGCGATGAACTCTCTCGATCTGTCTAGTATGACACTGGTAATACGGGTTCCAGACGACAGAAGCATACTCCAGAATTGGAATCACCAGCGCTTTATAAATGGTCGATATAGCTGGTACATAGTTGAAATCTCTGGTATTCCGCTTGATAAATCCCAAGACCCGCATCGCACGGCTAGAGATAGCCGAAATATGGTCCGAGAACGAGAGATGACAGTCAAGAAGCACACCCAAGTCGCGAGTCATATGCTGGGATCGAGTTTAGGCTCTCGATGGCTCCCGATAAACTCCATCTATCATTTTCTACGAGTCAGATCGTCCAATTTTATGGTCCATTCTAATTTACTGTTTCCTATAGCATTTGAATTCATGGCGGAATTTTTCAGTCATTTAAAATATCTTAGGGGTCGATACATTCATGTTACGGATAATAGGAAGTTATGAGTCACATCCAACTTGGGTGACGTTTTTTTAAAACGAGTTTTTGCGAAGCCATTTCATCCGATATCCAGACATTTTTACAACGAAAAAACCTTTTTTCTTCGATTCTCTCTGCCGATCACCGTAGCTATTAGCGGGCGTGATTGAATACACTGAGACCTCATTACCGGCGATGGGCGGACGTGAACGATGCTCACGCAAACCGCGGGCACTCAATCAAAATCAGTTGTCGGTAAGTGGGTGCCCATAACCTACCTCTCCAGTAGGTTGAGTAGGTACCCGACCACATCTGAGAGCCGGCTGTCCCGCGTCTCATAACTCTCTGTGCAGAAGTGCACCGGTGGTTGATGGATGATCGGCGGACGAATACGGAACCGCCTTTTACTTAAGGACTCATATGTTGATATCGCACCGCATTGTCATGGAATGGTTATAACTAGATCCGGTATCAACTGCAAAAATTTGAAGCCTAACAAACTCTGAAAATGCAAAACTTGCATTTGGGAAATGATTCAAAGAAAACTAACTCACACAATCGTTATATCTTATCAAAATCAGACTAAAGCGAGTGTTTTGGGTGTGACGAGGATTTACCTTACACCGACACTGATAGTTTCTGCAAGCTCTTGAACGAACAAATAGAAAATAATACAAGCTTTATCACTCCCAAAGATTCCAGATTTCAGCCTCTCAAGTTGAGTCTCATTCATCTCGTACCTCATTGATACCTCAATTTGCAATTCTTCTCTGCCTGCACATTCAGCGATATGTGATTCCCAATATCTGTTACTTAAGTAGAATATGGACAAAATTGCCTATAGACCTCATTCATCGGATACAATGGTTATAAAAAACTGATAAAAATTAGACTTCACCAGACCATAAGATGCTTTTTCCAAAGTTCGTCGTTTCTAGGGGGGTTTCAATAAAATTTATTATAAGGAAAATATAGCTTTGCTTCTTTGATGCGGTCGATCGTCTCAAATTAATGTAAATCTCATCGCACCATCATATGATAATTATGATTATCGTATTATTATATATCTAATCCATTGTGCCAGTGCTGCCTGGAAATAGTATCTACAGGATTATCGCATTTAAATTATCGTAATATGACGCATTATGTCAAATAAATCAAGATAAGAGTAACCTTAAAAACACCTTATTGCAATAGAATCTGTTTGGCTCAAAGCACAGAATTAGTTTTGGCTTGTTGGATTAGTGATGTAAAATTTTATCCAACTACCAAACCTTTTGAAAACATTCCATGATGTAAGTTGTTCCACCGAAATTAGATTCCTGGACTACTAACTTGTTTACCTGGACGATGTCGTTAGGCGTTCCCCGAGTTATGATGTCGCAGGAGATTTAGAGTATTTGGCTAGGTATAGCTCATAACCTGGTCTGGAACACTGATTTTGGAAAACCCGGTCGAAATCGGGCGATCCGTTCTGGTGTCTACAAACGACATACCGCAAATATGTATGTAAGTATTACAATTCAAATCTTGTCGGAATGGGTATTCCTGATCTCATTCTTGAATAAGTTTTTAAGTTTCCTTATTCCTTAGTTCCTTTTCCGCGTATAATCTGCAAGTTTAATGGCAGCACCTGTCTCTGGTGATCTTTCGATTCCCCCGTTGACTCATCCACTCGATAATTTTTTTTCTTCTTCTCTGTTCCGACTCGCTAATCTCCTTTCCCTTCCCTCGTTTCACCTTCAACTTGCACAATCCGACTTGACATTGTGTTCGAATCCGTTACGGTCCTGCCCACTCAGAGATCCTGGTTGGAGCGGAACGTTGACAAACAAACGGATCAATCGCTTACGTCAGCCCTGGTAAATTGAGAAACAACAAGTTAGGTACCACTTCGACAGAATCTTTCAGTGATTTTTGGGTTCTGGTAGATCGTATCGTATGGTCCTTTTGAGTGAAAAATGACAATGATATACTCTGTCTTTTTAATCGCCGTACAACAATATTCAAACTTTTCTTAAAATTCGATGCCTGTTGTTTTCTATACTTTATTAGGCTAGATCTGTTTTCATGAGATTTGCATCAAAATTTGTCTGTGGATAGATGATGGCTTACTAATTGTTCTCAAGTGTATCTATTGGAAATGGAAGCACAGCATTCACTTTTGAGAGATGAAAAATGTTTCTTTCGTCAAAATAAAAAGCTCCAATCGCATATTACTTATCAGGCCATACGGATGAACTTTTTTCTTTTTGGGGTCTGGGCAAAGAGAGTGGTGCCCAATAATTACAACGTGATGGCAGCGACCATGTGGTAGCGCGGAGTTTGGTGCGGGAAAAGTGCCACGCACCTCCTCGAGTATCCGAGCCGGGCATCTCGCCCGGAGTGCTTCGTGATATCACCACACGCTTCCTTTAGGGCTCCTACATTAACTGGTGTTAATTTAATAGACTACCTGTAAATTTAGTTTGTTTTTCTCTTAATAGCCCCCCCTCCTTGAATGGAGTTTCATTTTTTTTCTTTTTTTAACCATGTTTGTGTGTCATTTCGGGTCGTGCGTCCGCAAATCCTTGTAAAGAAAATTATTTTGCACAGTTTTCATAAGATTTTGATACAATTTTGAGCTTAGAGGAACCAGAAATACGCCATGTTGTTGGAATTGGTGTTAATGATCGCTGTTTGAATTTGTTGTTGCTTGAACCGTTTGAATTTTTTAAATTAAGCGGTCAATGTGGAATGATGAACTTTTGCGTTTCAATTTTATTGATCAGTATATAAATTACCAACTTACGCTCACAAGGTGTATGACGTGGCCTACACCGCCGTTCTTGATGAAAGGTCAAGGACTGTAAGGTATGCTCAATCCGCTGTGACGTCACAAGTTGCCTTCATTAGGGCTTCGCAAACCCCATAAATCAGGTGCTAATACTCGGAGAGATAAATCAGGTCCAGGTGAGCTTCTAGTAGTCACGACCGCCGTTTTCTCAGCTCGCTTCGAGGTGTAAACCGCTCAAGCCCACTTGGTACTTGTATCTAGATTAATAGATCAATTCAGTCCCGTATTTCCAAACGCTGGTTCACAAGTACCGCACCTGATAAACACACAGAACTCTACATTAACCAACCAAAAATTTCCAATTTTGATTCAGAATTGATCACCAATTTTTGGGTTTGAATCTTGTGACTTTCTTTCTAAAATTCCCTTTGCCCGTCAAAAATAACATTTGTTTATGAAAATTAATAAAATTGGCCTTAATGTGTATTTTGAAACCCCTTACTCAAGAGAATAGTTCTGCGCTTCATTACTTTTCATAACATTTCTTCCATGCAGTGAATTTGACAGACGAAACCCGCTTTCTTATTTTATTAATAAATTTGATATCCTGCTTTCATGAATAGGAAAATCATGAAAACATTCCCCTAATTGAAAATGTGTTTTCCCTTCCTCCAATATGACACTGTGTAATTAGGAATTAAATTCATTCAGAAAATCGTATACATTTGAACCGCGTTATCCTTCATTGTTAGATATTTCACGTTGACTTCCAAGTACTTGTTGTTTAGTTTTTGTTTCATTATTTTGAATAATAAACCTTTGTAATAGTCTGAGAAAAAGAAAGTTTAACCCCCATCAAAATTGGTTGTTTTACGCTTCAAGATATGTAGAATCCGAAAATTGAATAAAGTAAAATCTGTTCAGGTTTTCTCCGAAACTACTGAACAAACTTTATGAAACATGGGTAAAAAATCACATTTTGGGTCTCACTTTGGGAGTGAATAATTTTCTATCAATCCTAAATGTTGGAATCAAAGGGCTGAAACTAGTGCTTTTATTATCGTCATTCATTGACTTCGCTTCAAATAATCAGATGAGTCGAGTCGGAACGCTTACGTCCATCGGTTCCCCAAAGGCTAAAACGTTGATAGAAAAACAAAATGTCCACAATAATGTGAATGTGAACGTGACGACACATAGGTACTGAAAAATCGCCTACTTAGTAAAGATTATAGGTATTTTATTTTGTCACGTTAAATTTCAGTTGCTCCGTTCGTGGGTTTATCACTTCGTATCGATATGTATTATATTGCGCCATGTAAGGTATTTGAGTATTAGCTTGTGCTCGTATACTGAGGGGCTAGTGTTTGGTAACGAAAACATCCTATCTTCTTTGGGACGTTAAGTAGTCAATTACAGGGTATGGAGCCTCTCAGAACAGCTGAGGTTCCCTTGTGGCTAACTTCTTTCCTGATCGATATAAGGTGATGAAACATAAAGCTGTTTACTGTTTGGCTGTTTGTAAACATAAAGATGATGAAACATCTAGAATACAGTTACAAGTTAAGGAAGCGTCGAGTTTAAATAACGTACCTACGATACTACGTCTAAAGAAGAACTAGAAGACTGTACGATGATAAACGTTTTTGTGTTAGTTTACCAATTTTTTACAATAATTAGGGTACTGTAACTATAATTATAATTAAATCGAGATTTAATAAAAGTGTTGTATTACTAAATAACGATTCAGGCGTTATTGGGTGACTTACTTACTTGAAATCAAGGCACCTATCGCCGTTTTCGTTTGAATTCTATAGCGTACAGTGCTATACCTCTGCCTGGCATCGTATTACGAGCCTTTACGTGGAACAAGTCGCATTTCGAAGATGTTTATAAGTGAACGCAGCTAACAAGATACGAAGGCGGAGGCACAAACAGACAAAAGGCTCTTAATCTATTATTAGTCGTGGATGGTCGCGATGACTCGTGTCAGGTTCGCCCACCTCGTCGTTATTGCGCGTAAAATCGAAGCCGTTGGGGTTTTTACGACTCCTAATGACGTCCTACCGATGAATCCGAAAGATCCCTCATCTGCATTGATGTCGAACGAGCTGAGGGTTAATAATAAAACGAACATCGTCGTGCTATTGTGTGATGCACCTCAAGGGCAAGTTCGTGTCGCAACGGGGAACCTACGTGGAGACCCATCGAAGGTGCAGCTGTTCCTTTCGCCCTCACGTGATTTTCAGTGGATGTCCGTTCGTCAGGAGAAAGTCTTAGATAATCTATTGTCAGGAATATAATATATGCGGGTAGAGTTGAAACTTGTCTAATCGGAGAATCTCGTCGAAATCTTACTTGAGCAATCTCAATGTGTTTAGAATTACATCCTATGGCTATTTCTTACGTCAGCTTATTCTTAATAGCGTTTTCAACGCCACGTAGGGGGCCTAACATTAAGATAAGGTTTGATTAATAAATTGGCATTATTCGAAGGACAGCCCCTAAGTCATGCCGAATATGCATGGGTTGGTGGTTACGGACTTTCTGAACTGATGAGGCATCAACAGAAATTGGTTTTATTTAGAGATAAAGGGACCATATCGTGGGGTTCCGAGTAAAAGTGACCAACTAACATTTGCAAAATGAAAAAGGATTTGATCTGAAATGCAACCTTTTTATTCTTTAAAAAAAAGACTAAAATAAAAAAATATGTTTCTTCTTACGAACACTGGTTGTGTGATGTCTCATCCGACTATGTTTCGATGTTTCTTTATCCTGTAGGTAGTTAGCTAGTGCCCGCCTATGATATCGTGATTTCAAAATTCACTTCAGATTAAATAAGAGCTGTTCGATTCAACGAGAAAAAACTCTATTTGATCATTTTTAATGCCTGGAGTCATCCATTCTCCAGTAGATGATATTTGGTAAATCAAATTCAATTCTTCGAAAATCTGAAGCGTAGTTAAATGAAATTGAGGGATTGAATAGTTTTTTCGTTAATTTATCGTGTTGCCAAGCATCTAATAACAATGATATACCTATTTCTGTTAGAAAAGGTTATCCATTTATACCACTGTAATTGGTCATGGCCATTTCACCTGCCCACTGATGCAATCTTACAAATCTTACTCAGTAAAAGTGATCAAATGGCAATTGATAACATTTACATGCACCAGGGAGAGTACATTTATAATCCATCTCGTGTTTTGTGGTTGAGTTCAAATGCCATTTGGTCACATAAAACTCTTTGGGTCAGGCAGGTAAAATTTATTTTCAAGTATTTCTTGCACATCAGTTTGAAGATAACGTTCTTAGCAACAACACGCAGTAGACAACGTTCCTTAGTACCGGAATGACAAAAAAAGCTCATTTTGAAAAAAATGTTACTTGGTCACTTTTACCCGGAACCCGACGATATATTATGTGGCAACAATTTGACAAAAATAATGAAAGATAGTATTCCTAAAGCTTACACCATGTTTGATGCACTGGAACAATCGTTCAGTCCAGGAGCGACGATTTTGATTCAGAAGACACAATGCAGTAGCAGAATGTTCTTCAATGTCCAGATCCAGATGATGGTTTGATGTAGATGGTTATGATAGAGGATGAATAAATTTGATTGGAGCCCTTATTCAACGGCCTTTTGGAGAAAACACCAAGTCTTCCGAATTGAACGTTCATTTTAGGTTTGCAACTGGCTTTCATTTGGTTGATTAGGCGTTTATTCAATAACCAAGAAGGTAATTGGTCTGGGAGCCCTCACACTCCGTTTCTGGCAAACATTTGATACAAAACCTAGCTATTACGAAACATCAATAAAACAATTGATGTTGATTGGTGTTTTTATTCATCAACCCTTATAACATTTTTAGAGTTTCCATCCATATTTGGTGACATCCTCAGGCGATATGGTCCTTCATACTTTTACTGTTCCCAGAATAAAGGTAGCCTCTGTGCGCGCACAAACGCTTAACGATTCCAACTTATCCTGATTTGGAAGAAACTGTCTGTGAATTGGTTTAGGGCCGAGTTTGTTCGGACGTTAATTATTTGGACTAACAATACATTTATGAATTGTAATATCCATTTTATATTAGGGTACTGTAATATATCCACATCATGGTTACTACTTATACAATTTGTTTTTTGGTTCTTGTAACTTGTCAACTTGCTTACGTTCCTAACATGAAATCTTTTTGTTACAGGTAAGTTCGCTGGAATCGTATAAGTGTGCAGAATATCCGTAAGTAACTTTCTGCATTTATTACTAACTCTGTTATTATTATTATTTAAACATTGTGGGTGTTCTCCAAGTGTTGCACGCTAGTCGTCTCAACCTTGGAAGGGGCAATTATACCATTTCATCTCCTTCACGTAATGTACATCACAGGATTCCTCAATTCTGGCAGTTTCGCATCATTGGTCAGCCAGATCTGTCGGGAATATATGATGATATGAACATGTTTGGAGCGGTGAATGTTCCTCATTGCAACGATTTAGATAAAACCAGTTTTTGAAGTGTCCTACGGATAAGTCTGGTCCTATGGATTAATATAACCTAAATACACTCCCCATTTCATATCAATTTATAGGATCAACTTGTGAAAACTGGAAAACCAATTTTTATTGGTGTTATTCGCGCTATGTCAAGGCAGTATGGTTGGCGGATGTTATTGAAAGCAAATAACAGACATTCTTTGTTCATGCATGTTCTGTTCATAATTGGTACACTTTTTTGGGTAGGTAATTATCCTAGGAACTATAAATTTTACCAATTTATTGAGCTCAAAAAGTGTTGTCCAAAGTCTCCATCTTTTCTTCTGAAATGGTCTTTTGAGAACCAAATATGATTTTATGCGTTAAAACCCAGGAATCGTTTACTACGGATTTCTAGGAAGTTATTTTAAAAGTTTATATTTTACAATAGTAAGTGCTATTGTTAACTACTAGAAAAAAAATACAAAGGTGTATTATTATTATATGGGAAAATTGAGCTGCTGAATTCACCTTCAGTAAACAATATACCAATATTGAATTTCCGTACAAGAAGTTGGACCATGACTACACTACTTTGACTTTGACTTTTTGACATTCCCCTCGATTATAATGCTGCAATCGGTACCGAAATTCCCAAATGAAATCACGTGCTTATCTTACGAAAATCACATCCCAAAGTGAAATCCACTTTTCATTCATTAACGAGAAATTCAATTCTGCAATTAGTCCAATCAAGGCCGTCCAATACAGATAGATAGATGTATTTATTGTGTTAAAAAACATGTTTTTTCACAAGAGTTCGGAACAAACAAAAACTCAATGAAATTAATAGTACCTAGTAATTAAAAAAAAAAATTATGGAAAGACATAAAAAGCTATTCAGCCGAAAAGAAAACCTTCATTTAAAGTGAACGCCCTTTGTCGTAGAACAGTTTGCAGGAATCCTAGCAACTTCATCACCTCTCTCCTATCGTTACACAGCAGGAACGGTTGAAAAAGTCTTCATGCAAATGTGGAGTTCCAAAGTATTTGACCCGCTCGTACTTATAAACTTTGCATGAAGAGATGAGGTGATACAGCGTGTCTGGGCTATCATCGTTGCAGATTGAACGGAGTTGTCAAATCAGTTGATTATCCGATGAAGGATCACTCGACAGATTGAGGGGTTGGCACTAGGTGAATAACACAATGAGGTGGTATAATAACAATGTGCAAAGTCAAAAAATCGTATATCCCAAATCCCCGAGGAGAGGACCACGTTGCTTGCCCTGGGAGACGCTTCCCCCGGCTGGGGCCCTCCTTCCTTCACGGGGTCGGGGGAAAGGGGAGCAGGTCTTTATCATATCGATATACTCTGAAAGCTCGTCAATTTCACTTTTTCGAGGTACGAAGCACTTTCACGGTCGCCAATCGGGAAATGTCGCGGGCAATAATTGAAGGACGACGAAGAAAATCTCTCCAGGTCAGCATGGCACAGGTTGCTGAGTAAGGCATCCAAAAAGTCCTGTTGTTTCCCCCTAATCAAGGTGAGCTCCCTGGATGTCCACAAGTGTTCACGATTTGCCTCTTGAAGGATGCATTTTAATTGCAGAGACCATTTGAATTTCCGTCCAATACAGCAATCGCTTTATCTAGTGATAACTCGATACTGACAAATGCAGTGTGCTTAAATTCGACGAGAATTGGGCATCTACTAAGAGTATTTCGAATACTCTTATGTGCATCCTCCCTAATCGTAGAAGTACAAATTAACATTCTTTTTCTACGAAAATTCTCTAAAACCGCGAACGTTTTATATTATTTGTTCAGATATTCATAGCATTAGATAATCATGAAGATTATTCTCGCTTGCTTGAGAATTGAGGTTTGCACTTTTCAAAACATCCGCCTCCCTACTCTGTTCGGTGATGAATCTCACGAATTCTGAATCATCCTTCCAGTTCATTCGCGGCCCGTTGCTTCGGTCGAAAACAAAAACTGACGCACCTCCGCCTTGAAACGGAAGCTAATTCTCTCGCCATTACCGCTGATTGACTGTGGGTGTCGGTAGGCGCTTTGCTTTTGTCTGAGTCTCCTTCGGAAATCATTTGTCACGAATTTTCTGTCCAGGTCTTCGACGAGATGGAAAGGTTCTCATTCATCAAGGAGCCTTCCCGACTGCTGCTCATTAGTCTGAAGGGGATTTCCTTTCTTCGATATTTTCTATCGACCAGGAATGAGGGCCCTCCCACAACTGATCTATTAACTATTACTGCCTTGTATCTCTACAAGATAAATACACAACGTCTTTTGGTATATTGTTTTCCATAATGAACATATGCTGGAACATGCCTATTGAACGACCACGAAATCAAGACGTCTGCCTAGTTCAGTTTGTAGCTTAGCTTCTCAATTTTTATGCAAAATCGATAAATATTTTAAAAACCTGTTATCTCTCAATTCGGATTCATTTTGAGGAGAAATTGTATATTAAGGTAGAATATAAAATGTCTTAATCGGTCAATGTGATGAGAACAATATGAAGAGAAACGAATAGTATCTTGATATTTGAAATGTTGACTCAGTTCTTCCGACCAAGGGAACGGTCCTGAAAATCCTTTATTATTTGCGCATGGAGGCCTAAGACGAACACCGTTCGAGTCAAGCGAATAACAAATACATGAAATCTGATGCCAAACTTTGAATTTCAACGTAAAAACATACGTTTTCCCATATTTAAACCTCAAGTTCTTCACCATCTTCCAGCGTAAATTATTTTTCGCTGACGTTTTGGCTCAACTGTTAGGCTTACTTTAAAAAAGTTCTCAATATGTACGATCGATGCAAAAGATCGATTCAAGTTCATGTTTCATTCGTTTTGTGTATTCAAGAGCGTTAGTTTTCCATCAGTGGGATAAAACAATTTAACGTTCTTTCAAACGGTATAATCAAAGTTGAACATATTTTAGTGAGTTCAAGGCGAAAACAGGGAAAACCCGTTCAACTGACATACCTCGAAAGCTAAACGAGATAAGAAAAAAAGTTAATAGGCAACTTCGATCGAAAATGGTCTCTAGAATTAGTACTAGGTCGGTGTTAATCAATAACACTCTGTATATCAAAACAGACAATGAAACCCACGAATATAGCAACTATCATTCAAGGAGATAAAATAAAATACCTAATTACACTTCTGTTCTAAATGGTAAAATGGAATGGTTGAAAAATTAGAAAAACAGGATTCTAAAAAATTTCGAAATCACAGTAATAATATAATGGTATTATCGAACGAGCTAATTTGATTGCTAAATATTGGAAGCATTACGAGTTTTCAATATTTTGCAGTGTTTTACATGACCTTCCCGAATTGTTGACAGTTACCGCATTTTCGATTTTCAAGTTGTGAAAATATCCCAATGACAAATTTTCAAGAGGAAGGCAATGACAGCGAAGCGTACGTGAATGTTGTCTGGTTTGTATTGTTGATTCCAGAGGTATCAAGAATGTACTTACAAGTACAAAGTACTGATGGATTACAAAATCGAAAGTGCAATTACAAGTACTTGTAGTTTAAGTTCTAAATACTAGTACACTTACTTGGACTTGTACTGTACTTCTAAAAAGTGGAATTGCTGGTACTTCGTTCATGTGGAGCTGTACCTAGATTTTCTCAAGTACTTGATCTTTTAGTACCCAATGCACCCGGGAATCCCAATTCTGGTTGGTGCTGAGATTGGAACACTCCAACTCTACAGCGACCATTATGATATGGTTACCTATTTTCATAATTGCGTCGGAACTTCAATATCACGGCGTCATTGAATGCGTATTGCGGTGCCAGTCGCAGGGTTTCACTCGCTCGGTGGAAGCCTTGGTTACGCCCCCTACTTGCCCTCCTGGTACGCCCCCGGCTTCTCCATCTGTTTGCTGTCTTGTGCAATCGCACCCATCACGTCAACACTATATTCAGATATTTATTTATTGTAAGAGAGACTTAAATGGCGACTAGATCGGCGTTAGTTCACTTTTTTGCCGACCGCTCGTTATCCTGCAATGGGGAATTCGCATGCACTTCTTTTTTTGAATTCTACCCTACCGTTCTTTAATATGGCTACAAAGTAACATCCTCCGATACCTAAGAAAAACAAATCATTGGAGGAGATATCTCGTAAAAACGGAACGCCCATTTGAATCTGGAGGGGTTCTGCGCGCCAAGTTCTAAAGCATCGGTGATGCCACAATTAAGTGAATATCTCAGTAGGATCGATAAAATGTTAAGCTTCTAAGATAAATTTATTGGAAGCAATGCTTGATAGGACGGAAAAAATAATGCGCAAGATAGATTAATGCTTTATTAGGAGGATTCAAGTCGTTTCAAAGTTATTCTGTGGTGCGTAGCGTACTCATGGAAATTCGCTATTGGGGATTCCAACTTAAGTTTGTGAATATTCCTTGTGAAAAAAATAATTTTCTTATACTTTCGAAAAGCTGAAATTCTTGGGAAGGTTTCTCTAGGAGTGGGAGCTAGAGAAACTATTTATTGCGATCAAGAGAAAACGTGGAGAAAAAAATAGTTTTTTCATAAATGATCAAAAATGGGATATGTGGATGTAGGTGTTGAATAGTGTACTCGAAATTGATTTTAAAGAGTTGTTGAAGGAAGTTATCTCCATTTCAGTGACTGATAATTGGAAAGTTGGGAAAACCTTGGAAGTGAGAAAACTCGGGAACGAAACCTTCAAATGAAAAACTGAAATAGGTATTTCAAGTTGGAAATAAGGTCCAGAACCGATCCTTGAAGTTTCATGAACTTGTTGGCGGACACCCTGTGTTCAAAATCATGAGTATTGACGATTTAACAATGTTTTGGTTTTTCAAGTGAGGTGCGTTTAAAATTGTATTGTGCCGGGATCTTGTGTGGAGACAAAACTCCACAAACTTGCGTTTCAATTTTAGTAATGGTTGATAGCATAACCGGGTCTTGTAGGAGATGATGTATGGTGCTAAGCCTTACTGGGGTTGAGGCAATTAACGTCCAATATCCACACTTGAAACTAAAAAGCTGTGGGTATATGCTCAGGCGTAGGCAGTTCCGGGAAAGGGGGGAGGGTGAACGATCCACTTCCATCACAACGTCATCCAAACTTTATGGAAAGGGATTGTCCAGGATGTATCTTAGGCTGTGAATACTTCATCAAGGTATTCGAGCATTTTTCTACGCTGCAGCGATTTATAATGGTTCATTGGTGAAACTTCAACAACAAGTGGTCTGATTTTACTGATACGTGCTGCCCGCGATCTTCTGGTTCGTTATGGGGCGTCCAGAGGAGCTTTGCACTAACTAGGCCAGGGGTTGTAAATCTTCCATACCTGTACATGTAGAGTTCACGTGATGTAGCGGTGCGTTTCGTGATGAAGATCAGATGATTGTAATGACAGAGCGGCTTCCTCTCCAAATGCCCCAAAACATCGGCCGGCCCTCACCGCTGCAACAGAACAGCTCCTCATCCCCGAAAAATCCCTCTTGGTCAAACTTCGGCCGAATTGATTTACGTCCCTGGGTCTTCCGATGAGACCGTAGTACTCCTTTTTTTTCGTCATAAACAAAGAAGTCATAATTCAGTCTGGAGGTGGTCGATGTGGGAAAGAAGGGCGTAGGGGCTCGCCCTGTCTCGTTGATTGCTTTGTTCCCGTAATAAGCCGCTTTCTTACGTAACATTCTTGGAGAACACGTGATGGGAACGCACTAACACGTTTTTTAACTCATCATTAGAAACATTCGGTACTCCATCTTCCATAAGGTGTTCTCTTCTGGTTAACATCCCAAAACATTTTTTTTTTTTTTTCACTTCAAACTACTCTGAATTTAAACCCAAAACATATTGAAGCTACCAATGCCTGTCTTACTTGTTGTGTCTCATCAAACATTGCTTACCCAACTAAGTTCCAATTACTGGAACGTGTAATAGATATGGATAGTTCCCTCTTCTTGATTCTTTAAACTGCTACACATGAGCATACACGTGATGTCTTCGTTTCAGCGATATCTTTAGGGTGTTGCAGTCATAGTCGCTTAAACCCTTGGAAGGGGCACCCCCTTGTAACTAACTCGAAAGTATGAAGACATACGTGTTGTAACACACGATGCTTCTTGTAGATAACTGAATCCTGACTTCGGAAGAAAACAAATTCACTTTCTCCCTCATAGTTTCGCTTTTCATCTCGAAATTGCGTCGTCTTATTTACTGTGGAGAAAGATTGAAAACCTGCCTAATTTCCCATTCTCCCAGAGAAAGAAATCTTGGTTTTTCAACGTTTTGTCAGCTTTTGCTATCGTTGTGTAACATGCAGGCTAATTAGAGATATCTAAGTCGTCAGCAATTTCAAGAATTAAGTAATTACAGGCTGTCACATGCATGTGCATTATGGGGTTCAGGGTTTCGTTTATACGCACCCAATGGTTACGCAATTTTTCTGATAGATCCACCATTGCTGCTCATCCTACCCAAATTACTAGGTGGTAACTTGGCAGATCGCATGTTTCTGTTGCTCCTCTGAGCTGAGTGATTGTATAACGTGTACTCTCTCATGAACGTTAGGATGGAAACATCAGATGCTAAAGACGGAAATCATACCTTCAATTAAACCGTGGTCGATACCACGAAAAACGGTTATGGTGGTGAATCCATCTCGAAATTCAAGAGCACAATATAACTTGAGTTGTAAGAACAAAGGTTTTTCGACGTATCACACCTTTTGCTGTTTTCTTCTTCGTGTTAGAGCTATTGAAATGGAATTGTGATAATGTTATTTGCAATTTACACTGTATTATTCATTCCCACTTATTCCTGGACCTCCAAGCAGACATCTACAGTGTGTGATGGATATGGTTAGTTGGCCCTTCCCGATTCTAGAATCCGTCGCCTTGGGAGATGAATCAGACGTTTTCAAGGGTCTAGGCCATCCTCTGAGCGTGGCGGAGCGTTATATCCGCATTCAGCTCAATGGAAGGGGCAACTATACCATTCCATCACAAATGAGATATAGTCTCTAACTTGATAAAAGTAACCCATTTTTCCAGATTTGCTCAGAAAGCTATAGTCATAGGTAATGTGACACCGAATTGATGAACTATTTCGTTGTAATTCGCAGATTTCGTATTGCTGAGTATTTGAATTCCAACAATCCATGATTATATGAACCCACATTCAAAAAATTGGCGAGTATGATATTTAGTATGTACGAATTGTTGTATCTCCTCCTTGATATGCTCTTACGAACGCATAACTGTGCCCTTATAAGGATTCCACGCCAGGCTCGAAGAGCTAGGCAGCGGGCGAGGCGTAACTTCGTGCATTTCGTATGCGCAGCTCATCCGCATGCCTTCACGGACAACACAAAACATATCATCATGCAGATTCTCATTCGAGACATTCAAACGCCATTTCGCGACGCCACTAAAGACATGAGTATCTTCTGCGAAGGAAAGATAACGTCAGCGCTTATAAAATGTAGTGAGAGGTGCAATTCAAAGTAGTAGTATACACCCTCGATTCTGTTCCATTAAATTCCTCATTATGTATAATAAAGCGAATTCGAAAAAAATGCTGTTATTAAGGAATGTCTACGATTCTACTGTCGCACTAAGCCAATAGGAACTATTTCACAGAAACATTTGACATTGATTAAATTGAAATTCTTCAACAATTATCGGATCGGTTTTCCCCAAATACCCAGAAATTTTGAGAGCGAACAACTGGAACCTGAAAAAATGTTGCTCATTTGCTTGCGCATGCGCAACTGAGGTATTCATTTTTGAGCAATAAAACGAAAAGAGAACCATTTGCAGTCAAACTTAACAAAATCGAAAAAACTGTGTGAATTAAGCTTTTTACTATGATCTGCGTTGACACGATTGGCAGAGGCGAAAAGAAAATTGTTCGGAATGGTCTGAAACACAAAATGCGATTGGAAATCCCCATTTTGAAGAGCAAAATTGTTTCATTTCCGAAAACTGAATACAAAAATTCCGCTACATAAAGGTAGACTCGGAAGCAAAAGCTATGTAGCGGACCAAAGAAAATGTTCGCTCTTGCTCTTAGGTTTCATTATGTTTGATCAATATTTTCCGCTGCCCAATCTTATCACATTCAGTAACCGAGAAGACACTTTACTACACTTTATTATATATAATCAAATTGATAAGTGGTCAAATTCATAATGAATAACGTTACACTTTAGAAAGACCACCTACACAGCCTAATTCCATTCCTAATTTCAGATCAACGGACCTTCAGATTTGAAAACTTGAAAAATGTCATCTCACGATCTATTCATTTCGCTCGTTATGTTAATTTATTGAAATTCTTCCAGCAGCCTCAAGGCACAGTTTTCGCGAACCCAATACGGACAACCTCTCGATTACGTCTTTCATTAGCATTTATAGCGGATGCATAGATCACGGCGGTGGGTGGTACCCGGGGTTTTCGCTATTCATTATTCTTTCCGTTTAATCATATTTATTCGACCCCCCCTCATTCTTTAATATTCATGGCCAGAATGAAGACTATCTTCCGATTTATCTTTCCGCTTTCATATTTCCGAGTCGCAAACTTTTGGAATGATAAGAGCGCTATCATCGACAACTCATCTGAATGCAGTTTAGATTTGCTGGTGATGGGAAACCAAGTTTTTCTCCTGAATAAAAATTGCAAAGTGGTCTTCGGTTAGTTTCAGGTAGGTAGCTGCATCACTGACGAATTTCATGTTAATGAAACAATTGGATGTAGTTGGATTTTTTAGCTGGTGTCAGCCGGAGATAGAGGAGTTCAAGGCTATTTCTAATGGTGGTAATGCGATTTGAGAGTTGAACGTAGGAATAAATGATGATTTTTCACGCAAAATAAACAAATTTGGGTCATTATTCCGCGTGCAGTCATTGAAGTCGACGGAAAAACGGATAGCATCACGTGAATCAGTGTTAAAAAACAATGAGAATTCATATGCCAGACTTAAAAGATCACCATCATCAACTATTTGACAAATTCGGGGTTGCGCAAATTTGCGTGCTCGCTGAACCGGTTACGCGCAACCAAAAAAATTGGTTGAGGGGTCAAATTTTCATGAAATTATGAGCAAAATCCGAATCTGCAATAAAAAATGGGGGTTCCCATTTGAAATAACAAAGTTGATGCAAAAATCGAGCATTTGCGCACCTGCGCAACGCGCAGAATTGTGATATTTTAATTCTTCGTCAAAAATTAGTGAAGTTATAATTTGAAAATTTTTTTTAGGCTCGGAAATTACGGAGCTAATTTCACGTAATAATGCTTCACGTTTGCTCATGCGCAGAGTGACCTTTCGATTTTTGAGGAATGAGATTCATAGGGGACCATCCTAACCTGCACATTCCCTGTAAATTTAATCAAAATCAAATGAAAATTGTAAGAATAAGGCTTGTTATTAGGATTTCACAATCTCGCATGGGTAGTCGCTACAAATAATACGATCGTTATTCGCCGATTACAGTAAAAATTAGCACCTGAGAAGATTATGCCCGGTGAAATTTACGTTTGGGCATGCGCAGAGTGATATATTGCTTTCTGAGCTACGAGACTCATCGGGTACCATCCGCACCCTAACCCGCACATTCCCTTAAAATTCCATAAAATTCGTATGAAAGTGTAGGAATTGGAATTGTTGTACGGATTTCACGTTCACGTATCCTCAGATTGGTGTATTGATTTTGTAAAAGAAACTCATTCTGTACTACCAACAATTTACGCGACTTCCCTGACAGTGTCATCAAAATTGTTACAAATAATTCGCTTTCGCACTGAATTTCGTCGCGCATGGTACTGTTGTGTTGAAATTGATATGAGACTACCAGTTTTTCCCCGAGTAGCCTGAAAATTCTGACGCGATTTATTCTTTAGACCTACTTATTAATTTGATTAAAAACTGTATTCATTTATTCTTTTTTTTTTTTTTTTTTTTTTTTTTTTTTTTTTGAAATTTGGATCTCTCGAAAGCGAAAAAAAGGTTCCCCTAACTCTAGCTGACTCGGAAGCAAAAACCCTTTCCAAGAGGAGTGAACGCTCTTTGAGTAGGTACAACAGAAATGTTAAACTTCTTTAGGTTGAGTTCCAACTTGGAAAAAGACTAACTCTGGCGATAGGCTTCTTGTAAAATATTATTATTCTTATAAAATATTTGAGTGGAGGGGGATATTGAAGATCCTAAGAGAGTTAGCAAAACATTTATTCAACTTTTCAGAAACTGTATAGGTTTCATCAAATGACTTTTCTACAGTCCAGAAATGGAAAAGAGAATACATTTGAGCAAAAAGAGTGCGGAGTTGGCTATAGGTGCACGGCAGAACTGTAGGATCGTTACCATCGATGTCAGATTCAACATCTGTTTTGAATTTCGAACGAGGAGAGACCGCGATACAAGATGTGAGACGAGCGGAACGTTGTTCGCAATCATATACGAGCATGTTCGAGGCAGCCTATCACGTAGGGAACAGTTGGCCGAGGGCTCGACGAGGAATAACTAATGCGCAGGCGCGGGTCAACGGGCCTGAGAAACATGAAAATACTGACAATGTTGACGTTCGAACAAGGTTTTGCGCTCAGGGGGCAGTCGAGCTGGCCAACACGTAAGAAAAGTATAATGTGGAAATACTAGTAACTAAGCGACCAGACCAAGACTCGTTACCTTCCACTGGCGACTTGTGAATTCCAATGAAAATTCATACATTCGCACAACAGAATACAACCGCACTTTATAAGAACACAGACATTGTCAGAATTGAACGCGTAGAGGTCTATGAGGGTATCCATGAAAAATAATAGCGGAAACACGAACTCTCGAGACTCTATGTAAAAGGTCGGGACAGTTATGCAAATAAGTGGAGAGGTGCGGTTGATGTTGGTCGAAGATAAGCGACAATGTTTACTTGTGAAACTAATATCGCTGTCAACGGGATGCGAGAAAGACACAATGTCTCCCTTGAATGGGATATTTCGAGGAGTCATCATCACCAGACCAAAAAAATGATGTACCTATTCTTTGGAGAGCACTCCACGTATGACTGAGAAAATATCAGAAACGTGGAGTAGCAATTATTTTGTTATGACTGAATTCATAAAGTGTGGAAACGAAAGACCGGTCGTCGATGAATGAATGAATGAATGAAAGAAAGTTTATTCCAAAAAAAAAAAAAAAAACAAAGAAATTACAAAAAAAATATCATAGTTGTAAATTAATACGGCAACACAAAGGAAAAATTATAGTATATTTATACAATGGAATATACCCCAAGAACCATAGGGGACGACCCTGTGCGGTTCGGGGGAGTTGAGTTAAACAGGTAATATTACCTAATACACCATTTTTACAAAAACGACCCAAAAGTGATCAGATGAAGAAAATAAGGATGCAAAAAAAAAGATAGCTAAATTAGAATAAATTTCTATGAACCCAAGTGACAATCCCAAACGAATTTGATGGATAGAATACAATCATTATATAGGTAGGTAAAGATAAACACCATAGAAGTAAAATAACAGACAAAATCATGACACATAAACACTAGTCAGTAAATTGGAACAGTTTATAGGACCTTGGGTTATCAACCATGTGAAAATTCTAGTTTTATAAACGGCACGCGAAAAATTTCCAGGTATGGTCATGTCGGCTGGGAGAGACCGCAATATATAAGGCATACTGAAAAATATATGCTTTGAGGTACACCATAAACGAGATTGGGGAGCTGGTATTACCGCCTTAGGCAAAACATGAGATCTGTGTTGTACTTGAATTCCGACTAACTATACTTTCAAATACAGAAGGACAAGATCCTCCATGGTCACCATTATCATTACTGTGATTAGCACCCCATAACGTCTCTAATATTTTCCCAAACCTTTGTCTAGCACGACACAGAAAACCATTGACCACCACCAAACCTGTATATCTAACGCCGGCCCAAGCTCAAGTGTTTGCATTTCCACTAACTCCCCCAAGAAATGTAGGGTTACCTCCTGGGATCGAACTCATGACCCCTGTTACCAAATTCTCACGGGCATGGAGAGGGATTGGAATGGTGTCAAAATTGAAGGTCTTCACGATATCAACCGTAGTTCAGGACAAAGCCGTTACAGGGATTTGTAACTGGAATAACTCAGGTCCTTTGGATTTATGATTACCATTTGAATTAAGGAAAAGCATGGCAGAAGCGCAGCAAGTATAGATTACCGTAGAAGTTTCGTATCGAAGTTATCTTGGTACTTATTTTAAAGAGTAAATTGATTTTTTCGACATCTTCATATTTCTCCCCTCTTGTGGCCTGATGGGTGGCTAAAGTTGATTACACAATGAATTTTCATTCGATTTTGGAATTTCAAATCTCAAAATAATCATTGGAAGTTGGTTTCCATCATGTGTAGAAAGCTTTACCCATGCCTTCTACTAGGCGCTAATCCACAATTGGGGTAAGTTTACCCCACTTTGTGGGGACAAGTGATCACGAAAAAGACGATTATATGTTTTAAAACGAAGCATACAGAGGTAGCTTCAATGACAGATTCAAATCATGTTCAATGGTAGGTTTTTAGGGGCCTCTTAAAGTTAAACTTTGCAAACTAAACATTCCCCATTTTTCCTTAGAGCCAAAAAGTAGCGAAGCAATAATGATCCACATTTTGTGGAGCACACTATAAATTTGCTGTCTTGCGATAGCCTTCTGAAAACCTTTTATGCTGGGTCCACCCAGGTCCGTTTAAAGAACTGGTAATTTGGTTCGGAAGTGATAAGTCATGGAAGGTGAAGTGGAAACTTATATAGCGAATCGAGCATTCGTTTGGAAAGTGTTCCGAAGCCTCGCACCGAATCTACATCAGTTTGATTGGTCAATACTAGCCGTACTACATTTTTCGTGGTGCGGAGGTGGAGGCAGGCGGGTCAATATTGGGCCGACGAAGCGTCTGGGGGCCTAACTCAGTTGCCTTGACGACCGTCGACAACAGACCCTTCACAGGCTTCTCCCGCCTCCCGACATCTGTTGAATAAATTCCACAACTACTGTCATTGACTGGCGGATCCGTCAAACTGACAGATCCCAAACATTGCGCGGTAATGTGGGTTGATGAATCCACCAGAATTTCCAACGATCCGAGATTCTGACTGCCCTAAAGACGTAAACATAACTTAAGTAAATGTCAACCTGTAAAAAGCCACCCATAAATTAAAGTTAAACTGCCACGACTTAAAGAAAACTGAACATGGTATTGTGAGTAAAATTCTAACAACCTGAGATTTCATGGGATTTCGATCAACAAGGACGATGTAATGAGACCATTGACTACTATTGGCTCACTCGAGAATTCTAAACCAGAACTGTCCTAAACACCCGATATTTGTCGTTTCCTACTGTGTTTTATTCTTTTGGTTTATTATTCAATAATAAACTATTGTAATCGCTCTTGAAAAAAAATGCTAACCCCCCCCCTGAAAATTTCATGGTTTACGTTTCAAAGGCTGTAGAATCAGAATCTGCAATAAAAATTTTTGTCCGTCCGCCGTACGCACGATTTCTCCCAAACGGCTGAAGCAAAAAAGCTGAAAGTTTCAGGAAAATTCCATGTTGGTCCGACGACGCCCCAATTCTTGAGCCAGCTCTCTCACTTAATTTTAAGTGCCCTTTAAGGGTTGTTAAAGTTTTGTAAAATCCCTAAAAACCTCAAAAAAAGTCAAGGCGGCCTAAATTTGTACTCTTTTTGAAGAACTTTCCACGAGGAATCGAATGAGCCCCTCCCCAGGTCCGTAGGTCAAACCATTCCCGATTTATAGTGCCAACATTTGCGTTATCTTGGTTTATTATTGTTTCTGTTTTGATATCAGTAACCTAGTGATGTAGTGATGTAGTAATGTGGATACTGGAGTGAACTCCTAAAAGGCTTTGTAGCCGATACACGGGTTGAAGCATTCTGATAACCATAAAAAACGCTGCAAATTCTTTCACTGGGGTTTATTATTCAATTGGCTTGCGTTCATGATTTGAATTTCTACTAAGCTTTGGAGTGTGCGTGTTTCAAGGTGATAGAGCGATTATTGAATTTCAGGAGGCACACAAATATGACCAACTGATCAATCCAAATAGGTATTTTGGTTGAGAACAGATTTACGTGTTCTATGCATATCTCCTTCACCATTAGCCAATACATCCTTCTGTACTTGATTTTAAGTTCTTCTTTCTTCTTTTCTATGTGTTTATTCCAGTTTAATTTGGAGTCAAGTGTCAAACCCAAGTTTTGTAACTGCTTCAGTATGCGGTATTTTATTCGAATTGATCTCAACATCCTAGATTGGGACTTTTCGGTTAGTGAAGTTGATGTGGGCTGATATTGATTCGTTCAGCTTCATTCTCCACATCTTGGTCCACTTAGAAACCTCAGTAGTAGACGTTTGTAGTTTGCGTGTTGCAGCTTCTAAATTATCTCTAACAGAGAGGATAGCCGTATCATCTGCAAAGGTGGAAACAGTTGTGCCTTCTTGTTGGGGTAAGTCCCGTGTGTACAGGAGTTAAGAGTACTGGCCCTAAGACACCCCACTGGGGGAAACCTGCTTTTATGGGCTTCAAGCCGGAGTATTGGTCATCTTGCTTCACCCTGAAATGTCTATTTTCAAGGTAGGACTTCAGTAGTAAGTAGTACTGTCTTGGGAGATCCCTGTGCAGTTTGTACTCTAGTCCCTCGTGGCAAACCTTGTCAAAGGCTTGAGCCACATCCAAGAATATACTGGCACATATTTTTTTACCTTCTAGGGCCTTTTCAATTATATTAGTGATTCGATGGACTTGATCTATAGTAGAATGGCGTTGTCTGAATCCGAATTGGTGATTTTGGATCAAATTTCTATCTTCTATTAGTGGTTTCAGTCGTTTAAGGAGCAGCTTTTCGAACAGTTTCGACATGAGAGGGAGGAGGGATATTGGCCGGTACCCCAGCTTTTCGTTTAGCGACTTCCGCAACCTTCCATTGGGATGTTTCATGCCTACATGTTTCAGCCTAAATATAGCATTGATTATGTGAAGCAATTTAAGCACTGCCTTTTCGGGGAGCTCCTTCACTATACGACCTGATATCAGGTCGTAACCGGGAGTCTTTTTAGCATTAATGTTGCTTTTAATTTCATCTTTAAGTTCTTTCAGTGTAACTGGCAGTATTTCGAGTTCGTCCGTTTTTTCTGTCCGAGTTGTATTTTCGTCTGGTGATTGATTTGGTAACGCTTGAAAAGTTTGGAAGAGATGCTGTGCAAAGAGATGTGCTTTCTCTACATTAATTCTGACCCCTGTTCCATCATCCTTTTTAATTGGGGGTGAGATAGCTTTGGGTCTTTAATGTTTTTAGTTACCTTAAAGAGAGAACACTCTGTATCTTTCTCTGCAGTCAGATTACTCAGAAAATGTTCAACTGATTCATTTTCCATGGTTCTAATTAGATATTTAAGTTTGTTAGTATATCTGTTGAGTATAGTTTTGTTATCAGACGTTCTATTATTTTAAAAAAATACAAATGATTTTCAAAATGGAAAGTTTTGTGAGGTAAATCTGTAAATGTTGATTGGTGGTTGGACATGTTACGCGGTTTATTGGTTGACTGACCCCAATGTGAGGTGCCTTTAGCCTCAATTGAGGTTCCCGTTGGGGCCCCTGATGCAACACGGTGGGTGGTCGGGGTCCATAACGAAGTTCGACAGGTTTCTTGCCCCCTGCGAAACATTCGGCTTAACGAAGTTAACCCGAGAGGCGGCCGTCCGGATTTTTTTTCCCCCGTCTCTCCCTAGCATCGATCCCCACCGCCCCCTTCGCTGAGGGTTTCATTCCGAGTCCCGCCGCCCCCGACGCAGGATGGTCGTTCTCCAACGGTCGTCCCCTCCGATCGCTAGGAGCCGGTGGTCGCGGAGGAGGAGGAAGAGGTTAGTGATCTACCGGCTTCACCGCACTGCTCAAAGGAGGACGCTATCTGCACTTCCACCGACAATCTGCACTTCCACCTTCACCCCTACAGAGCAACAAACTACCCCGCAACAACACTGTTCTTTCATTTCCATTCTACAGCCTACACGTCAATATCTGCACCACTATCAATATTCTGTACTCCTCCAACAGAATATTGAACTAAATATAAAACGTATTCCTTCTATCTCCTAAATATAGAATCAGATTCCTTATACTTCATTAAAACCAAGAACTACTTGTACTTTCGGGAAAATTGCGAGGCTTCATACTACTCTCCCATTATTTATCCAATTTTCGTTGGCATGTTGCATTCTATTGGAATTTTTTCCATAAAAACCACAATTTGTCTAATCATGAAAAGTTATAGACATGGTAGCAACTTTCCGAGCCAATAGGGATATTTGAAGAGAAAACGAGTGGCATAACATATTTTTATCGATATACCTCAATTAAAATAAGTGAGAGTCTCTACCACGTCAATTCATTAATTTTTTTGTTCATTCCGTTCGATATCCATTTAGGAAGTTCTCAATTCTACTTTTTTGTCGTCTTTCCATTCTTTTTATCCAAGGTGAATCCTTTCACCAATAGAACATGCATCTTCACGCAATAGCATAGGCTATATTATTATTTTAAAATCAGAGATCCTTACCTAAAGTGGGACAAGTTATCTCCATGGTATCAAAACGTCTCTTTTAAGTTGACGATAAATGAAGTAGTGTCATAAACATTAATGGTGTTAACTCATGGTTAGTCACAAAAAATTCCATGGTGGTACATACCTAACTTCTAGTCAGCCTCAATAACAGTTTTTGTTTTGATTATTAAGTTCAAATACGGTAGAGATTGATTAGTGGTGATATTACGTTATTAATCATTAATTTAAAAGGTTTTATAATTGAGGTTGTACGCATAACGTACTTTAAATTAATCGGCTTTCCGTTTAGAAGTTACGACGGCTATAAAAATTATCCAAATAACAAAATGTCACGAATTGAACCGTCCTACTTTTACGCTTTTAAAAAAAGATTAATTAACATACTTGCGTTGAATGATTCTTTTTAATTTTGAAAATCCTTCTTTAATAAATAAATTTTAAGAAAAGGTTGCCCATACACAAACGCTACCAATACACAGAATGAACTTTTAAATCGTGAGAAATTTAGTCAAAATCGTAATAAAACAGTAAAAGTCATGCTTGATTCATAGATTTAGGTGTGCGCGTGCAGTGATGGTATTGATCATACGGTCATATATTATGAAGTATCCCCAGAAGTATCTTCTTCCCTGGTCACTCAACATTCTGACATTTGATCTAAACAGAGTCTTTGTGCCTTTTGCTGTTGCTGTTTTATTGTTTGCTTTTACACTGCTAACTACACGATTATGAAAATATCGGAGAAAAAAGACAACGGTACTTCAGCTGGACTTTTGAAAGATAATGATCGGTGTAAACTTTACCTGTGTGTTATTTATTCCCGTAACCTGCCCAACGCCGGTATAATCCACCTAGTATACATGGAATTAGTATATTCATGTTAGAAAGATAAACGTTACAATCCAGGACAAATTTCAGAATGACTCGAAGCATATTTCGAATAGACCAATGTTCTTCAATATATCAAGTAAAAAATAGGTGAAAAAGGCGTTTTTATACCAGAATATAATTCATTAAATGTTTTTCACCATTAATTAGAACTGAAAGAATAATTGTAAGCAAAAACAATACAGCATTGGATAAATAATCGTTACATGGATCATTTACATCAGATAAAATAAATGAGAATTGTTTTTAAATAGGCACAAAAAACATTTCACCTTCCAAAATCGGTGAAAAAAGATTCTGCTTCGTTGCTACGCTCTGTAGCAATACAAATAGCGACCATGCAAATTAACGATTTTCTGGAGAAACGGTGAAGCCTCGCACTAGATGTTTTATGCCCGACATTACGTAAGAAGGTTTTTCTGTGTGTGGGGGTCCACCATTATGTGAAATTCGTTATAAAATGGGAGTTTCCCGTGTTTTCCATTTACATTTGGAGCTGTTCTGAGAGTAATGGTAACACGCCGTTGAAAACTGGGTTAAAGCCCAAGGGTGTAAAAAGCCGAGGCTCAGCTCGTTTAAACGTGACTCGAATCACCGGCGAGCAACTGAACGGAAAACTCGACTCAATTAGAGCGACCGCCGAAAGGAAAGCGAAAGAGAATGAGAATTAGTCGAATTAATTAGTCGGAATTACTACGTTAAGAGAAAATCCAATAACAATTCCATTCACGCGGAATGGCTGACCCGATTGTCGAATAAAACTACACAGATTAGTAAAAAGTTCAGGTCTTTGTTTCATAATGTTTCAATAGTGAATCCCAGTAATAAACCGAGAGAATCAAGTTAAGCCTCAAAATTTGTTTGTTTACAATCAAGACATTTCAAAAACAGAATTAAATGCAAAACTCAGGATAGGATCACAGGAAGAAAGTTGTTGGTACTAAATACCACCGAGAGACACCGTAAAAATTATTTTTTCTGTAAATTTCTATTCGATACCCGTTTTGTGAAATATTTTGCTCTTCTAAGACTAATAATTTGACTATAAAAGATCGAATCAAAATTAATTAAACTCTCTCCCAAAAAATGTATGTAAAATCAAGTAATAGTGATCACGAAAAATGGCTAATTCGAAGTTTTAATGGCAAAAAATAATTCATGAAAGTTGTATTAAACTATTATTGTGAACTGACTGAATAATTATACACTAGAAAAGTAGATTGAAAAATCGTCACAAGATGAATTCACATTCCGAATTTATTCAACGAATCGATTATGTTTCTCCTTCATTGATAGATTTGGAAGCCCTAATAAATAATCCCTGGTTTTATGAATACTTTTATTGACCCATTAGGAATTCTTAATTCATCTATTTCGCTCTACTATTCCCAATAATGAAACTTAGAAATCATCCAAGAAAAAACCTCAACTCCCAACGAAATTGGTTGCTTTACGTATAAAGACAGAAATCGAAAATTGAATTTTGAAGGATTTTTATTCTAAATTAGTTTGTCTGAAACTAGTAGAATGAAACTTGGGTCAAAAATCACAGATGGGGTCCATTCTGTACGGAATTCTCCTTTAATTGAAATTAAAGGGTGTAGTTTTAAAAATTAGATAGTCGAGAACTTTCGAAATTACACTCAAATATTTATGTTCATTGTGGATAGACACTTCTTTAACTAATCGAATGAGCCCATCCAAAACACTTCGCGTTCATCACCTCATTTTCAGTAAGCGCTTGACTTGGACTGAAATAATTGAACGAATGTAAACGATAAAGTGCTTTGGCGCAGTAAAAATCCTCTAGTATTTTGAAATATGTATAGTTTTTCGTTATAACTCTTATGGTTTAGGTTTGAGGACAAGTGAAGTGTAGGTTAGGGTTTTGTTTCATCTCGCGATATTTCGATTGACCTAATCCCGGATTTCTACGTAGTGCCCTAGTAAAGTGTAGTGCACCATTGCAAATATTCGATACCAGCTTTTGTGTCGTGCAAAGGGGCTAGTAAGAGTTGGTGTTTACGGAGTTATATAATTTACGGAGTCTAGTGATCAGCCAAAGCCCCCTTCTGTCTAACTTCGTTCCTAATCAATCTGCAAAGTAAATGGTGCTCTTTTTATTGTATCTTGACTGGAGTTGAGATAATTACAACAAATTAGTATACATAGATCAGATTGATATACATAGATCAAATGATACACATAGATTTACGTAGAAAGGTTGTTCTGATACAGAAATGATGAACCTCTTTGTAAAAATTTGCCGTTTTGACCTTCTCTGTATATTTAATTAAATTGTTATTTGATCCGAGGGCAACGTTCCAATCCATAAAATGGCTCCTAGGAAAAGTATTACTAGTGAAGTAAGGGGGCAAATTCAAATAAGGTCAAAACTTTTCTAGTGCGTCCTAAAATTTCATTTTAGGAATTTATCATTCTCGGTCATTTAAATCAGTAACTGGCGGCTAATAGAACTATGACCGTTTGAAATGGAACTTCAGTTTCAGTTTTTGATTTTGGATCAGGTAATGAAGTATTTTCTGACTTACAGTTCATCAAGAAAAACGCTGCAAATTCTTTCACTGGGGTTTATTATTCAATTGGCTTGCGTTCATGATTTGAATTTCTACTAAGCTTTGGAGTGTGCGTGTCTCACAGGATAGAGCGATTATTGAATTTCAAGGATATGCATCAAATATGGAGCATGTAAATCTGTTCTCAACCAAAATACCTATTTGGATTGATCAGTTGATCATATTTGTGTGCCCTGAAATTCAATAATCGCGCTAATGAATCACGCACACTCAAAGCTTCGTAGAATTTTTTTTGAATCAGCGAAAGAATTTGCAGCACTTTTTTATTGAACCTAAATACCCCCCCCCCCCCCCCCACAATAAAAACATCTATAATTTATCAAGTCTTTTAGCACTCGTATTGCGTTAAAACTTTCCCAAATCCAAATTTAAACGATGTAGACTGATGTAAGGAGGCACATGAATATCATCAACTGATCAATACAAATAGGTGTTTTGGAGAACCGATTTACGTGGCCAATGCATATCTCCTGAAATTCAATAATCGCGCTATCACCTGTAAAACACGCACACTCCAAAGCTTAGTAGAAATTCAAATCATGAATGCAACTCAAATGAATAAAATTTAATAATAAACCCCACTGAAAGAATTTGCAGTGTGCCTGTTTCACATGTGATAGACCGATTATTGAATTTCAGGAGGCACACAAATATGATCAACTGATCAATCCAAATAGGTATTTTGGTTGAGAACAGATTTACGTGCTCTATGCATATCTCCTGAAATTCAATAATCGCTCTATCACCTGTGAGACACGCACACTCCAAAGCTTAGTAGAAATTCAAATCATGAACCCCAGTGAAAGGATTTGCAGCGTTTCGTGCGTATCAGAATGCTTCAACCCGTGTATCGGCTACAAAGCCTTTTAGGGGTTCACTCCAGTATCCACATTACTACATCACTACGTCACTAGGTTACTGATATCAACACAAAAACAATAATAACAAATAATAATTGACTTACGGACCTGAGGAAGGGCTCATTCGATTCCTCGTGGAGTGTTCTTCAAAAAGAGTACAAATTTACCGCCTTGACTTTTTTTGAGGTTTTTAGGGATTTTACAAAACTTTGACAACCCTTAAAGGGCACTTTAAATTAAGTGAGAGAGCTGGTTCAAGAATTGGGTCGTCGTCGAACCAACAAGGATTTTTCCTGAAAATTTCAGCTTTTTTCCTTCAGCCGTTTGGGAGGAATCGTGCGTACGGCGTACGACGTACGGCGGACGGACGTAAAATTTTTTTATTGCAGATTCGGATTCTACACCCTTTCAAACGTAAACCATGAAATTTACAGGGGGGTTACAATTTTTTTTTCAAGAGCGATAACAATGGTTTATTATTGAATAATAAACTAAAAATAAGCTGTGTTATAGTTTAAATATCAGACCGGTTATATCAATGCGATTGATTTACCGTAATAATACATTGGGAATATACTGGCGATTATGTAAAAACTTGTCGTAACGCCTCATGAACTTGATCATTTCAATCTCTTCGTTACCAATGGAAAAAAGAAGAAAGTTTAAATTGACCGGAGCCTTCTCTCAGGTCCTCGATGTTTGAGGTAATCAACGTTTGAAACGAGATCTCTGTTTGCCGCTCGGTGGAAACCTTTCCGAGTGGTTACCTTATCTTCCTTCCGATTCTGATTTGGGGGTGTCCCAAGAGAAATCAAGAGGGTGCCAAGTTACAACTTGCCTCAATCATCACATTCATGAAACCTTGTGGAGCATATAACACCCCAATTTTTCCACCCTCTAGACGGATACAGTTTGGGGGGTTCAGGCTTGACTTTTTTTGAGGTTTTTATTGATTTTACAAAACTTTGACAACCCTTAAAGAGCACTTTAAATTAAGTGAGAGAGCTGACTCAAGAATTGGGGCGTCGTCGGACCAACATGGATTTTTCCTAAAACTTTCAGCTTTTTTGCTTCAGCCGTTTGGGAGAAATCGTGCGTACGGCGTACGGCGGACGGACGGAAAAATTTGTATTGCATATTCGGATTCTACACTCTTTGAAACGTAAACCATGAAATTTTCAGGGGGGGGTTAGAATTTTTTTTCCAAAGCGATTACAATGGTTTATTATTGAATAATAAACCAAAATCAAGACGAAATCACCCCTTAACAAATCACCTGGAGTATCTGTGTTCCAATTATAGGTTTCCCCAACGGTTAGGGCAAGGTATTTTACCTTTCAATCTTTAACATCACCTCTCATGGTTACGCAAAAAGAAACTCGGATATCCGATGATGGTCATCTCTGACAGCTGATAGGTAACTACTTGGCTTCGCTCCTTTACCGATATAAACCCTAACCAATTCGAACAAAATTCTTCGTAGAATTCATCAGTTACGCGCCCGCAATCAAATTCGTGCACTCTCCCGGCGTTAAAACCTGGCCGTATCAGGTAAACCATGTTCGAATAACATATTATCAAGTTTTACCTTGTGATTCGTTTTGAATAGCGTGAATTGCAGAAACGTGACCAACTTTCGCGTGAGTAGGTGTGTAATGAGGGCGCTGGCTTGTCTTGGTTTGATGTGGACTGACTCCTACTGATCGGATTTCCTTCAAGGAAATCCAGTTTCGCAATGAGAATACAAGTTGCTCTCAAATCGCATCATATGATATAAATGTAGATTTTAGGATAAGTGAATAGTATTCAAATAAGTACATTCAAAATTATAAGGTACTTCGAGGAGCCAAATTCGTGACACATCATCACAAGCGTTTACAAAATCTACAAAATTGTAAGAAAAGAAGACGTTCACTATATTTCTGGGATACAAGTCTACATGAACTCTACACCCATCCCACACACTTCTAGTAGTTTTTTAAACGCTACTAATTCTAACGCATAAGTTATTCGTTTGCTCCTGTAGTGTGATGTTCGGGGGACCACTTTTAGGTCTGGAAATTTCGATTATTTGGTGAATTTCTACTGATCTGAAACCTATCCTGATAGGTTTTTTTTGTCCCGAATCGCTAGAAAGTAACAGTATACTGGCCTATGCCAGGAAAAATACATTTTGACCGGTTTTCAGCGCATATTATCTGTGTGTGAGGTGGTCAGGTGGGTAGGAGTGATAACCAACTAGACCCTAAGTTAAGCCGCAGTGACTTATTATTACCAGAACGGTTGGAAGTTGTGTAGGTAATCGTGCTTTATTACTAGATTCCGCTATTACCTATAACTATTACTATAGGTTTAAAATGTTTCCGCTGGGGAACAATCAACGGGAGAATTGAGGTTTAAAAAGTTGAAAATTACACCCGGTTCAAAATTTTCAACCTTGAAAACGTGTTTTTCCAAGTCAGATAAGCTTGGACTGGTCTGGGATCCATCTCAATTGATTCGGCGTCCTAAAGCGCTTCGAAATGACATCCCGCTTGCCTAAGTCAGTAAAATTCTCGAAAAACCAGCATTTCATCACTTTTTAAGTCAGTTTTTGGTGCATAGCGTCAACAGTGTGAGGCTATCGGATTGACTAGAAGTTAGGATATAGTAGAATCCCTGGAGGCGAGATATATATGCCATATTTTAGTGCGTGTAGGAGTTGGATAGTATTAGGCATTCTATTGATTTGAGGTAAGTTCCACGATCGATGGTACTTGACCCACCTAGCTGATATGGAATCGAGTCGTAGGTCAGCTGTTTGCGACAATCAAGAATGCAACGATCCAATCAATATTTATATATGATTGATATCGATATATTATTACTATAAATTTTTACAGCCAAAAGAGCTGTTCCAAACTATAGTCTGCCTTTCAAATAAGAGACAGATTGCATTTTGAAATTTGCAAATTAAATTAAAATTAATATAAATTCATTTATAATCACACTGTATGTACCCTTATGTGTTTTCTGGGTGAAGGTTGGGCTACGTTTTCAATCACCAAGGCACATCATTATGAATCATAAAACACCTTAACATTCTCAGTCACTGGTAGCAGTGGTCTACTTCCTTTACTCCAGTAATATTTTCAATTTTATTGCCGCTCACCAAGTGTATTGAGTACACGTTCTGGTTGATTTAATAGCCGCGTCGACGGGCAGTCAGCTACTAGTAAACGAATACGGAGGATGAAGGAGGCGGTGTAATAGAATATTTTCGAGCTCAAGAAGTGAGGGATGAAAATCTTTGTTGTCTAGTAGAGATTTATTTACGGATTTTTCGGTTCCTCCACATAAACGAAACTAAAACTTTACTTTGTGGTATATCTGTAACCCCAGTGAATAAGTGGTCAAGTCGGATTTTGCTCAAAATGGTAGGGATGGGACATCGAAACTGTAACATCAACATAATGGATTAATGGATTAAACATCGATGTAAACATCGAGAGCAAAACATCGATGTTTTCCGATGTAAAACCATCGTTGAAAACATCGATGTTAAATTCCATTATTTTTTAAACCAACCGAGGTAGGTAAAAGATTAAGAAAATATATGAAAAATGAGTTATAATTACCAATTAAAAATTGCAAGAAAAAAATCAATAGTTAGGAGGCATACCTATTATATATAGGTAGGTACAATGTATAAACAACTAAGAGCCAAACCAAACCAAACCTAAAAAAAAAAAAAAAAAAAAAAAAAATGTGATTCGGGGGGGGGGGGTCCATTTTTTCTTCTTTCTCGTTTTCTATTTTTAGATGTCTCAATCCTGCATTGCTGACAACATTTAACGAAAAAGGGAAATTCCGTTTTTGACAGATGAACATCGATGTTGTAATGCTGTACCATCGATGTACCGATGACGTCGGTTGCCTACATCGATGTTTAACATCGGATATGAAACACCGATGTTCCAAAATTATCGACGTCGATGTCCCATCCCTACAAAATGGGTGATCTGTACCAAGGGATGAGAAATCTTTAGGTATTCTTGTGCACAAGTGGTCAAGTGAGGACTTGTAATCCTCATTGTATTGATTCATTGAAAATTTCAACCTTGTACAGCAAAAGACACAAATAACAAATTTTAGGTAAAAGTTCGAATTTCATTATCGGTCCCCTTTAATATAGGCAAATTTAAGTTAACCGCTGATGTGTGGGGCGACAGATATTGGCGAAAAGAGTTGTGTACGTAAAATTATAATGTGCTGAAAACTCTGAATTCTTCTGTCAAATATTGTGATCTACTGCAGCTCAAAACTTCTAGTGAGATTCCATGCTTACTAGAACAATTTCTGGGATTTGGAAATTGACGGTGCTAAATTGAAAAATCTGTTGGAAAAACAGTGTTTTGTTGATTTAAATTTGATTTGCGAAACGAATGAAATCAAAGCAGTTTGGCTCCTGATAATGTGGTCTAGTCGGACACAAGTATAATTGCTACCATGGTACCCTTCGGTGTTTCATTCTATGATTGATCATTTTTTGGGATCCCAAATCAAGTGCAGGAAGTACTGAATCAGTGTTTGACCGTAGGGGTATTTCAGCCCCTCCCTCCTCATCACCTTCTCATAACGAGGAAGCCATGTGCCCCGGCCTTCGTCCCATGACAGGCTTATTACACTCCTCTTCAGAAGCGAGCGGCAAAAAAAGAGATTCAAACCCCGCTCCGATAGGAAGGTTTGTACAGGCTGGGACCAGACTCGACACGCTTCTGATTCCTTCTGATTGATTTTCAAACCGTCTCCAAGGTCGCTCGTTTACCCGGTTGCAGGACGACGGGAAATGTCGCAAACCCCGAGTCGAATCCCGTCGGAACCGATCCGGTTTTTGTTGGTGGAACGGGAGGGATTTTCAGGGATCCGATTAACTGGGAACAAAGTGAATAAAAAAAGATTTCACGGGCTGAACGGGGGTGTCAGGGCCGCAATGCAGTCACCCGGTGCACTATTTGGACATGCACCGCTCGGTGAAACGATCAGTTTACTTTGCAAGGTTACTGAATGTTATGAATGAAGGTTAATTAATGGGAGAACATTGTGGAAATCCCCTCATATATCAGAAATGACGTGTATGTCAATGGGGAAGTGGATTTCAGAATGCTACATTGTAACATTTGCTAAGAACACACTTTTGAAGAGCAAATTTGGAGTACGACTGTCAAGTGACAGCTTTTATATTAATAGAGATTGAAATTGAAATGTTTGAACAACATATTGATTATCAGGTGTACAAAAAAAGTATGTGTGTGACCGTGATCCCGATATACATTCTCGGAGCTTTGATTTTGCTGGACACTAATTCGAAGGAAATGCTGCTTCCAAGTCGCTGGGTAGCTGATTATTGTAATTTAGTTCAGAATCCTTAGCAAGGGTCACCATTGCTTAGTTCATAGAAGCAGAATGAAAGAGATAAATTTATTACCATGGAAATCTACGTCTACGATTGGGGATACGACTTCGTACCAAGGGCGGTCCTAGGCTTACAAGTCCTTATCTAAGAGTCAGTTTAATTCATATTTAATCACTTCACTTAACATTTTTGCCCGTACAATAATTATCAGAGGAAGAAAAAAGTGTGTTTGCAACATAAGCTTGCGTTATGAAACCATAAAATTAACTGTATTGTTTCCACCGCCCTTGTTCGTCACAATAACTGTATTGTTGAATCCACCATTTTTCTGGCAAAAATAAACATTCCCACTCGCATTTTATGAATGAATTTTATTTTGAAATTCACATCAAACTTTACTTTGCGTATGTCTCTGTCTGTGCCTCCAAATATCGTTGTAACAGATTCCATTGACATTTGCAGGAAATATGCGGTTTAGGCGGGACTGTCCCCCCCCCCCCTTCCCCCAGAGTATGCGCGTGAAATTTACTTCAATTTAATCAATCAATAATTTGATTCATCGTACATCATTTTCTCATACTCCAACTATCCCACCTCTCTCAAATGTGGATAGTAGTAGGGGGATGATTGTTTAATAGTATTTTATCAATTTCGACCGAATCATATTATTAGTAGATGATGCGCATGCTAAAATATGAAATCCTTGTATCGATTTCAAAAAATACCATCTGATGGTCCCTTAACATTGCATCACTGCAATCAATACTCTTCCATTACTATCATAAGAGTAACACTAGTATTAACTGATTGTATTCGTTATTTATAGATATGCCATTATTATTTCCTGGCTAATAGATTTTTATTGTTGCAGGTAAGTCTACCCGTTGCTCAATCTATTCTTGTCCGAAACAGTGAGTACCTTAATGGTCTATGCTAATTATGTAGTAGATTCGTTGGATTGTATAGATTTTTCAGTATCGTAAAATCTCGGCGTTTCACGCACCTGACGTACCGGTCCTACTGTCTAGTTTAGGATGTTAATTAGAGTACACCTCTTCATATTCTGGACCATGATGCGACCACTGGACCACGCATCACCTGCTGAATATTGAAGCTTCTGTATTCTAGTGAAGGTGATGCCACTGCAACGGGATTTGGAGTCTTAAGCTCCTTTTCTCTGGTGAGTCCAATTAGATCCTTGGAACCTGTACCTGTTTCAGGGGCCTGATGGATCCTCCACTAAGTTACCGTCGATGGGATATCTGATAAACATGCATCAGGCGTATTCATCCAGCGAACTAGGAAAGTCTACTTTAGCATAGATTGTATTGGACTTACAATTCCTGGAAGTATCGAAGAGAGAAAGAGTTTCGAATAACTCATCCGTGAACCCAATCTACGGTAACATTATTCTGCAGATAACCCCCACTCCATGCTAAAGTGCTATGGATCAATCCCCTTCATTTGAAATTACAATGATTGCATGTACAATAATGAAGAACGATACCGAACTAATTGTGCAGCTTCAAAAATTAATCGGCCCATTGAGAAACCCCACTTATCCTGAAGCTACAGCTTTCAGAAAACAAAGAAAAACATTTGGAAAAGTCATCTGAATTCAAAACCTCTCCATCTCTTTTCCAATGCTTTCTTGAGCCGGGACAGATGGTGTTCGTAGAAATATAGGTAGATCTAGAATTACGTATACAGAAATTAGATTTCTCTGGACAAAAGGGATTTCTCAAACGACTGATTCCAATAGAAGTTAAGTCACTGTTCAAACCAAACCCAGAATTACCCGCTGTACTGTGGAATTGTACTCACCATTGGTTTGAACGGTTTAAATGGCTTTAGCTTCAGTGGCATTCACATGGTCTACCAGTCTTGAAATACTCCGAAACGCTTGAAAGAAATTGAGACTTTAAAGAAAATCAGGTGGATATCTACGTTCAGAAACTACGAGATATTTTTCTCTTAAGTGTCATTCTGTCATTCCTTAATTGTATTACCCACAGTGGAAAACCACCTATCAAAAAGTTGCTTTCGGTGTGGAAAAAAAGATGAAGGAAAAACAAACATGAAAGCAAACAGAACGAACCACATGTCGTTAACGGCCCGGAAAGTATAGCACAAATCAACCATGGGACATGAGCGCTAGAAAAAAAATAACCCCGACGTTGCCCTTTCCCGGGGCTAATGGTCAGAGTAAAGCTCTCATAAAAGTCACGAACGGGGGAAAGTTATGGCAGGAGCTTGTAGGGTCCACTCTTATCGAAGTGCCGCGTCCGAATGGGGTATGGGAGTTGGTTAGGCTATGGCCTGGATAACAAATTCTTGTGTGATAAAAGATGAGGGGATTGAGGACATATTGGTTTTTCTTTGTGTAGTCGTTTGAGCCTGCTACGATTACGATTCGTCGTCATTTCAACCTAATTCAATATCGATAAAATAGTGAATCAAATCAGCGATTGAAAACAAAATTTGTATTCCCACGATGAACCTTTGTAATTGACAAAGAAAACATTTTAACCCCCTCTAATTCTGTTATTTTGCGTTTCAAGTTGTGTATAATCCCAAATTCGAATTAAAAAAAAAAGGCTCCGATCTCGCTCAGTGAAATCAGTGAGCAGAAATGTCAAAAATCTGAACACTGAAAATTTTCGACGATAACACTGATTTTTTCATGTTCGTTATTGATGAAAATACTTTCAGGGAATCGAATGAACCCACCGAGACCACTTGAAATCTCTGTTGAAGACTGAGACGATGGGAAATTCAATGCTTTTTCCAACGATATCCTTAGATTTGCAAATACTTCGAAAACGCCAGAGTTACGGCCGTTTTAGTGACTAACAACCTCAATTTTAACAGAAAACGCAAGTTTTTCTGCAGTTAAACACCATTTTCTTAACGAAAAATATTTTTTAAAACCAAAAGAACTACACCGTTAGAAAGCTGACATTTTGGCGCACGTTTTACCAGCTCTGCACAGTTGTGTCTCAAGTACTAATCTGCTGGGCGAGATGAAAAAACAGGCGATTTCAAGATTCTGACAAAACGGCCAATTCGCGCGGCAATCGCAAATCTTCAATGCATTAAAAAATGTTATCTGATATCAAATAGATTAATTTAACGCTCTTTCTAACGGTTCTTCAAATTTGATCTATCTCTAAAATTGAAGGAGTTATAACAGTTTTAGTGACATAGTATTGAAAACACGAAAAAAAATTTAAATCGCGAATAAAAATTGCTAAGAGGCACTTTTGGTCGGAAATGAGTTGTAGAATACTTAGGAGTCGGATTGTGCATAACTCCTGGGACACCCTGTATATCACAATATTTCTTGATGCCAAGATTGAATTATAATTTGGATGGATACCTGTTTTTCTGAAGATATAATCAAAGAACACCAATCTCGGACCATCATACACTGTACGCTCCATGATACTGTGTTCTAGCGTTCCATTAGGTGCTCCGCACTGATGACACTGTGCTGTTTCCCTTTGGTTGATGCGATACAAAAACGCGATAGTATAATGTTAGAATCTGATGTAATTGCATCAATTTCGTTTCAAGAGTTCCTTTTGAAATCAAGTTTTTCAAGTCATATGTTATATAATTGTGGACAAGTGGAGAGCGTAGGCAGGTGTTTTATTTTACCTCGTTCATTGCAGTTGTTCCACTCTTGGATTTCTGTCTCGTGCCCATATACAGTGTATTGATTGCACCATTATAGTTAGCTTTAGTTTGAAGAAAGGGACTAGTAAAGTTTGGGGTTCACGGAGGTGCAATTTGAAGAAGTCATCCTACTGCTTTTGGGGCATCTAGAACACACGAACTGTGCACTGCGGGACTAGTTATGAAGACACATCGATCAGCTGAGGGCCCTTGTAGCTTATTTCGTTCCTAATCGATCTACCTTGATGAAATATAAATGCTGAAAGAGCTCTTCTTATGGCACCTAGAATGAAATGACAAGGTATGGTGGCGCGAACCTTCGAGTTTAGATTATTTACCACATAAGCCGTCCAAAATACGTAGATCGGTGATTTAGATTGAAAAAAAAAAAAATTTCTATATACAGAAATAATATACCTTTATATAATAATTTGCAGCTTTTTTCGTGTTTTTAGCGAATTGTGTGAAATGCGGATTCTGAAATGAATCGCGGAATTGGCTAATCCCGACCATCAGTCTAGAGCTTTGATACTTCAGGGGTATCCCGGGTGTGTTCCTGGCTTGTAACCTCAGCCGTTGGAAGGGGCAACTACTCGTTATCGTGTTCATTGTTTCACTGTTTCATCTGAGCAATAGAGAACCTGAACTCCCTCAACTTTGGAGATCTGAAAACATTTTGACTTAATTAGGAACCTTGACTAATCCTTCAGGACTTTGGATAACGGTTTGCTCCTCTCAGAGATGCTTTGCATAATTGATTACTCGCTGTTGGCGGCTTCCAAATTGCTTTCATTGTGGATAAACAAATACTAATTCGGAATACCAAATTCCGTTCGTTCCCAAAATCTCCAGGTGTCGGTCTGCCAGAGGGCGATGGACGCAGCGATTGTGCGTGGGCAGTACTAGCGGCCGGCGCCTGCAAAAAACCGCCGGAATCCAATCGGATCGATCCGCATGTCCTAACAAATCTCTCCAACATACAAATCGCCCGTGCGAAGGTGGCGCAAATAGAAGACAGCGAGGCAAAATGAGATAGTACCGACCTTCGGGTTCCTTCCACAAAAGGACGTTTGAAAAAGTTTGTCACATCCGTTTTGCTCCAAAGATATGTTGAAACTTATTACAGCTGCATCTGGAACATGATTTTGAAAAAAAGTTCAGTCACACGTTTGTATGATCAAATTTTCTTAGACGTGATAAATGATGAAACCTTTCTTAAAAGGTGCAAGATCCTGAAATAGAATTCATTTGAAGCATCTAGAATAAAATTTCAAGGTATGGTGGAACGCTTAACAACTGATTGACCCTCGTGACCAATTTCTCTCGTAATGGTCTATGGAGGTGAAATATGAAATGGAATCTAGAATACAATTTCTAGGTATTGATGCGAGAATTCAGGCGATGCGCGATGTCTAATAAACGTAGACCACCTATCTAGGCAGATTGTTAAACCTTTAAGAAACGATTTCCTGCGTTTTTCTAGTTTGAATCATAGAAATAACGTTTTCTGAGTTGTAGCGGTTAAGATTGATTGCTTTTTGTGTTCAAACTGCCTAGCCGTGCCTTGAATGCTCTTGACTTGTCGCTTCAGGCTTCGCCCTTTAGACTGTCGGCATTTTGTTCCGTCTGCTAAATTTATATCACCTGTAGAGATTCGTGTGAATTGGATTGATATATCTCGTAAATGCCACATATAGCCTTCCGGGTACAGGTTGGCTTGTATTCTGTTTAAATAATCAATTAAAACACTGCAAATTCTTTCACTGGGGTCTATTATTCAATTGGCTTGCGTTCATGATTTGAATTTCTACTAAGCTTTGGTGTGCGTGTTTCACAGTGATAGAGTGATTATTGAATTTCAGGATGCACACAAATATGATCAACTGATCAATCCAAATAGGTATTTTGGTCGAGAACAGATTTACGTGCTCTATGCATATCTCCTGAAATTTAATAATCGCTCTATCCTGTGAAACATGCACACTCCAAAGCTTAGTAAAAATTGAAATCATGAACGCAAGCCAATTGAATAATAAACCCCAGTGAAAGAATTTACAGCGTTTTTTATGGTTATCAGAATGCTTCAACCCGTATATCGGCTACAAAGCCTTTTAGGAGTTCACTCCAGTACCCACATTACTACATCACTACATCACTAGGTTACTGATATCAAAACAAAAACAATAATAAACCAAGATAACGCAAATGTTGGCACTATAATTGGAATGGTTTGAACTACGGACCTCGAGAGGGGCTCATTCGATTCCTCGTGCCCTATGCGTATCTCAAAAAATAATCGCTCTATATCAAGATTAGTTAAACCTTTAAACCCCCTTTTTTTTTTTTTTTTTTTTTTAATGGTTAAGATGCTTTTCGTGAAGCCTTTTGTTCCATAACATCACGTTTTCTGATATAAATAAGATTGAAATTTATATCATTCCTCGTAGAGATTCAAATGTGCCTTGAAGGTTTTTAGGGGACTTTGACAACCCTTATAAATCTGAGAGAGCTGGTAGAATTGGGGTCGCCCGACCAGCATGGATTTTTCCTGAAAATTTCAGCTTTTTGCTTCAGCCGTTTTCCGGCGTACGGCGGACACGGAAAAATTGTTATTGGATTGATTTACGTAAAAATTTTCATAGGATTTTTTTTTTTTTTTTTTTTTTTTTTTTCAAGAGCGATTACAATGGTTTATTAATGAATCAAACCAAAAATTAACTTCATTCCTTTGTTAGTTGTTTGTTCATTTCACTCAGTTCAAATACACGTGTTTTGGATGCAGTGAGGTACTATATACAACAGTTTATTCGAAGCTGTTGTTGACAAAACTCTACGCATAAGCGCGTTCGTCGTACTAATTTTAGAGACCGCGTATTCAGCAGGAGTCGCTCGGCCAAACGAGTTATGCGCGACAGAAGCCAGCGGCGAAGTTTGCAAAGCATCGCAATAACGACAAAATACGTTCGATGCATCGCAATCATCATTCTGGTATATCGATAACAGCTACAACTTGTGTTCGGTGCAATGACCTTCCACGTTTGCTGGTACTATATTCTCACTGCGTCGCACCCCAATGATCTGCTCTTAATTACGATTTGTTGGGTTCTTCCCTTAATTTACATGGACATATTGATGATGTGGAAACTACGCTACCCAAATAATATGTTTTCGTGTATGCAGGCTGTGGCAGTGGTTTTGGCGTTTACTCTTGAACTGGCGCTTTTGCTTCCTGATGTGAGTTTGCATCTCCAGAAAGAGCACACCTTTATCTTATTGCAAATAACTAAAATAAAATCAATCGATGACGAACTAGTACGAAACCTAACCAATTTTTTTCGGTTACATCGAATGGTGTAAATTATGATTACGAACTTTCTGAGGGAGAAGTTTATTTGGTCAGGTCAGACTTTTCACATCTCGGAAAATGACTTTAAGGAATCTAACTGGGAACTTGGGAAAAGAGATTGTTCTTTATGGAAACTTACTTATTTACCTAATGCCACATAGCGTTCTTGATGGCCACCGTTGACTCAGTCCCATATCAAGTCGACAAACAACATTACTTAGCCATTGGCATGTCAATGAACTCGTATATTTAAGGTTTCGCGTATCAGCATCAAAAATATGGGATAAGGGACATAATGTGTGAGCATGAAGAACAGTATTGTATTATTTTTTATTTTTTTTTCAAAATATGTTAATATTTTTGTAAAATTTTTGAAATATGCCATTTTGAGCACTTATTGCAATTATTTTGAAGAATTTCCTCAGATTATATGCGTAAATGTCATTCAAATGTGAATTTGAAGTAGGTATCCCACCAACTTGTACACACCATAGTACGAACGGACATGAAGCATTTTAATGGGAGAAAAATAATCAATAGTTCCTGAAAATTTATCATCAAACATCTTGCAAAGATGGTGCAGTCATTTGCATAGCAGTTCTCAATTTAAAAATTATTTTTGATTACGACAATGACCATAAATACGTTTAAAAAACAGCAATGTGGCAATGAAAACAATATTGAAAGCAGTCAAGCCTCCTTGTTCAGCGAATGCTTTGGTTTAAAGCCTATCAAATGGCTAAAATTCACTAATCATGGGACGTGCTTTGGCCGCGCTTACTGCCTATATACGTCGAACCAACCTGGATAAGTGGTTCAACCTGAATAAATGGAATAACGAGGAAATCGTAGTAAAACATTTTTTTACACTTTTTTATGATGTTTTTGGGCAGTTAAGTCATGGCCCATGTTAAAATCAACACTCCTAAGGCTCAAGTTTGATAATTTAATAATTTGGTAAGTTCATAAGTTGTAAGTTAATGAACGATTTCCAGCTGATGATAGAATTTACTCGTTTCGGTGTCGGCTCTATGAAGTGGTGAATGAACGCTGCCGTCAACACTATACAACCTCTTGTTTGGTCAGATAAGAGTCACGCTAGCGGCGGACCAGGTTATCGCCTAGTCCGTTACTGATAACGGCGGTCTGCGTCGGGGATTTCCTTACTCTTTACGGAAATATTGTGTTCATCTCTTGAGGATTCGCCTATCGAGTTGTGAGGAAAACAATCTGATATAAATCTTGAAAATCGAGTTCCAATCCATAATTAGCGTTTGTCAGCACTATTCACTGAATAGTCCCTATCCCTCGTGGTGCGGTTTTGTACATGGAAGGACGAATTCGGATTCTACTTTAGTTGTATTTATATAATTGCTTGCTTAGGCCTCCTTAGAGCTGTTGCTTATAGCTGCAGGTTTTTGCTTTAAGGTTCCGTCCTTCAAAGGGAGGCTTGTGGTTCCACACATATGGGAGGATGTTGAACATGTTGAGCCTCCCACATCCTACCAAAATTTAGATTTTAGATGGCTCCAATTTAAATTACCATATAAAAGTTTCATCTTTCCTTCCAAACTATCTAATAAATAAAATCTGTTCTGGGTCCTCATTTGTAATGTGCCATTAATGTGGAATCTTATTTGTATGATGGGGTGTGGCAGGGCTGTAGTTACGTAATAGGTTCCTCTGATGAAAATTGTGGTCCGTGAATGAGCCGTGATGAATTTGACAGCCATAATTTTGAGGTGGGATTTGATATTTTGTGGGTTTTTGAAGGAGTTCAGTCCGAACTGTCGTCAAAAGCACTAAATTCCAACATGATTGAATGTCCCTTTGCACAAACTATCTCATTTGAGAGGGCACTGCGATCGTTTAGTCTTGGTGATTGACGTGACAGTTTCCAATAAAGTTCAGACTCAACGTTGAAGGTCGCATGATGCACTATAAATCCGTGCACCCTCGAGAGACCCCTAACTGATCGTTTTTTTCCCCTGAACTCAACAAAACTCGTCGTTTTTCTGTCGCCAACATGACTTCGTACTCACAATAAAATAAGAAAATCGTTTTGAGTGCATCGCCGGTGGGCTGGGCCTCAATAAAGTCAACTGGCCCCTCGTAGCTCAGTGGAATTATTTTTAGAGGTGAACAGGCAAGGAAGCGTATTAGCATAGCACCGAGGCAGAGGTAGGGCCCACACCCTGCCTCCGTCCCATCCGTTTGACTCCTCTATCCATACTCCTGTTTGTTGTCGATCGATCTTATTGCCAATCCTAATAAAACCATTGTTTGGAGTCTACTAGAAAATCTTTGTGCCAGTACCATAGTAGTGAAAATATTGTATTCATATTCTGGGAATGACAAATTTGAAATGAAGTCTGTCAAGTATCCGTAATATGAATGCATAGATCTTTAAAATGTTTTGAATGCTCTCCTAAGTTACCCTAGAGGTTTCCTATGTTCACGGGAAATAATAAATTAAGATGTAGTGTTAAAATACACGTAATCAAATAATTATTTCCTGCGAATTTGATCTAATAGATCATGAGAAAATTATGTTTGAAGAACTCTACGTTCCTGCTTGCAAACAGATGATCGCGTAATAATGTTGCAATGAGGAAATGTACCTACAAGGAACCATATACAGCCTGGCTCGCCCATGCCTTGATGATAAGTTGTCCAAATTATGCTTGTTAGACGGATTATCATTGCGCAGCAGCAACTAAAGCTCCGATTGTTTAGAAATTGATGTGAACTGAAGTGATTTCAAACGTTCTTCCTCGACCCCCCCTCCAACTTTGAGCTACACGTGAATAGTTTTTCTCTTTATACAGTATTTATCTATTCATCTACGACGAGCACGTCCAAAAATCACGGATAATTAAGTTCAGTTTGAGCGTTGCGCATGCGCTGTGATTTGTGAGCAATTACACGTATAGGTTACCATTTACAACTGTGTTAATCAACACAGTTACAAGGATTTGCGAACGCCTATGAACACGAATTTGTTCATAATGATTTAGAACGTGAAATGCGAACGGAAAGCTAATTGTAAAGAATTGCTTTTACTTTCTTGAGATGAAACATTTTTCTTTCCAAACTCAATAAGCGTTCTCGCATTTTGCGTCTTAGGTTGTTAAGTGAAGCTTCGTTTCGGATGTATGTGTGACTGTCGATGTGTCTGCAGATCCTTAGCAAGCCTAATTCCTACAATTTTCGAAAGATTTGTGATAGAATTTTCAGGAAAAGTGCGGGTTGGGATGCGGATAGTCGCCTATGAGTTTCAGTGCTCAGAAATCAATACATCAGTCTGCGCAAGCTCAAACATTAAGCCCATCAAGTCCTATTTTCTAATCTACTAAAAGTCTGGGTAAATTTCAGAGTAATCAAGAAAAAAACGGTTTGATAATCTCATATCAGTTTCAACTCGATCATCATCGAGTATCGTCACTTTAAATTCGTGCAACAAGCCTAATTTATCCAATTTCTTCGCATTTTGAAGAATTTTTTTGGAAATAAGTGGGTTGTAATGTGGATGCTCACCTACGAGTTTCATTGTTCACAAATCAATTCATCACTCTGCGCAAGCTCACGGTAAAATCCAAAATGCCTCATCAGGTTCGATCGGGCTATAATTTCCAAAGGTAGACGGGAAGAACGGTCTGATAATTTCATATACATTTCAATGCGGTCGTATCATCATTCTATTCGCTATAGATTAAGACGACAGACCCTCAATACATGTTAACACAGACTTTGAAGGCGTTTATGTATGCCGAAACATGTCCAGCTGCATTTCTGTTCCGTGAATCGTTGTATCAAGATGACATTCTTCATCTTTCGAGATTATCTCGAAAATCTCAAAACATCTATGCGTTTATGTTACCTAGACGAAAAAGCTGTTGTACCACACCCAACTTGGTAGTTTCTTTACATTTACAAAAAACATAAGTTCTAAAACGGTTCTTCTCTAAGCCAATGACCCAAGACCTCGTGATTGACACATTCACTGATAGGATAAGGACAGATGATACAACTTGACCAAGACCGTTGGTTTCGAAATCTAAATGAGACAATGTCAACAGCCCCATGAAAGCCTGATTGGGAATCAACTAACTCCGTTAGGAAACCAACTGCGCTCTTGATTGGTGAAAAGAATATCTAGATATAACAAAGCTTAAATAAATGGGCATTAGTAATGACGTGCGCCTCGTAATGTAGCGAATTTAGGATACTTATTCGTCAGGAAATAATGTTAAGGGGTTTGGTGCTTCAAAAATTTATAATATAAATCATATTATGATGTACAACAGCCATTGACTGTCAAGTTCAATAAATATTAGAACTGTCAAGATACCATATTTCGTTAATGACGTCTACTTGACAGTGATGAAGGCTACTCTTGAGTGACTTTTACAATAACTTTTAGCAGATTTTCAATTGAAATACTTGAACTTGTCAATAGTGTTGAATTAATAATTATTCAATTCAAATCCCAATTCACAAACCCAGTAAGGACTTATCCATGTTCGTTACAGACCCCAGTCATACAGTGTGGGGGGAGGGGGTTGTCATGAACATTAAAAGACCAGTTGCTGAAATATGAAACATCTATATTATTTGATATTACTTCTTTATCAAACATAATATCATGTTCAAAAAGAAGTAAGTAAGTAAAGTAAACATGGAATTTCACCTTGGATTTCCGTCCGACTACCCGTAGGCGTCGCGGACGTCGCCAGCCGTCTTCTAGAGAGGATCGGAACTAGGTCTGACGATTTCGCTCGTGGCTTCCCATTGCCTCACGACCCTGGGTTGGGAGCGTTTTGGATTCACGTGATATCGAGATCAGAGGTGAACTAACGACAGGACAGGTATACAACACTTGATAGGATTTTGGCCCTAATCATTGGTGCCAGCCGGATTCGAACCGGGGCAATCAGTACTCCCACCTAAAGTAAACAGCTAGAGGACTGACGCCCAAGCTGTCCACCCATGTTCAATATACATTATTACATGGGGACAGGTTGTCCGAGCGAGCTAAGGCATCAGTCCTTTGGCTGTTTACTTCAAGTGGGATTACAGATTGGCCCGGTTCGAATCCGGCAGGCACCAATGATTACGGCCAAAATCCTATCAAGTGTTGTATACCTGTCCTGTCGTTAGTTCACCTCTGATCTCGATATCACGTGAATCCAAATCGCTCCCAACCCAGAGGCGTGAGGCAATGGGAAGTTACGAGCGAAATCGTCAGACCTAGTTCCGATCCTCTCTAGAGGACGGCTGGCGACGTCCGCGCACCTCCGGGAGTCGGACGAAAATCCAACGTGAAATTCCTTGTTTACTTTACTTACATATATAACACATATATGTAATGATATTATCATTTTGTTTATAGCTGGAAGTAATGATAATATCATTACTGCCAGCTATAAAATGTATTGTTATGGAAACGTAGCAAATTTTTTACGCGTAGGCCGAAATATTCGCGTCCCTCCTGTACACAATGTTTCGGTAGCTCTTAACGTGTTGATCTTCTTGAACCTTGACGTTTGGAAGGAATCCCTGAAGTGATTAAGGGAACCCGCCTAATTTTAAACGGAATTGGTAAACAGGCAGTTTTGTAAAGAAACACTACGCAGACCTTTTGACTTGATTGTTTTAACGTCTTATTTCGGGTTCCACCTGCCCTCGGTGAAGCTTGGAGGTATTTAAATTAATCGACCTTTCCTTGGAGTTTTCTTCGAAGGAAATGCCAATATGATCAGTTTATTTCGGGGTTTGTGTGGTTGAAATATTTTAAATTTAATGTCAATTTTAAGGTCCCGAACAAACTGCATACTTCTTCGTCCTCAATGAAGTTTAATTGTGACACGAACATTAGTTTCCGGTCGCTTATAGCCTCTTGTTTATTGTGTATGCTCGATTTGATGTGGTTTTAGTGGTCTTTCTGATAATTTTAATGTTACGGTCTAACTAAGGAAGGTTATTGACGGCTCAAGGCGGATATGCAGATGAATTGTAGTATTGGTTTTTGGGAAATTAAACTCAAAGGCCCACCCACAGCCAACCCTCATTATTCCATTATGATCTTGAAGTTTCATTGGAATCTGGAAAAAACTTTTGAAGTTGAACTTGTAACAAGAATAGAATTCTGTACGACATTGTCGAAGATTGATTAGGACATGAGGAAATTATGTTATGGATTTTAAGTTTGCGCAAGCGCGGACTGAAATACTAATTTGTGAGCATTGGAACTCATATAAGTCAACTCGTTTGATGTCAAGTCTGCGCATCCCCTAGTCATTTTTTCCAAAATCGGACAAAAACTGTGGAAATTAAGTGTTTGCGGACACGAAGGAATAGCATATTGCATATTTGTATAGAGGACCTATCTACTTTGAAATAAAACTTCCTCATTTCGTACAAGTCTAATTGACCCGTTATTATTCTGTGATATTGTTATTCGGCTGTTGAAATGGAATGAGCTCTGATGTTTCCAGTTCTGTGGTAATAGAAGATTGACTTCTACAATTTCAAACAGTTGAAGTTACTACTACATTCCAAATTGGGTTCAGACCCAGACTGGGCCAGATTGGGTTGGATTTGTGAATGATATTTGATTCCTCTCCAATTTGGACTCTATACACTAATTCTAACGGAGTTGGCGGAACGCCACTACCTAATCAACAAGTGAAATTATGTCTTGTTGAAACGTGCATTGAAACTTAAGTTGATTGAAATTTATTTTGATTTTGACGTTGTCCAATTTTTTCTTTGGCAGTACGGTTTAACAGATCTGCAGTCCTTCTATTTTGTTTACCATTTCAAGTGGAATCATCTCGGTATCCCTCATATTTTCGCGTTAGGCGATATCATCGTTAAAAGACCGTTAAGTTGAAACGGCCATAAAAAAAAAAAAGAAAATATAACTTCCGTGACGATAGGGGAGACCCACCAGCGGGAGGTGGTCGTCCTTGCAGCTGGAATTCTTTAGCCATTTGGGGCATCTTGCCACTCGCTCCTGAAACATTGACAGTGGAGCAAGTATTCCCAATTCTCAGCTACATACCAACTTGTTCAATTTGTTTACTCACAAGAAACATATAATATACTATTATTGTTCATATGTTTTTTTATGATTATATCATGTACATCTACGTTGCTTTCTCACTACTGATCGCAATTCGTGCTGACAGAGCTGCCCATGTTGTTCCGTCTTGACTTGGAAATCGATGCTTAATCGTCAGAATTCAACATTTTCAGCTGATAGAGGAGGACTGCTTACGTTAGTGGTTAAAAATTTACGTTTGTCAAGGAAACCCTTTAAAAAACTCCGAAGATGGCAATACTAAGGACCTCCGTAACAGATTTCTTATTACACATTTTGGAAAAAATAAAGAAAAATCGTTGGTATTTTGTACTGGATATAAATATCAAAATTCAACAAAAATGGACCGGTAAGCATCTTTTAATTTGTTTTTAGGGTAACGAAATCATTATTTTTCTAGTTAAATACCGGGAAATCTCAACTTATAGTCGGTAATAACCTATTTTCTCTCGGGAAAGATAAGCAATCTTTCAATTTTCATCGATTCTTGAAGTAGGAAAACTGGTTATCCTCAATACCCAAGACTTGACCGTAAGGCACCAAATTAGCGTGTGGAAGTCCCAATGTCGCAAGAATCGAGGGGTTTGAACTGAATTCCGCGACCGCTGCTTAGTTCGAACGCTTTACCGCTTTTTTCTTCGGGTTTTGCTCCTTTTTAAGCGCAAAAAGTTGAAAATCCGACTCGAAACAACTTGCTGGAAACGGAGGGAGAAAACTATGAGTACGACTAAATAAGGCAATGACTGTGGAAGAACTCATGTGCCGTTGAGCAAGGCTCATCGGCTGAGTAAGGTAAAGCTCCGAGTTAGGAATCGCTCTGGAAGGTCAGGGAAAAAACTTGGGCGCGAGTGAGTTTTTGTCGTTGGCCTGAAACCGGAGATGGGGGAAGGACTAAGAAGAAAAGGGTATCGAGTGACAACAATGGACGCCTTGTTTTTCCATCCTCAGCTTCGTGTTACCAGAGAACTATTGTAACAGTAACGACGGATTTACCAATTTACAAAAACCGCGAAAATTACGCGACTGAGCGGCGACAGCGACGAGTTGCGATGGGCGTCTTGCAGGACCGCGGCTTAGGCGGAGTTGGAAGTTCATTTGACTCGCCGAAGGAATACGGAGATATTAAGAAAGAATGGAAACGGTTGTAGGGTCCCACTTCCCGACATAGAAGTAGTAGAGAGAAGAAAGACTCTCATAGGGAGATTCTGTCATTTGTTGAAATCAGGGGTTAGCTTTAACAGGCTACCAACAATTATTACAGTGATCAACATCAAATTATTCATCGAAATTTATAAATGAACTGTGATGAATTCATGATCTCTTTTATATTGGTATAAAACAATTCAAAATTTCCTAATAATACTTACGTCACTCAAAGAATTGAAATCGTCTCAGTCTTTAATAATAATTTTTAAAGGAACTAAAGGGTAAAAATGAGCCCAAAAAATAAATTTTGTCAAAATTTGAAAACAACTTTTTTCAATGGCTCATTAGTTTCCTTTAATTTTAATGATACGTTTGAGCCTGTAAGCTTAAAAAATGCGCAAAAGTCTCAGCTTTCCAATTGTGTATTCTCGCACATTTGATTCGACTCATGACGATTAACGGGATCAAACCTCATGATATCAGCGAGAACGGGAGTCATTCAATAGTTGATTTACATCAATTCATTCCGCGGATGCTCTCACTCAAACTTAAATTTTTTTTTTGGTACATTTTTTTAGGTAGGTTTTATTCTTTTTTTTTTTTTAATCCTCAAATGTCCTTGAAAGGGTTCTCTCTAAAAAATAAAAATTAAATATACCATTGGAGGTCTGAACGCCAGGAAACGTATCATTAAAATTAAGGGGGACTAATGAGCCATTAAAAAAGAGAATTTTTTTGTTCAAAATTTACTTTTCAGGCTCATTTTTACCCTTTTTTTCCTTTAAAAAAATTAGTATTAAAGATTGAGACGATATATAATTTTATGCTCTTTCCAACGGCATACTTAGATTTGCAAATGCTTTGAAAACGCTGGAGTTAAGACTGTTTTAGTGACTAAGTTCGAAAACACGAAAAAAAAAAATCTTAAAAGTGAAATAACTCAAAAACGAAGCCTCTAAAAAAAATCTCTAGGAGGCACTTTTTGTTGGAAACTAGTTGTAGAATACGTGTGCCAAGATTTTCGGATCATACGCTGTACACCCTGTAGAATTGAAAGCCATGGAAGCCTCCATTCGACTCATTAGCCAGGGGAACCCAGGAAAGCTTGACCATAGGAGAAGAGCCTGTATAAGCATAGACCTCACAATCACATGTCCAAACCGTTACCGACTCGCTCTTGGTTCGTCTCAAACTCAATACACGCTTCTTTTTCTTAATCCTTATAAACGTTAAATCCGTCAAGACGAAAAACCTGTCGCTGTTAGGAAACGACTACTTGATGAATAGTATCTAAATGAGGTGTTAACGTGTATTCTCAGTTTTAACTGGCATCCAACGATATATTACAGCGATCAACATCGAATTATTTATTTAATTTCATGTATGAATAGTGAAGAATTTATTATCACATTTATGTATGTAAAATGATTCAAAATTCCGTAATAGGATAGAACTGAAAGCCATGGAAGCCTCCATTCGGCTCATTAGCCTCGTGGAACGTGGAATATATTTCATATCCATGTATGTGATAGTTGAGGCGTAGGCCTCATATATGAAGTAGTATGATCGCTAGAATTTCTTTCTTACTCTTGTTATTGAAAGCTGTAGAATGTAAATCAATATTGATACAGTGCTATCAAATCGGGGCGAGATTGGTCGTAGCCTAAACACCGTTTTACATAAATGGAATGGAGATTTATGCAAAATAATCTTAAATAATAACCATTTTGTGATAACTTGATGCGTTTTGATCTGGTAAAAAGCATCCGCAGACTGATTGTATTGGTATCGTTTGCAGTGGGTATGGTTAATTCTTATGTGCATTTTATATATGGGTATCGATCGCCAAAACATCGGTTAATGACAGCGAAAAATAATGTTGACCGATTAATCGAGTAACCGATTAACTGTGGCTAAGATAACCGATTAATCGGAAACACTTCCAGTCGTCTCAAGGCCGATTTTTCCTAAAATTTCAAATTGAGCACTTGAAGTAAATATATTTTTAACTTCACGGCAAAAAAGCTTCTTCTATATATTATATTCAACCAAAGATTGTGAATATTTGGATTTTTCCCACATTTCAATGAAACGTAAATACTTAAAGACTTTTTTTTGTCAGAATAATTTGTAGTTTAAATTTCTCAATGTTCAAGTTCCTTGCCGATGAACTGGGTTTTTTTGTTTGTTTGTGGTTTTGTAGTATATTGTTTCAAATTTGACCAGTTTCCTGACCTCAAACAGTGGGGGGCAACGAACTCATTCTTTCTTTTGGAATGCTTGTATTTTTAACGAAAGAACGAAGTTCTTAGCTCAATTCTAAGGAGAGTTAAGTATCATTTGAGATGCAACACCCACGTCCCCACTTTTTCATGTAGATGAATCCCGGAATATTTTCAAAAAAATTCAATAAATGAAATGAGTGGAACTTCGGGAAGTATGGGGATAAAACTAGAAACCTAAATAATCAAACCCAATCTATTGAACCTGTCGATTGCCGATCAATCAAGCCTGAATAATGTCGATTGAAAAATAATTAGTTCTAGAGATAAAACATCGATTATTACGATTAACCTGCAACCATCCCATGTACATTTTGGGAACGTAACGTAAAACCTTATTACAGATGTTTTGTTGTGGGGCACCGTGATCCGCCCCGGACACGCACTCCCGGAGACATCCGTGCCACGACCCGACCGTAATGAATTGAAAACGTATGCGGGTCAGGCTGAGCGGTTGGGCAACCTTTCGACAGTTCTTAGTGAACAATGGACCCGAGAATTGGGGGTCCTCCCCGTGTGAGGGTCTTCGTAGACCAAACACAAAATGCTCGTCCTCCCTTAAAAGCCCTTGGTAAGTACAATTACGGGAGCGAGCAGCGTGGCACCGACAGACCTCCAGTTAATTATCCGTCTGAAAAGGGGATTGATTCTCACAGCACGCGACCGTCTTCAGGAGACGCCTCTGTCGCAATCCCGTAATACTATTGTCTATCGAATAACAAGAGTGTTGTAACTTTGTTTTGTTGTAGTACTTATAGGCGAGGTTAAAAGCCTCCGATTGGGGCCGCCTATCGTAAGATGCGCTGCGCCTGGTGACGCTGTGCTTTGTTGTTGTCACATCTCATTATGACAAGGTGTCGAGAACCACCGGTCATTATCGATGCCTGCACCTTAATTGAGGACATTCGTCGTGCCGTGGCGTCTTTCAATGACTTTTTCTGTCGTGTAGAACAGTTGTCATTTTTTGATAAGTAATTTTAGCATTTCAGAAGAACGGACTTTCACAGTTCCGTCGTTCCTTCCGTTATTACTTGTGTTACCATAGATAGACCGGGAGACATCGGAAAGTTGTCATTAATTACTTGTGTTTATGTGTAGTCCAACGTGATTTGCGTGAGCTGGGAACTGTGACCAATTATGTATTCGATCCTTTTGCGAATTTCACTGATATCCAAGAAGATGATATACTGAAATTTTGTGTAAATATGTTGCTTGTATACTTCGTCCACGCTTTCGTGGCAGCTTGCCCAGGTCAAAACCACCATCGTCCCCAGCCATGGATCGGCAGCACCGGGAGCTCCTCAAACCAGCTGAGATCTAAGGCATTTTTTAATCCCACTTTATGACCTGGTTCAATGAACGAAATCCTATCCGCTAAGTGTGCCACAATGTCTGTTGGTGAATTCGGATTCTTCATAACAGTTGTGTCAGAATGTGACCAAACTACACGAAATTCGGCAGTGTTTAAATGTTTTTCATCATGCAGCCAGTTTTTTCCCTGTCATATAGACTTGGGAAAAATCAGAGTTTTGAACTCGTTACGTAATATTTATTTTTGGGCGGAACCCATCTTGTCTTTTCACCTGAATATCAGTCTGTCCATCCGAAATCCGATATTTCCCATCAATATTCGTCAAGTTTCAAGATTGCATTGAAATGTATATAGTGTTTCGAAGTTGGCAAAAACACACGCTACTCTGTTTCAGACGCAGGAGGAACTTTGGACTGGATTGTTGGGGATAATCCTCTTTAGAACTCGAAACACGTACTATCAATTACCTACTTGTACTTGTTCGTTTCCACAATTCCCCCCAGAATTCGATTTTTGTTGAAATAATGACCGAGAAGACGAACACCCTTCCCTCCTAAACGCTTCCTTCATGGTTATTTTCGCGATTTTTCATCAAAATTGCTCAAAAATAAACTCTGTTTAATCCCTTTCAAACTTACTCTCTAAGGGGTTTTTCGGGGTGCTGAACACGAATCTGAAGTCCGTTTATCGATAAAACGCTTCCTTCATGGTTATTTTCGCGATTTTTCATCAAAATTGCTCAAAAATAAACTCAGTTTGATCCCTTTCAAACCTACTCTCTAAGGGGTTTTTCAGGAGAAGGGCAGGAGGAGGAGAGACGAACACCCGAGGAGTTAATTGAGCAGGTGGTAAGAAGCTTGAACAAGTCAGAGCTGCCGGGCACAGTTCCGCCACAGTTAGTAGAACTGCCGAGATAGCTTGGGCAGCGTGTGGCCAGGGAGGTTCTTTTCTGATCATTGCAGGTCTATACCTTGTAGTTGTGTTGTGCATCAACAGCTAAATTAGGAATCATGTAAATATGGGTCGCAATTTCCAATTCATCGTTCATTACTTGGAATCTGCTTTTGGATTTTCTGGAAAATCTGATGTGTGCTACAGTTTTGGTTTTGATGTGGTCTCAATAGGTCCTTATCGATTGTTTGAAATAATAGATTTATGGTATAGACGTGGTTGGTCCAGCAGAGGCGCTAAGACCATGAATCCAGAATTGTGGATCACAAAGTTGATCAATTATAGCTATGTCGGAGGGTCGACTAACCCCAAATCCAGTCGAGTTACAGGTCAGCAGATCCAACTCCTTAACGTAGAACATCAAATTCCACCAAATCTTGCAGGATACCCAGTTTTTACGCAAGAACCTGGAATGCTCACTCTAAATTGGGCATTTATAATACGACCTGTCGATCAGTATATTATTGTCATCTATTAGGCCTAAAAAATATGCGCAATACTTTGTTAAGTGTACAGAATGTTAGAGGATCAGATGGGTTTTGAAACAGTGAACAGGTTCAACATTGTTCAGTTGAACTGTAACAACGATGATGTGGAAAGTTTTCGGCATAAAATCGGAACTCTGGATTGCATAAACTTAGTTAAAGAAAAACAAAGGACAGCTCGAATTCTTAATTATGACATTTATCATTATTTCGCTTCCTAGTTTCCTGCAGAAATACATAATCAGTTTCAAGAGAAATTTCTTTTTACGAATTTTAGACGTCCCTGAATAATTTTTGTGTTGAACTATCTGCCTGTTATTAAAAGTGTCTTGCAAGCTAACATCTCTAACACTCTTAACACTGGATGAATTTCCTTATTTGCGTGGCCTATAATAGAAGACTAACCAAGTCCGATGCCCATAAGTTTTCCTGTCAACCTCATTCCGTAAACGTTTCTTTAAAAGAAACTCAAACTGCCTTACTTCTGTTGTTTACCCGTCCTACGTGACACAGAACGCATTTCACTCAACCTTGACCGAAAACCCGTTCCCTTGATATTGAACACGGTTTTCTCCCCGCTTTTTTCCTAATGAAAAATATTTGTACTTCCCATGTCGATCTTCCTTATCTCAAATACCACGGATGATCCGTCTCGCTATGAAAAACTATTTGGCTTGCCCTACACGTTACGACCTACTCGCCGCTCGAGGAAGGCGCTGACGGCATAGAAAGTTTACGAAACGTTCCGCCGATAACGCCGACCCCAGCGACGGTGATCGTCTTGACAGATAACAATTTTTTTTCTCCATTCGTCTGATAACCTCCTGTTGATTTTGTTTTTATACCGTCGGATAAAGACATTGTTTTTCTTATCGGTGGCTGAAGGGGGATATGCATTAGTGGAGAAAGTGCTGCGAGGACAATGACTCAATACTACTCCGCCGTCGCAATTATAAACCATTAGCCTTTCCCCAAGATGTTTTCGTGACCCCGTAGCATCTTCTTTATATATAGAATTGAAAGCAAAACAGCGGATGCAAAGCTTTATGCTTTTCTCCGGACATGTATCCAACCTGATTTCGTTTACCATCTCATGTTGTTTCTGAATATTTAGAAGATGGCGGAAACAATTGTGAGTCTAGGACGAGCTGATTTTCATAGTCCTAAAGTAAATGTTGAAAGCTGGTTAACATTTTAAATTTTGAAATGTCAATTTTTGGCAATCAAGAAATTGATAATAAACCTTTGTAAAATAATTTGCATCAGTTTTTTTGTTTATTATTCAATAATAAACCATTGTAATCGCTCTTGAAAAAAAAAAAAACAAAAATTCTAACCCCCCCTGAAAATTACATGGTTTACGTTTCAAAGGGTGTAGAATCCGGATCTGCAATAAAAAATTTTCCGTCCGTCCGCCGTACGCCCGATTTCTCCCAAACGTCTGGAGCAAAATATCTGAAATTTTCAGGAAAAATCAATATTGGTCCGACAACGCCCCAATTCTTTAGCCAGCACTCTCACTTAATTTAAAGTGCCCTTTAAGGGCTGTCAAAGTTTTGTAAAATCCCTGAAAACCTTAAAAAAAGTCGAAGCGGCCTAAATTTGGACTCTTTTTGAAGAACTTTCCATGAGGAATCGAATGAGCCCTTCCCCAGGTTCGTAGCTCAAACCATTCCCGATATACGACCCGATTTATGGTGCCAACATTTGCGTTATTTTGGTTTATTATTGTTTATGTTTTCATCGCAGTAACCTAGTGATGTAGTGTAATGTGGATACTGGAGTGAACTCCTAAAAGGCTTTGTAGCCGATACACGGGTTGAAGCATTCTGATACGCATGAAATCTGAAAGCTGCAAATTCTTTCACTGGGGTTTATCATTCAATTGGCTTGCGTTCATGATTTGAATTTCTACTAAGCTTTGGAGTGTGCGTGTTTCACAGGTGATAGAGCGATTATTGAATTTCAGGAGATACATATGATCAACTGTTCTCAATCCAAATAGGAATTTTGGTTGAGAACAGATTTAAGTGCTCTATGCATATCTCCTGAAATTCAATAATCGCTCTATCACCTGTGAAACACGCACACTCCAAAGCTTAGTAGAAATTCAAATCATGAACGCAAGCCAATTGAATAATAAACCCCAGTGAAAGAATTTGCAGCGTTCTTTTTTTTTTTAATTACAGAGAATTGAACTATCCACGCTAGCTGAATGAGCTGTGAGGATCCTTTCTTTTCTAATCGCCTTAAAACTCTGTAAATTGATACAGCCTTGCTAAGCAGTGCATATGGTACTTAGTTGTACCTATTAATACGTCAAAATCAAAAAATGCAGAGACAAGGGGAACTTGAATTCACTCAAAATTGTGTGATATTTGATTCACAGACCACATATTGATATTTAATTTAAATTTACCTCAAGTAGTGCTCACCTGCCTTAACTGGGTATCCCTTTTGTAGATTTTCCAGTTATTGGCCTCGTGGTTGAAATATTTGTCGTGAATGCGATGTACATGACGTCGTTGGTTCTTAGACATGAGGAAGATACGGGGTCAGTCACTTGGGTCCGTTCTCGTTAGTCACCTGAACGCATTAAGGAAACGAGACACGAAACGGCCGTAATGAGTTGGAAACTTGGGCGCGCCCGCGCTTCAGTTGGGCAACCTTCGAGGGTCCTTAGCGAACAATGGAACCTACGATTGGAGGACCTAAAGGAGGATCTTCGTTGTCCAGGCACAAACACTTTTCCCAAACCTTTGGCTACTAGGATATTTATTTCCTACTTATATCAGCAACACCGGAACGATACAAGGTTACGCCAAACGCCCAGGAAGCCCTTTTCAGTGGAATGTTTCATGGAAAGTGGTACACTAATGTTTTTGGGACGTACAATCCAAATTCGAGATGGTTATTACGTTACCGCAATCCAATTTTGTTGAGATTCAGCATTTTAATCGATAAAATCACAGCTTTTTGAGCTGCTTTTGTATTATAAACAACTCATTATTTAAGAGTATAATTCTTGTAGACAATTGTACGCTGATTTCAGTTAACACTATTCTCTCAAGCGTAACAAGCATTTACTGTTTTTATTCGCGAATTTCTGATCTAGATGAAGCTCTTGCCATACCGTTATTTTCCGAGAGCAGAGCTGTCCATGGAATGTGAGTTTTAGCCAACAGTGAGAAAGAAGAAAATGAAGTGTAACAAAACGTAACTCTGGGCCATTTTCAACCCAAAATTTTCCAAAAAAGTTTCAAAAATGTAATTTTTGCTAACAAAATGTTCAAATTTGTATTTTTACATGTATACAATAATGTCCCTTATAGTGCCGAGACCAGGCAAGCATTTTATGCAGAAAATGGAAGAACTTAAGAGAATTGGCTTGGTTCAGAAAGTCTAACTCTACATCAATAAAAGTTGAGAAGTGTGACAGCTCCGTACACTTGACTTTAAAAGCTGTAAAAAGGGCGATTAAATAATATAAAATTAATACACACATGCACATAAAGTCGTGTTACATGATGGACATCGGTATTTCTTTTATGTTGATGAGGTTTCACTATTAGTCCATCTAAACACCCGCGCTTCTTCCTTAACTCTTACTCAGCTCGGCCCCAAATCCCAGTTTTCCTACGATGATGCGACGTTCGTCATCGAACCGTAAAATTCAGAAAGCTGAACTGTCCGTTGATTCCAAACTGGGAACTAATGATGACTCGAAATTGGCCGGGCATTTTTCGTTTGCCCTCTTTAACTTTCCCGTCTTAGGGGGACTGTAAACAATGGAAAGCCGAAACTATTCAATGAAGAAAATAAATGACGGCCAGTAAAAACTAACTGACTAAAAATATTAATTTAGTTTAACGTGGACTTCTGGTCTTGAACGTGGTTTTCCGATTTCTATTTATTCCTGACTTTCCTTGGTTATCTGAGTTCGGTCAGTTCGTAGTAATAATAGTATATATTGATAGTAACAGTAATGAAGGCTGGGCTTGTTATGAATTACCAGCGTACTGGATTAGTTCAGGACGACGAAGCAAGTCAAGCAGCAGCCCATCGCTCACAGTCTTTATTTCTAGCTGTGATCCCGTAACAAGATTTCGATCAATTTCCGAAGAAGAGCAGTGTCTTCGATCGATTTCCTGAGGCTTGTGTCGAAAATAATAAAATTACCTAACATATTTGGACAACACAATGAGCTACGACCGTTACATGGGTCTGCACGAACGTGGTTTCTTTCTGAATCCATATTTCTAGCTGCTATTAATATCTAATTAATATCTGCTGACGCAGTCTCTTACTCCTCCATGGACTGGCCTACCATCTCCCGGCATGCTGCCCAAGCCAAACACGCAAAATACGACAGAGTCGCTGAAGACCTAAGAGGGCCTTAACGCCACTCGTCATTTCATGCGATGGCGCATTAGGTACATAAAGAGTATGAAGCCTTTCTCAAAAACGTTTCCTTACGCCTCTCCAACAAATGGTCTAAATCCTACTCCCAGGTGATGATGTGGGCACGAGTGAAAACTCAGTTCTCAGTTCACCGAGCAGTTTCCATGAGGCTAAGGGGCCCGAGGAAACACGTGCGAGGACTTGGACTGGAGGACGGAGCAGCAATTTGGCTACCAGAAGAATAAAATCACACACACACACAGTTAGGAAAAAAATCAGATTAGTTTGGCAAAATCAGATTAGTTTGGCATATTATCAAATTGAGAATTTCGGCAAAGTAATTTGAACCTTTGGCACAAAAATAAATTTTAATATTTTTGGCATCCTAATTTCAACTTTTGGCGACTCAATTTCTACTCTCGGCATACCAATTCGAGCTTTTGGCATACCAATTTATACTTTTCACAACCCCAACTATTCCAACATTCCACCCCATATAATGATCAATAAATGTTTTTCTCTCTCTTAAAAAAAATATCTCTATTTAGTAGGATTCATCGCGGAATTGTTAATTTTTTCATGCAATAAAAATACCAAGACAAAACGTCGTGAAGTACCCTGAGCTTTCGACGGGATTTGGGGTTTCCCCTTACCCTGATGGGGAGGGGGGGGGGGCTTCGCATCCCTCAAATATTCGCTCTCCCGGGCACCAGAGACACATCCATCCCCGACCTCCTGTCCGTCAAACCTTGTTCCCCTTTCTGGGGAGCTTGCTCTTCGACCTTGGCAGTGAAGCTGTGGGGAATTGCTCCTAGGAAGTGGTTTAGCTGTTTTCCCTTCGGGGAAATACTTGCTCCTGCGATTGGTGTAGCTGATGTTCTTCTTTACAGGATTTACCTGCTCCATTTTTTCACTTGGTGCTGCTGTTTGCCCCTTCAGGGAGGTACTTGCTCACTCTATCGTGATGCAGGGCCTGTCGCTACTAGACGTTCCGGGCTCCTACACCACAGGTTTGTTAGGGTAACCGACAAACCGGTCACATTGTTATCTTGTATATAGTCCACGTGAATATTCAATCCAATCACATAAACGTTTTAGTCCATATGAATTCTAGTAATTCAAGTTAACAACCTCAAAACACAAGCCAAGAGTGGTGTTCCCCAGTAGGGTTTATTGGGTCCGATTTGGGTGTGTAGTTGTCACCCATCCCATTCAGCTCGAATCGAGGTCCGCCATAAAGAGAGTGTTGCAAGGTTCCTAAGTGCGACAATCGGGTTTCGATATTTATATTCTGACTTGGTTGATATTGTAATAATAGTGTGGCTCTGATGTTTGTTTGTTTGACCATCTTCTTGTTCCTCGTTACTGAGTGTTGAAACAAGGTCTTTCAGTGTTTCATATCATTTTAGTTTTTTTTTAATTTTTTAATGGAGACTATGACAAGTGAGAAAGGGAAAACTCATTGTAGACTACGGGTACAATTTTCGGTTCGACTAAATGTTACAAGATGGTGTGCAACGTTCGAAATTCATCTTTTCTGAAAGCTCATCCAGTTTTGGGATATTAGAAAGGCCGAACAATTTCGAGACAATGAGGTTTTATCTCACAGCGGAGCAACGCTACGAGAAGAAAAACACAAGATTCTATTTCTAAACGACCAATGTATGTAAAGGCAGATAGAGACTAAAGAGTTGAAATTAGTGAGAAACAACATATATCATGCGCGTCGAATCCGTACCCTTCATTACCAAAGAACACCCAAGAAACACACAATACATTGACGCTATCTACTTAGCTACTAACGAGGATGACAATTTAGTATTCCTCAATGAATTACAACGTTGTGGGTTTTTCGTCAACTACCATCTTTCAAGCTTTCCAAAGCTGTCCTAGATATTTTACACAGGTATTTAAAATGCATGGGTTTCACAGTAGTTCTCAAGTAAAATCTTCCTTTTAATAATCCGGTAAAGAGACTCACATTAAAGCCTTCACACATATCGTCAGTTTCTGTTGTGCCCTTCAACTCATTTTTCATCCTGCAGAAATCTACGATGACTTCAAAGGAGCGATCCACACGTCTCTGAGATTTCTCCAACCAAACGCTGTAATCAAAGGGTACAAAGAATATGAAATATTTCTGAGAGAACGCGTGTTAAGGTATAATAGTAGTGGGCGCATAACCAGATTTGATTGCCTGGAGGATTTCATTCAAATTTCTACCCACATCTTGAATGCCCACAATTTATTACTTTCTTGACGTTGCAGATCTGCCTGCAAATACGAGCACATGAGGCTTGAGCGAAACGAAACCATTTTTGGAAAACAACGCATCTCTTATCATTTTCTTTTCGGATTGTTTTTGAGAAATAAGAATTTGCTTCATCCCACCCTTCATAGTGATGCCTATGTTCCTGAGGATTGAGGGAATTCCACGTCTCCCCCATCTTTAATTGCTGCGGGTTTTTGAACAATTTATCACACAACAGTAGGTTTTCGTGTTTACATTTTTGTATTTTGAGTGTCAAAAACTTGAATCACTCCCCTTCAAAACTCAAACGGTTTGTCCAGAAACCTCCATATTTGATATAGCTAATATAGCTATTTTAACATGTAAAATAACTTTGTACGGAATCGACCTACGCAATGACATCGAAGTAGACCAACTTCGAAAAAGGAATGGATGAGTAGTGATGGATAGTTTTTGTGTGGGTGGATCCATAAATATTTATGCGAATAAGGTTGTTGGAGCTCGTCAGTTTTTAAACATATTTATTGTTGTTGTGTACGTTTCGCCCATACATCGTGGGCTTCATCAGCACTAGTATTTTCTCAATTTTTATATAAACACCAGTCTTTCTGGATTGAATATTCTGATTTGTTTGCATCATCGTCAGCGTGATCTGATGGTCGTGGCTGATGAAGCCCACGATGTATGCGCGAAACGTACACAACAACAATAAATATGTTTAAAAACTGAAGAGTTCCAACAACCTTATTCGCATAGTTAAATGGTCACGCCATACCCCTCCTACTCAAATAAATATTTATTTATGTAGGTTCTAATCTAATCACGTATTTCGGTCTAAAGCCCGGTTTCCCGATTCGTTTTCATTCCTGACCTGACTCAGTAACCGGAGTTCGATTAGTTCCGAGTAAAACGCTAGACTGAGGCTCCCTGGCGCCAATGAATAATTGAGCTCTCAGCTTGCAACCAGTTCGGAAAGGCCAGTTCATATTCGCGCGGGAACACGGCATTGTCCTAGGTCATATGTATGTCCTTTTTTGCTCTGAAATACGTAAAATCTACGGAAACTCCGTGTTTCCTCGAAGTGATAAACAGATCGTTGATGTTCTTTCACATTTGTAAAGTGGTGTTTTCAAAGTGGTAGTCTTCCTAAAGTCGAATATTCATGATTTATTTCCAGTATATTTTCCGCTAATTGGCAACAGTCAAAACGAAGAGACACCTTGAGAATGTTTGTTTTTTTCAAGCGATCAAATCCTACGTTGGAAATTTCACGAGAGTTTTAATTTTTACATAACAACTACCTTTCTAAATCATTGAGTTCCCAATATGTTAGGCAGTCCACAGTTAATGAGAGATCAGAATTGTGTTGTGTTAGATGTGTAAGAACTCTTGGTAATTTCGCTTAAATTTGGCCAGTTGGTAGCTCTAGGAGAATGTCAACTCTCAATATGAATATTGATTTGGTTCGTTCAATAATGGTTTGTGACTCAAATTTCGAAATTTGGTTTGGGCGAATAAGATTAAGAGAAACTAATCAAATCCATAGATAAATCTTGAGTAGGTCGATTTAAAATTTGTTTCAAAAAACATAAATCCGATATGTAGTACCTGAATTATGCGTATACCTAGAAAGAATAAACTTCATCATGAAAATTATTATTATCAATACATAATTTTCTCGACGAGGTGTAAAAGATAAATTGCATTGATCATATCTTAGATCATAACTTTGACCACAAGAATGGTATCGCTTGTTCGGTTAAATTGACCGATATTCAAGGAAAAGTGAACAGTTTTATCACCTAATGATTGGTGTTGTTGGCAATATTTCCTCGAATAAATGTAGACGGCACCGAATGTGGTGAGTTAGGTCTTCAAAATGGATTCATTATCATTTCACGAGGCCACTTTCTAGTCTACATGCCTCCCTCAAAGTGAGTATAATTTCTACTTCTTGTTTCGTATCAGCTTTCCTAATTTTTCACTATTCTTGAACTAGCTTTCTAACTTCATCTATTAATAAACATTAGGACTAGTTGCCCTTTCCAAGGGTTAAGGCGATAACTGCAACACATGCCCTTCAACTAAAAAGCTTCCTGTTTATGCTCAAACTTATTAATATAAGAATGTTTCCATGTTTATGATTAGAGTTAATATTGATGTATAACTTTCTTCGTACTACTCATCGAATGCATACGTCAACACGTTTTAGGTCGTTCCGTTGAAGCAAGGCTTCGTCAACACATGGGCGCCTATTGGAATCACCCCACAGGGGAGTGGGACATCCCAGACAGGAGAAAAAATAATTGAAATCAAATCGGTTTCAGTTAATTGCCGATTTTATTTTTAGTTCGATCAAAACTTTACTCAACCGGTTTTAGTTTTTCAATTTTCGTTCTATTAATAAATTGGTATAGTTATGGAACTCGATTCAGAGTTTCAAATTTCATTATGAAAGGTTGTGAATGAAGGAAGTAATTGGGTTTTTCCTTATAAACGGTTCAATTCTACGTAAGGTTTAAATTTGCTAGATTTTGAATCTCTTTAATTAATTAATTGACTCTTTTAAATGAATTTGGTTTAGCTGTCAAAATTATTTTTGTTAATTTGGGAGTCGTTACCGTGCAGTGCAGAGATTCAACTTTTCGTTTTTTCCGGATATTAAACATATTTAAGAAAACATTTTTCAATGAAGTGGGTCATTTGGTGATATCTGAGACTATGATGAATATCGGATTCGATTATTTCATTTATGTTTGAAACAAATATTTATATCAACGCTTTATGTTTACACTACCTTAAAGCCCGGAAAATTTAAATGTACTAATTACGATTGCTTGTGTTTTCCAGGTAAGAATTCATCTTGTTATGCCGTGCCAGTCGTGAGTAAATACTGCTCCTTATTTATCTTGTCATATTAGGTTTTCTGTTTTGGTTGCTACGGTTTGTTATTTTCTATAATAAACCGTTTTAATTGTTTTAGATCTGCTCCCCCAACATTTGTTGATTTACGCTTCGCCATATGGGATTTTCACATTCGATTAAACATACAATGGACCTAAATTTCGGCTTCCATTCAGCTTTTCAATCAGTTCCAAATGTTTACATACATTCAATAAAAGGCAAATAATGATAAATTAGAGTTGTCAAGATATTGGTATAATCATATATTATATAATTTAAATGAACGACACTCCCTGTACGTCCGATTTGGAGGGACCTCTCCGATATAATCTATCCACATTTCATGGCCGACAATAAAGAATATTATCACGACTGTGAATCGCATAGTAATTATCACATCCAGAAACAAACTGGACAATGTTAAATCAAGAAGATTCACATGACTAAAGCATAGAGAAACAATTTCGTTTCCAATCTTCCCTTTTTCAGATTCGCTCATTTTATTGGCTGAGAAAGTCCTGTTTTTCTCAAATGCCTCGTGACTCTTCGGCGAAAGAACCAATATTTTCGAAAATTCTACTTTCAAAATCGTTGGAACCATCGCAATAGCTTCTTTCGAAAAATCTCAAGAAATTTTTATTAACACGTTGACTGCCATGGCTACGTAGGCCGAAGGTTGAGCTCAGGCCAAATAAAATTTATTTGAAAATTTTTGAAGAATTACCTCTGAAAAATGATATTTTGATGGGCCGGAAAAATGACCTTTTGACGAAATCATGGTCAGGGACCCAAAAACCCTGAGTACTACTTTGGTACTCACTGGCCCAGGAGTGAACCTTTTGCTGAGTACCAATTTGGTACTCACCCCCAATTTTCTCATAAAGGTAAAAATACGTTGTAATGATTATCAGTCGACGACTAGCATCTTGCACAAAACTATATTTTAAAAAAAAATGGTCGAACCCTGTATCAAATAAGAAGGTAGGTTGTGACCTAAATCATCGGTTTTTCAAAACGAAAATGGAAAATCTTCCTGGAAGTAAATTCGAATTGACATAATTACGAAAGAAAAAAACGTACTAACAACAAATTCTGAAAATTACTCAAGGGATGAGAAGGATCCGTCCAAAAACTCACATGGAGCGATGTGTAAGTATAGCAAAATCCAATCGCACTTCAAAGTAGGATATTTACGGAAGTGAAATGCCAGACGGAAAAGTACGATGCTAAGCAATGCACATGGATGCCAACACACTTCTTAGAAGATGTACACAGCGTGCTAGTTCGGAAAACACTTCATAGAGTGTCAAGAGTCGATGACGTCAGGATCGTAGGTGAGTACCAATTTGGTACACGTGGCCTGTGGGTAACCATCTCTGAGTACCAAATCGGTACTCGCTGGCAGTCCACGTGTTAATAATTAATCCCAAACACATTTTGGCATCCCAGTCATTTTACCGAGGTTCTTTCAAAACTCTTTGAAATGCGAAAGTCGGTCAAATACTGTTATGAACTTGTGACCTTACTGCGCTTCCTAGTATTTAAGAATCTTACATTAGCCTCAATAGTTACCTCAGTTGCAATATTTTGATAATAATATTAAGACCGTCAACTGACAGTATAGAGTTCCTGCAACTAGACATTTTTTTTCTATATTAGGGAAATTTCCGCGTTTTTGAAAGTTATGAAGCCTCTATTTCTCGTTCCGTCGTTGTATTACTCAACATGCAAGGACATGTTTACTGTTCGTACCGTTTGAGAGTTTCAAAACTACTTCCTGCCGCTCAATCCATAATGACAGTTGGTGTGGTAATAGAGGAGAAAATGTGAGACGATCTCGGTTGTTATGTCCGGCCAGTTGGACTCAATTAGAAGCGACGTGTTAATTGGCAGATTTCTCGAACCGGTCTTTAACCGTGCGTCCTACATACTGTATGTCAAACTATATTTTTAGGATATCAACTTATTAGTTTGACGTACTCTTCCGTTCAGGATCTAGTATGATTGCCTCTTATTTCCTCAGTACGGATTAATTTTTAATGGGGTGATCACACTTCTTCAATCCAACACCATTTCCCAATCATGTTTCCACTCACGAAACTTTCAATATATCAAATTTTCTCCTATTAATGGTTTAATACTCACACTCTTATTATGATCATTAGAAGTAAGGTTTCTTCTTTTTTTTTCATTCTGTAGGATAGTAAAGGCTTTGTCTATACGAGTGCATTCCATTAGAATTGATCCTGGGAAATAGACGAAGCGAGCTTGAGAGAAAAATGCAGTAAACTATAACAAAATGGCCCATTATTTCTGTATTAAATATCCCGTCCATACAAATTCCTTGTCTATAATTTTGAAACGCACCCAACAAGTGAAGAGAAAATTCCATTGAAATTATATTAGCCAACATATTTGATCGGTAATGTGTATAAGGCGGTTTTCTCTACGTTCACAGCAACTCTGGAAGGATTAATGTCTAAGAAGACTGTACGGATTAATGTACAGCGTTTCGAATAGGCTCATTCGATCTTTGGAAGTGATATCTGTCAATACAACACGGGAAAACACGCAAACTTTTCATTATTGGAAATAGTGTGGCAAAATAACCGAACCCAGTGTCGAACCCGATCCGAATCCGCGGGAGTATGTCTAATGATATCCAACGGTGGTACGGCAATTTTTGGTAATCAATTGCGATACATTATTTTAGAACATTCTTCAAGCTGAATTACGAAATAATATCGATTTATCGATATCAACAATAAAACGAATTGAAAAACCTTGAAAAAAGACCCGTTAGTAAGCTTTGCTCTGTAAGAAAATAAGTGGGGAAATTTAAATTCCTGCAGCTTGTTCGGTTTTAGGCTGGTAAAAGATGTGAAATGACATCACTGCGTTAAATTCGTTTGCTAAATGATTCAGTTCTCATTTTAAAATCATACGTTCGAGACCTCGAAGCAGCGAAAGGCACTCATTTACAAAATCCTTGTAATTTTTTTTAATATTATGTGCAATATCTTCATTTTCTTCTTCAAATCTACAAATTTATTTTGTTTGGCCTCTATAGGGAAACTGGTGAATCGAATTCGGAATAGATAGCTTCATAGCGATCAGCAAGGTCCAGAAAATGTTCCTGTCTTTCTTAGATTTCGCACAACTTCTTTCATCATGGAATTTTTTCAAATTAAATTATGACTTGATTGATGCTAACCGCCGAAAATAAATTTTTATAACGAAATATCCAAAACCCCAAAAATATCAGAACCATTTCTGTGAGTTGAGCCGTGCTATTGTCTTTCATCGGTGAAGATTTTCGAAATTTAGTTTTCAAAACATCGTTTTTCCGATTTTTTCGACTCAATGGAAAGTGGTGGTTTCCCAGGTGATGTGTACGATCACCCTTTGCTTGGTTGACACGAATCAGCAAAGCAATGCTAATCACGAGATGATCGGACAATACTGTTACTGTTCTTAAGATTTTGACTTAGTTATTTCGTAGGTATTTACCTATCATTACATTACCTCTTGAGCCAACTGGTGGGCCAATTTTCGAAGGAGCGTGGAGCTCGTTGAGCAGATAAACTTTCTCCCTGTCGTGTTTGAGACAAGAATTTCGTACATGGGTCATCAGACCACGGGGTGGGATCGGAAGGATCAGAACAGCTCGGGGAACGGTAACGGTAAATAATAAATTCTCTTGTTCCCCCTAGGGTGCTGAAATTGTGAAAATGAGGATTTCTGTACCGATTTAGATAATTCCTTTGAGTGTCCGTTTGCTTCCATTTAAGCCTCGAACGCGTTAGGACTAACGTCTATCCTGTTGATCCGGGAATTTATACACCGCCTCTTGAGATCAGTGGGAGTGGTTGGAAGTCGCAATAGTTGAGTGTGCTCTACAACGCATATATTGGGGAGCGCATGAGGACTGTAGTTTCCAATAAATAGCTACTATTGCGTAAATAATTTAAATCACCACTAAGCTTTTGGCAATCTGAAGGCAATCTCAAAACTGCTGTAACTCTTACAAATTGGATCCTCTTTCTTACGGTGCTCTCGGTGTAACATGTTTCGTTAGTTTTGCTACATTGCAGTGCAGGATAGAACTCAAACGAATTTGGAGACCACGACAAACTTTCCTTCAGTGCAAACTTCCTCCAACTCCAACTCAATATCACGTTAGTCCTCGTTGCGCCATATTTACGACCGAGGGGCTCCCCTAGTTGTAAAACTAACCCCGGATCGGATCCTTCCCCTTCGAAACTCGTGTACGGCCGACGTAACTCCTTGAAAATTCCCGTTCTCCCTCCCCGACACTTCCGTCGTATTTGCGAACGTGTTAAAACTACCGTTTTCGTGTTATCACGGGAGCTCTTCCGCCGAAGTCCACGATGTTGCTCGCATGTTGGCGAATTTCTGCCTGCAAAGTAAAAGTTTACTCCCCCTAGCTATCTTGGTTTTCCCCTAGATCCGTCATGAATCTTTCCCCTGTGTAGTGGGATTCGCACGCTATGGTTATCAGAAGGCAAGCTTAACATCTAATTTATTCTTTGCCAATCCGTCAATCTTAAATGACACCTACCATGAAAATCGGGAAAACTCAAATTGTGCAATGATCCATTTTCAAAATACCTCACCATTTAATATTATTACGTCCCTCACATATGGAAACTTGAATTAAAATTAAAACAGAAAACTTCATCTTTTTGTTTGATGATATACGAGTATGATTTATTTTGTGGCACAGAGTATACAGTTACACAATTCTAAAGAATTCTTTTGGTTTATTATTCAATAATAAACCATTGTAATCGCTCTTGAAAAAAAAAATTCTAACCCCCCTGAAAATTTCATGGTTTACGTTTCAAAGGGTGTAGAATCCGAATTTGCAATAAACATTTTTCCGTCCGTCCGCCGCACGTCGTACGCCGTACGCAAGATTTCTCCCAAACGGCTGGAGCAAAAGATCTGAAATTTTCAGGAAAAATCCATGTTGGTCCGACAACGCCCCAATTCTTTAGCCAGCTCTCTCACTTAATTTAAAATGCCCTTTAAGGGTTGTCAAAGTTTTGTAAAATCCCTAAAAACCTCAAAAAAAGTCGAGGCGGCCTAAATTTGTACTCTTTTTGAAGAACAGTCCACGAGGAATCGAATGAACCCCTCCCCAGGTCCGTACGTCAAATCATTCCCGATCTATGGCCCGATTTATGGTGCCAACATTCGCGTTATTTTGGTTTATTATTTTGTTTTGATATCAGTAACCTAGTGACGTAGTGATGTAGTAATGTGTAAACTGGAGTGAACTCCTAAAGGGCTTTGTAGCCGATACACGTGTTGAAGCATTCTGATGTGCATGAAACGCTGCAAATTCTCTCACTGGGGTTTATTATTCAATTGGCTTGGCTTCTACTAAGCTTTGGAGTGTGCGTGTTTCACAAGTGATAGAGCGATTATGGAATTTCAGGAGGCACACAAATATGATCAACTGATCAATCCAAATAGGTATTTTGGTTGAGAACAGATTTACTTGCTCTATGCATATCTCCTGAAATTCAATAATCGCACCTGTGAAACACGCACACTCCAAAGCTTGTAGAAATTCAAATCATGAACGCAAGCCAATTGAATAATAAACCCCAGTGAAAGAATTTGCAGCGTTTTTAATGTGTCAGTGAGGGATAACCTATTGATGTTTCAAATTTTCAAGTAGGGACGAATGAAATCCTAATAATAGACATCAATCGTACTACATCTTTTGAGATTAAAAAACTTGTAGGATTTGAATCATTTCAATGACCTAAACATTTCTTGGTTGTTTTTGTTTTTCTCCCCCTCCCTCCTTAAGAGGAAAACGGATCATCATAAACCTCTCACAAATGCAGGGGGTTTCTTTTCATTTGACGAAAAGTAACCATCTCAGTTAAAACGAACACAGCTACATTGACTTTTTAGCGATTTTCATCTCCTGAGTAACTTGGCAGGATATTGCTGAAGTTAGAGGCTGATCAACCTATCATTCGGGATCACAAATCTCAGAATCAGAGGATGCGATGGTACAAGTCCCTTGAAACACTGAGATACCTGACCCAGCTAGGCTTTTTATATTTAAAATTTTTACACTATTCAACGTTTTTCAGTTCTCATCATAGTTTCTTACAATTCACGAACCTTCGTATTTATTAAAGGCTTCTACTCATTCAGGTCACTTCTACTCTCCGAATTATGACGTCGGCCTCATTAATCCAAAATCTCATTAATTTAGATTCAATTGAGAATGATCCTTACTGATTGAATCACAATACTCTAAATATATGCGTTTCTCTATAATATGTAGGTATGTACTCCTAGTAAATAGTCAGTGATAGTAAACGAAACATTTTGGAAAGAGTGTGTATGGTCGAATTAATTTTTGCACCTTCGATCAATTTCTTTGATGAACATCGTTTTGAAAATGTTATAGGGGTTGAAACTGTGACGAATTTCTCTCTGTTCAATGTCAAGGGCGGTAAGCATTTCTTTTGCAGTTAGGGGCTTCTTTGAATCGTGCCTTCTGGTACTTCTTTTTCAATTTCGTTCCATTTGTTCATGATCGTGAAGAAAATTTGGTCTTCAGTATGATTTCTACTTCCAGGATGGGTCGATATTGACCCACTCTTTAAAATCGGATTGACTTAGGTTCAATGGTCTTTCAATCGGTACGTCGTCTTCCTACTCAACAGTTCGTGAATTTAGATTAGATTGAGTTGAAAGTATTCATTGATGAACGATATATTTTGCAAGTCGTGTGAGATGTTTGGCATATTGAGAAGCTTGGATATTCGAAGGCGGAACAGAGTGTATCGATGTATGCTCGTGGCAGGGGCATTAGTGGAGTGGAATAACCTGAGGACTGAAACATTCACAAAGGCCGAAATCGATCGCGTCAGAGCGTCGTCAGTGGGGTAATAGCGCAGTAGAATGGGAATCATATCAGACATTCGGGGACCAAAGAAATATAGGCGGTTCGAAAGCAACGCGTTGGGATCGCTACCGAGGTGTGAGGAAAACTATAAGGATGTACACTCTATACTAAATACTTTGGTTATGGAAGTGCTACCGAACCAATGGGTTGGTTTATGTTTATCATTCGTAAATCGAATTTGAAAAGTAATCACAATCATTGAAAAAACCATCCGTACACTTTCTGCCGTCCGAAGCTTATATCCAGTATTAGTGGCACAAAGTTCAAGAATGTTGGTGCCATGCGGATACCGGTTTTTAAATATTTATCTCTTATAATTAATCTTATATTACCAAATATTTCAGGGTTGAAATATGAAAATTGAGGTTTCGAAAACTATACATATTAGGGTAGGTGAGTGTTTTTAAAGCGGATAGCAGTCACAGCTATAAATTCCATGTGATTACTCTGATTCCTCCTGGTTTCTTTCTGTACGTTCATTTGTTCCCATTATATTTCTGTGTTTGTGTTAATATATGACTGTCGGGACTAGTTAAATATGGTTCGCGTAATGGCTATCGGAACAGCGAACAAATAGTCCTGAACTTGTTCTGTTGCTGTGCATACGCCCACAAATGACGTGGTCAGTTCAGAACCGTTCTGGAGTAACAGTTGAAACGAACCCATGTAGTCTGAGTCTACAGTCCTTCTGTTGTTGTTGCAACTTCTTTATAGCGTTAGTATTCCTGCCATCCTTTTCCTATAAATCTCCTTGTCATGTATGTGTTACTGTGAAACCCCGAAGTGCTGTGAATGTGAAGAATGACCAGAAAATATTAGCATTTCCCAATAGCATTGCTAAGAGCCCAGTGTTGGCTCTTATTTCGGAGTTTTTCCAGTAAATATTGGGATTTTCCAAAAGGCTTGATAAAAGACGGTATTATTTCAATAATAGTGAGTGTTTTGGACTTTTACCAATTGGTTTTTTAAATCTCAACAGTCTCCATGTGGGAAATCCACACATTCACTGAAGAGAGATTGGTAAAAGTCCTAATTTCCTCATTTTCACAAGGTTTTCCTGCTTATACCCAATCGATCAGTCCATTCTTAGTCGTACAAGCCGTCTAGCAGTAAATGCCAGTTTTTCATGTATAGATTTCGGGCTTTTAGTTTTATCAATATGGGGAAATGCTAGGATTTTTTATAACATTCACCGAATTTCGGGGGTGTACGGTTACATATGCATGCTCCTCAATTTTCTGCCCTATGTTAATCAATTAACCTGCAATATTAGTGAACTGACTTGGTCCAAAAATGTCTTATTTCGCGATTCAGATTGCCATGTAGTCGATACATTTACAGTCCTGATGGGGAGCGAATGCGTGAGAGCTTCGTATCATTCAGAAATATCCGATACATCGCCCCTAATGAGGAAATCGATAAACAATCGAAAAACGTCCTCCATCTAGCTTTTGAGGGAGAGTCCTAATTTCCGCTGTTCCGCAATTGAATTTCAAACGTCCAACTTTTTCACGTTGACTCGTTGAGTTTTGTTGTTCCGCGTTCACCCTTTGTTTTGATGTCTTTAGGGACGTTTCCCCAGCACGAGATTCGCCCCACGTCCTTTGTTTTTGTATCGTTTGAGTCCTGTTCTTTTATTCCGAGGTAGACGGAACGAAATATTTTATTCAGACTACGCTTTCCTCTCTCCGCTCTTCTTCCCTTCCATCCGTTATGTTATTAGGTTCCGACCGTGGGTCCACAAACAGCTCCCCTTGTATCACCTTTTGCCGTTTCTCTCCACGAGGGTTGGACTGTATATCACAAGGGAGATGTAACGGGGTTGGGGCAGCCTTTTGAATTTGCCTCGTCCCACCGGTGATAAAGTTTCGCTTTTTGGTCGTTCTTCCACTCAAGTCACTTCTGGACAAAACATCCATCACTCGTGGTGACACCAAGCACAACGAAATTAAAAGCCTAAATACTATTTTTCCTCTTACACGAAGCAATATTAAAACGTCACTATTAATTACGTAACAATTCTATGTTCTTTCCCCCTTTTAAAATTCAATCCTAGAATTCTTTTTCGAAATTCTGTTCTAAAAGAAAATCATTACAGTTAAGAAGGGCACAAATCATAACAAACTCTCCCCGGTAAATAAAAGACAACACATATATTTAAGACCGCAAATCAGTACAGGAGTAATTATTTCTGTGAGCCTTTCTCGATCGGCACCGCACGTGTACATTCCGCTTTAACAAGATAACCGAATGAGATAGAGCCAAGTCAGTGGCAGTTCAGCATACTCCTACGTGACAAAGTTAGGAAAAAGCTTGTTACTTTTCCGAGATTGTCAAATTTTTCATTTTGAAAGCTCTGTATCTAGTCGATTTTCATTTTTACGTAGTGATGGTTGCTTTATACTATTCCCACTCAAAGAACGAAAATTTTTATAGCCAACAACAGAGATAATGGTCAATTTTGACTCAATTTTTTTGTCCCAATTTTTGTTTTTTTGTTTGTGAGTTCTACGAATTTTTGGAAGTTACTGTGAATGTTTCGTATTAAGCCAGTCGTAGTTGCAATGATAGTTGTAGTACTTGGAAATTTCACTGACATCATGCTGAATAGTTGCTTTTTATAATGATTTTTAATCTCAATCTCAACAATTGTGATGCACAGATATCAAGAACATCCCTGGCCAATGTTTGATTGTTGAGCCTGCGCTGTAAACGGTTGGTTCCCGCTTCCCTTCCTTGCTTTGCAAGCCTTGGAAGGGACAACTAATCTTTTATAAACTCGAATTTGGAGAAGGATTACTAGCAAAAAACTATCAACAACGTGTTCGTATAAAACTATATCTTGTAATAATATTCAAAGCATGGAGATAACAATAAAGATAACAGGTGCACAGCTAAGACATAGGTAACAATACTTCACTACCTTGTGTCATGGAAGAAGCGAAAGTTCATGGAATATAACATAATCCATCTCCTTGTTTTATGTTGGTTGAACCCGGTTACAAACCAATCCCTGTCAATATTCACGCGTTCATAGCTTTGCTTACTGTGGTTCTTGAATGAAAATATCAACACTTAAACGTTACGTATACGTAACATCAAGGCGTAACTACCCGTACTGTCGGACAGATGCCATTCCATATTATGCCAACTGTAATAATTGTCCACCGACTAGGCGGACTTTTGTTTGTACAAACCTCGTTGGTTTTACGTGTCCAATTCGTTGTTTTATCCATTTCCCCTTTACCCTTGACTCTTGTGAAAGCTGATTCACAACACTGGGATGCTCTCAACGAGAAATTCGCACAAGTCGGAGGCTCTCAAACCCTGTGTACGTGAGACGCGGAAAAAAAAGGATGAAAGCGCCTCCACAAAGGAGGAAAAAACACGAGAGTTTTGCTTAACACAAGTAGAAAGTGAAGGCTGAAGGATCATCGTGTCTGTAGTATTGCCGGGTCTCAGCTTGGGGTTTTCGTCTACATGTTTCAGCACGCTCTCTGTACGGACGTGCTCGGTTTATAAAATATATCGTCGCTTTGCTTGTCGCATCGTGACGAAACGGAGTCCTGACGAAATTCACCGGAGAAAAAAATCGAAAGTTATTTAACCGACGGCTATTTCCCTAACCTTCTCTGAAGATCTTCGCTATGTTATGAAATATTTCAAGTATGTAAGTTTGGGGTGTGGCAAAGTTGTGTTCAACCTGAAAAGTGGTTCGCTCTGGCGCTAATTCTAATAATTGGCTTGGAATTCTGATGATTCAAGCAGGCTACCATCCATTGGTTCAGGTGGTTCCAAAAATTTTTGTCAGCAGGAATTTTACAACTGAAACAGAAAAAATTGCTGCCAAAATTAAGTACCTAATAAGGTACTTATTAGGGATAAATAAGTGTGATAAGGTACTAGAGAGAGCATGAGCCACCTGTGAGCCACCATTCAAATCTATTGATCCAAAAGTGGACACTCTCTGTTTCTAAAGTTGACACCCCCTGTCCACTATTGGTCGCTGTTGACAGACTGAAACCCAATTTACATTGTATCATACTTCAAGTATAAGGCACGGTATGGACATAAAACAAAAGAAAAATTAAAAGATCGACCGGGTAGCAATAGTGGACACTTGATGTCCACTATTAAAAATTGACTGTTTGATGTTTGTTAAGTGGACATGGGGATTTTACTACCATTTTAGTAACCTGACTCCAAGAAACTCATTGAAATACCAATCTCTAAACTCTACTGGATCATTACAAACAAAGATTGAAACAATCACGCAATTATAAATTCAATAACTGATAGTGCAACTTACCAGGTTCCTTGTCGGATTTGACAACACCAACCACCTGCGAGCGTCGAGAGCCAACTATGCCATTTTTAAGCTGTTGTCATGCTTTCCCATGATGCTCTGCAGTTCAGGAAGTTCTTAAGGTGTATCCCAGATAGCACAACCCACAACGTATCCAATTTTCAACGGGATTTGGCGTAAAAAAACCTTATTTTTCCCATTATTGTAGGCAAGTGTCCACTTTACCCCCTTTTACCTTAGAAGTCTGCATTTTAACTGAAGACGATTTGGAAGTAAATATGGTAAATGCGAGAGAAATACAGTTAATATCAAGTGAATAGATCGTATCAATGCTCTGCTACCATGTAACTAGGATATGGACAAGCATCTCCTTCCAAGGACTTTTACGACATTGTTTGCAACACCCAGAGGATACCCCGAACCTGGAACGAATCTGGAATCTTGGAGTGTTGAAGTGTTGATGGTTCCCTATAAGTTTCATCGCTCTGCAATCAATACATTAGTCTGCGCAAGTGCATACGTACAAAACCCACCATTTTCACAGGTTAAGTGGTCCGATCGCTCCCAAATTTTCATTCTAGTTGGTAAAGAACAATAAAAAAAATCCCAAATCAATTAGTTCCGTTAGTAGCTAATGCGCATGCGCAAACTTGATAACCTTGTAACACGCCTAATTCCTACAGTTGCGTCCGACTTTACGAAGTCGTGAAGACTATAAATTTAATCTCCCTGAAATTGATCAGGAAGAAACTGAAAATTGATCAGGAAGAAGAAAAAAAGTATAAATTTATTCATATATATTCAATCAATGCGGCCGTCTGCGCATGCGCAAACTTAGACGAATCAAAAATTACGTTATCAGGTTCTAGTGGTCCGGTCGAATTTCCTGGGTAGTCGGGGGAGAACGATCGATAGCCTCATATAAATTTCAACGCGATTGTATCATTAGTTGCTACAGCATAATATGCATATTATGCACAAATGTGAAAACATAATGGCAGTTAGAAAATTGCAATTATCTACAGTCATGTTATGAATACGAGTAAGCTATGTGCCACTCCGAACTTGGCAGACGTTGTTTGTGACCATTGTCACCTTGTAAATTTTTCTCGGTTATAATCCACAACCTCTATACACATCAGACGAGTTACGTCTCATCATCTCGTAAATCTGGTTCTAATTTTCCAGATCTCTCCTGGTTGAATTAAGCAGTGTCGTAGATTGATGAGATCGATGATCGCGGCGGTTTTCACATATGCCCCAAATCGTTGGGTGAAGGGTGCCCACTGATGCCGCGACTCGTTAGGAGTTTATCGAGAATTGAAAGACCGTGGGTGGACCTTTTCGGGATATGTAATTCGACTGGGTATGAACCGTTCGAGTGAACTACGAGTGGGAGCTCCGAAGAAACTCGTATCCTTGAGTGATTTCCCGGGAATCTCTAAGAAAAAAGGAAAGGCGGCGGATGGAAATCGGTCTGCGAAGAATATCTCGTAAGCGTTGCGATCCGTCATTGTTATAATCGTTGACGACCGTGGGTCGTTATAAGTGACGATTAAGTCGTTATAAAGGGGAGAAGGTGTCATTGGAAAGCCGCCTACGGCTTTCGGAGAATCTCAACAGATCGCAAAAGAGACCTTCATGGCGAGAGTTATAGTCTGCTACCTTAGTAGGATCTGCGTCGCACTGTAGTCAAGAACTACGATTTAGCGCGACAAAATGCTCATACTCAGAAAGCCGCCCTAATCGACTGGAATTCCATTAGGATGCTCTACTTACCACCTATATGGAATAACTAAAGGATGAAGGCGACTCATTCCAAGTACATGGTATTCCCAGTAGAAGTTTTTAGATCGTGAAACGCAGAGAACTCGAGGTTAAGGCATTTTAGCCCTATTTCATATCTCATCACTTCATTTGTCCGAGAGGTACTCCCTAACTAGGAAACAATAAAACCGGCTTTCCTGCTCGACCGTCGACCATTCGAAAAAACAACCTCCGTACATCGAAAGTTTTTGAGAATTCGACTTTTTGATAGAGTAATTCTACAATATAATCCTTTAGGGTAGGCTGATCAAGATGCCGAAATTGCTGGCACATCCGGGTTGATGTTAGCCAAATTTCGTAAAATTTGGACCCGCAGTTTCGGAGGAAAACTTCGAACGGTTTTTTCAAATTCATTTTTGAAATCTACGTATTTTCAAACGTTAACCAACGATTTTTGAAACCGAGGGGGGGATGAACATTTTTGGATTTTTGAAACCGAGGGGGGGATGAACATTTTTGGTTCATGGTCGAGGTTCATTATTTGAAGTAATAAACCAAAAATATGTTATTATTGAAGAGAACTCATCTTCATATGTAGAAACCATCCGGAAACTCAGGGAGGCTGTCAGTCAGGCAAGCGATAGCTAATCAACTAATAACCGGGAACATCAACTTATCAGGCTAATTGCTAATTGCTACAAGCAAATTTATGCCTATACCCAACTTCGAGTTGTGGGGGGGGGGGGGGTGACCATCGCTTCGTGATCCACAAATATAAGAAAATGCATGCAACATGAAAGAATTTTTTTTCTCAATCAAGACAATTCGAAATTTGTTGTATTAAATCGGGATTCTAAACCACTGTGCAACTTGGCTAACCACTGACAACAAACAAATCCAGAGGAAATGTTTTCTGATTTTGCAACCCATGAACCTGTTGTTAAACAGAACAAACGACAAAATAACGTGTTAGTTGAATAAGACTTGAATTTTGGTTTATTATTCAATAATAAACCATTGTAATCGCTCTGGAAAGAAAATTCTAACCCCCCCCTGAAAATTTCATGGTTTACGTTTCAAAGGGTGTAGAATCCGAATATTCGATAAACAATTTTCCGTCCGTCCGCCGTACGCACGATTTCTCCCAAACGGCTGGAGCAAAAGATCTGAAATTTTCAGGAAAAATCCATGTTGGTCCGACGACGCCCCAATTCTTGAGCCAGCTCTCTCACTCAATTTAAAGTGCCCTTTAAGGGCTGTCAAAGTTTTGTAAAATCCCTAAAAACCTCAAAACAAGTCGAATCGGCCTAAATATTTACCTATTTGAAGAACATACCATGAGGAATTGAATGAGGCCCTTCCCCACGTTCGTAGGTCAAACCATTCCCGATGTATGGCTCGATTTATGGTTATTGAATTTCAGGAGATATGCACGGAGCACGTAAATCTGTTCTCGACCAAAATACCTATTTGGATTGATCAGTTGATCATATTTGTGTGCCTCCTGAAATTCAATTCGAAGATGCTACCCTGTGAAATACGCACACTTCAAAGCTTAGTAGAAATTCAAATAATGAATGCAAGCCAAATTGAATAATAAAACCCAGTGAAAGAATTTGTAGCGTTTTGAAAAGCCCGTTTGCTATACTCTATTTTCCTTTTCATTGCATATTTAATCATCCAAGTTGAGGATGCAAAATGTAATATTCCTATGGATATTCGTTGTGTTGTAAGTGTGTTCTTCACGAGTCGTGTAACCACTTTGTTATTGTAGCTCTCCATCGAGCAACGAAATTTCCTCCTATGCATGCGTTAAAAGACACCTTCCTTTTCAAATTTCTACTGACCCGAGGTTACGATTCGAAAAATAAAAACTTGGAAATTAGGTCGTAACGATTAGAACTTCCATTTGGTTCCTCTATTAGCGCCGTATAATTTCCGGGTGAGGCCGGTATCCTAATAATCGGCATCGACTCGGACGTAATTTGACCCGTTTTCAATCTCCCGGCTGGCCCGCGGCCTTTGGAGCCGAAGTTCCTGACGAACGGCGCTTCCTGTTGCGTCCGTAACCCGCCGACTTCTCATGCTCCTCCTGTCAAAGGCGCTTGGTCGCTCACGAAATGGCCATCGAGCATCTTCGACCTGGATACTCGAGGCTTCCGAATCGCTTTTGAGTTATTGAAAGAAAAACAAAAGCCTGTCAAGTTTCTTTGTATTAGCTAATGTTTGAATGAGGATATTCCTAAATACATTCCCCATTATTAGGTTCATTCCTTCATCTGTGTTTCCCTAATATTGTTCGACCCTCCCCTTATCAGCTTCCGAACAATACAAGTGGCCCTCCTTTCACTTTCACAGAAACAATACGATTGGATGTTGCCCTCACCTCTTGACCAATGGGATTGAAGTTCCCTTTCACCTGTCTCTATGTAACCACTATTTTGGTTTATTATTCAGTAATAAACCATTGTAATCGGTCTTGAAAAAAAAATTCTAACCCCCCTGAAAATTTCTTGGTTTACGTTTCAAAGGGTGTAGAATCCGGATCTGCAATAGAAATTTTTCCGTCCGTCCGCCGTACGCCACACGCACGATTTCTCGTAAACGGCTGGAGCAAAAGATCTGAAATATTCAGGAAAAATCCATCTTGGTCCGACGGCGCCCCAATTCTTGAGCCAGCTCTCACACTCAATTTAAAGTGCCCTTTAAGGGTTGTTAAAGTTTTGTAAAATCCCTAAAAACCTCAAAACAAGTCAAGGCGGCCTAAATTTGTACTCTTTTTGAAGAACATACCACGAGGAATCGAATGAGCCCCTCCCCAGGTCCACAGGTCAAACCATTCCCGATGTATGGCCCGATTTATGGTGCCAACATATGCGTTTTTCCGTTTATTATTGTTTGTTTGTAACCTGGTGATGTCCGGCCGATAGCGTCGAGTTGTAGTGAATGTGGATACTTGTAGTTTATAGCCGATACTCGGGTTGAAGCATTCTGATATGCATGAAATGCTGATAATATATAGGTAAATATTATTCAATATTATTACTGGGGTTTATTATTCAATATTATTACTGGGGTAAATAAGTATTCTTTCACTGGGGTTTATTATTCAATTGGCTTGCTGATTTGAATCTTACTAAGCTTCGGAGTATGCGTGTTTTACTGGTGATAGAGCGATTATTGAATATCAGGAGATATGCATAGAGCACGTAAATCTGTTCTCATCCAAAACACCTATTTGGATTGATCAGTTGATGATATTTTTGTGCCTCCTCTACATCTGTCTACCTTTGGCTACATCGTTTAAATTTGGATTTGCGGAAGTTTTAACGCAATACGAGTGCTAAAGCACTTGATAAATTAAAGATGTTTTTATTGTTATTGAGGAAAAAAAAAGCCTTCATTTTTTGTATTATAGAAACAATTATTGAATTTCAGGAGGCACACAAATATGATCAACTGATCAATCCAAATAGGTATTTTGGTTAAGAACAGATTTAAGTGCTCCATTCATATCTCACTGAAACAATAACACGCACACCTCCAAAGCTCAGTAGAAATTCAAATCATGAACGCAAGCCAATTGAACAATAAAGATCAGTGAAAGAATTTGCAGCGTTTTTAAAACGTGCATTCAGTTATTGTTCTGTTACTGATGATGATCAACCCATCAAAATCTGCTTAACGTTCTATATCTTTAAATTTTACGTGGAAATAGACTACGTTTCTTCTACGAACTCTGTGTTTTTCTTGACGTGGGTTCTTCAATGTCTTATATAGCTTCCTGTCTTAAAGCCATCCATCAACATACCCAAAGTCATCTTGAAGTAATTGGCGGCGTAAAGAATTGAAATTATTGGAAATAGTCCGCATTACACATTAATCATCAACTGTTGGTATTATTTGTAGTATCATTTGTTTTTCCGCATATGCAATTGATACAAAACCAGTCAACTCAAAGGAATAACGATTTCTCAAGTCAAATTCAACTTTTCACAAGTTCAAATCAATATTCCCTAAGTCAACCTCAACATTTCACTACTCAAAATTAATATTCTCCAAGTCAATCTCAACATTTTCAAACTCAAATTCATCACTTATCAACAAAGGTGAGGTACGCAGCTGTAAGAGGTGTTTATTACAAAATTGTGTTTCCCGCAAAATCGTGAGAAAGCCGATGATCTCGGTTAAATTGTATACGAACCGGACGTAGGATCGTCCTTCTAATGGATGCATTACTTCCCCAAATGTTTCTAATCTCTGCTACTAGACTATTAAAGGCATTAATTAGTATTACGTTTGGTTCCGTTCTTGGTTCCAATATGGTTCTTGTTTGTTTCTAATATCTACTACTAGAATAACTAAACTGTTTTGCTCCAACATTAACTACTAGATAGAGTAATCATCGATCATTACTTATTCGGATGCAAGATGTCTGACTTGTAATAGGTGTGTTAGGTGTCTCAAATTATGACGGGAGGGTGAGGAAGTCGCAGAGTAATTTGATCTAATCAGTCAACTGAGTTTAGTTCCAATATCTGTTACAAGAATAGAGAGTTAATCTCTATTGATATATTCTCAGAATGATATCAAAATCAAAGAAAAATGTAAAATTTATGATTGTTACAAGGATTGAGTGTTGCATGCGGTGTAGCTACTGACGATAAGATTGTGTTACAGCTTTTTTGTCGACTATCCCCTGCATATGTGATCGGACCTAACTCTTGAGAAATTTGTTTGTTGAATTTACGTTTACGTGAAGTAATGATATGTATTTACGAAATGCTGACAGCTTACCAACACGACGTCATCATTTTTGATTGCCTCTTTCACTCGTTGAACCACCCCTCACATTAACCCTTGGAAAATCCCTAGATTTCTTAGATGGGGTGATAGTACTGTCATAGGTTGATGGTAGATTTTGGCAGTTCACCTATGCAGTCTTTTACCCTTGTCATGCCGCGGCTGACATTCCTCTCAGGATTTTCATTCAGGCAACCTCTGAAAACTTATCACCACCTATCCTACCTAGCGATCTCACCAGGATCTAGTTTATGCGGGAAACTCATATCCTGCCCAAGTCATAGCTACTATAGCAATTCGGGTACGAAATCCATTTAAAATCGTCAATCAATTGTTTCTTGATTCATGTGATCACCCCTCATAGCAATACTTATAAGCTTGATTCAATCGTCAAGTGAACATAATACTGTCTGTAGCGACGGGGTTGCCAAAGTTGTTCATTCTAATCCATTTTGACAGTTCGACCTTGCAGTCTTTTGTGCATGTCTTATCACCAGTTCCTTTTCAAAAGAACACCACTCCACACCAGCCTTCAGTTCATCCGGAAAACCCTCTTGACAACTTTCAGTTTTCCCCGACATTCCTGCTGACCTTGGCAAAGCACGGCTCACTTCACCTAACAATAGGTCGATGCTCGTAAACGTGCCCTTGTCAGGGGAATATTCTCTTTTGTATTCGCATTTGCATCGATGAATGACAATAACCGAACCCGCTCTCTGTCGAATGCTGCAATCTTTCTCATCATACAATAGGAAACCGCGCTTCTTCCATTAACCACTCATAAACGTCGAAGACATTATTTCTTAACGCAATTTTTCTATGTTTCACTATATTTGCAATCTGAAGCTCAAAATAGACCTTGCACGATTGTCCGTTTATCATATCATTTTGAGTTTCTAGCCTAAGTTAATTCTTTATTTTCGGTAATGACTGCACTCATCAGAATCGGCTTCGTTGTCAACAATTATTATAAAATTTTCTGATCTGCCTTGGTTAAGAGGAGTCTTCAAAGGTTTTGCTCAAGTTTCTTCCGAGTTAGCATTGGTTCGTAGGTCTCATTATCACCTTAAAATAATAAATATATTTTTCTCTCTGAAATAAAACTTTGTTGGACACGAATGTGATAAATGTCAACATTCATTTTGAGTCTCTTACCAACTTTTCTCCAAACATGAGTTTCCCTTAACGATGAAACTTTTATACGAGTTTTCCAAAGAATGGGATCATTTTCTAGAATATATATAGCCCTCTCTCGTTCACTGAAAATTTCTTCTAAATTAAATGATAATGGAACTACTTTGTTCTAGAAATAATTCGGAGATTCAAAACGTGCAAATGCAATGGAATACAAAACTCGAAAGAAAATGTTTATTTAGGGAATTTCCGATTTCGTCATTAACTTATTACAACTTTGTATTTATATCGAATATTTACTTGTAAATTCAAACTTGTACCTGACGGTACATCATTTGAGATAAATCATCCTGATGATGGCTATTTTGCCTAATGACTTTTTTAAGACTGCTGGGAAAGTTTGATTACCCGCCTCGTAGTGTTCTCCTGCATCAACTTTTTCGGTTTTCTACATTGAAGGACGTAGGTTCCTCTTGTTTACACCAATTTTGTCTGGTATTTACAATTTTAAATATATAATTATCAATAATTTACAAGAATTAGTGTCTTAGTATGAACAGAAGTCAAAATATCACACTGACTGAGTTCAAAAACTTGCGTAGTTTCCCTTGAGTCGTATTTTTTGAGGTTGTCTACTCACGATTGAGTTCGCAGGAGTTCAAGTTCGTTCGTGAAGTTCGTTCAAATTCCATTGAAGTTAATTCTCAGCATAGTATTCCACATCTTCCAATACATTGGTCGCAGCTTTGGCTGGGAGCTTGTCCGTACTAGTGAAAATCCATTAATTTTAACTAACAATGCCCTGTTCTGATTCTGATTAGGGTCACTGTTCCAATTTCTCCAACATACTTAAGTATTACGTACGTTGATACAGTGATAAGTCTAAGAGTTTATATAGATTCTAACTTGAGCTGGGACATACAGGGTTCAAAGCTTTTTAATAAGGTCTGCGGGGGATTACACCAGCTGAAAGTAGTTGCTTGTGGTTTTCCTATATACATCAAAGCTCGATTGTCTCAATCACTTATCCTTCCAATGTTTGACTACGCTCTATTATCATACTGTGATACACAGGCCAAATTAGATATACTCCAGCGACCTCAAAACACTACCATAAGATTCATATTTGGCCTAAAACCTGACGAGCACACCACAAATTATTATTTTAGGCTAAAATGGCTGAAAATTAAGGAGAGGCTGGAGTTTTCTATGGCAAATGTTGTTCAAGTTGATGAAATTTGGCCAATCAAACTATTTGGCTAGACAACTTGTATTTAGAAATGTTGTTCATGACAGAAACAAGAGATCTGCTTCCACGACCCTAGATATTCCAAAGCACCGCACATGGTTTCATGGCAGATAATTTATTGTTAGTGGAGCTAAATTTTCCAACAATCATAGAGAACTATTTAATATTAGTTTAAGTGTGAAATCTTTCAAATCAAAGATAGTAAATCACTTATTATTGAAGTATAATGATGAATTGTAAGGCATTACTTTATTTTGTATAATTTCGTTTATTATTTCCTTTTTCCTAGAGGATAGCACTTTATTTCAACTTACTATAAGTCAGGAAACCTGACAAAATAATTATAAAAATGTAATATCATTTCTGTCCATTGTGGAAGAGATGGCCTCACGGCCCCAAGTGCGTTTTGTCTTTCGGTCAGTAATCTAACTATTTGAAGCAGCATATAGTGGCTTGCCTGTCCTTTCAACATTCTCCCAACGCATAAGCTTCCCGATCTTGAATCCTTTGAAATGACTCCACCTTCTATATTCCTAGATCTCAGTTGTTGAATGCCAACCATATTCCTGAAAGTTCAGAGTCAAATAAGCCCCGGAGTTTTCATCAACTTCATGCTGTTCTCGATCTTTAGCTCATACAAATTCTAACGAATGAGTTGTCGGCATTCAATCTGGTCTTAAAGTGCCACTCTTCTTCCTTCCCAATGATGTGAAAATCTGGATATCTTAGACAGTCTTCACCAGCTGGATCGAAAATTGTGTTAAACAACATCAGGAAGATGTTATTTATGCCACACAACGCGAATGTTCGATCGTACGCCGGTCACCCTATTGATTATTGTGAGATCTATTGCTCATAAGCCACAAAACCGAACGTCCCTTTCAGCGTCGAAACCAAATCGCCCAGCGAAAAGCGAAATTGTGTCAGGGCGTGTTTATTTTTCTTCGACAGCCCTACTTCCTTGCAGGAACAGCGGAGGGAGGAGAGTAGTACAAAAACCGGAATCGGCTCTACGAGCCGGCCTGAGCAAGGCAATCCGCCCGAAACAACTTTCTCCGACCCGACGTCTTCCCAAAAAAAAAAATCCCCCAGATGTATCCGGAAGTCTCGGGTGACACAGCCTCGCATTACACTTACACCCACGGGGCGTTTTACGCCGTATGTCCTCCTGACCTTTTTCGCCGCATTATACGGCAGATAATTCCCGTTTATGACGAACCCTCGCCCCTCGCCTCTTTCACTCAACATAACACACTTCCCAGGTCTTGTAACTTGTAGCTTCGAAGTTCATAACCGCACATTAGAAAGACGAACTATGTGAGAGGAACATTCGCTGGTAAAATTGCTCTTTTAACTTGAGTCGCCGCCCCAACCTGTAATTTCCAGTCATTACGTTGTATCCTCTATTGATTTGCGGGGACGTATATTTTCGACTCGTTTTTATTCTACTAATTCGGCACGTCCTCGTAGTCGGGAGGTATCGAACGGGTTACATACTCCACGCTACAGTTCGGAAATCGGTTTTCGCCGGCCCTGGTTCTGCTCTAGTTGAATACTTTTGTGAAAGGGCTGCCTCAAAAGTAACTTTATGTGTGTACGAGTAACAATCTTGGTGATTTTCGTGATTAAATTTCTTATTTTTCTACATGATGTAAATATATACTAATATAGTTAAAGCTCATTTTATCAGATAGGAAATTTAATCATCCGAAAATTCAACACTATTTCTTTAAATGTCTTTCCAACAAAGGAGGAGTCTCTGACAACCCTTTGTGAAGATATGTTGAATACAATACAACTTCTGGAAAAAAGATACCGCAGAGATTAGGTAGGTGTGGATGGATAATAGATGTGAATATATCAAGGTATGAATAATAATTATTAACTAAGTGCACAATAATAAAACGTCTTACCTTAATAGATACCAAGGAAGATATGAGAAGGGAGAGAGAACCTCGGTGGATTCCCTTTGCGTTCTTTGGTACGGTTGGAATAACAGTTACTCTTACCAATACCATGGATTGGTTCGCAACTGTTACAGGTGTCTCAAATTTAGATACATCGAAAAATCGACGTCAGCTCTGCTCGAGTAAAGATTAATCTCAGGTTAACAAATGAAAACGTCTGCCGAATTGGGTGTGGTACAAATCTTCCTCGTCTACTCAACATGAATATAAGTACAGATAGTCGAAATTTTTTAAAATCTAAAACATAATTTAATAATCTGTAGAAAACGTTGCAAATTCTTTCACTGGGGTTTATTATTAGTTCATGATTTGAAGGTCTGCGTGTTTCACAGGATAATAGCTATTATTGAATTTCAGGGGGCACACAAATATGATCAACTGATCAATCCAAATAGGTATTTTGGTCGAGAACAGATTCACATGCTCCATGTATATCTCCTGAAATTCAATAATCGCCCTATCTTACTCCAAAGCTTAGTAGATCAAACCAAGATTGAATAATGTGAGAATTTGCAGCGTTTTTTTATTGAGTTCAAGAGATAAAAACATCTATAATTTATCAAGTCCTTTGGCACTCGTATTGCGATTTAAAACTTCCCAAAATCCAAATTTAAACGATGTACAAAGGTAGACAGATGTAGAGGAGGCACACAAATATCATCAACTGATCAATCCAAATAGGTGATGGATGAGAACCGATTTACGTGGTCTAGCAGGTGAAATCTCGATTTCGCTCTATCATCTGTAAAACACGCAACTCGAAGCTTAGTACAGATTCAAATCACGAACGCTAGCCAATTGAATAATAAACCCCAGTGAAAGAATACTTATTTACCCCAGTAATAATATTGAATAATAAACCTCAGTAATAATATTGAATAATATTTACCTATATATTATCAGAATGCTTCAACCCGTGTATCGGCTACTAACTACACTACAAGTATGCACATCGGCTATCACTCCAGTATCCACATTCACTACAACTCGACGCTATCGGCCGGACATCACTAGGTTACAAACAAACAATAATAAACGGAAAAACGCAAATGTTGGCACCATAAATCGGGCCATACATCGAATAAATTGGTTTGAAAGGGTCATTCGATTTAATGGTATGTTCTTCAAATAGGAAAATATTTAGGCCGATTCGATTAGTTTTGAGGTTTTCAGGGATTTTACAAAACTTTTACAGCTCTTAAAGGGCACTTTAAATTGAGTGAGGGAGCTGGCTCAAGAATTGGGGCGTCGTCGGACCAAGATGGATTTTTCCTGAAAATTTCAGATTTTTTGCTCCATAAAGATTTCGGAGATATGCGTACGGCGTACGGCGGACGGACGGAAAATTTTTATTGCAGATTCGGATTCTACACCCTTTGAAACGTAAACCATGAAATTTTCGGGCGTCGAATTTTTTTTTAAAAGCGATTACAATGGTTTATTATTGAATAATAAACCAAAAATGGAAGGGGGTCGACATGTATTGGGTTAGATCGCGATCGGGCCACTCAAATTGGTGTTTAGCGAACTTGAGCAGACTGTTGTATTGGTTCAGAACAATAAAATGCATTAGGGGCGTAATACACACATTCCCTTAAAATTGCATCAGAATCTGATGAAAACTCTAGGATTTAGGCTTGTAAAGGGATTTCACGTATGCAAACGCGCAGTAGCTACTAATGTTATTAGATGGAGTTGATATGAGATTATCAGAGCCCCGACTACTTTGAGATTTTGAGCGCGATCAGACCTAATAAAATAATTTTTGGAGGATTTTTCATTTGAGCATGCGCAGAGTGAACTATTGATTTCTGAGCAATGAAACTCATAGGGGACCATCTACAGCCCATTATAAGGATCTGCGAACACACGGACAGACAGACAGAGATAGGCACACACATACACACATAAAACTAACGTTGTTCTCCATGGTCTACAAAGAATACGTAAGTTAAAATTTAGATTTTGGAGGAAAAAGGGTTTTTCATCTCCCGAAAATGAAAACAAAGTTTCCGGTACCGATAAGTTGACGAAAATTATCTGTTGATGAATGAATATTTTTTCGAATTCAGAACAGTTCCTGAATTAAAGCTCTTTTTTAAATTATTACTTTGAATGTCCATTATTTCTGTAGTTTTTATCCTTTCTGTGTCGATGTCTGCAGGACATTCTTTAAACTCAGCGCCTCTTTATATTGTAATTGTTTACTTGTTGTCTAACGGAGCACTATTTGAACTTTTTTAATCGTATCTTTCTACTTAACCATATCTGTTACTCGACACCATTACTGTACTGTAAGCATCGAAAACTGGTATCTGGATACTAAAAATGGTCCAATACGCGGTATGCCAACACAGGTGTAAAACCCTTGATATTTAAAACAACTGATATTTAATTATATAAAATAAAACATCCATCTAGTCGTTGCTTGTTTGCAATATATCCCGAATGTGAATTATTAACTCGATTTCAAAAGGAACTCTTGAAAAGATAGTTGCAACGGCTGATTCAATCGTTACAATTCACTGGGCGATTTTAACTGTCTTAAGACAAATTCTCTTTCCCATTTGTGTTGACGTTCCCTATTGCTGTCAACGCTGGACGGTGCGCTAACAGATGTTTTTCTTATTTTTTGGATTCTACACATGTTGAAACGTGATACAACAGGTTATAAAGAAATAAAGAGGATTACAACTTGTAAATAAAAAAAAAATTGTCGATTACACAAGTTCAACATTAACAATTTGAACAAAAAATAGGCTGTTTTTTAAATATTAATATGCAATTGTTTATTTAGATTTGTCTGAACTGTGGCCTGTTAACCATCATTTTCAAATTAGATTACGTTGAACTGGTTATATAATACATCAAAAAGTAATTAGTTGTAATAGCTAAGTAAGCTTGATAACGTTTAGCTGTTTGGTCTAATTGCTTAGAAATCCATTTATGTTAGCATTGCGCCGCTCAACTATATAACTTTCTTAATGATGTAATGTTATCGGCAGTGAATCGGGGAACGGAGAAGAATGAGGTAAATACGCTATGAACAGATGAGTGCCCGTAAGTGCGCTAAGTGGCTTGAAAATATCTCAAGATATCGTTTGTCCGTTTTGTTTGTGACGGTATAAAAGTCTCTTCATCCTTCACGTATACGTAGAAGGAACTGTGAACGGGAGAAAGGTTTGGGAGAGATACAGATGAGTGTGGGGATACTAAACCGTGAGGCGATAACTCGGAACAGTTACCAGGCTGTAGCTAGGGGCTGTAGCTATTAGGGAGATCTGACTGAAGACAATGAGACGGTGAAGTGCTCTGCGATAAATGACCGAGTTCACCGACTTCTTTGTTCAAGGAGCCAAACGGCTTGGTGGTCCAATGCGCTCCGTTATGCTTCCTCACTGCTGCCCAAGTTGGAACTGAAAAGGTCGCATGATTTGGAAAAGTCAATCAATAAAATGAGTTGATGCCTCAAAAGTTCTTAAAAGCTGTCCTTTCACGAAAATTCAAATTCGAACACTTCATCCTTTAAAACGTTACAAATTATTACATGAAGTTTCATTTTTTCTTCACAAAAATGTTTTCTGTATCTTAGGAATGTTAAATGTAGTTTGTACAGTCTGCGCAGAGCCCTGGTACATAATTGAATGTCTCCTTACAAAAACAAGGGATTTGATCGATTATGAGTTTTCCATGCAAAAAGAAAATTTGGAAACTTCCCTTTCTGGTGTCAACACGGCTATTTTCATTTGATGAGTTGGTACCCCTTTATTAAACCCCCAAACACGACAGTAACAAGGCAACAAGGGCTCTACCAACGACGCCTCTTAAGCTCACTCCAGCCACCCTTCGTTGCCAACAAATGGACGGATACTCGAATTTAATCCATCGAATCGGAAAAGAAACATTCGCAAACAATATCGAAATTCTGGGAAACCGTACAAAAAAAACTTCAAACCTGGAAAACATCCTCCAACGGAGATGAGTACAACAAGGTCATTTACCTGCTCGTTTTCGAGAAAATTTCATTTATTAAGAAAAAATATATTCCCGAATCAATTGTTTTCCTACTGGACCCGTGGAATTGTTGACAAGGGAATCATTTCCTTCCATTGATTTACCATTAGATAAGTTAGTCTTAATCGGGTGAAAACAGGAACAAGTGATTAGAAGTAAAAATCGAGGCATTTTATGCTTTCAATTATTTTGTAGTGATTGTTTAGTCTCGGAGCTCATCTGACCAGCTTTTTGAGCCACGTGAACCGGACCTACTGTACACCATATACAAAACAAATTCGTTGAAGAAAATGTCAAATTCTCTCCCCTGAATTCGCTCTCCGGAAAAAGACCAAAACAAGTAGATTGGTCCTTGTTGTTCTGAGCTATTCAATTATTAAACACTGTTTAAGCTTCATTATCTAAATAAAGCTATAAAACTACGGTAGGCCTAGGAAAGGAAATAATTGGAATTACAACCACTGTCATAATGATTTGAACGACATCATATCGTTTTCTAATGAAATCTAGGGATTGGGCTAGTAATTCAGGGATATCGCGCCTTTCGATAGCGGGCATCTTTAGTTTTATTAACTATTAAATATTGATAATTTTTGAAAATATTCCCTAGTATAGATCGAATGGGGGATCATCTCATTATATCAATTTTGAACTACGATTGCTATTGAAAACTATTTTTAAAAATCACTCTTCTATTCCGAATATTTTGAAATGTTGATCAGTTCAGATTTACTCTTCAATTTTATCTTTTGGGTATCTACCACGACAATAATACCAAACAGTTCGGATCTACGAGGTGTAATAAATAAAGTTGCCATACATTTACGCCATTTCTGTACAATTCATGGGGATGACAATTTTTTAGATGCCTTGATTGTTTTTGTTTTAGGTATTGTTTTTCAATATTAAATCTGTATTCCTGCAGCAAACATTGTTCTTCAAACACCCTAATAGATGAACTGGCCAAAACATTATTAATCAGAAAGAATGGTCTATGGAAGGAGCTTACTTGATCAACTAAATCTACTTACCAAACAGTTGAAAATAGAAAATTATAATAGTAAAATCCAATAATGGGAAGAGAAGCAACGAAATGGATTATCATTAATGTTACAAAAATTAAAAATAGAAACTTTTATTTAGCCCAAAATAAAGTGGGTTATAATAAACAACGACCATGATCACAATTTTCGCCATAAGGTTTTCAAAATGTTTTAGGCTACTTTTACTTTCTACTAATTTCGGGCGCAAAATGTTGCTAGGGTATGTTTCAGCTTTGTTAATCGTATTAAAAAGCTGTAATACAGAAATTTCAATTTTGAACCTAAAAATAAACCCAACATTAAAAAAAGCTGTAATACAGAAATAATAATAAGTGAGAGAGCTGGATCTTTTTCCTTTGTATACAAACAATTTTTTGTTTAAAAAAGGGGGAAAAGTTACTATGATTAGCATCTTATGAACTTCATCGAGATTAGATTTAGTTAGGTACATCGACACTGCATGTGTGAATGTTAAATTAGCTGTCGTTAAGTGGTCACATTGCATTTCATGCGAAAGCGTTTGTACCAAACTGACTTGTTAACACACGTGGAGAATCAGCTAGTTTTTATCTAGAACCGATAATTTCGGAAAAGGACAATTGAATAGAATGAGAATATTAATTATGTAATTAGATCTTTGACCTACGGGTTTATCATACATCATTTTTGCGTATGTTGATCACAATCGCTACTGCGTTGTTGTTAAAATCTCTGCCGTCTCCCGACAACCATAACACGAGTTCTTCTTTTTCTTTATCCTTCCCCGAAATAGCTTTTCCTCGTTGGTTCTACAGAAAAGAGACGTAAATAATTTTTTTTATTCGCACGTGAGCTTCCCCGTTAAAACCACCTGTCGCAAGTTCGGCGATTCGCTGAAAATAATTCTAGAACGTGACGCGGTCTTGATCTTGAATCACAGACAAAGTTAGATGTCGGGTGCGGAGTCCCTCTCCAACTCATCGCCGTATTTCCCACGAAAATAGCTCCGTGTTTCGGCGGTGTCTTCTTCCCCTTCCGAGTCTATCAACGTGCGGAAGCGTTTGTGTTTATTCAGAGAAGACTCGATTCATTGATAATATTATCAGGGGCGGCTGCTGACAGGAGCACAGGCGCATCTGCGCCCCCTGGCCAATGTGAAAAAGATACCTGATAATTATAATATTAAAAGTATAATATTATCGTACCGTTTTCCAACTTTTCCCATAGAATCCTCATTGGAGAGCAGAAGAGTTTCATATTCACTCGCCATACAGAGCCTCAGGATGGGTGAGAGGATGGTGGCGTCGTGAGTTTAGTGAGGGGGGTTAGGGATTTGCTGTCCTGGTGCAAAGCTTCGGCTTCTTCTTGGGCGGAGCTAGGACGTGAAACACAGCGTTTCACACTGTTTGCAGGGGTGCCCAGGGGGAAACAGTGTTTAACGTGACGACATTAAAAAATATATTACATCACTAGAACGTAAATAATAATGAACCTAGTAATTAGTTTAAATATGGTTTGTTTTTCTATCTGAAAATGTATAAATGACAATGACAGTGCTCGAATATTGTCCGAGATTTTGGCTCCGGTACGCGGCATGGTTTTCAATACCTGTATAAATCTTCTTTTAGTTTTAAATAAAATCAGGGGTGCTTACGAGTATTTTTTACATTTTGGTTTTGAGGAGGGGGTACCAACTTACATGGGGTGGGGGGGGCCTGGTTCTAAGTTTAGGGAGGGGGGTTGCGTCATGACGCTTAAGGCTGATTCACATGGACGCGTCGAGTGCGGCAGGTTGGTTGCAGCGGCTGGTGCGGCAGCTGCGGCAGACTGTTCTCATGGGCGCAAGCGAGAATCGACGACATCCACGTTCTGTAACGTGATTGGCTCACCCGTTCCCGCGAGTTTCTGACTTATTCGATAAGAAATTCATTGAAGTCGATGGTACAAAATGAAATGAAACTAACGGCACGAAAATGACAAAAAACTCGAAAAGAAACGAAAACAAAAATGAGGAAATGAGGGTGAGCCGCACCCGACGCGGCCATGTGAACGCCGTTCACTCAACAGGCCTTTAGGGGGGTGGACACCCCTGCTGTTTGATTCGATCCGGCCCCAAAGAATGAACCAATGATCCTATTATCAGCTGATTGTCCCCAACCCTTGTGACTCAACTGTATTTGCTTTAAATACGCGATGAATACAGTAAGTGCTATAAAAAGCGAGTTAGCGAAATTTTTGGTGGAGCAAAGAGTGGTTATTTGCGATTCAGGGGGCCCAATGTCTCTATTGACAGGACTGCGACAAACCTCAAAGGCAAGCAGAAATCGTTCCACGATTCGCAAATTCAACCTTCATAACTATGAAAACGTAGATTGGCTCTGCGGATGAGGTAATTTATAAACTTCCCAGCTGGTTAAAGATGGAACTGGGCTTTCACATCCTTGATGATTCTTGCTGGGCAGATATGAATTTCAACTGTTGCAAAACACGGTTTTCTGAAGTTCAACAAAAATTTCAAAAAGTTTTCTTTTTTTAATGGAATTTCACGTTCTGAAGTTCTTTAAAAGGTAGGATTGAGTCGTTTCTTTCACGATTTGAAGCCGAGAAAGCAGACAAGATTAATCTCTTTGTATAGTGGTAGTTGAAAATTGAATTTTTTTGAGAAAGGCACATTTTTGTCTCTCGTTCCCCTCGTGGTTCTCCCACATGGTCTCGGTGCACCCTCGGGGTTTTAGGCCAGGAGCTGAATATTATATATTTAAATTTTTGTACCAACGAAAACTCCGTATATGTATTGACGAATAATGTACAACACAAAAATGTTTGTTAACAATACCTGTAATTCCTTATTATAGAATAGTACCTTACATCATAGATCGTGAACCATTCTTGAGATTGATCCTCTGCCTGCTTTCTTATTCCATCAGGGCTTCTGGATGTCTCTGTTTTGTTTCCTACTCGCTTGCCAGATTGGGCGATTGCACAATGCTTTTCCGTTTATAGACCAGTTGAGGATTTTTGAAACTCCTGCATGAAGATTTTGGTCGAAGTCTTATTATGATTGAACACACTTTGAAACCGTAATATGATTAAGGACTTTAAAATATGACAAATGGTGAGGTCGAGTAGAACAAGCGAAAATCAGCTTGGAGGAAATTCTATAAATATTCATGATGGATGTTTTGGAAGGATGGACTCGGTTTGTTGTTGAGAACGTTGAATGACTAATAGGTAGAAAACAACACTGGATTTTCCATCCCAGGCGTTCGCGGTGGCCCGCTATAGCTTTTATGAAGCACTTAATCTGATCTCACGGCCGCTGGTTCCCGCTCGAAAAATTCATTCAAACCCCAACACTTTCTTTGCCTTACTTCTTTTGATTATGGACCCGAAACGTTCTCGACTTTTACTCTGTCCGAACTGGTGAATTGAAATAGATAGCCACCGAATGATACGGTGGTGTTAAACTCATGAACCTTAGATGTTGCTTATTGGAGGAATTCCGTCTTATTGGAGCAAATCATGAGCTGGGTTAATGAGCCTAGAAAATAGATAAAACAACGGAAACTATAAAAGTGCCATCGTAAACGATGTATTATGTTTCTTAACGAAAACAGGGTAAGCAACTTGGGTTGTTGGAATTTCATGTTTCCATTTTGGCACACTACCGCGAAAAATGTCGCTACGCTTTTTGCTGGAACGATGGTTTTTTGTTTAAAATACATAATTCTTTTTCGCTTACAGGCGAGCACTTCTAGAAAGATCGTGACTTCCACATTTCTCAGAAAAAAATCGATCAAAAGTCCCAATTAATAAAGTACCTATTTATTGTTTAGTTAAACTTCCATATATGAAATTGATCGCATTGTGACAAGCTGTGAATACATGTGGAAACTTGGCTATTTTTCGATTGGTCTTCTAAATTTATCTGACGACCTCTATATTGGTCTGATTCAAGTCTGTTGAAGCTCAGGGGCAAAATACAATGTTTGTATTTAGCAACGTTCAGCTCTGACCTTTTCCAATTGTCTATCTTTTTCTTTGGAATAACTCGTAAATGTTGTGTCATTTCACGGGGCAAACAATAATAACCAGCGTTTCATTTTCTAATTCGATGGAAAATGGTCTGAGCTAAAACTAGCTCGATATAATCCTTAGAAATGTTTATTAGTTAAATTAGCTAACTGTCTCGAATAAGACTTTGAAGGCTTCAATCAGACCAGTATGGAGGTGGCCCAGGTGATTTTGAAGGGCAGGAGTGCGTATAAACGAGAAGTGAGTGCGCAACGAAAACTAACCTGATTTTCTAATATTTGTAACTATCTAGTTTTGAAAGATAATTGAAGTTTTGGGGGTCCAGTCGCTTTTTCAACCTTCAATAACTTCAGAGCATATGCGAATTTCCTTGAAAGCACGATCTACGAATTTTTCGCGAAAAACTGCCGTCCAAGCCATATGATGATTTTGAGATGCCAAATAAAAATGATAGTGATGATGATGATAGTGATTGTATCACTCACAATGTACCACTTTTTCAATATAAAATTTCACAACTCCTCTAGAAGTCACAACAGTGTAAAATAATGAGAGTAAAAGTGGTGGTACTGAACCCCTGAAAGCAGGGTTTTGAACGAAAAATCATTCTATTGTTTTATTTAAACGTCGTTTTCTCCTCCTTTATACAATGTGAAGTTAACATTGATTATACTATTGGAAAATTTAGATTTGGGGCAAGTTTTTCTCGTTTTACTGTATTTAAAAAAGTTCAACTCTTTTAGTTATGACATTTTTTTTTCACTTTGGTTTGAATTTGTGATTAGTAAATCCGTTTATTCTCACTCCTTGGGTCGCCGTTTTAGTAATGGGGACATGGCTGTTTTATTGAAGTAAGATCGAAAACCCGAAATTAGTGAAGTAACTCGGAAACGCTTTTTGTTGAAAATTAGTTGTAAAATCGACCTCCAGGTTAGTAACCAAAAGTGTGAACATCTCTCCTACTGTTGTTGTTTAGGTATTGAGCATCTTAGGAATATTGTTGAATTTTTATTATTTCAGGATCAAATATTTTGCTCCGATATCATCGCGATGTGTTGGGGATTTAGGAGGGGATGGGGAGATATTTATCGCATGAAGCGCCCCAACTCGGAGGCATGACTTGCCCTTAATGTTTGCCATATATGGATATAAATGGGGGTGAATAACCCCAACGCCGGAAAATGCCGCAGATACCCCCTCCTCCATCCAATCCGCCTCGGTCATTTCATTATACCTGTTGATACCATTCGTTAGGTTAACAGGAGTATCTAAACGTCACGTGATGTTCCTAATGTATAGATGCATCATTTTTGTTGTATCTACTCGTTAAGTATCATGTTTACCTAACACATGTTGCGGACGTACAATATAAGGATCACTTCTAAAATTACGCAGATGTCGCCGCTACGATGCGGTAATAATAAAGCGGGAATATTCAACTGTGACGATCATCACGGAAATGGTCAGTTGCACTTAATAACAGCTGGGTTTGAAAGAATTATAGATGAATGAGAAAGGAAACGAGGGAACAGGGCGCGACATCTGCATTGCACAATAGCGACACCGAGCTCTTGTTTTCTTCTCAGACTGACCGCAGGGTAGCAGAACGGAACAAAGATCCGCCTCGGAGGCAAAAGCCGTGAGACGATCTAAAAATAAGTCGGGGGATCTCGCTTCCCAAACACGAGGCTAATTTGATGCTGGGATTCTGAGAGTTGACGTTAAATAGCATTTCCGATCATGGTTTTGATGATTACACGTCGTAATTGTCACTAAAACAATGCAAAGAAGAGAAGTTATTGGAACAATGAAGAATTTCTCCTTTACAGCTAAATCGGATCATTAATAAATTGTGATCGATTTTCGGGAAATTCACATTTGATCTTGCTCATTGGCTGTTATTCCTCCAATGGTAATGGTTGTGATACAGGATGTGTAAGAATTGAGCCACACAATTCTGAAAATTTCTTCATTAACAGAAATTTTTTTTTTTTTCCAATATGACAAGATCAGAAACATTTACAATATAAATTTTCAACGAACTTCGATGTACTCCACCATGCCTTACCAATATCTTTCCAATATCCAACATTAAACTCCAGCGCAGACAAAATGATGACCAAATGAACCCTCTGCCGGTTAACAAACAAACAATTCACTGCCCAACACCAAATGAAGTCAGGAAAACCTGTATCTTTCAATTCTTGGGCAGATTGCTAATGCCAGATTCCCTTTATTAAATAGTTGGCACATCCACTTGAACTGAGTTGGTTGGAACAGCCATAGTCTAAACAACAGCACAACGGATCTTTGTGGAGCTATACTTTATCTGATGTGCACAATTCAGCGGATGTCGTTATGAGCTTGATACAACCTGGGCACCAACGATCCAAAACCCTGAGGGTGTTTTAACAACAAAGTCAGCCCAGTATCCTCTTTCACATATATGTTCTTCATGCTGTATGCTCGCTTATGTACCTCAGTTCGAACATTCAAAGAGGCTAACAGGGCAGTTTTGCTTAGCCAAAACTGGTCTACTGGCTGATCTGCATACTTGGATGATAAGCGTAGCAGTTTCCTTTTGTTGGCACCCCCTTCGACAGCGCCCATTGATCTTGGAGTTAAATCTCTATCAGTCAATATCGGTTTTGCTACTAGGTAGTTATTATCTACCAATCGCAATAAAATTTTAAAGCACCATCGTGATATTTATACTTAGTTGTGTGATGCCTCTCACTAAATGTAGTCTACATTTTTAACCAAAACTACAACTCAATGAGACCCATTGGAGACATTTCTTCGCAGGCTCTTCCTTTATTTGAGAAATTTCATACGAGCAATGCCCTTAAAATTTAAAATGTTTGACCACATTTTAGCCTTTATTTTTGCTTTATTAATTTTACTTTTTCTCCTCTAGTTAACGCACTTGTGAAAAGTAGACAAATTATTAGAATTATTGCTGACAGTAGGATTTTAGTTCTCATGAAAAATGACATATTCTCATTGATTATCCTGTGTCGGTAAAGTTGGTATTAAAATTTTTGATGGTTTACTACGAGTACATACCTGCCAAAGAATCCTATTCAAACGCTCAAATTTCAACATTTTACCAAGAGATGAAATTTGCTCATTTCATTTAAAAACCTGTAGAAAAGCTATTTTAATTTGTTGTTTCATCCTAAAAGTCACCATTGCTGAGTTCTAAGCTTCGCAACTCCGACTTTCTGATTGCCCAGAAATCGGGTTTCTAAAAAAGGCAATAACTTTCGCACTAACTGTCTTGGTAGTTCCAAACCTTCTTGGCATTTAATTTGATTGGACATTGCTGAGTAACAGGGCGTAAATGGCTAGGTACTGGGAATTAGCTGTTGAGCGTGGTGATTTCAGTCGGAAATCCGATCCGTATAAGGGGACATTCAACCCCGACTTCCTTGGACGTCCGTTCACCCCCGATTCAGACGTCTGAAAAAAACGTCAAGGCAGTCGAGCGCAGTGGATACTTCTCTCCGTGGATGCTACCATCTATGGTCATGAAGGGCCCCCTTATGATCAATTCGTTCGCTCAGTTGCTTAATATTTTTAATGGTTTTACAACTCACATATTTAAACGCCGATATTTGACCGTCGGACCAAATGATGAAATTTCGGTCGTTTAGAAATCTTCTTTAAAAAGTCATTGTAAAATGTTGTGTCATTAGAATAGTCAACATTTCTAAGTGCATGCCTCACAGCTTGATCTTTCTGGACGTCCAAAAATCGTTGTTCTAAAAAACAAACTCACTTGATTTTGGGGGCTATTTGGCCCCTAGGTTCGGTAACAATCTCATCTAGAGGTTGTCGTTCGAAAATGAGAGGTGCACCTTCGGGAAGCCGCCATGGTGGGTCGGAACCGGGTTCGGTGGGTTCCTTTCCACGGCCGAATGATAACCCGGAAACGATTGTGCAGCATTTTCGCCAGTTATTATTATTTTATTGTAGTTTTTGAACAGATATTGTTTCATTGTATATCTCCCCTTCCCTGTCGCTAGAGTTAGGATTTGTTCATGTTAGCATATTTTTTCCTAATAAGCATAGTTTTTAGAAGCAATTTGTGGCCGATTTCACGAATCGGTGTCTCCAATTTTCAATCTATAATTCATATTTTGTCATATTTCTTTTTGACTAATAACATATTTTGCTTGTTAGATCATATTTAGCATCATATTTCAAAATTTCGCTTCATTTTTATCAAAACTTGTGCATTTTGCAAGTTTTTTTTTAAACACTGGAGAAAATTTTCACCTTAAAACATTGCGAGTAAACTTAAAAACGTTGCGTTACTGAGGGATTCGCCGCTGGCTCCAGTCTATTAAAACAATTGTGCTTGTAGGATAGAAGACTGCACAAACAACGTGAAAAGTAATAGTAATAAATAGTACTAAGTAATAGTAGTATATAGTAATCAAAACAAGCAACACGTCGCTTAAGCCTCGGTGTAGAGTAAGAGTATTACCTTAGTCTTGTTGCCCTTTTTGGATGATGGATAGTTGGTGAGCCGAACCATCGATGTAATAAACACACTACATCCTGGTGTATTTACTACATCGATGACCCCAATACTATCATCTACCGAAGCAATATACCTGGATATCTAACCCAAGTGTGGCTTATAGTATTTGGAAATCCCAGTGCTCCTCTTTACCACAGGCATTGCGGTGAGTTTCCCGTTTTTACGTACCAATATGCCCTCCTGTCTCACCTCTCATTTACATGACGCGATTCCGGTCATTCTGTACGCTACCAACCGCCAGTTTAGTGCAGATTTTCATTCAAATTAATCCTAAAGAAGAGTTTGGTAAAAGTGCTGAAAATAATTAATAGGGGAGGGGGGGGGGGGGATGGGACAACGCTATGTACTAGGGATATTCTCTTTTTTAAAAACCATGTATGATTTTATGAAAAGTCATATATGAGGGTTTTACGACTTTTTTCAGGTCATATTTACAGGGGTTAGTTCCCTCTTCCCGATTCTTGAATCCACCGCTCCGGGGGATATATCATATGATTTCCAGAGTAAGGGCCCCCTTTTGAGTGTTGCGGGTATTAACCTCTATCCTTTAGAAGGGGTATCAGTCATTCGATCAATTCACCTTGTTACAAGTGTACAGTCATATCCTTACGTTATTCACGTCATATTCTTCTGAATTCTACTTCACTCTCACTGTCTCTGGCTTTAAGAGAAATGACGTACATATGTGTTTCGAAATCATTTTGACAAATGCCTTACACATCAATTTGGCGTGTATATCTGATTTAATTTGATTTGATTCCGATCGTTTTTGGATTTTTTAATGATTAGATGATGAAAAGTATCCTCAAAACCGGGCGTAAATGGCTACATCAGATCAGCTGTTTAACGGTGATTTTTTTTCGGAAATCCGATCCGTATAAGGGGATTTAACCCCGACTTCCTTGGACGTCCGTTCACCCCCGATTCAGACGTCTGGAGACTAAAAAAAAAAGTCAAGGTTGTCGAGTACCATGGATACTTCTCCCCGTGGATACTAAGACATAGTATCCAGCACTTGTTGAGGGGTCTCCCGTTCAAAACATTTCCATCTATGGTCATGAAGGGCCCGCTGGCTCCGAGCACGCTCTCCCGAGCCGCTTACCCGAGTGAGAAAACCCGCGTTTGGGTCCACTTGAGCGAACAAGCGTGACAAAGAGCGGACTTCAAGGTCCCGGATTTTTATAATTCGTGTCGGTAAAACTAATTAAGGATGTAACAGGTGAGTGATGAGAAGACGGGCATAACGCACGTGGTTTTTACTATCAAGTTCCGCCTCCCACTAGCGGTGGGTGCAGCGATAATTTACGTCATTTGAGGGGATTTTTCAACTGGGAAGTTCTCATTTCCAAGATTTTTCCTGACGAGAAAATTCTACCCACCAACCGCAGCAATGTCGGAAAAGAGGGAGCGGGACTTCATGTGTTCGTTTGTGTATTTTCAAAAAGTCATACAGCAAACGAACAATGTCCCCTAATTTTTCCCAACGCGGAATCTGTGATCTGCTTCAGTGGTTTTCAACCTTGTCACTACTGCCGAGCCATTCGCACCCTCTAGAATCCGAGGTAGACCAAATCCAATTCTTCTTCTTTTTAGGGTTATCACTAACGGAACTAACTTGAGAACCTTTGCAAACGTTGTTTTGCTCTAGTTTCTACATAAATTCTATTGTAGACAAAAAGTAGCTTACCTACTTATTATATCTTTGTAAGTATGATGTATCTCCAGTTCCGCTCGATAAGGGAATATAAAAATAACAAACTCCAAACAATCTTATTTTCAAGTTATTATAGTTTATTTCTTAAAATTATATATCACATATTAACACAATCAACAACATCAATCTTTTAAAGTTCTTCCTCTTACTCGGCGCCCTCCAGGTTCCCCATCTAAAATACTTCGTAAGGAGCCTTTTGGGTCCATAACGTGGCCTAACCAACGCAGCCTTGCACTTTTGACAATTCCAACTATTCCAGGCTTCTGATTCAGGTCCAATAGCTCAGCGTTTTTATGGATCCTCCACATGCCCTGGTCACGCACGGGTCCAAAAATCCTCCTCAGAATATTACGCCCCCAGATCTCAAGGGTTCTCATATCCTTGTCAGTCAACACCCAGCACTCCGAGCCGTATGTGACAATGAATGCTTCAACGCAATAAAAAACGATGAATAGATTGAACAACTCTTATAATTTAGGGGTATGAAAAATAGGTAGTAGTCTATAATCCAATAAGATCAATAAAATTTCCCAAAAATCGATAAAACCGTTTCATAGGTCATTGACTAACATTTTCGGAAATTATATATGAGAATATTGTTTTTTTAGCAGCCAATTACAGTTCATATATCTAACAGAAATTGGATATTAAAATAAGATCCTCATTCTTTCAAAAGCATGAAAACTCCTGGTTAAAATTTGTTTCCTTTTTGCATTTATCAAGAAAATATTTTAACTTATTTTGTAAACTTGTTTATATTGGTTACAATTTGCTCAAACAGAAATATAATGATAAAAAAGATTGAATGTCAAGATTTTCTCTTGTACTTCGAGAATAACGATTTAGCCGTGGTAGGGAGGGTGGGTTGTGTGACACCCTGTACTGAGGTAAGAAGAAATATTGAAATTAATTCAATGAATGTAGACAGTTTAAGTCAGTATGAATAAATTATTCATATCTATAAAAACCTGAACTTCAGTAAATGGGGGTCGAAAAGTTCATAGAGTCGCCATGTTTCCATTCTAACGACATCCTTGATCTTGCATATGACGTGAAAGTTTTTCAACATTGGATTCGAAAGAGGTTAACGCCAGTTTCATTGTAGCGATCAAATTTAATGAACAATTTCTATGTCCCTTGATTACACTGAAAGTAGAAAATGCTGTTTCTTAGAGATAAGTGGAAATAAAAAGGAAGAAGTTTTAATAACTTTTCATTTAATTCATTAGCTGTTTTCGCCGCGAACCACTAGCTGACAATCGGCTGTACCAACTAAACTATTTTGGGCTACCAGACCGAATTTTCGTCATCATTATTAATTGTCTTACCAGATATCTGATCCGCTATAATTGCATTCATGTCCAATGATTGAAAATTTGAGCTCTTTAAGGGCGTAGACATCATTAACCAGTAAATTATGGTTAGAAAATGTCATATTCTAGGGTACATGCACTTTTTAGCATTTATCGATTTATTAGCAAATCGTGATAAAATTCAAACATTTTTCATCCCACTCGAAAGAGTTTAATTCTTTAATGGTCCACCTTGAAGTTCGTAAACTTCTTCAAGAGAATGCCTCAGAATGTTTTGGGATATTTGATTTTTCAAATTTTGGTGAAACGTTTTTATTGCTACATTCTCAATTCAAACATTCCCTTGGTCTAATTATAATTTTAATTTTGTTTCAGGTAAGCGGAATCTTGTCAATTATCCACATCAGGTTGTCTTCAGTCTACTTTGTAAGTTCTAACCCTATAATCCAGTTCATTTCTCCGAGTCTTGCGAAACTTAATATGTAAATTTCCCTCTTATTACTCTAAAAAATATTTTAAAAACATATATCACTTGAAGGAAGATCTGATTGGTAAATATCAAAGAAATGATGTTTTATTTTAGGAGATAATCTATCGATCATGTGATCAAATTCACTCATTTCCCAATTACACGGGTCATTTCAAAATTTCTATCACATTTATGTCACTGATCAGTATTGCGGTCAAATCTGAACTCCCATGTGGATGTACATGTTCCATGGAAAAGTATGTAAAAGTTGTGCCTACAGGACCCAGGAGAAAATACCAAAGTCCGTATTTCTCACTCCCTACAGCTGTCACTAACCAGAGGTATACAACTTCCATCGTCACTACTCAGCGAAATATTTATTGGGGCTGTTATATCCACTTAAACTATGAAAGAACATACATTCTACAATGGATATCCGCCTCAGGAAAAAAAGTTGGATCAAATCAAGTAGCCTTATTAGCCCATTATTTCAGTGTCACACGGTTTTTCCTCACTCCCTACAATGTTTTGAAAAGTAGCCCCCAACTGGCAGGAAAGGGTGTTTATGAAGTTGCTTCTGTTCTGTTGACATCCCTTATTGAAGATTGGATTTTGCCTAGACCTTCCCAGTCAGTTCTACCGGGAAAACCATCCCTGGAGGCAGCAGTGTAGGTTTTTTAACTCTCACGCCCTACTCCAATAACATTCTGACTGTGGCAAGTGAAACTTGATCGCACTTGTTGACAATTAGTGTAGTTGTTGGAAGTTCGTTGACAACATTTTGGTTCAACCAGTTTCAATTGATTTGTGGCCTGTAAAGGCGGTGAAAGGCTATAACCTCACTCCCTACAATATCCAGCCAATAGCCCCTTAAATTGTAGGGAATGAGATCTGCTTGTAGCAAGTGAGATTTTGGCAAGGAAACCTTAGTATTTACTATAGCTAAAAATTTAGCTAATTTGTGTTGTTCCACTCACCTAATTTGAAAGACTTGAGTGGCGATTCCCATGGAGGTTGGAGGCTCAAGAGGGGAAAAAAGAGTACTATATACCTCACTCCCTACAACAGTTTTTTTTTTTTTTTTTTTCAAAATGGCGTATCTGCAGTACGGTTCAAGATTATGTGAGCTCACTTGGTAATATGCTGAGAGAATCGCAGTGATTGATGAGGAACAAGAAAATTGATCAAGTTCGACTTTTATTTTTTAGAAAAGTTGATACCCAAATGTGACAGAAATTTTGAAACGACCCACATAAGAAGTACGAATCAGGTTTGCCATCCACTCAGGGAAAATTTCCCTTACACTTTTTTCAAGTTCATTTTTACCCCCTAAACTGTAAGTCTTGTTCATCTGGTCGACCTACAGTATTTGAAAGTCTCTGTGTCATGCAATGATTCGCCTCAAGTGTGGATGCTGTTTTCTAACCCTCAACTTCTTTACTTCCCTAGGCTGCATAATAAAGTGCCAAGTGGGTGTGGCACATAGCTTCCTCGTATCCATAACATGACTGTATAGATCATTGAAAATTATTATTGACTAAAGAATTTCGTTCAATCAAGCTCGAGGCTAAAACTTTATTTTGTCTTTATTGCTCACGAGGACCATCTTTACATCAGTCCGAACAATCCCTGAAAATTTCATCGAAATCAGTCGTGAACTCCCGGAGTTATGCGTGTAACAAGGATTTCACGTTTGCGGATGCGCAGAGGCTACTATTGATCCGGGAGTCATGAAACTCATAGGGGACCATCTACACATCAAACCAAACAATCCCTGAAAATTTAATCGAAATTGGTCAAGAACTCCCGGAGTTATGCGCGTAACAAGGATTTCACGTTTGCGCATGCGCAGAGGCTACTATTTATCCGGGGGTCATGAAACCTATAGGGGACCATCTACACCCCAACCCGCACAATCCCTGAAAATTTCATCAAAATCGGACTATAACTTCGTGTAGTTTTGCACCTAACAAGGATTTGCTGACACACAGACAGACACGGAACCAAAATTGTTCAGAAAGGTCTACAACGCAAAATGCGAGTGGAATTTTTGATTTTGGAGACAAAAGAATTTTCACATTCCGAAAGTGAAAACAATGCTTCCGCTACCTTGGTAGACTCGGAAGCAAAATGCCCTAATACTTTGAATGGGGACGTTCATACCCTAGGTAACGCTGTTTGTCTTGTTAAAAGAGAGATGATACTTTATGAGCTTGCTTGTTTGAAATAGTTTCCGGCATTTTCACTTTCAAACGCAGGATACAGTAAACAAACCAATATGCTGAAAAAGAATTCTCTCTTGTGATTGGAGAGGTTAGATCCTCTGTAAGAGGATTTCATATTGGCAATGGTTCATGGCTTGGAGTCTATTCTGGCAGCAAACACAAACAAAACATTTTTAAAGTTCATCAGCCTCGTTGATCTGACTTTAAATGGAGATTGCAATGTAGCCAACTTTAAATGAAAAGAAATGAATAAAGGCATTTTGGTTTCATTTCAACACCGCTTGAACTCTCTTTCCAGCAAGGAAAAGATGAAAGGGTCGTTTTATAGGTCTACAAAGCTAAACACGTCAGTTCAACTGGGTCTTTGTGCTGCAAAGATGTGTTGTGGTCCAAGTAACGTTTCTTTGCCTTTAATTAATTTTGCTGGTCGATATTTAACAATGTCCATACAATGATATTCAAACGTTTGGCTCGATTTTCCAAGCAATGGACCATATAAGGGACCAATGTCTGATGTTTCGACGTTTTCAAGTTGCCCTTCTGTACATTCTGATCCTTCCACGATCAATCGCTAAACTGGAGCGATTGTAACTCTTTTTTGGTAGTTTTGTGTCAAGAGAGTTGCTGTCGAACGAGGTCATTTCCTTGAGAAATTTTCTTCCAAATCAACAATCTTGTTTTTTTTTCGAATCCCCTAGACTTCCTTCCGCATTTCCTTATTCCAGGCTATCTAGACTTTTCAGACTCAACTAGGAAGTTGGTTTTTCTTGATGGGTTCCCCTCGGATGATTTTCGGTTCAATTCGACACGTAATCGATTTCCTTCTCGTACAATACCGATGATTCTCGTTTTTATTTCGAATCGAAGTCGGTTTCTTGCAACAACAAAAAATAAACGTCGCGGTTCGTTCAACTAAGCGGGAGCTACCGAATATGGGATGGGGACTAACCCCCTCCCGGGAGTCTACTCCTAAATGTACGGCCACGGAGCCTTGAAACTTCTGAGAGGTGTCTAGAGCTCGACCCGGTACCCCTACCACGTTGAATTGTCCTCTGATGAATCTGTCAAACTTTTAAAACAACCAATGGTCAAAAGAAAGTTTTGTAACCGTCCCGAAAACATATCTGGAACTCTCCCGAAACTACCTATTAATAATTATTATAGTAAGAACTAGCTCCCTTTTTACTAATACATCAGCTATTCGATGCATTTGATAACATCTCTTCAATTTATTGATATCAATTTGTTTCCTTTACCTTACGTCATTACTCTACGTGCGACGGATATATTCTCTCGTATATTGAGTTAGTAAAACGATGTGCGTGTCTGAATGCATAAAAAGACGCGCCTTTGTGATTGTCTACACTGATCAAAAAGTTGACCCTCCTAAAACCTGAACAAAAAGCGTCAAAATTTCTTGGAATATTTGCAAATATCTTAACTAATCTCTTAATGTGAAAAAGTTGTTATTAGCTTTTTATACCATTTCGTTTTTATAGATTTTTGTAGGAAACGGCACGATTACTTTGGGACTTCGTGATGGATCGTAATTTGATTTTAAATGTATATTGGTAAATTTCAATGAATTGTTGAGGAAAAGCGTAGTTATATGTACAAATTTCATGTCAGCTGCTCTAATATTCAGAAAAGCAATGATATTATCTAAAAAAACTCATACTGATCGGAAGTAACAACTGTCCGCCTTCCATATTTATTGAAAAAACGCTGCGAATTCTTTCACTCGATTTTATTATTCAATGATTCATGATTTGAATTTATACTAAGCTTTGAGTGTGCGTGTTTCACAGGTGATAGAGCGATTATTGAATTTCAGGAGGCACACAAATATGATCAACTGATCAATCCAAATAGGTATTTTGGTTGAGAACCGATTTAAGTGCTCTATGCATATCTCCTGAAATTCAATAATCGCTCTATCACTTGTGAAACACGCACACTCCAAAGCTTAGTAGAAATTCAAATCATGAATCATTGAATAATAAATCCCAGTGAACGAATTTGCAGCGTTTTTTTCAAGAGCGATTACAATGGAAAAATATTCTATTTGAAAATTTTAAATTTCGTAAGACGGAGCATGCATATCAGAATGCTTCAACCCGTGTATCGGCTATAAACCCTTTTAGGAGTTCACTCCAGTATCCACATTCACTACATCACTAGGTTACTGCGATCAAAACAAACAAACAAAAAAACCCTGTTGTTGTTTTGATCGCAGTAACCTAGTGATGTAGTGAATTTGGATGCAAATATTGGCACCATAAATCGGGAATGGTTTGAGCTACGGACCTGGGGAGGGGCTCATTCGATTCCTCATAGAAAGTTCTTCAAAAAAAGTACACACTTAGGCCGCCTTGACTTTTTTTGAGGTTTTTAGGGATTTTACAAAACTTTGACAACCCTTAAAGGGCACTTTAAATTAAGTGAGAGAGCTGGCTAAAGAATTGGATTTTTCCGTTGTCGGACCAACATGGATTTTTCCTGAAAATTTCAGATTTTTTGCTCCAGCCGTTTGGGAGAAATCGTGCGTACGGCGGACGGACGGAAAATTTTTTATTGCAGATTCGGATTCTACACCCTTTGAAACGTAAACCATGAAATTTTCAGGGGGGTTAGAATTTTTTTTTTCAAGAGCGATTACAATGGTTTATTATTCAATAATAAACCAGAAGTGTCCAGCTAATTTTGATCAAGTCCTGCATTTTATGTTACCTAATATTTCTGAACTAGATCCTAAACTGTTTTCAATCCTCCGTTACATTGATGTCGAATGAGGAGTTGCTTGTACGTGTGCTCATGAATTTTTCGTAATGTCGATTTCCTGTGGTGGATTAGTCCGAATAAGTTTATGATTATCTGCCATATGGGATATGAAATATTTCCAATATCATCTCATCGAATCCAAGTCATTTAGTTGAATGACTTGTTATGTCGTTACCATTGTTTAAAAGTACGTCCAGTCAATATCAACATTCACACATAAAGTATATTTAGAAGTTATATTTCTTGGACCAATCCTCGTTGGCCCTGACTTGATTAGAAATTGTTGGAACATCTTTGAGGCTCCTGGATGCAATTCACTGTGTTTCTTATAGTATCCACTTCGAAGGTGTCAGGTCGGACTCCAGATTCGAAGGTGTCCCCCAACCCCGTTCGACCCCACTCCAAACCGACCTGGCTCTCCCGTTTCGCTTCTCGCTCCCCTCAGTGCGCGCTCCTCGTTCCCTCAGTCTTCTCTCAACCTCTGAAGTGCCTACATGATCCCCGTCACTGTCGTGGTAATCAAGTGGTGTCGCGTCGTTACTAAGTGGTGTCGTTTCTCGTCGTCGTTCTTCTTCTGAGTTGTCGACGTGTTTCCACCGTCGTCTTTCGACAAGTTTTCGTTTCGGCGGGTTTTCGACGAAACGCCTGACGGTGGTTCGCCTAAGGAAAATGGGCCGGCAAGTTCGGTAAGCATTTCATACACCTTACGTTATGACAGTATATGCCCCTGATCGTGTACATCATATGATGTCAAGACTGAAGAAAATTTCTTATCGCCGAGCTTTCGGTTAATTTAAAATCTTCATCAGGATTAAGAAAGAATCACAAACAATTGTTGGCCCGATGTCGTGAATTCGTCTGGTATAATCGTTTCGTTAATGTTTCTTTGCTAAACCTACTCCGTCGTTTCCTAATCGTCATCGGGCCTGATGAAGGTTTTAAATGAACCGAAAACTCGGTAATAAGGTTTTCCTTCCATTTTGACCCTTATTTATCAACATTACTTTTGACGGAGATGTTATCATCACCTAAATTATCGTTCATTACTGAGTAAGTCCTCGGAACATACTTTTCTCTGATCAGTACTACGAGGTATCATTTCTACTAATCTAATCCTAATTCTTATATTTACTTAGTTATTCGTATACAGTTCACTCCTCCCGCAGTACCCCACAATAATAATTACAACCTAACAAGAAATAATAATAACGATAATTATTTTTTCTTGCTAGCTGTCAAAGTTAAATGTGCTTAAAACTAAATTAATTGTTGGCCTTTTACGTCGAATCATTATCTTAACATACATCTACTTTTTCGCATAATAAGTATTTTTTCTTTATTAGACAATTTTTCATAAAACCTAAGTTATGTAAGCGGTTTCAATCATCACCTCATGAAATCTAGAGGAAGAAATAATTCCATAGGTACGCCTATTATAACATGTATATATCACAAAATTGGGATTTCTATTGAGAAAAGTTAGATAAGTATCGAATGAATTCATCGACAAATTCGCTTGATTCACTTTTATGAATCCCCGAAATGGTAGTTGTAATGCTGGTTCGAAACCGTTTAAAATGAACATTTCTTAATGGAAATCCGTTGTGAGGTATTCTGAAACAATTCCTGGATTTTAACGCTTTTCTGTACACACACATACAGTTTACTTAGTATGTATAATATTCTTATAAGTTTATGTGCCCGAGGTCTTTATGTCATGAGGACAATTCTCGATAGGATTGTTGTAAAAATTTTGCTCCTTCACCATAAAAATCGAGCATTCCAAAAGAAAGGAGGAGTTTTTAGGAGAACACTTTTTGAGCTCATTAAGTTGGTCAAATTTCAAAAACTGTAGAAAAATATCATTTTTTAAGCAAAGTATTACTCAAAAACGTTCATCAACGATGAACTAGATAATTTAAAAATTGAAACTCACGCTGAAAATTGTACTTCAATTTCATTAAAATCTTGGTTTGAATATTAGAATATCATTTAGTACAAGTTTTTCGCAATAAAATTTATGGTCAACCGTTTTTTGGTACAGAAAGTGCTCAAATTTCAACTCAATTTAATATAAATACATATATCCCACAAGTCCCCCGCCTCTCTCTCCTAAAATCGTCCAAATTGGAGTAATCGAAAAAATTTTTTTAGAATCATCGTATTTTTTTCCAAGGATTTTAAATATTATATTATTATTATTTGTGCACTCCGCCCCATTGACACTAACTTATTTTAATTAAGAACCCCAATTTTTTATTGCTGATTCGGGTTCTACCCAGAATTTCATAAAATGTTGACCCCTCAACCGATTTTTTTGGTTGCGCGCAACCTGTTCAGCGAGTACGCAAAGTTGCGCAACCCCAATATGCTTATACTGCTACGAGTTTCAGACCGGTCGCATAACTTTCCTTACAAGTTTAGGGTTGCTTGTAAAGTTGTAAATCGTGCATTTTTACGTTGTACGTCTTGAAACCTGAAATAATAGTCTTGATAAAATAATTATTAACGTTAATTTGTTATTCAATGGTATAACTGAAGGGATTAATGATTGTTTTGAAATTAATTGCTCGATTATTCGATGCTAAATGCAGTTTGAATGTAATTATTTTCTAAGACACGGTAGGATCATTAGTTGATTTGATGGTGGGGAGATGCTGGGTGAAGCCTATCGTGTGATGTTTGGTAAATTGCAGCGCTGTGCTTTTTTTGGTTTTGATTTCATTTTTCTATTACCATTTGTGGTGTAAAACAGGAAATTCTCGTGGGTATTCAAGCGACAAAGTTGTGGGGAGGAAACGCGCAAGTGCGACTTCGTGGGAACGGAGGAAAATAAGACGAAGCGACAGATGGCAAACGGAACCCGAAGATGCCCTATTATTAGTAGCAGGTAGATGGGAAGGTAGAGCGAGATCTATAGGCTGCTCCGGGTCTAGGGTGAGACAGGATAAAGGAGTTAGGGTGGATTTAGGGTGGTTTTTCCCCCTAGCATCATCACAGGTGGGTTCCCGTTGAAAAATAATAAACCAAAAGGCGAACGAGAGAGAAAAAAACTTTTCCGCAGTCAACGACCCCCTAGGAAAACAAACTCATCACACACGAAGGGAAAAAACAGAATCTGGGGTGGGGACTCAAATAACAAAAACGCTGCAAATTATTACACACCGGTTTATTATTCCTGCATTAAAAAACCCTCCATGTATTTTAATAATTACAATACGATTGAATTGTTATAATTAATACAATTATTGTATTCTAGATAGCATAGAAAGAACCATCTTATATTTCAGCGTGGTAGTTCGATTAGGTAAGAAATTCGGCTTGACCCTCTTCAGCTGATCAGTGTCACTTACCTTGTATTTGAATTCTCGAATGACTTCGTCTTAATTATAACCGTGAACACCGAATTTTACTAGACCATTTGTTCAAAACAAAAGCTGATATCGGAATACATACAATTTTGTGGTATACTGTATTTCGTCATGTCGTGGAAATACACGAATAGAACAACCGAAAATCAACTGGATATAATGCAACACTTATCTACGCATCACTTGTCCTCAAATATACATAGCTTTTCCAAGTCAGATTCGGAAATTTCCAAACCAATTTCAGAATTTCCATTTCAATTTCAGAATGTGATCAATATGCAGGTGGGAGCGTAAAAAAGTGGGATGAAGAGAAGAAAATAAGTAGGTTACACACAAAATGTAGTAATAAAATCAAAAAATTAACACGAGAAGTGAGAAGGAACTGGTTCATCGAAATTGATGAAAGACGTCCTGCGCTTGCTCTAACGTAAAATTCTTGAAACAGCCGAAAGTTCTTCATTTTTCAATGAATTTAACTCTAATTTCGAGGGTTTATGCGGATAAGGTCTCTTGAGGTTCCATAGGAATTTCATTTTTGTATAATCAGCGGTACCTACGCTCTGCGCATGCGCTAACGTGAAATTTTTGAAACAGGTATAACTTTTTGGCTGTTGCAAGAATTTCACGTTATCGCATGTTATCAAAATGTGAGCTAAATTCATTCAAAATTGTGGAAGTGCAGACAAACAGACAGGAACGAAACAACGAAGGAAATTTTTGGCTCTCGAAAGTGAACACAAGGCTTTGACTTGTTCCTTCTCACCTCTCGTGATAATTTTCAATTTTTTTCACGACACCAGGATATTGTTTGAAGTTGAAATGGAAATATATATAAATTCGGTTTGGAAATTTTCGGTGACTTGAAAAAGCTATAAATATATATATAAATAACTCGGTTGGAAACGGTGACCTCGCTAGTATATTCGTGTAGCATCCATCACTCAATATGATGTTGGTTCTGCCTCCAGTAACTTTTAGCGTCCATGCGTATGAAGAAGAATCTGCTATTTGTCTTTGTTGTTTGTTTGTGATGATCTACAGCAACTGGAGTGGCCTCAATCGACTCACGGAACTAATTAAAACATCAGAATCAAACGAAAACATCAAAAGTTGTTGAGATTTCTATTTTTTATAGCTTAATTCTTAAATCCAGTCCCTTAGGATTGTGCCCCCTTAGGAGTCCCTTAGGATCAATGTGCCGAGATTACTGCCACATCCCGGGTCGATGTTGGGTTTTTGAGCCAAATTTCGTAAAATTTGGTCCAGAAGTTTCGGACGGCGGACGGACGGGTTTTAAGTTTTTATTAGATTTTTGACATCTGCACATATTGAAACGTAAATCAACAACTTTTGAGGGGGTTACAAATGTTTTCCCTTGTTCGGTTTCGAAGGTTTATTACTGCAAATAATGAGTCAAAATTATTGAGAGGAAAGTTTTGCGGCCTCTTTTCCTTCTAAATATAGGATTCGCCTCAGGTTGAAAACAATCATGTTTCTTGCAAGAATAGAAATCGGTTGTTCTGTTATTCCCTGAATTTACTTATTGGGCTCGAAAGGAGGCGAGGTATTTGAAAACATTGCTACCTATTTGAACAGTAATTGACATAAATTTCATCGAAATATGTGGAGAAAAAGTTATGATTATACTTTTCATCCTAAAATTACAAAAGAAGAAGTTGAAGCTTCGATTACTTAGAAACCCATCTATGACACAGAACTGCCTGTATACATATCGTTTCTGGCAGTCGAAACGCTCTTCTGGAATATCATTATTCAGTTTGTGTGGTTGTTGAAGTAGGCAGGCTTTCTTTTAAATGCAGACGAATCGTAGCCTTTTGAGGCTTATGAAAACCCTCTGGACAATTTACCCTGATGAATTTAGCTCAATGTTTGATGGAAATTGTATGAACGTGGACTGTATTACTTTTAGTTACTTTATCTGTTGGTAGTGTTGGCCACTTTGACGTGAAGATTGGTCACTGAAGAAACTACCTTCATCTCTACTTTCGTGGAATGCCAAAAGGTTGTTCCAAGTTTTGAATAAAGTTGAAAACAAGCAATAGCTTAAGAAAGATCAATAGCCATTCAGTAACTCGGATGAGTTTAAAACATGGCAGAAATGGTTTAAGGTGGAACATTGAATTGGGATTCGTTAAAGTGCAATGACATGATATCTCACAAAAAAGGCACCGGAAGCTTCCCTGATATGAGGCGTTCGTGCGATTTCGCGATTATTTTCACGGACTGCGAAAATTGTCGCCGTCTATCGTTTCCGTCGGTTTTATCAACTCTTCCTTTCTCGTTGTAACAATGGTCGAACTAGGCCAATAGTTATCAGCGAGTTATTTTCCAGGTTTATCGAGAGGATGTTGCATATCAACTTCACCTTTTGCCTCGGCGATACCATTGTTTCCTGCGGCTCAGTTGACTCGTAAGAGAGAATGACTTGAGGGAGGTTTGGGTTGATTCTTTGAGCATGAAATACGGCTCGAACTGTTTTAAACGTTCATACTTCGGAAGACTATTGTGGCACCTCTTGTCAAATATCAAGAATCGCCACATCAAGGAGGATAGTTGTGCTGCCTCTTCACCTGTTAGTCTTCTGCATGTTCTTAGCAACCTCGTTATTGACATTTCAACATGAAAAAAATTGTAGAACGCTTTCAGTTGCAGTCAAAAGACTGTAAATAGAAACAAAAACTTGGCAACCACTTTTTTGAGAGAAAATTTCTCGGACGCTAGTTCTCAAGTAGTCTTAACTGAGCTCCAAATTTAATTGTCCATCATGTGTTCGTCCTTCAGGACGGTGTATAACCTTGGAATTGAGATGGACAGTAAAATATGAGTTCGCAAGGCTGTAAAATGTTGGCACAATGATGCACTTGCTTGCTTCCTAACGAGGATTAATGAGCACTTCTGGCCTCTTGTCTTTCCTCATTTCTTTCTTCCTCAGAGTTTTGTCTTCGCCTTGACTTTCTCAATGCACAACGAAGTCCCTGACAACCTCATTCACCCAGCATCTATGGATCCTTTTGTGCAAGCATTGTCTCAAAATTGCCGAATTCTTCCTTCCTTCCTAAATGCTTAGTGATTCTACCACGAATTCTTCTAATCATTTGCCTTTTAAACACCCTAATGTCTTTTTTCGTCGGTTGCCAGCATGGTCAATGCCTCTTAGCCATTGCATACAACAGATTGAATCAAGTTTTTGATAGTGTTATCTTGGTGGTTTTGAAGATTATCGGCTCGTAAATATTTTTGTTTTGCGAAAAAATTCTCTGTTGTCCGTTTTAGTTCCACAATATAAATGTACTCGACTTATTTATTTTGGAGAGCTACCAAAATGACCGGAGCTATCAACCTCTTCAAGTATCAAGGAATCCAAACTGACATTCAGGGCTTTGAGCTGCCAGATCTTCAGTTTTCTGCTCATTCTCATGCATTCCATCAATCTTCCTGCATTATGAACAGGATGAATAAATGCAACAGAACTCCCAGAATGTATCAGGCCATAATGGGCCAGAACTTATCCACTATTCTATCCTTGTGTCCACAAATCTTGACTCCCTTCCTCGTAGTGTTGAATAGTTTTGTTGATCATGAATCCACATTGCCTGTGGGCAAATAGAAAAGTTTTACAAAAATCCCCGTAAATCTCGTTCGCCGCCCAGTTCGATAGAGACTACAAGAACGACACGGGTTCGGGTTTCGCCTTCGAAAAGCGGAATTAGTCCAACTGCCGGACAGGGAGCCACAATGGCCGGTGTCATTCCGCTCATATCCCATTCACGGGGATTTCTTCTGTTCTGTTCCTCACAAAAGGCGATTTTCAATCGTCCAACCTTCACGGGAAAATCGATTCCCCTCGCTCCCAACTTCTCGGAACGTTATGGGCAACGGCCGCCGCTTTTCCCAATATTTCAACACCGCGAAATTATGTGCTGTCCGTTCTACAGTCGAATTACATAAGTTTCTATTATCCAGTGCGTTCCCTTCCATAAGAGTTACCTAAATGTAATTAGTAATTGTCTGTTTTTCTTTCTAAATCGATTTTACGCTTGCAAATTGATGAAAGAATCCCATTGAATTGTACAGAGTAACGAATAATTCCTTGGTTTCCAATGTTACTGGATGACTTTCGATGTCCCTACCAATTCTTTCTCCAAACCTCACTCTCAGACCATGTTTTCAATGAGTTTTTATTATTCCATCCCAGAAAATGTTGGTGCAAGATTCCGTGTGATGTCTCCGTGTTGAAAATCTTAGTTCATACGACCGGTAATGCATTAATATCTCTCCATTCATAAAGAGAGTGGAATTAGAGCGCGCCAAATTTAAAAGAACAAGTTCGGATATGGTTGATCTGGCAGCTTTCGTCAAAAGCGGCTGAGACCTCAAGGACGATGAAGTGGAAATAAGAGAGATTCATGGCAATATGTTACTGTTACCATTGATATCGATGTTATCGTGATACAAATTTTAGACATTGATTTGGAATCCATTCTGTCATTACTCCTTTAGGCGCCGAACTCCAAAATCCAGAGGGAGTTGGCTATGTGGCAAGGATTTCGGGTTCGCTTCATTGCGTCGTCCATGAAATTGGCATTCTTGCAACATTTCAAATCGCGCAAATCTTTCGAGTAATGCTGATTAATGGATACCAAGTTACAAGGACCATGGAGATTCTCCAATTTGTGGAATTGGCGTAATACATAGCACCAACATTTGAAGGAGTTAACTTTTTTACGATGAAATATATGGTTTATTGGAATCAATCATGTGAATGAATTCAGATATAGTTGTATGACTGTTCAGTCCTACTCGATCTAGCGTAGAAATTCGTACAAGTTTAGGTGTATCTACCTAAATTTCAGAGCAAGAATTCAGAAAGGTACGACCTCTATGATGAATTGGATTTAACTGTCCCTACAGTCGGCATACGAGACCAAGATGAATGAATAAATGCATTACTGATGGTGGCATATTGTGGATAGGTAAAATAAGAGGAAATACTTAAATATTAACGAAAGTAGAACTATAGTTGCTTAGTGGAACGTTGAAAGTATTTTTGATGCCTGGTCCAATCTAAAATCTTCACATTTTCGGTAGTTTTTTTTAATGAACAATGATCTCTCTTTCGGCGATTTCAATCTGATTTGTTATATGACGAGAAATTCGGGTTAGTGGGGCTGGGACCAGTTCGATGAAATCATCTCCGCAAAAGAGCGTTTTCAAGAGGCACCTCTCATCTAACGTACGCCGATTTCATAGCGATCGTTGAATCTCGAAGGGGAAATTGCGAGAATCGGATCCGGACGGTTGGTTTGGCGTAGGTGAAGATCGCTTCGTTAGCCACAGCGGTTTGAGTTCGGATAAGGGAGAAAGGAGCGAATCAACCCGAACTGGATTCTGAAATCCTTGCAGAACCGATCACGCGGAAGGCTATGCAGCCTCTCTCCGGCAAATACTGATGATGAGAGAGGATGCTGAAAAAATTTGAATCGTGCAGCATTCTAATGAGCAAATATTTGTAATTTTTCTGGTTTTCTCTCTAATTTCCCTTATTTTGCTCATTTTAAGCGAATTTCCTTTAAAAATAAAACTATTACAAAAAGCCCAAAAATTTTGAAAATTTCTCCATGGAAATCCGTTTTGGGACATCCTGAAATGATTCCTGGATTGTAATGTTTATATAAGGTTATCAGTGTTTTCGCAAAGGTTCTCAGCAAGATTTGCTGCTGGTTCCAATGACCGCACGCCTTCTTGCACGAACGCCAATTTTTCGTATTCCTCGGTGCAGAAATCCTTGATTCTTACTACATTCGCTATCTCTGACTCAAAGAGTGTTTCGTGGTGACGTACTAGAGTTGTTTGTTCTAATCGATGTCTATTTGTGTTTTTCTGATCAAATAAACGAGAACTTTCGTCAGAGGCCCCCTTCGATCGGTAATGTGGACCTCGCGTGCGACTCTTGATTACCTCCCGGAATCGCGCTTTGGCATATCCCAGTCGATAAGAGGTCACGTACCTTTAGTTTCTGTGCCTTGAAAAACAGCCTCTCATTGGTTGTGAACCATTATTTTAGAAACGACATATGTTGTTCCTATATGCGGTATTCTAAATGATTCTGTTTACAGTGTACCTCAAACCGAGCATAGGTATGGACACATGACTGACACAAACAATCTTATTCTTGTCAACGAACTGGATTCTAAATAATTCCATAAACATGAATCTTCCCATGATAAAGGTGATGGATAGTTTTTGCTTGAAGACTATCTGAAAACTTTTGCTTTTAAGAAGATGTGCTCCTTGATATCTTGAGGTATCTTTAGTTTCTGTCTGAAAACAATAATATCAATGGCAAAATATTCCCAAAAGTGGTATTATATGTGTTATTGTTAGAGGTATTTCATGAAAAATGCCATAAGTTTTCAAAAACTTGCATATTTATAACATCCTTTGCTTCAAATTCAAGTTTCATGTGAAAATCAGGTTCACAATCAACTGGGATATGTACAGCAAAAACAATCGTGTTCTTCGCGAGTTGCTCTATGGATTTGGCAAACATTCAAGTTCAACTTATCAATATGAACGTATTAGTTGTTTTCTGATTGGACAATCCAATTCTGAAAAACTAGATTTTTGATCTGTTGTCGTTTCACATTCAGCCTTCAAGTTGAGTACCTTCTGCCCCCTGGATTGTAGCTAAGTTAGAAAGAACCTTCATAGTCGAATCCTAGTATGATTGATTGCTTTCTAGAAACTTACAGCGTAGCAGGTACCTGCGCAGTCCACAGAACCCAATGTCAGCAAGGGCTTTCAAGCCATCATCCTCCAGGGAATCACTTCTCATATTTACGACGTCAATCACCATCTTAGGTTCAAATCTTGTCAATCCTCCTATAAAAGGAAATTATATGTACGCCTCTGCTATTGAGTTTGGTGTCCATACACCGTTGTAATATGACAGCCTATTGTGCGCGAGAGGTTGGTGAGCTGTTATTCTCAGGCACGTTCTGCTACTAAAGGACGCGCTCGGTCACAAAGGGAACGTAAGCTTAGGTCATGACCCGTTTGAGTAGGCAGGCTTTTCAAAAGCAGCTTCACAGCTCAACAAGTTACTCCTCGAACAGTAGGTCAGTCATACGAAACTCGTTTTCTGTAGAAATTCTGATTTACGGTCTCTCTACGCACCACACGGGCCGGTTGAGCTGAAGAGTTTTATGGCAGTTCCAGCGGCCAACGCTTCCTTCACCGCCTGCTCACAGCTGTTCCTGAAAGATAAACATTATTGTAAGTAGCTTGCCCCAATCCTCAACTTTTAACTCTTCAGTTTTGTTGAGGTATGTATCCGCGCCTCTATTCATATTATGTGCAACAGCTTCTGTCCGCCGTTTGTCCAATTTACTGTACAAATACCCCACCTTCGCGAACAAGGTCTGAGTTGCGGCACTCCATTTTCGCCGTATTTCAACTAGGTTCTATCCATTAATACCACACGCAAATATCGAAATGTGTCCATAAACATATATACTGTGTCCATGATATATTTTATTACATCAGCCACTGACCTGAATGACCTCAAGGTTGTTTTTCCGCATAGATTTTATGTTTGTTTGTACTTAAAAATAACTGAATAATCACATCTGAATAGAATTTCATTATAATTACAAATGCTAGATTATGCGAGTTTGCATTTTGAAATTGCTGGATTTCTCAAAATCTGTCACCTGAAACTGAGGGTATCGCAATGTTTTCCTACGAAAAGAAAGAGTAGCTAAACAAACGGGTTGTCCCTCAATATTGGAAACCCATGTGTCCATGTGGTGCCCATTGGATATCTCTTTACCACTGATTCGGATGTTTATTTCTATAAAGTTAAATAATACTTCGGAAGTTTTGATTTCCTCAAAACATGAAATAAGAAGTTTTATACCATTCAATACAGTTTAAAAGTATATCTATTTCGTCAAAAAGCGAGGAAACAGATACCAATAGATCAATGTTCCTGAAATAAGTCGTAATACTTTTACAATAAGCACATTTGAAATGTTAATTTCATACTTAATTTCCTTTATCAGTTTTCTGAACTTGATTGACTGTATGAACTTGCATTTTGTCCATTTTCGGTGCACTTGCCAGCTTTTAAACTTTTTTCTAGTCTCGCTTCTTGGTTGAGGTAATTATATATTCTTGCGTAACTAATGTTTAACTTTAAAACTGCGACAATAGCTATGACTTCGAACGCACAGAAATTAGAAACTGAAATTCAGCTTTCTACATCCTTTAGTTTCAGCGAAAACAAAAACGCCGACGTTGCATCATCTTACCTCAGTCCGTTGCACCGAGTTCGCCACGCGAGGTGTCGTAGGCGGTTGGATCCCGGATCCTTCTGCATGTGCGTCACTCTCCTTGTAACTCGACTTTCCCCGGTAAAACCTTCGCTTAGTATAGGAAGACTATTTCGCTTTTTCTAACTATTTCTTCTAGTGTTGTCCAACTCTTTGTCGTTAGTAAATTATCGACGCGGTTGGTTTCTAAACTTAAAGTCAATGTAGTTTGAACTGTTTTGGCAGTTTTGAAGAAGTTTTTTTTCTTCACTTTTAGAGTTGAAGACGCATTTCAATAATACGGGTTCTTAACGGCGTTGTTGAACCTGCCAAAGGGGAAACTGCCAGGGGTAGTATTCTGAACTGCTACTAGATTATGCATAAGGTCATGTACGTCCAGGTGAAATAGGGCTATATGACAAGATGCGTTTACTGTATCGCATAGTAGGGATAACCAATTCGTTCTGTAGCCAGGTAAAATAAGAAGTGTGGACTTGTTCAACATTGATAGTACACCAACCTAATCGTCCAAGATCCATAAGAGCTGGACAATCTTCAGAAACTGGATGACATCCGCGCATCTTTCATAAATAACTTCATGAATTAATGCGCGAACCAGGTTCTAACGAGCTGTCATGGAACTATGTTATGCAGCCAAATACCGTTTGCTTTGCTCGCTCTTATAAAAGTAAAACTATATATTTGTGTTGGATTAGATGCCTGTCCAACATGTATTTCCAAAGCGTATCTTTCCCTTCATCTGTAAAGGGGGGCAGGTAGATTATTTCCGGTGGCACCATTCTATACAGAACAATGATTTGCATTCAAAAATCCTTCTATAAAAAAAATCCTATAAAATATGTAATAAAACAACAACTTTTAGTAGGTACCTTTGTGCGAGCCATTAAGAAACCAGTTTTCCTCAATTGCTCATCATTACAATGCCTTAATTATAATTGCCTCATAAAATGCATCCTCAGATCTGAAATTCGGGAATCCTGTATCCTCAAGGAAATATAGAACATACTGTAGTGTCCTCTACACATCTCACGCTAGACTAATGTAGTTTTTAAGGTCTAAATTTGTAGTCTCAAGAGCTTTTTAATTAATAAATTTTTGCACAAATTCCAATTATACACGGTACCCTTTATCTCAAAACAGCTTTTATGTGCTCAAATCTTGGTTTTAACGTGTCTAATGCCTTTCCATTTTAATCATGAGCATACATTTCATTGAAAGATTTGCAAGAATCAAAATTGTCAATGGCATTTCTCCCTTCAGGCTCGTTTAGTTGATCTCGGTCGATGGCACTACCACAAAATCGTCTTACTTTCATTATAACTGTTTCATATCCAATTTCTAATTATAGAAGTTATATCCAATGTGCTTTCCCGATTTCATCGCGTTCAGTTCAGCAACCCCAGCGCATTGCGAAACCGTGAAATTTGTTGTACACGCAAGTTTCAAGGGTTCCTGCGCGATTAGCTCTAGATTGTCCCCTACGAATTGCATCCTTTTCAGAATAGTGTTAGATTCTGCACATATTCGAGCGTTAAATCCATTCAACACACATAACTTACTCGGTTACCACGTGATTTCTTGCAATTTCAGAGAGTGTAGGTTTTGATTATAAACGGTACTTATGAATTTCACCATGGCTTTCGAAATTGTTACCCACTGCATTAGAGACTTAAGATATTATTCCCTACGCGCTTGTTTGGTGCGCTAAACATGATGGACCCAAAACCTAACAAAATCGCTTTGTGCAAAAAGATAAGTTCTTAAAATTAATTGCAGTATTTTTGACAGAATATTTGACAAACACATTTTTCAGTATCCAGATCCTTCTGAACTGATTACCTAACTTTCCTTAACTTTTCGGTTATTAAAGTAAACCTACTTGGAACAGTTGACTGCTTGGGTGGTCGCCTAAGTTGTCAACGATTCGTTCAATCTCGATTAATTTAAATATATTGGATAAGAAGAGGATCTAATTCTTAGATGATTCAATTTTCGTCATGCCAAAAAATAGTTGCCTAACTAACCGGTTTTCTCCTATTAAAAAATGTCTATGTCAGAGTGGTATCTGGTGTTATTTCCCGTGTTATAATCTATAATGATCAGTTTGCATGAAGAATAGATCTTTATTTGAAGAAATATCTCGTTTTTCGCCTTATGCAATAAAGTGGTCCGGTGCCGGCGATTCACCTCGGGGAGAAAGTGTTCCAACAGGTGAAGCTCCCTCGCTTGTAAAGTAGGTTTAAATTTGGAACTAGAAAGTCCTCGGAGCTCTGCAGTGTCAACAATCTATAATTAAGGCCATCTTGTTCGAATATACGGATAGAAAAGGCCCTTTAGCGAATTAGCATATTAAAACTGCCCCGACTCGACCTACCGACTGACATTTCGCCTCAAACACAATCCTTACGCAACTTCCACATAATTTCCCACTAAAACTACTAATGTAGGTGAACGATAAACTGCAGTTTCCTGCACGCATAATTAGTAATTATACCGTGAAACGGACATTTCCTCCTGTACATGGCGTTACGTATTCGTAATAAATTCGTATTTTCATACATTTCCACTTTGATACGTATGTAATCAATTTTTTTCGAGTTCGTTGTCTCAGTTTCTGACCGCTTGAATAACGTGTTTGCCCCGTCATCGTTAAAGTGAACATAACGCCTACATGTTGGCCCCAGGGAGATGTTAGTAGGTCTGTTGAAACTTCCTTTTGTGCAAACTTTATCACCCACCGTAACCTCAAAACCTCAAATCTGGTTTATGTGACACTCAAACCGGGAGCAATATTGTGTCTGGGGTTGGGGTGGTTTTCCCAGATTCTACCTTCAGGAAGCTACTGTGCAATCAACTTTGCATCTGTATCTCTTGAGTAACTGCCATCTGTGATTTGCAAACTCCTAGAACAATCTGAACGAACTCGATCTACTTGAGAGATTATTTAATCATTCTCAAAAACTCATAATTTATCAAATTCGAGGGGACAAAATGATGACCAATTTCTCTCTCTTGAACTTTCGTGATCTTGGAATTTGGTCAACTTTATTCTTCTTCCCCCCCCATAATCCTAGTGAAATCGGAAATTTGAGTGAATTACATACAAAGCACTATCTACATATGAGGATAGATTGAATATAACATCGCCAAGCACTACCCTCGCTCAAACCTCTCAGGGAAAAGCCTCAGGATCTTATAGCTATGTTTTCAAAAGTTTTGCACGGCTTAAAACCCAAAAACACTAATAACCCAAACAACCGATGATCATCCGAATTTTCTACTCCTTCCGTTTGTTGATTCAAAACAGAGAGCTCTGTGAGAAATCAAAGGAATCTTCGCAAATATATTCCTTTTGTATTTTTTCTGTGGGCTAAACGTCTGTAAACATCTATTATTTGGTCGTTTTTCAATCATAGTCAAAGCTTCCTGATCAACCACATGGATAATCGAACTTCATTTGTGTCTAGATAAGTCATTCCTGAAATGACAAATTAATAATTTAACTTCAAAATGTTTCGAGTTAACGAGGTCTAAATGTTATGAATATGGAGCTAGGGAGGTCGATGAACAGTTCGTGAATACATGCTTACAGGTCGTGGAATAATTCATTATTCACTTTTGTATTTGTAAAATGATTCAGCATTTCCTAATAAGATGGAACCAAAATCCATGGAAACCTCCATTTGTCTCATCAACTTGGGGAAACCCAAGAACACTTGACCATAAGAGAAGGGAGAAATCTGTATAAGCAAAGCACAATCACTTGTCCAGATCTTTCTCAACTTTCTTTATTGCTAATGGCTCTTTGTTCGTTCAACACACTCAAAGCATCCATTTTTCACTCCTATTCAGGCGATTTCATCTGTCCCTATTAGGAAATGAGTACGTCAGATATTCTAGATGCAAAGTTTCAAATCCTCTATCGAAACTAGTACATGGGCGCCCGCAGAATATTTTCCCGGGGGGGGGGGGGGGGGGGGGGGGCAAGGCCAAGGGGTCTGGGGGTATGAAACTTTGCGGTAAAAAAGTAAAAGTCAAAAATGTTTCAAATTATTTCACAGATATTCATTATTTTTTATCCTTCTTCGTAACTCCTCCTCCAGACCTACAACATTTCCACCTTTAAAAAGTTGCGATGATTTTTACGGATCAGAAACTTATTCAGGTAAATTGATATCCCAAAATGTCTAGTATATGACACGCCATATGTCTTCGTCAGTAAAAAACCTGAAAAATCACGTTGTTGGAAGGCTTCGTCCAGTTTTTTGCCCACAGCATCTTCATGTGGGGCTGGTTCGATGTTACGACCAACTAGATACCAATTTGAAATCAACCAAACACCGAAATAACGGATTTTTGGTATCAATTCGGCGGACGGACATTGCAGATTCTGAACAACGTAAAGTGGAATAGTTTGATTGGAGCTGTAAGATATATTTGCTATACGATTATTGAAAATAATAAACCAAAATACGAACTGATTAGACAGATATGGTAGGCGAAACATGCACATTTTGAGTTACTAAAGCCTCTTCATAGGAATAGTTCCAGCTGTCTTCCTTCCTTATCCGAGTTGAAAGAGGTTTTTCTCGAGGGTCTGAAGAAACGCTGCGAGCTATTGGAGTTCGAGTTATCGATGTTCCGTGGAAGTTACACTGCGTCGTGAGCTCGGCTGTGAATGGACAAGATACATAGTGACCCCTGGCGGACAACTGATCGGGTCAACAAAACGGAGACTCGCCGTGCGGTAATTGACGTCCGAGATGGACAGAACTGACGGGAAGCACGAGAAAGGAACAAGTTCGACAGCAGTTCATCTTGATCCTGAGCAGCAGAGCAACCCGAGCAACTCCAGGGTCACTGCCTTACACGGTCCGCCGGGCCAAACTCCCCCCCGTCACTCCCTCACCGCGGCCCGCAAACTACCATGTAGGGCTAACGGGCTGGTACCGGGCTTTCGTACCGTTTCAGGGGTTCAGGAACTAGGAAGAGCGTTGATGCCGGAATGGAGGAAGGAATAAAGTGCAGAAGAAAGTGACTCGGCCACCCTGGTCCAGGGTACCATGCGCAATAAGTTGAAAATGCGGTTCTAGGCCTTCTAATGCATTAGATTTGTGAATAACTAGGTCAACATTAAAGGATAACTTGGGACGAACGATGAAACGATTCCAGCCTTCTACTAATTGCCCTCAATTGATGATGTTTCTTTCTCCGACGTCGTCTATAGTTTAGCCTATTTAACAAAAAAATGTCAATAATGATCATTGCATCAGACCTACTTAAACCTAGTGTAAACTTGTAATTTCTTATCATAATCAATCAATGCTGAGTACGCAAGGTTACAGTTATCCTAATAAGTAATTAGGAATAGGGCAAAATAAGCAAGTAATACAAATTTAAACAAAAATGCAATTAATGATCAATTTTACAATGAGAATAATATTGGGCAAGATTACCTTCCTTAAGTCGGCAAATCTTCATTTACTTTAACGCGACCAGTTTTGAAAAACACGTAGCATCTATTAATCCCAAGTTACAGTTGTTTTACAAAACGCTGCAAATTCTTTCACTAACATTTATTATTCAATGATTCATGATTTGAATTTCTACTAAGCTTTGGAGTGTGTTTCACAGGTGATAGAGCGATTATTGAATTTCAGGAGATATGCATAGAGCACGTAAATCTGTTCTCAACCAAAATACCTATTTGGATTGTTCAGTTGATCATATTTGTGTGCCTCCTGAAATTCAATAATCACTCTATCACCTGTGAAACACGCACACTCCAAAGCTTAGTAGAAATTCAAATCATGAACGCAAGCCAATTGAATAATAAACCCCAGTGAAAGAATTTGCAGCGTTTTTTATGGTTATCAGAATGCTTCAACCCGTGTATCGGCTACAAAGCCTTTTAGGAGTTCACTCCAGTATCCACATTACTACATCACTACGTCACTAGGTTACTGATATCAACACAAAAACAATAATAAACCAAAATAACGCGAATGTTGGCACCATAAATCGGGCCATAGATCGGAGAATCGTTTGACCTACGGACCTGGGGAGGGGCTCATTCGATTCCTCGTGGAAAGTTCTTAAAAAGAGTCCAAATTTAGCCCGCTTCGACTTTTTTTGATTTTTTTAGGGGTTTCACAAAACTTCGACAACCCTTAAAGGGAACTTTAAATTAAGTGAGAGAGCTGGCTCAAGAATTGGGGCGTCTCCGGACCAACATGGATTTTTCCTGAAAATTTCAGCTTTTTTGCTTCGGCCGTTTGGGAGAAATCGTGCGTACGGCGGACGGACGGAAAAATTTTTATTGCAGATTCGGATTCTACACCCTTTGAAACGTGAACCACGAAATTTTCAGGGGGGGGGGGGGGGCTTAGAATTTTTTTTTTCAAGAGCAATTACAATGGTTTTTTATTGAATAATAAACCAAAAAAATTGTTTTTATTTAAAACCTCTCTATTTCAAATTGATTTAAAAATGCAACTCACTTCATTGTTCGCTAACCCTAATGTTGTTTTACCAGTGACAGTTGACACCTTGAATTCCGATTGTAATCAGATCCGTTTTGCTGTTACTCGATAATGCCTTCCCCACGTAATTTCTTCGTCAGATTCCATTGTCCGATTCAAAACCCACTAATTCAGTCGCTTTTTGATCTTTCATTACTCAGTCATTAAAGTGCTGATGCAGAATCGAGTAGGCATTTATTTAGTACGTCACTGCTTTTAATCGTGTTACCAATAACTTTTTTTAGTATTGATTTTCATTTTTAATTCGATAATAAACCATTGTAATCTCGAGAACTTGGGAAACAACTTTTTCGTTCGCAATGATTACGTCCGTGAAGCACTCAGTGGAAAGAACGTTTTTCCCTATGTTTCTATTCACAAATACAATTCTTCTGTTCTTAGATAGATTTTTCAAATATTTAGCTCTTATTCAGTGCTAACAATTTTTGTATCTAAAAACTTGTGAGGAATCTGATTCCAACAACTCGTGCACTGTAGATATTTTATGAAGCGTTGGACTGGTGTTTTGCTCCCATCAACCATAGAAAGGCCCATTTTCGGTTTATTATTTATTATTGTTTATAATAATGATGTTTAATCGTGTAGCAACAAATTTGTATAAACCCCACTCAATTTTTTTCATTTTACGTTTAAGCTAAGTAGATTTCAAATCTGCAATGTTCTTCCTCCGTAATGGCCATGAGAAGCTTTAGATTTTGTGTCAAAAAATCTGTTCCGTTGTACATGGACGTTTTAACGTCTACTCAGTCGAATCGCCCCACATGCTAAGGGGCAATAACTGTCCAAACCCGAAAAAAAGTGGTTCTTTGTTGACTTGGGGTAGTGGGGTGTCATTTTCCTTGTAATTTTGGAAGTAAAATCGGTTGGGTTACGCAAGAACAGTAGAAATCCACCCAGAAAGAATAATCGCTATGTCCGAACCTCAAAGTGACGCATATAACAGTAGTTGAAGAAGATGGTTGAACAACTTACGTACACGACATTTTCTGCAGAGCTGATTGATGGGCTCTAATTTCTTTCTCCACTTTCTTTGATACTCCCAACCAGTTGGATATTTGCTCCTTTATGCGTATCTCTGAATTCATCATCCTAGTGAATTCGGTTTTAGTCCACGTGTTTCTATATTTAAGAAGTTCCAGAAAATCTGAAATTAGGTGTAAAGCTTGGGTTGTATACCACAGATTTTTATTTATTTATTCGTTGCCTTTAAAATTATTTTTGGTTATCCGATTGATTCGATCCTGGGTGTGTTAATTTGCTGTTTATTTATTTGTTTATCATACGGGCAAAGCCCAGTATAACAATGATATACATTCAATAATGCAATGTGAAGAAAATGAAAACATTCGCATCCATAAACAATAAAAAAAGTACGTCTCCATGTATATTAAGGCATGGTTTGATAAAATATAAATATACAATTTATCTCGAGAAAAAGGTACCAACGTTAGTTAGCAACCATATTACTGTAGGTGCCTCAAAAGAAATATCCATGTCCGGGAACTTATCAATCGCCTTATTCGTTTTACCGGGCATTTTGCATAGTGGAGGATTGTAGGCGTATTTAGTCGGAGAAACTTGTGTTCAAAAGAGGCTTGCGGAACGGGAACTAGGACGGGGGGTCATGCAATTCACATTGACCAGGACCGATGGTGATTCAACTATTCCCAGGAATCCCAGGGAAAACTTATGTCGGCCAAACAGCGCCCAATCTCAAGGAGTTGTGTGCAACATTTCTCATCCAAGAGCTCAAAATTGGCAGCATCCTATAGAATGTTCATTTTGTGGGCTATTTATCGCAGAAACTTGCGTGGACTCTCTCCAGGTGGTCTACATGGCATTTGCAGTATGGGGTGTTCAAGGTTATTTGCTTTGGAATTGTTTTGGCTTTGGAAAGTATTGTGCCCGTCAGTGTATGATACAGCGGATTGTCCGTTCTCCACCGAGATTGGCCAACAATAGGACGCCAAGCCCAAAAAGACGAACAGTTTTCCAACAACTTGCCCCACGGTTGTCCATAGTAAAAAAAAACATTTCCGCGAAGAAAACAAACGGACAATGCTCGAAATTCCCACGCCCTTGGGAAATGACTTTCTTCTTGTCAGTAAGAAGAAAATACGGAAGAGATATTCGAACTTGATAACGACGCTTTTTATCTGAACGAGAATAAAGAACTCATGGTTAGAATACTGGACGCCTGTATTCTTCTTAAATTCGTCGCTTAGGAGCGGAAATCTCTTTTTGGATTGAGTCCGATGATCGTTGCGAAGATGATGTCAAGAGTGGAATGAGAAGGGAGGTGATTACGTAGAGAAAAAGGAGATGGCCGTGGGAAGGTGAAGATGCATCAATAAGATGTTCCCAAACACTTACAGGCCCGTCCTTTGCCATATAAGGTAAAAACGCTGGAGTCCCCGGCCCGTTTTCGCCGATTTCGGCTTGTGAGAGTTTATCTCTTGTCCGTGACATCGAAAACCAACGGAACATGCCTTTGAATGAAGTAAACAGATATTGGGAAGAATAAGTTACGCAATTTGTATTTAAACGGTCACTACAAAGCCAAAATTTGGATGGCAGCATGATGATGATTGGCGTAAATCGATCCAACATAACACGTTAATCATATGGAATGACCCGACCGCCTCACACGCATAGATCGTATGAGACACAAGCTGTTCAAAAACGTGGGTTTTCGAGATAGATAGATAGATAGATATAAATACTGTATTTGGTGAAATAATTATTCACATTACAGGTGAGTAGCACCACTTAAGCTAAACATTATTCACATCACAGGTGAGAGGTAGCAACAGTATACAAAAAACAAAGAAACATACAATACAATACAGAAGGAATAAACAATGCAATAAAGAAAGAATAAATAGATGTTAGTAAACAAAGTTTCAAATTATTATTATTATTATTTATTTTTTTTTTTTTTTTTAATCATTTTTTTTAAGCTTATTTAGGTATTCATTTTAATTCATTAATATCTTTCATATTAAGACGATCAAATGCATATATTATGAGTTGTATATTTATGATTCAACTTTTATATAAATAAGAACCATTGAGTGGTATCTAATTCCATCACTTTGCCATTTTTACGGTTTTATAAGAAGTTTCTTAGTCATTCGCTCTTTTGGGGTAATAATAGTTTCTAGGATTTACTGACACTATTACTATTTTATAGCCATTTTTTAACATACAAAATTTCAGTAGTTTTTCATTTTAATAAAAACTTTTTTAGAGAAAATAGTTCTAGATCTTAATATAAATAAGCCACCATCTATGGATAATTCAAGCTCTAATATAATATTTAATATATAATAGCTACATTATTATTGTTTTATTGTTATCACTATTATTATTATTTTTAATTATGATTATTATGATCACGATGATTGTTGCAAATTATTCGTTCCTTAGGAAAGCACGAATTCGAAGAGAGTTCTCTATGTAGTAAAAGGCGTTTTACTGACAGGCAAATGTGGTGTCATATCCTTGTAATCTTGGACACCAAATCCACTGGAATAGGTTTCAGATCCGTAGAAATTCACCCATACCAAATAATCGACAAATCTGAAACAAAAATTCACCGTCCAAACAATGAGTGAACACACATTATTCAAAAATAATAAACCCATTTGTTAAAATTGGTAGCGTTCTTCCATAGAATTCATAATGTCAAGTTCATGAATGTGCAAAATGCTAACTATCTTTGTTATTTTAAATAGGAACTCTAATTTTTCATTTCAAATTCGGAAGTTCATGGAAAAATTGCACAAATTCATTCAAATTCTTTAGTTTGCAAAACCTTCCTCGAAACATGCTAAATATCAAGAGTTTGATGAATAAATTACTTCGTATATTTTTGCAAGCTGAATCGCGTTAATTAATCATTGATAAGGGCAAACCAGAATCAAAATGTTCTCCATTAATTCGTCAATATCGTAAATCGCACTAACATTTCAGTCCTTCACCAAGTTTGTTTTACAAATATCAATATATGAACGTTGTGAAAAAATATCGCAACTTGGGGCTGATAAATACCTCCAAAAACTCAATAGTTACTTTGCATTTTTCACACATTTTTCGATTTCGCAAAAACGGCAAAAGTTAAAGATGGTTTCCAATATGTCGAAACATTGAAAGTACAGGCATTAAACGGTTCAAAGAAGCCGCTTCTCTTTGTCACTATTATTGGTAGTTACTCGTGCAAACCTAGTCTTGTTTACTTAGCACTTTATTTATGGCACATATTTGAAAAGCTCTCGCAAATATGTGCCTTTCTTGAAAACATAATTTGCAGAACATATTACGCCAAGTTTAGTTTGTACCAGTCAAATGACTTTTGAAATTTCCTCTTGGGCGAATTTATTTATAGGGGCAGCACAATTTCAATTATTAAAATTTTCCCAGTTAAGAGCTTTTCAACATTTATTTTATCCCTGGGTTTAGTATGCAATGTTGAGGCGGATGCTGTATCGTTAATGCAGGAGTTGTGAAGTGCTGTGTCAAACTTGATCGTCTAGCCACGATAAGAAAATACTGTAGAATTCTAAGAGTGATAAAGTGTTATGGTATCGATATCTGAAATGTCACTTTCGCAGCTCCATTCAGAGGCGTGGCTTCCTAGCGACAGGATCTAAAAGTCTGTGGATACTTAAACGAACCTATTTTGGTGCTTTGGATCTCTTATCCGGTGTATTTGCCGGCATAAAACTGCAGTTCGTTTTACTATCAAATACTTCAGTCGTGTTTACCGATATTTACGTTTAACGGGTGTTCAAGATAGTTACATTATGGTGATTTAAGTACCGCTTTGAAAGTACGTTGTTAGTTCCTTCAGTGTTTTCGATTCCCCCATTACGGTTCGCTAAAGATGTTCGTATTCAAGGACATGTCCGTCTCGTAAGTACTTATCAATAGTTTTCATGTAGTCCGTACCGAAGAAGATATCTCTGTGCATCACGCACTCACTTTTAAGTAGACACTGTTTTGATACTATTGTTATATCAGGAAGTAAATGTTGTTAGTACTTCAAAAATCAAAGTACTCCACCAGCTAGGCCCCATCATGAAGATAGGAATATGGTCTTATCGATTCAAAGTTGTATTCTATAATTAGCATGGTTTGTTGTTACGGGTTTCATTGCGTATAGTCCTTGAAAGAGGTCTTGCTATTTACTGTTCGTATGACTGTTTTTGATATTGCCTCTGTCATAACTGTGTAGTTCTATACGACCTATGTTGGGAAAGGTCCTCACCAATCTGTCTGATTTGTGTTTTATCGAGCTGAACTGCAAGTCCTTTGGTGAAACATGCAATTTCATGGAAGGGGGGGGACAAGACTCAGTCGCTCTAGTAATATAATACTGTTTCTGCTTGTAACTGTATAGGCAGATTCTATTACGGTACTTTCAACGTACATTTCATTCCTCACTCATCTATTATCACACTTTTGGTGTGATGTTCGGTTCTCATAACCCTTCGCACCCTGTTGCCTATGCATAGTTAACTATGACCAGTGGCCCCCATGCCGTAATTGATCTATTATAATATCTTGCGTCCACCGGGTCGTTATAAGCGCGAATTAATGAGGTAGGGGAGTCAAGCGGTTGCCCCTAGTTGCCACCCCTCGTTCCCACGAGATCCTTTTTCCAGTTTCCGATCGCCATTGTGCAGATGTGGGTCGATAATGTAGTCATCCTTCGGTAGCCCAATCATCTTTTCCCGTCGTTCTTAGTTACAAACACGACTGTGGGAGATGTTTCCCACCACTATTGCTATTTGCTCGACAATAATTTCGGACACCCCAAGTGTCTGAGCTGAACTCACGAGTTGTGCAGGCATCACGTTCTTCCTACAGAAGTCCTAATATAGCAGGCTTACTATATAGATAAATTCTATTAGTTTTTGTTCCCCTCAATAATAATGACATTATATTACAAGTATTTCGGGCACTATTTGTTCAAAAAATTCAAATTTTTGGTAAATTGTATACTGTCGACTAAAACTTCGAGACACTTCTACTATATTTATCGTTTGAACACTCTCCCCCTCCAAACTCTTCGTTCTTTTAAACAGTGAAGTGAAGTCCCACCCACAATTCCATTAGAATTCCATCAGGAGTAAGGGTTTCAACTGAATTTAACTCCTCTTGCCGAACTTTCGGTTTATTTAAGCCCTTCTTCAGGTCCTATAACAGTTGGAAGAAGTTGAAGTCAGACAAAACATAAGAAGAACTAAAACATTTTGTACAAAAAACCAAACAACCCTTATGATTTATGTTCACAACTTGATCGATGATGCTCTACGGTGTCTAGACACGGTTATTGAAGTAGAATCGTTTTAGTCGTAACTAAAAACAACAACAATGTAACACCATCCAGGTGAAAACAATAGCATGATAGAAAAAATGAATTCTTTCTTAAAAGGGTGTAGATAGGGTGTAGAAGTGCTTTGAGGCTAGAATGAGAACACATAAAAGAAAAAGTCAGAACTTAAGTAGCAGAATCATAGTGGTTTTTAAGTTGTTCGTTTCAATCAACCTATAGGGGGAGATAAAGGCTGAAGTGTATATCTATAATGTAGGAACAGATTCTATAGATATGCATATAGAGCAAGATTAGTGATGGCCGCGCTAAAAATCCGTAAAAGTCTCTATACAGCTGATTATTGTACCACACAAAGTTCGCAAGACATCCGGTTTAACATAAGAAATCTTCAATGAAGAAAAATTGAATCTATTTTGACTTTGATTTACCATCATTGCAACTGAACTCATCCTTATGAACCCTGAACATGTTCAAATTTCTGGAAAATCATTTGTAGTAGTGAAATACTCAAAACAAACGATTCAATTACAGTTCTAAAAGGAAATACAGTTTCAATTAAAGTAATCAATTAATCAGTGTCTATTGATGAAGCGCGTGGTGTGTTCCTATATATCTGCACGCGTTCGCCGGGTCATTAACACGACTTAATGAGGTAGTGCAGACGAAAGGTTGCCCCTAGTTGCCACCCTTCGTTCCCACGAGATCGTTTTTCCAGTTTCCGACCGTAGGTGTAGATGAGGGGTCGATAATGCAGTCACCCCTCCGTGCCCCAATAATGACTCTTCTCTTCAACCTAAAAAAAAACCGCCCCTGTTTAACTAGCAACATGGTAAGGGGATGAGTTTTTTTTTTTACATCCCTTGCTACCGGTTCTTTTAACAACCCTTATTCTCACGGTGTAACTCTTTTCAGGTTTTGTTCAGGGCATAGTTTGGTTTTGTTATAATTTTCTAATATTTGCAATATAAATCAAATCTTTATATGAAAATTTCTAAGTTTGTTTGTCCTCCATATAGACGGCTGAACCGGGTTTGATAAGGATATTACATTGTAATCAGTTCCAGAAAATATATCGATAATAGATGTCGCCACTTCTTCCTTCATAGTGGAATTCGCCGTCCTTAGTGACAATGATCGAATAAATGGGTGATTTCACAGAAGGGGTCAGTTGGGAGCTTGACTTTTGAATACAGAAAAAGTGTTCAAATCGACCAGAAAAAATTTACAGATGCTCTCTGTGTCTTATGTATCGAAATTGGGCGCCAGTCCAAACAGGAGCGCCTTTATTATTCAAGGAAATCTAAGTTATTAAATATGAGGTGGACAGGTTGATGACACCAGGACAGGACGATGATGAACATCAGACTTCACTAATTCCGTGAGTTTCCTAGCACGCAGGCCTTTGCAGGAGTAACATGGCGGCAAAAAAAACCGTTAAAATGCACCGGTGACCGCGAAAATTCGAAATCCGATATTGGACAGGTCGATGACTTTTAACGCAAGCTTGAAGTTGTGAAGGTCGCTTTGGAACAGGACAGGTTGATGACGATTTGACTATATTTAGTTAAATTTCTGTAAGAAGGAACAAACATAACAACAAAAGGGGGGAAAGGTTCTAGAAAAAAAACCAATACAACAATTTAAGACCTTCCCCAGCTTTCAAATCATTATTGGGGCGCCCCAACTGGTCTGAACATCACTTCTGCCCCTTTCTGTGAGAATCACCGAAATACGTCCGTCTATTGAGAAAGGTGCCTTTGTTTTACAACTTTTAGAATTTAATGAGATGAAAACTGCCTAAATTACGTTTTTGTAACGAATCCATCGATATCAGAACAATTTCTGTGAATCGTGCCGTTCTTGTCTTTCAGTTCCTCAGATAAAACTCCTACTTAAACCGTGTAAATCGAACACATTGAAACGCGTGCGTAGTCTAACATGCGATGCGCTTTCGCCGATTTGCTTCACTGGGCTGTTATCCGCGATATCACCTGCCATTCTACTATCATTCTACCGGCAGGTACCTTAAACACCATTTCTCACGCCTCACCAGTAAATTGATCTACTCCGAAACCTTCAAGAAAACTGGGGTTCAGTCTGTTCCCATTGTGTCGGACAATAGGACCGCTCCGTACAACCCTCTTCTTTATTAAAAGGTTTTTTTCTCCCCCCGGTAAACCAGGGTTTCACCCCCTCCAATCTACCTCTATAATCTTCCTATACATCAAGCCCTAATTTTTCTTTTTTCTCTAATCCTTCCAATAAAGCAAAAAAGATTTTACAAATTCCCTTCTAAACCATTAGGTTTTTTTTTCCATATCTGAGCACATCGTTTATCAAACTAGAACGGCGTTCGTTTCACACGTGTCAGCCGCACACTATCACCCCACGGCACCTACAATAGATTCACACCCGTTCGATTTTCCTTCTCATCAATTTTTCATCCAAACAAAAGCTATCATTTTCAGTCCAAAATGATGATTCTCTCCGCTCCAACGTCTTTTATTCTGCACAATACGATTTGCAACGCTATTTATTTTCAATGGATAATTTCATTTTCACAGAGGGGATTTCGTTTGTATATTTATTAATGCAATTCTAAGACTAAGACTACGGCAAATAGTGTTCTTTCCTCGACTTTTCATGAGTTTTGGCAACAAACTACGTTTTTGCACTTCCCCGTGTGGTCTCCCCTTGCCAAAAATCACGTCACTACTCACCGAGACCTTTAACAATCTTGGAAAGTTTCACTCATGTAGTATGATTGAATGATGGAATTTTCGATCAATTTTGTATCATATTTCAATGAATTTGAATTACTGTTTCCTGTACCATTTTGTACGTAAATTTTTGCGTGTCATAGTTGATGAACTTTTTATGACTAATATTTTGCTTAAAAAATATAAATTGAACGATTTGCAGCTAGCTTTTGCCCATTTTCGGTGATTTTGTTAAAGACTCATGCTCAAAAAAGATCCACGAAAATTTTGAACTGATTTGTCAGCGTAAAACATTTTTGCTCATTTTACATGTGTGTGATTTATTTTTTTTTGATTCGTTTAGCATTGTATTGAAAATTCTCTGTACGCAAATCAAAAGCTCTTTCTTGCGTGGAAAGCAGTTTTCCTTTATTCTCAATTATCACGCCTCAATCAGTTAACAAACATCAACACATCACACTATTCAAGTATTAAAAAAATACCTTAGTAATCAAAGTAGCACGCAGCTGAATTTAAAAAAGCGCGGTGGGCCAAGAGATTTTCACGTGCTGCGCTCTGCATCCGTTTTGTCAAATTCCCACTATTGCTTGGTATTTAAATCATTCTATTCATTTGGAAACTATATCAAAGCAAAATTCCTTTCAAGAATCATATTTAGCTTCGCGATCCCTGAGACGAGCCTTACTGATCGTTTTTCATACAGCAGTCTAATACTGCTAACAGAAACAAACATTCTTATTCTGAAAGCGAAATGGAATGCCCTCAACTACCCGCATGGAATACGAACCATCGCCTGAAGGCCTAAACATTCTTAATGACATGCTGAATTAATTCAAGGCTACCAAGAAAAATGCAGTGCAGTCCGCTCTGCGAGGGCCGGGATTTTATATTTCTCTGTTTTTCTTTTAAACCGGATCCTTACAATATAATAATAGGTTGTTCAGGGTTGGAATTACCATAAATATGACCTGTCTTTGAAGAAAACGATTGGATCTATATCCCATGAACGATTCAGAATGATGCGAGATGTTATCGTCATGACATTTCTTGTCTTATCTTATGAGATTCCTCACTATATCCTATATGTTGATTCTCATATATTGTGATTGGTACTTTTGAATCTAATGCTTTTAATATGTTATTTTTCTTGTTAATTTCTTGAAGCGATTGCTATATTCCCGGACTCACGCTCTGTTCCATGGTACGATGACTCGCTAAGGAGTTTTGAGCGCTGTGCACGTCTTTCGTGTTTCAAATTTGTCCCTATTACTTCAAAACCTGTCAATCATTTCATAACGTTTGAATTAATTGAATAGATTGAGAAAACTGAAGGAGCACGTCAAGTCCAAAAGGATTTATCAATTGTGCTGTCAATTCACGAAAACACATCCTACATTACATTCAAGTTTCAATTTTTGCTGTGGAAAGTGTATTGAGTGTCAAAGCTTATTCTTATCTTACATCTTAATGGGCTTCGGCAAAAACGTCAACTTTAAAACAACATTTTCTGGTCTTCTACTCCCTGATCCTGTAGTTTCTTTTGTGAATGCTTAGTAAATACACCATTAGTTACGCAATAGTGCTGGATACAAACTCGGACCGGTACCGGCTGTTAAAAAATTTGTTCGAAATTGATATGTTCTACTATGTGTTATTTTCTACTTGTTTGTTTACAAATGCTCCAATACTACTGGATCTCTGGGCTGTTGTAAAAATTCGTACTATTATGTTGTACTTTTGTGTTGCTTGTGAATGGTTTGGAATTACTGGTCAACATCTTTAAACGGATGCACCTGAAGAGAGAAAGGGATTTTTATCTAGCAGCATCTTGGGAGTGGTTTGTTGGCGTTCCCCCAGAACCAATCGTGATAATGGAACCAAAGCATAATGAAGACCCACCTGAGCGGTTGTTATTTGAACCTGTACGGAAAGGAATGCACCTCAGGTACTGGGGGAAGCAAGTCTGTACAGGCATGAAGGCGGTATAACTCGTCCATTTACTTGAGTTAGGGGGGAAAAGATGCTTTATGGTGCTTGTCAAAGGATGGGCGGGGCATCTGACAGAATGTTACGCCTCGAGGGATCTGGAAAAAGGAACCCCTCCGAGGATTTTTTGTCGATCTTCGGGAGTCTGGGAAGGGAAGTCGCAAGACGTATGGCCCTCTCAACACGCCCTTGAAGGACTTTTGTGTAGGTACCCGACGATAGCCAGAGCTGTTCGTTCACAAGGGAGCGTTCACCGTTCGGAAATTGAAGAAAAACGCTAAACCCTGAAATCGCTCCTTCGAGGGAGGGATGCTCGACAAAAGGTGCAGCCCGAAAGCCGTACACAAAAACCAACAGATTCCTCGTGGGCTGTGCCCCGAAGATAGCGGCGTTTCCAGGGAGGGGCTAATATTTATGTGAGCGATAAGGGAAAATGAGCTTCCCAACAGGAAAACTCCTCCCACGAGGCAAAAGCCAGATAACGTGTTATCATTACCCTCTCGTAATAAGCCAGGCGAACGTGATGATCGCCAGAAAAACAAACTTCTTCTACAAAGAGTTATGGTGCACTTAAGACCGAGCAAATGTTGCAACATCTGTTTCAACCGAATAGTCTTGTTGTGTACCGGGCACGACCAACCCAATCATTTCTCATTAGCGTAATTTATTTTACTAATTCTCCACGATTTCTCCGTTAGGAAGGGATATTCATTTGAAATTCCCTTGCGTATCTACGTTCCCATTTTCGTTAGAACGAGTATCGTTGATTATTACATAATTTCCACTTTTGCTTATTCTACATGGCTTATTTAAGATACAAGCAACCTTATCAGATAAAATGTGTTTTTATCGTCAATAAATTCTACACCGACTATATTTCTGATAGTACCATAACAGCCAAACACCACTCAACCAACAACCACTCACGATCCTCTCAATTTAGCCGCACACCCTCAACCCTACTAAGCTCCAAGGCATTTTCTCCCGGAAAATGTAGCTTATTCAATAGCTCCTAAACGCGGATGCTACTTTTCTTTTAAAGCTTCTCTATCTTACCTGTTTCCAGGTAGTTATTATGAATGAAAAAATACCTAGTTTGTATCTGATTTAGAAAATATAGTAAAACCTCTGTTCTTGAAAAACTCAAAAAATTAAGAAATAAAAACGTGGCTTGAGTCTCTATCTTAATAAATTTTTTAACTGTTTAAATTTGGTTCAAAAATTTGAACATTATAAATATTTTCACGGCATCAGTGTTCTAATCTACAATTTTGACGTGAATGGAAATTATTCTATTTGGGTTTATAATTTTTCTTTTAGAGCTTCCAAAGATACTATACAGACCACCTTGATAAACTGATTATTCAACCCTAATATGATTGATTGAAAATTATTCTAATTTGATCCGCTCAATTTTGATCCAAAACCCGTAGCTTCGTTTTCTTTATTTTTCGATTTATGGAGATTATGACTTTTGAAACAGAACCCCATACATTTCATAGAAGGTTGAATACTTTTCTTTTGTCGATTTAGTACAACGCTACGGAGAAAGAACTTGATTGGAAGGTCATCAGTAAATTTCAGACAAAACATTGCTGATCGAATAAGGCACTTTTTAAAAACAGAAGCGAACGGCCGTTCCACTCCAACCTTCTGTCTGAACGCCAATGACTGCCGATTATTTTTAGCCCAGCCGCCCTCTCCTCAAGGATTCGCGATATGTCCTAATTTGTACTGGTTCCCCGAACCTGGTTCGATCCCATCAACTAGACTTTTTTGGTTGGATCCTTTTTATTCATTCACCTGACATTTTGACCCAGGGTTTTGGGTCCTAATCATGGATATTCGTGCAATTATGTGACGGCAATGCTTACAATGACACCATTCGGATGGTTGGCAATGATACTACTGCAGTACCTCGCAAACCTGGTAACATATCGGTTTTAATGACTGAAGATCACTTTTAATAATTTAATAATTGTTTGTCATAAATCTGAACTTGCATATTGAACATTACTACGCATTGATTCGTGTGGCCTTAAGGTAATTTCGAACGGAATAATCCAAATGTTAGGAGTACTCTGTGAATATTACGCTTCCAGTATCCACCTTGCAGAATTGGATGTTGCTAGACTCTCGTTATTGTACCTTTGCCGAAAGTATGCAATGGACGACAGAAACTACATTACTACGTCCATTGTGGTCATGAAAGTAAGGTTGTGACCTCTCTCCAAGCCCTTATTAGATACAGTGGCTCACCCAAGGGGAACTGTTTTTTTGAAGTGTTTCACTCATTTGAACTTGCTGGTACGAAGCCTCTTGACATTTTGAAAGGAAATTATCCGTTGTAGTTGTTAAGTTGGTGGTAATATAATAAAAATACTAGTGGACATTTATCTGTATGGCCCTATGCTCTTGGGCACCCCTTTGGCAATCACTGACAGCATTCACAACCCCCACCCCCTCCCCCGATGCATCCCAGGGTGCACGCTCAATCTGGCAGCTCTTTGTTTCTACTTGTTCCACCACCATGACTTCATTCATTTTCTAAACTAACTTGGTTGTTTGTTTTGTTTGTCCAGGTCGGCGCTGCAAACTCTGCACAAAGTAAGCGGTAAAGCTCGGGAGCACAATTACTTTTTGGGAGGTCTGACGCACGACTGGGTCTCCTACTATGAGGGCTGCATCACGAGCGACCGCTCCTGCCTCAACGAATGGCACGCCATGGACAGCCTCGAGTCCAGGAGGCCTCCCAGCCCCGACTCCGTCCGCCACAAGTAAGTTACAACTAAGTGATCAAATATATGAGGCATTTGGAATCAAAGAAATTTAAATCCATTTTTGGAAATTTCACCGGAATGCAGAACTAATTTCATGGATGGGGCTCAAGAATTTTCAGAGTCTTAGTTGAGTCTCTTCAGGCGTCTAGCACATTGAAATCAAAAGTATCGGCTTGCTCAACGTCTCAAGGGACACAGTCAACCCTAAATCATCATTTTCTGATCTAATCAAAAGTCTGAACATCAAAAGTAAACCTTTCAAAACATTAGAAAATGTTTATTTTGTGTTGAATATAATAGGATTTAATCGGAAGCAACAAACTTGGACAAGTTTTAAAATAGATGTCTTCTTCCAGGAGGTCATTCCACTTTTTTTCCAGCAGGAAAAATGTCACGCTTTTCTATAACAATTCACGTGCAACCAGTCGTTGCAAAGGAGGTTGTAATTTCCTTTTTCACGTTCTCCACTCGTTGAAAACTGAATTTATTACACATGGCTCCATGCTTCATTTCCACCTCCTTATCACTCTTGAAAAGCATTAGGGGCACGCTTCGTAATTTTACAAACTACGTTGTTGAGGCTCTAAGAATGAACATTTACATAGTGCCATAAAGCATATCCGTACCACGGTGCATATTTTTCTCTTTGATGTTGAGTTTTTGTCTTTCTAAACGGATGAATCGTGTTGTTGAATAAAAGAGGATAGGCTGTCTAATTATTCCGTTCGGAACAAGATTTGAAAGTAGGTATTTTAGAATAGCTAAAAGTTTAATGATCATCCGTAGTAAATTGAAAATTTCGAGGGAAATAATATTTATTCAATAACATTTATTCAATATTATTGAATACAGTACCTGCAATCTAAATGTATATTTAATTGAGTACCTATCCCCCCCCTATCCCTCATAAAATATTAATTTAATAACTAATAACCATAAATTATATAGTAATTAGGTGGTATAATGGACTAGTTGAACCTTCCGAAGGCTGAGGCGATATGCCTGCGACACCAAGAGGCTAAAAAGCTCCAGGTTTATGCTCGGATTTACTATTTTCTTCAACAAACGAGAAGGGGAACCATCCAAACCAATCACTATTAGTTGCGTGATATTTTAACAAAAATGTGTCTTAATGCTGCAGATTTGAGGAATTTTAGGTGGGTTTGCTACCTGAAGACTGTATTTTAGGAGTTGGGATTTTAAAACTTCAATTGGCTAACAGTGTGATGAGACAAATGATTTGTTTAGGCACCTTCTTCAAATTCTGTTCCATATCTGAAAGATAGGAGACGAGGCGTAATTGTTTTCTGCCCTTTTAGTATTGTGGGTTTAATGAAATCCATCAGTTAAGTGGAACGTCAGGTAAGTCAATAAACCATTATATTCCGAGTTCGGCTCGACCTCTTTATTTTGTCAGGGGGTGATAACTGCTAGGTAGGCCTAAAAGTATTGATTCTACAAGAACCGATAACCAAGAACACGTTCAAACATCCCATGCGCACACATGGCACTTCTGCGTTGTCGTTCTCAACATTGGAAAAACTTATATTGTCAAGCCTCGCAGTCTGAGAGGAATCGCCTGTGTAAATGACCTCTGAAAGCAAATTAATGGCTCTCTCGGGCCCAATAAAAGCAAGTTTGCCGCTATCCCAAGTTTGGAAAGATGTTTCAAGGCTCTTACACCGTTGACGCTCATCCTCTTTTTCCTTATTGCCGCGCAAACAGGATTATTTTGCTTGAAGTTTGTGTACACCATTAACGTATTTACTCAGCAAAACCTTCGTACCTGGAACTATTAGGATGTTGATGGTTTAAGTATCAACAGTAAAAGATCGAAGGTATCGGTTCCCTTTCCTGTGTGTAAATCCTAGTTTGCTGTGTAAACTCGCAACACTAAGTACCCAGCTGTAAGATGCGAGTTTGAAAACAACTCAAGTGGCGGTTCACATTTCCTTAGTTTTACAGCGTGGGTATTTGCATTTTTTCTGTGTAATTGTCTGCGTCTTAGTTTCTTCAGGTTCTTTCAAAGTTTGACTACAAAAATGAGGCTATCAAATACAGTTTATATAAATTTCGTTCAAGTTTTTTGGCGAAATCATAAGAAAACAATGATTTTTCAAATCCGATTTCGTTCTCCTTTGATCTCGAAATCATAAGATATTATATTGTCGACAGTATTTGATTATTGATTAATTTCAGTAATCCGACCTTTATTTTGCAATCGTTTTTGTAGAAGATCCCGATCTGTACGCACCTCCCATCAGTTATAGTTTGGACTAGTGAAATCGTAGTGAACCTACATAATTTTTTAATATAATAACTAATTAGACAAGTTTTCATAATTTTTTTAATGATGTGTTTTCAGTTTAAATTTCGTTTTTTTTTTTCTTCTAGGATATAAAACGTTACCTCATTTTTATTTGCAGAATGAAAAACGCTGCACAATCAATTTGTTTTTAACAAGATCAAAACTAATTAAGATCGGCACTACCCTTCTTGATTACTCTGAATGACGGCGTGAAATGTAGCAAAGAAAAAATATTTGATAAATAATAGATATTAGAAACCCTCATTAATCATCAATATTTGTTACAGAATCTTTAACGAGGAATAATGAATAAATTGTCTAATATTTTACAGCAAACTTACTTTGTATTTGTAGTTTCAAGTTGCTTCTCTAGTAATTGAGGGATGAAAAATGCCATGATCTCTTTTTTCTCATATTGTAAATGTATTTTTTAGCTCGGTGACTTGTGTCTTGAGCATGAAATCGTTGAAGATATCAAAAATTGACAGGATAATAATTGCTGGAATTAGATTCCAGACTAGACTATTATTTTCAGTAAAAGCTTTGAAATCGTACAGCAAATTTGTGTAACCGCCCGCAAAAAGTGTAACTTTATGTTTCAAGGCGTGTAGATTTCAGCTGGAGAAAAAGTCCGCTCAAAAGCTTTAGAAATTATGTAAGAAATTATTTCTTTTGCGCATAGTCGTCATTTGTGGTCTAGTTGGTCCTTACCCCTTACATCTGGGCCTCTTACGCATGGATGCTACGGGCCAAGGCAGATGGAGTATTAATTCCCAAGTAATTTATGTCGCCAAATCTCTCCAGATGAGGCCCAGATCAGTCCGAGCTCATCTGACTTAGAAAAACTCATTTTAAGGGCAAAAATGTTGAAAACTGGTGGAAATTTCAATTTTTTTTTCAATTTTTGACAGCCAATAAATTTTGGGATAAGAGAATCATAGATGATAACCTTTAATGAAATATTTTGCTGCGGTTATTTTCTCATGAGGTACGTAGTTGGTTAGTATAGTTAACAGCAAAAATATTGTTTCGTTAACTTCTTCCTCTAACCAGTCGTATGATCTTAACAGATCAAAAGAATTGGGTTCTCCTAAAACGGCTTGAAGAAGGAAACGAGTGCTTCTAGCTTAGATTTCGACTAAGAAATAGTCTCTCTAGTTATGTACATTTTGGGTGTGTTGTCCTGCTGTTTCCATGTTCTTAGACCTCTGTTGGTATAAAAGCCATGTGCTTAGCAGCGCATTGGCCTGTCATTTATTATTTCTTTGTTAGCTGTTTTGAATGACTGTTAACGTTCGAATGGTTTTGACGCAGGCCGACGGAGAGGGAAGAGACGGAGAGGGTGATCCGGTCGGCCCTGAAGGAGATCATGATGAGCGTCGACCTCGACGAAGTGACGTCCAAACAAGTTCGCTCCAAACTGGAGGAGTCGCTGGACGTCGATCTCGGCGAGTTCAAGAGTTTCATCGACGAGGAGATGCTCGTCATCCTGGGCCAGATGGACGAAGCCACCGAGATCTTCCCCCACGTCTACCTCGGCTCCGAGTGGAACGCCTCCAACCTAGAAGAACTCAATAAGAATGGGTAAGCCGTATTCCGCCCCTTTCCGTATAATCAAATAGGAACGAGTTTGCAACTGTACAGGGTGTTAGCCTTTGGTACCTGCTAGGTATCGTCTGTAAAATTAATTTTCTAGAAAAGTTTCCCCTTAAAATGTTTTGATCTCCCTTAGTTTTCGCATAGAATGTATAGTTTGACTCGATTATTAATCAGCATTCTTGACATTTCACTGTCCAACTTGCTGATAATGAAAATGTTAGCTAAATTATTAAGCAGCTTCTCTTCCTCCTTTGTTCATTTGTTCATATCTCTGTCACGTATTCTGATCAATTTCTTTATTGATTGCAGCGTCTGCCACATCCTGAACGTGACCCGGGAAATTGACAATTTCTTCCCCGGGATGTTCGACTACCTCAACATCCGGGTTTACGACGATGAAAAAACTGATCTTCTTAAACATTGGGACAACACATTTAAATATATTACGAAAGCCAAGTAAGTAACTTAGAAAATTGTAAAAATTACCTCCTAAACAGTAAAATATACCAAGTACTCGTAGATGCAGCACATATACAAAGTACAGACAGTTAGTGACAAAATTTTTTGTGTACGCACGTCCTGAGGTACTCATATGCCAACGGATATTTGAAAAATCATTTGAACTTTTAAGTGAAGTGAGGCCATCAATAAGAGAAGTTTTGGCTGTAAAAATTAGGATTTAATTGCACAAGATCTTAACCAAAATGATGTATTTTTAGTTTGTCATTAGCGTCATCCATTCTACATAATACAGAAATGTAGAACTTCCATACTTTGGAAATGAAGAAAGGAATGTTGATTTTGCTATTACTTAGGAAATGCCTTCGAGATTTTAGAGTAAATTTAACCAAAGCTGGATTGAATTCGATGAAATTGATACCGTTCCATAGTTAATTTTCTAATAAATAAGTTCAAATTTCGGGAGATCAAAAAGTTATCATTAAATATGATTAGGTTTATAGATTAATCTCAAGGTTGTCTGACTATATTACTGATTTTTGTATAACCGTAACTTATGGTACAGAAAAAATAAAGGAAATTGAGTCTGATTAGACTTAGAGGAATATTAATTATCTTATCACCAAAGGGAGATTAGGTTGTTCACATCCAACATTTGGGAGAAAACATGGATTAAGTTGTACTGTAACCATGTGGCCTGCATGAGAAAAACGTTGTATTTACTAGTTAATTTGAACTCTCACATTTCGATTAGAGTATCCGTGTTTGTCGTATCTCAAAAGATTTTACAAAGACTACTCATTTCAATAAATGGAGATGAAGATGCGTTACCCTGCACACCCCAGTGCTGTCCAGTTGAAGCCTGGTAGCTGAAATTCCAACATGGAACATGCTTTTCACTCAACTAATCAAGTTGCTGCCGCCATCTTGTCACTGTTACCCGTTAGACCCAAACAGACCACCTTTGCAAATATCTGCATCGTTGGTTGAATTGGAAAGAAACTCAATTTCATTTACAACCAAGTGCGTTGCATCCTTGGGTACTAGAAATTTTTAGTTGACAATACTTGTTATTTGCAGAGAACATTATGAAATGCAGATGTTATATTGGTACATGTTTGCTCATTTGAACGGTGATTACTGATTCATTAGAGTTGTGAAGTTGATTGCTAGTTATTCCGAAACCTAATTTAATCTTTAAATTGACATCAAGAACCTTCTCAGTTACATACAACGAAATCACTTTCATTAATTCCTTTTTATTTGATTTGCAGGAAAGCCGGTTCAAAAGTCTTGGTCCATTGTAAGATGGGAATCAGCAGGTCTGCTTCCGTAGTTATAGCGTACGCCATGAAGGCCTACAACTGGGATCTCAAAAAAGCGCTGTCCTACGTTCAAGATAAGCGACAGTGCATCAAACCCAATTCTAGTTTTATTTCACAGTTGGAAACTTATCAGGTAACTATATTCTTCATTATTCCCAACCAAATTGAGTACTTTTTGGTACAAATTCATTCCATTCCAATATGTTTTACTTAATACCAATCATCTCATGCTAAGAAGGAACTAATTATTAAATGAGTCTGGCGGCAACAAAAACAGATATAAATTCTGCTCCCTAATTGATATGTTTGGTACTTGAACCTTGAAATTAAGTATTCTTGGTATATCAAATTCTCTGATGTTTGGCTGTTGGTTTAGATTGAGATGCCATTTCACATTTGTGATGGATATGGTTAGTTGGCCCCTTCCCGATTTTAGAATCTGTCGCCTTGGGAGATGAATCGGACGCCTGCAAGCGTGTGGGTCATCCTCTGAGCGTGGCGGAGCATTAATAATGCATCCACCTCCTCGGAAGGGGCAACTAGACCATTCCATCACCCTCACATGGTAGCAGAGCGTGGTTACTTCCATTGGCCCTGTTATTGTTGATTGTCCTGTTTATCCTGCTGCTCATATTCACTCGCAATCCCCCCCCCCCCTGTGGCTGTATTCCCTTTAATATGATCAATTTAAAACTGCCCAACTCATTGCAAACCCCCCCCCCCCTTCCCGAATGAGAATCAGTATTCCATTCATGCCCCCCCCCCCCCCCCAACTTTTCTCAGAGCCCAGGGAGTGTGATGGACATGGTTGGTTGGCCCCTTCCCGATTTTAGAATCTGTTGCCTTGGGAGATGAGTCAGACACCTGCAAGCGTCTGGGTCATCCTATGAGCATGGCAGAGCATTAATAATGCATCCATGTCCTCGGAAGGGGCAACTAGACCATTCCATCACCCTCACACATTCTAATGTTCAAGACTCAAGTTGTATTCTATCCTTTTTACAACGTTCAAGATCCTATGATTCAATTCCATGAGAATATTTTCATCTAAGTTTGTAATCTTCTTTTTTTTTCTCTAGGGTATCCTGGATGCCATGAAAAACCGGGAAAAGCTTCAAAGAAGCAAGTCTGAGACTAACCTGAAAGTGAAAGGCGGGAGCAGAGGGAAAGGTGGAGCGACTGAGTCAGAAAGTGAAGGTGGGCGGAGCGTCAGTGAAGGGGAGGGGGAACGAGAATGTGAAGAGGAGAGGTTACCTCCCCTCCATGGACTCTGTCGACCCAAGTCCTGGTCACCAGACCACGTTACCGCCACCAATATTTTCACCCACCCTCCCAGTGAGTATAACCTCCAATCTACTGTTACATTATCCATTATCCAGAACCTGTTCAAGTATTTTATGCATCACAATAGAAGGTGCAGGGCCATGTTACTAGGGTCAGTATAAACCGCTGCATTGTGCCACTGTGATACATATCATAAAGCAGAAGCATCCTGTAGAGGCCAACGCTGCAATTAATATAGAGCGAGAGCGGCCCAGGTATGCTTCTGAGGATTTGCGGAGAATGGCAGCAGAGGAGGCAGAGGCTGTGCGCAATGGGGTACGTCACATTAATGTTTTTTCTGCATCAACGTTTTCCCATGCGCACGCTCTCTGCCATTCAATCTCTTCGCCTGAGGCCCCACTATAAGCAGCTTGTCCAGGATGCAATCCTGGCAAATAGCATTGGGGCCTCCCCTGCAACACCGGCAGACGTGGGTTACATCCCTGAATGACTGGCAATCGTGCAGGCTTTGCTTCTGTTTGGAATTTGCCATCACAAGCAAGTCCATGGGTTTGAATCCCAATCTACTTACTCATACCGAAGATTACTGTCATTGGTTGGTAGCTTTTACTAGCTGGTGCTAATAAACTGATCCTCCCTTGTTAGAACTATTAATCATGATATTAATATAGTAATTATTCAGTTATTCATTACTCCCGTTTTCAAGACAGTAAAGCGAGACGCCCTTGTTATCAGCAACCCTCATCAAAACCTTCCATCTTAAATAATCACCCTGTTGTTTGCACAGAAATTTTAATGAAATTCTTTGGTTTTCCTTTATCCCTAGCTTATCTAGTACCCTACCATTACTACAAATAGAATTTAAACTTGAACAATTCAATAATTTTCTAACAGAAGTTATTTTTTGGGTTTCGGGAAAACTTATTTTGAGTTGACTTTAAGAAGTAAAGGAAAAGTGGACGTGTATCGGATATAAGGCATTTCTCTATATGATTTTGACATCTATGTTACTGAGAAGTATCCAAGCTCCTCTGGATTCTCACTTTCCTGGTTTGTTTTCCACTCGTTACCTCTCATTAAAGAAAAAGATTTATCGCTTGACAAAATTGCTGGTACATAAACCAAAAAAACCAATAAGGTCTAAGAAATTTCGACTTGATCCTTCTGAATATATTTATTTTCTCCTGTCGTTCAACGTAATGATCCATGGTTTTAAACCGGCAGAGCTCTTCAAAAGACAAATTGCGTTTCAAATAATCCAATATTGTAGTTTTATCTCAAAGAAACGCATGATTAGGGTAAATGCCTATCACGAAGAATTAATATTTAATTAATTAATCGATTGGTTTCATTCATTTATTAAAAACCCTAATAATTTGTTAAAACTTTATTCTCATAACAATTTTTACTGCGCTAAAACTATTTACTACTCTAACAGATTTGCAAGAAAAGCAAGAACACAAATTCAGATCGAATCAAAAGAACCTCACTTTTGAATTTTAGAGTGAAAACACTTGAAATTAAAGTGCACATAAATTTTGGAAATATTTGTATTGAACATGGCAAGTTTCAAGTACTTGCGTCTTGTAAAGCTGTACCTCGTCATTTTGGTTTATAATTCAATAATAAACCATTGTAATCGCTCTTGAAAAAAAAAAATTCAACCCCCGCTGAAAATTTCATGGTTTACGTTTCAAAGGGTGTAGAATCCGAATGTGCAATAAAAATGTTTCCGTCCGTACGCCGTACGCACGATTTCTCCCAAACGGCTGAAGCAAAAAAGCTGATATTTTCAGGAAAAATCCATGTTGGTCCGACGACGCTCCAATTCTTGAGCCAGCTCTCTCTCACTTAATTTAAAGTGCCCTTTAAGGGTTGTCAGAGTTTTGTAAAATCCCTAAAAACCTCAAAAAATGTCAAGGCGGCTTAAATTTGTACTCTTTTTGAAGAACACTCCACGAGGAAGCTAATGAGCCCCTCCCCAGCTCCGTAGGTCAAACCGATCTATGGCCCGATTCACGGTGCCAACATTCGCGTTATTTTGGTTTATTATTGTTTTTGTGTTGCTATCAGTAACCTAGTGACGTAGTGATGTGATGTAGTAATGTGGATACTGGAGTGAACTCCTAAAAGGCTTTGTAGCCGATACACGGGTTGAAGCATTCTGATAACCATAAAAAAACGCTGCAAATTCTTCCGCTGGGGATTATTATTCAATTGGCTCGCGTTCATGATTTGAATTTCTACTAAGCTTTGGAGTGTGCGTGTTTCACAGGTGATAGAGTGATTATTGAATTTCAGGAGGCACACAAACATGATCAACTGAACAATCCAAATAGGTATTTTGGTTGAGAACAGATTTACGTGCTCTATGCACATCTCCTGAAATTCAATAATCGCTCTATCACCTGTGAAACACGCACACTCTAAAGCTTAGTAGAAATTCAAATCATGAACGCAAGCCAATTGAATAATGAACCCCGGTGAAAGAATTGACAGCGTTTTTGTTACTGGATTCCTCGACTTCTGTAAAGTATTGGTAGTTTTTATTAAGTGCTTGTAAAAAATACCCAATGTACTGGTGTTTACCCAACTCTGGAATCTAATGTTTCCTACTATCGTTTCCAGCCAACGGGAGTCTGATGTCCCTGGACAAAGAGCCATCGGAGGATGTGGAGATGGAGAGGTGCGAAAGTCCCGCCCCCGCGCCACCTCCGCCGCCTCCGCTTCCGCCCCTCCCCGTCCCCGAGGCCCGCAACTACAACCTCAACGTTCGAATGCCCTGCGGCAACGGGCTTGCCTACTCCGTATCTCAGAACAAAATACTCCACCTCCCTTGTACACAGAGGTGAGTTGATTTTCCTCTTGTAGATACTATGATTCTATTACAGATATCCTAAGCTTGAATCCTCGTTTCTCCTCGTGTTATAGTATCGTGAAACAAGTCTTAGTTATTAGGTATCTCTTGGCTGACTAAGATACAAACTTTTGTTTCTTATTCGTTACCGGGGAAATATAACTTCCTCACTCCTCGAAAATTGTACAACATTCGTTGAAAAGCTCGGCTCTTTTCGGTTATCTGTCAGCCACCTACAAAACGAGCGTGTGTTGATAAAACCATCTTATATTCCTATCTATTTATCCTACTAATCTATAGATTACCAGAAGGATTGATTCAATAATATTTTTTAATTTTAAAGATACTAGCATTCAGATTACAGAACTAAACAAGCACTGATCACCGTACAAACAGTGGCCTCCATATAGTCGCGCTATTCCTCAGTTTGGCGATGGGAGCCTAGGAAAGGGCTCTTTTCTGTTATCAGTTTGATAGACTGGATGTTCGCATCTCAACAATAAAAACATATCCTAAACCAATCCTTCTTGTAATTTATAGATTATTGGACAATTAGATCAGAATCTATGATAGTTTTATGATTCCTCTACCTTATTGAAGGAGGCTGGCATATGAGCAAAAAGTATTTTCTTCGTTGAAGATCTATCAAATCTTTTCTTCTGAAACTTTCCTATCAACTACCTGTTCCGAATCTCTTAATATCTGTTTATTCACGTCAGAAACGTTTCGTCCCGCAGCGGGGACTTCCTCAGTCTATAACTAACTATGTCATAACTACTAGCATACTTTAGGCACTGACATAGTGGTGCCACCACACATCTCTTCAGTTTGTTTGTTACTTTTAGTTTTGTAGTTGACGTTAAACTGTTCACTCATCCCTGTCCATATACTCGAGCTGGTCATATTCTTTATTGCTTAGTTGTTGGATCTCAACTGCGTTAATTAATTAAACAAATTTGTTTTGTTATAATAACTTTTTGTTAAAAAAGGGAGAGCTCTTGTAACGTCAAACTTAACAATTAAAAGCATTCAATAATTTTAATAAGTCCCCGCTGCGGGACGAAACGTTTCTGACGTGAATAAACAGATATAACGCTCAAAATTAAGAGATTCGGAATGAATGTGGTCACTCCACTACCCAAACCCACTATTAACTACCTGTTGTGTGCTCATGAGTCAATGTGTTTTCAGTCCCGACAGTGGCCTGTCGTCAGTGAAACACCGAGTGAGTGCGCTGGAGTCGGCAAACAGCGCAATTCAAAAGCCCCGCACAGATCGTAAAAGTCTCGTCCTCAATCTCACGACGCAGTTCGAGGACGAAAAACCTCCGGTGGCCGCGGCAGCGCCTGCGGCGCCAGTCGTAGAAAAGAAGAAAGACGTGTTTTCTTCGCAGCTCGACCGGGTTTTCGAGAAAGAAGAAGTCATCAACCATGAAGTAATTTCCATTTTGAAACCGTTCACAACTTTGTCTAGGTATGTGCTGATAGCTTTGTCAAACCTCCTGTAGATTCCGCTTTATTGAAAATGTAGGCCTCCAACATTCCCTTCTTTTCTGTCCACGGATTTCATCAAATGCAGTTGGAAGGATTTTTAAACTTAAGGGATAGATCCTAAACTCATAAGCTTCTAGAACTTCATTTCCCATTGAAAAACTGTCTACCCCTTGTCCGTGGAGTTGCAGTAGTCACCACTTTCGAAAACTCTCACTTAAGGAAACGTTATTTGAATTACCACACCATTAGACTTTACACTGATTAACTTAAGGAATTAAAACTAGGAACATAAAAAGGTTTGATTTAGGAAGATCAGTTTACAACGAGAGCTTGTAAATAAGTCCCTTAAACTAAATATTTCACACAAATATCACTTCACTATTGGTAACGCCTCCAAAAATGTACCGGAGAAGGGGCAGTTAACGATAAAATGGGGCGCCAATACAAACTCGTGGTGCACAAGGGCAAGATCGAGCTAATATTCGCCTGAAGTTTATTGGACTTTTAGTTTCCCAAGGAATGATTTTCAGAAACGAGTGGCTTTGACTGAATGGAAGGAATTTGGAAGTTGTATTGTTATGTACGAGTAAAAGATGAGGAGCATAAATGGTAAAAGGGTTAATAAAAAGTTGACCTGGTAATGGGGCAGAAAAACTAGGAATGGTCAGCAACAGTCTTCACGCTACGTGGTATGGGAAACCTAACAATGAGCGAAAAATAAGGATTTTTTAACTGGGTTCAAATCCCTGGTTTGAACAAGAACGTTAATTGAATTTACTCTCTAGAGCAGTTTTTTCCGCTCCTTTTTGCTGTTTGTCAGGATATATTTTGTACACATGAAACAAGTTTTTAGGCTTACTTTTAACTCCTCGAATCTCTCAGGTCAACTCGCAATGAGTTGGGCAGGGGAATGGCAATTTTTTAATTGATCATAAAAATGGGCAAACAGCCACAGGGGAGGAATTGCGAGTGATTAGGGGCAGCAGGATAATCAGGACAATTAACAATAGAAGGTCCAATGGACGTAACCACGCTCTGCTACCATGTGAGGTGATGGAATGGTATAGTTGCCCCTTCCAAGGAGGTGTATGCATTATTGTAGGCGTCCGGTTCATCTCCCAAGGCGACATATTCTAAAATCGGGAAGGGGCCAACCAACCATATCCATCAAAATTTGTATGTTATCTCGTTACGTTTTCCTATCTGTGGGTTTCTTTTCTGAGTGTACTTGGGAAGCGTTGTCTCTGGCTGCGCAGTCCAAGTTCTGGTAGTCCGGGCTGCTCAATAGAAATAGTTTGCAGCGAATTGTTTGATGCTACCCAGCTACTCGCTTCACAAATATTCCCTCTAGAGAGTACAGCGAAAATGTTTGAGGTACGTCGCGTTCAAGGCTGGTATCCTCTCTAGGGATGTTGAGTACGCTCCCCTGCTCGAGATGTGCCAACTTTGACCACTCGAGACCCGCAGAAGCCTGGCCGACCTGAAACTCTTTCACAAACTTTTGAATAACCAGCTTGACTGCCCGGCTCTATTGTCAAAGGTTAACCTCCAGATTCCAAGGCTATCATCGTCCCACCTCTTCCTTGTACTATTTTCTCCAACAAATTATCAATTCAATCGGCCTCTACATCGTCTTCCTCGCCTCGCCAATTTGTGTATTCAGACCTACCCAACGTATGACTTTTTTAATGATTCCCCTGCCATGCTTAAAACAATTGTTCAATCCTCCCCATTATTTCAACTGTAGTCTTCTAAAGTTTTATACCATGTGAAGTTGCATCTCATTTCTATATTTCTTTCTTTTATACTTGCTTGATATTTTTTGTTCTTTTTTATATGGGCTTGCCCGTAATTTTCTAATAAATAAATAAATGCTCATGGATTTTGATGATTTGTGTTTCAGGTATCACGACAGTCTTCGTGGAGTTCATTTGACAGTGGCATGACAGCAGGCGGAGTCTCAAGGCAGAGCAGTTGGGGCTCTGGCGACAACCGTCACGGCGTTGCCCCCTCCCGCAACAGTTCCTGGGGCTCCTACGACATGAGGGCCCAGTCTGAGATTCGACCGCCCCCCGAAGTCGGGAAAGTCAAAAACCTCAAGAAGGAGTTTGAAGCCAAAAGCGGCTCGGCAGGTGCTAAGTCCTCTGAGAGAGACGAAAACAATGGCGACCTGGCTCAAAGCCTCCCTTCTTCCCCCATCAGCGACCGGTGTGAAAGACCCAGTCCCTCAGGCTCCCTCGAAGAGCTTTCAGTACGAAAGCTTGTGGGCAGATATGAAAAACCCCAGGTAATTGAACCGGTGAGTTACAACTCTCTTCTCTACGTAGTTTAATCAATTTAAAGACGAACTGGTCTTGGGATGCGCATTGCATGATCACTGTTCTACATACACATAGTTTGAAATCTGATGTTAACTATTGAACGTATATTTTCCTCTATCAGATTCTTGTGTCTCACGATCCCCTAATTTCTGACGCCAGGTACCTCCTCCTCGGCGGCCCCCGCTCGTTCCCGTCGTTAGGGCAGTGCCTCCTTCGGCGCAAGACATCATGAGCAGCGTCCTCGCCAAAGCCCAGCACAAAAAGCAGCAGCAAGGCAAAACACATCCCCTCGCCCGCCTCACCCGCCACCACCAAAACCCTGTGTACAATACCATGTGAATATACCTCCGTTTTTTCTCCTCATAAAACTGACTATGAACAAAAAAAAAATGAACTTTTTCTTTATCTCGAGGGAAAAAAAACAATTATTTTTCTTTAGACTTTTCAATTTCATATAGGTTTTTTTAAATTCTTCCCTCTTTTTATTAGGAAATTTATTTTTATAATCTTACTCTGAATGCCTCCCACTGCCGCTTTTTCGATCCTTTCTCCTATTTTCATCGTAATTCGATATTTAAAAAAGGTATTTTTTCTCTCTATCTCTCTCTGTACGATGTACCGGCTTGCCATTTTTTTGTTTTTCGTTGATTAGAATCTCTAGCTGTAGTGAAGTCCCAAAATGCCCATGTATCTAGTCTCAACCTCAGCGATAACACGGTGTTTTTTTTTCTACGTTATTCGCTAGGTCATTATGTTATGTGAAGTGTAAATTTTTGTATTATATAGTTTCTATGAAATAAGTGAAAAGAATATAGCTTGACCGTTTATGCGATTTATTCTTCATTCCTTCGCCTTTTCCACATCTACTGCAATTGAGGATCGACCTGGTATTCTAAATTAGAGAATGACAATAGTAGTCAGTAGTCGTACTGAAGGTTTTTTAATTTTTCTGCAAATATTAGTCACAGCCAATATGCAGGATTGAGTGGGTACCAGATTTTCAAATTAGACTTGAAAGATTACTCCATAACTTTTCTGGAATTGCACTTGTATGGCAGTTGGATCTATGGCAGACATTGGTTGTTATGAATCAGTTAAGAGAAGGAGGTTCCAACATCGAAATCCTTTACTGAATAGCTGCAAAGTCGATAGGATGTGCACTTATCGTGAAAAAGTTCAAATGTTGAGAAAGTGAGTTTTGGCGAAGACTGGCATTGAGTCAATTACGTAAGGGGCCCTCGTGTATTTCATGCAAGGAGATAGAAATATCACGTGTGATGGATTTGGTTTGTTGTCCCTTGGTCTTGGGAGGTGAATCAGACGCCTGCAAGCGTTTAGGTCATCCTCTTGAGGGTGGCGGAACATTAAACCGCATGTAGCTCATTGGAAGGGGCAACTAAACCATTCCATCATCTCACACACGCTACTGACACTTGAAAGAAAGTATAAGGACTGGGAAAAAACTATCTTGGTTTATGAAAGCTCGTACACTTGGGTTATGGTTCAATTTTCTCCAGAATTTCTCTTGGAATTCAAATCTGCATTGAAGTAGTGGCTACCACATCCAGTTACTATTGTTCCTACCATCCTGTTATTATTTGTTGGTTTTTCAAATCAATGAGTATCCGGAATCCTCCAAAAATCATTCAGTTTGTGGTTGGTTGTCGAAGTTATTTGTGAGTGTTAAGCCCTGTTCAAACCAGACAAGTATTATTAGCAAACACTGAACTTGAAGAATCATGAACAACATGCTAGGGTGGTGTGAACTGTCTCCCATGATGAACTGAGTTGTTCTGAAATATCCAAGCGCGTTTTGCCACTTGTTGGCCTAGCTAATTGGTTTGTTACACTGTGCAGTAAACTTACAAATTGTCAAAGGGAATGCTATTCGTTGTGAATGCAGAGTAAATAGCATATGAGCAAGATAATGAATGGCTGGTGGTATCTCGGGCATTATTTGGAAGTTTTCAAGGTAGAAATTTGTTGGCATGGTATTTGGCTGAGAAAAGTATCTTTCCTGTCCCCTTTGTGATAGCCCTTAGTGATCAATGAGCAACCCCAGGGTTGCTGTAGACAGCAGACAAACATAAAATGGTTGTGCATTGCACAATGTGCAGTGAATTTTTATTCTGGTGGTTTCCACAATACTGTGTTAGGGGAGCAACATTGCCTGATTCGAGATTCAGCAGCTAATGACGGATTGAAATCAACCTTCAAGTTGCAAGGAGTTTGACAGCTCTTAGGCCATAAGAGTAGTCAAATCGAACCACCATATTCGATTTTGGGATCGATTTCACAATCGAGGGTCTGGAATCGATTGTACCAATTAATCGAAGCAAAAGATCAATTTTTTATTTTATTTTTATTTTTTTATTTTTTTTCTTTGTCACGCATAATTGCCTCAAAAATGGTGCAAATGATTTCGAACTTTTGATCAAAATTTCGATTCATTTGCACTATTAATACTCCTCAGGAGCCGACATGGTGCCCGCAAGGTTTTCAGCTCTATCGGTCGAAGGCTGTGGTTGTTTCACCTTACTTTTTTCGTCAAAATCGGTAATCAAGTAAATTTCTCAAAAGTATCGTGTACCGTAAAATTGGGAGTAAACCCTGAAATTAATTAAAGATATTGTTCGAATATCATCGAAAACGTGCGATAATTGTCGTCTGCTCATGAGCAAATGTGATACACCTCTAACTTCTCTAAAAATCGACCAAATGATTTGAAATTTTTATGAGGGTTCAAGAATATAATTGTAAATAATATTAATGAATATCAGAAAAATTAAGAGGTCCAATTCTTCCTCGCAAACCGTTCCAAATTTCCCCATAACTTCCGTAAAATTAGGAGTAGAAACCAAAATGCTGTAAAAACGTTAGAATGATTCGAAATTTACCAAAACACACCTCTGGAGAAAGAAAAGACGCTCTTTTCATAAATGTCTGTAATATAGACACATATTATGTTCAAATGAATAATAAATCGATGAGGCAAGGACTTCGCAGCGTTCATTACTTGAAATACGTACAGTTGAGAACTGGAAAATGAAAAGGTCGCAAGTACCTACTTGAAAATCAAAAATTGTTGCTAACATTCCTCAACTTGCCATTCATAAAAATATATTTAACCTCACAAAAAAATCTATTAATCGTTGACTAAAATCGACCCATGAAAATCGCTTGAAAAAAAAAATCGAAAATCGGTGATCAACCATTGATTTTTTGTGAAAATCGAAAATTGATTGCCAACCCTATAGGCCAGGGGTTCCCAACTAAATTTTTGCAAGGACCCCTTCATCAAGGTAATACAATGACGAGCTTACCATTACCTGAAAAGAGTCAAAATATGTGAAAACATAAATCAAACGATTGCTATACAAACAACTCAGGATTTATTTGTGAAAATACAGAGTAGGTACCCACTAGTTTTTATACTATTTAGCAAAATACACATTACTAGTGCATTTATACAAATTAGTTTTCATTTTCACTGCCCAATTAATGAGATCCTTGTGTGAGGCCTTGGATTTGTTCAATTGCTTGACAGCTGAAAAGATTCCGAATAAAACCATCGTGAGGGTCAGGTTCAGGGAAGTACCTATATCCTAAAAGTCATGGCTAGGATGCGTTGTTCTTTATTGGGCATATAGCCAAACTAGGTTCCCATCTAGTTCCAGTGCCAGCACTAGAGTGTGCTAGCATTAAGATATTTATTTTATATATCTTGCGGACCCCTCAGCCATACCTCGCGGACCATCATTTGGGAACCGCTGCTATAGGCCATTGTCGCCTATTAATTGAACAAAACACCTTAATAACTAATCAATTTTCGATAATGGCCAGTCATACTAGATTCCTAACTTATACGATCAACCGGTGCCATAATTTAACGAACGGCAGTGCCCCTCTCCCCCACAAACACAGAAGATGATTAGTTTAGATTAATTAGTTCAAGATTATTATATTAGAAGTTTATCTTGAAACAGAGGCTGACTGGAAAATTTATTCCACGTTACTAAAGTATAAATAACCTCCAATAGGAAGATGCAATCCAGAAAGTATGCTCTATATGCGTTTCTTTTTACGCAATTAAGTGATTAAGTCACCGGAGAAAATTATGGGAAAATGGAATTTAAAGATTTATTTAAACAAAACGTCGCGAATCACCTCATACTGGTGATTGAAATCGATCAGTAATGAATAAGAATTAAATCGAACGACTAACTAGTGATGAGAAAAGTCGTTCCTTTGGCGGACCGAGTTCAGATCCGTTCATTCCGTCGAAGGATTCAGATTCCGTCCAAACCGTTCCAGTTCATGGATACTATACTCACCACCTCGTAGGCCAAGGAACGAGTCAGCATCAGCCAATGGTATTTGATAGGGATGGGTATCGATGTACAAACATCGATGTTTCCATTCAACGATGGTTTAAAAAAAAAGGTAGCCAATTTTTTTTACTTTGGAAAATTCGCTTTAAAAAAACGGTTTATTCAAAAAATTTAATAATAATACTTGAAAATAAAGTAATCGTAAATGAAAATAAAGACAAAATGGAATATGATTTTAAAAATTGAACTGCTTTACTTATTACTTAACTTTATTATTACTTAACTTTACATTTCTTATTTCCAAAAACGCTTTTCTGTCTCGTGCAAAAATAACGATTTTGACGCCAGTTCTTCTGAGAGGCGATTTCTCAAGGAGATTAAAATTAAGCCTGCGTGAGAGAATAGCCTCTCAGAACTGACGTTGCTACGATTGGAATCTTTTTAAAAACCACCTCGGATATTACAGGGTGTGTTGAACGCATCGCCTTCCGAAACCCCAGAGGGTTCTGTTCGATTTTTTCGTTAGGAGCGTTTAAGTATATCGAGACCTCAGCAGCAGACGAAAAAACATCGATGTTTTGGGAAAACATCAATAAACATCGTTGCCCATCCCTAGGGACGTTCCTATATCGCTAGCAATACGATATTTGGTATCGAATCAATGGTATCGATATCGATACAGTATCGATATGGGTAGTATCGAATGACAAAGTAAACTTAATTGACTCGGAACCTCGGAAGCAAACAATTCCAGACAAAACCAGACTTCGTGAACACACAAGAGTATAATAATACAAAAAGGAATAATAAAATAATACATATAATATATACAGGAAAATAATACAGGTAATACAAAAATTAAAAACATAACAGTTTAAGTAGGTAGGTAATATAAAAAGAGTCTGAATAAAAGATTGATCCTGCCTAGGCGATGTCCTATGGTCTAGGAACATACAACAACGGTCAACAATACGATAGCAACATAGTAATAATAACAGCAACACTAATAACGATCGATATAACACTTATCATTACTGATATCAAATTGATAAACTAAACTAACTGGTTCGATTCGACAACATTGGAAACACCAACACCAAAGTTGCGTCTTTTAAAGCAAGTTACCCAACTAGCCCACTACTTTTCAAAACTGAGAAAGTTTCAATACTGTTGAAAATTAGGTGTTACGAAAATTTAGAATTATGTTCACAAAAAAGAAGTACTCATTCGATACCTATCGATACTGCAGATTTTCTTTCGAATATCGGATGATTCGATACCGATACGATACCTGCAGTATCGAAACAAAAGTATCGATACCTACCCATATCGGTAGTATCGGAACGTCCCAACCCATCCCTAGGGTTGTTCCGATATCGAGGATCTTCCGATATCGATAGCGATATTATCCATCAACATCGATACACCGATAATATCGCAACAAAATATCGATGTCAGCAATATCGAATGATATCAATTTTTATGATTGCTCACAATTTCATGACAAAACTCATTGTACTATCGTGATTAATCGCTACAATCTTAAACTGATTTTATAATTAATTGTAATGTAGAAAATTGGGTAAATTGCTATAAATTTGAAGCAATTTTCATTCTTTGCTGTAGAATTTGGTTGAACATTTTTTTTAGGTTAGCTAATATACCTAACAAAAAAAAAAAAAACTCAAGTGGGTGTGGCACAGGATTTCGTATCCAAAACGAATGACTGTATAGATCATTGAAAATTATTATTGACTAAAGAACTTCGTTCAATTAGGCGAAGTAAATATTGGGGTAAAATTGGGTAAATTGTAAATTTATTGTATGTAGGATCATATCTTGAGAAAAAGGTAGGCATGTTCAACTATTGAACAAACTATAAAATATACCTAATAAGTTCGAACAATCCCTGAAAATTTCATCGAAATCGGTCAAGATCTCCCGGAGTTATGCGCGTAACAAGGATTTCGTTTGCGCATGCGCAGATACAACTATTGATAGTGCGGTCATGAAACTTATAAAGGACCATCTACACATCAAACTGAACAATCCCTGAAAATTTCATCGAAATTGGTCGAGAACTCTCAGAGTTCTGCGCGTAACAAGGATTTCACGTTTGCGCATGCGCAGAGGCTATTATTGATCCGGGGGTCATGAAACCTATAGGGGACCATCTACACCCCAACCCGCACAATCCCTGAAAGTTTCATCATAATCGGACTATAACTTCGTGCAGTTTTGCCCTTAACAAGGATTTGCTGACAGACACACAGACAGACACGGAACCAAAATTGTTCAGAAAGGTCTAAAACGCAAAATGCGAGTGGAATTCTTGATTTTGGAGACAAAAAAAGTGTTTACATTCCGAATGTGAAAACAATGCTTCCGCTACTTTAGTAGACTCGGAAGCAATATCCAAAACAATCACACAGTGAATTTCCAGTACCAAAACAGAAATAATAATTTGTGCAATATGATTCTGGTACATTTTTTAAAACTGTGTATTGCATATGCTATTGGAATAGGCTTAACTGAAACACAAACATTTTCACTCAAAGATAATATTTAGCAAAACTTACATGCAGTACATGGGCAGAATGAAATTTTAGTTTTTTAATTAAAAAAAATGTAATTGGATCAAACTAATATCATTGCCATTCCGCGATTGAAAACCGATATTTTTATAAAAATAGCAAAATGAAAAGAATCTGCAAATTCTTTCACTGGGGTTTATTATTCAATTGGCTTGCGTTCATGATTTGCATTTCTACTAAGCTTTGGAGTCTGCGTGTTTCACAGGATAGGGCGATTATTGAATTTCAGGAGGCACACAAATATGATCAACTGATCAATCCAAATAGGTATTTTGGTCGAGAACAGATTCACGTGCTCCATGTATATCTCCTGAAATTCAATAATCGCCCTATCCTGTGAAACACGCACACTCCAAAGCTTAGTAGAAATTCAAATCATGAACGCAAGCCAATTGAATAATAAACCCCAGTGAAAGAATTTGCAGCGTTTTTTATTGAACCTCAATACCCCCCCCCCCCCCCCACAATAAAAACATCTATAATTTATCAAGTCCTTTGGCACTCGTATTGCGTTAAAACTTCCCCAAATCCAAATTTAAACGATGTAGCCAAAGGTAGACAGATGTAGAGGGGGCACACAAATATCATCAACTGATCAATCCAAATAGGTGTTTTGATGAGAACGATTTACGTCGTCTATGCATATCTCCTGAAATTCAATAATCGCTCTCACTTGTAAAACACGCACACTCCGAAGCTTAGTAAGATTCAAATCATGAACGCAAGCCAATTGAATAATAAACCCCAGTGAAAGAATACTTATTTACCCCAGTAATAATATTGAATAATAAACCCAGTAATAATATTGAATAATATTTCTATATATTATCAGAATGCTTCAACCCGTGTATCGGCTACTAACTACACTACAAGTATTCATATCGGCTATCACTCCAGTATCCACATTCACTACAACTCGACGCTATCGGCCGGACATCACTAGGTTACAAACAAACAATAATAAACGAAAAAACGCATATGTTGGCACCATAAATCGGGCCATACATCGGGAATGGTTTGACCTACGGACGTGGGGAAGGGCTCATTCGATTCCTAATGGTATGTTCTTCAAATAGGAAAATATTTAGGCCGATTCGACTAGTTTTGAGGTTTTCAGGGATTTTACAAAACTTTTACACCCCTTAAAGGGCACTTTAAATTGAGTGAGGGAGCTGGCTCAAGAATTGGGGCGTCGTCGGACCTAGATGGATTTTTCCTGAAAATTTCAGATTTTTTGCTCCAGCCGTTTCGGAGATATCGTGCGTACGGCGGACGGACGGAAAATTTATTATTGCAGATTCGGATTCTACACTCTTTGAAATGTAAACCATGAAATTTTCAGGGGGGTTAGAATTTTTTTTTTCCCGAGCGATTACAATGATTTATTATTGAATAATAAACCAAAAATGCAATATCGAAATCCGATGTTCACCAAAATCTTTCGATATCACGATAATATCGAAATCCTTATATCGATATAATATCGGAAATATCGAAAGAGAAATATTGATATTTATTGATATCGATAATATCGGAACATCCCTACCCATCCGTAGTATTTGAATATTTCGAAACCAGATCGTATTTGATCCCAAAGGACTCGTTCCTTTTATTAAGTCCGTTACACGAATAGATAAAGTTGATTTGATTTGTATACCACTTCCTATTCCTTCGTTGGTAACATGAGAATCGAAAATGCTAGCGTACGTTAGAGGGACGATCGAGTAGAATCCGATGCGTTGAGTTCGGGGGCTCCGTGGGAAGGGGATGGATGCGAAGCGGGTGGATGCTACGGGGGTGGATGCTAAGCGACCCGCCTGGAACTGCCATTCGTTTCACCGGATCAGTCCCCCGCCCGGCTAGCCGCACCCAGTTCCCCCCTCGACTCGGACCGCGTAACAGCTCGTTCCTTCGGACTTGTTCATTCCGGATCCCTCTCTCGAGCGCGAACCATTCGATACCTCGTAGTCCGAATTGTTTTCCTTTTCGATTCGTTTACTTTTTGAGATTTCTACCGTCGGTGATTTCAAGTCGTGTAATGTGTTTTCGCGTTAAAGATCGCGCAACTTGAAAGTGATCGCGATTAGTAAAAAATCGGGCGCCGAAGCAGCGAGGAATACGCAGACGACTGGAAGCGGTAAGTCAATGATCAGTTCTTTCAACTATTTTGATACAAAGTATAGTATTGTTTGGATGAGAATGTTCTTTATGTGACTAACAAAAGAAAGAATTAAGAAATCTCTTAATTCGTAGATTTCAATGTGGCCGTAGCCCTTTAGTGGGGATTTGGCCGTTCCGTGAATTTGAGCCCGATAAACAACGCATTAGGGGCAAAAGGCAAAAATCTGTTCTGTCTAGTTGGGTTGTCGGATGCTCGCTACGCTCACAACTCAAAAACAAATAAATAGGTACCCTAAATCAATCCTTCTAGTAATGTATGAATCAGTTGAATGAATAGATCAAAATGTGTGTTAAAACCAGTGGTCTCTGCGTTTTGTTGTAAAAACGTGTATTATGATTTGGCTGAAATAGGAATGAATCAGAGAATAGGTGACCCCTTCCTCTTATCAGACTATGTTTATAGGATATCGATACCACTGCCATGTATTACGGAATGATTTTCACGACCTTTACATCGATAAAAGTATTTTTAATACGCAGAGACACAAGTGTGAACACATTTTGATCTATTTTTCCAACTGATCTATACTTTACTAGAAGGATTGATGTAGGATATGTTTTTTGTTTTTGAGATGCGAGCATCCAGATCAGCAAACTAGACAGAACACGCATCAAAAGCGTGGATCTTTAACGATAGGAGACATTGGGTTTTCCAGTATGGCGACGCTCTTATCAGGAAGGGGTCACCTATTCTCGACTTCTACCGGAATTCGTACTAACTTGCCTTTTTCCTGGTATATCTTTCTCGATAACGGTCCTAAATAATTGCCCCTTTCTGGGTCCCATTCCCCCTAAGCTGAGTATGCTTTCTTTAGCGATATGCTTTCTTTCTCTTTTAATTTACTTGGGTGGGTGGTCCAGTGAATGAACACACAGTGGGTCAGATAGGCAGATTTCAACTTTGAGAGCCTCCTCCGCCTCTCCAGTCACTTGTACTTCCAATTTATTTGTCTCATATAGTCCCCACATGTTTATAGGTTCTATGGAAACAATACTTGAAACCCTATTCACGTACAGATTTTCTGAGCTCAGGATTTTTCGATAGAAACCCCAATAACCCCATAGAATGGACACCACGACCCTTAATATGCAGTATGCATATGCTTGACGATAGGAGACATTGGGTTTTTCGGTATGGCGGTGGGGCCACCTATTCTCGACTTCTACCGGAATTCGTACTAACTTGCCTTTTTCCTGGTATATCTTTCTCGATAACGGTCCTAAATAATTGCCCCTTTCTGGGTCCCATTCCCCCTAAGCTGAGTATGCTTTCTTTAGCGATATGCTTTCTTTCTCTTTTAATTTACTTGGGTGGGTGGTCCAGTGAATGAACACACAGTGGGTCAGATACGCAGATTTTAACTTTGAGAGCTTCCTCCGCCTCTCCAGTCACTTGTACTTCCAATTTATTTGTCTCATATAGTCCCCACATGTTTATAGGTTCTATGGAAACAATACTTAGAACCCTATTCACGTATAGATTTTCTGAGCTCAGGATTTTTCGATAGGAACCCCAATAACCCCAGAGAATGGACACCACGACCCTTAATATGCAGTATGCATATGCTTAACGATAGGAGACATTGGGTTTTTCAGTATGGCGACGGTCTTATCAGGAAGGGGTCACCTATTCTCGACTTCTACCGGAATTCGTACTAATTTCCCTTTTTCCTGGTATATCTTTCTCGATAACGGGCATAAATAATTGCCCCTTTCTGGGTCCCATTCCCCCTAAGCTGAGTATGCTTTCTTTAGCGATATGCTTTCTTTCTCTTTTAATTTACTTGGGTGGGTGGTCCAGTGAATGAACACACAGTGGGTCAGATACGCAGATTTCAACTTTGAGAGCCTCCTCCGCCTCTCCAGTCACTTGTACTTCCAATTTATTTGTCTCATATAGTCCCTACATGTTTATAGGTTCTATGGAAACAATACTTAGAACCCTATTCACGTATAGATTTTCTGAGCTCAGGATTTTTCGATAGGAACCCCAATAACCCCAGAGAATGGACACCAGGACCCTTAATATGCAGTATGCATATGCTTAACGATAGGAGACATTGGGTTTTTCAGTATGGCGACGGTCTTATCAGGAAGGGGTCACCTATTCTCGACTTCTACCGGAATTCGTACTAATTTCCCTTTTTCCTGGTATATCTTTCTCGATAACGGGCATAAATAATTGCCCCTTTCTGGGTCCCATTCCCCCTAAGCTGAGTATGCTTTCTTTAGCGATATGCTTTCTTTCTCTTTTAATTTACTTGGGTGGGTGGTCCAGTGAATGAACACACAGTGGGTCAGATACGCAGATTTCAACTTTGAGAGCCTCCTCCGCCTCTCCATTCTCTTGTACTTCCAATTTCTTTGTCTCATATAGTCCCCACATGTTTATAGGTTCTATGGAAACAAAACTGTAAACCCTACTTACGTATAGGTTTTCTGAGCTCAGGATTTTTCGATAGGAACCCCAATAACCCCAGAGAATGGACACCACGACCCTTAATATGCAGTATGCATATGCTTAACGATAGGAGACATTGGGTTTTTCAATATGGCGACGCTCTTATCAGGAAGGGGTCACCTATTCTCGACTTCTACCGGAATTCGTACTAACTTGCCTTTTTCCTGGTATATCTTTCTCGATAACGGGCATAAATAATTGCCCCTTTCTGGGTCCCATTCCCCCTAAGCTGAGTATGCTTTCTTTAGCGATATGCTTTCTTTCTCTTTTAATTTGCTTGGGTGGGTGGTCCAGTGAATGAACCCACAGTGGGTCAGATACGCAGATTTCAACTTTGAGAGCCTCCTCCGCCTCTCCAGTCACTTGTACTTCCAATTTCTTTGTCTCATAATATGTGGGGAATATATTATAGTCCCCACATGTTTATAGGTTCTATGGAAACAAAACTGAGAACCCTATTCACGTATAGATTCTCTGAGCTCAGGATTTTTCGATAGGAACCCCGATAACCCCAGAGAATGGACACCACGACCATAATATAATATGCAGTATGCATATGCTTAATATATTAGTATGCATATATTAAGCATATATGCTTAATATGTATCAAAAGTGCAGTGAGTGAACGGGAAAATGAAATACTATTAGGTATAACATCTTTAAACCTCCTTTTAATCATTGTAGGTCCTTGTCCTTAGGGTACTGCAAACAAACTCAAGATATTAATAACATTTATCATAAATATTTAGGCAAAAAGTCGGTTTTTAGGAACGAAGCCAAAGTTTTTCATAAATATTCAGGCACAAAGTACGTTTTTAGGAACGAAACAAAGGTTTTTAGGAACCAACGCAAGATATTTTTCATAAATAGGCCCAAAGCTCTATTTAGGCACAAATAGGTCTTTGGCAACGAACCCCTTACAACTAAATGACTTGTCACGCACATTTTTACTTTTGAATAGGTAACTTGAGCAAAACATTAATAAATTAATTAGATTAAGTTACTATAATTGCTCTTTTTCAGCCTTTTAATTATTTTACTTGGTACTTTTGGCAGCCTTTTTTGACTCCAGCTTTTTTTGCTTCCGAGTCTATGAGTTTCACGACCCCAAGGTAGCGGAAGCATTGTTTTCACTTTCGGAATGTGAAATCAAAAATTCCACTCGCATTTTGCGTTTTAGACCTTTCTGAACCATTTTGGTTCGGTGTCTGTCTGTCTGTCAGCAAATCCTTGTTACGGGTAAAACTACACGAAGTTATAGTTCGATTTTGATGAAATTTTCAGGGATTGTGCGGGTTGGGGTGTAGATGGTCCCCTATGAGTTCCATGACCCCCGGATCTATAGTTGCCTCTGCACATGCGCAAACGTGAAATCCTTGCCACAAGCATAAATCCGGGAGTTCTTGACCAATTTCGATGAAATTTCCAGGGATTGTTTGGTTTGATGTGTAGATGGTCCCCTATAAGTTTCATGCCCCCCGGATCAATAGTAGTCTCTGCGCATGCGCAAACGAAATCCTTGTTACACGCATAACTCCGGGAGTTCTTGACCAATTTCGATGACATTTTCAGGGATTGCTCGGTTTGATGTGTAGATGGTCCCCTATGAGTTTCATGACCCCCGGATCAATAGTAGCCTCTGCGCATGCGCAAACGTGAAATCCTTGTTACGAGCAAAACTACACGAAGTTATAGTCCGATTATGATGAAATTTTCAGGGATTGTGCGGGTTGGGGTGTAGATGGTCCAATATAGGTTTCATGACCCCCGGATCTTTAGTAGCCTCTGTGCATGCGCAAACGGAAATCCTTGTTACGGGCATAACTCCGGGAGTTCTTGACCGATTTCGTTGAAATTTTCAGGGATTGTTCGGTTTGATGTTTAGATGACCCCCTATGAGTTTCATGACCCCCGGATCAATAGTAGCCTCTGCGCATGCGCAAACATGAAATCCTTGCCACAAGCATAACTCCGGAGTTCTTGTCCGATTTTTGATGAAATTTTCAGGGATTGTGCGGGTTGGGGTGTAGATGGTCCCTATAGGTTTCATGACCCCCGGATCAATGGTAGCCTCTGCGCATGCGCAAACATGAAATCCTTGTTACGAGCAAAACTACACGAAGTTATAGTCCGATTTTGATGAAATTTTCAAGGATTGTGCAGGTTGGGGTGTAGATGATCCCCTATAAGTTTCATGACCCCCGGATCAATAGTAGCCTCTGTGCATGCGCAAACGTGAAATCCTTGTTACGGGCATAACTCCGGGAGTTCTTGACCAATTTCGATGAAATTTTCAGGGATTGTTCGGTTTGATGTGTAGATGGTCCCCTATGAGTTTCATGACCCCCGGATCAATAGTAGCCTCTGCGCATGCGCAAACGTGACATCCTTGTTACGGCAAAACTACACGAAGTTATAGTCCGATTTTGATGAAATTTTCAGGGATTGTGCGGGTTGGGGTGTAGATGGTCCCCTATAGGTTTCATGAACCCCGGATCAATAGTAGCCTCTGCGCATGCGCAAACGTGAAATCCTTGTTACGCGCATAACTCTGGGAGTTCTTGACCAATTTCGATGAAATTTTCAGGGATTGTTCGGTTTGATGTGTAGATGGTCCCCTATGAGTTTCATGACCCCCGGATCAATAGTAGCCTCTGCGCATGCGCAAACGTGAAATCCTTGTTACGCGCATAACTCCGGGAGTTCTTGACCAATTTCGATGAAATTTTCAGGGATTGTTCGGATCGATGTGTAGATGGTCCCCTATGAGTTACATGACCCCCGGATCAATAGTAGCTTCTGCGCATCCGCAAACGTGAAATCCTTGTTACGCGCATAACTCCGGGAGTTCATGACTAATTTCGATGAAATTTTATAGTTTGTTCAATAGTTGAACATGCCTACCTTAATTTTCTCAAGTTATGCTCCTGCATAACAATAAATGTACCCTAATTCAATATTTACTTCGCCTAATTGAACGAAGTTCTTTAGTCAATAATCATTTTCAATGATCTATACAGTCATGTTATGGATACGTGGAAGCTATGTGCCACACCCACTTGGCAGACGTTCTTTTTCTAGCTTAGCGTTCAGCTTGGACTGCTCTTGCTCCACCCATTCCTTGGTTGTTATGCATCCTGCAGTACTTTCCACTTTGGGCAGCGGTGAGTTTTTTTCTGGAGCCAGAGCAGGGAGGATGTTGTCCAGATTCAAATGTTTTCGCCATGCAACATCCAATTTTTGGGAGGTTGATGGCTGGTCCTCGAGCTGCTCATCGTTCGCACCACCATCGTTAGGCTGAACCATCCCTATTCTATCGCAGCCTTCGCACGTTACGCCATCACAAATGTGGATATCACTTTGTAGCAACAATTCCACGTTACAACTAATCTCACTGTTATCGAAAGACACTACAGGAAGTTCTTCAGTCTCGACATTGCTGGGTAGATCGTAGTCTTCAGGTTGTTCGTTTTCTTGAAGATCATCATCGATGAGAAAGGAGATCACCGGCGAAATCTGAGGTGAATTAAGGTTTGCTTCGTCCTCTTGCTCATCGTTGGATGTAATGGACGGTGAAATGGAGCGTGGATGCCTTGTGTTTGAAGTTTCAGGCGGGGTTATTTTGTCTTTGCACCATTTCCAAAATTTATACAACTCATGGGAAGCATCTTGAATGAGAACCAATTCTCCAGTTTTCTGTTTTTGAAACTTGGCTGCAGTCTCTTTTGGTAGGTAACTTTCTAATACTCTGAGAGCAGTTCCATGGTCCGAAAACGGTAAGTCCACGACGTCCTCGGGGTCAGCAACCATCTTCCGCTTCCTTTCGGACAAGCATTTGTTGAAATCAATCGCCGAGAAATCCAGCGGGAAAAGTCCACATTTACGAAAGGCATTCTGTATCACATCAGGTCTGATAGAATCAAATGCTTTTTTGAAATGCTTCGCAAAGTTAATTTTGCTTATCACATTCCCAAGTAGTTTCTCGTGACGGACAACCTTCCTCCATTCCGTTTTCAGTGGACGGAAAATGCCCACGTCACATGGCTGCACAATTTGGTTCGTATTTGGTGGAAGGCAGTAAATAATTATGTCTTTTTCCAGGCAGTATTTCGACTGCTGCAGGCTAAGATGGCTTCGATGCCCGTCAAGAAATATAATCACAGGAAACTGGACTTCGTTGTTGATTAGCTGAGGGTAAACCACTTTTTAAATGTAATCCAGTAATGTCTCTGATACCATCCATCCGGACTCCGACATCCTTGTGCTTGAGCCACTTGTTTCCTGTTCGGTTGTTTGTAAAAGGATTTTCTCGGGGACATTTTTTGGCATTACTTCGGGACAGCCCCCTTTTTAACCTCGTGAGGGTTCCTCCTGGTCTTCATTACTTCTACTCTGGCTCATTCCCAGCTTCTGTTCACTTCCTTCTCTTTGAGCACCATAGTAATATACGTGCTGACTGCACTCCAGTTCTCCGCAGATTGTATCATCTTTTCTATTACTGTTTCTGGGCTAAAATCACCTATTACTCCAACCAATTCCTGCCTTAGCTGCTGCCATTTTGGGCATATAAAGAATGTGTGCTCTACATCATCGTCCCCCATCTGGCAGTACACACACCTTGCCTCGGAAGTCTTCCCTATTTTCTTTAGGAACGACCGATAATAACCATGCCCCGTCAGGAACTGGGTTAAATAGTAATTAACGTCGCCCTGTTTCCTCTCCGTCCATTTTTGCACTTCCCCGATCAGACGTGCTGTCCACCTTCCCCGAGTTTCAGCTGCCCATCTCTGCTGCCATTTTTGCAGGGTCTCTGCTCTCTCCTCTTTTTTTACTTCTCTGGCCGCATGTTCTTGCTTTCTGGCATGAACCCGCTTCGTCTCATCAGCCAAAAGGTCGATTGGTACAACACTCGCAATAACCTGGGCTGCTGGTCCAGACACAGTCCGAAAGGCACTGCAGATGCGCAACGCACCCCTCCTTTGGACCGCCTCCATCCTAGAGGCGTACTTTTTATATCTTAGCGCCTCTGCAAGTTTTCTTGCCATGGGGACTTTATTACTGACTTTGTTGGAAAGCGTAGCTTTTGGCACACCATACCTCTTGGAAGAATTGACTCGTTTTAGAATTCGAGTTGTCTGCTATTATTGTGTTTATTTCTTCATCTGTAAATGAACCTAGTACGCGTTTCGTGTCATGTAACCGTTCCGCGAATAACCTGAAGGATTCATTTTCCCGTTGAAACCGATGAATATGTTTCATTGTGAGAGTCGTTATCGCCAATGGCCTTAATAACTCCGTTTTAACTTTGTTGAGTAGTCTACTGTAAGGCATTGGTGTGTTTACGCCTTCTAACATATACCTTAAATGAATAAACTTAGGTCTTAATGTTAGACGTCTTAATATTGCATCAAAATATTGTGGTACTACATCATGCAATTTTACCATAGCTATCATAAATATTAGGACGCTGTCAACATTATCAGGACAGAAGTGTGGGATTGAATTTGTATTCTCATCAGGATGTCTCGGTATCTCGACTGTAATTAACGCGTGTCATGAGAGTAATGTTACCACTGTCAATTCGCTTAATGACTTCGTAAGAATAGCAATCGGTGGGTCAATAGGGGTTGTTGCTACGGGTGTCGCGTCTTGTTGAGGGGTATGTTGCATTTCGCTGCGGACCATCCGAATGATGTGTGGTGCTAAGTTTTGTAATATTTGTTTAGTCACCGATGCTAGAATTGCATCACTCAATTGGGGTGGTACGTTGTCCAGTTTTGGTTTACGAAATTTGCAGACACATTTTGCTTTCCGTTCTTGTGAATTTTTCTTCCAATTTTCGTATTTATAAACCGCGCAGTTAGAGTCGAGATATTGTTCGGTACAAAAAATTGGGTTCCCTATTTCTTCACAAATTCCGCATTTAATGTTGGAGGATGCCTGCATTGTGTATTGTTTTTTATTTTCTAGGGTGTTAAGTTTTCAAGTTAAGTTATTTGAGTTTTTTTTTTTTTTGTAAATTTTTTTGAAACAATGTAAAGATGTTTTTTTTGTAGGTGAAATACCGGTTGTTAAACAATGTTCAATATGTTTGGGGGGGGGGGGGGGTGGATTGGTTATAGGATTTCGGAAATTGATAATAAGCTTACTTCTATTATGCTTATGTTACGACCAAATCGCTATAACCTCCTTATCGCATCGATTGATACTGTATAATGGTTAGATGGGTTATTTTTGGGGCTGTGATTAGGTACAGAGTGAATTTCTATTTTTCTTTTCCTTTACGCAGTGGACTTAACTGGGTCTACAGAGGTTCGCGAATCTACTTCTCTGTCTCTGCTATCATGTAACGAGAGAATTAATTGATGATTAATTATCTCGCACTGGGTATTAATTTAAAATGAACTCACACGTGGTCGGTATAACCTTTTATTGGTTAAGACAATAGTTGGGAATACACTCGTCTTCGAGGTATGTACAATTTGTCGAATACTCCAATAATTAATTCAAAAGAATATTAAATGGAGAAGGGGAAAATCAAAAGGACGATGCCAATTAGCTAGTAATATGCAGGGAGGAGACTCACCGTCGGAAGATGGATCCGGAATGAGAAGGATGCGTTCCCTCTCGTCCGATTCCCTTCCCTTGTACCCACTTGTTGTCATTTACTCGTAGGTGTTGGGTGACCAAGGGTCACAAGTATTACAGTCAATTTTTAGCCTATTTTGATGAAATTAAAGTATATTTTTCAGTACTCTTTTTTGTGCATACATTTTTAAATGCTCTAGGTTTTTGTCAGATTGACTTTTTTTTAAGTTGTTTTCAGCTAAACATTTCACGTTTTTCTTTTTTCGTCTCAACAAAAGCGAGAGTCATCGTATGAAATGACACATTTGAGAATGTCTCAAAGAGGAATTCGACGAAGAAAACCTTGTATTTTAAACTATTCAGAGCCTTTGCAACAGAGTTGTTAGGAAAGTAATTCGATTACCCATTACAAATTCCAATTACTTTTGAAGACAGGTAATCGCGATTACCATTCCAATTACTGTAATGGTAATCGAAAAAACGATTCCTTTTTCCGATTACAAGTAATGGTAATCGAAAAACCGATTACGATTACTTGTAATCGGAAAAAGTAATCGTCATTCCGATTACCATTACAGTAATCGGAATGGAGTACTGGTAATTCGATTACTTTTTTTAATTCGATTACTTTTTTTAATCCGATTACTCCATTGGTAGAATGCAAATTTGATGCCACAATGATAGATGAAACAATGTTATCTATTAAATATCGTACGATACAGATGTCATCTATTTAACACTTGCTATTCGCTTTACTTGCTATGCATTATAGGTACATCGATTGTAAAAGTGTAAAAGTCCGTAAGTTGAAATTTTTCGAAAATAGGGTCATGACATATCCTAGTAAATTCTCCTGCAAAATTTTTATTTTTCGTTATTTTCTGTAAAAAGTGTTTTCCGTTCTAAATCGACTTGTTTTATTAAGGAATTAATTAAACTCGGAATTAATGAAAAGTAATCGGAATGACGATTACTTTTTCCGATTACAAGTAATCGTAATCGTTTTTCGATTACCATTATTTGTAATCGGAAAAGTAATCGGTATTTCGATTACCATTACTTGTAATCGGAAAAAGTAATCGTTTTAACGATTACCATTACAGTAATTGGAATGGTAATCGCGATTACTTCTGGAGTAATTTCAACCCCAAAACTTCGGATTTTCAATCTCCTTTTTACTGAAATTGTTACTAGCCAAATATACGTCATTACAATGAAAGTAATCGGAAAATTATTCATTACTCAAAGTAATGATTACATCTCAACTCTGCTTTGCAACAGCTTTATTTTTTAAGAAAATTCGCTGAAAGAAAAGCTAGGTTTTAAGCTTCTTGAAATGAGAAACTTGATATTCACATCCAATCGATCCACTCCATTGAAGAATTCAGGACATTGACGCGTTATCTCTTATAATACAATTTTCATATTATGAAAAGTTACTCATTTGGTACGTACCTATACTTATAGGATGATGACGAAGTTGTCAAGGTAAGAATGGGTTACGCTCTTCATTAAACAAAGTCAACCCACCGATATTTCCATTAAATAACAAAAAGCGCGAACACAGCTAAAACACAAGATAGATACTTTATTTGTTGTTCACTAAGGTCGGTGGATTAGAAAATGAATCCCAAGGTGTAATTGGCCCGTCTCCATCATTCGGCCAGCGTCGAAGGAGGAACTTGGTAGAGGATTTTCAGGTGGATTTTCAGATTATTGGTGGAGGAATTTGAGGTCGATCTCCGAGAGAGTTTCGCCAGCTGCGAGGAGCAGCCTCGTGTTGATGACGTTCTCTTTCCTGTCGCCTCCTCTTTGATGTGTGTCCACGCAGTAAACCCCAACGGCTCCAGTCTTGTGAACTACTACGCTCTATGAGTAGGACAGGGGTAAATTAGGACTTGATTGCTTTGTGTTCGATCAGCGAAATGAAGATTCGCCATTTCTAACTTTATTTATTTGATACGGGCAAGCCCGATACAACCAATTAATAACGTACTGTGAAGCTACAATATAGATATTATTTGAATACAAATCAAATTTGAAGAATAGAATAAACAAACTAATTAAGTCAAATGTTTTTCATCCTTTAGTTAAGAACGACTGACGCAGATTGGTTGAAGAGCACTATATCAAGGCACTCATCAGATAGTTTGTTCATCAGCCGAGGTAGCCTGCATGAACGGCGTTATAGATGTACTATTGTGTACAAATACTTTCACCAAAAACGGAATACTTTTACCAATGTTGGAAGTCGGACGTCATACATTTAATCACAACTCCAATGATGATTTCGATTAGAATAGAATTTCGTCTAGGTTATGAACGTCATTGATACATAAAAAAACTGCACCCCCTGGCCTATATGAGAAAAACCTGATAACAATAATATTATCATACTGTTTTCCAACTTTCCCCCATGAATTCCTGCATTGAAGAGCAGAAGTATTTCAAAACCACGCTCGAAACAGAGCCTTAGGATGGGTGAGAGGATGGTGAAGTTGTGAGTTTGTTGAGGGGAGTTGGGGATTCGCTGTCCAGGAGCTATGAAGGAAGGAGAAGAATGGAAGGGGAAAGCTTTGATTGGATCTGGGTTCAAAGAATGAACCAATGAGAGGGCCCGAAATAAAGCACACAAAATTTCAGAGAGCTTACACAGGAGCACAAAATAGTGTTTGCTCACCCGCTATGGTGTGCTAGAATCACCAAAACACACTCTTATCCTACCAGTTGATTGTCCCAACCCTTGTGACTGAACTTTGTTAGCTCTAAATACGCGATGAGTGCAAAATGCTATAAAACATGAGTTCGCTAAATTGTCGGTGGAACAAAGAGTGCCCAATGCCACTATTGACAGGACTACAACAAACCTCAAAGGCACCACGATTCGCAAGTTCAACCCTCATTACTACAAAAGGTAGATTGGCTCTGCGGATGTGAGATAAGTAATAAACTTGTTTGCTTCCCTTTTCTTTTATGCTGCAAAAATAGGGATGTAGCTTGGGTTGAAAATGCAATAGGGCTCTTACCTCCACGATGGTTCTTGCTGGTTCAACTGTTGCAAAACGCGATTTTCAGAAGTTCGACAATCATTTCAAAATTTTCTTCTTCTTTTTGGTATCTACATAACTAATATTGAACTTCTTTGAAATGTAGGATTGAGTTGTTTGTTTCTCGAATTGAAGCCGCGAAAGCGGACGAGATTGATCTCCTTTGCATATTGGTAGTTGAACTTTGTGTTTGGGCGAGAAAAGCTCATTTTTGTATCACGTTCCCTTCGTATTTGTCCATTACAGTCTCTGTGTCGGAGCCGTTGAGCCGAGGAATTATTGAATCCCATGGAAAATCTATACAAAGAAGTAACTAACCCTTATCCAGATAACTCAAAGTTCATTTTTTTCTTTCTATCTATGCAAGTACCTTTCTATTGGTCGTAAACGGCGCTTTCCTTCGCAACCGATTTCCATTGCCCGAACTTTTGTTATTATGGTTGCTAACTGGTAGTTTGTTAGCGGCGGAAAATCGTGACAACAGTAGAACCTTCGACAGGAAGCTTATATTTCGTACGAAGCACGGGTTTTCCGCTAATCCTATGCAGGGTGTCCCGGGGGTTATGCACAATCCGACTCCTACGTGTTCCACAACTCATTTCCGAACAAAACTGCCTCAAATCAATTTTTTGCCAGAGGCAATTCCAGTTATTCGCAATTTAAGATTTTTTTCGTGTTTTCGATCTTATGTCATTAAAACTGTCATAACTCCATCAATTTTGGAGATAGCTCAAATTTGATAACGACGTTGGAAAGAGCGTTCAATTTTCTATCTATTTGATGTCAGAAAATATTTTTTTTTATTCCATTGAAGATGTGCAATTGCTGCGCGAAATAACAGTTTTGTCAAAATCATGAAATCGCCTGTTTTTCATCTCGCCTAAAAACCCGATTAACGCTTAACGCAGAACTGTGCAGGCCTGGTAAAACGAGCGCCAAAATGTCAGCTTAAAAACGGTGTAGTCGTTTTGGTTGTTAAAAATATTTTCTGTTAAGGAAATGGTATTTAACTGCAGAAAAACGTGTGTTTTCTGTTAAAATTGTCGTTTTTCCATAAGTCTCGACGAAAAAAGGTTGGAGGCGGGATATACGTAATTTTTCTCGCGGAATCGAATGGTGACAACGCCAGACATTTCAAGTGACGATTCAAGTTAGTTTTGTCGGATGCATAAACCCGTTCATTTGTGAATAGCGTCTACGGAATTTCTAAGCTGTCCGGCCAAAGTCATTTACGATTGATTGCGATGAGTTGCATTCATATTTTTGCTAACACTATGGACCCAAACCAGGCTTCCGTATCATTACCAACTCTTCCCTTACGTCGCTTTCGTCGCTGTATTTCCTTCAGCGTGGTTTCAAGGATCAGTGACATAAACAATATTATCTACCAATATTTTTTCCTCATACTATCCGACGTGTTCGCAAGGGTGTGGGTCGTACACAGGAGGAGTGTGACTCCCTTGCTGCTTCAGAAGCATTACCATTGGCCAAACCGTACAAAAAAATCATATCAACATACTCACTTGTGGTATAGCTACTCAACTGGAAGCAATTCATCGTAAATGAACACAAACAATAGACAGAAACAACAAATTAATAACATTGTAACACCCAATGCTACGGCCAAATCAGATTGGGGTTGATAATACACGGCGCACAAAGCAACCCCTCCTTCAAGACCGGGCGGTCGTGCGGGTCATTGCATATCCTGGCCCCTGACCAGGACAATGCCTCCTCCGTAGCTTTCCCAATTTTCAATCATTAGGTCTTTTTAAGTTTTACCCCAGCATATTGTCCCAGGATTTATGCACAATCCGACTCCTACATGTTCTACAACTCATTTCCGAACAAAAATGCTTCAAAGCAATTTTTGCCAAAGGCCTCGTTTCCGAGTTATTCGCGATTTAAGATTTTTTTCGTGTTTTCGATCTTATGTTATTAAAACTGTAATAACTCCCTCAATTTTGGAGATAGCTCAAGTTTGATAACACCGTTGGAATGAGCGTTAAATTTTCTATATATTTGATGTCAGAAAACATTTTTTAGCTACTCAACTGAAAGCAACTCATCGCAATCAATCGTAAATGAACACAAACAATAGCCGTCTCTCGGCTCTACGATTATCCTGACTTTGGCCGGACAGCTTAGAAATGCCGTAGACGCTGTTCACAAATGAACGGGTTTATGCATCCGACAAAACTAACTTGAATCGTCACTTGAAAGGTCTGGGGTTGTCACCATTCGATTCAGCGAGAAAAGTTACGTATATCCTTTTTCGTCGAGACTTATGGAGGTAAATACCATTTTGCAGTTTAATACCATTTCCTTAACAAAAAATATTTTTAAAAACCAAAACGACTACACCGTTGGAAAGCTGACATTTAGGCGCACGTTTTACCAGGCCTGCACAGTTCTGCGTCAAGCGTTAATGGGGTTTCTAGGCGAAATGAAAAACAGGAGATTTCATGATTTTGACGAAACTGTCATTTCGCGTAGCAATTGCACATGTTAGATCAGATCATGTTAGATTAGACATCAAATAGATAGAAAATTTAACGCTTTTTCCAACGGCGTTATCAAATTTGAGCTATCTCCAAAATTGATGGAGTTATGACAATTTTAATGACATAAGATCGAAAACACAAAAAAAATCTTAAATCGCTAATAACTCGGAAACGAGGCCTCTGGCAAAAAATTGCTAGAAAGCATTTTTGTTTGGAAATGAGTTGTAGAACACGTAGGAGTCGGATTGTGCATAACTCCTGGGACACCCTGTATACATTATATGCTGCTTGCTGCTACAATCAAACCCTCTTTCCGTGAATAATTCCCAGGATCTGGTCATAATCTGCTTGTTTCGCCAGGAAACCACATCTGTACCAAAAATCTAACTAAATCTAAAATGAGTAATGGAATAAGGTACTGACCGACATGTTGAAGAGGTTGATGACTCTCACGTTCCCCGGATCAGAGCTTCCAGTGACCACAAATTTAGGACCAAGATACTTCCCGCAGTAGAGCTGAAAGATTCATTTTTATATGTTATTGCTTTTTCAGTAACTTATTATTTTTTTTAAATTCCTCGTTTTGATAAGATGTCTAATAAAAGCATGACAATGTTCTGCATATAAAAACTACATAATTTTTATACTAAGCTAATGAAAAAAGCTAACGATTTTTCGTTTGTGATCTTTTTATTCGATTTTCGGACTCTAAACTTTTTGAAAAGTAAAACAATAAAATTTAGTGGGGCTTAACATTTTCTTGTTCGATTACAAAGGTTTGTTACAATAACCAACCAAAGGTCTACTAGGCATTTTTTGTTGCATAGAAGTTGTAGAATCGACCCCTAGGAGATTAGTAACCTGCTGTATCAGAGTGGGATCGATTGTTTCTGGGGCCATTCTGGCCCAATACAATCTGGCAGGACTTATCGTGTGCGGCAGTAGTAGACTTCCTCACTCTTTCTTGATGATACAGCCTGATACGCCTAGGTACTAATCCACCTCTTCTTATAACTTGCGGTCTTCCCATTATCGGATGTCATTCTCTGCTAGGTCCATGTCTTGTTGAGGAGAGAATAATAAGGCTGAGACGATGGATATCCTCCCCTGCCTATCGCGGTATTACCTATATACTAGATTCCTATACTAACATATCACAGATGGTATCACAGATCATTCTCAACTACAATTTAGGTCACATACATACAATAAATACGTTCACACAGTAGACACGCACATTCACACTAGCCAGCAGAGCTGGGGAAAACCCCGACCGGCACACTCGAGCCCACCCTTCCTTGGATGGCCTCCCTGGTACAGACCTATTCTACTATCACAGTGATCTTATACTAGTATCACAGTGGATTTCCTAACCCTAATCAATCACTCATCCATTCTCACCCCATTAACTACGAAGCAAACATACATACTGGGGGAGAGGAGTACTGATATAAAATTTCCTCCTCATCCCCTGTTATATCTCAACATAAAATTCCTATATCTAGTATCACAGTCAACTCGCGATTGCGACCCGCTCCGCCTCAGCCATACATTCACCTCCGCCTCTCAGCTTTGCCCATTTCCTTGCGAACTTCTCAAACTTCTTGCAGCTGGATCTTGTGCTCATGAGATTAGTAACCGAAAGTGTGGTCACTCCTCTTGATCGGTAGGTTTTTATCATTTAAATTATTAACAGAAGTACAATCCAGTTCTTAGCGACCGACCTGGAAGTTCCGCCCACCCCCGCTCAACACGCCTTCAACTAACCCTCGGGTGGGCTCCTTCCGCCCTTTGTTATCCCGGCATCACCACTTTTCCGTCCGCTCGAGGGGGTCATTCGTGTACCTGCCACCTTGGTAAGCACTAGCCTCTCTGGTGCTCTGGTTGAATCTACAGATTTTTCCAGGGAGTTGGTTAGGCTTAGTAAGTACCGTTTATTAACACAGAATGCGCTCACGTAAACCCTTGTTAGCCCCCCCCCCCCCCAGCCGTAGCTTTCATCTCTGTTTACTAGCTCCCCTCTTCTGAGCTAGAATCCCATATTTGTAGGTTGCATAGACAATTTTTCATCTTCGGAACTTAAATGTGTAAAATTAATCATTTAAATGATCTGGCTGTAAAACCATAGAGGTCTACTGTCCCGTTTTTTTTAGTATCATTTCAACTGCTAGGCAGTAGTGGTAATGTTAGTGTTACGTAATTAACGTAAATCTAGTTAAGAGAATATAAATGTTACTTTCGCTGGTTCAGCTCCGAGGACGAGGAAAGGTTGGGCTGTGGCGTAGTTCCACAGTCGACAAGTGTTGGACGGCTGATAAGCGCATGTCAGCACCTAAACAACACAACAAAGTTTCACAGTTTTAATATAGTAAATCAATAACATTTATAGACGCAGCTCTCTGGTACAGATTACAGTTTTGAACAATTAGTCGCCAATCAAATTAGTATTTCAAATACGTTGTGTCTAGTAGGTACCTACATACATTCCTTACTCTTACAAAAAGTTATCGGGAATGTGTTCTATCTGAATACAGAGTTTTGCAGGTACCTATTACATAATGTATTACTAAGTTTGTCATTGTGATTACTATGTTTGTCTAAGCTAATTTTATAAGATATACCGTTTTGCTGAAAGTCATGGAACGCCCATTTTTTCGTTTATTTTTTAGGAGTGCAGGAGAAAAACCGGCTAAGTCAGATTTTTCACATTTCGAGAAAAGCTAATTTTTCTGCCAAAAACCTCTATTTACACTGTTGTGGTTAATCAAAAATTGTTTTAAAAAATGAACAATTGATGTTGAAGTATGGGTAAATGTGAACGAAGTATTAGAATTGTTCGTTTTTGTATTAGATTCCCGAGAAAAAAAATTGTATTTTTTTTTTTATAATCTTAACACAACACAATTAACACAGAGGCTTTTGACCTGAAGGAACAGTATTGGCTGAGGAGGGACGCCTGCTCCAATGTATCAAGAATCCATTAAAAATACAGGAGAAAGTTCACCAGGTAAATCCTTGAGTAAACTTAAAGAACAATTATTCCAATCACATGTTTCGCGACAGTTTTTCGTAATATTTCTCTGATTCCTGCCCACAGAAATTCTTCAAATGATTCAGGTCTGAACATTTCTCTTTCGAAATCGGAAGTTTTAAGTTATAAGCGAAGCGAAGAGGAGAAAATGAAATTCGCCTGAACGGAACGTTGATACAGTTACTTGAGGATTCAATGCTCATCGGTTCCGTACTAGTTCGTGGACGTGGATTTGAGCTCATGAAAGAACTCTGTGATGCTCCTTTAAAGGTACCCCGATGACACTTTTATCCTTGGGCGTGCAGCTTCGATTTTAGTTCTCTGATGAGCCTCGTCTTCATTGGAGCTTGTGGTAGGTAAATTGGAGTCAGAAAAGTTAACCAATCCCTCATCATGGACTTATCCACTTTTTCGACCTTGAAAGGATGTGGCTTGTCTAGTTGATTTGAGAACATACAACCAGTGGGCAGGTACTTCTGTCGTTACTTTTTGAAATTGACTTGACTTAATTCCTTGAACTCCTCGTGGAGCATAGGGCATCCGTAAACAGCCTCCATCCATCCCTGTCCATCGCCAACCTCTTCACCTCTCCCCAAGTCTTCCCAGCGCGTTCGATTTCTTTTTGGATTGAGCGCCTCCATGTGTGCCTGGGCCTTCCTGGTCTGCGTATACCTTGAGGATTCCAGTCCATCGCGTCTTTTTCTATCGCATCGGCTTTTCTGAGGGTGTGGCCAATCCACCTCCACTTCCTGCGGAGAATTTCGGTGGCAATTCCATCCTGACGGGTTGCAGCCCAAAGGTCCTCATTCCTTATTGTCTCAGGCCACCAGATTTTCATGATGCGCCTAAGACACCTGTTCACGAAGACCTGTAGCCGGTTGGTGATGTCTTCGGTGACTTTCCAGGTCTCACATCCGTACAAAAGGACGGATTTCACATTCGTATTAAAAATACGTATCTTTGTTTGCCTGGAAATGTTTCCGTTCTTCCAAACAGGGTACAACTGCACAAAGGCTCCGTTAGCCTTCTTGATACGAAGCTTGACATCCGTCGCGCTGCCACCATCCACCGTAATTACGCTACCCAGATACACAAAGGAGTCGACACCCTCCACTTCTTCCCCACGCAGCCTCAGCCCCTGGTCAACACGTGCCCTTATCCGCATCTCTTTTGTTTTCTTCGTGTTGATTTTCAGGCCAACCCCCTTTGCAACACTGTCAAGAGCTGACAGCTTTGCCTGAAGGTCACCGAATACCTGGGCCAGTAGGCAGAGATCATCCGCAAAGTCGAGGTCTTCAAGACGGTCCGTAGCGACCACTGTATCCCCCGTTTCCGTTCCCGGGACACTCCCCTCATTACTGCGTCCAGTAATGCGTTGGCGAGAGCACACATCCCTGCTTGACACCAGTCCTAATTTTGATGGGCTCGGAAAGGTTTCCCTCGTGGACCACCTGGCACTCATAATCTGCATTTTGAAATTATGGTATAGAAAATACTGGGAACTGGAGGAAGGGACGAAAAAATGTTACCCAGTTCTTTCCTTGCAGCCCTAAGAGGTCCTGGTTTTTCCCCTGTACACCAAAACTTCAATAGATGATTTGAGGCATTAGGCCCAATGTTTTCCTTGTTCTCGCTATCTCATCGGATCCAGCACCCTTCAAAACATATGAATCCAACGTTAACTCATTTTCCAGGAAACATCGAGTTACCTGGTTTTCCCCTCTGTATTCTTAATTTTCAATCAACCTTTGTAATCGTGTAGTGAACATCATTTATAACCCGATTTCTATTTTTACGTTGGAGGGTGCGTACATTTAGAACCTGCAATGTTCGTATGACGTTTGCCATGCGGGCCAACATAGGCCTTAGAATTGGTGTGAAAAACCCGTTTGTCTTTCGCACATGGACCCCACATGGGGTCTTGGTCCTTCTAGCCTGCTCGATTGCTTCACGCGCATGAATTCTATAAACGTCACTCGTACGAACGCTCAATGACCCAAAACCAAAGTCACAAAAACGTGGTTTTTCAAGATTTTGACTGTCACGAGGGGTGACATTTTCCATTGAATTAGGACGAAAAATTGACTGTGACAGGCTTCGGATCCGTAGAAATTCAGCCTTAGCCAATAATCGACATTTCTGAACCTGAAAGTGACTCCCGAACCTCACAATCACGCATTATTTCCCGTTTTTACCTTTGACGTCGAGTAAAACTGTTTCCAGGTGCCACATTGTTGAAGACTTTTCAAAATTCGTTATAGTTATGTTTTGAACAATTTCACCAACTTCCATTTTGGTTTTTATTCAATAATAAACCTGCGAAACTGAAAATTTTGACGACATCCAAATGCAATAAAAAATTTTCCGTCCGTCCGACTTAACGTTACGCCGTACGCAAGATTTCTCCCAAACGGCTTCTGAAATTTTCACCAAAAAATGTTGGTCCGACAACGCCCCAATTCTTTAGCCAGCTTTCTAACTCAAATTGAAGTGCCATTTAAGGGTTGTCAAAGTTTTGTTACTCAAAAAAATCAAGGCGGCCTAATGTGAAACTTGTTTTAAGAATATGAGGAATTGAGCCCCTTCCCAGGTCTGTAGGTCAAACATTCCGATTTATGGCATGATTAATACAAATTTGCGTTTTTCGATTGTTATCGCCTTTTGATAACTGGCAGTTTCCCATCTGGCCGTTCCAAGGCCCTCAAAATATTTTAATTTCTTTAATTTGATGTTCTGATATGAAACAAGAGAGACAGTATAAAGGGAACTGCAAATATGGAGCGCAGTTTTTTGCAAATTCTTTCATGGCTTGCGTTCGTTTCACAGGATAGAGCGATTTTGTCGGAATTGAGCTCCTGGCATCACTTTCGATCAATCCTAAAGATAATTGAAAAGTTGGAATATTTAAAAAGCTGCACACGATTCCACAAAGGTTTATTATTTCTGTACTTGAGAGCCATCCTACATGGTTCTCCAGACTAGCAGAACTGGACTGAAGGTACATCAGATAATGCTGCCTAGATACACTCGAAAACACCTGTCATCTCAATTTTTGTCTATCTTCCCCCTCTTATGACTATCTATACAGTTGGTTTCTCACCAGTTCTCCGTGCAAATCCAAATCCAAGCCCTCGCCGCAGATGTGAGCTCCAGCGAAATATCTGATGGACTGCCCTTTCCGCATATCCCAGAACTGCACTGTGTCGTCCCACCCTCCGGATATGAACTCGTTGATGTTCTTCGGGTGGAATTTAGCTGCAAAGATTTTCGAGTCGTGCCCAGTCATTTTGTCTTTGGTGTAGCTGCAAACGTGATCACACCAAAGTACTTTTTTTGATGTACGACTTAACGTTAGTTGTGAATTTCATTTGTCCCACCAAAAGATCGCAATCTTCCACATCAATTATTTACTATTAAAAACAAATGCAAACTCACATCTGTAGATACTTAAAAATTAAATAGTGTCTCTTCTCTTAAGATTAAATTGAACCGCTGGAACTTCCCTATTTGCCAATTTCAAATACAAAAGTTTCGCCCTCTCAGTTTTTTACGATTTTTAAACAACATTTACCTGATCGTGGAAAAATTTTAATTTAGGCAAACAATACAAATTTCTGACGAAATGGTAGATCAGTTAAACGTTTTGCCTGTGTTCACGTGCTCTTTACTTTTTTTTTTTTAATTTTCAAAATGTTTGCTAGCTGATGGCGGTTGATATGAATTTTGTGGAATATTGATCAGCTAATGGTACATACGAATATTCTTATGGAGGTAAAATAACTTCCTTATTTCTTCATATAAATTAACAAATTTCAATCAAGTTGAGTAGGAGTTTACGTTTCCCTTTAAAAAAAATTGAGTGCCACAAATATTTTTTAAAGATCGGAAGGTTAAGATTCTTGAAAACAATACAAAATTTTCAAATAAACAGTCAAACTTGGAAAAATTTTAATTTCAAATTTCTGCGTGACAGATTAGTTAAATGCCTCCGTGCTCGTCACTAAATACCATAAGATTTTGTGGAAACTTCCTAATGCCCCCTTATAACAAATGTCAATCATGTTGAGTAGGATACGAGAAAAATTGAGTTATTTTTTAAAGATCGTCTTGAAATTTCAAATAGAAACTGAATTCACTTTTGTCTGATCAAAAAATTTATAGAAAATTGTACGCCTCAATTACCTAGTTTTTATCAATTTTTTAATAAAAAAAAAGAAGAAAATTCAGTTCTAGTCGAAATAGGAACCTTCAGTAATATAAGACGTAACTATTATAAACGCCTGCGAACTTAGGTGTGCCATATACCTAGATTCCTCGTAACAAGAATGTGTAGATAAAATGTTATAAATAATCTTGCAGGAATTGAAATTGTAAAAACTCGACGGGACATGTTCCCGCAGACATCATGCCTCTTTCGTGGATTTAATACTAGTTCTATCCTGTTGAGATTTATATGAGATTATTAGGCTGTTTTTTCTTTCAGAATTCCTTCCAAAGTTGAGTATTATCGGATTTCTAGTACCTGAGAAAATGATACTTGGTAGACTACGTTTGTGCGCAGGATAATTATTGATTTTTCAGCGACGAATTCAATAGGGAAACAGCCCAACTAAATTCTCTGAAAATTTTCATGAAAATCGAATGGAAACTTTAGAGATGAAGAGTGTTACAAGGATCTGTGGAAGTATAAAAGACGATCACACAGATTCAGAATCGTCTAAAGCGAAAATGTTTGATTTTGGAGAAAAAAAAATGCATTCCGCACAGGTGAAAATAATGCTTCCACTTTTTGAAGGTATTCTCTTGAACAAAAGTCCTTAACGCCTGATGGTAGAACTAATGCCTCCAGTACACTGTCGCTGAGGCGCTCGTCCACGAGACCAGACGAGACGAGGAACTAGGAAACCTGCAGGCGAGTGCTCTCGGGTACACTCTCGCCGAGTGCCGTCGAGCACGAGGGACCACGAGTAGGGCAGAAGCCACTCGGGCTCGCCTCCTTTGACTCGTGTCCGGAGACCGACTTTCTTCAGAGCGCAGGCGAGCCAAGCCGTGGGAAGGTGAGGTGAGACGGTATGCAGAAGTACACTCAATTGCTCGCCTACCCTCGCTTCGCCTCGGCGAGAGTGTACTGCCAACATAAGAGATCAGGGAAACCAGGCTGGATGTACAAGAACGTTAGGATGTTGAAAGCCCCATAATCCAATTATGAGTTGAATCCATGAAACTTCATAGGTATCAGTGGGTACCGACGGAGTTTCATGGGTCCCTACCGACCTGTACTGTTCTTATTCGGCATTTTCATTCAACAGGTACTCAAAGTGTATTTGGCGTGATTAGTGAAAAGCAAACTCTTGTATGTTACCAGGCCTAACTGCAGATGTATGATAAGCAGACCTGTTTTCGAAGGTCATCGCTAGCTGGCCCGTCTTCATGTCGTAGAGCCTCATTTTGGCGTCCTCCCCGAGCGTCAGGAACTTTTCTTTCTTCGAATGAGGGACGACTCCTAGAATTTGGTTTTTCTCTTTCACCGTCGATAAACAGTTGGTTCCGTCGCCGTCCCAAATCTTCACCAGACCGCTCACGTCTGCACAATAAAATGGAAATATTTACTGTGCAAACTTCATAAAGATAAAGATTACCTACGATGTGGACAGAACACGTGTAAGTTGGTGAACAATCAATGAAATAGATTTTTTTAATCTCATTATTAACGATATCTCCATAGAGTGGAGAAATTAAATAATTAATTAATTAATGTATGTACTCTTGCAGTTACAGTTACATCATCCTGAGTTTCAAAACTTACAAATTATCTCGGATCTCAAAATGATCTTTTACTCTGCACTAGTGATGTTCAATTTTAGCATGGCTTGCCTTAAACCTATTAGAAATAACATATCTTTAGAATTAAGTAAATTCAAATTGATTTTTCGGTCCGTACCTCTCTTCCTAAAGTTTCCAAAGTCTCATATACAATCAACGGTTGAGTGGAAAACATCTGTTTTATGGTTGATAGACATACTTGAAAACTCCTAAGCTCAAAAATACCGTTTATAACTGTAGAAAGGAAAGTGAAACAGCAAAATCTACTAATATTATCTATATACAAAGTGTTCCACTTAATTGTGGGCATCCTGCTGGGGATGGTTTCGACAACTAATTTGTGAAAAGCGTCTCTTAGAAAAGAGAATGTAACAGAGAGTCACAGAAATAGATCCTTGTTGGTCTGAACGTAAAGCAGGAGTTTTTTCTGCGTGTTCAATTTTTAATGATTTTCTGGGATCGGTAAATAAAATCTTCAATGGCAAGTACGACCTTTCAACATCAACTTACACCGGAACTTGTGAAGAGAGCGATGGGAATTCCTTCCCATTAGCCAATACATCCTTCTGTACTTGATTTCAAGTTCTTCTTTCTTCTTTTCTATGTGTTTATTCCAGTTTAATTTGGAGTCAAGTGTCAAACCCAAGTATTTAACTGCTTCAGTATGCGGTATTTTATTCGAATTGATCTCAACATCCAAGATTGGGACTTTTCGGTTAGTGAAGTTGATGTGGGCTGATTTTGATTCGTTCAGCTTCATTCTCCACATCTTGGTCCACTTAGAAACTTCAGTAGTAGACGTCTGTAGTTTGCGTGTTGCAGCTTCTATATCGTCTCCAACAGAGAGGATAGCCGTATCATCTGCAAAGGTGGCAACAGTTGTGCCTTCTTGTTGGGGTAAGTCCCGTGTGTACAGTAGGTGGAGTACTGGCCCTAAGACACTCCTCTGCGGGACCCCTGCTTTTATGGGCTTCAAGCCGGGTGATTGGTCATTTTGCTTCACAATAAAATGTCTATTTTCAAGGTAGGACTTCAGTAGTAAGTAGTACTGTCTTGGGAGATCCCTGTGCAGTTTGTACTCTAGTCCTTGCAAAAATATGCAAATATGTTTGAAGCCAAACTCTAATCATTGGTATTAGTAAAAAATTGGTATACATGCGTCGATATGATATACCTAAGGTTAGTAAGACAGGTTGGCAGTTACGTTCATAGACAAGAACTGGGTTTTCTAGTACTAACAGGGTCCAACCTACACACCACAGGGTACCTATTCTACACTATATCTTAATCACTTTTTGATTCAACAACCGTTTAAGCTTGAAACTGTAGCTTTGGAGAATCTGGATGTACTCTCTCTCCCTCCCTCTCCCCCAAACATGTGGCACCTACCTAACAAATAGGGTTTGATTAATAAATAAACATCAAATTTCTTGAAGAATCGGACTACATTGCTCGGTTGATACTATTTGGATGATTGTAAAACCTATGTTTTTAAAACCTCTTTTCACGCTCATAGTGATCAACAAGTTTTAGAGATGGTTTCTGTGCTGAGATATTGAATTTTTGAGGGCCTTCTTCCACGAAATGTCTCTTCCCTGAAATTACTGTCTACGTAAATTATCTTTTAATTACAGAAAAGAAGTACACTTCAACTTTGAGGGTTAAACAAATTTCACATCAAATCAGAATTAGGTAATTGTTTTGCCTTTTTATAGAAATTTAGACTATCGATCCAGTTAAACCAAAATGAATTTCCTAGGTTGGGACTATGAGATCTGCATCATAAAAATGAGGTATTGATTGTAAACATGTTTGATAACCATGTTTTTGAAGTTCAATCGTATTAAGAACTGAAGTAATTCTCGTGGTAATATATCAGAAGGAACTAAGAGGTGACCCGCTACTGAAAGATATATTTTAGTTGGATGAAAACAAAGAAAAGATTTTCCCATCAGGAAAAACGGTTTCGCAAGCTGAAATAAATTCAATTACCCACGTGGCTGAAAAGATTCGTCTGTGAAGTTTTTGGAATAACATATTTTATTATTTTGCATTATAAATAGCGAGTATTAGAGAAAGAAAATTCCTGAAAAGAAACTACTAAACTAGAAGAGGTAAACAGAATTTTTCAAATCAACATGTCCTGTTTAACATACAACGTATTACAACTTGGGATTCCTCTGGTTGATTTGTATTTAAACTGTTAGGATACTCTCTACGCGGAGGATTAGCGTCACAAGCAACAGAAGTGTTCAAATTCACCAAAGAGATGAATGCTTGAAAAAAATTGGGAAAGATTGAACCAATCGAACGATATAGGTAAGTAGAAGAAATGTCTAATTCATCACAGTGGATGAATCGAACTCACAGTCATCCAGGGCATTGAAAATCTTCACCTTCAACCACCACCACTTTCACTTGGGTTACTAGCGTTGGAAATTGTTTTTGACGTTACCTTTATAGTCAATCGTTTCATTACTTTCTGTCATAATGTCATAATTTCAGATTTATTATCCATCGTCAATTTGCCTGTATGATTGTTGTATAAGTTCCAAGTAAATACGCAGTGAATTTTCGTTGTCCAACAGAAAAAAACCACGATGGCGTTTGATGAAATCTTGTTGGAACTTTTGCACGCAGAGTTGGTCAACTACGTCTGTTCCACAGAGCCTAAAGAGAAAGAAGCGGCAGGCCAGCTGAACAAGCACTGTAATCTCTCGACTCTGGAATATTTCGGGTTCTCGACGGGCTTCAAGTTCATTGAGAGGTTCACCAAGGATTGGCACCGTTTCATAGACGAGCTCGACACCATCAAGTTCATTTGCAAGGATTTCTGGCAATCCATTTTCAAAAAACCCATCGACCATCTCAGTACCAACCATCGGGGCGTCTATATTTTGCATGTAAGTACGTAGGGTCTTGGAAAACACCTAGAAGATGATGATTTCATGTGTTGCAACTTCAATTAAGAAAATTTGATAAAATTGATAAGGCGATAAGGATTTTGGTAGGTATCCTGAGTCAAACAGACGTTAATCATTTGGATCATTACCCGGATATATAACTTCTATTATTGGGTCAATCGTGGAAGAAAGTCCTCCATTCTTTCCCTATCGGTGTTTTAATGTTAGTTGACGTCTTCATCGATGTGCCCAAAATTTGTTTTCATTTTTGTTGATTGGCTTCAGGACTAGACCTATACAGATGCATCTATCACAATGTTTCATTAATTAATAAATATGTGCATATACATTATCATATCTGTGAATATTAAATTCGTATAGGAAATAGAGCACTGCACTCTCAACTTGATTCTACAGTCCAAAATGAATTTGACCACTGCGTCGTAGACTTTATTAACTCAGTCGCAAGTATGAGTTCTAGCCTTCTTCGATTTTGAATTATGGTCTCTATACAATGGGAAGTATGCCTTCTTCGATTTTCGCAAAATGAAGCATTCGATGGTCTCTATACAATGGAGACACCATTATTAGATGCTGGGCCACCTCAACTTCTAAGCAGAGGTCTCAGCCTCCTGAATCTAATCCCCCAATACGAAAAAGATAACTCTTAGTCGTGCAATGGCCACACCTGATCCTCAAAATGATCATGCAGAAAGTTTTTGGACTTGTAGGCATTCTTGAAAATCACGGTTTTCTATACAATGGAGACACCATTATTAGATGGCCAGCCCCCTGAATCTAATCCCCCAATACGAAAAAGATAACTCTTAGTCGTGCAATGGCCACTCCCTCGAAATGATCATGCAGAAAGTTTTATGACTTGTAGGCATTCTTGAAAATCACGGTTTTCTGTACAATGGAGACACCATTATTAGATGCTGGGCCACCTCAACTTCTAAGCAGAGGTCTCAGCCCCCTGAATCTAATCCCCCAATACGAAAAAGATAACTCTTAGTCGTGCAATGGCCACTCCTGATCCTCGAAATGATCATGCAGAAAGTTTTTGGACTTGTAGGCATTCGTGAAAACCATGGTTTTGGGTAAGGTTGGGGAAACATCCTTCTATGTCTAAAGCCAGTGGGGTACTTAGAATGAAAGTCGTTCCAGCTGTTCATCTGTTCAGATCTGAAGTAGGGAACTCGCGTAGTTCTCGACAAGGGGTGTCGTCGCTTGCTTTGCGAGTGAATCCACTATTTTGTTACTGTAGATGTTATAATAGCCTCTAATCCAAATGAATTTAGTCGTTACACCAGCCAACTTCAAGATATTCTCTGCATTCAACATTTATTTTTCGATGAATCCCAGTTATTTAGTAGGTCTTATCGCCTTCGTTTTTGACAGGACTGAATAAGAGTCCGAAATGATAATAACGTGGGAGTATTAAACAGTGGATTCCAAAACTTACTTCGAAGCCTCTTTGATAGCGAAAGCTTCTGCCAAGTAGATGGTTGCTTTATCCTACAGACGATATTCTGTTTTCCCACCCAAATCAGGATAAAAAAAAGCGCAACCCACACCATACAAACAAACTGATCCATCAGTATAAATACACTTGGCTCTCGGATACTTTCTGCAAATAAGTTCGTTAAGGAAGGCTCTGGCAGTGGCTAGTATTTGCTATGCAGTTTTTTTAATATGGCCGTCCTAATTTAGCTGACATATCCATTCTTAAAAATGTCATATTCTTATCACGTGGGAAGCTATTCACACAATTCAATAGGTAGCCATACACGAGCAGATATTGCGTTTTCAAACGATATCTGTGGGAAAGATCTGTGCGTTAGTGGGCGTTAAAAAATGATGAAAGACGTGAAAATCGACCAGAGATATCTGCGAGAGTTCAAATATGGCAGATGGTAGTCGGGCCCTTAACCTGCAGACTTCTCGGAAGCGATGTCTGTGGTTCTCGGAACTGTTTGATTGGATCGGGCAGAGTCCCTTAACGTTAAAATGTTCAGTTGTCCACTGAAATGAGAAATTTTGTACCACTTACCTTTATTATTCATGACAGTTTTTAAAAACTTTCTGAGAGGGATCTATCCCACCTCTGAGTCCGCCCATGCCACCACCTTCCAGTAACTTCCAAAAGTGCGACCATGGGAGTACCACTTAAAAAAAGGAGTGCCTACCGTTTCTTCCTTTTCGTGTTTTCAGAAATATGTGAGGAGCCAAACTCGAAAAGTACATAATTAGTTGGTACCTGCCTTTCCAAAGGGAGTACCTCTGGTCCCCAGATGAATAGATAGGTACTTACCAAGAAGTACGTTGAAGTCTTCCTCGTTCATCCACAGGTAGTTGTGGAAATCGACTTCATGTGCCCGAACTTTCTCCTTTCCAAAACCCATGACTTCTCCCAAACTTGTCATTTTTTTTGCTTAGCCGTTTTATGGGCAATGAAAAAAAAAAAAAAAGCCCCGCAGCTAATTTACGCTTTTTACTACAGACAGTCACTAACCCCATGGCAACTTACGGAATGTGTGACCAAACTGGAAAAAATTTCGGATTCGACCGATAACTCGAGTCTACCAGACGAACGTCGGTGACAGACCTGAACGAACAGATGACATTGGGCACTGGTCAGGTGACAGATCTCTGGCATGAAAGATCGGCTGATAAGTTTTTAGTGTTAAGGGGCAACGACCGATCTCATCGGTTACTCCAGATCGTTGGTGATATCTGACAGATGAGATCGGGCGACCAAATCTGTCGCAGATATCTGCTCGTGTATGGCTACCTAATGTGACTTCCAAACGGTATGTTACGATAGGGTTCAGCTGGAGGCACTGCAACAGCTGTTTCGGTTCCCAACGCCATTCTGTATGCGCAGTAGTGAACTGCGCCATCCGGAAAGAAAAATATTTGAAAAATCTGATGCGTACAGTTCACTTCAAAACTGGCTGTCCAGAAAAAATATTCCCTCTCCCCAGCTAGTGTCCAACCAATCAGCTGCTCGTATTTACTTTCCGGATAGCTTGCCGGATGGATGTGAATCCAGGTTAAGTATGCTTCGGTGTCCAAAGTGCATCCATCCACGCTTCTGCTAGATAAACAATTTTGATTTTCCCTTTTCGTCCAAAACAAGTCCATTGTACTTATATTGCCTGCTAGTCCTCCGATCTTTAAGTTAGTTGGTCACAAGGCTTCCGACTGAATATGATCCCCCTGGGATTCGTAAATCCCAAGGTTGATTTAAAGGTAGTGTCCCAGCACACTGTGCTTACGTCCTCCCTCCCCCCCTTGCAAGCAAGGAGGAAAATCCCTGGCCAGATGCCGTGGGAGACTGTTGCACCCACAGTCAGGGGCCCCATGCCTAAGTGGCATGGAGCACCTGTTTGCGTAGCACACTACAGGATGGAGCTGGGCGTTCTAGCTCGCCCTACCAACTAAGGAGGTTGGTACCCGAGTTATTGGCAAGCCACATAACTCACATGCCGGCATCATCCTGGGAGACGAATCTACCAGGAGAGTGCCTACCCACCTGCTTTCAGACGTAGCACAAGGCTACCGACTGCTTTGACTGGTAGTACTTGGAATGCAATGAACTAACTGGTTGATTCCTCGTTTTGCTGAATTCCAAAATGGCATAGTATACCTGCCACGTAGTTTTGATCAAATCCATTTTAATTTGCTCAAGTTGATGCTGATTAAGGTTATGTTTTGACCAGGACTTATTGAAACATGCTGATTACGTCGTCTTCCTATTGTCTTTCCTTAGTGTCTTAGCTTTTGTAAAAGAGCAAGCACTATATAGATAATAAGTTACAATGAAACCTTAAATGCTTTGTACGCATCATGTTATCCGTTTCTAATTAGCTTGGTTACTCAAATGCTATCAATTCCATACGTTAAGATTTTTAGCGGACTCTTCAGATACTCCGAAAGCGTCTTTGATCATCAAATTTTCCTTGATTTGGCCTTAGCATTCCAACAATTCGCTTTGGACTTTGTGACTGTCTTTATCTTTATCTAACCCAGACTGCTGGGAGCTTTGAAGGTAGTAACAATGTGGTGTCTATATCACTGTGTCTTACCAATGGATTCTATAATGTTACAGAGTGTACTTGCTGGACTAAATAGGTTGTTGAATGAATTCTAGGCTGAACAAAAGGCTGCCACGGTAAATTGACCTATTGCCGCAGATTTAGCATCGTCGCCTCGTGTTCGTCGGGTGGCGTATTAACAGGTGGCCAACATTATCAAACCGAGCGCTTGATGAGTGGGAAGATGATGCTGATGGACCCATTTCAGCAAAAGGTCGAGAGTCACTCGATTCAAATTTCATCATTTCCCGCATGATAGAAGATAGGAAGTCGATATGGGCAATCGATTTTTCATTCACTCGATTATAGATTTTCCAGGAGTTTACGGTTGCGTTCCTCAGTGAATTGGTGAATAGCGGCCACCACCACTTCTTGCTCCTCACGCCAATCCTGTCATTTGCCACTCCGCTATCGTGCAAATCCACTCCTCCCATGTAGCGGTTGTATTCGAAAATCATGAGAGGCTGGTTGATGGGCACCTTCCCTTTGGCTTCTTTTGAATATCTTTTCACTTTTTTCAGCGAAGCGATGTTCAAAAAATTGCTTGCCACAATCACCAGCGAATTGTCATTCCATTTCACCACCAGCAAATCTGACGAGGGGTCGACTGCTCCTCTTATCTTCTTCTCCAATTCTTTATTTGTCTGAAGAGGGCTTTTGCAGTTGGCATTGGCAGTTGCTCTAAACCTTTTTTGTCAGCTCTCGGAATAAACCCACTGAGGAGAAAAGATTATCGAAATACACTGAATACAAACTAGCGTTTTGAACCACATAATAATACTAAAGATTTCAGTCGAAAAAGAAAAGAAAAGAAAAAATCTCGGATTCGCAAGGTGAGAGCGGTGTAGGAGACAGTTTACTAGACTGTCTAATGAATCATAAACGGTACTCATTTCCGAGAGACCGCTGTTTTTTGCCATCGCGCACCAATATAACGTCGTTGTCAAGTTCTCTCTTAAAAACCATTTTTGGGGCTTCTTAAGCTTTATCATAGCTTCACAGATGTTTACTTGGAAGTACTAGTGTGGTTAGAACAGTCATAATCCACAGACCATAATCTCAGGTTTTGCCCAAAAAAAACATACAAGTCTGATAAGGAGGTACGATTCCATGCGGCTAGTTAACGTGTGCGTTGAAAAACAGGGCAAAATGTTGAAGTTACAGTTGAACAGCTTCATTCAGTAGATGGCTTTATTAGAAAGTATAACAGTAGCACACATTTTTTATGCAATTTAAAAACATTCGAAAATTCTGAAAGCTGACCAAACGTGAATTTATTGAAATTGCTAAATATATATTGAAATATAAATATTTATTGAAAAAAGCAAGCACTATATAGATAATAAGTTACAATGAAACCTTAAATGCTTTGTACGCATTATGTTATCCGTTTGTAATTAGCTTGGTTACTCAAATGCTATCAATTCCATACGTGAAGATTTTTAGCGGACTCTTCGATACTCCGAAAGCGTCTTTGATAATCAAATTTTCCTTTATTTGGCTTTAGCATTCCAACAATTCGCTTTGGACTTTGTGAGTGTCTTTATGTTTATCTAACCCAGCCTGCTGGGAGCTTTGAAGGTAGTAACAATGTGGTGTCTATACCACCTTGTCTTACCACTGGATTCTGTAGTGTCACAGAGTGTACTTGCTGGACTAAATAGGTTGTTGAATGAATCCTAGGCTGAATAAATGGCTGCCACGATTCCTTTTAAAGGCTAATTTGTATTTCATCATTTCACTCTCCAAAACTTGGAAACTAAGCTTCTATATTTATTTTTTTTTCCATCAGGATCAAACCTTTGCATTCATGGCGAAAATCAGTAGTGGGACGCAATACCTGGACGTTGCCCCCCTCTACATCGCCTTCACGTCTGGCCTCTTACGCGGAGCCCTTGCTAATCTTGGAATCAACTCTATAGTCACAGCTGAAGTCGACACAATGCCTTTCTGCAAATTTCAAATCCAGGTGCTGAGGAACCAAATCCCCTAGGCCTTTTATTCTGTGATTTCTTGTACGTAACGGACTCCACTCAAGTTTATCGACGAGGTCGTCGCTGTTTATAATTGATAAGATTTCAACATTATATATAATTTCATTAAAATATATTTATTTGTAGCACATAGGGTTTTTATTATTGATGGTGAGTTTACAAAAACCGTAGGTACTGATGATTTTGGGGTATTAGTTTCTCATCAAATCTCTGATTTTTGGATCCTTATTATTTCTGCCTTCAATAAAACATTACTCCAAGAGAAATACTTATTTTTCTAAATTAAAAACTTGGATTCCTATGTAAATATCAACTTTGGTGTTAACGTTAGCAATATTCCAGGTAGATATCACCCATTGATGCCATCAATGGCTGTCTCAGGACAAAGGTTTGATTGAAAGCTGTTTGGATATTAACAGAAAAGAGGTGTTGGAGAGGTTCAGTGGTATTCATTCTTTGGTATCGTTGCAATCTTGCTTATAAACGAATAGAATTGGAACTGTTGTAAACCTAAATTTTTTATGATTATGGAATGGTGAGCGTATAAGTTCTGTAGCCTTCATTTTTATATTTTGAGATTTTGCCTGTAGGAAAGAGTGTGTTGTTTGGTCCTCAACTGTTATAACACATCCTACCGAGTAGCTCGATCTTTTGAACGTATGCAGTACTCTCTTTGGCGAGTTATCACCAGAGAGGTAATCATGTCTGGTAGTATAATGTTAAAAGCTAGTTTTCAAGGATTTAAACTCCAAAACAACAATACTCTTCATGAATCTGGATTGTAAGTTGGGAAAAATAGTGGGAAACCAAATTGCGTCACTGCCTGGTTTCATTTTGGCCAAATATTCTGGGCCTCATGACCTCAAATATCAGGTGAATTTCTTGTCTCGTTAACTTTTTACTTTCAAGTAGGACAAGTTGGTACTCACGTGATGTGAAAAGTTTGTTTTCATTACTAATCTTCACTGGAACAACGCTCGTTATCGGCGAATGTTTATTTTTCATCTCCTCATCTTCAACCTTCAATGAAAAAAATAATTATGTAATAAAATTTAGTAATGATTAAATTCGTACCTAATTATCATGTGGTACCACGTTGCCATTTTATTGGAAATTATATTGGTTTTCTGTTTAACCATTCCTCTTTAAAAACGCTGCAAATTCTTTCACTGGGGTTTATTCAATTGGCTTGCGTTCATAATTTGAATTTCTACTAAGTTTTGGAGTGTGCGTGTTTCACAGGTGATAGAGCGATTATTGAATTTCAGGAGATATGCATTGACCACGTAAATCTGTTCTCAACCAAAATATCTATTTGGATTGATCAGTTGATCATATTTGTGTGCCTCCTGAAATTCAATAATCGCTCTATCACTTGTGAAACACGCACACTCCAAAGCTTAGTAGAAATTCAAATTATGAACGCAAGCCAATTGAATAATAAACCCCAGTGAAAGAATTTGCAGCGTTTCATGCATATCAGAATGCATGAAATGCAGAATGCCTTTTACGAGTTAACTCCAGTATCCACATTACTACATCACTAGGTTACTGATATCAAAACAAAAACAATAATAAACCAAAATAACGCAAATGTTGCCACCATAAATCGGGCCATAGATCGGGAATGGTTAGACCTACGGACCTGGGGAGGGGCTCATTCGATTCCTCGTGGAAAGTTCTTCAAAAAGAATCCAAATTTAGGCCGCCTTGACTTTTTTGAGGTTTTGCAAAAGTGATTTTAAGGGCACTTTAAATTAAGTGAGAGAGCTGGCTCAAAAATTGGGGCGTCGTCGGACCAACATGGATTTTTCCTGAAAATTTCAGCTTTTTTGCTTCAGCCGTTAGGGAGAAATCTTGCGTACGGCGGACGGACGGAAATTTTTTTATTGCAGATTCGGATTCTACACCCTTTGAAACGTAAACCATGACATTTTCAGGGGGGTTAGAAAATTTTATTTTTTTTTTTTTTTCAAGAGCGATTACAATGGTTTATTATTGAATAATAAACCAAAACTATAATTTTCATCGAATATGGCAATAATTATGATTAAATAGAATTGCTTTCTTCGAACGTTCAAATATTTAAAAATATTCACTGACTGTACAGTAGATACCTACATCCAAAACCTTATGATTTTCAACTTTAATTATATTTTTTAGTATAATTTCAATTATTTTCCACGTCTATTCCTCTTAACCGTTCGTTTAATCCTCTGGGTTTCAGAATCACATTTTAATCATTTATACACTTTTTAGCTAATTAGAAAAAACATATTTTGTCTTTATCATCATACTATCAATTAATGTCAGCATTGTTATAATTCTTTCAGTAAGAACTCACGACACTGTAATACCTGGATCGTATGCAGATAGGGGGAGTTGAATATGATAGTATTTCTCTGAAATGAGATGGGGTAAATGTGCGATAGGGGGGAACAGGGGTCTCTTCCACTACTTGAAGAACTCCATAACTAAATATTAAGAACCCATTTAGAACAGAAACCATTGTACAATGTGAGTTCAATAACTGAAAACCCACACTCTGGCTTAGCTGGATCAAATTGTTAATTGAGCTCTCTAATATACTTTAACTTTAAGATTGTGTGACAAGTTGAATTGATTTTAAACCCTTGGAAAAATTAGTTCTTCTCTTATCTCGTTATTCGTACCACAACGGGTGTGGACAAACATTAGAATTCACTTTTAGAAAGGAGCTCTTTGTAGGATCGGTTTACAAATATACAGGGTGTCCTGCTGTAGGTTCATCAAACTTTTAATGCTTTTCAGACTGTAAATGTCCAGTTGAAAACTTGAATTAGTAAGATAATATTCGCTCGCTGTTGATTCAAGGCTGCTGACAACGGGAAAGGGCCTGAAAATCCATCATTTGTCGAGCTAGGGTGACCGGAGAGGTTGATTGAATTGATTCAGCAAATACATCAAATCCGAGGCCAAACAATTTTTTTTAAGTTTATAATTTGTCGATTCTTGGCGAAAAACGTGGATTTCACCGTAAAAACCTCCCCTCCTCCCTCGTACAAACGTAAATTTTCCCACAATTTCCAGCGTCCTCTCTGGATCCTCTCCCAAAAAACGTGTTCACCTCCCATTGATTTTTTCAAAATTGACATTCAAAGGCAAATTATCGTGAAACTAAACAAAGTCAACCAATTAACATATCAACTGATACACCTGGTGGACAGTGCAGTTAACGAAAATAAGATATGCAAAGCCATCAGCAAGCAGAAAAAGATGATCTTGATGATGTTGACGACGATTCTAATGAATTCGAAGAATGTCAAATACTAAAGAGATAAAACTAAGAAAATACATGCAGAAGAAGCCCACGTTGCATGGGTGAAACGTACAACTATCGAAATCCATGACAATAAAGATTTTTTGAAGAGCTCCAACAACCTGTTCGATAAGTTTTTTTTCGTAGACAGGTGAGGAAATTTTTAAGATCCTTAGGTGGAAATCGGATTTCGTTAGGTACCCAGAAGGGACCGCTCTTGGGGTTACCCAGGATTCAAACCTTCTAAAACCTCACCTTCCTTTTCCCACGATGGAGCTCGGCCTGGTATTGTAAAACACGTTATTTCAATCCCACCTAACACCTTAGATGCATTCATATTTACGTACTTGACTCACCTGGTTGATTTTTTTGAGGGAGCGCGATTCGTAGTGGAAGATTTCCCCATTGATACTCCCAGCAAATATGTAATTGCCGTCAGGAGTGTAATGAGCCGAAAGGATGTCTCCACTTTGTTCTCTACCAAGGTAGAGAAGGATTAGTATCACATCAAACATTCCTGACACTAGCTTGAGAGTATAAATAATTGTAAGTAATAAAAACAAATTACAGAAAAGAGTTTTTTTCATATTTAAAACTAATGGAATTAGCTATTACTGAAGCAAAATATAGAAGTCTGCAGAATTGAAGCAAATTGTATTACCACAAAAAAGAATATGGGTTGTATAAATTTGACGTATAGAACAAAGGTTTTTGTAATACATAAGATTAAGTTTTCAGCTTGAAATTAATTTAAGTAGTCGTATTAATACAATTTTCATCGATTAATTACTGTATTAATGTTTGATGATACTCATTAGGAACCTTCTGTGGTCTAAATCATTCAATTTTTTGAGGGCCATTCAAAATTGGAGACTCCATATGTCATGGAATTTTCACTTTCATAATATGCAGCGCCTATGCCTATTAGTAGTCCCGGTCATGTCGAAATTCCTAAGCGAATTCGAAAGATATATCGAAAGAAATAGAGGTTTCGCAAATTCCAATTCATGTGTGAGCACACCACTATGATCTGATGACTAGTTTCATGAGTTTGCATCTGACTCCAACTTTTATTATTAAGATCGATAACCTGTGATGGATATGGTTAGTTGGCCCCTTCCCGATTTTAGATTCCGAGGCCTTCGGGGATGAATCAGACGTTACCAAGCGTCTGGGTCACCCTCTGAGCGTGTGGCGGAGCATAATAATGCATCCATCTGCTCGGAAGGGGCAACTATACCATTCCATCACCCTCACATGGTAGCAGAGCGTGGTTACGTCCATTGGCCCTTTTATTGTTTATTGTCCTGACCATCCTGCTGCCCCTTATCACTCGCTTCCCCCTTAGGCAGAATGCCTTTTAATAATACTCCTTTGAGTTATATCATACCCCTGCCCTATTTGTTGCCCCCCCCCCCCCCCATGAATGAGAGTAATTCTTCCATCCAGCCCTACTTGTTGCCCCCCCCCCCCCCCCAGCTTTTCTCAGAGCCCAGGGAGTGTGATGGATATGGTTAGTTGGCCCCTTCCCGATTTTAGATTCCGACGCCTTCGGAGATGAATCAGACGTTACCAAGCGTCTGGGTCATCCTTTGAGCGTGGCGGAGCATAATAATGCATCCACCTGCTCGGAAGGGGCAACTGTACCATTCCATCACCCTCATAAACCATAGAGCTTCCTTTAACTGCCAACTCTTACATTTTAATCGTGAATCGGTCATGAGATGAAATCCACACACATTCTCCTATTGGTCTGCTACAATCAAATGCTTTTAGCTTGTTCAGAGTCCCAATGATGTAGGTTTTGGTCTAGGTTTGTTGGACATTGGAAAAATGTTATCTAACATGTTAAGTTTGGTTACGGCTGTACTCCTACGGATCAGGCTATAAAAGCAGGAACACCAAAAACCGTGCTTCTAAATGGCAGTGATCAGGGAGACTGCGTGGTATTCGGGTGTTTAAGAAAACAGAGACCAACCATCGTCATCATAATTTCGCTAGTTATACCTCTCATTCCAATCTAGTTGTCCAACTAATCTAATCTTGATTAGAATACTTGTTTGTGTTCGAGATACAAGCATCCAGACCACCAAACAGACGCTAACACCACGCGTCCTCCGTATAACAGCCATCCAGAAACGTTCGGTAACCTTCGTGGAGGAGCCGAACCTATGCTTGTCCTGCCTTTAAAGTCTACTCTCCTACGTCCTGAACATATTTTTTTTTTTTTTAAACATACATCTGACTAACATTTTTCTAATGACAATTTCAAAAGAACTTGAAAGTAATGCTTGGTCAAGGTCTTCAGAATCGTGGAAAATTGATCGTACGTGAGAATACCACCACTTTGGCTGTGTTACGTTCAGATAAAACTGATTTCAAAGAGTTTTGATTCATTGGTCTCGGCAACCCAGTTGATAAAGGCATTTCTCTAAGGGGATGAATTTTGTCACGGTTTCTATTTACTTATGGACCTTTACATGGTATATGTGTTGCGTTGTTGCAGTGAACTTCGGGTCTCACATCCTCTGATTCTTCCAGTGGGAAACACTCATTCTCTAACCAACTTCATTCAAATCCCTTACGTTCACTTTAAAAATATTCAAATGAACAAATCTCATATAAAATTCACAATTACTTCGTGGATCTAGTCGTAACTTACATTTTGCCAAGAACTGTTAACTCAGGCTTATTCGGAGAAATTGTCAGCATTGGAGCTGATGACCCCGTTATCTGTTTGGAAGGTCGCATTTCTCAATCCAAAATCCCTTTCAGAATTCAAAATGAGTAATTGTCACGTTTGACAACGGCCAAAAGATCGTGGGCTCTTGTCGTGATGTAAATAGTGGTGATTTCTTGAAACATGTGTACTCACTGTACTACCTATTCATTATTATGGATTGAAATCTCCATCCACTGTAGTTACGCTTAAGAAATTTTCCATGGTAGTTCTATTTGAGGCATCCAGAAATTATCTGTTGAATTTCTTTCATAAGTATGTACTTATTAAGTTATACTTGATTCGAACAACATCTCTCTTTGAAATCAAGTAGGCACCTGCTTTTCCCAAAATCTCGTTGGACAACACTTTTTGTGCACAATAAAGCAAATTTGAGAGCAATTGAAGAGGTTACATCTCAAAAATTACTATATTCACTAGAGTGAATTTTGCAGGAAACGCAAAAATCTGTAGCACACTAATTTTAGCTCATAGGTTCACCCTTTTTTTTTTTAATTGACCGTTTTTTTCTTCTCTATTGTGTGGCTAAACTGTTGGATAGTCGGTGTAAATCGTGATTATTCACGTCAAATTTTAAATTTGTAAATTATGGATAAAGTCCGTTTTGACTGATACAAATGGATAGAGTATTTTTTGGCTGAAAACGTCGAATCTCTAAAATGACGCCTACTGAGGCGGATGGAGGACCTTTTTGATCAAAATACAGTAGAGGAAGTTGGACATGACTTGGAATTAGTACTGTATGATTGATAAATGGATAGAGTACCTACGTTTTGCTTGGAACACACCTCAACGGTTTGGTAGTTTTTGGTTGAAAACTCAATTTTCATCGCTCTTTTGGTTTATTATTCAATAATAAACCATTGTAATCGCTCTTGAAAAAAAATTCTAACCCCCCCTGAAAATTTCATGGTTTACGTTTCAAATCCGAATCTGCAATAACGAATTTTCCGTCCGTCCGCACGATTTCTCCCAAACGGCTGGAGCAAAAAATCTGAAATTTTCAGGAAAAATCCATGTTGGTCCGACAACGCCCCAATTCTTTAGCCAGCTCTCTCACTTAATTTAAAGTGTCCTTTAAGGGTTGTCAAAGTTTTGTAAAATCCCTAAAAATCTCAAAAAAAGTCAAGGCGGCCTAAATTTGTATTCTTTTTGAAGAACACTCCACGAGGAATCGAATGAGCACCTCCCCAGGTCCGTAGGTCAAACCATTCCTGATGTGTGGCATGATTTATGGTGCCAACATTTGCGTTATTTTGGTTTATTATTGTTTTTGTGTTGCTATCAGTAACCTAGTGACGTAGTGATGTAGTAATGTGGATACTCGAGTGAACTCCTAAAAGGCTTTGTAGCCGATACACGGGTTGAAGCATTCTGATAACCATAAAAAACGCTGCAAATTCTTCCACTGGGGTTTATTATTCAATTGGCTTGCGTTCATGATTTGAATTTCTTACTAAGCTTTGGAGTGTGCGTGTTTCACAGGTGATAGAGCGATTATTGAATTTCAGGAGATATGCATAGAGCACGTAAATCTGTTCTCAACCAAAATACCTATTTGGATTGATCAGTTGATCATATTTGTGTGCCTCCTGAAATTCAATAATCGCTCTATCACCCGTGAAACACGCACACTCCAAAGCTTAGTAGAAGTTCAAATCATGAACGCAAGCCAATTGAATAATAAACCCCAGTGGGAGAATTTGCAGCGTTTTTTCAATGGATAGAGCACGTTTTGATATGAAACGACTTCATTTTCGTGAAGAAACAGTTCCCAGACCCGTAACCAACCATTAGTTCGAAATTGAAAAAGATGGCGTTCAGTACTTTTTGCGATGCAACCTTCTCAATTTTGAAACATATACACCCTAAATGTTTGTGGCATTGGTTACCTTTTTGCTCGAAAAAGGTTACCCATTGTAAACTAGGTCATTCCAGTATGTATGAACAAAATTATGCTGAGTTTTTCGTTGTAATCGTTCTTCTAATCAAATCCATCAAATATGAGTTGGGAAAATAATTATGCCTGAATTCGATTGTTACATATGAATTTGGGCACTATCATACTCCTCTCTTCATTCATTTGGGAGTATGTCGGTGGCCCTTGGAAACCAGGTTGATCTAAACGAAATTGGTACACGTAGGTAAGTACAAGTAATCAACACAGTCACCCATCGGTAACATAACCTCCCGGCGTGAGAAGTCATAGGTTCGATCGGTTTTTTCATAATCTCTATTATCCAAAAGAAAGGATGTGGTTTGAGGCCCACCTCTCTAGTTGAGTGGCATCAAAGCTCCATCTTCAAGCCCAAGGCAGCGGCATTTCCTCCCTGAGTCTCGAATTCGCTGTGAAACTGCCCATTTTACGGCCATCTGGGTCTTCACTCTCACCCACCGGGTCACTTGCGAAAGAGGTTTCGACCATTTGTCGGACAGGACAATTGCTACTCTTTTCAAGAAGCAGTCGTACTCTTTATGAAGGGGCCCCTTGCAGGATAGCACTAAGGGGGTTAACGAGCCTCTCATACCCTCGATTGCCCTGTCATATTTTCTATGCTTTGCATTGGCTGCATTTGGGAAACAGATGTTTGAGAGCTGTAGGAGGAGGTGTCAGCATTAACTCCGCGGTTATCCAAATACATCCTTTCTACATCTCACAAACCGTGGATTTTTTGGTCTGCAACCAGTGTATTAGGGTGCCGTCTTCATTCTTCGCCAGTACTGGTTCGATTCCCACATAGTTAAATGCCTAGCTTGCCATCCTAGCCGCCTGGTCTCTAATCAGGTCATGACTATACTTGACCTGTCACCCTCTTTTGCAGTTTAAGGCATGATCCAGCAACTCTCTACAGGTAGGTTCGATCGGTTAACTTTTAATATATTTTGCACGTTTATACATTCGAGCATGACTGCGGTAGGGCATACAAGTAGGCGGATCCCCACCCCTACCGGTCTCTATACATCCCTTATCATATTTCCCTTATGCCTAAACAAACCCAAACACACTTAACTCAATTAATCACCAAGAAAAATGTGAAGTATAATGGAATCCAACAGCGGGGGTATTGCGGAAAGTACTTGTATTTCAAACAAATGTTCAAAAAACTTTAAAATTTGAAAGATACAATTCAATTTCTTTCTCGAAATAAACAAAAATGATCTGGGAGAAAAGCCTGTCTTCTCATTTGGAATAGCAAGATGGGGAACTCAGGCAGAGGGAGGGAAATATTTCAGCATCTTTGCTATGGCAGTGAGTGTATGGGTTTGTCAAAAAAGAGTATCTTCTTAGGTATTAAAGAGATGTCAAAGCTGACAAGACCAATGAATAGGCTTCACTCTTATTGTAAGGTTCCCTCTGGAAATTAAGATGTTCGCGAACATCTTGACTGCTCAATTCAACGCTGCTTCCCTGAATCATCCAATATCATGATGCTTGTTATGTTTCAATAATTCATTAATGGAATTATGAATTAGTAAATTCGTGATGCCTAAAGAAGATTTTTGGCTAGACAGTGTGTGCCTATTCCCGGTGGTACTTACCACTCATTTTTCTTTGTTTGAATTACAGCCAACATCTGATATCGTCTGGAAGAACACACACTTTCAATTTCGACGTAACTAGATTCCAAGAACCCTAGTAGTTGTCCACAGGTGCATTACCCTCTGTCGATGCAGAGATAGATTCTATCGATTTAGCTTTTGACTTGATTCACTCAACCATCGATTTTACGCAACATTAGACATATTAGTCAAAGCAAATAAATTATCAGTTCGAACATATTGTAGTTTACTCACCCAGGAAGTATGCGATGAAATGATAAATCACTATATAAGAACAAGATATATATTCTTGCAAAGGGAAATAATGGTCTTTGCTATGGCAGTGAGTGTATGGGTTTGTCAAAAAGATATCTTCTTAGGTATTAAAGAATGTCAGAATAAAGAGCAATGAATAGGCTTCACTCTTATTGCAAGTTCCCTCTGGAAGGCGCAGGCGTAAGAAAATGTTTGCGAACATCTTGTGCTCAACTAAACATTTGATTAAGATCAGAAATCGTGATGATCACTATTAATCAAATTTAGATGCTTGTTATGTTTCAATAATTCATTATGCCTTCCTTGTTGTGCCTATTCCCGGTGAATCGCGGTGGTACTTACCACTCATTCTTCTTTGTTTGAATTACAGCCAACATCTGATATCGTCTGGAAGAACACACACTTTCAATTTTGATGTAACTAAATTCAAAGACCTCTAGTAGTTGTTGTCCAGTGTTCTCATTTACTTCCACAGGTGCATTACCCTCAATTCAAGAAAAACTCAATAAATTGAACGGTTGGTTTAAAGATTTTTAATATAAATTCAATATATTCCTATATTTAAAACCCATTTTGTGAATAACGGTCAAGTCAGTGTGATTCACTACGGGCCATGACAAATACAATTGATCGTACAACATCTCTCTCTGTATTACGTTATAGGAATGGTAATGCTAATTATTCTCAACACACAAAGGCAGTTTTAATCATTGAGAATGAGAGACATCAATTTTCTACACAAATGACTCAATTCAATGTCAACGTATGAGTTTGAACTTAAAATAATACAAGATCATCGATAAACAAATAAAACGCGTTGCAAAATAATAAGTCCATAACTACAATGAATGCATACAAAAACGCAGGATGAATATTAGCGCTATCGCGAGAAGCTCTAAGATGTTGAGAGTCTGTGAGAAGGCTGTGATGAAGACCACTGGACGTGCCACAGTCTTTATGCAGATTTTTGCTCAGAAAGAGCCTTCTTTGTTATAGTTGTCCATAATCAATTCAACCACGTTCCATACGTCTTCCTTCCGTTCCTTTGAGAAAACCTGCAGATCAGAAAACACCAACAACTTAATTAAATTCAGCTTTAAAAGAAGTTAATAAGTTAGTTAATGGTTAGCTTTAACATCCACTTGACCTTAACATCCACTTCAGAGGTTTCAACTGCCAATGGTTTAATTTATTAACAGCGAGGGACAGAGAACCTCAGTGACACAGACCCCAGGTTTGATAGGTGACTGTAGAACTCGGAAAAGTGTTTTCCAAGACAGTTTGAAGTATGCAGGGCTTGATCTAGACAATTTTTGAGGGGGGGGCCAACTAAAATTGACCCCCCCCCCCCCCTAGTTTACCCACAACAAGAAATTCCTCGCAAATTAAACAAAAATGGAATAGGTAAACAAATAAATTAAGAAAAGTTGACATAGTTTTTATAAATTATAATTTATACAATTATTCACACTATAAATAACAATGGTATGTAGGTAGTAGTAGTATAGACTTTAGATGCGTCACAACTTAATCTCTAATGATTACTTTACGACTCTTTTTGGAGGCAAATTCTTTGATCACTTTATCAAAGCTAATGTTTGAGGCTCGCTTGTGTTCGATGGTAATAATGCTAAGATCAGTGAGTCTTTGTTGAGACATAGAACTTCTTAGGTGATTTCTGACCAACTTGAGCTTGCTGAAACTCCTTTCTCCGGTAGCAACTGATACTGGTAGTGTGAGGAATATTTTAAGTCCTGTTGTAATATTTGGGTACATTTCTTCTAGCTTGTTCTTCAAAATGAGTTCTAGTGTAGTGGAAGCACTAGACGTTTTCAAGTTATTATCTACTCCTAATGCAAAGCCTTTTTAAAACTTTCGATTTCAAATATCAACTCCTTTTTGTTCAAATCTTCCTTATACGTATCTGCCAACTCACCAGCTTTGAGTTTTAAGTCATCTAAGGTCATTTCATTAATTTGGCCGCCATTCAAAAACCCGAACTTGTCATTGATATTCTCTAATGATTTAAATCTGGTGCTCATTTCCATGATCAACATATCAGAAATTTGCAGCATGGATGCAATGAACAGCTCTTCAGGGGTGCGGGTTACAGCTTCATCTTCACAAAGTTCGTCATACATTGTTTTCCTTTTCCTCTTCCTTTTTTCTGTGAATTCTGGAGATATATCATTCATTTCTGCAATCAACTTTGCTTCAGAAAGTGCTTCAGACGGTGAATACTCTCGTGAAGTTTTCAGAAACTGACAAAGTCCTAGAATGTTTCTGGAAGCCTGGTCAACTGTTAAGTCTTCGCTTTGCAGAAACTTATTAACACCATCAATCTTTTTCAATTGTGAATACCAAAAACAACAGAAAACAATAAATTCTTTGCTGTGCTGCTAACTATGCTATTAGGGCTCTCAGTGTTTTCTACTCCGTTGCAATTTATATTGATTGCTATTGTAAAATTATTGTTTGTTTATTACGTTATGCAGTTTTGAAATTACTTAATTTACGTTCCTTATGACGTTTCGCTCGTCAAAAACTTTTACAAACTGTATTGAACAAATTTTCTGCAACCAGAAATTTGCCGCCCCTCAACCCTGCCGCCCGGGGCAACCGCCCCCTCTGCCCCCCCCCCTTGTTCCGCCCCTGGTAGTATGGACACCCAAACCATTCTTCCTTGCAACCCAATCCAAAAGTACAAAGCGAGTGGATTTTAATTGTACTTTAAATAACCAATATTACTCACGTCAAACCAGGATAAATCGTCAGTCTCTTTGATGCAAGGTACATCGACTCCATAGCATTGCATGGCCAAGTAAATGCAAGAAATGGCCACCAGCTGGGCCTTGTAGTCCAGAACGGCAGGATCATGGTAGAAATCCTGTATTACAAAGTAGCACAAGATTTTAGGTATATTTTATTCTGCACACAATTTTCTGAACAAAACTATATTTTCAGGAATACAAAAACCAGTTTGATATAAAAATAGAAATGATACTTGATGGATCAACCTAAATTTATGAAAAGCCTAAAAAATCAGTTACGCTGTACGTTCCTGATGATAAGATTTTTGTTGCTTCCTTACAACCAAAGGTGAACTCGAAGCTTTATGATCGGGCAAAAAGTGATTGAATCAAATTCCCAATTGCTTTCTGTGTTTAAAGGTGGGTTTACACGCTCAAGCCAGTTTGTACAGTTATATTGGTACGTGTGGACGCAGTTTGTGCAAGCCAGAAAATTTGGCTTGACAAAAGTCTTCTCAGACAGAAAATCAGAGGTTGGAGCTTGGCATCAGTGAAGTTCGAGTATGGACGTGGTTCAAGCTGCACCCACAATCTCGCACTGGCGCATTTGTTCTCTTCTCGAGTGTGAATCACGTTTCCCAACGCCTCAGCTTTTTTCTCTAGGAGCATCTAGAGTCAGATCGTGGTAGAACGTCCTGCACGCTGCCTAGCGAAGATGAGATGAACCTTCTGAAGATCAAAAACCACTTGAGTCCCGCTTTTTATGTGTTCCTCTCCCCATTTTAAGAGAGTAGTTACCTCTCAAGTTCTCTCCGTCATTGTTGAAGACAAGGGTTAAAAACCACCCAGTTTTTTCTGTGATCTTAAAATGTAGTCCAAAAACTTAAGCTTTCCATCGGTATTCTTTCGATTTTGTTTGCATTCTACCCAGTTTTTTCTCTTAGTTGTGGTTCATTTAGGCCCAGAAACGTAAGAAAAAGCTGAAAATTGTCGAGATTCTATAAATTTTACTGTTTGAGTTCATTTTGACTTACTATTTCTAATAAGTCTATGTGATTGGATAGAAAAAAATTTATTTTCTCTCAAACATTGTCATTTTACGTTTCAATCTGCCTAGATTCCAAGACTGCCATGTTCGTCCACCGTACAGTTGGTTTTTCCACAACAAAAAAATCTTTCTTGCATCAAATTCTGTGTTTATAAACCACTTCAAATGCGTCAGTGTGTGATGAAAAAGTTTTGCCTTATCAAAGTATTATATACAGGGGAAAGACATTTTTCATGCAAGACATCAGTACCTACCTACATTTGCGATCAGCTCACAATTTCTACAAGAATATTCAGAATTTGGTGAGACATAATTATTTTGTTCGGAAGAAATTGGAATAGAGTGTTGAAACTTGTTCTGCAGCTGGTTCATAATGTATATGCATACTCTTTCCCACGTGAACCTCAATGGTATACGCTTTTACAAGTATTTTCAATGAATAATTAATTAATTTCTCCTGACTATATTTCTTTTTAAATTTAATGCTGACTTAGTGAAAAACTATTTTGAATTTTCCTAGGAAACCGTTCCTTGGATCTCAAATTTGACCACGCCAATTGATCGGGCATCAAAAAAATGCATAGAAGTAGCAAATAAACTGAAAAAAGAAAAAAAATTAAATTATTACTTGTAAGCCGACGAGATCTGAATACCTTTTTTCATAAAGGGCAAATATCTGGTTTCCTACAGATTAGGCTCGGTTCTACAGACTACAGACCTATGGACGTGGATTCACCTTGCCTCAGAAGAAAGGGAAGGTTCGTCCAATTCTCGCCAAATAGTGCTCAGGCCGTTCTACCACGATCTGACTCTAGATGCTCCTTTTTTCTCTTCTCCTCGTGTGAATCACATTCCCCCCATAACCCAGTATCTGTGGAGAGCTCATTTTTCAATCGTTTCACTGTTCAAAGCTATTTTGCTAACTTCATGTCGAAAACACATGATAAGAGTTCCTCTTCATCCATGATAACAATTACTTTTAAAAACACCCAAGAACGAGAAAACAGCAATACAATACCTACTCTCGATTGCATATGTTTTTAAATGAGCCCCACGTTTTCCCTGAAGCACAACTGAACGTGTGGGCGCTACCAAGTTGTTCAGTTCAATTAGCACAAACTGGCTTGTGCAAGCCAGTTTGCACAAACGGATTGAGTGTGTAGACCCACCTTAAGACTAGTTGTCCACTGGGAACAGTAAGCTAACGCCATTCGTACAAAATCAAGTGATTGCATCATTCCACGCCCAAATGCTTGTATAGGATGCCTCGTTACAACAGTATTTCCAATGATTCCTAAAACGAATTTTTGGCTTTGGAATTATCACCATCAAGAGAATAGTTCATCGAATTTTCTCATTTGTGGCGTGACCTTCGAATCTATGACAATTAGCACTTCTTTTTTCGAATGAAAAAGAAGGAGATGTAGGTGCTTGAAAACATCTACTCAACACTCGAAAAATTAAGTAGGCGATTTCCTTGCTTTTCAGTCCACGTTTTCAACTTCTGTTTCACAACTATTCGTCTGAAAAATTGCATGGGATTAGAGCGAGTTCGTAGGAAACTAACGAATGATCCAGGGATAATAGATGTGGAACTCTCTCTGAATCACATGTTTGGATTTGGATGAATTATAGTTGGGTCAGTATAGGAAGTTATGTAAAGGCAAGGAAGTGGGGAAAATCAGCTGACCGCAGTCTATCACTCCCTCTACACTCATCGTACACTTCCCCAATGTCTGCAAGCCCCACTCTCCTGCTGATTTCCCTCCTCATGGCAGGGACTGGAAGTGGGCGGTTGATCAGATGAGGAGGTAGGGATGGGGCATCAGGATGCTACTTCCCCTCTTCCCGAGGCCCATCTGGCAATGGAGCAGGAGTACCATCTGATGTAAGTTCTTATCTGACCCGACTATAGTTCAAAGCTTACTGCATTCAGTAAACCTCTAGCCTAAGAGCTCATTGGATTCGTACAGAGTAGCTCCTGCATGACAGATTTCATTTCCATCGAACCAAAATTAGTGTGTACTCATCAATAATGTGAATTTCCTAAGATGTCAATTTCTCCTATTGGTTAAATTTGGTCCAATTTGGGGGCTACTTTGGTACAGGATGCAGGATGGTGAGCTCTGAATTTTTGTTTGTTTGTTGAGCTACTTATTGGATTAGTAATAACTATTGTGTAAATTCAACTATTCTATTGGGTGAGAAAGCTCGACCACCACTTGGCAGACCTACGTAGTTCTGATTTTTGGGGATCTTATGGAGGCCCATGGCCATGGAATGGACATTTCCTAATTGTTCAGGTTACATTTTGTTTTGAACAGGGATTTTCTTTTCATGCTTTCCAATCGATTTTTCTTCCACGAATTATTTGATAATTTCGAACTCGAACAGTTTTCGAAGTTTTGCTTCTCAAACAACCAAGCTTTGGAATCTTCTCCGCAGATAATACATTTTTGTCGTACGCCACCAAAATGTCTACTTTGGGGCAGTAGCATGAGGAAATTGTGACACTATGTTTTTACTTGGGAAGAACTGGCGAAACAGCAGGCAAGGAATGTCTTAAATTTGAAGGACAGAAACCGATACCACTATTGTAACAGCACATATTTTCTCATCTGTTTAGGAAGGTTGAATGAGAATTCAAATCAGCAATCATGAACTCCATTATACTATCCCTGTTGCACCCAACCACAAATATGACATTATGAAATGTAGCTTTCATTGAGCTGGTAGGTATGAAAGAGAGGAGCGTGCTACTTAAACATATCGCACAATTTGTCAAGTAGTTATTTACCTGAAGAAAAGAAAAGGATGCTTGAGAAATAGGAGTCGATTCCCACACTGCCCTGGACAGCCAAGACTTGAGTGTGATCAAGTAGTGCATCAGGTACTGTAAAGAAACGAATTTGTTCATTCAAACGCACAAAGATGAGTAGGAGTGGCACAAAGGAAGTATTTATGAAAAGGAGCCATGTACTCCTTTCACGAATAACCTATCACAAAACTCTAGTTTGGATTGAACAATTATATTTTTGGTTGAAGTTTAATTGAAGTGAAACAGCAGTGGTCTTTTGAAAACAGCTAACTAATTCATAGTAAATCTCATATGAAATTGCGAGATTCTCATCAGACTAAGTTGAGACACTGAATTCTGTTAACTGAGCAACTGTATCATAAAAGTTATACGATTAGGAAGCATGCTAAACCAATTTCCATCATCAACAACTACATTTTAACTTCCATTTGTCTTGTGAGCCTAGAAGGCAATTCAGTGCAACCACTATCATAACAACAAAGAGCCATCATAACCATGATACTCTCGTTTTACACAAAGGTTAGTTAATGATTTACTTTTTGATGATACTTCTGATAAGCTGATGACAGCAAAAAGTTAAAACATCAAAGTTATTGAGATAGATTTATTGTAATAGGTACCATTATATTTTTTTCTGATACTGAACTCCCGCAATTTAGGATTCATTGAGTTCAAAAAAAGGTGTTTGCTTAAAATAGTTATACTGCAAGGCCAATAGTTATACTGCGCCATAATATTAATTGACAGTTATACATTTTTGACATAATTTTTTTAAAGTATAAATTAAAGTAAAATTGAGGGGGTCTGTGCAAGAATGGAATTTTTCAATTCATTTATTCATTTTTCTCCGACGTTTCGGAGTGGTAACACACTCCATCATCAGGACATTCTACCTAGGGGACAACATACAATCCAATATTATTTATAATGCCTCACACCACTGCTACCTGCAATGTAGTTTAATTATTAAAGATAAATTAAATGTACCCGAAATAATGTTGTATTGCTAATATGTATTGTTGATCACTGTAGTTTATCAGGTAGGATTACGAAAGGCTGGATAAATAGAAAGGTAATAATAATTGGTAATAATAATAATTTGAATTATTCAAAGTAATAATGTAATTTTTTAAAACGCTGCAAATTCTTTCACTGGGGTTTATTATTCAATTGGCTTGCGTTCATGATTTGAATTTCTACTAAGCTTTGGAGTGTGCGTGTTTCACAGGTGATAGAGCGATTGAGTTTCAGGAGAAATGCATAGAGCAAAATCTATTCTCAACCAAAATACCTATTTGGATTGATCAGTTGATCATATTTGTGTGCCTCCTGAAATTCAATAATCACTCTATCACCTGTGAAACACGCACACTCCAAAGCTTAGTAGAAATTCAAATCATGAACGCAAGCCAATTGAATAATAAACCCCAGTGAAAGAATTTGCAGCGTTTCATAAAATATCAGAATGCTTCAACCGTGTATCGGCTACAAATCCTTTTAGGATTTCACTCCATTATCCAGGTTCACTACATCACTAGGTTACTGCATATCAAAACAAAAACAATAATAAACCAAAAAAACGCAAATGTTGGCACCACAAATCGGGAATGGTTTGAGCTACGGACCTGGGGAGGGCTCATTCGATTCCTCGTGGAGTGTTATTCAAAAAGAGTCCAAATTTAGGCCGCTTCGACTTTCTTTGAGGTTTTTAGGGATTTTACAAAACTTCGACAACTCTTAAAGGGCACTTTAAATTAAGTGAGAGTGCTGGCTAAAGAATTGGTGCGTTGTCGGACCAATATTGATTTTTCCTGAAAATTTCAGCTTTTTTGCTCCAGCCGTTTGGGAGAAATCGTGCGTTCGGCGGACGGAAGGAAAAATTTTTATTGCAGATTTGGATTCTACACCCTTTGAAACGTAAACCATGAAATTTTCAGGGGGTTAGCATTTTTTTTTTTCAAGAGCGATTACATTGGTTTTTTATTGAATAATAAACCAAAATGTCGTTATTGTACGTATGATGCTAGTGGTTTGGTTATTTTATATTAGGATTCATATTTGACCAGTGAGTGAGCAGATAGCTGCTAATAATAATGACGTGGATGAACGTCCAAAAGAAACTGTAAGTATAAAATAAAAGGTAACTTATTCTTAGTAGTAGCGATATTAAAAAACCCTGTGGTGTGGGGTATTACAAATAATATTGGATTGTATGTTGTCCCCTAGGTAGATGCCCTGATGATGGAGTGTGTTACCACTCCGAAACGTCGGAGAAAAATGAATAAATAATTAAACAATTTCAGCCTTCGTGAAAAAATCATTCTTCCTGGTGGATAACCTATATTGGTTCATCTGTATTTAAGAACAAGTTTTGCCATATAAGTCCTTCTTGCTCAGGCCTCCTCAGTTAACGTATGTACCAAATTAAACGGGAAATATAGAAGAAACCAGTGACTGATGAAATCATGATGTTGATTAGTAATAATTGTAAGTAGAAGGGGGTTTCGTACTTTATGTGCGGTAGGAACTTGGAGTTGGAATTTGAGGCCTCTCATAACAAGGAGCTCCGATTGTACGATGGCGTCCCTCCTCAGCCAATACTCTTCCTTCAGGTCCAACGGGGAGGAGCCTCTGTGTAGAGTTGCGTGGGCTACGTTCACTACGTCCCTCAACTTGTAAGTTTCGTCCCTCATTTTACCAGCAATGTACAGGCAGGTGGCTCCGATCAGCTGAATTAAAACAAGTTAAATCGAATAGCTTAGTTGAGCAGATACAGATATGGGTTAAGATGGATAGAAACGACGATGAAAACCTGGTTGTTTGAGCGTGTGTATGTACATGGTGCAGTAGTGATGGGAAACTATTGATAGTCATATCGATAGTTTTTGAAACTATCGATAGTAGTATTGGCAACCTAAAAAAAATATTGGTTTTTTGAAATCATTTTTTGAAAAATGTTGAAAAGAAAACCCGATGCTTTCCCCACTAAGTTATCGAAGTTTTCCCCACATGGAAGTTTATCGAAGAGGAAATAATAAAAATATATCAGTTGAAACAAAAACGTATATTAAATTGAACAATCTCAATCTCACAATATTCTTATTTTTCAAACCCTTAAAGTAATAGCTTTGAGAAGAAACTGTTTATTGCATTAAATTTTACAACTTTCTGCATATTGCTTCCGAGTCTACCAAGGTAGCGTCAGCATTGTTTTCAATTTCGGAATGTGAAATTTTTTCTGTCTCAAATCAAAAATTCCACTCGCATTTTGCGTTTTAGACCTTTCTGAACAATTTTGGTTCCGTGTCTGTCTGTGTGTCTGTCAGCAAATCCTTGTTACGGGCAAAACTACACGAAGTTATAGTCCGATTTTGATGGAATTTTCAGGGATTGTTCGGTTTGATGTGTAGATTGTCCCCTATGAGTTTCATGACTCCCGAATCAATAGTAGCCTCTGAGCATGCGCAAACGGTTTGAAATCCTATGGTTTCATGACCCACCGGATCAATAGTAGCCTCTGCGCATAAAATCCTTGTTACGCGCATAACTCTGGGAGTTCTTGACCAATTTCGATGAAATTTTCAGGGATTGTTCGGTTTGATGTGTAGATGGTCCACTATAAGTTTCATGACCCCCGGATCAATAGTAGTCTCTGCGCATGCGCAAACGAAATCCTTGTTCTGCGCATAACTCCGGGAGTTCTTGACCAATTTCGATGAAATTTTCAGGGATTGTTCGGTTTGATGTGTAGATGGTCCCCGATGAAATTTTCAGGGATTGTTCGGTTTGAATGTGTAGATGGTCCCCAGTAGTTTCATGACCCCCGGATCAATAGTAGCCTCTGCGCATCCGCAAACGTGAAATCCTTGTTACACGCATAATTCCGGGAGTTCATGACTGATTTCGATGAAATTTTCAGGGATTATTTGGACTGATGTAAAGATGGTCCTCGTGAGTAACAAAGAGAAAATAAAGTTTTAGCCTCCTGCATAACAATAAATTTTTTGCCAATAGAATGCAAAGTATTGATCACCAGCTCCATTACGCACAAAGTTTATTGTAGCTAATTAATTTTTCTTTGTAAGCAATTTCAAGGCACGGCATATTTGAAGCAAAAACTAGGGTTTTTGCACAAATTTTGGTTCCTTTAGCTAGAAACTTGCAACCGTAAATGAAATTTCAAGTGGAACTCCACGAACCCAGTTTTTCGAGTGTGGCGTCTTACTTTGCTCTGGTTTAGGAGCTCGAGAAACTCGTAGAAATAAAGAGTGGAAACTACTCCCAAGTGATTGATTATTTTATTCTAAAACCATGCAGCGGAACAAATTTGCATTTGTCTCATATTTACTCCTTCAAACAAAATTCTATAAAATTCATTACCTACCTCTGCAGAAGGAATTTCGGAATCATCAAACCACAATTACAAGGAATAAAAATGTTGACCCCTTGGGATCCCTTACATCCAGCTTTTATTGTATTCAGCTAATTTTAGGGGACAGCTAACTGAAAACAGACATAACAGTATCCTTGCATATTAGAAGCTAAGGGGACTGTCCACACAATTAGCTCTCAACCATGGTAACTGACAGCCTGTCAGTGACAGGCTTACTCCACGAAGTCCCGATCTCAACGTATACTATGTGGGTACATTTAGGTTTATTTTTGAGCAATCAATTGCTCATGTGAGAGGAATTCCTCCTTCTCCGGCTCGATAAAATTTAGAAACGAAGATTTTTTAATAACACTTACATATCGGTCGTACGTACTGGGATCGAAATCTCTGAAAAACTGATGATACAAGGACGAGGCTGTAGCTATGGTAATGGGATGCGCCTTCAATTTATACCCTGCAATAGGCAAACAAAACAGTAGTTAGTTTCGGTAACATCGAATTTGAAGAACCAAAGATTTTGAAAAACGAGTGAAGGTTTGACTAAGGTACACAACATACCGCATTCGAATATATAACGTGCTCCCAGGAAGGAATTGTTATAATTCTTATAGTCCACCCTCCTGGATTTAAACTTGAGCTCTTCGTGCTCTCTTTGGTGGCTCATCAAATCAATCAGGTTGGTGTTGGGCTGATTCATATTCTGATAGTTCCCCGGCGGCGAAGCGGACATCTTCTTGGCTGGAGAATAAAACCAATATTTAAGAGGAGGTGAATGCCTAAGAAGTGTGCGAAATCCTTGTTACTTAAAAAATGTTATTAGTTTGAAACTAGCATGAGGAATCTGAAATTTGGCTGATAAATCCACTACGTGGGAATTGAAATACTACCTGGCTCAAAGAAGGCGTTCATGGCTATTGTTTTGTGAGAAAATAAATAATTTATGAGACGATAAATTCTAAGGAAAAAAACAATAAAATTAATATTGTAAAAAGAAAATTATAATTAATAATTGCGATGAAGGAAGCAGTAAAAGACGCCGAATGTTTTCAGGTTGGTGTTTTTCGTGTTTGTTTGTTTGTTGTCGAGTTTATCCTTAGGGCGGACAGATGACTTTGAGTTGGCGACATGGAAGAGAAACTCTCCCTGTTCCATGCTCCATCCTTCTTTTGTCTCTATTATCGCACAGTAACTCTTACAGAAACAGGTTTACTGCCTTCCAGTGCACGATAGGCAATACGGCTTCACAAGTAACCAACACCGCTTCATAAGTAAGTTTGGTTTATTATTCAATAATAAACCATTGTCAAATTGCTCTCCGAAAAAAAAAAAAAAAATTCTAACCCCCCTGGAAAATTTCATGGTTTACGTTTCAAAGGGTGTAGAATCCGAATCTGCAATAAAAATTTTTTTGTCTCGGATGGCTCCAAATGGCTGGAGCAAAAGATCTGAAATTTTCAGGAAAATCCATCTTGGTCCGTGACGCCCCAATTCTTGAGCCAGCTCTCTCACTCAATTTAAAGTGCCCTTTAAGGGCTGTCAAAGTTTTGTAAAATCCCTAAAAACCTCAAAACAAGTCAAGGGGCCTAAATGTGCACTTATTTTTAAGAACATACCTCGAGGAATTGAATGAGCCCCTCCCCAGATCCGTAGGTCAAACCATTCCCGATGTATGGCCCGATTTATGGTGGCAACATTCGCGTTTTTTGGTTTATTATTGTTGTAGTGAATGTGACAGCGTCGAGTTGTAGTGAATGTGGTTACTGGAGTGATAGCCGATGTGGATATTTGTATTTTATAGCCGATACACGGGTTGAAGCATTCTGATATGCATGAAACGCCGATAATATATAGGTAAATATTATTCAATATTATTACTGGGGTTTATTATTCAATATTATTACTGCGGTAAATAAGTATTCTTTCACTGGGGTTTATTATTCAATTGGCTTGCGTTCATGATTTGAATCTTACTAAGATTCGGAGTGTGCGTGTTTTACAGTTGATAGAGCGATTATTGAGTTTCAGGAGGTATGCATAGACCACGTAAATCGGTTCTCATCCAAAACACCTATTAAATATCATCTTGTGACAAATTTTGTGTGCCTCCTCTACATCAGTCCACCTTTGGCTACATCGTTTAAATTTGGATTTGGGGTTTTAACGCAATACGAGTGCTAAAGGACTTGATAAATTATAGATGTTTTTATTGTGGGGGGGTATTGAGGTTCAATAAAAAAACGCTGCAATTTCTTTCACTGGGGTTTATTATTCAAATGGCTTGCGTTCATGATTCGAATTTCTACTAAGCTTTGGAGTGTGTGTGTTTCACAGGATAGAGCGATTATTGAATTTCTGGAGATATGCATGGAGCACGTAAATCTGTTCTCAACCAAAAGACCTATTTGGATTGATCAGTTGATCATATTTGTGTGCCTCCTGAAATTCAAAAATCGCTCTATCCTGTAAAACACGCACACTCCAAAGCTTAGTAGAAATTCAAATCATGAACACAAGCCAATTGAATAATAAATCCCAGTGAAACACATTTGGCAGCGTTTTTTTTTCAAATCAACGTTGCTCAATATTATTTTTAAAACTTCATTATTATTATTAGGGCCACTTTCACCAACCAGTTCAACGCGCCGTTTAGGCTAACGCCTGAATTTAACTCCATCGTTAGACCAATTTGTCTTTCTCCACAGAGCCCCAACGCCTGTTAGTATTAATGAGCTTGTCAAACTTTAATCGGCCAAATTCGTTCAATTAACTTGTTAATGGACTGATTAGCCTCGCCATATTTTTTTCTTGCAAGATGTTGGTTCAGATGGGGGAATTGGTGAAATTCACTATGGGCGAGATCTGGAGAATACGCAAGGGTGGTCCTAGGCTTACATTTTGGGGGGGCGGGGGGGGGTCATTGTTAGAAAATGTAATACATTTTTTTATCAAACCAAAGCCAAGTCCTTACTTAAAGACTCAGTTTAATTCATATTTAATCACTTCACTTGACGGTTTTTAATCCAGGTTAAAATTAATCCCAACCCGATTAATTCCCGTACAATAATTATCAGAGGAAGAAAAAAGTGTGTTTGTAAAATAAGCTTATTATAAACCATAAAATTAAAAATTTGGGGGGGGGGGGGGTCTTGAGAGCGCCCCCCTGGGACCGCCCTTGAGACTGCGGTGGATGGCCAAAAACGTTGATACGCAAAATTTTCTTGTTTCACGACAACGCTCGTCCACACAGTGTTCATGAAACTCAAAAGCTTTTCGAGTCATTCGGATGGGATGGGGTTGCACCCAGGAATCGTTAGTGGGCCTCCTCATTGTTTCAGGAGCCAGTGACATCCCTAATTCCTTCATCCAGCATCTCTTTATCCTGAATGGGCGTTAAGGCCGAGTACATGCCGTCTCTGAAGGCTCCCCAAAGAAAAAGATCCGTGTTAGATTAGGAGATTGGGAAGGCCGTCGCAGTGGACCACGTATGCCGATCCAACGATTTGGGAAATGCAAGTTCAAGTGAGATTGAACATTCCAGACATTTTGCGCTGAGCATCCGTCTTGTTTAGAAAAGATGTTGGCTCAGTTGCCGGAGGATGGTGAACATCAATGAAGTGCTTACTTTGTGGGAAGAGCAATGTTCAAATTTGCACGTCTGACCCGAACTGTCTGGTCCATGAGAGCACTTATGTACGTGTTTGGCTCACAATTTGAGCAATTTTTGGGAGAGAAAAAACACATAATTTCTATTTATTCATTTATTGGTTTATTATTCAATAATAAACCATTGTAATCGCTCTTGAAAAAAAAAAAAAAAAAATTCTAACCCCCTCTGAAAATTTTATGGTTTACGTTTCAAAGGGTGTAGGATCCGAATCTGCAATAAAAATTTTCCGTCCGTCCACCGTACGCCGTACGCACGATTTCTCCCAAACGGCTGAAGCAAAAAAGCTGACATTTTCAGGAAAAATCCATGTTAGTCCGGCGACGCCCCAATTCTAAAGTGCCCTTTAAAAGTTGTTGAAGTTTTTTAAAATCCCTAAAAACCTCAAAAAAAGTCAAAGCGGCCTAAATTTCTACTCTTTTTGAAGAACTTTCCATGAGGAATCGAATGAGCCTTCCCCAGGTCCGTAGCTCAAACCATTCCCGATTTATGGTGCCAATATTTGCGTTATTTTGGTTTATTATTGTTTTTGTGTTGATATCAGTAACCTAGCGACGTAGTGATGTAGTAATGTGGATACTGGAGTGAACTCCTAAAAGGCTTTGTAGCCGATACACGGGTTGAAGCATTCTGATAACCATAAAAAAAAAAGCTGCAAATTCTTTCACTGGGGTTAATTATTCAATTGGCTTGCGTTCATGATTTGAATTTCTACTAAGCTTTGGAGTGTGCGTGTTTCACAGGTGATAGAGCGATTTCAGGAGATATGCATAGAGCACGTAAATCTGTTCTCAACCAAAATACCTATTTGGATTGATCAGTTGACGTATTTGTGTGCCTCCTGAAATTCAATAATCTCTCTATCACCTGTGAAACACGCACACTCCAACGCTTAGTAGAAATTCAAATCACGAACACAAGCCAATTGAATAATAAACCCCAGTGAAAGAATTTGCAGCGTTTTTCCCTAGGGAGATAGTTCGGTATACGTCCCCACTTTTTTCAATGTCTAGTTTCATTGCTTGGAATGTTTGAAACATAAATGCTGTATATTATTCATATAATTAATACATGAAATCTAGTTTACGAAATACTCCTCAAAATTTGAAAAAGGTGGTCGGGTGTGCTTGCAAAAGAGAGAACAAAATACGGGCGCATAACGAACTACACCTGTACTGTTTACTTAAGATTTGAATAGGCACCTAATATCATAACTTTTTCACTATCAAAACTTGTCGGTCTGAACGAACCAAGTTTGTAAGGCGCTCACACCTGCTCTCAAGCCTAAGTCAAATAGTTGAAATCTTTAGCTTTTCCACATTCTTCCGACGATCTGAAGATTTCGTAATTGGGTATTTAGTCAACAACTCCCTCGTTGAATAATCTTCCAACGGTAGTTAAATAACGCTGGTCGGATTTAATCGGAAGAGGTCAAACGGCGTTAGATAAAAAAATAAATCACTTCTTCCACTGGAATCTCTCTGAATGCTACGAGCCCCTCGTCAGGCAGGTCCCTCGTCGTGTTACCGTCCGCATGTGGTCTGAAGTTGATTCGCTCAAAAAAAGGTTCTGCAGGCTTGATCCGACCCACGATAACCGTTTCTTGAGGTGATTCACTGCGAGAAATGGCTGGTAACATGAGTGGAAATTTTTGGAAGACGACTAAATTTGTAAGTCTCGATAGCATCATACATCTGTATATACTATCTGTAGCTATAAAATTAGTAAAAAGTGTGACTCATGCACGTCAAATTTGAGTTTTCGTACCTAGTTAATTACGTAACCAATAATGCTAAAGGACAACGTTGCGTTGTTCTCAATCTCTAGGTGGATACCCTTCTTCAGAAATGTTAACAATTGGTGAACGGTTTCCATTCTACTATTATCATTAAAATTAATGATAAAGCTACGACAAAAAAAATCAGTATTGGAATGTTTTGGGTACTTCGTGATTTTTGTGCAATCAAAACCATAAATCCCATAAAACCATACATCGGAAATGGTATGAGCTACGGACCTGGGGAAGGGCTCATTCGATTCCTCATGGAAAGTTCTTTTAAAAAAAGTCCAAATTTAGGCTGCCTTGACTTTTTTTGGGGTTTTAGGGATTTTACAGAACTTTGACAACCCGTAAAGGGCTTAAATTAAGTGAGAGAGCTGGCTAAAGAATTGGGCCGTTGTCGGACCAATATTGATTTTTCCTGAAAATTTCAGATTTTTTGCTCCTTCCGTTTCTGAGAAATCGTACGTACGGCGTACGGCGGACGGACGGACAATTTTTTATTGCAGATTTGGATTCTAAACCCTTTAAAACGTAAACCATGAAATTTTCAGTGGGGGTTAAAATTGTTTTTTTCAAGAGCGATTACAATGGTTTATTATTGAATAATAAACCTCCTTGTTAGCCCCTCCCTCCCAGCCGTAGCTTTCATCTCTGTTTACTAGCTCCCCTCCTCTGAGCTAGAATCCCATATTTGTAGGTTGCATAGGCAATTTTTCATCTTCGGTACTTAAATGTATAAAATTAATCATTTAAATGCAATGGCTATTGAACCATAGAGGTCCACTGTCCCGCTTTTTGGTTTCTATTTGTACAGATGTCCTATTGACTCTCTGTCTAGATATTTGTTTCTTTTTTAATCTTTATTGTTAAATTGGGCCTTTGGCTCGTGTAACCTAATAAATGGATAAATTAAAAATTAATAATTTGCAGAGGGGGAAAGTAATTGCATTGAGGAGAGAAGATCAGTCGGTATGGGAACGAAGAGCTTCCCTTTCGCCATCAAACGTGAGGAGGTTAACGCGAGCAGGCGTCAAAGTCATCGTTCAACCTTCCAATCGCCGTGCATATCCCATTCAGGTAATGAAATCCAAGTTTGCTCTCAGTTATTTAGAAACTTATTATAGCTTTTCCAAGTCGAATTGAGAATTTTCCAAGTCGAATTGAGGATTTTCCAAACCAAATTGAGATTTTTCCAAACCAATTTGAGAATTTTCCAAACCAATTTGAGAATTATCCAAACCAATTTGAGAATTTTCCAAATCAATTTGAGAATTTTCCAATCTAAGAAACTTTCACTACTAAAAAGGAAGAGGGAGTTTTTCAAACCGAGTTGACAATTTTGTAAGGCAATCCAAGACTTTTATTGAAAACAAAATTAGTGAAGCAGAATGAAAGAATAGCACTTTATGAACTAATCAACATTGAAATCAAAAATACAAAATGAACGAAGAATACTTCATAAAAATTACGGTCTTGTTAAGAACAGAAAAAATCGAGGCTACTCTGCGTTTGGCTGGTCTATTGAAGTCAACAAAAACAAAAATTCGTTCATTTTGTGTTTCTGATTTCAATGTTAATTTGTTCATAAAGTGCTCCTTAAAATTTTTTTTCTACGGCGATGCCTATTCTTTTATTTTGCTTCACTAATTTGGTTTTCAATAAAAGTGTTGGATTGCCTAAAAAAAATTGTCAATTCGGTTTGGAAAACTCCCTCTTCCTTTTTAGTGGTGAAAGTTTCTTAGATTGGAAAATTCTCAAATTGATTTGGAAAATTCTCAAATTGGTTTGGAAAATTCTCAAATTGGTTTGGAAAAATCTCAATTTGGTTAGGAAAATTCTCAGTTCGACTTGGAAAATTCTCAATTCGACTTGGAAAAGCTATACTTTGGAAAGTATTTTCCTTACATCCTCTAAATTAAACGAACACATAGATGTCAAAATTTAGAGTCTAAAAACTTATAAAATATACGTAATACATGAACAGAATAAAGTACTGCAAGCGTAATGACTAACTGTGCCGTAAAAATCACAAACCAAGATATTGGTACCTTCGAATTCTGCGACCGGTCCGGGTTTGTGATCAAAGCCCATCGGTTTTGGGATCATTGACTAGTTGTAGCAAGATGATCATATGACAAACGTTCGTTTATTGAGATAGGTACATACCTGGATAATTTTTTTTTAAATTTATTTATTGTTACAACTGATTCAATATACAAACCATCTAGCAACTTAATTTATAATGAAGTAATATCACTTTTTGTGGTTCAGTAGTTCATTATCTAAGACCACTACAAGTCACAAACACTAATTAAGCGTCTGGTCACAACTAGGTCCAGCGGCTTGGTCCTCTTGAGTCGCCGTGCCTCTTCTCTGTTGTCCAGGGTATACAGGATTTCGAGATTTTGGTGTCTGTGCAGCCGAATTTCGTGATCCGCTGCAATTCTTTTTATCGCGTCTCTCACCATTTCCACTTTGAGGTCGCGGTGGAGATCAGTTGTCCTGATATACCAGGGTGCGTTGACAATACTCCTTAAGATTTTATTTTGGAGTGTCTGGACATTACTGTTGCTCGTGCAGCCCCATAGTTGGCAGCCATAGGCCCAGACGGGTTTAATCATTTGCTGATACAACAGCAATTTGTTATGGGTGGATAGTTGAGATTTCCTACCCAGCAACCAGTTCACCTCTTCTTTTTTCTTTTTGACGTGTTCTTTCCTGAGCTTAGCGTTGACCTCAGTATTTGAATACGGAATTTCTTGTGAATTTTGGTGATTGTTTTGTCTTTTTGACGTGTTCTTTCCAGCGTATCTTGGCATCCAGTCGTCAGAATTGCCCAGATACCTGGTGAATAGAATTTCCTTGTGAATAATTATCTTTCATTGATGGCGATCCCAAACCCGTTGGCGACCTTCCCAGCCACGCTTCGCCGCTCATGGTCCCAAACCCGTGACAGCCGGTTGCAGATTGCAGCCACAAGTTGCCTTATGTGCATTGACAAACGGACCATTCCATGGGGGAACGCAAGCTGTTTTTTAGGATGTCCATGTGAAGCAAAGGCTACATCAATTGAAAGATGACTATTAGAATTGGTCCAGGAGGATGTGGAACAACCAAAACATGAGAAAAAAAGGAATACAAATCCGTTCCAGACCATTTTAAGCCTGAATAGACCGAAATTGAGTGTGTGTGTGTTTTATATGTAAATGAGATAGGAATGACCTAAGGATACCAGTATCTGAGCTAAAAGCAGTAGCTACTAACAATATCAATGTTATGGCAGCGACAGTGGCAATGCGCGGAGTGGGGTGCGGGAAAAGTGCCATGCAGTTACCCGAATTGGGCACCTCATCTGGAGTGCTTCGTGTTATCACCACCCGCGTTCTACTGGGCTTTTTCTCAAATTGATGGTAATTTTATAGGGCCACTTTCGAGCATCCCTCTCTCCCTCCTTCATCTTCCTCAACTTCCCAATACCTGGGGTTGGTGTCGGGTAAACCTGGGCGTCTTCCCCACTTCTAATGTATTTAATTTCTTTGTTTTTATTTAGTTTTGTGTCCTCTCCGCCTTTAAAAGAAGTTCCTTAAAAAAATACGTATGTATGAGAGTGCGTGACGAATTTGGTGGTTTTTTCTGCCCAACCTGCAATGCTTAATCGATTTTCATAATTCATTTTTTGTTCGATCCCAATATTACTCTAGTTGAGCAACGAATCTCTCAAATATCGGACTATACGACTGAAGTGAGAAATTGAAGGGGTTAATGCCAAAAAACAGCGTATTGGACAAGTTTTGTCGACGTTACTTAGGCTATAATTATCAAGCCGTTTTCGTGGATCTTGTTTTATTCCATCCTAATTTTAGTCTAGTTGTAAAGAAATCATAAGAAATTGTGCTTTCGCTGACATGAAGAGGAATGGAGGGCTTAATAGCCAATTCTTTCAATCGCTTGTCAAGGGAGAACTCTCGGCGGATTCATGTCAAATTTTGGTTTAGTATTTAAACATATTTCAGAACTTTCAATTTTCATTAAGAAAGGGAAAAAAGAAAGAATTCGTATACTGGAGGAGGTAATAGTGATAAATCGATATTCACTATTTTCATCTGGTTTTATTGACTATTTCAAATAACAGTTTTTCATACTCTAATTTCAGTCTAGATGTGTCACAAGTGTCTTAAATTGAATTTTCTGTCAGGAGTTTGATTGGACTGGGTAAGAGACAATCCATTATTTGCTATTGAAAAAGCAGTGAATGCTTCATGAAATTCTACGATTCACCAAACACAATTTTAATAAAACGCTTAAATAGATTTCTCTACTATGTGATTTAGTCCTATCTGAATGCTGGAGCTGTGATCCAAGAGGACATCTCAGAGGCGTCTGTAATATTCGGAGTGAAGCAGGTCCCTGTGGACCTTCTCATACCCAACAAAACCTACTGTATCTTCAGCCACACGATCAAGGCCCAGGAGGCCAATATGCCTTTATTGGATGCAGTTCTGGAAAAAGTAAGTAATTTGTTCTTCCCCCCTCATGAGATTCTAAGCTTGAGTTATGCAGCTGTTAAGGAGAGAGGTTGACGAAACCATTGATTTTCGTGTGTTATAATCAATATTGAAGTTTTCTAATACAGGGATAACATCCAAAGAACAATTTTTGGGTAAAAACGTCACATGTTCCGTTCATTCCAAAATTTGAAAAGAAATGTTCATGTCTTCTCGTTACATCGTACGCTCTTTGCATTGCTTTTGTCTTTTGAATGACCAGAATTGATGAAATTTGAGAAATAATGTGTAGTAAAGAATATAAAGTAAAGCTTTGATTAAAATCTTTTTAAATGTTTGGAAAACATATCTCTTCTCAGTCCTTGCGACACGCATTCGTTCCCTTTTTGGTTTATTATTTTAATAATAAGATGCTGTCTAAATACATCAATATTCTTCATGAGGAAAGTGAACTTAGTAGGCTAGAATAAATTGGTTACGAGTGGACAGTTGGAATAAAATTTCTATAGGAATATCCTCTATTGCGACTGGTAAGATTAATTAATCTAATCCATCTTTCATGTTCTAGAACATACGTTTGATAGACTACGAAAAGTTGGTGGACGAAAGCGGCCAGCGTGTCGTGGCTTTTGGAAAATACGCCGGTGTGGCTGGGATGGTGAACATACTCCACGGTCTCGGACTCAGATTACTCGCTCTTGGTCATCACACCCCTTTTATGGTAACGCAAAAGAAACTTATTTATCGTGAGGGGAGTTCTCAATTTCTTCATAAACAATAATCTAAACATCAATATGGCTCGCTTAACCATATAAGAATGTAAATAACAGATTCAAAACAAATCACAAATTTTGTAGAATTATCACTAATTACGTACCAGGTCTCCACGAGACACCACGCTCCCCTGCTAGAATAGTTATTTTGGGGAAAAAAATGCCTATCATGGTTGTTTTGACATCAAGAACTGAACATATTGAGCGAATTTACCTAGCACTTAGTAGTTTTGTACTTTTTGAATGTAGTGGGATCATTATGTGGGAGATGCACTTCAAAGGTTCTGGACTGGTAGATTCAGCTAAGCTTGGACCAGGCCAAGCTTGATAGGCCAAGAGAGAGTGGATGACACATTTATTATGTAAATTGAGTTCTGCAAAATTGGATCGTCTCACGCTGCTGGTGTTGTATCGGTTCCTAGTCAAGTGCCAGCCTAGCTGGGACCACCTATTGGGTAAGTGTCCCGAATTCCGCCCACTGTAACTGCTTTTCCTTATAGCAGCTTTGTTTGCAGGTTAAACCGATCAAAAAAATGCTTAATATTACCAGTGGGGTCCTGTCATTGATCCCTGTAACCCAAACTGCTGTTGAAAGATCCTGCTAGAAGTGATACAAGAGAGAGTGAGAAAACCAAAATCGTGATTCCCAAGAAAGCGTTCACAATTTCGCCCACCAGGGCGTGGGTACAAAGCTGAATATGATTAAAACGAACTTATATTACAATACCGGTGAACATAATACCTCCGAATAAAGTTATTGGGTAGCTGCATACCTTAATTTAAACAATATGTACAGGCGTAGATGAACTTCTTTGACTCTCTGGAAGCCGTGACGCAGAACTTGTGATTCCATTTTATGCATTGCATCCTGGGCTCCCCTTTGTCTTCACTAAACTTTTGTCACAAAATGCACACTCTACGTCGTTTTCTTCTCCCTCGGAATCTGGATCATCGATGTCCATGTCACCGTCAGTATCGATATACGGCACATCTTCGGTTACATCTTCCTCACGTGTGTTTCCGTGGGTTCTTCTTTGTGCTTTTATCCCCCCCCCCCTTCCTCTCTTCACAGTATGATTTTATGTTTTATCTTATCGTTGTTCGTGGAACTTTGTAAAGTTCTCAGGCTCCCATTTCTTACTTTCACTGCCTCTATCGCCTTCTTAAAATCTTCAGCTTCATAGGAAGCTCGACAAAGCTTCTTCCCTTTCTTCTCACACATCTGCGAATTGAGATTAAAGTGGTGAGGAAGAATTTCCAGCGTGTTCCTATTTCCGCCTAGTAGGCGAAATTAGGATCTGTTTTGTAGGCGAAATTAGTGATAACTCCACACACATCATTTGGTAAAACCAACTAGGTACGGTTATTCTCTAAATTTATTACACCTGTTGAATCTCCATGTCACAAGCTTCAATGTGATCCAAAAGAAAAAATTAAAAAACGAAACTTACCAGGTGTTTCAGTTGGATGAAGTTGGGAGAACAGTTCGATCGAAGACCATAAGAAAACAACAACGTTATTCACACATTTTCGGGCCACAACCAGATCACGAATCGTAGCGCCCTTACATAGGCAATCCATGAACTTGATGTTACCATGCCAAACCTGCAGAAAACGTTGTTAGGCCTTTCAGAAAGCGAGTAGGCGGAATTAGGAGCCTAGGCGGCATTTGGGACCGAGCTGCTGGAAGGAAAGTAATATACCCTGGACTGTTATACCCATTAGGTATATACTGAGAGGAAGGTAATGTTGTTCCCGATGATTGAGTGGTAGGTGAGGGAGAGATTTATAGGACAAGCTGATTTTGAACGAGGAAAGGCTTGAGGCCAGTACGAGGCGGTAGTAGGAGGACTAATATGGAATCGGCTCGGTTGCCGAATGTTTCTGAATGGCTGTCATCAATCATCTTCGCCCGTTCGTTGTGCTGAGTTCAAATCGGCGTATTTCTTTTTCTTTTCTTAGTTTTCTGTTCAATCTTTTTTCCTGCAATCTTCTGCGTTCTGTCTAGTTCGGTGGTCTGGATGTGAGCTACAGTCTCACCCAAACATTGGAAAATATCCCGAACCAATCCTTCAAGTAATCTATAGATTAGTTGGACAAATAGAACTGGATCTGTGTTAAAACTAGTGTCTAAATTTCTCTGTGAACACCTGCCTTATGATGTGAAAATGAGTAAACCTTCGACAACAACCAATTTTTTCATCATACTGATTTCGATCTCACAACCTCCTATTCTGCAATTCCCCTCATAGCTACGAGGAACAGTACTATAAATATGAACATTTAATTACTGTTCGGTTTATTGCAGCACATCGGTCCAGCTCATAACTACAGAAATTCAGCGATGGCGAAGCAGGCCGTAAGAGACGCTGGTTATGAAATCGCTTTGGGGGTCATGCCCAAGTCCATTGGACCTCTCACTTTTGTCTTCACTGGGTATGTGCGTTTTCAATGTATTCTATTAGAAGAAGTTCTTGATGGCTGTTGGCTATAAGGATAAATTGGTTGTAGAAGCACCTTGAATAGTACTTTTGGTTTATTATTCAATAATAAACCATTGTAATCTTTCTGGAAAAAAAATTCTAACCCCCCTGAAAATTTCATGGTTTACGTTTCAAAGGGTGTAGAATCCGAATCTGCAATAAAAATTTTTCCGTCCGTCCGCCGTACGCCGTACGCACGATATCTCCCAAACGGCTGGAGCAAAAGATCTGAAATTTTCAGGAAAAATCCATCTTGGTCCGACGACGCCCCAATTCTTGAGCCAGCTCTCTCACTCAATTTAAAGTGCCCTTTAAGGGCTGTCAAAGTTTTGTAAAAGATATAAAAACCTCAAAACACGTCGAAGCGGCCTAAATTTTTCTCTATTTGAAGAACATACCATCAGGAATCGAATGAGCCCTTCCCCACGTCCGTAGGTCAAACCATTCTCGATGTATGGCCCGATTTATGGTGACAACATTTGCGTTTTTTGGTTTATTATTGTTTGTTTGTAACCTAGTGATGCCGATAGCGTCGAGTTGTGGTGAATGTGGTTACTGGAGTGATAGCCGGTGCGGATACTTGTAGTTTATAGCCGATACACGGGTTGAAGCGTTCTGATATGTATGAAACTCTGATAATATATAGGTAAATATTATTACTTGGGATTATTATTCAATATTATTACTGGGGTAAATAAGTAGTCTTTCACTCGGGTTTATTATTCAATTGGCTTGTTTTAAATAGAAACGAAATACTAGTCTTTTTACATTTAAAAAACGCTGCAAATTCTTTCACTGGGGTTTATTATTCAATTGGCTTGCGTTCATAATTTGAATTTCTACTAAGCTTTGGAGTGTGTGTGTTTCACAAGTGATAGAGCGATTATTGAATTTCAGGAGATATGCATAGAGTAGTAAATCTGTTCTCAACCAAAATAGATATTTGGATTGATCAGTTGATCATATTTGTGTGCCTCCTGAAATTCAATAATCGCTCTATCACCTGTGAAACTCGCACACTCCAAAGCTTAGTAGAAATTCAAATCATGAACGCAAGTCAATTGAATAATAAACCCTAGTGAAAGAATTTGCAGCGTTTGTTTTTTGGTTATCAGAATACTTCAACCCGTGCATCGGCTATAAACCCTTTTAGGAGTTCACTCAAGTATCCACGTTCACTACATCACTAGGTTATTGATATCAAAACAATAATAAACCAAAATAACGCAAATGTTGTCACCACACATCGGGAATGGTTTGAGCTACGGACCTGGGGAAGGGCACATTCGATTCCTGATGGTATGTTCTTCAAATAGAGAAAAATTTAGGCCGATTCGACTAGTTTTGAGGTTTTCAGGGATTTTACAAAACTTTTACAGCCCTTAAAGGGCACTTTAAATTGAGTGAGGGAGCTGGCTAAAGAATTGGGGCTTTGTCGGACCAATATTGATTTTTCCTGAAAATTTCAGATTTTTTGCTCCAGCCGTTTGGGAAAATCGTGCGTACGGCGGACGGACGGAAAATTTTTATTGCAGATTTGGATTCTACACCCTTTGAAACGTAAACCATGAAATTTTCAGGGGGGTTAAAATTTTTTTTTCAAGAGCGATTACAATGGTTTATTGATTGAATAATAAACCAATAAAAATTGATTAAATTTCTTTTTCACTAATGAAACCGGTCTAGTACTCATCCCTCTCTTAATAGTACTATGAGAAAAAATAATTATGGTTTCTTGTGATTATCACTGGCAAAATATTTGTAAATCGTTAGCATTTTCTCGGTTTCCTGGACTACATTTCATACACAATCATGCGCTCCTATTCCAGCTTGTTGTTACTATTCTGAGTCTTGGTTGTTTCTGTTATTACGGTCCAAGATATTGTTGACTCTCCTTGACAGTTTAATTCACTTCTATTTTGCCATATTTCTGGGGCATTACTGAAAACATTCAAGATTGTATGTTATAGTTTTCGTGAACTTTTGAATGTTTGAATTCTTTAAAATCATGATTTCAGATCAGGGAACGTGTCCCAAGGAGCGCAGGAAATTTTTCAAGAGCTACCTCACGAGTACGTTCCTCCGGAAATGCTCCAGAAAGTGGCGGATCATGGAGGTAACAACCATCAAAACGTTTCAAGACTTGAAGTATAACGGTAGCGACAGCAATGATCCCAGAATCTAATATCACAGATGGGTGGGGGCATGTCCATACGAAATCGTGCACTTCCTGAAGTATCACATGAATGTTGTATATATTGTAGGATTCTAAGCTGTCGGCTAGGATTTCAACGTATTTTAATCAATCGGAGCATGTGGGCATGTATAAACTGTCAGAAAGCTTCCAAAAAAGCTTTGTAATGTAAATACCTCATGAAGTTGTGAACGACGGTTGACCATCATCCTATTAATGAACTCTATGATTCAATTTCGTGCAGACGTGTAATTCTGCTTGATTCCTCACATTACGCTCAGTAAGCTTGTTAGGTGCTTAACCTTTTGCTCGAATAAGAATAGTTCTTTTTCGGCAGGCAGGTGAGGTGGAAATCGGATCTCGTAAGATACCCAGCAGGGACCGCTCTTCGGGTTATGTAGGATTCAAACCCACTAAAACCTCACCTTTATTTTCCCACGTTGGAACTCGGTCTGCAACTGTTTAACACATAACTTCAGGTCAAATCCTTGAGATGTGAAGAGATGAGGTGAGATGAGAACCTCTCCCGTTCTTGTGCTATCTTTCTCTGCATGATGCCTTCGAAGTAGGCAATGCTCCAATGCTCTTCTCTTTCAAGCATTTTGGCAACTATATCCTCCGGTGTCATGTCCTCAGATGGCATTTCCAGGTCATCCTGCAGATATCTTCTTTGCGTTTCCCACTGCTTACACACGAAGAATTTGTGAAACCCATCATCATCTCCACGAATAAGGATAGTAGGAATTGATATCTAGATGGTATTCTATTATCTCCCAGAGTTAGACCGTAGCCATGTGGTCAGCTCCTTTCTTCTTTCCATGCCCTTCCACTTACTTCCTTTTGTTTGGGAATTCGGGTAACAGACGAGCAGACAGCACACCTCGATGCCCACGTGCACCTTCACAACGACTGTCTCAGGGTTCACCTCTCCTATCTCGGCTGTAACCTCTTACCTGAGGGGCTCCGTTGTGGGGCTACAAAGAATGTGTCCCTGCCATCATCATCTCCCGGTGATTCGATTCAGGTTCGCAGCCTTTGCAGCCCTGCCTGCTGATTTAATTACGTGCGTGCAAAAGGTTAGTTTGGTGTCAGGCACGATGCCCGAAACAACATCTTGGGAGCTATCACGTTTTCTGGAAATAAAGCATATATATATATAACGCTCTGTAAAAAAAAGAGCTGGAAAGTACTGAATTCGAATTCTGACTGAATTAAGGTTTGATGTCTGTAGTATTTGATAAAATTGTAAGTACTACTGTCTTTTGGTTTCAGTTGTAACTAAAGTGTACGGTTGTGAAGTTAGAAGAAGACATCATTTGGAGAGAAAAGAAGAGGGAGGATACGATCACGAGGAATACGATAACCACCCAGCTAGATATGTTTCTACTTTCAGTAAAAAGGTGGGAAAAATGCCATAAACTGAAAAAAAAAAAACGACAAAAATTAATTTTTCGATAATGTTCTCTTTTGTTTACCTCTCTAGCTGAGCGTAAATAACAAATTGGTAATGATGTAATAATGGTGGTAATCAATAATAGTGTTATTCTCCCAGAGCCAGACAGACCTAATGAGGCACTAGTCGGGAAAGGACATCTTCAATGTTCTATAAAGAAGTCTTTTGTTTTTTAAGAGTGAATTTATTGGAAAAAACGTGAATACTCGCTTACTGACTAATCGAGCAAGATTAACATCGATCAAAATTATTGGTTTTAGAAACAAAACTTTAATTACTCCAATTAATTGATCTGTATCCGTCCATATTGTCGAAGGTAAGAGGAGTTGGTTTATGGAAAAAAATGAGCTGTATGTACGTAGAGTATTTGATACACCTCGCATATGGGTCAAGTTAGTTCTTCTGATTTTTCTGGAAATTGTTTAAGACTAGAGTGAATCCACCAGCCACCGGAAATTTGTAGTAACTTATGTTTATGGACGGGAAAAAATAGTATAACAGCATAATAGAAAATTGTACCTATAGTAATATAGGTAATAATAGCAGAGGCGTAACGTTTTTCAGCCCCCCCCCCCCCCCCCCCCGCAAAATATTTTCGGGGCCCCTCCCCATAATTTATTTTTTTTTTTTTTTTTTTTTTTTGCGAAGCGTGCACTTTTTTAACGGTCATCGTACAATACGCTAAGGTTACCTAACTAAAAATACATAATATAATATAACAATTTAACCTACCTTTACGAACTCGAGACTTCTAGTCTACGCAGCAAACTTTTGGAAGACCGTGTGAGATGATTGATCAATGAACCTACATTACCGTTGATGTTTATAAACTTGATGTTACATAATGGAATTTTTCTATGTATCGTTAGTTCCGCTTTATTCTTTAAAAAAAAAAAAAAAAAGAATTTTGCTAGAGCGGGCCCGTTCCCGGGCCCCCTTGTAGCCCGGGCCCCCCCGCATCGCGGGGTTTGCGGGGGTGTACGTTACGCCCCTGAATAATAGTACAGTTAGTTGATAAAAGAATATTACTTTTTGTTACCTAACTGTACTGTTATTAACCATAGTATTAAATAATGTTCTTTCTAGAAACAAATTAGAATTGAATTGAATTTTAACCATCTCGCGTTTAGATCGCTCCGTACGCCTCTGTGATCGTCAACGGTATCTATTGGGCCGTGGACTCCCCGAAGCTGCTAACTCTCCCGGACGCCAAAGCTCTGCTTCGCCCGGCTCACACGCCCTGGCTCCCCGTGTCCGAAGGAGCTCCGGCCCTGCCGCACCGCCTCCTCGCGATATGCGACATCTCGGCGGACCCCGGCGGCTCCATAGAGTTCATGAACGAGTGCACCACTATCGACACCCCCTTCTGTTTGTACGATGCCGACAACAACAAGGAAACCAAAAGGTTGGTTTCGGCTTTTAACATTCTTAAAATTTATGCCAAGAATGATGGACTGTGCCTGCAGGTACAACACATTTTCTCCATCGGTTAACCAGGTTTTTCAAATATCTAAGGGATAAAGAGGTATGGGTTGCGTGTAAAGGTAAAAAAGAACTCCCCCTCCCCAAAGAAAATTCAAAATTTCCGAGGTTTCTTGCACAACTAGACTAAAATTCGAGACTAGTCGAAAAAAGTATCAATAAATTAATAACATTGGATGAAAATAGTGAAGAAATAACGATTTATCACTATTATCCCCTCAATTCGCCCCCTTACTTAATGAAAAATGAATGAGATGAAATATTTTAAAATACTGAACCAAAAAATTAATTGAAAAAAAGAGACGTGTATTGGTCGAGAATTCTCGTTTGGGCAGCGATTGGAAGGATTAGCTATCACCCCCTTCATTTCATCGCATGTCACCGAAAAAAAAATTTCGGGGGTTCGTTGTACAACTAGAGTGAAATATGAATCGATAAAAAAAAATGTCATGAAAATTGAGTAAGAATAGAAAGCAGGTCAGCGTTGACGATGTTTGTCTCACACGCATCATCTATAGTTTTTTCACGGATTTGATCTTAGGTAGGTCTGGTATTTTTATTACTTTTTTCATGTTTGGGTTGTTCAACACACTGCTTGGATCAATTCTAGAAGGGACCCCTCTAATCAGGAAGCCTTGTTTCAAAGGGTTGAAGTAAGTACATAATCAGCAAAAACCTGTCTGTTAACATGCTCTAGAAATGCAGGGAACGTCTTTTATGATGCACTACATAATTTGTTCTTCTCTTTCTGGTAACCTTGGCTAATTTCCTTTAACTATCTTTCTTAAAAAGGACAACCTCCATAAGTAGAACAAAAAACCCTATGAAATTAGCGGAACATTTACAACAAGGAGGCGATAGAATGAGTAGTTACAACTTACAATGGCTGAGGCGATTATGCCTGCAACACCCAGAGGTTCCTGTAGTTAAAAGGCGTCTGGTGTAAGCTCAGAAGCAGCAGTTTCAAGAGTCTAAAGGGGGAAGCTATCCATATCCATCACTAATTGAAGCTGAGAAGGAAGAGGTTTCGATTTTTTGATAGCTTACTACCAATATGTTCACTAAATTCACGTTCTTCAGCATTATGTCTATGATTTCTCCCCATCGTCTTGATGAATTTTGCATGAATAATTGTTCAGTTGCTTTTCATAGAGGATCAATCTTGGGTACATGAATCCCTACAGAAAGCCACCAGGAAGGCTCTGGAAGCCTGCAAAATGTGTACATGGATGACGGCGCAACAAATAAAATATAGTTTTTATATCGTTGTATATCTCGGTTCGCACCGTTCGTTTTTCAACTATCAAATACTGAAGTATGTCTTGGGTTGAACAGTTTCAAGGGCCCAGGCGTGCTGGTGTGTTCCATAGACAACATGCCGACGCAGCTGCCTTGCGAGGCGACAGATTTCTTTGGCGACCTCGTCCTTCCGTACACGCTCGACATCTTGGAGTCGGACGCCACTAAACCCCTCGAAGAGCACAACTTCAAACCGGCAGTGTACAACGTGAGTTTGCCCATATTTGATTGAGGTACCCACAAACTGGAGCATTCATTCGGAAACATAGATAAAATTTCAACAAAAAGAAGTCTGTTTTATGGGTGAGGCAGCTTCCTCTAACTTCAGCTAATCAGTTACACTGTACTAATAACAATTCAGCAGTACCGATAGGGCAGTGGAATATTCAGTTGTTTTGTTGTGTGGGCTGTAGGAAGGGTGGGGCAGAAGATATGCCCATGGGCGGTTGTTGTTGGTAGAAAGGCTGTGAAAGGATAACCAAGAGGTCTACTCCCAAAAACTCTCCGATAGGTGCTGATTCAGATACGCATGTTCAAAATTATAAGCGCTGCAACAATTTGTCATTTGCGCATGCTCAGAGACTACCATTGTCCATAGCATAGAGTATTGGATCAATGCCTTTATAAACGGATAGAAAATCATTCTGATCTGCAAAAAAAAAAAAAAAAAAAAAAAAAACGAAAAAATAATTCAGTTTTTGTTGCCCGAAATTTTGCAGTTTATCACTAACTGCAAACTTCAAAACAGAGTAAGTTATCATCAAAAGTGAAATAATTCTGGAAAATAGTAAATAAACCTTGAATAAGAATAATGGTAAATTCAATAAATGTCGAAAGAAAGTTTCTAGAGAGAGGTTCACGCTCATTTCGATTGGATTCATTAAATTCCACGGAAATTGTTTTAAAGATGCTTGGTGATTGAGGTGGGGTTTGAGAGGGGCTCTAGCAAGATGACGTTTGAGGTTGACGTCTGACTAAGACACCGACGTAGCTATTCGATCTTTATTGTTGGGTTTATCTAATAATCTCGATTGATTAGGGAATCGATGAACCACCCGTGAGTTGGTAGCACATAAAATACCTGATTTACGAGGGAAGAGATAAGCGATTACACAACAAACCTACCTGAGTTAACACGTTTAACTTTTAATTCGTTTATCATAATGTCCTTGAAAGCCCACTGTCATTCCTTACATTACCTAATAACCACTAGTGGTATAGAAGCGTTGTTCATGGGGTACAATGTTGTGCACTATTTGGTATTCGCTACTGTTCTACCACAGTTTGTATGATTATGAACTAACCATTCGTGTATTATAAAATGATCTTGTATTGTAGGCTATCATCGCGAGTAACGGACGACTGACACCGAACTTCGAATACATCCAAGAGATGCGAGCGGTTAATCAGTAAGTTACATTTCGTTATTCTTAATGAGAAGGTATCAGTGTTATTAAAATTGATAACGATTGATCTATCAATACCTATGTATTTGGTTGACGGCATGAGCGGCCCCGCGGGCAAGTTGGGGTACGTGAGCGGCCCCACTCGGTCTAGGCGTATATGTACGAGCGGCCCCACGGAAATATGGGAAATGAAACAAATAGCACCAACTCGAAACTTTTTTCATGCGTATAATTTATCGCTCTAAAATGAACACTGTCAAAACATGCAAATAGACAATCACAGTCACATGACTCTCGACCCGAGTAGGTACTTCTCAGTTATTCGATCTGGGCTGGTACATATAAGAAACGATTTGGACATACTTGGCTAGGGTAACCGTTTACCAACATCATATCTCGATTTCCACGCGAACTTTTCGTGGGTTCAACTGGCCTGCGGGCCTTCGCTCGAGCGGGGTCGCTCGTACCATTTTTAATCTATGCCCTTAGACCAGGCGGGGCCGCTCGTACATGCCTATGACTCCAAAACATCGCCTTCCCTCCCTACGGGGCCGCTCGTACAAGTACCCATGTATTTGTAAGACACTCTCTACCTTTCGTCCTATTCAGGGTCAAACAAGTGTATCAACAGGTGCAATTACGAATGATAGGCCTTTCACCAATCCTGGTTGTCTTTACTGGAAAAATTTCTTCTTCTTTGTTAAACCATGTATTTTATTTCGTTTTCCTTGAATACATCATAAATGGTTTTGTTGCCTGCCGTTTGGTGAGTTTTGTTTTTTCTAAATCTTTCTCTGGTTGTTGGTATTAAGTTTGGTCTGATTGATTTTCCTCCGATGTCTCTACGAGATCTTCCCTGTGGTCATCAATGAGAGAAACCCTGCAGCACTTTTAAACCAGAGTTGTCCTGCTTAGCTTTTTTTGGGAGTTTTAGATTTTTGATTGGCTTCTAAGGTTGTGGATTATTTTTCATTCCGTTGGCAATTCCCGCCGGCACTTTCTTCCGAATTGCGTTCATGGCTGAACGGTCAGGGTGGGGGAGGGGGCAGGGGGTTAAATTTCATGAATATCCTATTTTTTCCCCGAATTCGACGAGCTTTTAGAATGTTTTTAGTTTTTTCAAAATTTGGAATATTTTGGAAATTTTTGGACTCTTGCGAGGGTTGTTTCTATCTCTAAAACGCTGCAAATTCTTTCACTGGGTTTTATTATTCAATTGGCTTGCGTTCAGGATTTGAATTTCTACTAAGATTTGGAGTGTGCGTGTTTCACAGGTGATAGAGCGATTATTGAATTTCAGGAGATATGCATGGAGCACGTAAATCTGTTCTCAACCAAAATACCTATTTGGATTGATCAGTTGATCATATTTGTGTGCCTCCTGAATTCAATAATCGCTTTATCACTTGTGAAACACGCACGCGTATGATGCTGATATCTGAGGAAAAACGTGTGCTTATTTGGACCGACAAAACCACGTTTTTTGCATTAAACGCAGTTTTTCTCCCAAAACTTCCCTGTAATTTTTTTTTTTTAATTATACCGTTAGAAACTGACAGTTTGAAATTAGTTTTTCCTGAAAACCGACGATACCTCTATTAATTACAGGCAAACAATTAGCTTGAAAAATGGTAATTTACGAAATAATTTTAAAATTTAGACTTTGGCCTATTTTTTTACCAATTAAAAATACATACAAAAATTGCGTTTTCCATCAAACGATTAGTAAATTTTACGCTCTTTCCAACGGTATCATCAGATTTGAGATTGCTCTTAGAACAAGGGAGTTATAGCCGTTTTAGTGAGGAAAGGTCGAAAACATGCAAAAAATCTTGAAAATATAAAAAGTAGGATTTTTAGCGGAATAAAAAAAAAGTTAGGGGACAAAAAATGTTGCTAATTAGTTGTAAAATCGACCCCTGGATTTCCGCTTATTACAAGTGTAGACACCCTGTATACCTTAAAGATCAACCACTTAATCCTTCCTAATCTCACTACAGTGGATTTTCATTATTTTCTGTTACCTGTTTGATCAAGACTCAACTATTTTCCCGTTTAGAGATGAAATTTAAGTCTAAGCATGACTTCACGAGCAAAACTTTATAAGAATTTGAACATAATTGTAAAGAATTTTAGATCAACTTTTCCTGTAATTTGAGCCGATTTGCACAGGGATCAGTATTCTACTTATTTATGACACAAACATACCATCATTTGCACCACGATTTCATTTATTTGCCACTTACGATGAGGATAAATTTGTTTCAACTTTTACTTCTTATACGTAACACGTAAATTGTGTGAGTCGTAACTTTTTTTTTTCACAGAAACTAGTGCTTTTAAACAAGTCTCGAGAAAAGCGTATAGATAAATATTGATTACTTTTACAGGAAATCAAGACATGGAATTGACGTTGAAAGCAGCGAAATGAAGAGAGTTTTAGTACTGGGAGCAGGCCGAGTCTGTCACCCTCTGCTCGAATATCTTCATCGAAACCCCGCTGTACACATCACCCTGGGTGAGTGAAGTTATCACATCTAACACTGCTTTTTATCCAATAATCGAATCTTGAACTATGCATCGTAACTGGTTATTAATATTAATTCATGTAATCTGCCGAGTTTTTTATAATTTAGATACATTTAAAATAAAATATGATGCAAGGGCATTGTACTGGGAATCCCGACATAAGAACGTCAAACTTTGAAGGTCAACTCTAAAGCCCATTGCCAACAAAAAAGCCCTCATAGACTTTTTGTACAGGCTTCGTTTCCCAGTTATTTTGCTTATTGGATGCTTCATATTTCCGATCTTAAGTCACTAAAATGGTCAAAACTCCCTTCAATCAAGGCATCACTAAAATAAATTTTGAGGACGCCGTTGAAAAGAGCGTTAACTTTCTCATCTCTTCAGGTCAAAATAAGACATTTCTAACACTCGAGTTGATAAATTAGTCCGAAGATCAAATTGTGAGTATTTATGAAAAAAAAACTACTTTTTTCAAGTACTCCCTTGCTTATATTAAACAGATTTTGTTACTCTGACTTTGAAAGAAAAACTTCCCCAGAATCTCATTTTTCCGACGGTATAAGAAAAACAATTTTTTTACTTGAAATGTTTGGAAGAAAATGACATTTGAATAAAATCTTGGGTTTAAACCGTGAAATCGACATTTTCCTCAAAAAATCGAATCGCTACAAAAAAATTTAAAATTTTCGAATAGAATATTTCTCCATTGTAGTTGCTCTTGAAAAAAAAAAAAAAACGCTGCAATTCTTTCACTGGGGTTTATTATTCAATGATTTGAATTTCTACTAAGCTTTGGAGTGTGCGTGTTTCACAAACGATGGAGCGATTATTGAATTTCAGGAGATATGCATAGAGCACTTAAATCGGTTCTCAACCAAAATACCTATTTGGATTGATCAGTTGATCATATTTGTGTGCCTCCTGAAATTCAATAATATCTCTATCCCTTGTGAAACACGCACACTCCAAAGCTTAGTAGAAATTCAAATCATGAATCATTGAATAATAAACTCCAGTGAAAGAATTTGCAGCGTTTTATCCAAGAGCGATTCCAAATGGAAAAATGTTCTGTTCGAAAATTTTAGATTTCGTAAGACGGAGCTTGCATATCAGAATGCTTCAACCCGTGTGTCGGCTATAAACCCTTTTAGGAGTTCACTCCAGTATCCACATTCACTACATCACTAGGTTACTGCGATGAAAGAAAAAAAAGCTGTTGTTTTTGTTTTGATTGCAGTAACCTAGTGATGTAGTGAATGTGGATACAAATGTTGGCACCATAAATCGAGCCATACATCGGGAATGGTTTGAGCTACGGACCTGGGGAATGGCTCATTCGATTCCTCATGGAAAGTTCTTCAAAATGAGTTCAAATGAGGCATCGGATTTTTGCGTACCCATCTTTTCCCTCTGAATCGAATGATGACTTCCTCGGTCCTCCACAGTCAACAAATAAGGTGTTGGATTCAGGGAGAATATTCCACAGCCGAAGAGATTAAATCGGCTTCTTGCCACAACCCGTTATAGTGTTGGGACTAAAGGGGAATTTCTCCTTAGTAGTCAGAGCACGAGTCCAAATCCAGTTAGGGGTATCTATATTTTTGGGCATTAACAGTTGGCACAGGCAGTAGGATCGGAAATAATACTAAACAATAATTAATTAAATCTCTCTCGATACAAAAGACTGTATACATCACATTACCTGATGCAGCTTCATTCACTTCCTCACTCATTTGAGTCATTACACTTAGGGCGGCTCCGCACTTGGGATTTTGGCAGCGCAATTAAATCGCCGCTGAGATTTAAGGATGAAACACAAAAGTCAATCGGGGAACTCTCACCTGCGACCTTTCACTCGTTCGACTTTTTCCCAATCGTGTTTTGTGCTCTTAACAGCTATGTCAGCAGAAAGCTGATGTTTTCACTGATGATGGTAACGAGTTTATGCTGCCATCATCACAGTGTTTTATTGACTGTGGCATTTTTATTTCCGAAGTAGAAAAAAGGCCCGAGATTTGAGCATCTTGAACTTAACCCATAATTATAATAAAACTTGGTCGAGTACTTTATCAAATCCCCGGATCTAATGGAATTGCCCCTTCGCCTATCTTTGGGATATAATTGGAAGCACCCATGCCCCTCCTCCCGCGTCCCCGTCTTTTCGTCCCGGGCAAGACGTTAAACTGCGACCGTGGTGGAGGGTTGTAGTAACCATCACTAACAGCATGAGGCACGGTACGATACAGTCACCCAACGTGGTTCATTTCTGAATGAATAGTCGGGGCACCTGGATGACCCAGAGGTGGTTTCGACTCTGTAGAGGATGGGAGACGCTCTTTAGAAATGGTGCAGGTGATCTTCAGGGGGGAGTAAACCCCGACAGAAAATCCAGTATCCTGTGAACTGCGAGGAGGCAGCCACTCTAATCCATTGGTTTTTATTTTTATTTTTTATTTTTTTAAAAGGGATGGGAGGACCCCTGGTCACTGAGACCGCTAGGATCTATTATGACACTTTCCCAGTTTTATTTAAGAATCTTTTTAATGGCCTCTTCGTTCACAAAGTGAAGGAGGTTTTCGGGCGTTTCCCTGGCAATATCGGCGGGTGTTGGGTACCCTTTCCGAAATGCCGGAATCTTATCGATGCGACAGCAGGACAGTCGCAGAGTACGTGTTCAGCTGTCTCCGCTTCTTCGCAACAGAGCCGGCATTCTATTGTCCTGGCCTTACAAATTTTGTGAAGGTGGTACCTTAGAGGACAGTGGCCAGTGAGGAGTCCCACAAGTTTGCGGAGGTCTGTACGCCTCAGTGACAATAGGGAGTGTGCGCGTTTCTTTGAGATTGTAAGAAACCGCTTGGCTTGTCTCTGCTTAGGAGTGTCTTGCCAATATGTTGTTCGAGTCTTGTCCTCCCATTTCTGGACCTGTTGAGTTATATAACTCTTGGTAACCCCTAGCTGCGGTTTGGGTCCAATTGGGCTGGACTCTGGGCTGGATCCCTTTTTAGCTAGTCGATCAGCTTCTTCGTTGCCTTCTATTCCTTCATGACCTGGTACCCAAAGCAACGTTAATTTGTTGCCGTGGGCTGCAGCCTTGAGTGAGGTGAGGCAACTCCAGGTCAGCTTTGATGTTGTTGAGAAGGCAGAAATGGCCTTTAATGCTGCCTGGCTGTCTGATCCAAATCCATTGGTTATGGGAAGCCAAGGGCCACATCGGCCTGTAGTGCTTTGTAGTTAGTTAAGATGCACCCAAATCCTTCTCTTAGATTTTCCATTCCGCTCCCGTTTTTGTAATCCTGAAGAAAATTCCACTACACACGTGTCTTCTAAGTCGTCCATTGGTGCACTGCTTTTAGTTGCAGCTGCGTGAACGGTAATGACAAATTGCGACTTTTTAATCGCCGCAACTAAAAATCGCTAGTGATAATGACTTCGTTCGACTGCTGACTTATTCAACCGATCATCTGCTGAGACAGCGGCCTGCAGTTCCTCTTCAGTCAGTTCATCCGAACCCGAACCAGCCGAGATGGCTGATATTTGACTCCGGGGAAATGTTATGTTTAGGGAGAATATCCCACAGTCGAACAGGTTAGACTACGGGCGCTTACAAACGATGAAATTCCTTGTGAACATGTCGATTGATTAAATTCGCGAATATCTTCAACATTTCGCCCTCGAAGTAAATACCAGATTCTCAATGACGGGTTTTCTGCAAACAAAAATTGTCATTTCGAGAAGGATTTGAACCGCACTGACTCTCGCAGTATCGCTCCGCTCTGAACTGGCCTACTCTCTGCTCTCTTCGCTCCTCTGCTCTTTTTCCTCGCTCTTATCGCAGCTCCAGTCTGTAAGCACCCTAAACCGGCCCTATAGCTCAATCCGTCAGAGTGTTACACATTGGTCTAGTTTTGAATCACATTTCAGATTTTGCAAATCTAATTATGGAAGGGTTGATTGAGGAGGTGATAACTCTAAACCGTTATATATTCAATATTTGCATCTCTTTTTTTCAATTTTAATATTGATATATACATATTATCGTTTTGTACGATCCCAATTTTTGTTCAAGAGACCTCTCTTGTACAACAAATATTAGAAACTTAAAATTCAATGTCGGAAGGGGGGTGGTGAGGGTAATGACCGATCCATTCAAACACTGTGCATACCTACCACTAGAATTCTCAACCAATTTTCGTCATTATTACTTTTTTTGTTCCATTAAGAATTTGGTCTAGTTTAAAACAATATTTAGAAGAGTGAACTTACAATAACTGATCATAGGGACTTCCTTATAAGGCTCTATTACCTACCAATCTGCTGTTAAATAGAAATTGCATTACCTAGCTAGAAATTTTCATTGTTATCTTGTATTTCTACGAGTTTGGAACGTAATTATGAAACTACTTCACATATTTAGGTGGCTCAGTGCGGGAGGAGGTTGACGTGTTGTCGCGCGGTATGTCCCGCGTCAGCCCCGTCCTCATCGACGTGAAGGAGAGGCCGGACCACCTCGGTTCCCTCGTCGAGCAGGCCGACATCGTCATCTCCCTCCTTCCCTACCAGCTCCACGGCTCAGTTGCCGAGGTTTGCATTCAAAACGCCACGAACATGGTCACCGCCTCCTACCTTACTCCGGAAATGGCTGCCCTTCACGACAGGTAAACAACGATATAGATCAACCGTGCATAAAGCTACTTTCACAACATTCGAAGGGTCAAAGGAGATTTCTTTGCATAAGTCTGAACCCATTTGTAAAACCTTTCTGATCATTTGTTCTGTACTATGAAAAGATATTTTCTCTGTACTGTAGGGTTGTTGGAGCTCTTCAAAAATTTTTCTTTATTGTCTTGGAAATGTATATTTTGGACGTTTGCCAATGATCTCATATCTTCAAAAAACGTTGATCACCTCCCATTAACTTTCTTTTTTCAAAATTGGCATTCAATTGTTAAAGAAAATAGGAAAACGGAAAGGTAGCATGCAGTAAAAGCATCAAGTAGACGTTCTTGAATGACAAAAAACTCTTGTGTGAAGAAGCACGTTTTGTCTGGGCGAAACGTGCAAAATATACATTTCCAAGACAATAAAGAAAATATTTTTGAAGAGCTCCAACAACCCGTTCAATAAAGATACTTTTAAAACGCTGCCAATGATTACAAGAATGTTAGATTTCCTTAGTCATTGTTATAGAAATAGGAAAACGGAGGGAAGTATTGCATCAAGTTTTTTGGTGTTGCTTTTGAGGAAAACTTTTAGGTCTACACATTGAGATTGTTCCCTATGGGTGAATTTCTATGGATCTGAAACTCATCCCAGTTGATTCTCTGTTCAAAATCACTAAAAAATTACGGCAAGAGCCTCAAAAAACCATGTTTCCAGTCAGTTTGTGCCCTGTGGCATCTACGAGTATGAAGCGAACGCTAGACGTTAGAACTAACTAGACCATAATTAGAGTCCGTGTGTTTATAGATAACCAACCCCCCCTCCACCCACCGAACATTTTTGAATTTTTCAAGAATCATTATTATTTCATCAAGTATACTTAGGGGACCAAAAGTATCCAGTCCAAAAAGTTAGGAAGGTCGGTTATGGAAAATATTTTCTTTACGAGTACGAAGGCTTATTATAGGCAAATAATATACCAGAAATCTATTCAAAAGAAAAAATTCCTGCATCTACGGTGTTGTTCTTCCAAGTTATTGGACCGGAGTTTTGCTAAAAAAAAAAAAAAAAAAAAAAACTAATCGTATATTGGTCAAAGATATTCCTGATGGAATCAGTTAAAACTGAATTTAGGGTTGAAAATGCCAAAACACAATTCGTATGTACCCTTAAAACTTGTCGTTCGTAGGCACCTAAAAACGGTACTTTGTACAATTTTACAGATGTGAATCAGTATTTTTTTGGGTCAGATATAACGAGAACACGCGGAGGCGGTAAATATCGCGAAATATGTGTTTTTTATTTAATATTTTATTGGCATTACATAGTTGTGTACAGCCACAATAATGGAATGACATTGTACTGCATTAAATGTTTGTTACATCATTTTATACAATTAAACAGTTCTTTATAAATATTAATATTTCTCGAAGCTAGAATTGAATGGTAGTCTACGCTAATATTAGTCTCTCGAAGGATTGCACTGAACAACACTGTTCTCGGTCCATCGTGGTCCATGATCATATGTTCAAGTGGTCCGCGTGGTGCTCCGTATTTTCGACACTGGGCCGTTCTCTTTATATTGATGAGGTTTAGGTATGTGTCACAAGCTCCACAATTGACCCTCAGGTGGGATATGTTTCGTGCAAGGGGTTTCTCAATGCTTCTTTTTTTTTTGCAAACCGCGGCAATTGTAAGGGGTTGGGTTGTATCCTCTTTTAAAATGGTGCGTTATCGAAACTGACGAATCTCATCTTCCATTTTTCCCCATGTTTTTGGTTGATATGAAGAATAAAATCTTCGGCCATGATGAGAGCATTCAGCGGCTGTCGGCAGTTGGACAATTTTTTTTTCCCCGAAAAATTTCTTTATTAGAAACATAACATAACAACTGAGCACAGCCCATCAAGTTAATTTAATTAATACAGTAACGGCAGTTTGTAGAGGTAATAGCCCAATGGCAACTACTCTATATGATCACTTCAAGCTTTTGTCACATTGTCACGCCACAAGGTCGAGAGGTTTTGTTCTATCCAGACGTCGGATGACGTTGCTGTTGTCTAATAATCGTAGAGCTTCTGGGTTCATATGTTGATGAAGCCTCTGCTCGAGTTTAGCGGCAAATAGTTTGATCACCTCACTGACTGGTTCTATCTTGAGGTCCCGATGGAGGTCGTCATTACGTACGTACCAAGGAGCGTTGACAATACTCCTTAGCACCTTGTTTTGAAATGTTTGGATTATTTTGATGTTGGTCTTTTTTGTACAGCCCCAGAGTTGAATTCCATATGTAAAAACTGGTCTTAGAATTTGCTTGTAGAGAAGCAATTTGTTATGTAGGGATAGTTTGGAGTATCTTCCAAGCAACCAATACATTTTTTGGAACTTGATGTTTAATTCTTCTTTTTTTTTAATAACCCAAGATACTTTGTTGTATTAGCAAAAGAAATTTCTCTTCCGTTTAGTATAACTGGTATTTTAGTAATATGCTTGCTCGTGAAATTGATGTGAGCCGATTTCTGCTCATTGAGCTTGAGCGAAATCGGTAAGATCCTGTATAATGCGCCACTTCTTTGTCCAAGTACTGACGTTATTAATAGTCTCCTGTAGTTTCCTAGTTGCATCCTCTACTGTATCTCCTACTGCTAGAAGTGTTGTATCATCGGCGAAAGTTGCCACTATTGTGTCGTTATTGGTAGGTATATCACGTGTATACAGAAGATAGAGCAAAGGGCCAAGCACGCTACCTTGCGGGACACCTGCCCTTATCTTCCTGAGACTGAAATGCTCTCCCTCATGTTTCACCCTGAAATGTCTTTCAGCTAGGTAAGATTTCAAGATTAAGTAAAATTATTTTGGTAAGTCTCTTTCGAGTTTGTACTCGAGTCCTTGATGCCAGACTTTATCAAAAGCTTGGGAAACATCCAGGAAGGTGGAGTTGGACGATGACGCCATTTTTGGCTCTCTTGTTTTTAGCAGCGGTTGAGTACTATGTGTTTCTTCCGTAAAAACCAATCTGGGATTCCTAAAACTCCGAAATACCAGTTTACCATATTCATATTTTCTGATAGGAATTCATCAATAACTCTTCATCTACTTAATTCTGCTTATTCCACTAGATACCTCTAATTCGAATAGCAAGTAACGTAATTCTGTAGAAGTTGGTAATAAAAAAAGTGTATCTGTTACTAACAGGGCAGTTGAAGCAGGCATCACAGTGGTCAACGAAATCGGTCTAGATCCGGGTATCGACCACTTGCTTGCCATGGAGTGCATCGACGAAGTTCACATGGCTGGAGGTGAGTAGGTAGTTGTAATTTGCTTGGTCTTTAACTTGATGGTGGGGAGGATTGCTTCATTTTAGGCACGTGTTGGTAGTAGATAATACTCAACGATGTAAGTGGCAAACTTATGGAAATACACCTAATGAACATTCAAATATTTCTACACTTATTCGACTTACAGGTAAAGTTGAATCGTTCGTTAGCTACTGCGGCGGATTACCAGCCCCCGAATGCTCCGACAACCCTTTCAGGTACAAATTCAGCTGGTCCCCTCGCGGAGTTCTCCTCAACACCCTTGGTACCGCCAAATTTTGGAAGATTCTAGTAAAAAAGGTTAGTATAAGAAATTATTATATTGTTCTGATAGTTAAATTTAGTTGAAACTTGAACGAAAACGTTCTTTGTATGTTCAAAGATGTTAATTAACATTTGATTATAGATGAAAACAACTTGTCCTTATTGTCACTTGGTTGTCATGTTGGTTAAATAATGATTTTATATCAGTTACTTTATTCTTTGACATAAACAATAAAATTATTTTTTTGTTCATTGTTTTTTACAGACAACATAAAGAGAAAGAGGAACAAGTTGAAGCTAAAAACATAGCGCCGAGTTTTTCTATTAAAACTAAGAATTTTTTTGCATTTTCATCGATTTGTTGATGTTTAGTGTACAAAGTCGGACTAACGTGGCGCGGTAGGTTCACACCTTCCCCGCAGGACGGCTTCTTCTAGGATGATACCGACGGCCGTCCACTGCACCCTCGGCCTTTACCAGTGGCCATGCAAGACGACCAAGATTTCAATCGTAGATTGAACCGAGACGTTGACGTCTAATTCAATCGTAGATTGAACCGAGTGGTTGGCGTCGTCTGCACCGTTTCATATCCACTTTTTCACATCTTTACACATTTTTGACAATGTTCCATTTTCGCATTTTCTGTTTGTATCAAGTCTCCTTTACGACCGTTGACGAAACAACTACTCTGGCTCTAACATTTTTCCAAGATTTTCACCCGACTAGTTAACTATCTAGGAATAGTACCTATATGTACCTCGTTCAAACGCCTATGAGTAGCTTCCTAGTGAAGGATCACACAGATTTATTTATTCGAAAATTACGGGCAAGCCCAATTACAAAGAACAAGAAAAAAATCAGCAAGTACAAAAAAGAAATACAAAAATGAGACAAAACTTCACATGGCGCAAAACTTAAGTTAATACAATTGAAATAATGGGGTGGTTTGAACTATTGTTGTCAGCGTGGCAGGGGAATTATTAAAAAAGTCATACACTGGGTTGGACTGTAAGCACAAATTGACGAGACGAGGAAAACGATGAAGAGGCCGATTAAGTTGATAATTTGTTGGTGAAAATGGTATGTCAAAGAGGTGGGAAGATCGTGCTGATAACCTTGGGATCCGAAGGTTCACATTCGATAGGAGAGCCGGGCAGTCAAGCTGGTTGTTCAGAAGTTTGTGGAAAAGTCTCAGATCGGCCAGGCATCTGCGGGTCTCCTGCGGTAAAAGATGGCACATCTCAAGCAGGGGTGCGTACTCAACGTCCCTAGCGAGGATACCAGCCTTCACAGATCTCGTTTACTAACTATATCAACTAGCAAACTCACCCGTACAATCGATCCTTAACGGGAGGATACACGGCCGACATGGCTCATGGGTCTCCACTAGAAAAGGTCCTTCTCAATAACTGGAAAGTAGAAAAATCCTGAATTGATCCCTCACGATGGCCTCTTTGGTTGATTTCTAGCATGTACCATTTTGACATTTTACAATTTCTAAGCTTACTAAATGAATCCGTCAATCTTATTCGTAGTATGACGTAATGTCAAACTTTATGACAAAGTGCATTCTTGCTTGCTTTCATGTTAGTGATACTTTCTTCTACTAATGGATGTTATAGGCTATTGAACTACCGGCAGGTGCGAGTATATTCGACTACGCCAAAGATCTTCAGTTTCTCCCTGGTTTCGCTCTGGAAGGTTTCCCCAACCGCGACAGCGTCCGATACGCCCATCTCTACGGCATAGCAGCTGAGGCACACACAGTTTTTAGAGGAACTTTGCGATTCAAAGGTTCAAATTAGGCTCACTATTAATTCAAATTAGTGTTCATTTCCTTATGATTCTTCTAGCGATCGATGAATAATCTATCGACGATTCCAATTGAAAATTTCATCTGCCGACTTAGTTCGGGCCAAAAAATTGTTTCACTTTATTCCAGTAACTTTTGTTTTTATTTCATAGGATTCACGCGGTTTATGACTGTACTTCAGAAGCTTGGTCTGATAGATCCCAACCCACACCCTGCACTACATCCCAGTGGTCCTGAAATTACTTGGGTAAGGATTATACAAAATTTCAATTTACCGCTTTGAAAATCCCCGTTTATACGAAAAAAATGTATTAGGTACTACCTACTCCATGGTGCCTTCAGTTTTTCTGTGCATCATGATGTTGGAAATAGTAACTAAGCTTTTTAATATTTGTTCGATTTCAAGTTCTTAATAGAGACTCACGCAAACGACAAATCCGGCATTGAATGCGTCAGAACTTACTTAATTCATTCTGAAACTAATAGCTTTAATTGCACACCCCTACAATCCAATTTGCTTCCTTGCCGTAGAAAGTATGTTTCCTCGGATATCTGACTATCTGATTGATCATTTCTTCTCGCTCTAAATTGTACTAAATTACAAAACGAATTTATGAAACAAATCATTTTCAGGTATTCTCTGGTCAAAGACTGTAGATTTACATAATTTATCCCTTTTTCCAAATTTCACTCCCTGTTCACTAGATGGATGATAATAATAAATTATACTTGATACGTTGACTCATGGTTTATACTTTGATTTTTTTGTAATATTTATTTATGGTACGAATTATAGAAATGAAGAGGGATGTGTAAGATGAATTCATCCCCATAGTTCAGGTTCCACAGTTCGATCTATTAATGTTTGCGATTGCCTTTGATTATCAAAGCGATTGGACCTGGTAAGGCCGACGCGGATGTGGGACCGAAAAATTCCATGTTATATGCAACACCATAATTGTTTAGCCAAATTTCATTACATTTTAACGGACAAACGCTAGTTTTAGGGAAAGCTGCCGCCTTGCTGTTCTTCTTCACTCATCTAACTGTTGGTCCCAGTGTGTCTATCTTAAAATTCAGAAATTTTTACCATGTTAAAAGAGTAAAAATGAGCCATAATTTAGCTCACATCGCACAGCTCGGCGACATACGGCTCAAAATACGAAAAGTTAAAATTCCCCATGGTTTACCATATAAACTCAACTATATCAAGAACGGCTGATCCGGTTTATTTATCGGTTTATTATTCAATAATAAACCATTGTAATCGCTCCTGGAAAAAAAAAATTTTAACCACCCCATAAAATTTCATGGTTTACTTTTCAAAGGGTGTAGAATCCGAATCTGCAATAAAAATTTGTCCGTCCGTCCGCCGTACGCACGATTTCTCCCAAACTGCTGAAGCAAAAAAGCTGAAACTTCCAGGAAAAATCCGTGATGGTCCGGCGACGCCCCAATTCTTGAGCCAGCTCTCTCACTTAATTTAAAGAGCCCTTTAAGGGTTGTCAAAGTTTTGTAAAATCCCTAAAAACCTCAAAAAAGGAGATATGCATAGGGCACGTAAATCTGTTCTCAACCAAAATATCTATTTGGATTGTTCAGTTGATCATATTTGTGTGCCTCCTGGAATTCAATAATCACTCTATCACTTGTGAAACACGCACACTCCAAAGCTTGGTAGAAATCCAAATCATGAACGCAAGCCAATTGAATAATAAACCCCAGTGAAAGAATTTGCAGCGTTTTTTCTCAAGATCCTGCCCTATGTACCAAATCTTGCTCAAACTTGGTAACAAGTGATTGCTGTTATGGAATTAAACGTATTGGAAAATTAGGACATTATGATGAATTATTAAAGAATAGTTGAGATTGATGAACGGATCCAACCAACCCACTCCTGTCAACCCACTTTCTCCCCTTGATGCATTCACATCACAATTTATATATCATACAACAAATTCTACGTTCTAATGCCCCTTCTGAAGAACATCAAAATGCGTGCAATTTGCTGAAATTCCAGCCTTATGCAAAATCGAGATTGTGTATACTTGAATTGATTATTTTCGTAAACTACCTATTTTAGTGCTATGAGATTAGGATTTGTCCGCACAATACTGCCACCAAAATATGTACCTGCCTGAAACATTAAATTTATCTCAATGAAGGCATGTTTTGTTCTATTACAGAGGAATCTGGTGTGTAATCTTATCGGATTGTCGACGTCGGACGTCTTTTACGACAACTTGAAACAACGGGTGGCAGATCGGGTTGGTGAAGAGAATTTGGAAGCTTTGGAGACTCTGGGCCTACTGCAGGAGGCGCCCGTCACCAAACTGTCCACCCCGCTGGACAGCCTCTGCCATCATCTAGTTGGAAAGCTCTCTTATGGTAAATCCGTCGTGTAAAGCTGGTCGTCCGCTAGGTCTTCTAGGTTCTCGACTTCTCTCCAGACTTCTGGAGCGGGGCTGGATCGGCGAGGAAGCACTCCGCAACGCCTCATCGACCCCGTGAAAAATTGCCGACCTCGGGCATTTTTGTCAGCACTCTTGCGAATCCGTTGGAATGGCTCTCCAAAATGCAGCGTTTAGCTCCATCATCAGAGGCTTGTTCTTTTCATGCAGCTCAAAAAACTTTTCTGCGGCATTACGGAACTATTTGACAAATCTCTTCCATGGCACAACAAATCATGGAAAAGGAGGTTGTTTCCCCCCCCCCCCCCAAGCTCATTCTTTTGCAGTACGTTTCTCCTAAACGTCAGCTTCCTCAGCTGCCTCAAAGACGACCATTTTTTGTCATTCCTGCATCCGACGACATTTTTCTCTCAGAATACTTCACTGCACGACGGTCAACTTAAGATGGGCAGCTGACGAAATGACGGGTCGAAAAAGGAAATCCACACAGCTCTGTCGATCTAGTGGACTAACCTCAAGATTTTAGCGTGGTGTCACATCGCTCTGAAAACCTTGTAGACAACCAGCTTAAATCGTGTCCGCAATAATGTTTGGAATATCTTGCTGTCCAGTAATAGAAATCCAACAGTAACTGGTTATAATAACAAGTTATTTAAGTCTCACGTTAGAATTGCATCATTATTAGAATGTTTTAGAAGTATCTACCATTTTTTTAGTCAAAGGTCTATTAGCTGAGCTTGTACTCGACCGCGGCGTAGGAAAAAAAATTTTTTTTTAGTCTCTCTCGAACGAATTTATAAAATTTTTGGATCACCTATATTTAATACGAGTGACAAAATCAAATCCTTCCACATAATTTTGTGAAAAAGCACACTCGAATTACTAGAGTAGGTAAATTGGTACTTTCTTGTTGTCTGTTCTGCACAATCTGGTACGTCTGACTCACACGCTACTACTTTCAGAGCGCAAGTTCAACAGGTCAGGAACTAGCTATTGATGGGGTCCAATTACTTCTTGTTAAAGGTTATTGTAGTAAGTCATGAGTTATTTCCTTATTGGTACACCTGACGGATAAAATGATATTTCTTCTCTATAGCATTAATTTAACTCTAGGTTGCGGTAAAAAAAAAAAAAGGCTTATGTAGGGTAATGGCACCAATTACTGACACTTTAAGAGAAAGATTGAGGTTTTCATTACTTTCTCCCTTATTTACTGCCCGATCCTCATGATTCAAAGTTCTTTTGGTAGGCCAAGGTATCTTATTTCCAATCTGCCCGTTAAATACGCGAAATGTGCCAATTTTCCTATATTTCGTTCCAAAATTCGAATGGATATTTTTTCTCCTAATACTGACACCTGTGCACCAATTACTGACAGGGTAAGGGACCAATTACTGACACCTTCTGCAAACTTAGAAATAATATTATTTTCAACTTGTTTTTGGTTTATTAATGCATTAATAAACCTCTCTGGAGTTTAATCTCTAAATCACAATACCGTCGATACCTATCACGGCATGTTCTTGGTAATCCTCATCCTCGATGTTCTCATCAGCCTCATCTTGTGGTTCCCACTGTCCATCTTCTTCTTCTTCTTCGCTAGAAGAAGTTTGAACTTCTCTCTTTGATTTCTTTGCTTTGGCTTGTTTCTTTTTTGCATGCTTTTTTTTTTACTCCTCTCGGTCAGCTGCTGTCTGTAATTCGAGCTTTTCTTTTTCTGCTTTCTCACTCTCCGAGGATGCTCTAATATTTCAAATGTGGATTGTTCTCCTAAATGTTGTTCTGTCTTCTGGAACCATTCGGCTATATCCTCTTTCGTTACTGAGGACCTACTGGTAGTCAAATTCTCAGCTATCCTGTCTTTGATAGAAGGGTGTCGGTCCAAGAAGCACTGCAACCACTTTCTACCTGGCCGATCGTCTTTGAATGGATTGTGCCTTTTCAGTTTCTTTTTGAGCAGATGCTGAACACTGTTTTTTAGTTGGTCGCCAGAGACTGGGAATCCTGCTCTGAACATCTCATAGACCTACTTAACAAGGACATCTTCTTCTTCACTTTCCAAAAATAGGATATTTACCGCTTATTTTACAATGAAGCGAGATACCATGTGACTACGAGCCGCAGTCGCTACAGGAACTCCTTTCTTAACGTCAGCGATTGCCGCTAGCATTTGATACTCTCCGTACTGCTTTCTAGGTACAGAGCTTTTTTGGAACAGAGCGCTTTTTATTCTTCTTCTCTTTGGATGACTTGCAGGGAGCCATTTGAGCTTATCTGAAACGTAAAAGCACGACTTCGCGACTGAATCTTATAGAAAGAGAGAGGGGAAATCATGGAAGAGGGGTGTCAGTAACTGGCTATCCTACTGTCAGTATCTGGTGTGCGTGCATCCCAAATACTAACATCCTCATAACCAGTTACTAACACCCCCTGTTAGGAATTGGATCCCCTCCTTGTTTCAAAAAACGGATGCCACCAATGGATTCTACGCTAAAAAATGATCTAGTAACCGAAGTCTGACGAGATACCCAGTTACTGACAGAGGTGTTAGTAATTGGGTGAACGCATGTTTTTGGATAGCCAAATCCTGACACCCCAATAACCGTTGTTGTGTAACAAATTTACATTTGAAAATGTATTCTCATTATCGACAATTAGCCTCTTAAATCGAGTAAACAGAATGAAAGAAGAAAAACCAAGAAAAAATGGTTTAATAGGCAAAATTGGGAATCACCTCCTTAGCAGAAACCGTAGCGAACTCACAATTGAAGGCAGACTGATAACAAAGCTTCATTTTTGCGCCCTTTACAAGTCATTGGTGACTTGACATTGGGGAAATCTATCGCTGATCATTATAGCTTTGATTCGGGCAGAAACCGTAGCGAACTCACAATTGAAGGCAGACTGATAACAAAGCTTCATTTTTGCGCCCTTTACAAGTCATTGGTGACTTGACATTGGGGAAATCTATCGCTGATCATTATAGCTTTGATTCGGTGCCAATTTCGAATTCCTCGGTGACCTCAACCGCTTATTTTTCCACATAGAAGCAGGAAGTGTCAGTAATCAGAGATGTGTCAGCAATTGGTGCCTTCATCCTATATTGCTTGTGCCCCATTATACGACTTAGGGGATTCTGGCACCATTCTGATGAAGGAAAGTGCCTACATCATCATTAATGAATTTATTCATTTTATTTTGCTACCACTAAAATGTTGCATGTTGCTCTAAACCTGTCGTTTCTATCTGCTTTTTTGTTTTTCAACTAAAGGTGACAAAGACAGAGATGTGGTCATACTAAGGCATGATTTTGGGATCCTATGGCCCAGCGGAGCTCGCGAGCAAAGAGGAATCACCTTAGTGGAATACGGTGAGCCAGGAGGAGACACTGCAATGGCTCGAACTGTTGGTCTGCCCGCTGCCATTGCTGCCAACATGGTATTAGAAGGTGAGTAGTAATCCCGTGATTTGAATTTTCACTGAATAACTAGTATACAGGAGTTGAGATTAAACAATGAAGAAAGAATTTTTTCCCTCTACTAATTGCTTCCGAGTCTACCAAGGTAGCGGAAGCATTGTTTTCACTTTCGGAATGTGAAATTTTTTTATCTCCAAAATCAAAAATTCCACTCGCATTTTGCGTTTTAGACCTTTCTGAACAATTTTGGTTCCGTGTCTGTCTGTCAGCAAATCCTTGTTACGGGCAAAACTACACGAAGTTATGGTCCGATTTTGATGAAATTTTCAGGGATTGTGCGGGTTGGGGTGTAGATGGTCCCCTATAGGTTTCATGATCCCCGGATCAATAGTAGCCTCTGCGCATGCGCAAACGTGAAATCCTTGTTACGCGCATAACTCCGGGAGTTCTTGACCAATTTCGATGAAATTTTCAGGGATTGTTCGGTTTGATGTGTACTGGTCCCCTATGAGTTCATGACGCCTGGATCAATAGTAGCCTCTGCGCATCCGCAAATGTGAAATCCTTGTTACACGCTTAACTCCGGGAGTTCATGACTGATTTCGATGAAATTTTCAGGGATTGTTCAGCTTTAGTCAATAATAATTTTCAATGTCATGTTATGGATACAAGGAAGCTATGTGCCACACCCACTTGGCAGACGTTTTTAGAATTGTTAAAGGTAAAATCGAAAGCAGAAAAGTTTCTGAAATATGGAAAACGCCCATCACAGCCCAAAATCTGTCATTTTACTGCAGTACCCACGTTTTTTACTCTGATGAAATTCCTCGTTCAAAATTAGAAATAACAAATTTTTAGGTTTCTACCATGGTAAAGTAGAAACATCCATACATTCTCTGAGCGTTTCATGGAAGGTTTGTTTATTAATTTAAAAAACTCTAGTTTGTACATGTATTAACCCACTCAACGCAGAAGGCACTGCACCGGTGCCAAGCGGATTTTCCCTGCTGCCTTACTAAAAATAAAATGCCTTCTTACTTTCGAAAAATTATCCTTCCCGGTGGTTTTAAGCTAGGAGGGATTTTAGTGTTGCCAATCGTCCAGTAAATCCTGTCGATCACGATGATGCCCGCCGTTTTCGTGTAGAGGGCGCTTAGTTTGAATTAAAATGAGGAAGGCAGTGGTGATGAGTTTCTCGCTCTTCCTCCTAGCTTTTTATTTTTCCGAAAGGTTTTCCATTTATAGTGTTCATTTCTTATATATTCCAGTTATTGTTTCTCCTCTTGAGCTTTTTGAAGGATGTCCGAGGTAGGTAATTCACACTTTTGAAGGTCGGTGCTACGTCAATGAGCCCTTTTGCTCTCTGCTCACTTCTAAAGTTCTGTTTATATTTTCCTAGTTCCTATGATGTTCCAAGCATTTTGTTTGAATTTTTTTTGCACTTATTTTTCTCACATATTTTGTATGATGAAAATGGTAAATAAGTACCTGGAAAAATGGATAATGAATATTTTTTTGCCTGATGTTGTAAACACCTATATTTATTTTCATTTGTTCAAAATTTGGAATAGCAGGTTTAAAATTTACTAGTGTGTGTGTGTGTGTGTGTGTCGTCTGGGTGGCTGCATTAGCCACCGCGGTGAGGTGTTTGAGGGGTAGTCGTGGGACAGTAGACACCCTTTGCCGTGCCTGTCGGGGTAAAAATGAGAACCTCTACCATGTGGTGCAGCAGTGTCCAAGGACTCACGGTGGCCGCATTCTCCGTCATGATGCGGTGGTGCATTGTCATCCAGCAGCTGGGATGTGGAGAGAGAGAGACTGTATCATATGCCAAGTGACCAGGGCAAGAAGCCAGATATCGTTGCCGTTAAGCCCAATGGGTCTGCCATAATCCTGGATGTCCAAGTTGTCAGTGGCAGCGTGGACATGGAGCAGACCTGGAGGGCTAAGATAAGCAAATATGATAGGAACGACCTGCCGCAAGCAGTATCTGAGCTAAAAGGAGTGGCACCTAACAACATCAAGGTTATGGCTGCGACCGTGTCATGGCGCAGAGTGTGGTGCGGGAAAAGTGCCATGGAGTTACTTGAGCTGGGCATCTCATCAGGAGTACTTCTTGGTATCACCACCCGCGTCATCCAGGGCTTGTACTTGAATTGGTGGTCATTTTATAGGGGAACTTCCTTTCATCCCTCCTTTCCTCCTCCATCATCCTCAACTTCCCGTATCCCAAGGGCCGGCGTTGGGTAAACTTGGGCGTCCTCCCCACTTTTATTTCATTCAGTTTTTTTCGTTTTTGTTTAATGGCATGCCCCCTCCGTCTTTTAGGGAAGATTATTTTTAAAAAAAAGTGTGTGGAGGGGTTAATGAAGCATACCAGATAGCCTGAAAATATATTCACTAACTAAAAAAGTGTATTCTAAATGAATTTGTCGTCATACAGAGCAATCAAAGTAGTTAGTTGTGTGGATTGTAATACGTTTGGTCATCCTTGCTCGCTGGTGCATTGGTCCAAAAAAATTCATAATCGCCCCCTTATGGATCTAAAAATTTTTATATATATTTAGGAAGACATTTATCGAGTTTTCAATGAGAACTGCACTAAAAATTTTTCCCGTCTGGGCTAATGTCTTGGTTTTTGGTTCTGCGTTGAGTCGGTTAAGTAGGTATTTGATCTGAGGATAAGAAAAATCCTTACCGTCCCAAGATTTGTTGTTACAAACAGAATAATTCGTAAGAGCATTCTTACACTATCAATCGTGCTAGGTTCATGTATTCATCTTGGGACATTAATAAACCCAACTATTTAGATAGGTAGGTCTTCTTAAGGATTGTGTTCATTGTTCCTGGAACTTGAAATTATGAAGAAAATCTAGTGGTTTAATGGTGCTCGTGGTATGATGTTTCAGGTGAGATCCAACAGAAAGGGATGGTTCTTCCCTTCTCGCCAGACCTGTATCGTCCCATTCTCTCGCGTCTGAGAAAAGAAGGCATCCAAGCTAAAGAGACAGTAGTTACCATCGATGCCTGATCCAAACAGCTCCCAACACTTAACCAGCTTTCCTTTTTTTTCGAGGTTTACAGATCATCCAGCAAATGTTGTCAACACATCTAACATCCACCATAGTTGCCAAATGTGAAGCTCAAATAGACAGAAAACGTTTGTAGCAGACACTAATCTAAAACGTTCTTTCAACTAGGATGTCTAGTAGGAATACGTGTTGACGCATCCTAATCTGCCGAAGGGCACGCATGAGACTGATATGAGGAATTTCACCAAATTACATTTGACTTCAATTGTTATTTACTAACTTGAACAAGGTGTGATTATGAATCAAACTAGACAGTACCTAGTCGATCTTATGACCGTAATAATTCAGGAATTACTGATCACCATAAGAAGACAGTGAACTAGGCTAAGCATAGCTGTCCAACCATGGAAATGGAAAACATTCGTTTTCAGAACCATTTCAGTTCATTTATGCAGTTGTTTACTGGGTCATTCCATTTCAATCAGATGTATTTAAATTACTCCTGTATCAGTGTTTTAGAATTTATTTTATCAAGATAAGTTAATGTTTCCAAAGTCCACTTCTACAATACAGGCTGTGCCTTTTTGTTCAAAAGCAGGGTGCTTTTTGAGAGGGAGCCATGTTCACAGTTGCTTGATTGTTTTTAAGAGCAGATTCAGATGGAATGAAAATAAAGTAATGAGAAGCTTCTTCCTCGTTATACTTGATTATTCATTATAGGAAGTTATCAATAAAAAGATTCTAGGAGCAGTAATGTCGATTTAACTTGAAATTAAATACAGCAATAAATTTGGACCTTTTTTAGACATCACTATTTCGGAGATAAGACAGTTTACTTCAGTTTACAGTTTGAGTTCAGCTCATTATCTAATGCACATGTTCCTGAATCAACCAAATATATCTATATAATAAAGTATATGAAACGACATCTATAGTGGTAAATAAAAGCAATACAGACGGTAATTTCGATTATTAGTAAAAATAAGTAAAACCTGCTTTATATGAAACCTATACCCTCGTCTACTACATCTCCATTTATTTAAATGCTCTGTTGCTCCCAAACTGCCTACCTACTATGGTTGGTATCATCCTTTTTCCTATCAAAAGTTTGCCTATCCTAGGCATTTGATACAAAACACAGGATTTTACTTTTAATGAACTCTAATCAATTAGTTGTGTTGATATTGTTATAATAAAGTACATACAAATTGAAATAACTTGCTGCACGCGAGAGCTGTAATGAATGTATTTTGAATCATCAATAACAACAAGATTATGTGGTTGCTAACCAGATGTATCATCAGCTGTTGAAATAGTGGAGTCAGGTCCCAACATTCCTCCCTCCTCAAGCGACTTGAAACCCTTCTGCATCTGATCCGCATGATCCCTTCTTTCCAACCCATCCAGCAACACCAAGTAGGATAAAGGGCCTGTTCGTTTCAGCACAGTAGCTTGGGTGAACCCTCTGTCTTCCTTTCTTCTCTTGACCCATGCCACCTCTCCCACACTGAATTCCATTAGAACGGATGATCCCTTTTGTTGTTTCTGTAAGGTTTCATCTAGTTGGGCTGCATGATTAGGTTTCAGAAGGGACAACCGAGTACGGGGTTCTGTGCCAAACATCAGCATCGCAGGTGATCGATTAGTCGAGCTATGTACAGATGTCCTGTAGGAAAAGAGATATTTTGCTAATCGTGCTTGTAGATTACCATCACATTTAGATGAACTCATTCTCTGCTTGAACGTACGCGCTGCTCTCTCAGCTAGTCCATTCAACTTAGGATGGTATGGGGTTGTCCTGACATGCTTGATGTTGTTGGTAGCACAAAAGTTAACAAACTGTTGGGATGTAAAGTGTACATTGTAAACTGTGGGCCATTGTCCAAACAAATTACTGTAGGGAGGCCAAACCTTGCAAAGATCTCGTCTAAAGCTGAAATTGTCCTATCAGGAGAGTGCAGTTTCATGGGGACGAACTCCTGCCACTTAGGTACTGGTTGCATCTACAACAATTAACCAACTATGACCCTCAAACGCCTCTGTAAAATCTACATGTAGCTGAGTCCAAACTTCTGCAGGGACGTTCCACGAATATACAGGCGACTCTGGGTCCCAACGTCGGTTTTTCTGACAAGACGAACAAGTCTTCAAAAAATGTTTGGCCACCAAAGATGCAACCGCGCCACAGACCTCACAGCTGCAAACTCACCATCGTGCAATATGTAATGTATCATTCTGGGGCGAAACAGGTATCACGATTTGACCCTTCCACAGTAGAATATTCTCTTTGTACGATAGTTCTTCCCTTTTTCATTCCCTACTGTTTCCCTTTTTGGCCACCCTTCCTGGATGAATCTTACAACTTTTCCCAATTACCAAATCAGCTGATGTGCGTGTCTTGAGTAGCTTCTTTGATATGGAAATATCTCTCATTCGAGTGTGCGCGATTTTCAGGCCAAAATCTGATTCTGTAGGTCCTATATCGGTTGAATGTAAGCGAGAAAGAACATCAGCAGAGCAGTTTTCTTTACCTTTAACATATTCCATATCAAAATCAAACCCCACAAGCATGATAGTAACACGATTCATTACAATCGTTGGCAAGTTTGATTTTTCCCCAAAAAATTTAGAATTAGAAAAATTAGAAATTCAAATCATGAACGCAAGCCAATTGAATAATATACCCAAGTGAAAGAATTTGCAGCGTTTTTTTTTTTTATGGTTATCAGAATGCTTCAACCTGTGTATCGGCTACAAAGCCTTTTAGGAGTTCACCCCAGTATCCACATTACTACATCACTACGTCACTAGGTTACTGCTATCAAAACAAAAACAATTATAGACCAAAACCCCAGTGAAAGAATTTGCAGCGTTTCATGCATATAAGAATGCTTCAAGCAGTGTATTGGCTACAAAGCCTTTTAGGAGTTCACTCCAGTATCCACATTACTACATCACTAGGTTACTGAACAACAATAATAAACCAAAATAACGCAAATGTTGGCACCATAGATTGGGAATGGTTTGACCTACGGACCTGGGGAGGGGCTCATTCGATTCCTTGTGGAAAATTCTTCAAAAAGAGTACAAATTTAGGCCGCCTTGATTTTTTTTTGAGGTTTTTAGGGATTTTACAAAACTTTTACAGCCCTTAAAGGGCACTTTAAATCAAGTGAGAGAGTTGGCTAAAGAATTGGGGCATTGTCGGATTTCCTGAAAATTTCATATTTTCTGCTCCAGCTCTTTGGGCAAAATTGTGTGTAGGGCGGATGGACGGAAAAACTTTTATTGCAGATTTGGATTCTAGACCCTTCGAAACGTAAACCATGAAATTTTCAGGGGGGGTTCGAATTTTTTTTCAAGATCGATTACAATGGTTTTTTATTGAATAATAAACCAAAAGAAACGACACAAACAGGTACAAATGTAAGTAACTAATAAAATAAGAATTGATAAAATCACTTGTATTAATTGAATTAATTAATAAATACATTTTATTAGACGTACCCACCCATACACAACCACCCTATTGCAAATTAATTGTCGATTACAAAGGTTCATTGTTCAAAATAATTGACAAAAACAGATCTGTTGATGTTTATCCAAATAATTAACGTATGGAGTCATCAATGAATTCTTGAAAATCCAAGCCACTTGGATCATTAGGTAAATATGTATCAGATAGGTACCTCGCACAATTTAAATAGTGGTGTTTATTATAAATTAACAACTTCTCACAAGTTTTTGAAAACTTCCGCTATACTGGAAACTAAACGGTGAGATACAGCCATGCAGTTCCTTATCAAGTTGGCTAGAAAGTAATTCAAGAAAACAGCGCCTTCAACTCCAGAGTAGATAATTTGCCATAGTGTGACCAAACGTGTGCTGGAAAGTTGTAGAAAACAGATCCATTCTCTTTAACATTCATAGTCTGTTGCTAGCATCCATAGATCCATGCCAGAAGTAACATAAATCTGCCTACCTAAACAAATTACTCGTTTGTAAAACATCTATGCTTTTAAGATGCTTTTAAAGACAGGAATTACTATTCCCTACTTTACTGATAATTCATATATTTCAGATTGATCATAAACAATAATTCTATCCTTGACCAATACATTTGAATGATGGAGGGAAAAAGATATTAATTTGCATTTTGGCGGCACTGTATTTCGATAGTTGACCGCTACGAAGCAGCACCTTACATAATTTACAAATGGACTCCATTCACTCAAATGGGAAGGTTGTATGTTATTTACACTTTTTGGTGAGTTATTTTTAGTTATTTTTATTGTTATTCTACTGTAAAAGGTACCAGATAAGCTATTGAATCGAAACAACAGCAATATGTGAGTACATATGCGCTAAAACTATGCATTAGTGTGCCAAACCTTTTTGTAAACAACACCTGCTCATCCCCCCTCTCCTGATGGCCTTTCTAACAACGCATTTGAATCGTTACGAAATTTTTTTTTTTTGTTGAATTTTCGCGTGGTTTTTCGCTTTTGCTATTTAGCGTAGTTTCAAGAATAATATAAAAAACTGACGGATAACGTATTTCGGAACTACAAGTGTAACCTAATAGCTTCTGCGATTGTTGCTGATTTCGCCTTTGTTCGAGGGATGTGAACTCCGGAAATCCGATTTCAAGGTGTGTTTTGATATTTTGTTAGGGATTCTGCAATCCTCCCAGGAAGTTATTTGTACCATCGTTTATTTCAAAACGTGTTTCCAAAATCTAGACTCCTACTTAGATACAAAGCTTTGACATCAACACATGACAAATGCGATGAGTGAGTATGTTCCTGCTATACAGCACTTTTATCCCCACTGAACAGCTTGTTGTCTATGTAGTTGTTATTGAGCTTGATTTTATGAGGTTTTTCGTATTATATATGTTAAGTTTGTACTTATTAAGATGGTTTGAACTGAAATAGAGACTGTCGGAAACTAGTTCTAGTCGAGCGTCGTGTTTCATTGATGGACGGAACTCATTATATATTTAGATGTAGTGTACACTACGTTCTGGATTCATAAAAAATTAGGAACGACACAATACCAGTTGAAAACGACTCAGCCATACATCTATGGAATGCTACTTTTCTATCATCTTCCGTAGAAAGGGACTTATAATGGGATTCACAGAGGAAAAGAACCCAGGTTATTGAACAAAACCATGTCTATTTACATCGTGTATGTATTTAGGGTTGCTGAAGCGTAAATAGGTATATTGTGTAGTTGGTAGAAAATATTACCAACCTGGGCTGGTACACATGGGCTGTATGAACTGAGTTCTTATGGCTCTCGGTGTGCATGTGCCATGCAATGTGTGTGCCCATGGTGGGACCTGACCTTCATGAAGATCTATAAAATATTATTGTTAATCAGTGTATTATGTTGGTAGAGGTTTCAGCTTTACCAGTGAGACTAACTGCCGTTTCCAACGAAAAACTGTGCTAGGAGTTTTAGCAAAATCAAATAAATTTAGCTCCGCTCGCTGTCAAAAGTAAAAAATTTAAACAGTTCTAATTTGAATGGTTCGTAGCCTCAATGGTTGTATTCAAATCGGACAGCAAACAGTATGTTCTTTTTGCGATTTCCATCGCAAATTTCTTTCTGCAGTCAATCTGTTTTGTGGGTACGTCTGGCACGTGTAAAGTATGTGAAATGCTTAAACATTTAGTTGAACAGATCATAATCATGAAGTCAGTACGTTTTGAAGCTTACGTACAGAGCTTTCTTTCTATGTAGTCGGGCAGGTATATGTACAAAATTGAAAAACTCATCAATGTTATTAAAACTGTAGCTACTTGTGAAGCTTTCGACCATCGTACGAGCTTCTTCTGCGTCCAAGAAAACTAAAAAAATCATCTACATTTTTATTTGGATAGCAGTACAAACGTTACAAAGATGGTATCACAATAGTAATGATAGCACCATTATAATAATTGTAGGATCACTTGTGATCTACTACTGAGTCCATCCAGAAACATTTGGACAAGGGTCTGGGATCCGGTGTAAGTCAGTCTGTCTCCGTGTTGATGGAGGGAGGGTAGTGCAACCTCTTTCTGTGCCATCAGAAGGCATTTCTCCTCCCCATCCAATTTTTGTGAGTCCAGTTCCAGGCCCTGTAATGCCAACTCAGCCAACCATCAACTTGGTACTACCTAATTTTGGCAGAGTTGATATCCGCAAGTACCAGAAAGTCAGGTTATCCACGATCCTCTAGGTTAAAATGGGTTCTACAAAAGTTGACCATCCTTTCCGTTTAGTAGTAAGTCCACAACAAACATTGTGACGGGCGCCTCTAGTTCGTACCATTGAAGGACATATCTGTAGCACATATGTTGCAGTCTCGTGTGTAAGGTATCTCATTCGACATGAGTGATTTGTTGCCGTGTCTCGTCCCCTACTAGTGCGTATCCCTGTTGGTAGAGATCCGGAATGCACCTTCACCAGACCATGTGATCTCCATCCTTGCAATTTCGCAGACGGATTCCATCCAGTACTAGAATCAGAGTCTCGAGATCTAATTAGCTCTGCTCCATCTCTCCGAATGCAAGTTTGCCTGACCATCCATATCAGTCATAAGGTCCTGGGTTCATTTGGTAAAGTGATGAGCCAATGCAATGATCTTATGAAACATGTTCTGTTCCTGATTCATAGGGCCTCTAGTGTTGAGTACCACAACCCTGATGTCATTAGGTAGGTCGATCCATAGATAAGCATAGGAGCTCTTTGTTTCTGGAAGTTATGATCCTTCTTCTCGATGAGATAATTTATTCACCTGTTGAGTACGAATCCTGGATCCTGTTCTCTTTAGGCTCTTGACCTTTAAGCTGGTTAGAAGTCCAATTCTACTTCTACCCTTGAATGCTAATTTGTTTAGGAACAGAAGCTATTTCTTATTCTACTGTTGCCTGAAATTTTCTTAAAAGTTAATATTCTACAAAATTAATAAATATTCACAAAATTTTGTACTACACTTATGTGTAACACAACTTTTTTATGTTTTGAGCAGTTAATACTTAATAATAATAATAATATACTATTAATAATAATTATAAGGATAATAATAATACTTAATAATAGTTAATTATTTTATTTTATTTTTTTCAGTGAATGGTGAATTATTAAAAGATGACTGACTACGATAGGAATTCTCGGAGGGGTAAGCCCCAAAGGGAAATCTATACACCAGGCAGTGGGCCGTTGAGAAAAACTGGGAACTCCAGAGATGACGATTATATTGATAGTCCTATTGCAAGTCCTAGAGGGGACGCTCCATTCAGAAACGGTTCGAATAGACCTTTGAATTCATCCAGGTCTCAGGAAATCAACGGGATCGCCGATGAGTTGAAAAAGATCTCGATGGGTGGCAAGAATAATGGGAATGGTGAAAGTAAAAATGGGAATGATGTACGGAGAAAGCCAGGATCAGAAATATATGTTCCAAAACGGGTGGCTGAGATGAGAAGCAACCAACAGATTCATCAAATCAAGCCACTTATGGAGGAGCATGGATTGGAGAAACTGGATGTTCGAAATGAAAATAAGGAGAAATCGGGCAAAAGAAGGAATGATAGAAAAAGGAAGGACAAAGGGGGCCATCGAGGGGGCGGAGGAGGTGAAATTGATAGGTTTGGTCGAAATGATTTTAATGAAAAGACACATTCAAAGGAATCGTTGATACAGAATGACCTGGAACCCACAGACAATCGGTTCTTGAGACATGGGTCAGAACCTAGATCTTTGCCAATTTATCAAGAGAATCGAAGTAGAGATACAAGGAGTGTTGAGCCCAATACTGGTGGTGGAGGCAGGACGTTGGCTCAGGAGCGGCTGCACAACAAGCCACCAGTTGGTTTCCAACAGAAGAAATCTGGATTCCATCCACGAGGAGCAGTAAATCCAAATTTGCCACCCCGCTTACTGAGGAAGACAATGGCAGAATGGGAGGCGGAAGCCCAAGCCAATGAAATGCTTCATCAAGAGTTCAGAGCTCCTCTGCCTCCATCTGAGTGGTCGAGAACTCTTCCGAACCCTCCCAGGGGTCGAGGCCGGGGTAGGCTTCGCCAAGATGACTTTGACAGATTCAGAAGACCTTTGACTCCTGAAAAATCAGACTACCGCGGTTCTCAAGAAATCTATAGCGACGCTCGTGGTGGTCACTCGAGGAATTACAACACTGAGGAAAAAGAAAACTGTGAGCGTGATGTACCCCCAGAAGCCCACAGAAGTACACCCAACCTCATGGACCTCTGTTTCCCTGACAAAAAGGCAGACAATGGTCCCTCTTCTCCCTCTGGCTCAACAGATGTCTTGGTAAGTTTGAAATGGCTATTCCTTAAACTTGATAAAATTTAGACCCTACCATCTAGACAAACTGTTTTAAAATCCTTGCTAATTGGACACTGTTGACTCTGCAATTTCAATTTGGATTGCATATTGCATGAAATGTCATGTAGGAAATCATTGGATCTAATGAAAATTAAGAACCAACCAACTAACTGACATGAACCGTGAAACGTTGAATAGTATCAATATTGAAACGAGTTTGAATATTAACAAATTTGGAAAGTGTAGGAATTCGAGTGTGGAAAATCTTAGTTTTATATGCTATTGGCTGTTGAAACAACAATACGCAAGAGTTTGTGTCTTTCAAACTGATCTTTGTTTTAATTGACTAAGAGAAAAAAGGCAACCCCCTACCCCAATCGTCACTGATTCTGACTTCGTTTTGTATCCATGACCCAATACCATTGCAGATTGTTTTCCACGTTCCTGATATGATATTTGTGAATGTTTATCTGATTTTCAATCTCGGGAAGTACTACAAAAGGAGTACCATATTGCAAACTGTTGAGTTAATTAAAAAAAAAAGAAGAAAACACCATGGCATGCCTGAATAGTCTTAGGTTAGCCATGGATGATTTTATATGACCGCAAATTCACTTCGTCTGTAGGTAGATGTAGGAACCTAGTTGCAGTAAAAACCTTTTTTGACTGGTCTGTGACTTTGTGTGCTCAGGATTGGGCAACCGAGGTGGAGCGTGAGGAGCAGGAAGAGATCCAACGCCTTTCCCGTGCCAACTCCAAAGAGTCTGTGAGGGAAGTCCCTAGGAGCCATAGGAAGAAGAAGAAGAAGAGGTCAGTTTTCTACCTAATTTTCTATAGTTAGTTCCTATTCATCCGTATCAATACCAAACATTCATATTTCTTGTTGGTATCAACTTATAACAACTTATCCAAGTAAATATGCCCGCAATTTCAGTACTCAATGGATATTTGGTACTTGGGTTGAGTGAGAGGTTAGATTAATCAGCCTATTTAGCTATTTTGTGGGCTTCACGACTTCTGTCTGAAAGTATAGGTTTGTTTTGACAAGAGGTTCAGAACCAGTTCAGAACCAAACACGCCCCTTTTTGGCTGTTTTGACACGCCAGAACTGGTTCGCTGTTCGGACAAGGAGTCCAGAACCACTTAGAACTAGTTCAAGTGGTTCGAAGATTTTTGCCAGAACTTTTAGTCCGAGACATGCGCAGTAGATTTATCGCGTTATCACCGGTTATCATCTATTCCCGCCCAAGTACGGCCTACCTACACCGTTGAGGTTGTCAAAACAAACTTTGTTTCGAGTATAAATTCCGAGGTTTACAACAATGTCCGAGGTTTACAACGGAAGTACAGATAGAGAATCAGTCGTCAGAATCAAAAATACAGTCACAGACTGTAAAAGAAAAAGTCAAGTTGTTTTGATTTTTGTAGGAATATTATGTGTTATTGTTGCTGTTGCCTCTTTTTTTGGTCTTGATGTCTGACGAACCATGCGGGAAGGGGACGTTCAGGTTTTTGGTTACAAACTAGTTCGGAAAGCGTTCGGACAAGTAGAACGAATACCGAACGTTCTCGGTGGTTCTATCCCTCCCCCTGTAGGTTCTGTTTCTATCCCGAACTGGTTCGGAACCTCTTGTTGTTCGAACTCCATTCAGATGTATATCATTTCATTGTTGACCATTCATGTTTCCAGTAGTAAGGGAAAAGCACCAATAGTGGACACTGTACCAATAGTGGACACTTCGGACAAAAAGTTGTAGAATAATAAGGATTCGGGTTGAGCAGGGCACTTGAATCTTTTTGGATTAACTAAAGTAATAGCCTAACAAACGTTATGAACCAAAAGAAAACGTTAGGGCCAAAATGAAAAATAATAACTTGACATTAAAAACAACCAGTCTGTGGGTGGAGTGATTTTGAGCAGGACGCTGTGCAAAATGCTAAGGAATAGAAAGTATGTTTTAAGCAATGTTCACATATAATATTCAAATATTTGAGATAATAATTTGAGATTTGGAATAATACTAGTCCATGAGCTATCTCTACTTATACATGAATTGTTCTCTACTGGTGCTCACTTCATTCTTCCAGTTGAATGGAATTCTTTTTGTTTTACTACCGATTAGATATATACATGATTTTAAACGAGATTTTACGTCGTCTTGTTGATATCTACGACGTGTCCACTACTGGGTCATGAAGTGTCCACTACATCAACACTAGAAAATGTTAGCTGTCCACTACTGGTGTTTTCTGTTATTCCACAAAATTTGACTCTATTTCTTCAAACATTTATAAAATTGGTGTTTCCTTTGATTAAACTCAACTAAAAATGTCTGAAGAACGTGTAGACAACCAAAAAAATTTTGAGAGCTAAAAATTTATGAGGTAACCACGAACAATCACACAAGATTTTCTTAACATGTCCACTACTGGTGCTTTCCCCTTAAAAGGCATATGGTGTTCATTTACTTGAATTCGCAATTTTCTTCAAGCCTGACTGTAGATATTCAAACTCTTCACTTGGCGTATAAATCCAATTTTTGTGACATCACAACAGTGACTTGTTCGTTCTTTGGTATCCAACTGACGTCTACATTTTTTTTCAACACACTTCCCTTCTTGGGTGCAGTTATGACAATATTACTGGTGCATCCTGAACTATCAAATTTTGACTTATTAATGAACATCTGGCTCGAAAAGTTTCCTTTCCCTTCAATACGTTCCTCAGGAACAGTTAAGCCTCTTCAAAAACAACAGTCTGGGCATTTTCATTCATACTTTTTAACCGTAATTAATCTTATCACTTCTCTTGAGTAATGGTACGTAGATACTCATGCATATTATCAACATTTGTCTCTGATATGTTCAAGGAAAATAAACCAATGAGGTTAGATTAAATCAGCCTCGTAGTTCAACCAGCTGGAGCGTTGCAACTAAGTTTCAAAGAGCCCTGTCAGAGCTATAACATATTTTTGAGCATTACTCCCTAATATATATGTTAAACCCTTTTTGGGTCAATCCATTACAAAACACCCAAAAAGTATAAAATTTTTTGCTCAACATTTTTGTTTTTCGTGATTTTTTACCAGTTATTCTCCTATACTAAGGGAGCTCAAAACTGTTTTTAAAAATTTTTTTAGGCTTTTACTTTTTTTTTGGCGGCTATTTTAAGTTCGCTTCCGAAGCGATTTTTAGCTCGGAACAAGTTTTGCGTAAATGTTTATTACTCTGTTAATTATGAAGATATCAAGACAAAATAAAAACCAAAATGTTCACAGTGAAATGCTCTAGATTTTGGTTGTATCAGTTTTACTTATTATAGCAAGGGTATTGGAGAAAAAAATTAACAACTTTTAAGTTTAAATTAACTAAAAACGAGAACTTCAAAGCTATAAAATCTATAGAAGGAAAAGAGACTCACCTTTAATTTTTTTTCCGTGTATAGATTTATTATGGGTAAACTTGCTGCAAAAATATAAACCTTGACAAGTGTGTCCTTTTTTTTTTTAATAAATGTTTAAAAATTGCCAAACGGTGAACTTTTTCAATATTTGAAAAAGGGTATCTCAAAAAGGACTGAGTAAAAAATTATGAAATTAATTCTCTAAGCACATCTTAATAGTGTAAACATTTCCTAAAAATTTGGTGATTGAGACTCAACTGGTTCCAGAGTTATATGACATTAAAGTTTGCATTAAAACACCGTCACTTGTGTAATGGGAATAACGTTTCCCACCTACTAATTTACTAATAAACACATTTTTTCAGTTAACTGATTAAAACTAGCTAGTCACCAAACAAACTGAACTTTACCAGTAACTTGAATGTAGCCAGTTCTGTTAAAACATTGATTAATAAAAAAAAATTTCAAAACTTTAAAAATTAAGTCAAATTTAGATGAAAAAAAAAAAACACATAATCCTTGACTAATGCACCAAAAATGCATCATTGTAAATTTGGAAGTTTTTCTAACATTAATAAAAAAGTTAGGCAGTTCTATTACCCAGTTAGGCCTTAGTATGAAAGTTCATAATTTGATTATATAGGTAGTGTAGAAATTTCATTGCACAGTTTTTCACCAATATTGTGGGTTCTCCCAGAAGCAGTTGTCAGTCCATAAATATTTTTAAAAACAGTTTTGAGCTCCCTTAGTAAAGGAGAATAACTGGTAAAAAAATCACGAAAAACAAAAATGTTGAGCAACATGGTCTGGGTGATTTTTAATGGGTTGACCCTTTTATAATATCCTAGATTACTATTATGCGTTGTTGTGACATTTCTCTGGAAAAAAAACTTGACTCATTATTTATTGTTATTTCTCATCTTCATGAGGTTCATTCTCCCATCGTAACAAACATTAATTTCTGTCTTTTTAGAAAGAGTAATAAGGAGAGGAGGGGAGAAAGGTAAGATTTGCGTTTTGCCGTGATTTGCACACCTCACCTCCCTAATCCTCCACTAGTGAGCTTTTTTTGTAGCTAGTTTGTATTAGCGGAACACGATTCGAAAGAACCTTTTTTTTTGTAGCCCATAGAAAACCATAAGAATTGGCAAACCAATGTACAAAATCACGATTTCTTTTCAAATAATGAAAATTATATGAGTTTTCTAGGTTTGGGACAGATCAATTCAACTTGTTATACTTCTTGTTATTAGACGATGAATTCACTTTCCTTCACTCTTATTCCTTGTTGTTATCCCTTCAATCTTTCACCTTCGCATTCCACTCATTAAATTTCCACAAAATTTAGCTATACTTACAATACCATCAAAATTGGATTCAGAGGGTCTTTTTTCTTCCGAATTTCCGAATTAAGTCAAACCTAAAGTTCAAAGTTACTTGATAAATTCAATTCGAATTAAACAAACCATTAAAAGAATATTAAAGATAAACAAATATGTTCTTGGGGTGTTGAATTAGAAGTAAACATTATTCGTTAAGATCGTTAACGTTGAAGCCCACATTGTGCGTGAAAAGCGTGTGGTGTCAACTTTACTTCGGTCGCTGCCAAAATCAGCTATTAATAGATTAACCCCGTTCACTTGATTGGCGGTAAAATGAACTCATCTGATGCAGAAACCGAGTTTTGGATTGTTGCCACTGTTGCACCATTTCCCTCATAAAATCATGTTTAATGCATTCCAATTAATTTTGTTCGAATAATGATTATTCTGTAATAATTAATATTGATTATTATTTTATAAATATCGATAATAATCCCAAGAATAATCATTATCGTTTGAATGGCTCAGAATTTCCGTTTTTCTCTTCATAGGCTACCTTATAATGTACGCATGTTTGTTGTGTAACAAAGCTTTGTACATTTTACTAGTACGTTTGAATTTATGCCTGTATTCATCATAATTTGTTAGCTTGACTAGTTTAATTACGTCATGCATTGCTCTATAAATATGAGCATGTACCAGGAAAACTTCCAAGGTCCTTCATTAGCGTTTGATTTAGAATGTCCCCAAATAACAATTAAATAGCATCTTAGGCATTTGCCACGCACCCACGCTAATTAAGACTTATGTTCTGCTTTGAAGTTGTTAGCTCACCTCTCAAAACTCACTACCCCTAATCACCAATTAGCCTTTTCCTTCTTAAACCTTTTAATTCACCGTAATCCTTTCTAATTCACCTAGTGTTTTGTTAATATTTAAGAGACAATAATAACGTATGTCCGAGTATTTTGTTTGAAGACCTTGTTAGATTCCCAATGTTTTGGTTTTCTCGTAGAATATGGAATGCATGGGAACATTCACAGGCGTGAGAACGACCCGTCTATTCATCTTATGAACCTAGAAACTTCGTTGAGTTTTCCCAAGGCACAACCTTCGTATGTTCTCCTATGTCAATGAATCTCAAATTTTTGTTGGCAGGATTATGGCGTATATCGGCGATTTTATTTTATAGGACATTGTTGTTTAATAATGCTAGCTACAGTTTCAATAGGACTATTGATATCATAATTTGATGAAAAAGTACCGTTTTATCCATCAGGAACTTTAGAATGTGGAAATTTGAATTGGCAGCTGCAGCTTATGATGTCTTAAACTGCAGTGGCAACCCTGTCAGCAGATTAAAAAAATCCCTAGGAATATTATTACGACAGCGAACGTTCTAAGTTACTGTTTTCTGTTATCTCGACAGAACATAGCATGCATAACAGCTTATAGATTATTAGTTATTGGAAGAAAATGGTTGGAAAATGTACACTTTTATAATATATTGGAAACTGGGTGTATTGATATAACGGAACTACGGATATAGAACACTTTTCTTTATTCGATTACGAAAAGACGGCAAAAACTAGAGGAGCGCGGGGACAACAGGTATAACAATGACAGAGGTACATCGAAGCCAGATCACAGGAGGGAGGGAGGCGCAATGCTGCCAACCCTATACAACGAAAAGTCTTTATATCTTAACATACACTAATCGGTCATTTATAATTGAATTGACGTTAGATACTGAAAATCCTTAGGTTCGAACCGGTGGCGATCATATACACTACTACTTGAAGTTTAAGCGCCAAATATTCAAACGTTGATTATTCTTAAACCCTCTCCTGTTTTCTGTAGATTATTAAAACTCGATTAAACGGGATAAAAAATCGTATTTCATGCTTCTGAAAGAGATTTCACTTTAAAAACTTGAATTTTCCAATAAATTTGTTTATCCAATTGCTGAAATCCCAAGCTGGTGCGTTAAATCACAGTGTTCTCTTTGCCTTATCAGTTGAGATGGAGTAGGCAAAATACAAGAAGATTTGTTCAACGATGTTCAAATCTACAGGGCCGATAATTTTTCTTCGTTTTAGGGTTACTGTTCTGTGTTAGCTTTTATCGCAGTGTTGTTTACGTTAAGTAAGTTACGTTTTTCGTATCATTATGAAATGTTTCCCTGAATATGAAAAGAACACAAGGTACGATGGATATGATGAACGGGCGGAATTTCAGAAAACTACGTTTCTTGCTGCTCTAGGGACTCAGTACTAATCATTCAAAGACTGTTCGTTCTGATGATGCCTCAATTGCCGAAACTACAGCAATCCCTGTGTGATCAGACTACTTTTCTTATATTATTTCAACATTCATCGTCAATACTGTTTTGTTAGGATTTTGAGATTTGAAATATAGGGGAGGTCTTGAGTCAATTAGAAATAGTACGATTTTAAGGGGTTGTGTGTGGATTATTCGAATCAGATTTTAGGAGATAGCTTATTCAAGAGCCTTTATGATTTTCGTTGTTCGAGTTTTGTCGTGGTGTCCGCATGCGCAAACGTCAAATTCGTTGACAGTTTTATCTAATTTAGAAATTGAGCGGGTTTGCCCCTACGTAGTCCCTGATAAATTTAATACGCGTTGGAAGGCACATTGCACTTTTCAGTTTTAAGGTATCATCACACTATATAAAGACGAGCTTATCAGAGTATATCGACTTTTCAGGGGGTGGTAAGGCTGGGTGGGTGGAATTCTCGCCCCCGTCTCCCAGGGCAACGGACCTGCACCCCCCCGACCCCGCCAGTGCAGTGAAAACTAGTAAAATATAAACGCTTTTGCGTAATTTTCCGTGACTAGTTCAGAGTATACTTGATACAAACGGGAAGCTATAGCGCTCTGCCATCTTAGATGCTTTTAATTCTTCAAATGCTAGTTCTTACTGCGATCTTTCGGAGTAGTTACTCTGTGATAATTGGTAAGTGAAAAGAATAGGATATGATACCGTTTGCTTCTCCCCCTCAAAAAATCTGAAACCAAAACCCACTGTAATATTGTAATACATATTCTGAATTCATGATAAATATTAGTGAAATTAGTTTGATTTCACTAAATAATATATGAAGGTGCTCATAATGTTTCTTTACGATATCACTACTTCAGGCTGGACTCCAATCATTCTTAACCTAATTTTGTGATGCATTTTTCTTAGGAGCGTCAGTCGTGAGCGCTTAAGCAAAGACCAATTCAGAAGAGGATCCGTTGACAACATCTCCAACCACAGCAGAAACAATAGCGTGGAGAGGAACTGGCGAGAGCACCGTCAGGTTGGTGATTCGACTCGCAGTCGCCAGAGTTCATACTGTGACAATAGGAGCCGACAAAGCAGCCCCGATCACCATCATGGGAATCGCAGTAGAAAGAATTCTTCTTGTGATAACAGGTACCCATCCTATTGCTTCGTCTTGTAAAATGTGGCAATACCAAACACAGTTTGTCCGTCCAGTTCGGTCATTTTGAGCTACGTGGTCCACTCGCCGTCCAGGGCAGGAATGGCCTTAGAATTGGTCAAAAAAATCTGTTGGCATAATTTGCGGTTCAGTTGGTCCTAACTTCCAGCCAGCCCGATCGCATCAGACGCATAGATTTCAAGGACCAAAACTGGTAAAAAAGTACACAAAACGCTGCAAATTCTTTCACCGGGGTTTATTATTCAATTGGCTTGCGTTCATGATTTGAATATCTACTAAGCTTTGGAGTGTGCGTGTTTCACAGGTGATGGAGCGATTATTGAATTTCATGAGATATGCATAGAGCACGTAAATCTGTTCTCAACCAAAATACCTATTTGGATTGATCAGTTGATCATATTTGTGTGCCTCCTGAAATTCAATAATCGCTCTATCACTTGTGAAACACGCACACTCCAAAGCTTAGTAGAAATTCAAATCATGAACGCAAGGCAATTGAATAATAAACCCCAGTGAAAGAATTTGCAGCGTTTCATGCATACCAGAATGCTTCAACCCGTGTATCGGGTACAAAGGCTTTTAGGAGTTCACTCCAGTATCCACATCACTAGGTTACTGCAATCAAAACAATAATAAACCAAAATAACGCAAATGTTGTCACCACACATCGGGAATGGTTTGAGCTACGGACCTGGGGAGGGGCTCATTCTATTGCTCATGGAAAGTTCTAAAAAAAAAGTCCAAATTTAGGCCGCCTTGACTTTTTTTGAGGTTTTTAGGGATTTTACAAAACTTTGACAACCCTTAAAGGGCACTTTAAATTAAGTGAGAGAGCTGGCTCAAGAATTAGGGTATTGTCGGACCAACATGGATTTTTCCTGAAAATTTCCGCTTTTTTGCTTCAGCCAGAAATCGTTTGTACGGCGGACAGATTGCAGATTCGGATTCTACACCCTTTGAAACGTAAACCATGAAATTTTCAGGGGGGTTAGAATTTTTTTTTTTCAAGAGCGATTACAATGGTTTATTATTGAATAATAAACCAAAACATGGTTTTTACTGTCAGGCTAGTAGGATGTCGTTTTTAATTAATTATGGACGCCAAATCGATTGAGACGGTTCCCAGACCAGTCCGAGCTCATCTGACTTGGAAAATCTGATTTTTAAAGGTAAAAATGATGAAAACTGTTGTAAATATCAATTTTAAAATCCGAATTTTTTAGTTTTCTCCCTTTATCGATTTGGCAGTCAAGAAAAGTAGTGGTGACGGGCTCAAAATAATAAACCTTTATGAAATTATTTGCAGCGTTTTTTGTTTAAAAGCACTTAACTCGTTTGGGTTGAGAATGCTACTTAATCAAATTACTGTTGTATCTCATATCTAAGGCCAAAGATAAATCACCTACTTACTTTGACAATAGGGTGCTATACTTATTATGCTTTCAGATAGATATTTGAATCTAAAAAAAAGTGTCTTTCACCTTAAATTTGTATTTATTTCCTACAAAAATCTGGTTCATCAAAATTATACGACAAAATCACGGCCTAGGAAATAAATCATGCACGGAATCTGAACTAAATTTCATTTAATGGTTTTGAAAGGCAAAACGCTTGTGGAATGGGTTTTGATTTCGTAGTTTCTAACTCCTTGTGTTGTTTGATGTTGGTAGGGATGGAGATTTGTTACCATCAACGCATCCAATTGTTAATCTTATCTTTGGTGTGACCTGTTAAATTTTGTGCAGGAGTCGCCAAAGCAGTTTGGATAGAAAGGAAACCAGTTGGAGGCATCGTGGAGGAGTTGGATTCAAGGAAAAGAGACACGAAGAACAGAAAAACTGGAGATCAGAAATGACGCCTCCTAAAGAAAACAAGCAAGCTGGGATCTTGGTGTTGCCGTCTTCTATCCAGAACCATTCTCCTTCGCAGCAGACCTACCACGCCCCGACTCGTCCTGCTCCTCTGGTCGCTCAAAGGCGCCTCTACAACCCAAGCAATCCAGAGAAACCCATAATGGTCGCTAACTCGCGGAGCGCTCAGGAAATCGAGCAAAGCTACCTTGAAAATTGTGGCGGCGACCATCCCATGTTCGTAGTGCCATCCGGGGAGCTTCTATCCTCCCAAACGCCACTTTGGTACAACCCGTACAAAGAAAAGTAAGCATTCATATCTCATCATTGAGAGGTTAAATTTTTCGTAAAGTTGTATTTCGCAAAGCTTGTAGATGTAGATGATAACTAAAACTCTCAGGGTGGGGGTTTGGGAGCCCCCAGCACGGAAGCCTGTTGGCTTATTGTACTTTCCTGGGAGTTTTGCTTCTAATCAAGGAGATTCAGCCCCTTGGTGAGGGGTTTGAGACCCTTGATTAGTTGTTCACTCTGAATGGACCTCATTGGTGTTTGTGCCCCAAAGAGTTCAAATCTGCGAGATGCGAGTGCTGGGCACTCAAATATTATGTGGGATGCCGTTTCGTCAGTCTCCTCACATAGCCTGCACAGGGTTGTACTTTGTGTGACCCCAATGCGGTGTAGGTGGAACCTTAGGGGTACAAAGCCGGTTATGAGCCCAACCATTGTTTTAATTTCCCTACTGTTTTTGCCTAGTAGCCAATAGTAATTTTGGTGTTGGATTTCGCCACCATGAGTTTACTGTGGACGTGTCCTTCGATATTGAGCCATCTACTTGTGATTTGTTGGTTGACCCACATGTTGATGGTCCCTCTGAAGGCGGTTTTTGGTATACCGACTGCCGGCTCAGGGCCTACAAATGGGGTTCGGGAGCCCCTTCTTGCAAGCTCGTCAGCCTTCTCGTTACCAGGTATTCCTTTATGCCCTGGAACCCATTCCAGGCGAACCCAGTTGTGTTTTTCCAGGTTATTAAGGGTTTGCATGCAGTCCCAAACCAATCGTGAAGAGATGGTTGGTGCCATTAATGCTTTTATCGAGGCTTGGCTGTCTGAGAGGATGCGAACGTGGGCTTTTTTGTGTCCCCTCCTAAGGCTCTCAGCAGCAGCTGCCTCGATTGCCACCATATCTGCTTGGAATACAGAGGTGTGTTCCCCTAGTGGAATTGAAACGTTCCACCTGGGTTTAGCCCCATGTACTCTCGCACCAGTTCCTGCTTCCATTTTAGACCCATCTGTGAACCAGATGATGTCATTGGGGCAGCATTTTTTTCTCCCGTTGCCCATCTCTTGTTATGGTTGACGTGTAGAGATGGGGTTGGGAGAGGGTTTTGGGCATGGTATCGGCCATGTCAAGCAGTGGTTCTTTTACGGTTTCCAAGATGTTGGTGTGGCCTCGGTGGGAAGTCTTCCGCCAAGAGTCATTCCATTTCAGCCTTAGGGAGGCCATCATGGCCTCTCCTTTTATGAAAACATCCACCGGAGGCAGGCCCAGTAGAGCTTTGAATCCCCTTTGAATAAGGAGAACAGTACCACTCCTTTTTATTGATTTATTCTTAGTTCCATACAGGTTTCAGTTAGACCACACTTACATCCACCTTGCAGGGACGATACATTAAATGAAAGCATTAACGAATTAATATCTGAAGTAGTGAATCACCGCTCAGATTGACTACCTATTGAACCATTAAATGACCATTTAATTTTGATCACTGAACAGATGAATATTCCCTTCGTTCGCACATGGACTCCAGTCTGGGTTTAGTTAGCCCTAACTGCTAGCCAACCCGATCGCATTACCCGCGTAGCATCGTATTACCAAAAACGGGTTGAAAATGTGGTTTTTCGGGGTTTTTACTAACAGGCTAGTAATTTTGGACGGAAAATCGACTTGGGAAACTAATTTTTAATGGTGGAAATGTTGAAAACATGTAAGTTTTCATTTTTTTAAATCTCAATTTTTTCATTTTCTCATTTTGACGACTTTGATGTAACTAAAAGTTGTGGTGGGGCCCCCTAAATGACAAACCTTTGTGAAATAATTTCCATTGTTTTTTCTTCATGTTTAAAATTCAAGTAAATTTCAATCTCATGGTTCAAATGATCTAGTTGAAAATAATAACCGAAGTATACGCGAAAAAAGGGTGAATCTTTTCAGAAAGGTTCATTATTTAGGAACTTATAGGTTCAGGAATTGCAATTATTTGCAGCGGATGAATTTCCACGGATCAGAAACCTATCCCAGTTCAAAATTACTGGGAAATGACAAGCCACTTGACTATTTCAATAGAAACCTCAAATAACTATGTTTTTGTACCATATCATCTATGCATGTCATGCGATCGGGCTGGCTAGAAGTTAGGATCTAGTGCAATGATGGAAAAACATACAAAAACGTTATTCTTATACACATGTAAACATTTTTACATCAATTCTAAGGTCTTTTATGGCCCGTACGGTGGTCGGAAATAGGACGTTTTGAATCTACGCACCTTAAACGTGAAGTACCAAAGTTATGAGGGGGTTATAAAATGTGTATGCTACTTTAGAAAGGCTTATTATTGAAAATTATAAACCAATAAGAAGGAGGAGAAATGACCTTTCCGGTGTACCTTATTTTTAATTTGGTCTTGAGAAGAAGTTTGTGCACTTTACGGGAAATTACGACCCAGCTGTCAAACTAAAAACGTGATGAATGTGTTGTCAGACGGCCATAACCTATATTGCGATCTCATCCATCTCCTAACTTCGACACATGACCTTCGGGATGCGAATTATCATGATTGTCCTAAAGTTGCTGAACCGTTCAATTGAACACTCTAGAACATTCAAAATATTTAGCCAATCGTTTAGTCCCACTTTAGTGCTACATTCATACTTTCCAAATAACTCTAACGATCTGAGGAAAATGTTATGAGTGCTGAAAATATACAAGAGAGAAAAGTTTAACTTGAAAATTCTGCTCAAGTGTTGTAAAGGTAGAAGTTTGATTTGGGAATTTGGCTAATGTTCGTGGTTGATTTCTTTGTTTACTTAAATAACCTGATAACGATTGTTGTAAGCTTTAGTTTCCAAAATAATTTGTCCGACGCCCTCAAAATTTGTTGTTTAGGTTTAATTATAATAGAATTACACTGCAATGATCACAATAGTTATTTTTACATCACGTTTCAATTTGAATGAAATATAGGGATCGGGTAATTGATGTAAGGGCTCTCATCAAGTGGTATTGTAATTTGAATTTAGTGCCTTTTGAGGCGATTCAATATTTCACAGGTAGGTTCTTCCTTCACAAAATGATGCTACTTCACCCTTTGGCGTGTTACCTACCGGTTTAGTTGCATCAAACAGAACGATGCGTAATCATCCCCAATGAAAATAAATGCTGGTGCGCTGCAAGGAAATGTATTTGCCTGTACACCAGCGACTTACCAGAAGTTGATCATAATACCATCATATTTGAAGAGGGCAGGGCTGTGCTGGCAGTTGGTGACAGCAATAATGAGTCAGTATCAAAATGCAATAAATCAGTCTTTGGACATCAAAATGGAGGATCAAATTGATCGAAGCCAAGTTGTCGTACGTTGATTTTACCTGCTGGAGGATCAACTACAACCCTTCTCTCCTCTAAACTCTGGCAATTCCCTGTGCGAATGAAGTCAAATACCTGGGCATGGTGCTGTATGCCAAACATAGGTGGAAGGGACATGTCAAAAAATGGAGTACTGAGCTTGTTTTGATAGTTACTAGGATGTACTAGCTAATAGGCCGATTGTCCATTATGACTGTTGATAACAAGCTGTCTCTTTACAATGTAGTTCTCTGGCTAGTCTGGATGTATGGGGTACAGCTGTGGGGCTGCCTAGCTCCAACCAATAGACATATCATTCAACGTTCCCAGAATTTTACAAAGGTGCAGTGGTACTTCTGAAATGAGGCATTGAACTGCGAACTTGAAGTGGACAGTGAATAGGGTGGTCAAAAAGCGAGTAATGTCTCATCTTGCCAAACTAAAAGACCTTTTGAATGAGGAAGCTGTAATGATCTTGGATGTGCAACTGGATGTCTTCAGCGTCAGAAATAGTATGATCTCGAATGGGATATGCTCGAGGGAACAAAGTTGTGCGTTATATGTCTTTAATAATGCATTGTAGTGATATAAGTCAGATCTATGTTGTTAATGAGGTTACTCGGTGCTTTTAAAGCTTGAAAAAACCCCTTTGCGAGTTGTTGGAAACGTCTTTTATTTAAAATCTTGTCAAATTTCATCATTTTACCTTCCAGTTGTATCTGTTTTCAGTTTCCAACAATGTCACAAACCTCAAATCATCCGCAACATCGCTCTAGCCGATTTTGAGCTACAGTACCTTCTGAGCAGCGGAGAACTTCTTACCTACTGGGAAGGCATGCAGCAATTGAGGTACTGTTCAGGTTTACTCTACTTGTAATCAGTTTTATTAGGCTCCGTTTAGACGGCCAATTTTTCAAGGCATTTCTTCCCTGAAACGAGAGTTAGAGCATCAAATTGGAAGTTGCCGAGCAACTTTTCCCCCGCGTCCGGCAACCTTTTCCCGGTTTAAAAGCCGAAGATAATTAATCCGAGTAGTTATTCCTGTTTGTTTTGCCCGGAGTCGAACTTAGGGAAAATTCAAAGAGAAAAATTGGGGTGTCTCTTAAGTCAGTCGGTGTCTAGTTTCCTAATTTAAAACGAGGTAGTTGTTCATGCTGAAAGTGAAATGGCGAACTCATGGCAAGTTTTCTTAATTTAGAACGAAATTTTTTACCGATGGCAAATCTTGACTAATTCAATTTTGGAAGGGAGAAAATCTCATATTCACATATTTCCACATACTCTAAAAAAAGCTCTTTCGGATTTTCTGTGGCATGTAACAAAAAAGTAATTGTAATTATGAATTTGAAACGTTAAAATGCGCTAATATGTACCCGGTTTGTATACTTTGGTTTTTGATTTAAGGATGGTAATGTTATTCGTTCTTTTCTGTACTGAATCTCCGGTGAATTGAGTGGGTAGTTGCAAATAATATGAATATGGTGGTAGTTCGGTGATGTTCGGATCGTTTTAAAACTTTAAACACAAACAGGTTTAAATGTTTAAATTAACTCGATCCACTTGGTTCCGGGGAAGCAGTGAGGCGTAGAAGTTGAAAAAACGTGTTCAAAGAACTTTGGAAATCCCATAACTTCCTTATTTTCCAGTGTAACTCCGAAATTGTGGTGTTCAAGCGACGTGGAATTGAAATATTGTCAACTCGTCCCAACTGCTCCACTTCATTTAAAACTAATCTTAACGCTCAGATAACAGCCGAATGTCGATTTTTCTTGTATGGTAAGGTGACCAGACGTCCCCGGGTATGTCCTCGGTTTTCTGAATCTTTTTCCTTTGTCCCCGATTATCGCCATCGACAAAATTCGACACTTCGCTTATTTTTCTTCTAGTTTACTTAATGTGCGGTTGGTATCGCTGTAGCTCTGACTGACCGTTGGAAGCAAAATTTTATTCTGTTCAACTTACCTATATGTGTGACAAAACTTTTCTTGACGAGCTATCTTGTCTGTAAAATTGAAAAATGTGTGTTTATTGCATGGGGTTTGTACAGCATCATTGCAAATTGTCCTATAAGGAGAGCTCATCAAATCATTTTAGGCTTAAAACATTTATAATTGTGTTTTGGCCCACTGTGCTCCGATGGATTTTGTGTTGTTCGTTATCGGGAATCTTTCCGGAAGAGGCAGCGAGTAGGATGAGAGTCAAGCAGCTTCTGAAGGAAAACAACTCAAGAATAGATTATTTCAACTTTTCAAATTTATTTACTCTTTTCACTGGTTTTTCATCTTGCAAATTCTCAATTGACAAAGGTAGGTACTGCCGTTATTGATGCTGTCGGAAAGAAAATGTAGCAACTACATCGAATCAGTAACTATTATATCGGATCTATAATATAGATTTTTGAGTCCTGTATTATTCACAGATCAGTCTAATTGAGGAGCTTACTTTCAAAAAGGCACATATCCAAATTTGGGAGAAAACTTTTTTTTCTCAATTTTCTATCTCTGAATATGAGTTGAATCAGATCCCCTATCATTTCTGAACAAAACAGAACACATCCACGTCAAATCCGGGGCTAAAGTTATGTGTTTGCATCAAAAGGTAACAAACCGTCCCCTACATTTTTTTCAGTGCCTTGCAATCGAAATGGCACATATCCTCCGAATTTCGTCAGGCGATAAGTCGTGGGTTTTCAAAAAGGCACATATCCAAAAAGAAGCATTGCACTTTCGTCTTGACGTTGAATATTTACACGAGACTCGATAGATGGCAGGCATGACAAATGAAAATATGGAGTCAGGTAAAGTTTCCAATAAAACCTACAGAATGGAGAATGAATTCTTTCTTTTTCATAAAGGCACAAATCCATGAGTTTTGATCAAAAGGGCACATTTCCAAAGTGAAAATGGATATACAGCCTCGCGTTTTGGAGAAAATTGATTCATATTCTGAGGCATCTTTATCTGTGCCTTCTCACACATTACTCCGATGAGAAACTGCAGAAAAACATCTCCACTAATCTGCAAATCGTTTTTTTTCACTTCCTGAACATTTTGTCGGAATGGATATGTGCCTGTTTGAAAGTAAGCTCCTCAATTGTGGAACATACTCGAAATGATTAACAGAATGAAATGAATGAATAATAGGCTTACTAGGACTTCGAATTCAGATTGAGATATTCTGGCGAAGTTTATGAAGAGGCACTTGCCAAGTATAAGCTCAGGCAGAGAAATAGGGAAATTGCTTGGGGTTGCTTGCAACTGTAGTGGATCCGCAATTGCCGATTATTGTCAATTTAGTAGCTCATCTAAATGGGGGTTTACTCATCTTTTTGTTTTATATGATGGTGAAATACGGCACGAATTGGATTGGTGTTTTTGTGTTACTTTATACTTCATTCTTCTATTCGTTACTGTTCTTCTTTATTGATAATTTTTCTTGCCAAGTATATTATACATCACTTTGTAATACTGCATTTATCAGATATACATTGAAAGAAGCCTTGAAAGTTCTACTCGTTTCGGACTTGAGATTCTGTGAAGCGGAGAATGTCGAGCAGCATCTGTGGAAGATTCTTTATTACAACGTAATCGAGCTGTTGAGGAAACATATTGCTGAAGGTTCTGAGAAAAAAGAAAACTTCAAAATGGCTCTTCTGAACATCATAGATGACGTACGTTCGCTATTTATTGTTTTTTTCTTAATCTCATCAAATTCGTCTCTACATTATGCTGGATTACCTTTTTTAGATCAGTCCTGTTGATCATGCATATTTTCCCTCAGGGATTGGATTTCTACGAAAAACTTCTGGTAGAAGTCGAAAACAGCAATAAAATCAAACTTGAGAATTTCCTCAATGCTCCAACGGCAGTGAGGGAAGGACTTGGCTATACCGGGCTGGCCTTGATTGCTGCTCAGAAGATCTACCTATGCCTGGGGGATTTGGCGCGTTACAAAGAACAGGCCAATGAAACCTGCAGCTACGGCGTCTCTAGGCAGTGAGTGCTTTTCTGTTCTTGTTTGTATGTCCCACCATTGACGGTATTTGTTCTTTGTTTATCAGTAATATTGGATTTTCCAATCGCTTGCTTTGTCATCGAAGAGCGCAGGCGCTTTTAATGAGGGTCCAGACATGTATCATTTTCCAACCGCCGCCAGTGTAACTTTGGGGCAATTTGCACTGAATTCCATGTGGCCAGGGAACTTGATCGGTATCCCCATGGTACTCCATCTTGATACGCCATTAAGATCTGAGCAGGAACCATGTTGAGTTGGTTTTTCGATCATCAAAGGAGATAAAGATGCGGACTTCCAGTCCATTTTTCGTTCAGTCAGTGCTGGGTGGTTGGGTACTTATTTTGATATTTACCACTGATTATGTTGAAATCTAAGATCTCTCAGCAAAGTTCTTTCCTCCAAGTCTCCTACATTGAATAATTCTGTTTACTACTATATTTCTGTCCATGGGTTTTAAGTTAAAATGCTATGAATGACTACAGATAATAACACCATGAGACTAGCTTTAAATTATCAAGGAACTTGAACCAAGTGACGACATGCTTTGTTGAGAGTTAAACTGAACTGGGCAATTTGATACACGATCATTTTCCAACCCAGTGAAGATACGTGATACAGCAGTGGTTGGAGCAGCAAGTCCACACACTTGATACAACACGGTGATCGTAGCAGGTGATTGGATCGTTGATTGAAGATTAAATGATTTTGTCATCGAGGACCCTGGTCTTTAGGACTGCAGGGCAAACATAGATGGTGTAACTTTCTCAAATACGAGCTCTGTTCATACTCATGAGTCTGTATCAGTCCATGAATTCATATGAATTATGGAATGATTCTCGTAGTAATTATATTTTACTCAAAGATACGCTAATTTACGAAATATGTTATATTTATGACTGGATTTATATCATTGTTCTACATCTTAACCGTTGAAGCGGTTATTTCACCGGGACTACTGATTGTTCCTTATGGAGATTAAGTTGTAAAAAAAGAGCGGGTTTGTTTTAAGTCATTTCATATCAGCAACTGAGATTCTTATTTTATTTTTGCGTTTTTAGGTGGTACATGAAAGCACACCAGATCAATCCTAAGAATGGGAGACCGTACAATCAGCTGGCTCTTCTGGCAATGTACACTGTGAGTATGTTCGTTTTGATTAATGTAATCCCAATTCACTGATGATAATTAGACTAACCCCAACCAATGTCTGATGACCCTACTTTTTGATGCCCTTGACTAGTATAGTGGACGCCGTCCATATTACAACTTGATTTCAGACCTTGAACAGCTTGACAATAAGCTGTGGCTTTGAGGGCATCATTTAAAAGAAATCAAAAGAAATTTACGGCCCTTCAGGGGAGCATTCACACCCTTCCCCCTCTCTGAAACATTTAGATCTGCATTTTTTCACATCCTTTAACTCAAAGTGTCCTGTTTTGGCTAACTATTTATATTCATCCTCTTAGTTATAAAACGGAAATTTATTGGATACAATTAATCTCATACAAGTTCCTTCTTTAATGTTATCATGATAGTTTAGTTATTAGACCACCCCACGTCTTCTCTAGTATAAACAGTTGTTCCTCTGAGAGAACCCTCGGAAACCCAGAGAGAATCAAAGTGATGCTCCCATAGCATTCTCAGCGGGGGAATGGTCATATGCCAGCAAGGAGAATTTTGCCACTGTCGAGAGATAAGAGGCAGAGTTTAGGATTTCTGGTCTCGGACGGATAGCGCTTTTTTTCATGTTGGCAGATGAGGAAATCTTGAAAATCCTAGGGTGGGAATCGGATCTCCAACTTTACCCAAAGGGACTGCACTCTTTATTATGTAAGATTCAAACTCTCTAAAACCTCACCTTCCTTTTCCCCTGTCGTAACTCCTACTGGAACTGTTTGACACATTACTTCATGCTGAATCCTTGAGAGGTTCTTTCAGTACTCTTGGCCTACATGTTGTCTTCTCTGGCTGTGCCGTTCTTGGATGATCTTTTTCTGTTGGATGCCTTTGAGACAGACAGCTACTAAGGTCCGATGTTTCTCCCTTTCAAACATTTTGGCTACTCATATTTGGCGTCATGTCCTGAGATAGCACTTCCACATCATCCTGCAGCTGTGTTCTTTCTGTTTCCCACTGGTTCTTCTGTTTCCTGGCAGTTTAGACAAGTTGGGACATGGGAACTATGACACTTTTCTGTAGGCACATGCAATCCTTAGGGCTCCTCTTTGTGGGACTACTATCATTGTGGCACGGAGAATTTAAACTAGAGGTGCTAATAAGCGCAACAAAAATCTTCCTTGTAATTTCTAAGGGTACATGCGGAACACGGAGGGAGGAGGCAGGCTTGAGGGTTGATGTCGCTATCGATGCCTCTTGCGCTAAAACAAGTACAGAGAAATGAATGCGGGCGTTCAGAGCAGAGAGGTCGCAGTAGCACTAGGAGGGGCGCTGGAGAGGCGATGCTTTTGATTTTCAAACTAATTTGATTCCAGGGCCTCGCTGTCACAATGTCATCGCTACTCCCTGGCCTGTGATTGGTTGTCTCAAGGCCGTTGCTCTCCACTTCCCATCTCCACCCTGTCCACTGCAAACCAGTTCAATCTCTTTACCTCCCCTCCTTTCAGCCTCGCTCCTCACCTCTGCAGCGACCCCTTTCTTCTGAACAGGCCAGCCAGGAGGGAGGATGACTCGCAACCTCCCTCCTGCATCCATAGCGACATCCTGCCTCCTAGCTTCCCTCCTCCCTCTGCGTTCTGCCCGTAACCCTAAGGCCGTGGCTCCACTGGACGTAGCTGATTGTGCTGCAAAATGCGGTTGGTGAGTCAGAGAAATGAGAAGGCAGGAAACAAACGGAGGTGGCTTCACTAGCGACAGTCTGCATCGTGAAACATTTGACGGCGCACCACAGAATGTAGAGTTGCGCGCAAATGGAACCGGTCCTATTCTACTGCTACATTTTGCTGCCACTACCTTGTGCCACTAGCTGTAGACTGCAGCGTCGGTCGCGTCTCAGTAACTTGTGGCATGATCGTTCATCGGTCACGTCTACCACACTGACTTCTACTGCTAGTGAAGCCATGGTGGCGCGACGGATTGCAGTTGGTTCTCTGTTGCCCGTGGAGCCACCCAACTGTCGCGTGTAACGCGCAAAAATTACGGCGCAATCAACTACGACCAGTGGAGCCTCGGCCTAAGAGCAGGTGTGCCAACTCAAGAATTGCAATTCGCTATTAAAATCAGAAATTATTTTCTATGTTAAACTTCAACTTCGGCCATAGTATCATTAATTATTGTTAACTTCTTGAGATAACTGTGGGAATATTTTGACTATGTGTAGAAATCATCTATTGAATTGAATCTTTTCTGTTGTTATTTAAATTGAAGATCTAACAAAGCTGATTATTTTTTTTTCAAGCCAATCAAACGTGGAATCTTGAATCACTTGTCAGGAGTCTTACATTAATGTTATATGCTAGAATTTAGAGAACTGTACCCACCAACCTTCATACTTGGATGCTTTCATTATATCATTGGGGAATTATAATTATTGGTTACAGAAAAGAAGGTTGGACGCAGTTTACTACTACATGCGATGCCTCATGTCATCCAACCCAATGCACAACGCTCGTGAAGGACTCATCACTCTTTTCGACGAGAACAGAAAAAAGGTTTGTTACTAAAATCTCCTGTTTACAAATTCGTATGATTCCTCTAACCCTAGTCGGCAGGTCCTGTGGCTCTCCCCAGTTTGTTGTGGTTAGTCATTTAATTTTTGTGACAGAAATTTGATTTTAACCACCGATCGTTCTCCTTTTATGTCTTTCAAAAGGATATGGTAAACATTTTTACTCCAAAAGTAAAGGCTTGTCAGTTTGTTGAAATAATTGATTACGAAAAAGAAATTTAGTCATAATTTCTGATACAAAGCCTATACTTTTGTTGCTAGTATATGAGAGAATGTCTTAGTTAGCTTTTCATCATACTGTACTACTCACCGTCATGAAGTTGGACTCATCTTTTATGTTCTCTCCTTTAGTCATGTAGATTGATAGTGTACAATTTACTAATTAACGTTACAATGGGGTGAGTGTGAGGATAAGTTTTAAGGATGAGTATCCTTGGTAAAACCCCTTTCTCTCGCTAAACTATTTAGTTCAATTTCGCCAGGTTGGGCACGAATTAGGGGTTTGTGTAAAGTTGACAGGAACATCATCATTAATTCAACACCTTCCATTTTCACTCATCAGAACGTTCTTCTATTTTGTATTTTCCATTTGTTTGATGTGCACGTTGTATCACATTGCGCTACTTGTGATCTGCTCAATGTTCCGAATTCCCAGCTTTTGTTCCGTGCCCAAAAAAGTGTGCAATTGAAGAGATTATATAAAGTACTACTCAAGTTGGGAAGTTACGAATCTTCAAGGTTAATTTTTATGGATGTATGAACTATTGATTGGAGAAACCTGATTCGTATCGTTTGAACATGTTTACAATGACACATGACTTTCAAGGCTTCACACTTTGAAATGGAAACAAGTCCATCAGGTATTGTTTCACTGGAAATGCATATATGAGGACAAAAGTTAGCAGAGCCAAGAGTACTGCCTGCTGACAGAATCAGCTGTCCGTGCAAATTACTCGCTACTTTTTACTAGATGATTTTCCTCCTTAGTGGCCATTTCATTTCAGCTATTTCTACTTGAGTTGTGCAGAGTGTATAGTAGTTCGAAATATCGGTCCTGTTTGACGCAAATCACCATTCGAAATCTTTCTTGGGGGTGATACCACGAGCGTCCCCGTCGGAGGTGAACGTGGTTTTTTCGTGTTGACGAAATGTACGAGCGTCCCCGTCCCCTTCATCTTCGTATGTACGAGCGTCCCCCTGATCACTTGAAGAGCAGGCGTGAAAACGGTCGTGTTCATATAAAAGATGTATAATTTTCAAAAATCCAGAAATATCAGAATTAGTCAAAACATTAAAAATTGGTTGATGCTCTAAACAGGATGGTACTTTTTGGCAGCTATTTGTACAAATGCGATTAGCGTTATGTCCCCTCTTTCGTCTTTGACGATCCAATTGTGAAGCCAAGCATTTCGTTTTCGCCTTTCCAAAGCTGAGGAAGTCGAAATTTGTCTGTCACCAGCCGTTTGTGTTGCTGATTTTGAAAAAGTCGTTCAGAACGCGTTGAAGAAAGTGTGGCCACTAACGGAACTACGCGGTTGCAAGTTTCACTCCATACAAATAGCTGCCAAAAAGTACCATCCTGTTTATTCCATTAAGCTATTATTTCTGGATTTTTTACGATTTGTTCATGTTTTATATGAAAACGACCGTTTTCATGCCTGCCCTTCAAGTGATCACGGGGACGCTCGTACAAGCACCCCTTTCTTGGGGCATCATAGTTCTCTTCTTCCCTCATTCAAGGAATATCCTGCTCTATTGGATCAGCTGGGTCCTGTTTCGAAGGTGGTAAAATGATTACCTCGAATCACCATGAAATACTTGTTCAGAGTAAAAAAAATGTATTTGGTCCCATGAGTGAAAAATTGGAAAAACACCATCAAGAGAAATGCTTTGTCCATTTTGTGTAAGTGGGTTGCTTCTATCTGCAACAGTCTAGCTATGATTTGTCAAATTATATTTGATTTAGTGCGAGGAGGTGTTAACCTTTATAAGTTATTTCACTCTTCTACTAACTCGAGATCCAATATTCTTAGTCATCTTAGTCGTTTGTAACTTATGTAACCGTGGAAGTTCAAATTCGATGTTCATAATCTCACCATTTCTGGAACTGTACTGGTGTCATAGATGCATTAGTGTTGGTGTGAGTATATTGTGTGCATGGCATGTTGTGTTGATGCAATGTGTATTAGGAATGTATGTAGCCTAGCCATGTTCTGTACATATTTTCGAAACCTTATTATTATGTATACGAACCTATAGGAGCTGACTTCTTAGTGAATTAACCCTCATTCAGTCAAGTAACTTATTAATCAAAGCAGATCGTTCCTAGTATCAAATTTGAGATACCTGAATTGCGTTTTGTTGGTGAAAAATGTGGAATGTAATGCACAAGGAAAACAAAATAGGTCCCCTTTTCGGAACTTTCTCGAAAGAATTCATTTATCTCCATGATTTTGGGCAGCTGTTTCATTCTCTAGCTATTGTTAATGGTTGATTGTATTAACTTGACCACGAATTATATGGAGATTCGCAGTCTCGTTAAAATCCAATGTTCCCTTAGGCATTTTATTATCTATCCTTGGATGCTTGGATTTCTACTTTTAATTAAATAAGGTTCGTTAGCGAAATTAAATTAGTGTTTCGCCCGTATTGATTTTAAGTTTCGAATAAAACGATTCGTGTGACTTCACAGGTGCTCAACATTTTAAAAGCAGTCTTGAAGTTAATTATCGTAGGAGATTGCGGTTGTAGTCAAACTTCATATTTACTTTCATAAAAATAGTACATTCAAAATGGTCAACCGATGGAAAACGTTAATTTTGGGCACTTGTTGTATTTCAAAATCCTAAATTGTTATTCTTATTACAGTATCATTTACTAGATGTTCGTAAAAGCTGAGAAACCTTCGGATTTAGTGTTTTTTGGGGAGACGATAAGTGGTTTGTTTCGAGGATATTTAAGTGACTGCGTATGTGTTTCGTGAAGAATGTGATGTTTTAGGTACCGTAGCATAAATGTTATTTTAAATGTGTTAGCCGTCAACGAGCATCTGAAATGTATTTTCCCTCATCTTTCATATAATTCACTAATAACATTTTGTGTTTGTTCACAGTACGAAGCTAGTGACAGGCGGAAGAAGGAAGAAAGGGCACAGAAGGAGAGGGAGAAGATGAAAGAGAAAGAAGGTGTCAGCGGGTTCCGCCGAGAAATTTGGATTCATCCAGCAGGAGGCAAAAATGTTCATCGCACGACATCCACTTGTCACCAAGATGTGGACTCGGAAGAGGAGGAGCTCTCCAAGTTCTCCAATGTTGATGTAAGCAACTTTTTGCTCTCTTGTGTGTATTGTATTGTAATTTGCCCAAATTCATGGTGTGATAGTGATGGGGAGCAAGAGCGGGAACTACCCAAAAAGAACTACTCCTCGAAAGGAGCCACCATTTCATTTCATTCGCTGAAAAGAGCAGTAGTTCTTTGTGGGGTAGGGGAAGAGGGATGTGAATTGCATGCTAAAGTCACGGAAGAAGAGATCCATGCTAAGTTCTGAGCCGAAGACGACTGCTTCTGAGATTGGCACATCAAAACACAGTTATTAGCACCACATCCCCACAATTATCATACTTCACGCTCGCTCTCCCAAAGTCCCATTGAGTGATAACTTGCGATGTCCCATCCAATGTATCTTCATAACTGCAAATTTAGAGGTATAAAACTGAGGTTGAGCGCAAGTCAAGTTGGGGTACATGAGCGGCCCCACTCAGTGTGGGAGCACTTGTACCAGCGGCCCCGGTCGGTCTAGGCGTATATGTACGACCGGAAATATGAAAAATGAATGAAACCAATAGCACCACCTCTTCATGCGTATAGTTTATCGCTCTAAAATGAACTCTGTCAAAACATGCAAATAGACAATCACAGTCACATGACTCCCGACCCAAGTAGGTACTTCTAATGGTTTTAATGGCACATTTACAAGGTCTTGCACAACACCTCCAGCGCATAACACCATCCGCCAACGCTTATTAAAAAGTAAATTTGTAACCGTTTACCAACATCATATCTCGATTTCCACGCGAACTTTTTGTTAACAAGGCTACTTCGGGTTCCATCTTCGCTCGGATTCCTTCCAATCACTGGATTCAATTGGCCTGTGGGCCTTCGCTGGATGCTTATGACTCTAAAACATCGCCTTCCCTCCCTACGGGGACGCTCGTACAAGCACCCAAAACTGAGGAACTCGTTCACTCTCGTCTCGCCTGCCCTCGACAACTCCCATTGCTCCCTGTGCTCCAGCATCGATCTTTCTGCTCTGACTCTTCTTCTCTAGCTTTCATCGTTCCAACTCACCCACTCGGTCTCCTTTATTGACGTCATTGCTCAGTGAGAATATATACTCCCGTGAAAACGATAACTATAATTACAATCAATGATTCTAATCATTCATTGATACGTCTATGCGACGCGTTACTGTTCTCCACTCTTCTGTGTTAGAGAATTGGTTGGTGAAAGAGACCTCCTGTAGTAACTCGACGGTGGGTACACACAATAATCGCAAGTGAAGTAGCTCAATTTCCATTTTGCATTGGGTATTAAACGGAGGCCACGAAGTATTAGATGTTAACATAGAGGCCACTAGTTTTTCACCGCGATAGTTTCGTCACTGGTTTCGATCTATTTGGACAACTGATGTGAATGTTACTAAAACTATTCATTTATTATATTTGTTCCTAGTTATTCTTGAGATTTAGGTGTAGTATCAAGACGTCCAAACTAAACAAAACACTGACCTCCATGTAACACCTGAATCGAGTGCCAATCCTCATTTGGCAATTGTGTGTACCCACCGTCGAGTCCTGGAGTACGGGTGGGAGTGAGAACCATTCCTTTCAAGGAGTGAACGAACTCACTACAGCTCAGTCTGGTGATCTACCGGTCCCATAATTTGTATGTTCTTGAATGCCATCCAAGTTATGAATTTGGTACAAAATGGTTGGGCCCACATCACCAGATTCGTCAATTAATATGAATGATGAGTGTGACAGCTCTGTTCAGACCGAAATAGTGCGGTGTATGCAGCATCATGTTTTCCCTTCCTTGGTTGGGGTATCCAAAATTGTCTCTTTAGCCTGCTCGGTATACACACTATCCCAATCGAAACTGGAGCGGTCAGTCATGTTAAATGAATCAGTTCCAGTCCAGGAAATGTAAATTGGAAACTCACAAAGCTGATTGGTTTCATAGGTAATGCTACATCAATTCTTTACTGGTGGAGACCTTTTGCTTCTTAATAGATACGTGCATTGGTATCTGGGGAAGATGTGGATGCTGGTCACCTGCTAAGGTGCTCGGCACTTTAGGATCTTTGCGAGGAGGATGGAGGAGAGGAAAATGGAGATATTGGGCAGCGAGACACCACACAGCTGCTGCAGCAAGCGTTAGATTAAACAAAAAAGTGGTCAATTCTGAAGAAAAAAACTATAATAGGGCTTTGCTGCCTGGAATCAGTTAGAGTTATGAGAGATTGTAGGTAAAAGAAAAAGTGTACAATTAATTAAGAAGTCCTCACTGACCAATGTATTGAAGTATCAACGGAATTTGAAGGGTTCGTCCTGATGTCCCTGGATGATATTATCACCTTAAATCCCTTGATACCTAAATACATTGGTCTATTAGGACTTCTTGGTTAATTTTCTACTTTTCATATTTTTTTTTCTCCACTGAGGCTCTGGAGGACCTATTGTGGCTGGAGGAGGAGGTCGAGACCTCCAACTCCTTCCCAGGCACATTTGTCTAGCCAACCTGAGCACCCTGCCTAACCGGGCACTGAATGTCCAGTGGACGGCACTTGTACCCATCGTCAGGAGCTGCCTGGGACCCAAGCACTAACTGCCTGGTAATTGCTAGGTGGGCATTACCATCCCAGTCTGTTGTGGCGACCTATTGTCGTCAACCCCAGATAAAGCTGGAAGGTCCACCCTTCCCCACCACATTTTGGCGAATGAGAGAAGATCCTTTACCTCTTCCGTTTTAATAACCTGGGGATCAACGGAAGCTTGCCCCCAGGTTAGAAAACGCTGTCTTGCCAGCATAGGGCAGTGGCAGATCACATGACATGCAGTCTCGTCCTCAGCCCCACAGAACCGGCAGAGGGTTGTGTCAGATTTGCCCATTTTGTGGAGATGATAATTAAGTGGACAGTACCCCGTTAAGAGCCCTGTTACTATACGTATCTCCTTTCTTCCTAGGCTGAGCAGCTCATTAGCTCTCTTCCTGGAGAAATCAATAAATTGTTTTGCCTGCCTCTGTCCCCTACTTTTCCATATTACTTAATGTTCAATCTGGAACAATGTTATCTATTCCTCCATCCATAGGGTTGTCAGTTTAGGAGTCTTGGGGCAAGCAGCTGGAGAGGAAACACTGAAGGGTTAATTGTTCATACAATCAGTGTCCTTGCTGTCTATATTGAATACCTCATCGTCGAAACATAGCAGATTACATTTTCGAGAAATGAATGTCAGGTATTGGGCTCAGTCTGGTTGAGCCCCTGAGGAGAACCACTAGTATGCCCCCTTCAAAGGTCCTCCCAACCTCTGCGTTCAGGGTGCGTTTATACCTCTATGGTGTTCCCCAGTTCATTGGTTGCAAACAATCATAAACGGATTGGGGTTAGGCCGCAAATTTAATTGCATCTGTTTTATTCCAAAATATACTATACATATTCATAGAGAAAACCACTGATCGATGTCGTTGGCAAGCCTTACCGGGTAAAACTCAACTACAAGTTACCAGAGCAATAAAATTTATGATGAGTAGGTAATTATCAAAGTAAAAAGCTGGAAAGAAGTAAACAAATAATAATAATAACTGCAAAAAGCAGCTTTTGAAAGGAAACTTTCTAGCACTCTGCCATTTCAAAAAGGGGAAAAGGGTTAACAGATCTGTCGACAGTAGCTAATTATAGTTCCTCATGCACCAGAAGAATGAGCCGTGGGCGTCCATTACTTTTTTGCCAAGGTGCAGTTGATATTTTCTGAATATTCCAGATTCTTGCATTCCGTTTAATCGATTTACTAATATTACAGAAAATAATCTTTGAGGATCATGGTGCATCTGCTCTGTCGTGTTAAATGAAAACCTTTTTAATCTGCACTTTATGGGGTACAATCTTCATCCACTTGGTAGTTATAATCTTTCCTGCCGTTTTATGATCAATGGTTACATAATTTCAGTACCAATAATTCATTTTTTGTAAAGATTTTATTGTATATCACTATCAAGTTTTTACATAACTAATAAGTGATATTATTCTGACATGATGTTAACTTGATCCAAACATGCAAACGTGAGCAATTTTGTATATATACTGATATAGTTTGGCGTCCCTACATAATCACTGGACACTGTTATACTATAACTATTTTCACAACACTAATTCATGTGGTTTTTTCCTCTTTAACCTTCTAACAAGGTGTTCAACGTCGAGAAGATGGACGGCCTCTTTGTTGACATGCCCCTGTAGCCTCTGTTGATGGGCTGCAGCAAATCGGTGTATTTCGATTTGAACCAAATCCAATCCAAGATCACGATGGAAGTTCTCATTTCTCACGTACCAGGGAGCATTAACTACGTCCCTGAGTACCTTATTTTGGAATTTTTGTATTATTGCAACATCTCTTGGCTGCACAGCCCCATAGCTGGCATCCATAAGTCCATCCAGGCTTGAGGACTTGTTTGTAGAGCATAAGTTTGCTCTCCATTGGCAAGACTGAGCGTCCTCCCATGAGCCAGTAAAGTTTCTTGTATTTCAGGCATAGTTCGTTTTTATTTTTCTTCACGTGTGATTTCCACCGCAACTTTGCGTCGAGGGTCATCCCCAAGTATTTTGCCTCGTTGGCGTACGGGATGATTTTACCATTGAGAAAAGTCGGAATGTACTGTAGCTTTCGGTTAGTGAAGTCCACATGTATCGACTTGGTCTCATTCATTTTGATCCTCCATTTTATAATTCATTTAGTGATAAAAAACGACTATCTAAAATAATATTTTTATCCTTTCAATTATTTGTTTCAGCTGAACAAGATGTTTTCTACCAGTTACCTACACGTCCACGGAAAGCTGTACAACAAAATTGGGTGAGTTTACCGCTTTGGGTTTTTCAATTACTTTTAGTATGGACGAAATACACGCTCGTGTTTATGAGTGTGTATTTTCAGTAACTTTTCTTAAGACCTTAATCATAGATGCCTTGGATCATCCAAAAGTACTCCAAAACGATTCTAAAGTCAATGTATCTACCAAGATCAACTCAATGGTGGTTCACAAAGTGATATTTGGATGAATTTACATTCTTCAGTTATCATCAACTGATTATCTTAAATTTTTAGGATGGAGACTCTGACAGAGACGGCGGTTCAAATGCTGAGAGAATTCCGAGTGCTGCTACAACACTCACCTCTGCCCCTCAACTCCACGAGGTTCCTACAACTCTTCTCTCTCAACATGTTCGCCATTGAAGTGACGCAACCCAAGGGTAAGTTATTCATCTTCCTCTTAACCCTTAACGTTCGGATTTTCCTCATAACTTCTTATTCATCTGTTTCTACATCGGGGAACATTAGACTGATAACAGGGGTTTAAAAAAAAACCCCAAGAAGTTCTGTATATAGTCGACAAAGCAGGGATTAAGTCATTGCGACTCCAACAATCAGCTCTAAAAACACTAGAAGATAACTTTCTCAAAATGAAATCATCATTCAGTCTGCTGAAAATGACTCTTGGATTGTAGTCGAATGGCAGCTCGAATAAAAAATACAAGGTGTCAGTACTAACATGTTAAAATTTGGGTGTGTGGAACGTGCCTTCATAAACAGCGCCCGTTGCAACCAATACGTTTGCTTCCCAGTTTTGGTTTGTTATTCAATAATAAACCATTGTAATCGCTCTTGCTCTAAAAAAAAAAAATTTGTAACCCCCCCCCCCCCCCCCCTGAAAATTTCATGGTTTACGTTACAAAGGGTGTAGAATCCGAATCAGCAATAAAAATTTGTCCGTCCGTACGCCGTACGCACGATTTCTCCCAAACGGCTGGAGCAAAATATCTGAAATTTTCAGGAAAAATCAATATTGGTCCGACAACGCCCCAATTCTTTAGCCAGCACTCTCACTTAATTTAAAGTGCCCTGTAAGGGTTGTCAAACTTTTGTAAAATCCCTAAGAACCTCAAAAAAAGTCGAAGCGGCCTAAATTTGGACTCTTTTTGAAGAGCTTTCCATGAGGAATCGAATGAGCCCTTCCCCAGGTTCGTAGCTCAAACCATTCCCGATATACGGCCCGATTTATGGTGCCAACGTTTGCGTTTTTTGGTTTATTATTGTCTATGTTTTCATCGCAGTAACCTAGTGATGTAGTAATGTGGATACTGGAGTGAACTCCTAAAAGGTCTTGTAGCCGATTCACGGGTTAAAGCACTCTGATAAGCATGAAACGCTGCAAATTCTTTCACTGGGGTTTATTATTCAATTGGCTTGCGTTCATGATTTGAATTTCTACTAAGCTTTGGAGTGTGCGTGTTTCACAGGTGATAGAGTGATTATTGAATTTCAGGAGGCACACAAATATGACCAACTGAACAATCCAAATAGGCATTTTGGTTGAGAACAGATTTACGTGCTCTATGCATATCTCCTGAAATTCAATAATCGCTCTATCACCTGTGAAACACGCACACTCCAAAGCTTAGTAGAAATTCAAATCATGAACGCAAGCCAATTGAATAATAAACCCCAGTAAAAGAATTAGCAGCGTTTTTATTTCTATACCAGTAATCGGTTACCTAATATTGTCATAATGCATTTCGTCTTTTGTTTGATTTTCGTGCTTTAATGATTTTTGATGTTTTCGCGTTTTCAAGGTGTGCGTTATAGATAAAATGGAACTTAGCTGATAGATACCTAGTTTCTCAGTTGTTTTAGCTTTTAAAATTTATTTACAAGAGGCATTGATTGCATTAATTGCGTTAACGTCGTGACGAACAACCGGCTTATTATGAAGAACAGTTGAAAGAGCCATTTTCTTGATATACATTCGTAAATTGATACTGTCATTGTTGGATTCTAACCAATAATGTTCTTAAATTCTTAGTCTTATTATTAATAACTTACCGCATTCAACCGTTGATTCATGCCTACCGGTTTCAAATGTTGAGTTACCCAGACGTTCCTATTCATTACATGCTACTAAAACGGAATTCATGAATATAAATAAGTTTACATTGAATGCGTCAGGTGGATAAATTAGCTGCAGCGTCCTGTTTACTATGACGTGATGCACACGTGCCCAAGGTCTCTGGAATCCAATCGTAAACGCCTTCTAGCGCAGAGATGATTCGTGGCTGTTGGAAGGTTGGAAGTAGGATAGGTATCATTGGTCGGGGTCGATGATTCTCGGGTTCTCTCTGCTGCCAGGGCTAAGACTGCACTCCCTTCCTCCTCTCCCTCCCATCGTCCAGTCGTTATTTATGCATCGCCGAGAATGATCTCCGCCATGGGCCATGAGAAGTTGCCTTAATAAACCCTGAAAACGTGCTATTAACCAGTTGTAAAAGTGAAATGAGATGGTTGTCTGGTGTTGTTGTTCTGGTAGATGTAGACGAAGATAAGGCGGAGGAGGCGCTGGGGCCGCATATCTCGGGGGTTTGGCTTAGCTTTGGCTTGGCCATCTCGGAAGGGATCGTGACTCCGCTGGGTGGAGGCCATTGACTCGTCCTTGCCAAGGTTACCGGAGGCAGCAGGTTATAGTATCCACCCGTCAAGTGACGTCAATCTCATCGCAACTCGATTTTGTTCCCACAATTGATGGTCGATTTCTCATTATGAATTCAAATAATATCCCTGTATCTCTTTGATTTGGCGAACCCCTTAATCAATGCCAGGCATTCTGGTTTGAAATGATAACTCCTCTTTCTCTGGAGTGAACAAAATTGTTTCTTTTTGTAAATATCGTTCTGTTGAATTTTTAATAAGAACGCTAATGAAATGTATTTTTCGTTCATTGTCGTGTTTTAAAAATGGGTTTTACAAGTTATCTCTGATTCACTGTTACTCTTTATAAGCACACCTCATCTCTTTCTACCTTGAATTTAAATTTCACCATCATGTGCTCCTGTTGCATATCGCTTTTTTGTCGAAATTCATTTGTTGTTCTCGGGCAAAGTATGTAGTACTACAATTTCATACTTTAAATTAGTTGACAAAAACAAAGGAACAACAAACAACTTTGATCATTGGAAATTAAAAAACCAAAAGCCACATAATGGTTTTGTTCAAAATTGTAAAATCGGCGGATTTGAAGGAGTTCTGGACTGTCATCGCCCTAGGGTTCCCACAATTTGACACAAGAAAGTATTATGGCAATCGGCTGCCGCCTGTCCATGACCTCAAGTCCAGTGATAGAAAACGCTGCAAATTCTTTCACTGGGGTTTATTATTCAATTGGCTTGCGTTCATGATTTGAATTTCTGCTAAGCTTTGGAGTGTGCGTGTTTCACAGGTGATAGAGCGATTATTGAATTTCGGAGAAATGCATAGAGCACTTAAATCTGTTCTCAACCAAAATACCTATTTGGATTTATCAGTTGATCATATTTGTGTGCCTCCTGAAATTCAATAATCGCTCTATCACTTGTGAAACACGCACACTCCAAAGCTTAGTAGAAATTCAAATCATGAACGCAAGCAATTGAATAATAAACCCCAGTGAAAGAATTTGCAGCGTTTTTTATGGTTATCAGAATGCTACAACCCGTGTATTGGCTACAAAGCCTTTTAGGAGTTCACTCCAGTATCCACATTACTACATCACAACATCTACTAGGTTACTGATATCAACACTAAAACAATAATAAACCAAAATAACGCGAATGTTGGCACCATAAATCGGGCAATAGATCGGGAATGGTTTGACCTACGGACCTGGGGAGGGCTCATTCGATTCCTCGTGGAGTGTTCTTCAAAAAGAGTACAAATTTAGGCCGCCTTGACTTTTTTGAGGTTTTTAGGGATTTTACAAAACTTTGACAACCCTTAAAGGGCACTTTAAATTAAGTGAGAGAGCTCGCTCAATAATTGGGGCGTCGTCGGACCAAGATGGATTTTTCCTGAAAATTTCAGATTTTTTGCTTCAGCCGTTTGGGAGAAATCGTGCGTACGGCGGACGGACGGAAATATTTTTATTGCAGATTGGGATTCTACACCCTTTGAAACGTAAACCATGAAATTTTCAGGAGGGGTTAGAATTTTTCTTTCAAGAGCGATTACAATGGTTTATTATTGAATAATAAACCAATTGTGGTGTAAAAACTAATTTAATTAGAAGGAAAATAGCGTGTCGATTAAAAAATAAGTTAGAGCAATCAACATCTTCTCTAATTCGGCCAAAATAATCCATTCCATAGTGCTTCTTGAATTGTTCGCGGGTTCAGCTGGTACGGTACCTGACAGCAAGGGTGATGTCAAGGTGCTTTGTTAATTGTCCAAAATACATTTCGAGCACTTTAATCTCGTTATTTTTTTGCAAATAGAGAACAGAATTGGAGGTTGTGGGTTCTAGAACCAAGTTCTTCAACAATGTGGACTCTTGAATTGCTTCTGGATTTGTCAGTTCTTCGTATCTGATCTTACACGGTTGAGGGCGTAGAGGGTCCAAATTCTAACCTATTAGAAAACCTCATTTTGAAATTTCTTGTTGTTGCTTTGTATTTGTCCGTTTCCAAAATGTAAAAATCTATTCACGTTCCGACCGAATCCGTGCTACATCCCCTGCGGTAATCACACCTTACCGATACCAATGCACCCTTGGAAATTCCCAGGAGTGAGGCACACGAGATGGTTAGACCCACCTTTTATCCAACTAATAGAATCGTGACATCCTTTTCGCACGGACCATTCATCCGATATCTTCCCAATCAACGGCAGACGGCGTGGCCAATGAAAATCCGGCAGGTGATTTTTATTCTTTTTTTTTCTTGTTGGTAGGCCATCATCGCATAACTATGGCGCAATCTTGTCCCGTCCCATCCCAAAAATCCCTTTCGGGAATCTTTTTCCGTCGCGTTGCACAATCTGTGATGGAACGATTAGCGTCGGTCATGCTCTCGGAGCTCGTGCTTTTTTTTTTTTTCTTTAAGAGTTAATAACTGGCACTTGTAGTTGCCACCTTCATCTCCATCGGCTCGCGGTCGGTCTGCTACAGATTTCGTTGTCTGTTTCCATGTGGGTCGTGACGGTGGGAGGTTTTGAATGGCCAAGGACGAGCGGACCCTGCGGCACGTGTTATGGACCGACATGGGCCGCCTTCAGGGCGAGACCCGTCGTTTTCTGCAGGTTAGAATTCCGGCTTTCCGTGTTATCAATTCCTGTAGTACCGAATTCCAACTGTAGGAGCCATAGTCATCCACCTTTCCGGAAATCCTACAACACATCGAAAATAGAGCTGAAGTGAAGGATACCTAGATAAGCAATTATTGCTTCCGAGTCTACCAAGGTAGCGGAAGCATTGTTTTCACTTTCGGAATGTGAAAATTTGTTTGTCTCCAAAATCAAATATTCCACTCGCATTTTGCGTTTTAGACCTTTCTGGTTCGTGTCTGTCTGTGTGTCTGTCAGCAAATCCTTGTTACGGGCAAAACTACACGAAGTTATTGTCCTATTTTGATGAAATTTTCAGGGATTGTGCGGGTTGGGGTGTAGATGGTCGCCTATAGGTTTCATGACCCCCGGATCAATAGTAGCCTCTGTGCATGCGCAAACGTGAAATCCTTGTTACGCGCATAACTCCGGGAGTTCTTGACCAATTTTGATGAAATTTTCAGGGATTGTTCGGGTTGGGGTGTAGATGGTCCCCTATAGGTTTCATGACCCCCGGATCAATAGTAGTCTCTGCGCATGCGCAAATGAAATCCTTGTTACGCGCATAACTCCGATAGTTCTTGACCAATTTCGATGAAATTTTCAGGGATTGTGCGGGTTAGGGTGTAGATGGTCCCCTATAAGTTTCATGACCCCCGGATCAATAGTAGCCTCTGCGCATGCGCAAACGTGAAATCCTTGTTACGCGCATAACTCCGGGAGTTCTTGACCAATTTCGACGAAATTTTCAGGGATTGTTCGGTTTAATGTGTAGATGGTCCCCTATGAGTTTCATGACCCCCGGATCAATAGTAGCCTCTGCGCATGCACAAACGTGAAATCCTTGCCACAAGCAGAATTCCGGGAGTTCTCGACCGATTTCGATGAAAATTTCAGGGATTTTTATAGTTAGTTCAATAGTTGAACATGCCTACCTCTATTTTCTCAAGTTATGCTCCTGCATAACAATAAATTTACCCTAATTCAACATTTACTTCGCCTAATTGAACGAAGTTCTTTAGTCAATAATAATTTTCAATGATCTATACAGTTATGTTATGGATACGAGGAAGCTATGTGCCACACCCACTTGGCAGAGGTTTTTTCAGAAATAGTTTAGTTTTATCTCTAAATATTATCGATCCCGGATCGATTTAGGATTTTTTTAAACCAAATTTCGTAAACTTTGGCCCAGTAGTTTAGAAGGAAAGTTACAGATGGCGTAGGGAGGACGGACGGGTTTTTAAATTAGATTTTTGAAATCCACATATCTTGAAACGTAAACAGCAACTTTTGAAGGGGGTTAGAAATTGTTTTTTCTTGGTTGGTTACAAAGGTTCATTATTGATCATAATAAAACAATAAACCAAAAATATGCTACTTTATGAAATATGTATCTTTACTATAACTTTCCTTGTCATTGCTATCATCTGGGCTATGCGTCACCAAATGCCATCGATTTGAGATATTTTTGAATATAATGACCTCCCATTATAAGTTGCGCATCAATATTTGGCTTGAATGAACAAGTCTTCACTCATGTTGGTAATTTGCAAATCATTTATAGCTCGCTGAGTGTGTTATTTGATTGAGACCCGCATAGCTTGTCGTAGTTCTTAGTTCATCTCATAGACTAATGTGTTTCTCATAAATTGGTAACGAATGTGTGAGATTCCTGGGCGAAATTTGTGAGGAGAGACTTCGGGATCCCGACTTCGGCCCGCGGGCGCTACTCGCGAACTCCCCTGGGCCGTTTATCGCTCGAGTCGTGCAGCTTTTTTAATAACAATTTGAAAAAGAAGGAGAAGGGGAGAGGAGAGAGGAAGCATCGTAATTTATAGAAGGTTCAACGGTCCCACGGGAAGAAAAACAGGTGTTGAAATAATTGGCCGCAACATCTCCTCCCCGCTGTTAAGGAAGGGAATTACCCTCCCTGTGTGCACTATGGTCGTCCGCGGGCCTATAACCTAACGCAACGTGAGTCAAAAGTAACGTGAAATTTATCTATAAAGGTGAAATGTGACTGAGGAAATAGGAAGAAAGTCAAATAGAAGACATCAATCCTCGGACGAGAGAAATGGCACCTCCTCGCTGCACTCTGAAAGGATATTAGCATAAACCGCTATCCCGTCTATTAGAGACCTGTCCAGTCACTTCACTCTTAGCCGGCCTTCCACTCGCAGCGACGAATTCAAAACATTCATTTGGTGTTCTTGCCATTATAAAAAATAAACTTATAAGATTTAAATTAAGAAGAAAACCTTCCATAGCGGGTTTTCGCCCTCATTTAGTTTGCTCTCTTGCATTACCTCACATGTTTCAATTTTCTCAGGTGTTATAGTATGATTTCTACCATATCCAGCTGTTGAAAATATGCTAAAAAATTATCTGCGACCTTTAGAAAAGTAGAAAACCAAAATTAGACCTATTTGGATTTGTTTCTTCGCAAAAAGAAAGATGCAATGAAAAACTTTGCCCTCAAATAACATGGGGAAAGAATCGAAATAGGTAATCAATCGTCTTTGCTGTATGGGAGTTACAATGGTTTTATATTTCGTTTATTGGCTTGCGATAGCTTTTCCCAGTCAAATTAATACTTTTCCCAACCAAAATAATAATTTTCCCAATCGAATTAATACTTTCCCTACCAAATTGATCTTGAAAAATTAAGGAAATGGAAACCCGCGAAGCTTGCAATCCAACGAATAATGAATGTAGGTATATATTATTTTATAATACAAATTATTGGCAGAAAAGATATTGGTAGTTTATCATCCGGCTGAGTACGATTTTGCCAAGATTAAGACGGCAGTTAGAGGGTATCTCTCCATGCGCAAATATTATATTTGAGATCCTTGGAAAGAAATTTGAAGATTTAAGAAAATTTTTTTTTTGTTTACTCCCATTATGACGATTTTAGGAGGGGGGGGGGGGGGGGGGACAACTCCCTGTATTTTGCTGATTTGAGGTCGTATAGACTGAAGTTGCCGAGAGTTAAAAATACATTTGCTGAAGTGACGACAAAATACAGAGGCATGCTAATGATAAATAAAGATTTACATGAAATGAAATACATAAATAATAAACCTTTGTGTAATAATTGAAGAATTTTGGATTCTACTCGTCTTGTATTGTAAAACAACAAATTTTTGAATGGAAGTTAACGTCTCCTGTTCCGGGTCGATTACAAATTGTCATTATTGAAAATACTAAAGCAAAAATTTGGTTGAAAATTGTCTTATTCCCCTCGGAAATCATTCGACGTTCAAAATATCTTGGAATTAGCTCGTTATTCGCCTCCGTTACCGCGAAAAACGTGTCCAGTGGCCGCGCAGCCGTTCACGTAGCAGATCCTCCGGAATGTATCGATATCATGAAAAACTAATTCAGCCGACTTGTATAATGTATATCGTTAGTGAGGACCTTTGATGGTTGTTATTATCTCTCCCCCTTCCCCTTCATCTTCCACCCCTCCCACGCCCCTTCGTCAGACCTCTGGCTCCATCCGTGCAAACCCCAACTCTGCAACTGGTCCCAATTTTTTTTTCTTTCCTCACCTTTTCTTCTTTTTTCGCTTTATGGTCCATTCTTTTTTTTTTCCCCTCCTCCTTCTAACCCTTTTAAAACTGGTATTTCCTGAGTACCGCTATTTCTTTCCGATAACATCTCCTCCCGGGGGCCCGTGCGAATTTCGTTTTATCAGATTCATTTCCGATCATCGCGTCTTCTCCTTCCTCTTTGATAAAGTGGTCTCAATCAAGCAGGAAAGCATAAATAAAACAATTAAACGCAAATGGAAATAGCATTTTTTAAATACAAAACGAGGAATGATTAATAATTCTGAAAAACACTACATTGTAACTTCTGTTGTTATCATGGTTTACAGATTTTAGCAAACTTATTAGCAAAAAATTTAACAAACAAAATTTTCTGGTACTGTTTTAATCTGCAAACCTCCCACACAATACGAAAAATATGTCGATGGTTTTGTAAATGAACCAATGAGAAGGGCAGGATAGAGACTCAGAAATGAGCATGCAATCGATATGTTCATGATTCATGATTCATTCTGATCTATTTGTCCAACTGATCTATACTTTACTAGAAGGATTGATTTAGGATATTTCTTTGTTTTTGAGATGCGAGCGAAGCGAGCATCCATACCAGCAAATTAGACAGAACACACATCAAAAGCGTGGACCTACATCGATAGGAGACGTAGATATTTTTCGATATGTGTGGCGGGTTGCAATGGGGTTGCGTGCGGGGACAGACTAGAACAGTACCGATTTTCTTAATCGAAATTCATTTTGTGGCATTCTGAGGTGAGTTAGACAAAATGCAGAATTTTCGTTTCGAAATTTTGTATAGCTTTGAGTTCTTCCAGCGATGCTTTTTTAATGTCATCCGATCTTGTGGAACGACGATCCTATAAGTTTTTTTATTCTTAGAAAAAGGAAAAAGTCACAAGATGGTCTGGTGGTTACAGTGGTTGGGGCATCATTACACCATTGTTTTTCCCCCAAAATCACTCACCGAAATTCAACAGTTTGACAAATTTTGCCACCACGCGTTCCAATCCAACATGTTCTTAAAAATGTCAAGGCATGAGCCGATCGATATGCCAACATCATTAAACTTTCTGATTGTGATTCGGCGATCATTCAAAACCATCGCTTGCACTTTGTACCATGTTCTCATCGGTGGTTGACGTGCTGGGGGCCAATTTTCAACATTCCAGCTATTCTCGGTATATATTCAATTGAAACAGGACGATTTTGAAGTTTTTTGTGTTCACATTTTGTTATTTTTAGGAGTCCTATTTTCGTGAAATAGGTAAAACAACTCAATGAAGTTCCCATCTTTTTGGTTTATTATTCAATAATAAACCATTGTAATCGCTCTTGAAAAAAAAATTTTAACCCCCCGTGAAAATTTCATGGTTTACGTTTCAAAGGGTGTAGAATCCGAATCTGCAATAAAAATTATTACGTCCGTACGCTGTACGCCCGATTTCTCCCAAACGGCTGAAGCAAAAAAAGCTGAAATTTTCAGGAAAAATCCATGTTGGTCCGGTGACGCCCCAATTCTTGAGCCAGCTCTCTCACTTAATTTAAAGTGCCCTTTAAGGGTTGTCAAAGTTTTGTAAAATCCCTAAAAACCTCAAAAAAAGTCAAGGCGGCCTAAATTTGTATTCTTTTGAAGAACACTCCACGAGGAATCGAATGAGCCCCTCCCCAGGTCCGTATGTCAAACCATTCCCGATCTATGGCCCGATTTATGGTGGCAACATTCGCGTTAGTTTGGTTTATTATTGTTTTTGTGTTGATATCAGTAACCCAGTGACGTAGTGATGTAGTAATGTGGATACTCGAGTGAACTCCTAAAAGGCCTTGTAGCCGATGCACGGGTTGAAGCATTCTGATAACCATAAAAAACGCTGCAAATTCTTCCACTGGGGTTTATTACTCAATTGGCTAGCGTTCATGATTTGAATTTCTACTACGCTTTGGAGTGTGCGTGTTTACAGGTGATAGAGCGATCATTGAATTTCAGGAGATATGCATAGAGCACGTAAATCTGTTCTCAACCAAAATACGTATTTGGATTGTTCAGTTGATCATGTTCGTGTGCCTCCTGAAATGCAGTAATCACTCTATCACCTGTGAAACACGCACACTCCAAAGCTCAGTAGAAATTCAAATCATGAACGCAAGCCAATTGAATAATAAACCACAGTGGAAGAATTTGCAGCGTTTTATTCTTAGAAAAAGGAAAAAGTCACAAGATGGTCCGGTGGTTACAGAGGTTGAGGTATCATTACACCGTTGTTTTCCCCAAAATCACGCACCGAACAAGCAACGATCTGTTCTTGTTCGAAATTCAACAGTTTTGGGACAAATTTCGCCACCACGCGTTCCATATCCAACATGTTCTTAAAAATGTCAAGGCATGAGCCAATCGATATGCCAACATCATTAACGACTTCTCTGGTTGTGATTCGGCGATCATTCAAAACCATCGCTTGCACTTTGTTCCATGTTCTCATCGGTGGTTGACGTGTTGGGGGCCAATTTTTAACATTCCAGCTATTCTCGGTCAATATTCAACTGAAACAGGACGATTTTGAAGTTTTTTGTGTGCACATTTTGTTAGTTGTTAGGAGTCCTATTTTCGTTCAGTAGGTAAAACAACTCAATGACGTTCCCACCTTTTCTCCATGCTATGCTAGAAGAATTGATTCAGTTTTGTTGGGTATGTTACGTGGTTTTCAACGAGACCTTACCTTATCATTAAAAATACGAGTTTTACGATAAGTATATTAAGCTCAAGGTCTAACAACATTGATAAAACAACATACGCAACATAGGGAATATGTATCATTAGTACCAAGACCGTGAGAGTAAATTTTCCAACCGACCGCTATTGCGGATGTTTCATAACCGTTTTAGTTTTTAGAGGTTCCCATATAATTAATGAAGAAATATTTTATAACTAATTTGATTACTTCTAATGAAACTCATGTGTAGTATCTTATAGCTATAAAAATGGTTTGAATTAATATGAAAGTTCTAATCTTAGCTGATTTAGGGATTATGCTGGAAGAAACTGAGGAATAGGCAATGCTTATGATTACGATTCTGTATTACATCTCTCTGTATTCGGTTCTTCACAACTTCGATGAATCACTGAAGCTGTGGTTTCGTTGCCTTAGAGTCAAACGCAAGATAACAATTAAACGGCAAAAATGGGATACCAATTCGAAAGTTCGTAAAATTCCACGTCGAACGCGCCGTAAAAACCTCTCTGTCCGCGTTATTCCGAGAAAGTCAGGGGAAGTCGATCTTTTGCGTTGAAAAAAAGAAAAAAAAAGTTGTTCATCGCGTGAAAAACCACCGTGCGTGCGTTCCAAACGATAATAGGTGGCTATAAAGAGATATATACTCGCATCTGACAGTTCACAAACTCATTAAATTAAGGGGTTGGGCTGTTTTCATTTTTGAAAACAGAGAAATCTCTTATCATATTGCCATTGTCATCACTCAAGTTTTTATAAATGAGGAACAGGAAGGGTTAATTTCCCAAAAAGTACCTATTTTGATTTATTATTCCCTATAATGAACCTTTCCGACCTAGTAATAAAAATTGTAACCCCCTCTCCCTCCCTTGACATTTGTTGGTTTAGATTTCATGAATCGAACTGTAAATTTATACACAAAACGATGTATAAAGTTCATCTGAAAGCTTCTGCTGGTAGTAAGTAATCCAATACGGAAAATATTTATGTACAAGGATGGGTTTCCAGGACATTCTTCTAATGCACGTTTTCTTCAATAGTTTTCTTTAAAAAAAATAATAATAACATAAATAATAATAATAGTAACCCATTTGTCATCTTGGCAGGAGTGCCCCGTGGTGTCACCACCCGCCCCTTTCGGGGCTCTTCCTCTAACTAGTGGTCATTTTATCGTTGCACTTCCTTTCATCCCTCCTCCATTTTCCTCAACTTCCCAAATCCCCAGGGCTGGCTTCGGGTAAACACCCCAACCTCTCCAGTTTTATTTCATTTCATTTTATCGTGCTTAGGGAATTTTCATTGTAAATGGAGCTTTTGCAATGGCTCGGATTGTAAAATAAAAACTGTCGACAAATTTCTTCGTCGAAATCCGTTTTGAAGGATTCTGAAATGAAACGAAACGAATTTCTCTTCAATGGTTGCACTAAACTACACACAGATGTACAAATTTTACATAGAAAGAAGAGAAACTGTAAGTTGATATTTCGGCGAATTGCCTTTTTCAAAAATTAGAGGAAATACAACAACGGGTACAACAGGTTGTTGTGGGATCGGTGGCTTGATTTCGTTGACGTTTTCATAATCAACTGGGACAGCATCAACAATACTTCAGGGGAAGAATCCATTTTCATTTCTTGCCTTGTTTTCCAGCACGTTTTCATTCATTCAGATTGAACCCAGATGGCCTCTTGTGTTGGTACCCATAATCCGTTCATGCGCTCTCTCCGATTGTTGGAGAAGTCGATCGTTTCCCTTTGGCGTAGTGCTTGAAACTTCAACGCCGTCGCAACATTTTTTGCAGATGAGCTGATGAACACATACCCAATATAGGCACTCTGCTGAATCCCGTCACTGACTGAGTTATTGGAGTTCGTGGAGAACGAGAAAGTAGAGTTCTCAATAATCAGACTGCACAATCTGCATCTTGTCCTTCTGAAAGGACAAGTCCATGGCTGATGAGGTTTTTGTGGCTGCGAATCTGTGTATCAATGGGAGTAAATTTCGCCAATATTCTTTCCTTGCCTGCAAGTAACGCGTGGTGTATCAAGGAAAACCTCTTGTGTTTGAGGATTCGGAGGGAATATGGTTTGGAGCTCTCGGGGTATGCTGAAAATTGAGACGTCCCTGGAATGTATGCATCACTCACCTATATGTTTTATTGTGATCCGGATCAGGGTCTCAAAATATTGAGGCGGAATTGGTTGGTCTGTAGGTGGAAGAATGCAGGGAGAATGCGAGCGACCTGTTATTGCACTGATTGAAAAACGGAATTTCTATCTCTTCCTCGACACGAGAGCCTAAATGAAATCCCCGAGCTGAAGTCTTCCTTCCGAAATAATCCTCTTGTAGGCGCCAGGCTAAATATAGCTCCCTCGTCCTCCGTTGTGAAATGAACCAGAGCCGGATTGCTGGGTTTTTATCTAGGCGAAACCCATCTCTTGTGTGTTTTGAAGAGGCATTAAAAACAAATAAGACTAGAAGTGGAACTTCTCCCGCGCAAAACAACCTGTAATTTCGAACTACTCGCATGGACGACCGTTCAAATTCCCTTCTGAGAGTCATCAACCAACGGGGTTACCTTCTTCGGATCTCGTTGCCCTCGTAAAAACACCGGGCGGATAAAAAAAATTTGTGTGTATCTAAAGTAGAGCGTTAGGTACTTTTTGGGCCGAAAAGAATCCTCGTTCGGGAGGTTTTTTTTTTCAGGGTTAAAGACTTCGGCACGCAAGCCATTTGGCCTTCGGAGCGTAACGATTTCCAAGCGGGGAAATGTAGGCGGTGGAAGGAAGAAACGGGAATGAAAATTTCGCGGGTGCACGCAGGTTGCTTACTCCCGAGTGGAAAGTCAAGGAAGGCACGAAGTAGGCCAAACAAGCACTTACGACTTCACTTGGTCGGTAATAAGTGTCGATAATGGCGTACAAGTGGGACTCGTTCCACTGACGATTGCTGGGGTCCACCTGATGAGGAACTGGCTTCCGCGTATTTATCCAAATTTTATTATTTCCAAGATTGATTTAGAAATAAACTGTTGCAATGTCTCAAAAATGCGAATATCAAAACATTTTGACATTGCAACACTTTCGCAACGACATATGTGCTTGTGTTATTGTTGGCGATATCTTCCTTCAAAAATGAGGTAAATCATCCAATCTCCCCGGAACCCTAACCATTTCTAAAAAAATATTTGCACATTAAAGTTCTCAATTGTCAGAATTTTTAAAATTTCAAGAATTCTATTAAATCGATGTTTGAATCGTATATCAAGATATATAATCGCTCTTATGCTTATTTGGCTCTAGTTTTTTTTAAATAAATATAACTTTATTGCATAAGATAAATGCATTACAAGTTGGGTTCCACTTAAATTGGTATACAAATATAACATGAAACTTGATTTGGAGGTGAAGCCCATTGGCTTTCTCCTGGAATATATATCTATTTGATATTGGCAAGTTTTGAATAATTTAACAGTTCATAACAGTTTTATAACAGAGGTTAACAATATCGTGGGTGATTCACTCGCTCTCGTTCGTTAAGTCTCGGTGGTGCTTCCGTTTGAGACGTCTTAGAGGGCGTTCTGGGGGGATTTCGAGTGAAATACTAGATACTAGGGGATTTTCATGTTGTTCGAAAGAGCTGATTAGGTTAGCATAAGATGTCTTCAGAACTTCTTTGACATAAGGCACTTTGAGGTCTTTATGTAGGTTCGTATTGGTCATGAACCATGGAGCATCAGTGATGACTCTCAGTGCACGATTTTGGATCGTGGCAAGTTGTGAGTCGCTGGCACTCCCCCAGATCGGGCAGCCATACTGCCACACTGGTCGCAATAATGTTAAATAAAGCAGGCGTTTGACGTCCAGTGATAGTGGAGAGTATTTTCCAAGCAGGCTTCGGAGGGATCTTAATCGGTGTCTGCACTTTTGGAGCGTGGTAGTTATATGTTCACTGTACGTTAGCCGCTTGTCAAGTGTAACCCCCAAGTACTTAACTTTGTCCTGGGTAGGGATTTGTCGATCATCGATAGTGAGTGATGGCTGCGAGTAGTTCCTCAAATAGGTGAATGAAACCAAGTTTGATTTTTGAGGGTTCACCTTGATTCTCCACTTCTTTGCCCAAATCTCCAATTGGTTTGCGAACTCTACTAGAATGGCTTTGGCTCTAGTCTTCCTGTAATTTCAGAGCTGATTTTACAAACTATTAAACACAAAAATTTTGTCATATAAAATTATCGTTAATAGAATATAAATTCATGTTTCATTTTTTCTGAAATTTCAATTTTTCGTATAACAAAATTGTTTTGAAAAAAAAAAAAAAAAAAAAAAATCTAACCCCCCCTTGAAAGGGTTCTTACTAATATCTCGCTGGTCAATCAAAGATTGAATTGTTATAATTTATTAGCATTCTTAATAATTTCTTAAAGCTCTTGAAATTTAAGTAGGTTTTTAAACATAAGTTTGTGCTTAATTCACGTTTTGAGTAAAATCCTGCTTAAAAAAGGTGTATTTAACTACAATTTTTTGTGACGCTGTCCGCGTTACATTTTCGAGTTTATGTAGCAAGGTAAAGACATAAAACGCTGCAAATTCTTTCACTGGGGTTTATTATTCAATTGGCTTGCGTTCATGATTTGAATTTCTACTAAGCTTTGGAGTGTGCGTGTTTCACTGGTGATAGAGCGATTATTGGATTTCAGGAAATATGCATAGGGCACGTAAATCTGTTCTCAACCAAAATACCTATTTGGATTGTTCAGTTGATCATATTTGTGTGCCTCCTGAAATTCAATAATCGCTCTATCACCTGTGATACACGCACACTCCAAAGCTTAGTAGAAATTCAAATCATGAACGCAAGCCAATTGAATAATAAACCCCAGTGAAAGAATTTGCAGCGTTTTTGAAGTGTGGCCAGTTTAATATGCCCAAAAAGTGGTGCCCAACGAACTCACCTTATCTTTTATGAGTGTGTGTGGATTTGATTTTTTTGTTGAAGGAACCAAAGTTTTCTGACAGTCCTAAGGAATGTTACTGGAATCATCGTTTACCATGAAAATTTGCTAAAAATAACTTTGTAACCCCAGTCCGAAGGTTTTCGTGTGGTTTTCTTCGATGGATTTTATCAGATTTGGATTTTATTGTTAGTGTTTGTCAATAATGGAAGTTTCCGGTTTCTAATGAGATTTATATAAAAGACGGTTTCCTCAGTCTGTAGACCACCCTGGAAGAGCACCCAACTTTGCCAAGTACTCCGGGTTCCTAGAAAGTACTTGGTGATGGCCGCTTTGTACTGCTTAATAAGGCACCCAAGCTCTACCTGAATGCCCCAGCTCAACTAGGCAGGATAAAGAAAAAAAAATTACGCTGCCCTTTTCTGGTTTATAATTTGTTAGTGAGTTGTGTGTGCGAGACGGTCAGAACCAGCCGGGATTTCACTATTTTACCCGCGGTTATTGGTCTATCCCCATGTACGGCGAGCGGGTTATTACTCTCACGAGGGGGGAAGAAGGATAGGAGAAAAGGGTACGATATATTTTATAATGGGCCGCGAAGAAGGAGAAAGAAAAGAAAGAAGAAGGCGAGGCAGGAACCTTGGCCGGGTTCAAGGACGGCGGTCTTCAGGAGCGTTAACCTTCTGGGACCTGCAGCTTCTCCTGGGGAACTGCACTCGTCCTGGGCTCGAGGTCCCTCGAGAGGGCGTTCTCTTTCTAACCTACTACCGCTTTAGTGTACGTTGTAATAAATCGGTGTAATATCAAGTTCTGAACTGTGGCTAGATGCTTCTAGATGCCTTCGTGCTGTTCTTAGGACCTACATTCCAAAACCTCAACCAAAACAACACTTTGGTCTGTATCCCCTATGCCGGGAAACTGTCTGAATCGAGACTCTTCAGGTGTATCTAAGAAGATCTATAGTATTTTACCTTACCTTCACCTTTTAACAAGTTCTGAATTGTAACATGTGGCTAGATGCCTTGATTGTGCCCTTCCTAGTACTTACATTCCTAATTCTCTTCCCAAAACGACACTTATTCTATCTCCGAACTGCCGTTCCTGTACTACAGTTTGTAGTTCATCTTAGAGCACCAATTATTCAAACGTTGATTATCCTCAAATTTCTTTCCAGTTCTCTGCAGAGGGTTAAAACTCGTTTGAACTGGATAAAAACTGGAATTTCATGCTTCTGAAAAATATTCCACAGGAAAAACTGGAGTTTTTGACTACACTTACATTCCCCATCAGAATTACGAGTCGTTAATTATTCAACATTTTCCGAAACATAATTTTTCGCTCAGGCTCGGAGTCTCTCAAAAGCTCTGTCCCGACTAGGTATGTCTCCTACGGCTTTACTGTTGCAATAAATCGTTGCAATAATCGTACGTTAGAATTCTGAATCGAAACTCATTCCTAGATGCTCGTATCGTCATCGGTCAGAGTGTGGCATCAAATCTGTCCGGAAGTAAAATGTCCGAATCACGATTCTGCATTTCTGTGATTTCTGCATCTGTGTATTTCTGTTGATTCTCGTATGATGTTTGATTATACGTCTCAGCTCAGAAGTCAACTATCTATCTGCGATGTATCTTCACTTAATATTGATTTCTCCACTCATCTTTTTATTCTCCATAAATAACAATGCTATTCATCATTGCCGACCTATATTCTCGTCTAAAGGATATTAAATATTGAAATAAGAAACCGTTATGAAAATAAGTGCAAAGAAGAAGATTTGCTTTTGGTTATAGCAGTTTGTTCAAGGGTTTACCGTTACGGAAATGACTATTTTGGTGATTTTGCTTCCGAGTCTACCAAGGTAGCGGAAGCATTGTTTTCACTTTCGGAATGTAAAATTGTTTTGTCTCCAAAATCAAAAATTCCACTCGCATTTTGCGTTTTAGACCTTTTTGAACAATTTTGGTTCCGTGTCTCTCTGTGTGTCTGTCTGTCTATGTGTCTGTCAGCAAATCCTTTTACGCTCATAACTCCGGGAGTTCTTGACCAATTTCGATGAAATTTTCAGGGATTGTTCGGTTTGATGTGTAGATGGTCCCCTATAAGTTTCATGATCCCCCGGATCAATAGTAGTCTCTGCGCATGCGCAAACGTGAAATCCTTGTTACGCGCATAACTCCGGGAGTTCTTGACCAATTTCGATGAANTNTTCAGGGATTNTTCGGTTTGATGTGTAGATGATCCCCTATAAGTTTCATGACCCCCGGATCAATAGTAGCCTCTGCGCATGCGCAAACGTGAAATCCTTGTTACGCGCATAACTCCGGGAGTTCTTGACCAATTTCGATGAAATTTTCAGGGATTGTTCGGTTTGATGTGTAGATGGTCCCCTATAAGTTTCATGACCCCCGGATCAATAGTAGTCTCTGCGCATGCGCAAACGTGAAATCCTTGTTACCCGCATAACTCCGGGAGTTCTTGACTGATTTCGATGAAATTTTCAGGGATTGTTCGGTTTGATGTGTAGATGATCCCCTATAAGTTTCATGACCCCCGGATCAATAGTAGCCTCTGCGCATCCGCAAACGTGAAATCCTTGTTACACGCATAACTCCGGGAGTTCATGACTGATTTCGATGAAATTTTCAGGGATTTTTCTCAAGTTATGCTCCTGCATAACAATAAATTTACCCTAATTCAATATTTACTTCGCCTAATTGAACGAAGTTCTTTAGTCAATAATAATTTTCAATGATCTATACAGTCATGTTATGGATACGAGGAAGCTATGTGCCACACCCACTTGGCAGACGTTTTTTGGGATGACTCCTAACTCTGGATTAATTAGAAGCATTCTGATTGTAATGACTGATAGCTCCCAGAGAGTATACTAAGTGTCTGTGTGGGGCCCACTCTCGTTCTGGCCAGATATAAAGACACGATCTTGATCTTGAAAGTTTTGAAATAGTTTAAAATGGTAACAGATGTTGATCTCTAGAAAAATATGATGGCGTCCAAATGTGGAATGAGAATTACCATTAAAATTGTCCTTTTTTTGCATTTTCAACGGCGAGATATGATTGGATATTTGTCTAAAACTAAAAATTAGGTTGTAAGCGTCCCATTAAACAACTGCATCAAGTTTTTGATGGAAATTCCTTTCGTATTAATTTAAAATCGGGTGATTCGTGTCTCGACTGTGCCTAGGATTACTTAATAGTCTGTTCGATTTGATTGGGTTCCCCCCGACTGATCAGATATGAAAATTTTCGACATTGACGCCCGGAAAGACGCCATAGAGCTAATCTTTGAAAACAGGGAGAGGGATTCGTTAAGGAAGACAAAAAAATGAGACGGATAAAAGACGAGTTTAAAAATAGCAGGCCGAGAAGGAAGTCAGACACCCCCGCTGCTCCCTGATTCCAGGCGGTGGCTCCAGCCGTACTCAATCTAACGGGTCCTGTCCCGTGAGAGAGGCACCTTCGGGAGACACGCGTTTTCCACAAACAACTATTAAAAGAGCCACTTTGGGACCAGAAAGTCGACTGTGATTATAATCACAAGAGTTCATCTTCCAGATAATCTCTCCACTTTTCCTTCAGGATCAGGGTGCTCACTCTTTTGAATTTGGTAACTTCCAATTCATTTTTACGAGGACGAGCGTGGAAAAAAAAGCACCTGTTGACCAAAAAGTTGTTTGCCGTTGAATGAGCTCTGAGCCCATTTGTCTGAAAATTACAGACACCTGTATGTAAAAGATGGTTTCCTACGACATAATCTTATTATACAGGAATAATGTGTTCAGATGTACGGATTTCAATATGTATCAATCGAATGAAAAAGCCTTGCGGTCCAAAAATAATTGAATTGAAAAAAAAAGTGAGAACAACAGAAAAATAGAACATAAGGATAGATCAAGATTCACCCCCCTAATCTTTTACATGGAGAAAAATAAGAAATTTCTCACCTCCCAAGACCATAAGAAGAATGGAGTGTATCGGCAGTCCAGGAAGTTCGGAGGAAAAGTAACTTTCAACTAGAAACGCTGCAAATTCTTTCACTGCGGTTTATTATTAAATATCATTCATTTGGCTTGCATTCATAATCTGAATTTCTACTAAGCTTTGGAGTTTGCGTGTTTCACAAGTGATTGAGCGATTATTGAATTTCAGGAGGCACACAAATATGATCAACTGATCAATCCAAATAGGTATTTTGGTTGAGAACAGATTTACGTGCTCTATGCATATCTCCTGAAATTCAATAATCGCTTAATCACCTGTGAAACACGCACGCTCAAAAGCTTAGTAGAAATTCAACTTATGAATGCAAGCCAAATGAATGAAATTTAATAATAAACCCCAGTGAAAGAATTCGCAGCGTTTTACCTACATTTACGGGAATGCTTCAACCCGTGTATCGGCTACAAAGCCTTTTAGGAGTTCACTCCAATATCCACATTGTTACATCATCTACGTACCACGTACGAATCACTAATTTAGGACAAAATTCTGAAACTTGTCCATATATCCCAACACAAAAAAATATTTAAAAAATCAAATTAATTTTTTGAATGTTGGCACCATAAATCGGGCCATAGATCGGGAATTGGTTTGAACAGAATACGGACCTAATTAAATTTTTGACACGATTCGCGAGCACAAAGTGGTCTATTATCAAATTTATTTCATTCGATTCCAAAAAATCGCAAAAATTCATTGGATTGATGAAACAAATCCTGCAAACGAATCCGTGGAATAACTTGGCGTTAATATAGTTTTTCGTTATTGAATAGGGGCATACATTTACAAGTTGCTAAGTTAAATCCACAGGTAGAACGCAATGTATAGGCGCCTATTCTATAACGTATGCAGAAATTTAATGTCTTACCTGTCTCAGCAATGTCCATTGTTGAATAAAAGCAATAGAACTAGCAATAGAAGAAAGATCCAACTGCCGATTATCAGGCACTTTAAAATGACTGATTCAGTCTTTTACTATTTGTTTGGACAAGATTGGGGAAAATATTGTATTTGTCGGACCAACTAATGGATTTTCCTGAAAATTTCAGACTTTTGCTTGACTTTTGTCCACCTAAATTGGTGATTTAGCCCACTGTGCGGCGGACGGACGGAAAAATTTTTATTGCAGATTCGGATTTTACACCCTTTGAAACGTAAACCATGAAATTTTCAGGGGGGTTTTTTTTTTTTTTTTTTCAAGAGCGATTACAATGGTTTATTATTGAATAATAAACCAAAATTAGTCTCATAGACTTTCTAAGTATTGGGTATGTAACTAATTGATGAACATTATTATTTCCAGTAGGTAATTTGAAATAACAGAGATCGTCCGTGATTGTGTTCCTTAAAATGAAACGGGAGTTGTTTTTAAAGTGTTGAGTTTGTATTAAAGTCCCTTTCAGACTGGGAAAATCGGCGCCAGTTCGGCTTCAACTTTGTATTTGTTCATCGTTCTATCTCGATCTCCTGTCAGTAGAATCGATACATTTCGCGAATCATCGATGTTTGGATGATTCGAACGCAAGACGCGGCAGGCAGGCATCCATTTCCTTGACAGACGTCGAAAGGATTCTATATACATAAAGTGGTAGGTACCTGCCTCCCTAGCCAGGGGGCCTTTTCTTTCTCGCTCCTCATGAATTAAACATCGGGATCCGTCTTCCTTATCCTATTTATCGTATGAAACCTTCACTGTTTGACTAATTGCTCTCCCTTCGGCCGCATCGGCGAACTCTTTAGTGCCAATAACAAGCAAACCAACACGCCTCAGGCTATATTTCCTACCATCAAAGTGACAACTTTCAGAGGGTTCACTTGTTAGGAAAAAGAACTGTTCATATAACGGATATTTGTTTTTAAAACGCTCTCACCGAAGCTTCTATTTTAAATCCGTCTACCTGCCTCTCTCGTTGAAATGATATCGGCGTTAGATCTATAAAATGCGGTCAATTTCAGTTGTGCGTGTCTACTTTAAAAAGAAAAAAAAATTGATTTATCGTTCCAAGCGTTTATCTCAGTTAACTAATCTTCTTAGCCTCCGAGTATCTAAGTGAATTATACATGTAAAGTTACAGTCGATTTAATGGAGAGGAGGAAATTGTATTTTAGTTCTAATTTATGGTCTCTCGGGTGTAGTAATCAATTCTTGCAACGTCCATAAACAATTAACGAAATAGTTTAGACCTAGGAAGTATGCAATGCGCACGTATGCCAAGTCGTATGTATGCCTATCATACTTGTTTAATTTATTGCTTGAATTTAAAAGAAGTCTCTAGAAATTAAAAATAAAATATTTCGCTATCGCTATATCTTTACAAAATTTCTAACCCCCCACGTTGTTAGTTCATGTTTCAAGATATGTAGATTAAAAAAGTCAAATAATAGAAGAGAAAAAACAGGTCCGAAGCTTTTCTCCGAAATTATTGGACTAAAGTTAACGAAATTTTGCTCAAATAATCCCCCCCCCCCCCCCCCGATTTGGATTTTCTTGTAATTTCGGCATCTTGATCTATTGATCAATCAACCCTAAGGGTTGATATTTGGAGAGGTAAACTATAAAAAATATAAATTTCAAAATCATTCTAGTAGTTTTTCTTTCAATTCCGGTAGAAATTAGTTCCGTGAATCGAATAAGACCACGTCGGTTACTGTAGCATTATCCTTTCGCTCCCGTTTGAAAATATTGGTCGCTGCAGAGCCATAAAGATCCTTAACAGTAGAATTCGTTGCTGGTTACACATCATGGTAGTAAAAACACAGCCATGTGATCTATTCAGTCATGTGATCGATTACAGTCAACTAATCTGTTGCTAGAGAGTTAAACTGTTTAGTTCCACAAATTTCTAATAGAGTGCATTGGCATCGATCAATTATTACTCATTTCCGTACCAGATATCTAACATGTATCGGGTATACATAACGCCATCGTTATACTATTCATAACGCCATCTCCCAGCCCCAATCCTGTTGAGGAGGAAGCATTCTCTTTGCCTCCACTTTTATATTACTGTAGAGGTGTGTAAACCCAAGGTGTACAAGGTCAGTGGGAGAAGTTCACCAGTTCACTCCGTGATTGAATGCGACCTGCAGTTCGTTGTTTCCATTTTGAGACAGTCACCACCACTATTTTTATCTTGTGGCATGACCGTCAACCTCTATCATCTTCGTCATCCGTCAGAATTCGGTAAATTACAGTCATCTACCATTCTCTTTTCCTACTCCTAGTCATTTTTCGAGTCCTCATGCAGATTTTCATATGAATACTTCATGATCATATTTTCATAAATTAATATAAATATGATCGACTCTGTAATGGGTATAGTATCGACCAGTATAGTAAATTTGAGTGGACTCTGCGACGAGAGAGGAGTCCTTTGTTGACTAGAAGGAAACCCGAGCTAATGTCGGATGGGTGAACTGCAGGTCACTTTGTGAAGAACGGTTTGGCAGACCTGCAGGTCTCCGAGTAGTTCGAACGTTGGCTGCAGGAGCCATGCTGTCGAGAACGTTTGCGACCTGCAGGTCTCTTTCGACCAGGCAGGTCTCGAACTTCTCTAGCTAAGAGAAGTTCGCGACCGTCCGAGTAGTTCGAACATCGGCCGCGGGGAGCCATGCTGTCGCAAACGTCTTGTGATGAACTGCAGGTCCTCCCTCCACAGGTCATTTGGGACAATTTCACTTGAAAGAGAAGTTCTTTGAGACAAGGTCACTCACTCACTACCCACCTCTATATTACTGTTCTTGTTCAATTTCAGTTGGATATTTACTTGTGCTCTAGAGGTGTGTAAACCCAGGTCACCTGAGGGAGTAGATTGCCTGCAGGTCACTCAGTCCAAAGACAAGGTCAGTGGGAGAAGTTCACTAGTTCAATCCGTGGATGAATCCGACCTGCAGGTCGTTCCGAAGTTCACCAGTTTACTCTGTGGATGAATGCAACCTGCAGTTTGCTCCGCAATTCACTTTGTGAATGAATGGGACCTCTATTACTTCGTGTACAGTCAGGGTTCGGTAGATGACAGACATCTACTGTACTCCTTACATGAGTACCTCTGAGTAAAACAATGATAGGTACCAAAACGAGGTCATTTTCTGGGTCCTCATGAATAAATTAAAGGATAAAAGGAACGGCGACCTGCCCAGGTTGTTAGGTGGAGGGAGTGAACGGTTATCTTCAGCCAAGACTCCTCAGCAAGAGACGTTTGCGACCTGCAAGCGACCTGCAAGTCTCGAACTTCACTTGCCACAAAAAGTTCGCGACCGTCTGAGTAGTTCAAATGTCAGCCACGGGGAGCCATGCTGTCGCAGGTCTTCCTTCCGCAGGTCATTTGGGACAAGTTCACTTGAAAGAGAAGTTCTTTGAGACAAGGTCACTCACTCACTACCCACCTCTAGTGTGTTCCCGAATGTGTCTGGGAAGCATTGCCTCTGGTAAAGTCCAGTTCCAGTATTTTGTCTTATGAATTTTAAAAGTTGCATTCGAGTTTGATAAAAGATAAATGATGAAAATAATACGATCTCGACTGAAAGGCGAAACCCTTATAGAGACGGTTATTGGTAGCACTGCTTTACTGGCGATCCTGCCCTGCAATAACGTTGCATCCACGAGAAGTTGAATTTAGAAGGAGTTCAAAAATTTATCCACACTACTGGAGATATTGAAATAGTCTGGTTTATTAAGAATTATAGAACAGCTTGAAAGTATAGTTGATGGATGGAGTCCTCCAATCTGTCCATGGAGTCAACATGGTAGCCATTCTTGTGCCTCCCTTGATGCCAATCAATTATCAACGACCCTTCAGGTTGAGATGCGGCTTAAATTCTTAATGAAATATAAATTGCAAAATATGTCTCTTTTAGGAGGGTGTTAGTGTTGTAGAACGTCACGTAAAAGAAGAAGAATTGTTATATATCATTATGGAACCCCCCTCGTGCATGAATGACTAAACACTGTATTCTTAAAACCTACCACCGAGATCTTTAAATCAAGACATTTAAAACAAACGTCGTGAAATTTATGGAGACATCAATGGACCGCTATGTACTTCATCAGAATCTATCAATTTTGTTTATCTCGTGTCTTCTGTGTGCCTCTTCCTTTTTTTCGCGAATAGGCACCGCCTTCAAAGAATAGCGGCGAGTTGGATTCGGAATGGAATCCATTCCATAATTCATGACAGCTGTAAAGCTCTCTGTCAAACTCCCTGCTGATTTATCTTGCTCGTAACTTGTCGCTTAGGCCTCTCGCAGATAAAACCATAACCCCCCGTTTCTTCCCCGTTCGACCCCTAATAACCTACTTTACGACTGTAATCTCCTCTTCATTATAAAGACCTATTTACTATTAAAACTTCCTCTGAGGACGTTGATCCTCAGCCGTAGGGAACTGTGTACGAATTACCTTCCAACATTTGCGAAAAGAAAAAATCATCTTTGCAGAATGTCAGTTAGCAAAGAGCACTTTTGTTATGCAATTGGGTTTCATAGAATTCATGTGCATCTATGCGAAAACAATAGCTTCTTGTGTGCTGATAAAAAGTCTTTTAGTACAGTCAATTTTAAGCGCTGGGCGTGATATATTCCTTAAATCATCACATGATGTATATCTGGAGATGTTAACCCACTAGATGTATGTATAGAACTATACATTCTCCCGTAAGGCTGGACGTCCACTGAACGCGATTTCGCGCGAATCCGCACTCGTTCGTCAGTTCCCAGCTTCTCGCGAAGGAAGCCCATCCACTATACGCGAACTCAGGCTAAAAACGCTTCAGTTCATTTTCGGGATTTTCTTGTTTTGGATTTTTATTGTGTTGCTGAGGTGAACAATGCCACTTGCAGAGCGTTTAATGCAACTGTATGCATTGGAGTCTCCGAATAAGGTGAGAAGAAGACGAGGAAGAAGAATTGGCGTAAGAGAAGAGTGGGTGAAAGACCTTTTTTTGCAGAGGAGACAGTGTGGAGAATGGGCATATGGTATTGGGCAGCTTTTGGTCCCATATTGCGGGTCTCTCCTGCACCAGAACAATTATTTTTCAACATCCATGCCGAATATCGCCGATCACGCCCGTCTGAATTCAAACTAGATTGAAAATTTGAGCGAAACTAACGCTTGCATTGGACGGGATCCCACTTGAACCCCGCTGTTTGAAAACAGGCGAACTGTTCGCGCCAAATATGTTCTCCCTTCGCTCGAAATCGCGTCCAGTGGACGTCCAGCCTAAAATGTTGAATATAATCTGTTAAGAGAATTTTGTGTGTGCTTGTGTTCTCTAAATTGTTTAAATTACCACGTTTCATTCATTCTCTGTCTGCCACTCACCCATCTGAAACAAGCGGCTGGATAGACAGAATGGATCCAATTTACAGACTGGATGCTGCTTTTCCAGCAAAAATGTTCTATCTCCTCCCATGGTACGATTTGCCTCAACCATTGACGGATCCAAGATTTCGGGCCGCTGGCTTTTTAATTTAAGGCAGTAAACACAAGCGATGGATAATTTATCAACTTTCTGCGATGGGCGGTTAGTGATATTGATCGGAATTTCTCAGAATTCACATTTTGATCAAATTGGATCACCGGTAGGCGAGGCTCGTTTGCCATTTAGCGGCGGGGTGGAGTTTTCGACCGCGGTAAATAGCTCTAACAACGGTACTTGGTCAGTAAACAATCTTTTGCATAATAACGGGAGGAAATCATGGGGTTTCGGGGTTAGTGGGTTTTGTTTAGATCTTGATTGATTTATAAGGAAACAATTTTGACAGATGGGGCAGCGGGCTGGCTTTTTTTGCCATCGGTCGTGTGGACTCGTTCGCCTACACTTGGGAAGATGCGTCTCTTTTTCTTTCTCCAACTTTCTATTTTCAGAGCTCGTGGCTCCTTTTCAGATAACCTTTCTTCAAACTTTAACCTGTATAATAATTTTCATTTGTGCTGAAAGTTTGCGGTACATTGACTGAGACATTTCTTCATTCATTCCAAAAGTTTATAAGCATTGATTGTTTGTTCGTGCATTCTCATAATAATGTTGTTTTTTCCTTTTCATGTTGCAGGAGACTTGAGCCAAAACCGGGACGGCGTGTACAGATCGGCGGCCCAAGAAAGCGCCCTCGTCGTCTCCCTTCAGATGTTCAACATTCTGCTGGAGAGATTCGTCAACCTTCTTCAAGAACACCTGGCCAAAAAGGAAATGAAACAACTCATACCTGATGACTGTCACGTCATTCTACCTGCTCTCAAGGTAAGGTTACTATCATAATTACCGCTGTTGCACTTAAAGGCAATTCATATTGAGATATTTTGCCCAATTGTTGGAAACCACATTACTTCGGGAGGTTTCAATCCAGTAAAATTCGATCCACAATGAGGGGGGAACCCTGAGCTGATTCGGGAAAGCTGGAATTCATTCGAAAATCTCTAGATATTCTTCAAAACGAGTAACTGAGTTCGTGCCCCTCGACGAGGTAAGTTTAACTACCGAAAATTTCGGGCATTTTTCAGTCTATTAACTTTAAAATTATACCAATTTCGTAAAGCAGTAATCAGCGGCAGAAAAACAACATTTTTCGAAAATTTAGGTGTTTTAGGGGGACCAAAAGTTAAGCTCACGTTGAGGATAGACAGAAACTGAAATTACTCGTTTCGAGACATCTAAAGGTTTTAGAACGATTTCCAGAATTCTCCGTACCAGTTCAGGTTCTTCCCTTATTTTACTAGACTAGTTTGAAAATTAATGTCAACAAAACGTACTTCCAATGTTTTTCTAGCTGAAAACCTTGTGAAAGATTCAATTGCGGTTTGGCATGTGATGCAGAAGTTGTCATTTGTTGAATCTATGCCAGCACACTGTGTTGCGGTAGGCCGGGCGGGCTGACCTGGGTGTGCTAAGCCAGTCGGGCACGTTTGAGTCCACACCGGAACGAAGCCGACCGGGTTATTGCTACCTTATTTTATAATTATTTTAGTTTTAACACCAACACTGGTGACTTCGTTGAAGAGTACTTTTTAGAAGTTTTTTTTAAAGTGTTGAAGTGTTTTTAAAACGATTACCGACTATGAAGCCGTTATGTCAGCCATGGCTATGGTGATACTCGCTTTAAATAGCCTCCAAAAAGACATCAAAGAAGATTTTGGATTCGCCCGAGCTTTAGGAAATGACGGTAGATGTACAGGGCTATCGAATTAATGAAAGGTTTAATTTTGACTGACTAAGTTTGAACAATAAAAAAACCTCCGTAAACGAAGTGAGTCAACAATAAAATAATCCGTCTTTGTTACTGAAGCCGCTCGGGATGTCCCCCACTCTATTTTTTTTTTGGCACGACCCGCCCTGTAGGGAAACTGTGTTGAACGCAAACCCTACGGTGGCAAACGGTGTTACACGCAAACCTAGGGAAACGAAAGGCAGATGCTAACTTTGCAAGAAGTCCCGTGGTCTCCTTAAGGTGTCTCCCCCCCCCCCCCCCCCGGTCGTCAAACGGTCCTCATCATAACCTGACATCCATGTTTTGATTTGGCCGCCATTTTCCGTAAGCGAAGTTTACTTGAGTTATCAATTACGATCACTCGAACATCTCAATCAGAGTAGGTTGCCTAGACGTCAACTTAGCATGGACAAGGCAATTGTCACTCGCATTTGTATTGTCCCCCCTCCGAAAAAACTCGTTTTTATTGAAAAATTAGTTGGTTTTCAATTTCTATATTACGCTTAGTACTGATTCGGGTAGTGGGTGCTACTATCGGCATCTATCGGCATTCTACTGTACTCAGTACAACCTGTACTCTACAATACTCGTGCACGTATTTCCTTAAATACATTTGATTTCCTTATATAAAGGTACTACAAATGTGGGGATAAATGCGAAATTGCAGAGAAAACTGCATGCACTACAGAATATTAACCAACTTTCCTCATTGATCCGGGTAAATTTCAATCGCCAATGGCTAACAGGTAGCATTCGAAAGCAGTTTTGAGGTCGTCACAATATAAACTGATCAATTCGATCAATTTGGCTTCCATCATAAACATTGCTTAATAAATAGTACAAAATAAAATTGAAAAAAGCTGGGACGATTGATTGGAGGTTGAAAGAGTTAGGAGATTCTCAGGCAAAGAGGGCGATGATGGTTCCGAATGCACTCTAGCAGGAGTTCGTCCAACCATTTCGTCCACCCACCTTCCCTGTCAATTCCTTGTGAATAGTATCGTTTCCTAAATTAATTTGCTACAAACATATGTCATTTTCTCTTTCTCGCTGAAGAATCTCCTGAAAGAGTTGCTAACTCTATGACACTGTTATCAGTGAAACCTTCCTTGAGACCACACGGCCTGGGCCCGGTTCTACTTCCACACCGCTTAGAGCTCTGAGTTCCCGGTGCGTTCCCGTTGCGTAAGGTCTAGGTCACTCGACTGCCACTAGGTTCGTCAGTATCACACCGTTTAATCGCACCATACGGTCGCCGACTGTGGGGAGGAAAACCCGTATGTCTACACCAACGCGGCTTATTAGCCCGCTCAGGTCAGCCCGCCCAGTCTACCGCGGCATAGTGTGCACTCTGCTTTAGAATTGCAGCATCAGGTATCGGAATATGTCACTCTATCAACGTCCCAAAACATTTGGCAATTTGTCTGCGTTATTGTCATTAAATAGAATGAATAGTTTCAACTATCACTTACTACATTTACCACCTCACTTGTTATTTCATTCACAGGTTTGGTGCGACTGGATGACCACTCATGTTGAAGTATGGAATCCTCCGCCCTCTTGTCAAGATTACCGAGTTGGGTAAGCTCCCTACTTACATATTTCAAAAGCTATTTATTCCCTTTTTTTTATACACGTTTTACATGTTCCGGTTGAATTACGCTCCATTTCTTCCCTGGCCTGACAAACACCGGTTCATTTTATACTTGAACGTTATTATCAACCATCAACTTAATTTATTCCCTCATTTCCCGATTAATCGTCTTCTTGTAGAGTACTACGAACTCCAGAATATTTAATATAATTACTGTTATTATTTATTACTTAATCTGCTTTATTGTTGCTTCTATTTTTTGTCGCTCGATAGTCAACCAAGTTTGTGTCTTAGTGATTACTTCTGTTCTGTCTAGAGAAAAAAAGAGTTATTCCTCCAAAAATAGAATTTCCATTCGTGAATGGAATTTCGGAAAATCGTAAAACAACTTTCCTGTATCTTTGCATGTTTCTGTGTCAATATCATTTCTGCTTGCTACTTGCATTACTCATCAACTAATTTAGATCAATGATAGTGTCTGCGCAAGCGCAAAAGCGGAAACTATTCAACTCTCTCTATTTTTACTCAATTCTGCTTGAATTCAAAGAAATTTGGTGGCTGTCATAAAATTTCTTCATGATTTTGATTAAAGTCAAGCAGTCTTTGTGTATGTCTCTAAGTTCTTGAAATTCTTGAATAGTGGCACAAATATCTCTATACTGCCACAAAGGTTGTACTTCCCATTGCTTCTCACGACCTCCTTAATCTATACCTTACCACCTCTTCGTAAACTTTGTTCAGCCCTTGTTCACATCTTTGCTATCTCCCAACTGTATGATGTTCCATATTAAAATGATCCTTCCTTTTCTCAAAGCGAAGCAGTCCAGCGCAGCTCGATTTAAAATTCAGTTGTATTTGCTCTCCTCAATTTATTTCGGTCCACATGCGAAACAGGGGAAGATCTAGCACATTCTTCGATGAAACGTAGTTGTGTGGAGGATGGATTGGGTTAGACTATAGTTTCACAATAAACCATTGGTTAGCACTCCTGGAAATGGAAGAAGAAACGAATCGAAGTTCCTCGACGCTATCCTGTTGATTCGACTCGAACATTATGAAAAATTTGTCGTGATCGGAAGTGAACCGTTACACGGAATGTAGTACCCAATACGGAGTCGGCGCAGGTGTTTTATAGGTGGTTTAATTGCCTTCATTAAGCACTCCCCTCCTCACCTGGCAGGGAAGAAGGTTGCACTGGGGGTTATAATAGCCGAAGCACGCCTGTTCCATTACCGCGAAACAAAAGCCTGCAAAAAAACGGACGGAGGGGAAAAGGCATAAAGACGGGGTGTAGCTATCGATAGCGGATTAACTATGGGACGATAAACGACTGCCTCGTCTGCTGATTGGAGCCTATTACGAGTAATGGCCACTCCGCCTGGTTGAATAGGCACCGCCCGGGGAATCACTTAAAAGCTGAGCGCTATGGGCAGCGAGCTTCCCATCGTCGCTTCTTCATTGAAAATCCGATGATCGGGTTTCGCTGTGATTACATCATCTAGAGCCGGTTTTAGCTAAACAGTTGGTTAGTAATTGTTCGGAAGAGTCAGAATTGGATCCATATTTTAGGCTGTCGGATGTGTTACGTACAAGCCCACGGTTCTATCAGTCAGTAATTGTTTGTTTCATTCGCTACCTCAACGTCCAAAATGTTCGTTGAACTTGAACTTCAGCCAGTGAACCATGATGAAAATCAGGAGCGAGATTTCATTTTGCTACTCTATTAATATTTACTGCCTTGTTTTCCCACCTATCCAAAACCATAACCAATTATTAATATTGTTGAGGTACATTTTCCTCTCAAACATTCATTTACTGTACAGCCTTAGGGATCGGAAACCTCTCTGGATACATCGGTAGCTTACAATTATTCGTACCTAAAGAGCAACTCTGTAAATTCATTTAAAATTCTGAGGATAATTTGGAAAAAATGAGTCTTTTTTTCCTAATAAGGCAAGTCATAATCATTTTGACAAAAACACAACAGGATCCACTAAGAAACGTTACACAATACGGTTTATTTTCTTCTAACAGTTTTGTCAATATTTTCCATTGGAAAAATTCGTTAGTCAGAAATTGCGATAATGCATTTACAATAAATAAAAAATGGTGCAAAACTCAAAACAATCGGTTTTTGCGTCTCGCAAACAGTAATTTGATTTCTAATTTCACAAACCGGTACTTCCATCTTTTTCCACCGATAATCGTGAAACAACTACTTTATAATTCCTATTCTCTAAAAAGCATAAAATATCAAAATAAAGACATTAACGATGGGTAAAACACCACAGCACATCCATAACACTGGTAGAAACAAAAACGTAAACAAATAATTTGCCACTTGATTGCAAGATTTGTTGAAACTTTGTCTTTAAGTGGTGATTTGAAAATCAAATCATTATTGCGAGCGATTTTCTCTCGAAAATCGTTGTCCAGCCTAAATCCTAATAGTCGAAACACTGTGCATCGGTAGCTAACAATTATTCGTACCTAAAGAGCAACTCTGTAAATTCATTAAAATTATGAGGATAATTTGGAAGAAAATATGAACTAAGGCAAGCTTTTTGCAAAACTCATTGTGATTTGTTTCTTCACTTCCAAAGGAAAACAAGTATTTTATTGATTGTTGAATGTTTTTGGGGTTCTCCGTAATTTCTTGAAAATCGTTGTCTCGAGTACAGCTGCACTAATATATAGTGAGCACTGAAATTTGCAGTGATTTTACAGTCCCATGCAGGTTTCGTCACGTTTGGTCAGTTGGAGATGGTCAGCGTTCCTCATATACTTTTTTCTCACTTGTGGGTAACGCTCATTGGATTAAGTGCTCATGCGCAAAGCTGGAATTATCGAAAACGGACCGATTTTGTAGTAGGTGAATACATTTGAATCAAATTGAAAGAATCGACCAGTTTGTCGTTTGCAATCGTACGTAAAAACATTCCAAGACTTCTTGCATGAATCGCTCTGACAGATGGAAGTTAATATAAATTGTTGATAACGCCCCACAAAAAATTGTTTTTCTGTCCTGGGAGTCATACTGCTCTTACTATACGTTTTTAGGATCGTTGAATCTAAATTTGAGGTCTATTTAGGTTCATTGGGTTTAAATTTAGCCATAACCTCAGAAAAGAAGGCTCAAAACCCCCTCAAAACGTTATAAATCTGAACCTAGATCCGATAGAGCTAAATATACCTCAAATTCGAACTCAGCGAGCCCAAAAATATGTGGTAAGTATAGTGATATCCCAATATCAAAACGCTGCAAATTCTTTCACTGGGGTTTACTATTCAATTGGCTTGCGTTCATGATTTGAATTTCTACTAATCTTTGGAGTGTGCGTGTTTCACAGGTGATAGAGCGATTATTGAATTTCAGGAGATATGCATAGAGCACGTAAATCTGTTCTCAACCAAAATACCTATTTGGATTGATCAGTTGATCATATTTGTGTGCCTACCGAAATTCAATAATCGTTCTATCTCCTGTGAAACACGCACACTCCAAAGCTTAGTAGAAATTCAAATCATGAACGCAAGCCAATTCAATAATAAACCCCAGTGAAAGAATTTGCAACGTTTCATGCGTATCAGAATGCTTCAATCCGTGTATCGGCAACAAAGCCTTTTAGGAGTTCACTCCAGTATCCACATTACTACATCACTACGTCACTAGGTTACTGATATCAACAAAAAAAAAATAATAAACCAAAAAAACGCGAATGTTGGCACCATAAATCGGGCCATAGATCGGGAATGGTTTGACCTACGGACCTGGGGAAGGGCTCATTCGATTCCTCGTGGAACGTTCTTCAAAAAGAGTACAAATTTAAGCCGCCTTGACTTTTTTTGAGGTTTTTAGGGATTATACAAAACTTTGACAACCCTAAAGGGCACCTGGCTAAAGAATTGGGGCGTCGCCGGACCAACATGGATTTTTCCTGAAACTTTCAGATGTTTTGCTCCAGCCGTTTGGGAGAAATCGTGTGTACGGCGTACGGCGGACGGACGGAAAATTTGTTATTGCAGATTCGGATTCTACACCCTTTGAAACGTAAACCATGAAATTTTCGGGGGGGGGGGGGGGGGGGTTAGAATTTTTTTTTCAAGAGCGATTACAATGGTTTATTATTGAATAATAAACCAAAATGAAACAATTTTCGCATGGCTGTGTAATCATTGCATTGCATTAACATTGACGTTCTTCGTGTGATCCACAGGCCGCCTGGTGATTGCTGGAATAGGATCGCCACTCTGGTGACGCTCCTTCTGAAACTCAACTTTCCCCGGGACATTGTAGTGGACACCGAGGCACCAGGTTTGTGAATCGTTCTAGCCTTTCATCTAGATTCTAGTTATTCTTTATTTAGTTCTGTATTTGCCATTGTGCATGTACATGTCTCATGTATTACGTTAGAATCGCAAAACGAGTTTAGGTGAAGTTCAAACGATCCTGAGGGTTGACCAAATCTCAACAACTTCGGAGTTATTTGCCTATTTTTTCTTTTAATTACCCAATAAAATTAATGGAATTGAAAAAATAAATGAAACTTTATTTTAGTGAGGGTGGAGGCATTGTAGAACTCAATGTTGTAATTGTAAAAATCGACTGTCTACACCACACGTCTAGAAATAACAAATTAGTTTTTAGTTGAGCTAACAACTAATCTAATAGTTTTAGTTGAGTTCTGAAACTAATTTCAAAACTAATTTAGTTTTAGTTTTCCTTCTCAACTAAAAACTAATTTAGTTTCAAAATTAGTTTACGGATACGAACTAAAAATAAATTAGTTCTATTTAGTTCAACTAAATTAGTTCTTAGTTTCCGCTTTAGATCAACTAATTTTTAGTTAACTAGTAACTCCTCAGTAGATAGTTGAGTAGATAGTTTCGCCATCGTTATTTTTCAATCTCATATAAAATCATTGTTTGGTTAACCCCAATTCTTCGCAATTTACTTCAGGAATTGTTTATATGTGTATAGGTTCGTATCAAGTAATTATTTTTAATTCAAACCAGAATTTTTATTTACCTAGCGGTACACTATTTTGTATTGGAAGATCATAAAAGTCCAGACTCAAATCCCAAAATTTGAAAAAAAAAAAAAAAAAAAATGGAAAAATATATGATGCTCATCGAATTAGTCAAAAAAATTGTTGAAATTGTCGACATTTGGAAATACGAAGTTTCTCAATAGGAGTTGCAAAATAAGATTGCATTCATTTCTAGGTTTTAGTTAGGTTGTCGCGGGTGTACTTCAAAAAGAGCTAAAAAGTACACTTTTACACCCAAATAGACACCTTCCTTCCTTTTAAAATTCCCACACACCCATTGCGGAACCACATGCTACTGTATCCTACTGGGGAAGAGGTAGGAACAACCGCGAAATTCTTCTTTGAATTTGAAATGCGTTTTTCTTTTTCGACAGTAAATCGGGAAGGGGCCAACTAACCATATCCATCACACTCCCTGGGCTATGAGAAAAGCCGGGGGGGGGGGGCATGAATGGATTGTAGATTCTCATTTCTGGGGGGGGGGGGGGGGGGCTCGCAATGATTTGGGCAGGGGAATGACAATATTAAATTGATCATATTTACGGGCATACAGCCACAGGGGGGGAATTGCGAGTAAGTAGGAGCGGCAGGATAATCAAGACATTCAACAATTAAAGGGCCAATAAATTTAACCACGCTCTGCTACCATGTGAGGGTGATGGAATGGTATAGCTGCCCCTTCCGAGGAGGTGGATGCATTATTATGCTCCGCCACGCTCAGAGGATGATCCAGACGCTTGCAGGCGTCCGATTCATCTCCCAAGGCGACAGATTCTAAAATCGGGAAGGGACCAACTAACCATATCCATCACACATTGAAGAGTTATTTTAATTTTTTTAGTGCTCGAACTTTAAAAAAAAACAATTATTTATTCTCTATAAAAAGTAATGAAGTCTTAGCAATTTATTTTCCTTGTTTTTGGTAACTTTTTGAAGTCGGATTTCATTTTTTTGTTAGAAAGTTTGTTTTTACTCCTCAACATTCCTTTGGTTTGAAATTCCGTTTTAAAAGTTACTAATTGCCTATCCGTAGTGCATCTACCTCTTAAACTTCGTATATAATTTTTTTTTCAATATTGTTCGGCGTATCACGAAAACCTTTGTTTAACGAATATTTTCTTGGTTGTGACAGATCACGAGCCGGTCTACTTGCCCGAAGACGCCACCTTGTCAGGGTTCACGCCTCTGATGGCCAACGCCCCTGAGTCAGCGTTCGTCCACAAGAGTAACGACATGGTGAGTCCGTCAATAAATTATTTACTAACTCGATCATGTATCATTGTATATATGCACGATTCATATCATCAACTGTTGCGATGTGCCTACTGCAATTCAATTGCACATTTTACTGAATTATGATTGGAGAAACGTTTCTTAATTTAAGCTTACTTCAGTTAAAAAGCGAACACCCACCGGGACCGACTTACGTACATTCGTTCGCTCTTCTTAAGGGCTAGAAACTTGGCACAAAAGAAAACGTCAACACAAATGTGAATCGGAATGTCCGTGCACATAGTAAAAATTCGCCTAGTAAATAAAAAACACAGCAGTCTACATGTAGGTAATACAATAAATCTAATGAATAGAAAAAATATTGAAAATTTGAAGAAAACAAAAAATATATATAACTGAATTTACTTAATTAAAAATAACTGGGTAGGTATGAACAATCTTCTTTAGAGATGGGAAGGAGGAATGAAAAAAATCAAAGTCAGGATATAAAGATGACATAAGGTTGGCACTTCTTGGCATTCTATTAAGGGGATGGTTTCTGTGGTAGTTCGTGGGGGACAATGGAATGGTGAAAAATGAGGGCGACCGAGCAGCAATCCGAGGGATATGGAGAAGGGAAGGGCAGTAGACTTCATTGTTCAGAAGCTTGTATAAGAAAGTGAGGTGTGCGGAAATACGGCGTCACTCCAGGGTACCCAAATTATATTTACGTCGCAAATACTCGTAGTCGACTTCTACGGATGGGATGCCAAGCTTGCAGGCCACGTATCTCAAAAACTTATTTTGTACTTTTTTTTTTCCTAGTCTAGGCTCTTGTGCCATGAGACATCTCGCAGCCCAGTATATACCAATGGATGGTGGAATTGCTGTCGTGTATCCTCCAGTCGAGGACAGTCATGACCTATTGTCATCAGAGGAGCGCCACTACAGATCACATCCAGGGCCATCCCGAAGTCCGATCCTTCAGGTGAGTATTTAAATTGGTAGTCTTGGCCAGTGACAGCTCTGAATGCTGCAACGGATTCAAGGATTTCACGTTTGGGCGTGGGAGAGGCTGACTCCTCATGTCAAGCAGTGAGGCCCACTGCTTCCCCTCGGCTTTGTGTCATTGGGCATCAATCAGCCGTCCTGAACGGAGGATCTTATGGAACTTTTTGCTGCTCGATAGGTGGCATGCAGGAGCCTTCTCTTGCTAGGACATCAGCCTGCTCGTTCCCCCATATGCCAACGTGTGATGGGATCCACTGCAAGACGATGATTTTTTTCCTTCCGTAAGTAGCTGCTCTAACAGTTTACTGCCCTTCAATACATCACTGTTTGTGGACAGACTTATGATAGCGGCTACAGAATCACATAGTAATACAACTCTGGTGCACTCCAGCTTTTCAATCAGCTGAAGGCTAGAATCACCGCTCGATACCTCACCGTCGAAGTTGCTTGCCAAACGGTCCTTCACAGGGGCAGTAGCTGTTGACCACGGAGAAAACTTACCCGATCGAGCCGATATCTGTGGGAAGCGTACGCTGGTGACCAGACTATACAAGCATACTCCAAGATAGGTAGGATCAAGTCAAGGCCCTATACAGGGTCAAAATAGCTGGAATGCTCGTAAATTCCCGACAGTTCCTCTTTAAAAAACCCAGTTTCTTCATGGCTCTGCTTGCAAGGGTCTCGATGTGGCCAGAGAAACAAAAATGCTGGTCAATGGTCACTCCCAGGTCCGTCAACTCGAAAGATCGACGAAGTGGCTCGTTACCGAGAACGTAACTGGAGATTATTGGCAGAGTCCGACGGTGAAAACTTATAACGGAACATTTAGCTGGGTTCAAGAATAGGTGGTTCGTCGCACACCATACCTCAAGCCGGTTGATAGCGTCCTGAAGAACATCGCAATCCGATTGAGTTTGAACATGGCAGAACAACTTAAGGTCATCGGCAAATAGGAGACATTTCACACTAGGTCCAAAGATCTTAACTACGCTGTTAATCATAAGGAGGAAACAAAGCGGTCCCAAATGGCTACCCTGTGGGATTCCCGATGACGCCTCGAAAGGTGAAGATGCCCCTAACACGGACCACGAATTGCAGCGAAATTTTCGTTTTCAAGAGTTCCTTCTGAAATCGAGTTTTTCACAGTTGCGGACAGTTGTGTTAATTTTATCTCGTTTATTTTCAATTGTTCCATTCTTGGGTTTCAACGTCCTTGTCGATGTACAGTATATTGCACCATTGTAGGTTTTCATATATTAGCTTGTGTTATGTACTAAGGGACTAGTCAAGTTTGTAGTGTTCAAGGGAGTATGTTCATGATAAAGTTATCCTATCTTCTTTGGTATTAAATAGAAGTACATTACAAGGTATGGATACACACTGATCAGCTGAAGGGTCCTTGGGGCTAATTTGCTCCCTGATCTATCTACCTATGTGAAGTAAGAATGGAGCGCACTTCAAGGCGTCTAGAATACAATTACCAGGTATATAATCGTGGAGATAATATACCGCTTACTGCGTCTAATAAACAGATCAGTGATTTGCTTAGAAAGGAATACATAAATAGCACAATTTTTTTTTGTAATAATTTGTAGTGTTCGTTCTAGAATTAGAACATATTCCTGTATCCAAATTTTCAAGGTCAAATGTATCGTTATGGAACCTTTTGTTTGGAATATCTGCTTACAAAAATCAAAATCGTGAATTAATTACTTTAGAAAGTAAAGCTATTTAAATGGCTGACTACCAACCTATCCAACCGTCAATTTAAATTAATCTAATTGAAGTCTTTACTTCTCATTAGTATTCTTTATTTACGAGAACAAAATTTTCAAATTGTAAATCTTATCGTTCAATGGAGAGAAATGATGACCAACAAAAGGCCGATTTGAGTTTCTGGAATGGACAGGGTAGAGCTCCATTTTGTTGAGTTCCTCTCTCATCCCGTTTCCGTGACAACTATCGGGAAGCGAATTTATTAATGGCTGATCTCCACTTGAATTCTTAGGTAAGGTCTCTGTTGTTCTCTAAATTTTGCCACTTTTTTCTCAATAAAATGAAGAAGTTCCCTAGGTTCAGGTTGGATTTACGCAATCTAATTTAGACGATAAATCACATAATTATTCTCCCTTATCAAATGTATTTAATTGTTTCATTTTGGTTTATTATTCAATAATAAACCATTGTAATCGCTCTTGAAAAAAAAATTGCTAACCCCTCCTGAAAATGTCATGGTTTACGTTTCAAAGGGTGCAGAATCCGAATCTGCAATAAAAATTTCTCCGTCCGTCCGCCGTACGTCGTACGCACGATTTCTCCCAAACGGCTGGAGCAAAAAATCTTCACGAAAAATCTATCTCTCACTTAATTTAAAGTGCCCTTTAAGGGTTGTCAAAGTTTTCTAAATCCCTAAAAACCTCAAAAAAAAGTCAAGGCGGCCTAAATTTGGACTTTTTTTGAAGAACTTTCCTTGAGGAATCGAATGAGACCCTCCGCAGGTCCGTAGCTCAAACCATTCCCGATGTATGGCCCGATTTATGCTGCCAACATTGCATCCACATTCACTACATCACTAGGTTACTGCGATCAAAACAAAAACAACAGGTTTTTTGTTTGTTTTGTTTTGATTGCAGTAACCTAGTGATGTAGTGATTGTGGATACTGGAGTGAACTCCTAAAAGGGTTTATACCCGATACACGGATTGAAGCATTCTGATATGCATGAAACGCTGCAAATTCTTTCACTTGGGTTTATTATTCAATTTCATTCATTTGGCTTGCATTCATGATTTTAATTTCTACTAAGCTTTGGAGTGTTTGTGTTTCACAGGTGATAGAGCGATTATTGAATTTCAGGAGGCACACAAATATCAATCCAAATAGGTATTTTGGTTGAGAACCGATTTACGTGCTCTATGCATATCTCCTGAAATTCAATAATCGCTCTATCACCTGTGAAACACGCACACTCCAAAGCTTAGTAGAAATTCAAATTATGAATGCAAGCCAAATGAATGAAATTGAATAATAAACCCCAGTGAACGAATTTGCAGCGTTTTTCTTCTGAACTGTACATCGTCAACTGAATGAACTAATTTATTTGGTTGCTCTTGGCTTGAAACGCGATTGTTAACCTGCTTTCAATTGAAATGCATTCATATCCTTGAAATTTATAGGTACTGGAGTCATTAAAAATACTCTAAAACTTGTTTTTCACTACGTCTGATGTCTGAGGATTTCATCAGCTTAGTGTTATTTCAGGAGAGTGTACGACGGTGTGCGTTAAATAAAGCGAGTCTGAAGACCCACCCAGTAGAAAGAACGTTGTTACCGATTCGTGTCAAAAAGAAAATGGTAGTTAAGCATCGAAAATGCCAAGTATCCCAGCCTCTCTCGGGATATTGAGACATTTTATCGCGCCGTTTGTTTACCACGGGGAAAAAGTCCAATCAAAGTCGAGTCCCCGTTTCAAGTGTAGTTTTGATGGCCCGTATGGGCCCAGTTGGGTCGTGAAAGCCAACATTCTGTATCCAATATAACAGATAGAGGCCCAAGCATAAAAGTCAAAGGGAAAGAGAATGCTGCAGGAAGGATCCAGGATACTAGAGAGCTCTTAGATTCCATCCGATTTCCACCCGCATGTCCCGCTTTTTTATCTACAACTAAGTGGGACAGACTTCCTTTTCTTTTACAGAAGCGCACATTAATTGATGAAAACGAAACCCTCAAAGTGGGTTTCGTCTGAAATTCGTTTTCGATGGTCTTTCTTCGCTGTTGTTGGGTCGAGCCGTTAAATTCGTTTTCCGTCCCCTTTCTTTCCAGTAAATTTTTTTTTCCTTCTTTAATAACAGCTAGACATTTTCACTTCAATTCAACGAAAAATGTACTTCTTGCACTTTCTAAACTTTTACATTTTGCGAGTAGAAAACGGTTTGTGCAGTCTTCTTGTGGGGTCTATCAGTGCGGTTTAATTGCAGCAGCGCAGCGCTTCTCTGCGACCTACTGTGCGGGTACTCGCGTGGATTCAAATGGTGAACCTTCAACGCTTTTTTCAACCTCAAAATGTCAATAATTTCAAAAGTATTTAGTTTTTGTAATAAAAAGTGTGGGATGGTTTACGCGCTACGTCAGAGTTTCAGGGAAGAATAGTCCCTATTCCAGTAAATGGCTCATAAATGTGATTTTCGCGCAATTTTATATTTCCACCATATTGGAAAGCCCTCACCAAGATGGTTCATTCAAGAATAATGTAAATGTTGCTAACTTTGCTTTGGAAAAAGCATTAGCAAACGAGTTACTGTTGCAACTTATGGTTTATAATTCATGTTTCAATCCTCTACTTGATTTGCATAAACGAAAGATTTTGTAGAAGCTCTAGCAGCCCGGCTGGTTTTGCTCGTAGTCCTAGGTTTGTCCATAATGATTTCAAATTTTCGGTATTTTTGACGTGATGAATACATGTTTGGAACACTCATTGGTTACCCATACGAGATCGCTTCAGATACGTAGTAACTTGGTCCCATCGATCATTGTACGAGAAAGAAATGAGCACCTGAGTTATCGGTTGTTCATGATAATCCATTGTTTGTCTCGATATAATAGAGAATCCACATATGCACAGTCTTTTGTTGATTAGGAAATATAACAGTCCACATTAGGTCAAGTCTAACATTATTGACATTTTTCAACCAGCTGTCAAAGAGGCTCCATTTAAAATTGTACCTCTGGCTTCAATTCCCCGTTTCTTGATGTTTATTCAACTCCTGGCTCATCTAGTGCCAACCGATCAGGGGAGCAGGATTTTTATTCCAAAGTCTTTGATGGTAATAATTTAGATCGAGCATTCCTCCGTCTCTGATTCGGAGCCGTGAAAATGAGCTATTACTTTTATCAAGGCATATCAATATTGTTTGATTCCAAATATCTGTTCTTAAATTGATTTGTTTCTGCATCTTCTAACACCCGGGGTTAGTACCGTGGTCCCTTGTGGTAAGATGATGGCCTCCACGCCCCCATGATAACCATAAAAAAACGCAAGAAATTCTTTCACTGGGGTTTATTATTCAATTTCAGGAGATATGCGTAGAGCACGTAAATCTGTTCTCAACCAAATACCTATTTGGATTGATCAGTTGATCATATTTGTGTGCCTCCTGAAATTCAATAATCGCTCTATCACCTGTGAAACACGCACACTCCAAAGCTTAGTAGAAATTCAAATCATGAACGCAAGCCAATTGAATAATGGACCCCAGTAAAAGAATTTGCAGCGTTTTTTTTTAATGGTTATCAGAATACGTCAACCCGTGTATCGGCTATAAACCCTTTTAGGAGTTCACTCCAGTATCCACGTCACTACATCACTAGGTTACTGCGATAAAAACATAAACAATAATAAACCAAATTAATGCAAATGTTGGCACCATAAATCGGGCCATACATCGGGAATGGTTTGAGCTAAGGACCTGCGGAGGGGCTCATTCGATTCCTCATGGAAAGTTCTTCAAAAGAAAGTCTAAATTTAGGCCGCCTTGACTTTTTTTGACGTTTTAGGGATTTTACAAAACTTTGACAACCCTTAAAGGGCACTTTAAATTAAGTGAGAGTGCTGGCTAAAGAATTGTGGCGTTGTCGGACCAATATTGATTTTTCCTGAAAATTTCAGATTTTTTGCTCCAGCCGTTAGGGAGAAATCGTGCGTACGGCGTACGGACGGAAACATTTTTATTGCAGATTTGGATTCTATACACCCTTTGAAACGTAAACCATGAAATTTTCAGGGGGGGGGGGGGGTTAAAATAATTTTTTTGCAAGAGCGATTACAATGATTTATCATTGAATAATAAACCAAAAAGGAAGTTTTACACTGAAAATTTATTTTTTATTCGCTATGTATACAAAACACGGTTTTATAACAAATAGCTTTTATGAAGCAGCCTTTAAGATTAATATAAGTTAATGTTGATGAGATGGATGCGCTTGCATTTTCTCTACTAGTGCTGTTATTCTTGGTGAAGTTTTGGTAAGGGCACAACTTGAGTCACTAGCTATATCAATTTTATTCCGATTCTTTCGTTTCTATTAATGCGAGTGTTGAAATGCTTTTTCACACTAAAAACCGTGAAAAAAGAATCGGTTCCGCTAGATGGAGCAAAATCGTTCAGTTTGGGGCAAAAACGAGCTCTCTCCTGGAGTTGGCTCGATGTTGCCCCAAAGAATGGTCGAATGGTCCCCCACCTCCCCTGAACCTGCTTCACGACCCCAGTTTGGGAATCCATGTTCTAATAGATCTTCAGCCTCCTGGATGTGTTTCTGAAATTGGTATATAGTTAGTTAGACAGTGTACTGTTTGTGTGATAAATCCGGAGTTTTAAGTCGAGTCAAGCATTTTCAATAATCAGCAAACATTCTTCTTCCCTCTGTTCTCCTTGCAAATATCAAGATTGCCCGGTAAACGATTGTATGTTGGTATGTGGTATCGTATGCTTACGCTAAATCAGGTCATATTACCTTTCTAATTCCAAGCAGAATCTAAAAAAATCCATTGTCCATTAGGGTATCATATTTGTTGATACAGAGGACCCTCCGTCTACTGTCATTAGATTAGAACCTTTCATAATAGTATTTCAAAATGTGCAAGTACTTAAACAAGGGAGTGGAACATTGGGGTAAAATGAAGAAAAATTGAATGACATTTTATCTTAATAGGAAGATGGGTCTTCTCCTAAAGTCTTCTTCCCAATTCAAGTTCCTCCAAAAAAAAGTAGGCTAACGACTTCCCGATCAATTCTGGTTCCGATCAGTAAAAATTATCCTGAGAAAGAAGAAGTTTTGGGTCCTCAAAAGATTGAACTAGGTCATGTTGCGGTGGGTAATGGTCCGAAACCAGTGGAATTTGATTCCTTCTGAGGTTCCGCTCGGGTCCTAAAATACGATAGCGCGGAGTTTATTTTGAGAGCGGGCCCTTCCTTGTCCCGTCCCTGCCACGACTCAAGGCGCCGTTATGTCCGAAGGCGCGACAACTTTTCGGGTGACTCACGTGTTGAGGTGGATCTCCCAGGCTGTTATACTTCGAAGTATTATCAACAATATTATCATCAATATTAGATCTTCCTTTGTCTGCTGCTTTTAAGTTGTATTTATACATCAACCGTTGGGTCAACGGAAAGAAACCGAACAGACAACCTTATTTATACGTTCCTAGAATGTTCTGCACATCGGGAGTACTTTACAGCAGTGATAGCAAAAACCAAATTACCTTAATATTCAGCTGATATGAAGTTGATTACAAAAAGGACTTCGGTTCTTACTTTTTCAATTTTAGGGACGTTTTATCATTTAAATGATTAACAGGAGTACAATCCAGTTCTTAGCGACCAACCCGACCCCCCCCCCCCCCGCTCAACACTCCTTCAACTAACCTTCGGGTGGGCTCCTTCCGCCCTTTGTTATCCCGGCATCGCCACTTTTCCGTCCGCCCAAGGGGTTCACTCGTGTACCTGCCACCTTGGTGAGCACTAGCCTCTCTAGTGAGTTCCAATTTTCATGCAACATTACCTCAATATCAATAAATTGATAATCTTGGCAATTTTTCATCTTCGCTACTTAAATGTGTAAAATTAATCATTTAAATGATCTGGCTGTAGAACCATAGAGGTCCACTGTCCCGTTTTTCTTTTCTAGCAGGATTTTCTAAGATTTCTCTTGTTTGTTTCTATAATCGGTGTCTTCTTCACTTTTTGCATTTTGGTACTCTGGGTTGTACCGAGTTATTACCAAAATTCATTTGTACAAAATTCGTACACCTTCTGAATCCAATGCGTGCAAGTACATATCCATACAACTGAGAACTTACAAATAATTGCAAATCAGAGAAATTAACATAGGTATTCCAATCTGGAACAGGTGTATTCCAAGTATAACAAGGTGGTGGAGTAGTCTAGTTGCCCCTTCCAAGGGGTGAGGCGATATGACTGCAACAACCAGAGGATACCGCTGAAGCTAAAATGTTGTGCCCAGCCTTAGCAGCTTCAAGAGACGATAAAGGGGAACAATCTGTGTTTAACATAAGCTGGAATGTATGTACTTTCGCACTAGCCAGCGCAAACGGTGGAAGAATTTGTGGTTCACTTTGGAATCAAGAAAAATATTTGGTATTCAAACGGATAGGTGTGTTTATTAGGTATTACAATTTCGAAAACTGTCGAATTACAGAAAATTACGGAAAGCTACTAACATCATTCGAACCGGTTCCCCGAGCGCGCCTGCTATTGAGGCGCCTTGCTCAGCCTCTGTCTCCATCCATCAGGGGATCCTCTCCCTGCTTGCGGACCGCAGAAGACGTTAAAGTTTCCAGAGGCGACAACTGGACCGTTAGCCGAGGGGGTATTCTCGGATCGTAAACTTCGGGACCAAACCCCGGGGTCATCCAAATGGTTGCGCAACTCACCGAGTTGGTTTTTTTTCATCGCCTTTCGCCGTGCGAGGGGGATGCGGCGATTTCGAGAGAGGTGGGACAGGTAGGCCGTCTCAGGCAGGCCCTTTGAGGAAGATCGTGCGCCTGCCATAATCTCCGAGGCAAAAAATAGCTGAAAAAATATGTCGAGAGCGGTGTAGAACATGGGTTCCCACTTTTTTCAGCTTCTGTGTGTGTATTGTCTCAATCACGCTACTGTTTTTGCTTCCGAGTCTACCAAGGTAGCGGAAGCATTGTTTTCACTTTCGGAATGTGAAAATTTTTCTGTCTCCAAAATCAAAAATTCCACTCGCATTTTGCGTTTTAGACCTTTCTGAACAATTTTGGTTCCGTGTCTGTGTGTCTGTCTGTCAGAAAACCCTTGTTACGGGCAAAACTACACGAAGTTATAGTCCGATTTTGACTTATTAGGTATATTGCTTCCGGTCTACTAAAGTAGCGGAAGCATTGTTTTTTTCGGAATGTGAAAATTTTTTGTCTCCAAAATCAAAAATTCCACTCGCATTTTGTGTTTTAGACCTTTCTGAACAATTTTGGTTCCGTGTCTGTCTGTGTGTCTGTGTGTCTGTGTGTCTGTCTGTCTGTCAGCAAATCCTTGTTACGGGCAAAACTACACGAAGTTATTGTCCGATTTTGATGAAATTTTCAGGGATTGTGCGGGTTGGGGTGTAGATGGTCCCCTATAGGTTTCATGACCCCCGGATCAATAGTAGCCTCTGCGCATGCGCAAACGTGAAATCCTTGTTACGCGCATAACTCCGGGAGTTCTTGAATTTCGATGAAATTTTCAGGGATTGTTTGGTTTGATGTGTAGATGGTCCCCTATGAGTTTCATGATCTCCGGATTAATAGTAGCCTCTGCGCATGCGCAAACGTGAAATCCTTGTTACGCGCATAACTTCGGGAGTTCTTGACCAATTTTGATGAAATTTTCAGGGATTGTTCGGGTTGGGGTGTAGATGGTCCCCTATAGGTTGCATGACCCCCGGATAAATAGTAGTCTCTGCGCATGCGCAAACGTGAAATCCTTGTTACGCGCATAAATCCGGGAGTTCTTGACCGATTTCAATGAAATTTTCAGGGATTGTGCGGGTTAGGGGTCCCCTATAGGTTTCATGACCCCCGGATAAATGGTAGCCTCTGCGCATGCGCAAACGTGAAATTGTTACGCGCATAAATCCGGGAGTTCTTGACCGATTTCAATGAAATTTTCAGGGATTGTGCGGGTTAGGGGTCCCCTATGGGTTTCATGACCCCCGGATCAATAGTAGCCTCTGCGCATGCGCAAACGTGAAATTTTTGTTACGCGCATAACTCCGGGAGTTCTTGACCAATTTCGATGAAATTTTCAGGGATCGTGCGGGTTAGGGGTCCCCTATAGGTTTCATGACCCCCGGATCAATGGTAGCCTCTGCGCATGCGCAAACGTTAAATCTTTGTTACGCGCATAACTTCGGGATTTCTTTACCAATTTCGATGAAATTTTCAGGGATTGTGCGGGTTAGGGTATAGATGGTCCCCTATGAGTTTCATAACCCCCGGATCAATAGCAGCCTCTAACTCCAAAGGAAATCCTCGCCACAAGTATGGGAGTTCTTGACCGATTTCGATGAAATTTTCATGGATTGTTCGGACTTATTAGGTATATTTCATAGTTTGTTCAATAGTTGAACATGCCTACCTTTATTTTCTCAAGTTATGCTCCTACATAACGATAAATTTACCCTAATTCAATATTTACTTCGCCTAATTGAACGAAGTTCATTAGTCAATAATAATTTTCAATGATCTATACAGTCATTTTATGGCTACGAGGAAGCTATGTGCCACACCCACTTGGCAGACGTTTTTATATTCTACTAGAATCGTTTCAAGGCATTTTTCGTCCTTTCGGACACAACAGCACGTCGTGGTTTAGTTCTGATTACACAGGTTTACTAAAACGGTCACTTTCAAGAGTCCCAGAAAAAACCATCGATCTCCATGTTTTTTGGGGTGCTGAGTCCGAATCTGACCTCCTTCTTTCCCGGTCACACCCAAATTGTCAAGATATTGGTGATTTTTTCGGTTTTACGGTCTTTTTATATCTTGAAAATCGCAGATCATCACATCAAAAATGCACAAAAGATCTCTTCTTACTGGAAATGCTTCACTTTTTCCGCAAGTATACGACTTTGGGTTTAAAACCAGAAAGTTATGTGATTTTGCTTAAAATCGCTTAAAAACATAGTTCACGTTTTTTGGCACTTTTTGAAACCATGGTCTTTAAAAATTTGATCCTAACGAGGTTTTGAAGGTCATTGCCTTGCCCCTGGTCATTCTTGAAATCCTAATTACCTTCCTGGTAACCACAGCATCTAGGTCTTCATCTCTGTACTAAGTTCCATAAGAAACTCGAAGCACCTACAAATATTTCCCTGGTGGTTGCTTTGGTAAACACCATTTGTTAATCGGTTAGTTTCAATTGAGTTGATTTGATGCTGCCTCTGAGACATTCGCTTGCCTATTGAGTACTCGCCTTTAGCGAACCTGGTTAGGTGTATTACTATGTGCCCCTGGCCAGTCTTAAAATCCCAATTACCTTCCGTACTCTGAAACATCATTAGTCAAGAGTTATTGATACTGTTCCAACCTCAGGGAAAGTTTCTGGGACCTTTCTCCGAACTTGAAACTGGATTTCATCCTGGTAACCTACATCATCTTGGTCTTCATTCCTGTAGTATGTTCCACAAGAAACTCGATGTATCTACACAAATTTCCCTGTTAATTGCTTTGGTAAACACCGTTTGTTAATGGTTTAATTACAATAGTTTTGACACTGTTTCTGAGACATTCACTTGCCTAATTGAGCACTCGTCTTAAGCTGACTTGATTTTTGTATTACTATGGGCTTCTGAAAAATCTTGAAATCCTGCTCACAAATTCCGAATGAAATGTATTTCATCCTGCAGTAAAAATGTGATTTAGGATCTAGCCTATTTCGTTTCATCGCAGCGCGTGACTGCCTGAAGATCCAGCGTAAACGTTTGATAATTACTTGCTGGTTTTTCAATCAAGTTTTTCTCCTTAATAGGTAGTAGGGGCAGCTCGAAGCGTTTTCCTCGGCTCATTCATTCAACGGAAAAATCATGAAACAATAAGCACCTTCAATCAAGAACTTGTTTAGCGCGGCTGGTTAACGAGCTTCCTGGAGAAAATCGCTTGGGATGTCCTGTGAAATCATAACCAGCGGGTAGTTACTCTTGTACAAGTAGGTACCTACACTGCCAGCACCTTGAGGAATCGCTCGCTCCAAGTCGTCTCCTTGTGGCTGAGAAAACGATGTCGTTAGTTCCGCTCATCCCCGTCAATGATCAAAGGTACATTTGTGGCGCCAGGGAAATTGAGTGTGAAATCGTTGCATCCCGGCGATTATAGTGCGTCGCTCGGGAGGTGGCCCTTTGAACTGGTTGGTATTTTATTGGAAGTGCTTTAGTTGAGCTATGTGTGTGCCGCACTCTCACTTTGAGTACGAAGCGTAATCTATTTTGTAGAACTCCATTTTTGGTGTTGAGGGTAACTTTATAGTCCAAGAGTCGGCTGCGAAAATGGCCATCCACTTTAGGAAAATGTGCACCACGTTCTGTGCATACCGTCACTGCGAAATATGAAACCCCACCTCTTCTACCTCATACTCCGGGGAATGCAAAATGGTGTGCACCGAGATGTTTAAAATGTCACATTTTCAACGTTTTCTCCCGTAGTTCTTGGGATTTGTACGAGCACCAAAGTCGTAGAGCTTTAAAAACCATTACGTTTTGACCCAAGAAGTATATATTACCTCCTACAGTGAAGGAATTAGGAATATTTGAAAATTGAGAAGATTTTGAGCGCTCTCTTTCCTACTTTGACTAGACTTTCGAATTTCTAAATTACTTAGCGAACCCAAATCCCCTAACCCCAGAATGCTAACATGATAGCATGCTCAACCGAACGGAATATGCCAACAAGGAGTACTTTTTACTCCACCCTGATAATTTGTTTCTAATGGATGGAAAAAAAATGTAAAGCAAGCTATGAAAGAAATTTTCCAGTTGGTTTAATAAAACAATAGTAATGGAGCACAGTAAAACAATAGTAACGAAGTTTAACGCACTTTTCAGTTCGTACCTAATTAGGGCGATGAATACATTTTCAAAAAATTGTGCAATTATCATTCCTAATAACCGAGCAATACAATTATACGTCAATTAGTTCTGGATCAGGAGCCATTAGAGTAAATTTGACTTTATTTAATGAATCCTATTGATAATATGGAGTATTTCTCAATCCCATAACTTTCGAAAACCAAACGCAGAGGGCGCTTTTGAATTTGGATGAATTGAATTTGAATGAATGACCCCTCGTCGGTTCACAAATCCAGAATGAATAGCTAGATTGAATATCACTTTACATCGTAGGAGGAGTAAAATTCACTCCATATTGGCATTCTAGGGTTAAACGTACACAATTGTCCAACTCAACTTCAACACAGGTGCCGATCTATTTGTGGAAATAATCTGTTAATTGATTAAAGGATTGCGTTTTGAGAAAACTTAGTACGAACGCTGATCGCCATTTGCGCAGTTGGTGATCCATCTGGTCATAAACGGCTCGCGGCGTGGTGCGGACTTGCGTACTTCTAAAGGATAAGTAGCCAAAAAAGTTTGTTATAACGCAATGTTTGTCATTTTGACAATATGCGTTGTTACAAAAGAGACTAGAGTTTAAATTGATTATTGTAAATAACTGGACAATTTTGGTTCATTCCTTAAAAATATGTTGGTGTATCAAGGTGGAATTAAGGACTATGAATATATCGTCGGGTTCCGGGTAAAAGTGACCAAGTAACATTTTTTTCAAAATGAGCTTTTTTTGTCATTCCGGTACTAAGGAACGTTGTCTACTGTGTGTTGTTGCTAAGAACGTTATCTTCAAACTGATGTGCAAGAAATACTTGAAAATAAATTTTACCTGCCTGACCCAAAGAGTTTTATGTGACCAAATGGCATTTGAACTCAACCACAAAACACGAGATGGATTATAAATGTACTCTCGCTGGTGCATGTAAATGTTATCAATTGCCATTTGATCACTTTTACTGTGTAAGATTTGTAAGATTGCATAGTGGGCAGGTGAAAATGACCAATTACAGTGATAGGTAATGGATAACCTTTTCTTACAGAAATAGGTATATCATTGTTATTAGATGCTTGGCAAACACGATAAATTACCGAAAAAACTATTCAATCCCTCAATTTCATGTAACTATGCGACAGATTTTCGAAGAATTGAATTGACCAAATGAGTAAAGCTTGAAACTTCAGGCAGGTAAAAATGATCAAATAGAGTTTTCCGGAAAACAGCTCTTATTTAATCTGAAGTGAATTTTGAAGCACGATATCATAGGCGGGCTCTAGCTAACTACCTACAGGATAAAGAAAAATCGAAACATAGTCGGATGAGACATCACACAACCAGTGTTCGTAAGAAGAAAATAGGTGAAACTTCAGATCGCTCCCCTGTAAAATTTTGCAAATGTTACTTGGTCACTTTTACTCGGAACCCCACGATATGTAATAATATGGATCGGCCTAGTATCCTTCGGCTGTTTCATCTTCTTTTAATTAAATTACTTGACGGAAGAATTGTGTTCCCCATTCCGTACCCTGTAAGTTGGAACATAAGTTATGCTGCACGACTGGTTTTCTTTTCGACTATTCCCAGAATAGACTTTTACTGGAACATACATGACTTTATGAGGGCGCGAATTTAAGTTCATCAGTCTTAGTTTTACTAACAAAAACTTAATTTAATCATGTTTTAAGTTGATGATATTTTGAAGAAGTAGTGTGAAGCTTGTCCATACCAGCAGGTTTTTAAATCTTTCGGGGTGTTGAGAGTGTAATGCAGGAGGAGCTAAGAACGTTCCACGGTATTGATAAAGTTGTCTTCTGGACTTATTATTACAGTTGTGAATCTCTGGTATCCTTATGTTAAAAGCCACTTCATAACAAGAATAGCTCCCAACCACTTAAAATCGAACACTGATTGCCTTCTCCGATCTCGGATGATTACTGCTCATATTGAACACAGGTCGCTGTTTAGCATTTTCACTCGCCAGTCATTGCCAGTAATACCCCATACCATAACCAAGGCCTATTCTACCCGTGGAATCAGTCCCGAGTCCCGTACATCACCCTAGGACGATCAACGGACTTGCGGCCGAGGAGGAGATTGCCGTTTTATAGAAGTAGCACAAACCCTACTTCGCTTATTGTAGTACCCACTTTGTGTCGGCTGAACGTGCGAATAAACTAGGCACCTTACCTACTTACACAGATGAGACTTTAATACGGCTTCCGTTCGAATTAGGAGAATGTACAGGTCCTTCAGGCTGCTACCGACAAACGTCAATCGTCGATAAATTTCTTCCTTTATTACAACTACTGAAATGACGACACTCCAATAAATTTCACCGTGAACTGAAGGTCTTTTAGAAGTTTATTGTTGTGAAGGTTTCGTTGCGAAAGCTTCGTTTAAAACTTTATCCTCAACTTAATAACCTAGAACCACAACTCTCATAACGCTTTCAACTAAAATTAACTCGACTATTTTAAAATGAAAGTTCCCGTAATGTAGGATGGCTAAACGAACAGAATTTGACAGTTAAACCATCTCTGGTTGACTCAGAATAATGGGGAACTGGAGGATATTCGTCGAAGAATTTGTTTATCATGAATTACGGTTCATTCATCGATAGTATAAAATGAAGGAATTATAAATTATGTACAGAATTCAGTGACTTGGAAATATAATTCAAATTTTGGTTTATTATTCAATAATAAACCATTGTTATCGCTCTTGAAAAAAAAATTCTAACCCCCCTGCAAATTTCATGGTTTACGTTTCAAAGGGTGTACAATCCGAATCTGCAATAAAAAAATTTTCCGTCCGTCCGCCGTACGCACGATTTCTCCCAAACGGCTGGAGCAAAAGATCTGAAATTTTCAGGAAAAATCCATCTTGGTCCGACGACGCCCCAATTCTTGAGCCAGCTCTCTCAGTCAATTTAAAGTGCCCTTTAAGGGCTGTCAAAGTTTTGTAAAATCCCTAAAAACCTTAAAACAAGTCAAAGCGGCCTAAATGTATATCTATTTGAAGAACATACCATGAGGAATCGAATGAGCCCCTCCCCAGGTCCGTAGGTCAAACCATTCCCGATGTATTTCCCGATTTATGGTGCCAACATTTGCGTTTTTTGGTTTATTATTGTTTGTTTGTAACCTAGTGATGCCGATAGCGTCGAGTTGTAGTGAAAGTGGATACTGGAGTGATAGCCGATGTGGATACTTGTAGTTTATAGCCGATACGCGGGTTGAAGCATTCTGATATTCATGAAACGCTGATAATATATAGGTAATTATTATTCAATATTATTACTGGGGTATATTACTTCTCTTTCACTGGGGTTTATTATTCAATTGGCTTGAGTTCATGATTTGAATTTCTACTAAGCTTTGGAGTGTGCGTGTTTCACAGGATAGAGCGATTATTGAATTTCAGGAGATATGCACGGAGCACGTAAATCTGTTCTCAACCAAAATAACTATTTGGGTTGATCAGTTGATCATATTTGTGTGCCTCCTGAAATTCAATAATCTCTCTATCACCTGTGAAACGCGCACACTGCAAATTCTTTCAGTGGGGTTTATCATTCAATATTATTCATCGAGTCGCATTCATGATTTGAATTTCTACTAAGCTTTGGAGTGTGCGTGTTTTACAGGTGATAGAGTGATTATTGAATTTCAGGAGATATGCTCGGAGCACGTAGATCTGTTCTCAACCAAAATACCTGTTTGGATTTATCAGTTGATCATATTTGTGTGCCTCCTGAAATTCAATAAACTCTATCACCTGTAAAACACGCACACTCCAAAGCTTAGTAGAAATTCAAATCATGAACGCAAGAATAAAATTGAATAATAAACCCCAGTGAAAGAAATGCACCTAAGGAAAGATCAGAGGATTTCCTGACAAATTAATACTGAGATAAATTTAGGAAATGTATTTCACAAAGGTTTATTATTTGTGTACATTAAAGAGTACGCCCGTTTTAAACACATTCACTGTTTAAATGAGATTTTCTGAATCAGATGAGCTTGGATCCGGGCTAGGACCTATCTCAATCGATTCGGCGTCCTAAATTACTAGGTAATGACTCCCCACTTGTGTATCGCCCTAGAGAAATGAGCCTCATTCCTTACACACCTGATTACAGTGGTTCTGTACTCCATCGTTGATTCCTTGGTTGTCACCTATAGAAGCTGATGTTTCAAAATTATTAATTATAAATCGTTCAGTCAATTGAATGCCTGTTGAACTGCGTTCTTTCATGTTCTCCATTATATTGAAGGCAGTCGCTCGTGATCGTTTAATTTGCCCTGCCGCTCAGGTAGCTGCGTGACTCCCGCACTCGGTTTCCCTCTTTACCGGGTAGATGTCAATCGCGGTTTTTCAGCTTGAGGGAGCAACAGCGATCAAATCACGATCCTGCGGCTCCCGGGGCATCACATGGTATTTGCAATGGATATCAGAACCCGTCTCGTCCATCCCGTCATCTCGTTACGTGATCTCTGCCTATATCATCTGCACTGATCCGTTTTTTCAATTGTTCACCATAAACACGACGATAATATCTTAGACACACGTTTTAAATCGATTCACCTTCCTACAGCCATTCAGTTTGGTGGTAGCTCATACAGGAATTTTCCACCTGGGGTTTCGAACCTGATGTACCAATTCCATATCTTGGATTAGTAGATTTGTGAAGAAGACTAACCTATCGTATAATTCAATGAAATCTTTTTTATACTCTGTCTTATATTCTTGCGTCCTTGCTAAATGGTACACAAGTAAATCATTTTGATATCTGAATTGTTATTGGTGCTTTCGCATCTAAAAATCACATTACCACTTTCGATTTTTTCTGTCATAAACCTTAGTGATCAACAATAAATTATTTTAACCTCCCGTTCCTCAACATTTGTTAATTTACGTTTCAAGATGCGTAGAACCTAAAAGTCGAATACAAAAAACCTTCCGCCCGCCATCCAAAGCTTTTCTCCAAAACTAATGGACGAAATTTAATGAAACTTATATTAAACATCACATTTGAGATCTATTTCTGACCCCTAAGCGCCTATGACGGTCCTTCTGCTTCGGTATCACTCTCAACCAACTTGTAGAGTTGATATTTAAGGGTTGGAATATTTAAAAAATCGGGATAACACAAACGTTTGATGTAAGAAGATAGTTTTTTTGTTTGATTCAGATTGAAATTAATTTCGTGAATCGAAAGAGAACGATCATCCGTTCGCTCACCAGTCGCAGGATTGTCTTTGATGCGAGAAGTGAGACTGGCCACTAGAAAGTGGCTGGCGACAACCTTAGAGCATAGTGGACACTCTCAAGCTTCCATTCAGTTGAGTAACCGCCCGAGGAGAACAAGCGAACGCATTCTTTTTGCCTGTGTTTTTTAATGATATCCTGTTAATTTCAGGTGTTCTATTCGTGGGTTTCTTTTGTTAGTGAATCCGAAAAGCATTGTCTCTTGCTCTACAGTCCAGTTCTGGTAGTCCGGTGGTCCAAGTAGCAGAGTTGAGATGTAATCATTACTTTGAGTAATGAATAATTTTCCGATTACTTTCATTGTAATGACGTATATTTGGCTAGTAACAATTTCAGTGAAAAGGAGATCGAAAATCCGAAGTTTTGGGGTTGAAATTACTCCAGAAGTAATCGCAATTACCATTCCAATTACTGTAATGGTAATCGTTAAAACGATTACATTTTCCGATTACGAGTAATGGTAATCGAAAAAACTATTACATTTTCCGATTGCAAATAATGGTAATCGAAAAAACGATTACAATTACTTGTAATCGGAAAAAGTAATCGTCATTCTGATTACTTATAATTAATTCCGAGTTTAATTAATTCCTTACAAAAAAATGATGAAAGTGCTATAGGCGTATAGGAAATTTAACGCAGAATCCGAAAATGTGGTCAAAAGTAGGAAAAAGTTGTTTTAAAGTGAAGAAACGTGGGTTTTTATGGTAAAAAACCTGGTTTTCCGGAAAAAAACTTTAAAAAATCATATCTTGGGAACGGATTGAGATAGATAGATGCGGTTGGCGGCGTTCTACTCCATTTTCAGTGTAGTCTCATCCAATTTTTTTTCGTACACCAAGTGGGAAACACCCTGTATACAGTATATCGATAGTAGAAGTGTGGAAGTCCGTAAGTTGAAAAATACAAATTTTGCAGGAGAATTTACCAGGATATGTCATAACCTTATTTTCGAAAAATTTCAACTTACGGACTTTTACACTTTTACAATCGATGTATAATGCATATCAAGTAAAGCGAATAGCAAGTGTTAAATAGATGACATCTGCATTATACGATATTAAATAGATAACATTGTTTCGTCTATCATTGTGGCATCAAATTCGCATTCTACCAATGCAGTAATCGGATTAAAAAAAGTAATCGAATTACCAGTACTGCATTCCGATTCCTTTAAGACAGGTAATCGCGATTACCATTCCAATTACTGTAATGGTAATCGAAAAAACTATTACCACTATTTGTAATCGGAAAAATTAATCGTTTTTCGATTACCATCATAGTAATTGGAATGGTAATCGCGAATGCCTGTCTTCAAAAGTAATTGGAATTTGTAATGGGTAATCGAATTACTTTCCTAACAACTCTGCCAAGTAGAAAGGCTGTCTAATACACAAGTAATAAACCTTTCTGTAATAATTTGCAGAGAACCAACCACCAACCAGTTTGTTGGGAAACCAACTCATTTGTATTGTAAAGATGTTTACGGGTCAAGTATCGATCGATATTTTCCAACCATATCATTAACCTCATATAAAATAGAACAAAAAATCAAAATCCTACGTCCTTGCAAAACGTTTTGTTGGTAAGTCGAATCGCTCGTCCCATTCTTTCGCTCTTCCCTTGCTTTTCGTAACTAAGACACGAAAAATTTGAATAATTCCAAAACAGTATACACAGATGCATTTAATGGTTTATTGGTAATTACGAAAACAGATATGCTGTACTACATACTTCCAACTTATAGAAAGCATTGACGAAATGAACATAGATAAAACGGGGAGATTCATGTATAAGCGAGAATCTTGGAGGATACCCATTTTGAAGGTCAAGGAATAATTGGAACTAAACATGGGTTGATAGTTGGGGTGATCTATCATGCGTAGGCAGCTACTATCTTTTAGCTCAGAATCATCAACTCTTCAGTAATTTATTCTCTTCAACATGGAACATGTTAATAGATTTGATCTTGATGACATCGATTATGACCCTGACCTAGTGAAATGAATATTGCCAGCCCCTATTCCGTATTTGTGTGAATAAATAGTTCTACTACGTGCTGATGTGTATTTTTTAAATTCTCATTTCAATTTAGCAATAAAACACATACAGACAAAAAGACACGAAAGAAGAAGACATTTTCTAGTTGAAGAAGCAGTATCAATGGAATTGAATTTGGAGATACATATTTACATTCTGTGTTTCAATTCTTATAACCGTGTTATTATTATTCACATTATCTTTCATTTTTGGTCTTCTTGCTGTCAGTCAGACGCTGACTCAATGGACAGTGACTTTCAGCCAAGTGGAAGTTGAAATACAAAAGGTTGGTATCAACCTACCAATTCATTTTATACAAAGCGCATCATGCTATTTTTTTTTGTCGTCTGTGCAGGAATTGGCTCAGATGGTTCACCGCCTCAAAAAGATCGAATTCTTCGGTCAGATCATTCTCTGCGGCCTCGATCCTCCCATACTCAAGTTGCACAAGAAAGAGGACGGCGACTCGGAGTACATTTCCATCGTGGATATCCCCGGATCCCAAGGAGACGTGAGTAATATCTTAGTCCTCAGAATTATTAACTATTTTCCCCTTTTGAATGAACGCCTCACTGTAACTTAATGTACGAAAATGAGAAATCCTCGAAATCAAAACTTATACCCACACAAGATATTTGTTTTTGTACATTTATTTTGTTTTTTAAATTACTTGAAGTTCAGTTGTATAGGATGCACACATTAATGCCGGGGCCTGGGTTCGATTCTACTACTAACCAGCAACGACTTTTGCCTCATGGAACTTTTTTTTGGGAACCCTTAGTTTTGGAGTTTTGCAGTATCAAATTTGTTCGTGCTTTCGACTTTAAGTCACTTAAACGGCTACAACTCTCTTAAAATTTCAACTAAATTGAAAGCTTAAGAGATGGTTAGAAAGAGTATTCAACTTCTCATCTCCCTGATGCCAAACAAAATTGTTCTTCCCGATTTTACTGGAGATAAATCAGCCTAAAGAGTGGAATTGGTGAATTTTTGAAAATCTTTGTGTTTTTATCAATATTTGTAGGACCCAGTAATTGGGGGGTTGAGGTTTTCGCAGGTAAGCCTTGGAACTGCGTCAGGATCTCTGCTTTCCAACGGTATAGTCAAATTAAATTGAAATTTACTAATTGAAAATGAAAATTGCGTTTGAAATCATGGATTCATGGATTGACCTGGAAGTAACGTTCCAGGTTGAAAAATGACTTTTTTATGACTTGTGAGTTTGGATCAGGTTAGGGCTCGGAATCCACGTGCTTGTGATCTGGTTCATTCGGGCTACGAGTGGTTCCCAAACTATATTTGACCATCGCCCACTTCGGCCGCCCGAGTTACGTCATAGCCCCCCCTCCCCACATACACACCGCCAAGATTTCTTCAACTGAAGACTGACTATACCTAAACTAAAATGGTACTGACTATACCCTAACTTCGAACAATGAAAACATTACAGAAAACACACGTTACAAAAAAATTGTATATTTACTGAATTTACATACAACATACATATATCAACACATTCACACACATATATCAAGAAATTTGTTTTTTTACACACAAATTCACAGCTAGAAACATGAACTAGTTTGAAAATAATTTGAAAAACTCAAATGTGAGAAAGAACAAAAAACGCTGGCATTTTTAGAAAAACTGGTTCAAACTTGAAACGGAGGCTAGTGAGATGGGTGAACTTGATGAGCGTGAATCAGCTGTTCTACGTTGGGTTCAATTTTGGTCAACTTCAGCCTCAAGTCTCCTCTCGATGAGATCTGCAGACGGTTCCTCTTCTTAGAAATTAGGTCGGAAACTATGCTGAATCCGCGCTCTACAAGATAGGATGACGGGAACGCGATTAAATATTTCTGAACGATGGCCCATAGACCTGGATATTGCTGAGCTACGGGTGTTGTTGTACATCGAAAGCAAAACATCGATAATCGAATCACTTTGTTAGAAGATTTCGTTCATTTCCTATTTGGTAATTCAAGGAATTTTGTGAATATTTTCAGTAAGAGTTATCTTCAAATTCAGCAAATTGATCATCGCCCCCTTATCGCCCACTTTTCGACTCATCGACCCCCTAATGCCCATTGATCTCCCATCGCCCCCCAGAGACCTCTCATCGCCCACAAGTGGGCGATATCGCCCAGTTTGGGAACCACTGGGTTAGACTGTGCTAGCGATTCATATCAACGTGGAAAAATACTTCAATCAGGAATATTCAGGCGTTCTTAGTTTAGGTGGATTTCGTTCCTATTTGAATCTCTCGTTCATCTAGACAAGAACCTTTCCGTAATCAAGAAGTTTCACTACCTACGATCAAGTTTGAAGGCGACACTAGTTCAATTACCTCCAATTTTTCGTTGGAAGAAGCGAACTACCAACTTGCTTGGGATTGTTTGAAGGCTCGCTACAATAACCTAGCTTCACATTATTTTAGTAGAATTTTAGATTTTCGTCCCGTAAGTGAACAGTCACACTCCGAACTTCAAAGATTTCTCACCGATCACGAAAATAATTGGAATTCGTTCTCTTCTTTGAAATTGGATGATTCTTTTGACTTCTTTAGACTTCAATTGGCACTTGGTCACTTAGATTCCGTCACACGTAGAAATTTTGAAGAGAAACATGCTTCGAGTTCTACTATTCCTACCTACGCTCAACTAATTACGTATGTTACCGAATTGAATCGTAGAGAAGAACTAATGACAGTTGAACGCAAACCTAGTACTACCAATCGTTCCAAAGATTCTAAGAATTCCAGTACCAAACTGAATTTGGAACAGAACAAATCTGGTTCCAAGAGGAACTCAGTAGGTAATAATAGTAATGCCTCTCCTGTGTATAGCGTCTCTTGTAGTAACGCCCCCCCAGAGACCTTCACATCGCCCAGGTTGGGACAACTGGGTTAGACTGTGCTAGCGATTCATATTAACGTGGAAAAATACTACAATCAGGAATATCCAGCCGTTCTTAGTTTAGGTCATGAATAAATATGATGTTTGCTGTGTAATGACTAACATAACCTGCATGTTTGCCAGTCGATTCGGGTAAGTATTCCTTAAGAAATGTCCATGTTTAGGCCCCCTAATAACAATTAATGTTGCGTATTATGAATAGGACATTACTGGAACAATACAAAACTAATAAGTGGCAGTAATATGGTTTAATGAATAACTTGATCTCTTCCTCAAAATTTGGTCCTACGGGTATACTACTTGTGATTTCGCCTTGGATTCCGATTCAGAATGTTTAGCAACGTCTTTGTACTCCGGTCTCTTTCGATTGCGAGCTGTATTTCTGTGACATTATTGGAAATAGTTAGGCACTTGTGAAACCCCTGCAAATTTAATAGTTTTCAAAATTTAATTAATCCCCTAAGAAATGGCTTAAAAAAATAATATAGGAAATCGAAGGTAATCGCGATCCAACGGGGAGAAGTGATGACCATACAATAGGCCGAATTTGACTCGATTTTCCGAGGGATTGGTTGAGCTCCTCAGTGCGTTCCTCGTCCCTCGGGAATGACAGGGTGACAATTTCGGGAAGCGAAACCGTCATGTCTGATCACCACCGTTACCGAATAGGAAATTAAACTCAAAACAATTATCAATTAACGAAAACTATCTATCAATCAAACTAATACTTCGAGGATTTTAACCGAGAACTATCAAACATCCATATCAGCTAACTAGTATTGAGTCAGTCTGCAAGATTCAAATAAATCAAATTGTCCAATTGTACATGCTTGCATCCAACAATGCTGATTAATCATTTTTCTAAACTAGGACACAAATCTTAATGATCTTTTCCAATATAAGTATTGAATATTCGAAAAAATTTTACGATTCACTTGACCTGATGAGGATCATTTTGAAAATAAGAATTTAAATTCCATGTAATGAGTGATCCTGTACATGTCTCTTCTTGTTTCTCATCTTCCTTTTCGTACCCTCTTCTTAATTTTTTAACATAGTTAACGGATTCCATCCATCTCTTAATTTTGATTTCTACGGCAAAAATTGTTAAGTATCGAATGCATCGTTGATTAGCTACGACGTTGTTGAAGTTTCGTCTCCTGCTTTCATCCCAGAACAGAAACCAACCTCCAACACCGGTAAAGAATTGAGACCTTAACCTTTTATTCTCGAAAAATGGTCTTTTATTCTTCCTCATAATATGAAAATTTTGGACTTCAGGCGACTGAGCACAGATCGATTTACAAATTAAAAAAAATTACGCATATTTCGTTATATTTGAGATTGAGGATAAAGAATTCCAAGTTTGACCGATCCTTCTTCTGATGTGAGCACCCAAGTCCTAACACTTGTAGTGGTACAGTGGTTCTGTTCTCTTTCCTCCCAAATCAAAAACGCCGTCTTGAACTCCTGAAAGAAGTATGAAAATCAAATTTCAAAATTGTTGTTAGCTGAATTCATATTGGAGATGTGATTTGAATACTCGTACCATAAAAATAATCTTGTCCCGCCTAAGAGAAATTATGACCATGCAAAAGGTCGAATTTGGCTCGATCTTCGTCCCTAGAGGGTTAAAGAGGGTGACAATTTTGGGAAGCGAATCCGATAAGTCTGATGTTCGCTGGTATTTGAAAGCGAAACATAAATTATTTAAAACAAAACAGTGATAAACAAATGAATAAAAGGAATTGAAATTAGGTTCCTATTATAAATAATCACTTGATTCTACTTTTGATGGTCTGTCGTTTGGTCGATGTATAAGGTGAGAGGGTTAATTCTGCTTTGCCAATATGAAGTATATTTACTAGTTTGCTGTTGGTGTTGCCCTATCCTTTAGCACATACATTTCGTGCGAGGGTTCACATCACTTTCTCAAGTATTGTTCATCGAAGTAGTTGAACGACATACAATGAACGAGGTAAGAGTAATGGATAGAGTTACCCATGGAAGGAGACAACTTAATTTCATATCGATAGTTTATATCTTGAATGGATCAACTGTTGATAATTCAAACAACTGATGGGGATAGCTGTTAGAAGAAGAAAACTCGAGGAAAAGAGGGAGTTAAATGTTCAATTCTAAATTCGCATGGTGTGTACAATATCCATAAAACAAGAGAGGGAATTTCGAATGTTTTTAAAGTATTCACCAGTCACCATCAATGCAGCGTCCTTGACGAATTCAATTCCTCAGTTTTGAGCGAAAACTGTTTGCTTAATTGTAGTTTTTTGTTTGAGGCTAATTGTGTTATTCATAAAAATATGATTTTAGATTTAATCGGGGTCCATACTTGGAACGGGTTTAAGTAAATTATTTTATTTTTTTCATAACTTTTCCTTGGCGTTCAGGAAATAGGAAGTAAAATTTGTCTAGCCTGCCCTCCCCTATGGTTTCAGGAATGCTTAGGTTCAATTAGATACAATGCTTTTTAAAGTACTGTACCTACTCGGAAAGTAGTTTTGGAAGAATTGATAGAATTTACTTTCTATCTATTTAATTTCTGGATGAATATTAGTTCGCAATTTAAACATCAATGTGCATGATTTTGGCTAACTATCATATCAGGGTGTCATCTATCCAATGGATCACCCCCCCCTAAAATCGCCAAAATGAGGGTAAACAAAAAAAATTTTTTTTTTTTTTTTTTAATCTTCAGATTTTTTGCGAGAATTTATAAAATGAAAAAATCTTGCAATTGCGCAACTATGCGCAACTGACACCAACTTTCTTATTTCAAATGGGAACCCACCTTTTTTATTGCAAATTCAGATTCTACGCAAAATTTCATGAACTTTTGACCGCTCAATCGATTTTTTTGACCGCGCGCAACCCATTCAACGAGCATGCAAATTTGTTGAAATACCAAATTGCGCAAAATATGGTGTCATGTAAACCCCAAGTGTGGTACATGAATTTCCATTGTTTTTCAACGCTGATTCACGTGGTGCTGTCAGTTTTGAGATTTAACTCACTTTTTATCGATATTATCCCCATAATCTATGTTTTTCGGTGAAATATTACAATTTTTCCAAAGTACCAACTTTGGCAGTAGATTTATTTTAAAACCCGCCAAAGCCGGTTCCATGCCCGTGTTTCGAAAGGGCGAGGAAAAATAAAGATTTATTTATTTATAATATCGATTAAAAAGTGAGTTAAATCTCAAAACTGACAGCACCACGTGAATCAGCGTTGAAAAACAATGGAAATTCATGTACCACACTTGGGGTTTACATGACACCATATTTTGCGCAATTTGGTATTTCAACAAATTTGTATGCTCGTTGAATGGGTTGCGCGCGGTCAAAAAAATCGATTGAGGGGTCAAAAGTTCATGAAATTTTGCGTAGAATCCGAATTTGCAATAAAAAAGGTTGGTTCCCATTTGAAATAAGAAAGTTGGTGTCAGTTGCGCATAGTTGCGCAATTGCGCGCAGCAAAATTTTTTCATTTTTGAAATTCTCGCAAAAGAATACGAAGATTAAAAAAAAAAATGTTTTTGTTTATCCTCATTTTGGCGATTTTAGGGGGGCGATCCATTGGATAGAAGACACCCTGTATATATGAAAACTCCTCCTTAAGGATTATGAATATTAAGACTATTTTCTTTCAATTTCGCTTGACATTGTTGTTTAAAAACTGAGTTTAAAGTTGCAAAATTCGTACATTGACCTCGTTTTAGTGGAAATGCCTTTACAAATTGGAATCTAAGCCTCTATGTATGTAGTGAATTTTACAACTTGAATTTTAGACATTCAATGGTATGTGTATTTAGCGGTAGTCACACTGAATAGTTGCTTCCATTTTTCTTTAGTTTTATTATTTCATTTAAATAATTCTTTTAGAGGTATTCTGCATTGTCAGATTGTATTCTCATAATTTTCCTCCGTACGCATTAATTGCACAGTAGTACACGCACAATCTTCCTAAGCCACGCATGTTCTGTCTAAGTGTACATTCATTTTTTCACGTAGTCCTCTTCAAAGTCATCAACGGCGTACTAATTCAGGTGTATATAATTGCCGTGTATTCAATAAACACACAACATGTGTGGGCTGTCGCTGTTTTTGAGTACAAACGAAGAGATTCGATTAAAATCAGCGTCTATCTACACGAATTGTTGTACCAACCTTATTCCTACGCGTTTACTTAATCACTTACTCAAGATAGAATCCCATTCGTGCACTTTATCTAGGGACCCAGAGAAATCGCTGATACCCACGTCCGCATTATTGTGTTATTGGTCAATACCATTGTTATTGTGGTATTGATTTCTTTTCGTATACAACTACTACCGTTTTGTTGACTAATCTTGAACGATTTATTTTTGTGAGTGTTAGTAATTTTTGCGCACATTCTATGAAATATATGCGTATGACTTTTTGTGGTAGAAAAGAATCTGCAATTTTTTAATAAGTCTGATTTCGTCTAAACGTTTAAACTAAATAGGACTGGTTTTAAAAAAATTCGTTCATTCCAAATTTTAAATTTTTAAAAAATCAAGATCCGAACTTACTCAATCTGCTCGTAAAATACCCATTTTCCTTGTATCAAATGTGGAAACTAAACAATGTTCCCTATTGTCCCTATTGGGTTTAATCTTCAACAATGAGCCTCAGTGTTATTTCAGATATAATTCTACGGAAGATTAATTAGAAACTATTCATCTTTATCATACGCAAATCTAGAGAGTGCAAATGAAAGTAAATAGCAAAAGTACGAAATAAAATTTCGTCAATACACATTGACTTGAGTTATTATGAATTCTCTCTGTTTGAGGTAACCCTTGTTAAACATGGTTGTTTCGACTTCTAAATAACTATTTTCGGAAGAGGCGCGGAATATTAATTTAGCAGAGTTGCAACGCTAATTTCGCCATTTTCTGTTGTATGTCTTCATCCAATTTTATGTATTAGACATCTTGGCAAAAATACGTCGAAATCCGGTCGTTTCTTTTAACCAAATCTTCGAATTACAACTTGCCCAGATACTCAGATCCCAATGAAACGAGCTCATTAAATCTTAAATTGTTAGTCTTTCCGTGAATCCGTACTCGAGAGAAGATGTTTACGGAAGATATTTTCTAATATGCATGATAATTTTACCCTTAAAAAACGTTTAAGTCACTGGGGTTTATTATTCAATGAATTTGAATTTCTACTAAGCTTCGGAGTGTGCGTGTTTCATAGGTGATAGAGCGATTATTGAATTTCAGGAGATATGCATAGAGCACTTGAATCGGTTCTCAACCAAAATACCTATTTGGATTGATCAGTTGATCATATTTGTGTGGAAATTCAATAATCGCTCTATCACCTGTGCACACTCCAAAGCTTAGTAGAAATTCAAATGATGAATCATTGAATAATAAACCCCAGTGAAAGAATTTGCAGCGTTTTTATCAAGAGCGATTACAATGGAAAACTATTCTATTTGAAAATTTCAAATTTCGTAAGACACATATCAGAATGCTTCAACCCGTGTATCAGCTATAAACCCTTTTAGGAGTTCACTCCAGTGTATTATTGAATATAGACCAAAAGACAGTTTTACTTCTTTTAATAGTTGATTTTCCATTGATAATCTGATCAAAATGTAGTCTAATCAATTCAAAGTAAAAAATCTGGCTTCCCATAAAAAAAGTCCATGGTTGCGTTAGTGCGCACGTTTCTGAGATCAATTCAAGAAAAAATCAAACTGTTATTTTGGCTCATAATTAACGATTTTAGCAGAGGAAGGGACGTTTTTGGGGACACACTAAATTAACAGTGAGGTTCAAATTGCAGCACTAGATTATGTGAATCGATTGTGTGAACTTCCTCATTCAGTACCTTATTCTACCAGATATGATAACCTGCTGACGGAGGTCCGTGTAATTTTAGGAGCTTGGGTAGCATAAATGAAAGAAAATACAGAAGACATTTCTGAGACGGGGACCGCTTTTTATATTAGGTGACAGATTTCCTGCCTCCAGCCATCTGTAGATCTTCTTTCGTTCCTTTCAATTACACAATATTGTTTTAACCTAGTTTTTACGTAGACCTCCATCTTACTAATTAGCCACTCGGCTTGTAAATTATTTGTCGTAGGCTTTATTTTAATTTATTTTTGTTTTTCTCTCCATCTTGTGGCTCTGCCGTGCTCTGCTCACCTCGCTTACTTGCATGGCTTGGAACATTATTCCACTGTTTCTCTTCCTCTCCACCAACCTCCACCTTTGCCACTTATTGCCTGCCTCCTTCCCCGCACGTTGTTGTCACATCCTGAAGCAGAAGTCTAAGTCTGACTGTGGCGGGCAGAGCGAGAGCGAGGTCTGCCTGGAGTCGATGAGCAGCTCGGAGGAGTCGGACGACTCCGGGAAGGCGACCGGCGTCGAAGAGGACGACGAGAGCGTGCAGAGCCTGCTGGCCAAGAAAGGAAGACTCGAAAGGCAGGTCCGGAGGCACCAGGCCAGGAAAAACCATTTACAGGTGAGGAAATTGCTTTTTGTCCTAATAGATAATTGAGGAGCTTACTTTCAAACAGGCACATATCCATTATGACAAAATGTTCAGGAAGTAAAAAAAAAAAACGATTTGCAGATTATTGGAGACGTTTTTCTGCAGTTTCTCATCGGAGTAGTGTGTGAGAAGGCACAGATGCCTCGCAATATGAATCAATTTTCTCCAAACACGAGGCTGTATATCCATTTTCATTTCGGATCAAAACTCATGGATTTGTGCCTTTTTGAAAAAGAAAGAATTCATTCTCCATTCTGTAGGTTTAATTGAAAACCTGACTCCATTTGTCATGCCTGCCATCTATCGAGTCTCGTGTAAATATTCAACGTCAAGACGAAGGCGCAATGCTTCTTTTTGGATATGTCCCTTTTTGAAAACCCACGACTTATCGCCTGACGAAATTCGGAGGATATGTGCCATTTCGATTGCAAGGCACTGGAAAAAAATGTAGGGGACGGATTTGTTACCTTTTGATGCAAACACATAACTTTGGCCCCGGAATTGACGTGGATGTGTTCTGTTTTGTTCGGAAATGATAAGGGGATCTGATTCAACTCATATTCAGAGATAGAAAATTGAGAAAAAAACGTTTTCTCCCAGATTTGGATATGTGCCTTTTTGAAAGTATGCTCCTCAATTTATAAACGGCAATGCCCAATCACGTCTAACGTGATAATTCGCAAGAGTTTAAACATGAATGAGTACGAGTGTAATCGGGGGAACGTGTATGATTGTTATCCAGTTGTACGGGTTTTGCTATGAAGAGGGAACTATTAGTGAGGGCCGGATTGTAATGAAATATCTCATGTATATGGTGACTTGAAAGTTCCTCTTTAACAAAAAAATGCCTCATCTAGCGCTCCTTTGAAATTTAAGTTCACGATTGATAACTTTCCTCTCGCCTTGTACACTTGGATGTTCTACACAGAGTCTTATATCTAATGACTAGTTTAATGGCCCTGCTACGCAGGTTAAAAAGAAATAGGTGAATAACACAATGAGGGAGTACAATAATAATATGCAAAGTCAAAAAATCGTATATCCCAAATCCCCGAGGAGAGGACCACGTCGCTTGCCCTGGGAGACGCTTCCCCCCGCTGGGGCCCTCCTTCCTTCGAAGGCGAGAATTCCACCCGCCCAGCGTTACTACCCCCTGAAAAGCGGATATACTCTGATAAGCTCGTCTTTATATAGTGTGATGCTGCGCTAATTATACAATCTTAATGCAGATTTTTCTTTTCGGTATACCAGTGAGATAGCTTCATCACAATCCATTACATTTCACTAATGCAGATTTAGTAATGGAAAGAAGAAAACCCTAAAGTCACCTAAAATGGGGAAACAGCTTAGTTTAGGACGAACGTTTTCTTCCGAGTGTTCACGGTTTGAATTTACTGGGTGATTTGTTTGCCTCCTAATTCCAGAATTGTCGATTAATTAAATTAGTTCCTTCACAGAACTTGAAACTCGAATGAAAATAATATTGGGGAATGAATATGATTGATACCGATGAGGATGAACGATATTGTGATGTTCAGGTGGCGATAAATTTTCTTTAATGACATTTAAAACAGTAAAAGTCGTCCTGCCATACGAGTAAGAGTTGCAATAAACATCTCATTAGATCAGAGGAGTTTTGCCGTTTGTGGTGAGTACTTGGATGGGTGAACGCAAAGTCATGTGTTCCCCATCCAAGTAATTTTCACGCTCCTAAATGCAGGGTCGCCTATCAACTCCAGGGGCGAATGGATGAGAAAATCATCAGAACTACGAGGTCATAATCATCGTCAGCTAATAGTCAGGAAGAAAAACTGCTGTATAAGTGTTTGAATCTTGTTTTTTGTGTGGAAAGATACCTACTATTTTGTCAATCTTGTTTTCTGCTTCCGAGCTTACCTGTAAGTAGCGGAAGCTTTGTTCTCATACACTGGAAAAGAACAATATTTTTCCTCCAAAGTCAAAATTTCCACTCGGTTTTTGTGATTTAGGCGATTCTGGACAACTTTCGTTTCGTGTCTGTATGTCTGTTTGTCTGTCCGCGTGTCCACAGATCCTGTTAACAAGGCCAATTCCCTCAGTTTTCTTCTGGTAATGTGCGGCTTAAACTGTAGATGGTTCCCTAAAATTTCAATGCGCAGAAATCAATATACAAGTTTGTGCTTGCGCAAGCCTCAAGTCCACCAAGCACATTTTTCTCACGATCTAGTGGTCCGATCGCGCTCAAAATTTCAGGGTAGGCGGAAAAAAAAACAATGTGATAACCTCATATCAATTTGAACGCAATAATATCAATCAAATATTTGTAGCCATGGCGCGTGCGGGAACGTGAAATCCTTGGGAGTAGCCTCATTTCTACAGTTTTCATGTGATCATAATGAAATTTTCAGGATTTGTGCTATTTGAAACGTAGATGGTCCCCTATGAGTTGTATTTTGTTAGATGTGTCTTGTGAGTTTCATTACTCAAATCAAATCAATTCATCTCTCTGCGGATGCGTAAAACGTAAAATCCACTTAGTATTATTTTCTCTGGTTTTAATGTTTCGATCGCGCTAACATTTCAAAAAATTCAGATTTCAACACTTTCGTATCATCATTCTCCTATAGAATTAGACCGCAATACAAGTCGACTTAGGTCTTGATGTATGTCAGGACATATCTCGCGGCATATCCGTTGCTATTCTACATAGCTACTGAACGTTCACGGAACCTAGACGAGGAAGTTAAGTACACCCCCAACTTCTCAAACGTTTTTTAACTTTTCTCTTTCCTTTTCAAACTAGTTGGGGTTTGAATGAACAATTCCTGTGTTTCTACATCATATTACCGAGTGCCTCTCGTTTACAGAAGGCCCTCATGTCCGAAGTTCTGACGGAGATGGAAATCCGACCCCACGATCTCGTCCCGGACACCAACTGCTTCATCAACTGCTTGCCTCAGCTGGAGAGCCTCATGAAGCTGCTGCCCCACCCGCAGCACCCTTACGTCATCATGGTTCCACTAGTTGGTAAGTCGAAATCCTGTAGTATTTTATTCGATATTCATACAAATTAGACTAGAAAAAGACTGCACAGTACTAAACGCATTTCTAACATTGCTGAAATCAGATGTAAATCTCCAACAGCGTACTCCTAAAAAAAAGAGAACCTTTACTGGTTTTATAAGCAATTCATCGCTGAACAAAAGAGTTTCTATAAACATGGGTCTGCAAATGAAGTGTTTTGAGTGAAAACCTCAAAGAATAACCACAAAAAATATTTTCATTCAAAGCATTACCATAAAATGGCTCATTAAGATAAAACATTTCTGATGTTCAGCCTTCTAGAACATCAAATTTGGAGTAGAATGCCACCAACCGCTTGTGTCTCTCTCATTTCATAGCCGACATATGATATTGTGAAAGATTAAGTTTTTGTTTTAAAACCCATTCTTTCGCATAAATACCAGTTAATTCTTTCAACTTGATTTTTTTTAGTTTGTCAGCATATCCTAAATCAGTTGTAAATGTCTTCTGTCTGTGAATATGAAAATCAATTCGTTCCATTGGTCACACTGGTTCCCGCCATCTTCTAAATTTCAAAAACAACTTGAGATAGTAATCGAAAAAACAATTTTCAGGTGATAACAAAAAACATTTTATTGATTGAATGAGAGTTTTTTCATTACAGTTAGTGTAATGTTTTAACGCATCCAATTAATTAATTTTTTTTTTATCACCAGAAAATTGTTTTTTTTTTTTAATTGTTTACTTGATACATATAGTTGCTGAAGTTCAGAAGGTAGCGTCGTCCATTGTGACCACTTGGAACAGCTGGTTTGCACAGTCTTGGAAGATATTTATAGCTGACTAGTTTAATGGCCCTGCTACGCAGGTTAAAAAGAAATAGGTGAATAACACAATGAGGGAGTATAATAACAATATGCAAAGTCAAAAAATCGTATATTCCAAGTCCCCGAGGAGGGGAGCACGTCGGTTTCCCTGGGAGACGCTCCACCCCGCTGGGGCCCTCCTTCCTTCACTGGCGGGGTCGGGGGGAGGCGGAGCAGGTCGGTTGCCCTGGGTGACTGGGGGGAGAATTCCACCCGCCCAGCGTTACCACCCCCTGAAAAGTGGATATACTCTGATAAGCTCGTCTTTATATAGTGTGATTAGGGATAAGGATAAATAAAAATTCGATTTACAAAGAATGAACTGGTATTTTGGGGAAAAAATAGATTTTGAGTGAGAAAACAAAATATTACTACAAGAAAAATTTATTATTTCAAAAATCATATCTCGGCAGTGAGCTGAGATAGAAACAAGCGGTTGGTGGCATACTAATTCAAATTTGATGTACTAAAAGGTTTACCTCGAGATATTTTTCATAGTACTGTGCAGTAATATGAATGACTTTTCTTAGGAGACACCATATTCATCTATTCGAAGTTGTCTGTTACATGAACCGTTGAACTGAACGTTTGAAAGTTTGCTACTTTTTATTGCAGTGACTCTTAACATCTCGGGAGTGTCTTAGAATTATCATCATATAAAATTGTTTTTAGGTCTTCAAATCTAACTTCTCCTCCTCCATTTATTCTTGAAATCATGAAAATGATTTGATGTATGTATTGTACTGAAATCAGTTGGCGCGAGAACAAAAACGATTTCCAAGAACTGCATTCTCTGTACTTTAAAGTTATTAGGTTCCTCCATGATTTCTCATGTTCATTTCGGCTAGTGATGTCTTTCAATACAAAGGTACTGTGAAGAAATACTTTCCGTGAAGCAGCAACTTCCTTTTTTTCTTGGATTGCAACTTGCATTAATGGATTAGTACACTTTCTATAGTACTGTATGGTGAAGCAGAGAGATAATGGAGCTCCTAGCGTTTGATGTTTCTCTCGATTTTGGCCCAGGTAAACTGGTTTCCCGATATAGACATCTGGTTTTTGTTTTTTGCAGTTGTGAATGAGCTGGAAGGTCTGTCCCGAGGATGCAAGCCGTCTCAAAGCGCCCTTCACTCGGTGATGGTTCGGGAGACTGCCAAAGCGGCTATGGGCCTCTTTCAAAATCGACATTCCGCCCTCCGCTGCGTCACGACCAAAGGTAAGCGAACCAATTTTAAATAAAAGAAGCCCTAATAAAAAACCAGGTACGTACAAAAACCATGGACCGTGGAGTCGTAGGCCTTCCGAATACATAATGAATTCAAATGAAAGAGGCTAATGCACCCAAATTCAAAAAACGTCCGTTAACTAGAGGTAGGGGTGTACCTTTTGGGTAAAAGCAACGCTTTAATGTGGAATTTCAAATTATTAAGTACATGTATAAACCTTCCTCAGTTCAGATGCGAGTGCGGAACGTGCATCAAACTTAGAAAAATTTGGCTTCATATTCGGGATTTGAACCCTGTATGTTGTTGACCCGAAGACGCCATCTGGATGTTTCCTCGCCCAAAATCTCCTCATGAAGGTCCCATTACAACAGAAGCATCGAACAGATGAACGTACAGTAACACGAATGTCTCATTCAATTCATGAAAGCATCTATTTCTGTCCAAAATCACTATTTTATTCCAAGAGTTTTTGAGATATCGATTTTAAATGTCATATCTTAAATTTTGGGTTGTTTTAGAATTATGCTAAAATTACAAGCACGGGCCTGGCCGATGTATTATTTGTGAACCAAAGTTCGTGATTTGTGGTCGAATAGTTTCGAGAAAAGCTTCGGATTGCTGACAGATTTTCGTTAATTCGATTTTGGTTTATTATTGCAACAATGAACCATTTCGTTCTACAAAAAGTATGTTGGTTTCCGTTTCAAGATACGTGCATAATGCTTTTTGGAATCTATTTACCTACATACGAAACCCACATGTTTCGTGGTGAGGTTAAAAAGTTATTTTCTTGGACAGTGACAAAGTTTGATTATTGAAAATAATAAACCAAAATCATCAAAAGTTTGCGCTTATCCACAAAATATCTGACAATTTCATCAAAAACGGTAGTTTTTTTCTGAAGGCATGGTTTGATCACAGACAGACACGGAACAATAACCATTGTAAAAGCTAATGGACATTTCCGTTTTTGAGAACAAGCATTTAAATGAAGTTTTTTGCTTCCGTACAGACAATTGCATTACCAATTTATTCAATTTTTAAGTGTTTTCATATTTAGGTTAATTCAACATTTAGATGAACAGAAGATCAACTGTTCGCTAATCAAATTTCCCTTCCCTTAATTTTATTTTCTCAGAAAAGGTACATTGATCGCAGCTACTTTTTAATGGAGCTTCGAAACTAAAGAATTGTATTGCAGAAAAAAATGAACATTAAATTTGACTGGAGGACGGAGCAGCAATTTGGCTACCGGAAGAATAAAATCACACACACACACACACACAACGTAATTACATACATACATATATATAGTTAGGAAAAAAAAGAAAATCAGATTAGTTTGGCAAAATCAATTTGAATTTTTGGCATATTATCAAATTGAAAATTTTGGCAAATTAATTGGAACCTTTGGCACAAATCAATTTTAATATTTTTGGCATCTCAATTTAAACTTTCGGCGACTCAATTTCAACTTCTGGCATACCACTTCGAGCTTTTGGCATATCAATTTATACTTTTCACAAATCTCAACTAACCCAACATTCCACCCCATATAATGATCAATAAATGTTTTTATTACATAATAATGAGAGATTAAATGCAACTAATTTATGTTCTAAAAAGAGAATTTATGTGTAAGATCCGTGTGTCGAATATTGAAATAATAAGTGTTCAGATGGTTGTTTGCAGTTTTTTTTAATTTCTTGATGTTTTCGATTGCAGGAACGGTTTTAAATTCTTCAATCTTCACCTTGGAAGAAGACTCGGAGGTTGAGATGAAAAATGACGACAAAATTCTCACCACCTGTATCAATCTTTCCAAATCTCACAAGAGGGACGAAATCAAAGATGGTGAGTGAAATTGAGAATCATACACACCATTTTATTATATCTGATCTTGGGATAACATGGTCTGTCTTGTGGTGCTTTTTTTGTTTCCACGGATGGAATTAGCCAAGAGGAAGAGGCGCTATTTCTATTGTGGTTTCAATGAATTCTTGGTAGTGTAAGCTAGCCCTCCCCAAGGGACATATATTTTGTAGGATTGGTGAGCATACATAGTCACACCTCCAGGAATTGTGAAATTTTATCCATGGCGTAGCAGACCTATCCATCGATCCAGCGTATGTCCCATCCATACCCAAGAGTAACGCGTCGTTCCACCTTCCCTTCATTATAAAGCTTAACCAAATAGGTTTTAATATGGATGCCGATGAACTGCAACAGACCACTAGTCAAAGCATCTATCGGTGCCAAAGGATACAGAGACATTCAGAATTGTTGTTTCTTGGTACAGGCATTTATGTGCAAACTTATCCCTACACTGTTTCTGAGATCCGAAAGCCAAAAGCTAGCATCTTTTGAAGGCTGCCAACTATCAACTAACAATCCACTATCAACTCTTTGAATGAAAACAATCCAGACTCAGGGTAATGCTTTCAAACAAGAACACTATTCGAAGATTGTCTGTGTAACATTATTGGGTTGGATGGAAATACCGTCAGTTTGAGCAAAATCGATTTTTTTAGCACTTACGTCCGTCACCTCGGAGCGCTCACCATGTAGGATCACACAAGGAATTCCTTGTAGAAGTTGGGGTTACGTTGACCAGCAAATTCTTTTGATAAGGGCATAACCTAAACCTTGAAGGACCCTGCCCCAAACATCCTGCCTATTGGCAGACCTTTACGTCAATTTAATCGTATATGTTATATGCTACTTTCTCCCGTAGTAATTAGCTGTTGATGCATCCAATAAATCTATATCGTTTAAAGGAAATACGAGTATGTATCAAGAATGTTTAACGATTTAAGATTGTATTACATTAACGGGGGTTGGTTAGGTTTGGCCGAGTCTATAGAGAGTTCCTAGGAGATTCGGACACCGTGGTATCGTATCTAGTCGGTGGTGGTATCTAGGACGAGCACAGCTCTGGTTAGCAAAAATGGTGGCGTTACCACCAACTCAGCTGAACTAGTGGTATCTCTGATCCGTATCTAAGAGTCACGTACGTTTTGCTTTCACGTCACTATAAGAAAACGAGCAGTCTGTTTGATGCTTTACAAGATCACTCGTTTTTTTAACCAAAAATGCAGGGGGTGGCAGACTTTTTTGAATATTATGTTAACGGATTGATTTCAACTGAGGAGTTGCTGTTGATTTTTCGAACGTATTTGGAGCGGGAGAGTGTAAGGGAAGCACCTCGACGATTAAGCCTGCTCTATGGGAGATTTTCCCTGGATGACATGAGCGAGGATGATGTAGTATTTTCGTTCCGATTTAATAGAGAACATGTACATTTACTCCACTAAAATTGGAATTTGTTTGTAACTTCTTACTTAGCGACTTGGGAAGTACATACTCCAGAGAAGGAATGTACAGCAGGGATTCTGGGGTTGCAGTTAGACAGTTTTTATAATAGCGAATTCCTAAATGAAGCTGTTAGGCTCTTTAAAAACTCGCACAGTTCGTAGGTTCTAAATATCGAAATCTTAGTGTTTTATTAAACTGTAAAGTACCTAATAAAATGATGTTGAATCAAAATGAAAATTCTGCTCTCTCTTGGCATGAAATTTCAATTTAGCAATTTCAGAAATCAAATTTTTAGGTAGAAACGTTGAAAATGTTGATGCGAAGCGGTTTACAACTAGGTTACCCCGATGGCAGGTTACTTTGCGATAAGGACGAAAGATACGTTCGTTCGGATCGCATCGGTGGCATCGTAACTTCCGTAAAGGTACCACCGTCGTATTGCAATACGACCAATCGTATAGGCGGCGCATGCGCTGTCGCTCGTTCGTATCGCGTTACGGATTCGTATCGGTGTTGGCGGATCTCCTAGGAACTCTCTTATTATTGCTGACCTATTCTCAACACAAATTTCATGCGATTGGGCAACATTTTTGCGTGGCGTTTAGGGTGCTGTGTCATCTCGTAATTTTCATCAAAGCAGTTTGAATTGTTCCACTATGTTAATCATTAATCAAGAAATTGCTTGTTTGTCGCAGGAGGACGAAGAAAACTGTACAGGGAAGTGGTACTGCTGACAGAAGACAGGTCGCTGAGACTGAAAGCCATTTCCAAAGACATGCCTGTCAGGTCACTCCCGGACTTCATCAAGTGGGCGGGCCTGGGTTGAGCCACTCCGGGCCACCGGATTTGAGCCAACTTGACGCTTTGAGGTGAGTCCCACAATTTGCTCCTCTTATATGATCGAGGTTAATGTGCCTAACCACTTTCAGTGTTCAATGTTCAATGTTCCTAACCATTTTCAATGTCATTCCTTTCCTTATTCTATTCTTTACTTTTAGACGTTATCTCAATTGAGGCAACTTGAATCTAGCCAACAAGTTCTTAATTTTCAACTTCATACTATACTACCTTTATTGATTTGTAACGATTCCCTGTACCATCCATCTGAAGTGGAGTCAGTGTACAGACGGTTGAAGTTTTTTTTTTTTTTTTTTTTGTTGTTTTTTTTTTTTTCGGCGGCAGGTGAGAAATCTTTGAGATCCTTAGGTGGAAATCGGATCTCCTAAGATACCCAAAAGGGACCGCACTTTGGGCTATGTGGGATTCAAACCCACTAAAACCTCACCTTCCATTTCCCACGACGACTCAGCCTGGAACTGTTCGTCACATTACTTCAGGCTGATTCTAGGGAAGGATTTAGTACTCCTCTCGGTCCGTGTTCTCCCTGCTCTGCCTCTCCCGTTCCTTCACAGCCTTCATTTCCAGGATCTTTTCAGAAAAGGATGCTACCGCGGTCCAGTTCTGTTCACGCTCAAGCATTTTACTTAAGACACATTCTGGTGTCGTGTCCTGAGGTGATAGCTCCAGTGTCTGCTGAACCCAACTTCTGTTGCCAGTCCAGTATTCACATTTGAAAAAAGTATGGAACACATCATCATCCTCTTCCTTGCAATAAGGACATGCTGGGTCATCCACTTTCCCCATCCTATGCAAGTAGGCGTAGAAGAGTCCATGGCCTGAGAGGAACTGTGTCAGGAAAAAGTTCACCTCTCCATGTGGTCTGTTCATCCATGTGTCGATACAGGGTATTAGGCGTGCAGTCCATCTTCCTCGGTGTTCTCCTATCCACATCTCCTGCCAGTTAGCCATTGTGCGCTGCCTCTCTTCCTTGGCGACTGTATTTTTAGTTGTTTCCCCCTTTCTATCGAACGTACGTTTCCGCTCTGCTGCAATGAGTTGTATTGGGATGACTCCCGCAATTACAAGTATGGCTGGTTCCGACACAGTCCTGTATGCACAGGCGATCCGTAGTGCTCCTCTTCGTTGGACTGCTACCATTCTCTTGCGGTAATAGGCGATGTTCAAAGCGTCTGCCCACACCTCCGCACCATACAAGAGAATAGATTGGACCACGCTCATCATCAGACGGTTGAAGTTAATGAAGGGGACAGAGTTGGTCGAGATGATGCACCCAACTTCCGTCACTACACCTGCTGGTGTTTCTTCTGTTGTGTGTTCAATTGGTGGAACTTGCGCGACACACTTTCTTGAAGTGCTACTGTCTGAGCGCCTTTCAACAGTTGCTTGTCGGCTCTTGTTCCTCATTATGCATTACTCCTCCTACACTTAGCCAATTCCTGAGGAATTGAGCGTGGAATTGATGGAGGAAGAGGATAGTGCTAGTATGTTAACACCTCACTCGCGCGTCCCTGTCTTTCATTCTTTCAGGGCTTCCTCCTGTGCCGAGTTTTTCATTTTTGCTGGAAAAAGTGGATGTAGGAGGGATCGTGGTAGTACGTAATGGTGGATGTAAACGAGGAATACAGCTAGTGGACATTCGCCAGATGAAAATCAGTTAAAACTCAGCATTGTATGTACATACTGCATAAACGGAAAAATGCCTACCCATCAGCATATACTTACCCAAAGGTCTAGGGCCAACTGATTTAATGTAAATAGTTTGTGTATGGTGGTAGGGACAGGATTTTATCAGATGAAGATCCTTATCACTATAGTTGCTACTCCTTCAAACCATTTGAATAAGAGAGGCTAGGCTTCTGTATTAAAACTAAAAACCCCATCTGCAATAGTTTTACAATCACCTTCAAGAATCTAATAAGCGTTGTCCTTTCGTTTAGGTTTGAGGTTTTATAATTTTACATGTGCCATGTGGGGGGTACAGAGTTTTCTAGTAGAACAAATCCATAATCATTTCAGTTTCTCTTATCATTCTTTAGTACGCCATAGTATTCACCGATATTATATTACTAGTTTAATGGCCCTGCTACGCAGGTTAAAAAGAAATAGGTGAATAACACAATGAGGGAGTATAATAACAATATGCAAAGTCAAAAAAACGTATATCCCAAATCCTGGAGGAGGGGAGCACGTCGCTTGCCCTGGGAGGCGCTCCGGCGGGGGGGGGGGGGGAAGAATTCCACCCGCCCAGCGTTACCACCCCCTGAAAAGCGGATATACTCTGATATTTTCGTCTTTATATAGTTTGATGATGATGATGATAGTTCTGAACATTCAGACATCCATGTCTAGGTAGTTTCTTTCAAAAACCTTGGCAGGATGGCCATAAGAAATTTGACGACTGTGCAGCCATAAAGTAACAGATCTTCTAGTTTTTCAAAAATATTCTGAGTTGTGCGTATTTTTTCGTTCGGGTTTCGGTGTATTGTTACTAAAAAATAGCATGCAGATTGCGATTTAGCGAAGTATAATTAAATGAATGCTTTTAGTTTGGAAAACGTACAGTTAGAAGCGTAAAAGTTTTCCCCGCAACAAAATACGCATGATGAGCATGAAAAGAACTCATTAACCTATAACAAAATCCCACTAATAGAGTTCGCTTCCTCTCAAAGATGTTTCAACCGTTCACCAATTTTTGATTAGAGAGAACGGTGCCCAAAACATTTATTGAACTCTATACGTTTGGAATTGGGTAAAGCCTTATTTGAGACTACCACTGGTATGTTATTAGTGTCCAAATATCTGCGTTAGAAAATAGCCTGCTGAGTGCGACTTAACGAAGTGTATTTAAATGACTTTTAGTTTAGAGAACGCACAGCTTGCTAGCATGGAAGTTTTTCCAATTATGAAGTACACAATGCCACGGCCAACGTCGGGAATTGGAGTTTCGGCTTCTAGAATTCTGTAGTATAGTGTCCCCATCCCTCTATATATATTAGGAGTTGATCTTTACATGTATCAGAACTTTTTAAGTAAGTATTGGAATTGGTGTATTGTATCCAACAATATTGGTTCAAGTCCTAGGATTGTTGAATCCAAGATGACATTCCACCTGTTTCGCCACAGTTTGAAAAGATGAGGAACTTGTGCGGTCAACTAGTTTGACTCATAAAACTGGTATATTTGTTTATTACATTTAAAAAATCTAGTGTTGAAAAACTGAACACAACTGAACTGGAACAACAAAAACATTCAAACAACTTAACAAGACCATTTACCCCGCCTTTTTCCATTGCACCAGCACAAGTTCACATCATTATATCTTAAAAATAATTATAACACAACTGTTACAAAAATTGAAACATAAAACTGGGGGTTGATAGGGAGTACAATATGTCACATATTACCAATGAATAATAAAGAATATAAACAAGCTATTATATATAATAATAGGGCTAATCGACAGGACCCTAATACTGGCGTTACTTGTGACTTTCTGCTGGATTATTCTAAAACATTTATGAGCCTGTGATGATGAGGTGGAACTGGGGATTTACTACAATTTTATATTGTGTTTGTAGTAGAAATTAGTCACTTTTACTACTTATTTCTTTCGTTTCTGTGGGTTTTCACTGCTTGTCCTGAATATCCGACCTGTGATGTAGCGAACGAATCAAAGAATCGTCAATTTGTGGTAGGCGAGGACTGTGAAGAGCGAAAACGAAATCGCTCAGCCCGAAGTCCCCTGGAAAAGACCGAATCGCTACCACAGGCTCATTGAGGATTCTCCCTGGTTACTCGGAAAGTCCGAGCGTACTAATTAATGGGAGCTTAGGACCCCATTCCGTGTCCGATCCGGGCTCGGCAGGGAGCCAGCTCTCATTTCGCCTTCCTACGCCGAGAAATGCGCTCGGCTATTCGATTCATAATCAACAATAGTCATTAACGCGGGAACCACGTGACGTGACTTTGTCACGACGCAACGAGTAATTGACCAAACGAGTTGTTCCTCGGAAGTTAGTGCTGGTTTCCTTTTCCGGTACAATTTGAACGGTTGTTGTCGGAAATAAGAAACTTCTCAAGACGTTTTGATGTTCGGGCTTCCTTCATGTTTTTGCTCAACGAATTACCCTAAATGCAAAATCCCCCAAATCTTAGTAATCGAAGTTTACCAAATTCCTTGTGTCAATCCGTTTTGGAGCATTCCAAAACAATTCCTGAATTGGCTTTTTCATAAGGCGGTGATAGCAGTTTTCAATCGGTTATGGGATGCACTACCAAGGGAAGGGTTCCGATTCTTCAGAAGCCAGGGAAGAGGTTGGGATAAAAGATGAACCAAGTCAAACGCAAATGAACGCTGTGTATTAATACACAAAGATATATTATATCGGTATAGATTAAACAGATCTATGTAGATCACTGGTTTGTATATCATGTCCATAAGATAAAATACTGCTAATTCTAACATGTAGGTTTACTATTTTCTGAATAGAGTGAAGTTTCTGGGGTCACGTTTAAATTCAGAAATTGCGATTGTTTGCACTGATTGAACATCTACGGATTTGAAACCTATCCCGGTCGATTCTGCGTTCAAAATTACTTGGCAAATTACACTCCACTTGCACAAGTCCGTAAAAACCACGAAAAAACACATTTTTGACCAGTTTTAGGCCCAAAGCATCTATGCCTGTGAGACTATCGTGGTGGAGATCCCTAGTCTTGTCAGTGTGCGAAGAAACCATTTTTTTTATAGCAGGTTCAAGGCCTTTTATGGCCCGGATGGAGAATTGCAGATCTGCAAACATTTTGTGTAAACTTCCTCTTCTTATCTGTAATTCTGCAGATTTGCAGGGGCAGTTTATACATAATGTTTGCTACACCATTAGAAAGACTTATTGTTGGAAATAATCCAAAAACATTGTTAGTAATCTTCGAGTCGAATTAGCTGAAACTAGCTTGTCCACCTTGCAAATTTACAGCAGAGTTGGGCAAATCGTAACTACGAGTATACATACAGTTGCTAGCAGGTTAAAATAACTGCATCCGTTCGGAATTACAGTTACAAGCCCTGGAATTGTTTTTTAGAAATCAGAAGAACCGTAACCAAAAACTCTGAAAGTTAGTCCAGCACATTCCAAAATTCAGCTTACAGTAAAAAGTGCACTTTTTTAAAATGTTCTTAGGCAAAAAACTTTTTTGCATGTAGTGCATAAAAAGTTATACGGAAAATTCGAAGTATACTATAAAAATTTAGATTCTTTCGATTGGTTCCATTTTGCGAATTTATTCATTTACACAATATAATAACGCAATACAAAGCTACATAGACAAATACTAAATACTAAGTGAATTATTAGAATGCACGATTATAATTAAATAAAAATAAATTATATTAATGTAGCTCATCACATTTCACATTCTCATTTCTGGAACTTGACATCCAAAAACCTCATGATTCTTCGAAAACGCTACTTCCCTGTTTCACACTTTGTGGACTCCAAAACTGAGACTAGATGTGAAATAGTCGTCCATTTTCCGAATTGCAGTCAAATTAGGACAATTTTTTAGATTGTGTCCGGTTTGGCACCTTCTTCCACAGGAAATCTTCAATTCGCCAGAAATATCGAAAAATTATCCAGAGACCCTAGTAACTTTATGCTGCCCAATTCTTATTCACAGTCACGCTTTTATTAATTCCAATTAAGCCTGTGTGGAATGCAAACGGTTAGTTTTTCATTGATCATGTGAACCTTCTTCAAATCAAACCAAAATTACCATTTTCTCGATTAAAATAAATAAATTGATAAATATTTGAACATTTCATACTATTTAATTTCAACTCTTAGAGTTCATCAAAAGTTATGTCGGGGTTGTGTACGAGGGTCATCCAGAAAGTAAGGTTACAACTGCTGCTAAAAATCGAAAAATGCATATATTTTATTCAAATTTTGAGGAAATGTAGCAAAATATGTCCTTATTTTTCTACAAAATCGCCACCAACTTCAACACATTTCTTCAGCCTGGGCACCAGCTTTTTTATGCCCTCGTCATACACACTTCGCTCCAACTCCAAAAACTTCCTTCACCTCCTCGTCGTTGGAAAAACGTTTTCCTCCCAAGAACTCCTTCAATTTGGTGAAAAGGTGGAAGTCCGAAGGCGCCAAGTCCGGTGAACATGGTGGATGGGTCACAACATCCCATCCAGACGACACAAGCAGGTCCTGGGTCTGGCGTTGTCGTGAAGAAGGGACCCACCACGAGTCAGCATTCCCCTCCTTTTGTCTTTGATTTTTTTCCTCAATTTTTTAAGGGTCTCACAATACGCATCAGCATTAATGGTGGTTCTCCTGACCATGAAATCCACCAACAACACTGTCCCAAAACACTGATGCCATGATCTTCCGCTCCGAGGGCTGAACCTTGAATTTTCTCGCTGATGGGGAGTGAGTTTGGCGCCATTGCAGGGACTGACTTTTTGACTCTGGGGTATAGTGACAAACTCAAGTTTCCTCCCCAGTCACAATCGAGTCAAGGAATGCTTCACCCTCCATTTCATAACGCTCAAGAAATTCGCGTGCGGCGGAAACGCGATTTTGGCGATGTTCCGGAATCAACATTTTTGGCACCCATCTTGCACACAACTTCCTGTAATTCAGTTTTTCCGACACAATTTCACCCATAAGGCTTCGCGAGATGTCTGGGAACATTTCATGAAGGGTGTCAAGGGTCAGCCGCCGATTACTGCGAATTTGATTGTCAATTTCCTGCAGAAGCTCTTCTGAAATGAGAGTCGGCCTCCCACTCCTTTCTTCGTCGTGTGTCGGTGCGACCTTCCTTAAAAAGCCTAACCCACTTGAAAACATGCTGACGGGATATTACCTCAGGTCCATAAGTTTCCACAAGCTGACGATGGATTTCAGAGGCAGATTCGCGACGCAAAGTGAGGAACTTGATGACCGCCAGAATTTCGCATCGGCTGTAGGTGGAGCGAACGGTTCCTGCAGAGGTTGACGGAGTAGGCTGTTGTGACATTTCGTAACGGACTGATGCGGGCGGGTGCTTATTGTGACTTTTAGGAACCCCCCTACACGCAGTAATACCAACCCCGAAAAGAAAAATTTGCACCTTCCAGGGAGTTTGTAACCTTACTTTCTGGATGACCCTAGCATGATTTGCAGCCAAATTTCGTATAAAATTGGTTAAGCGGTTGAAAATTGATCAAACAGTAGACCACACAACTAGCCTCAACCCACTTCCTTTCTTTTGGGAAACCCTCAAGAGCCCAACAACCCATTTAGGGCAGCTCTTTAAGAAACAATAAATACATAAACATTCATAGGTTCGTAATTGCAAATGTTGAGTTGTAAAGAACTGTCAGAAGAATTGTAATGAGTATTCTCTGTTAGATCGAGTTTTACAACGGGTTTCGCTGTGGACAGAAGTGTTAAGGCTTCCTCGCAGCAAATCGTTCTGTTTCCGATATTCCGAGCGCCCTACATTTTACTGTGGAGCGTAGGAGGGAACTGTTATCGAAGTATTTCGTGCGAAGGCCATCGAACTAGAAGGTGCTTATCGAACTGCTTTTTTTTTTGTGCCTCCTCGGGATCTGGAGCCCCGGAGCGGGTCAACTAGGAACCTGTTCGCCGTTCGAACCGCGACCCCAATGTTCCTCCCGCATCCGACGTTCCCTGGCGGCCACCACTGCCGTCTTCCGGCCCGAGATGACTACGTGCCCTCCTACTCGCGTGATTTTTTTCCCCGTAGACAATTTCGTTAGAAAATGAAGCTATTAGTAGGGGGTCAAAACATTTTAGTAACTACGCAGGAAGTCTTTTCCATAGAAATTCGTTTTTGGGGCACCCAGGATTCGTCAGCTTCTTTCAGCATCCTATCAATCCAAAATAGTCCAGGAGCGCAGGAGCTTGAAATATTTTACTATTTTTGCATATATCGTCCCCGCTCGTGGTTTCCACGAGCTTTTGCAGCTTTTGAGGGAAGCTATTCAAAAGTTTGGCCCGCCACGAAAAATCATTTAACACATTTATCCTCATACTTTTTGCTCTTAAGTGACCCAGACACGATGTACATGATCGGCTAAGATAATTGTCCCTGCTGTGTCGATTTCTTCCCCTGAGGCAGCCGTTTTATAGACTCTTGATGTTCTTTGTGATTGGCAAACATGCTTAGATCTTTAAGTATAACAATTAGAAAGTAAGGTTTTCAAATAGTCCAATTATTACACCTAGACACAATTTCTCGAAGTATATTAATTTTGAAAATGAAAATGAAAAATAGAATTGGAATGAAAGAAGAAACTGTAAATGAAAGAAAAGAGCAATATCACTAATCGTCCATATAGTCAGTATTGCTAGTTGTCCAAGCTTCTTTTCTCTTGATATCATGTTTTTCATGCGAGAAAGAAGTGGCGGTAGAAGAACTCGCTGAAGGCAGAACACTGAATATCCTCGACCGCGTGAGGACAAGTAATCGTACACTTACTGAAACTGCTAGAGCAAACAAAAAAATCCACCCCAGTGTTTTGGTAAACACTAAAATGTCACAGATGGAGTTACTTAAACTCATAACTCACTGTTGACAGAAAAATTTTTAAGCGTTGCCAGGAAACGGTGTCTGATGATGAATTTTGACTAAAAAATTGCAGTGACGTTAGTTTTGTTGATACGTTTGTTTGTCAGAACGAAACGATTTCAGTTTGTCATAGTGGGGATGATAAGAAACGGATGTTCTTCATTCCTTGAGATATTAAATTGTGGTTTGCCGTATCAAAACAGGTGGAATACAAAATGGCGACCTCAAAAACGGAGGTATAGTTGAAAATTTCAATGATAGCCATGAAGGGAGCTTTTTTTTGCCCTGTCAGCTTTCGAGTCCTCGGGTCCCAGAGCGCAGTTGCCAGAGAATGATTAGCACTTGTTTGAAGCTTTCCGTTCGCTTGCAGATGGGTCAGATGAGTCATTAGCGTATGTTCTTCAACCCTTGAGATATTAAATTTTCGTTTACCATATCAAAACAGCTGGAATACAAAATGTCGACCTCAGAAAGCAAGGTGAAGTTGAAAATTTCAATTACACTCAAGAAAGGGAGCGTTTTTACCCAGTCAGCTTTTCAGTCCTCCAGTATCAGAGCACGATTGCCAGAGAATGATTAGCGCTTGGCGTTTCAACAGCAGATGGACCAGATTCATGGACTTGTTTGGAAGATTATTTAAAGCTGGGACAGAAAACTGCCATGTTGGACGTGCCACAAAGCTTCCTCATATCGCTATCTCGAATGATTTTTTTTAGACAATTTCGTTAGAACATGAAGCTATTCAGAACGTTGAAGCGGTTCAAAACGCTTTATTATCTATGCATATTTTCCATGGAAATTCGTTTCTAGGGCACCCAGAATTCGACAGCTTCTTCTAGTTTCCACCCTTGCGTGACATTTTTTGATGAATTACTCCTAGACTTAATCATGTTCCATGCTAAAATATAGGGCTTCTTAGTTTGAATTCAACTACATAGTGTTATCATTGTGGGGACAGGTTGTCCGAGCGAGCTGGGGCGTCAGTCCTCTAGCTGTTTACTTTCAGTGGGAGTACTGATTGCCTCGGTTCGAATCCGGCTGGCACCAATGATTAGGGCCAAAATCCTATCAAGTGTTGTATACCTGTCCTGTCGTTAGACAGTTCACCTCTGATCTCGATATCACGTGAATCCAAAACGCTCCCAACCCAGGGGCGTGAGGCAATGGGAAGCCATGAGCGAAATCGTCAGACCTAGTTCCAATCCTCTGTGGAGGACGGCTGGCAATGTCCGCGGCACCTCCGGGTAGTCGGATGAAAATCCAACGTGAAATTCCTTGTTTACTTTACTTACTTACTTACTACTTAGTGTTATCATTGTTTAATCACTCAGTAAATCAATTTATTTACTCGTGTGAGCTAAAGCAGGAAAACATAGATTCCTCTCCCCACGAAGGTTGCCGAATGTTTCCGATTGGCTGTTATTATGCGGAGGCTGTGTGGTATCAAGCCTAAAAGCAAGCATCTTAAAATTAAGAAAATACCCTAGATAAATCCTCGTACTTATCCATAGATTAGTTGGACATATAGATCGGAATGTATGATGAAACTTCCAAGTTTTATGTGGTATAAAGCTTCCTTATATCTTTAACTCGCCTGATGTTTTTGCCATTTTATCATTTAAATGCTTAACAGGAGTACAATCCAGATCTTAGCGACAGACCCGACAGTTCCCCCCTCCTCTCCACCCCTGCTCAACACTCCTTCAACTAACCTTCGGGTGGGCTCCTTCCGCCCCTTGTTATCCCGGCATCACCAATTTTCCGTCCGCCCGAGGTGGTCAAGGTTGCATAGGCAATTTTTCATCTTCGTTACTTAAATGTGTAAAATTAATCATTTAAATGATCTGGCTGTAGAACTATAGAGGTCTACCGTCCGTTTTTTTGTTTAGAAAATCTATTTCTGCGAGGTCAAAACATTTTAGTATCTACGCAGGGAATTAAACTAATGGCTTCCGCAGCCTTCGTTTGATAAGCCGTTTGGAATGTGAAGTTAGGAAAATATAACAATAAGGTTAACTAAAAATTTAATGTTTCAGGGGATGCCTTCGAAGAGGAAAGCCCGTGGTCCTGGGGCTAGTGACTCCGCCCCGCGACCGCCTCGTGGGGCCCTCGCTCCCTTCACACCCTTTTCAAAACAAAACGCCCAGTTTTTTTAGCCGTTTCAACAACCTGCGGAAGACTACAAAAAAACTGGGAATCTTCACCTTCTTCCACACGATTTAAATACAATTACGTCTTTAAAAAAAAACATAATCAACTTAGTAGTTTGTTAATCAAAATAACTGACCTCTTTTGAGTCGTATCAACCCATCAATCGATAAGTACAGGGGAAAGATCTAATTGATTTTTTCCCCTTTGGTTTGAAGCTTAACACCTCACAGGTACTACTTGCAATTGTGTGAATTTGTATATACGTACCAAAGTACCACTCTGTTATAGTTGATTTTTTTTTTTTGGCCTCTCACTGAACTTCTTGATTTGATGCCGTCACAGTTTTTATTTACCAAAATCTAAACGGTTCAGTACCGAACATATTGTGGTTATTAAAGCAGGAATTTGAGTGCATTCCGGGTTAAATTGTAGGATTTCGATTACAGCGAACATATCGAGTGGTAAGAACTGTACAGATTTTCTTCTTCGTGATTGGTGTAGTTACAGCTACCATCTCTTTAGTTAACAACCTACCGCATCAATCGTATATTGTAGTATAAACTATCTGGGCATAATTCAATTATATACTCGATTATGAACCACTAGTCCCCTTCTACAGAGCCTCCAAGTTTTCAAAACGGTCTATAGCTTTTGTCTTGTATTTTTATTGCGTTATATAGGGGTTGTCAGTTTATTCAACGTTGTTTGAAGTGAGTCAACGTTTCAACAATGATGCAGCACGAGAATATGTCTTGGAATAGCAGTACTGCCGCTTATTGAAGCTCTCCTATTTTCTTCGGGTCTCCATCGACTTTTTTTGACTGAGTGATCTCCCTTGGGCTTTACTCTTAACTTTTTTTTGCTTTCTTTTATGGATAATTTTTAATTTTTAGGATTAATTTTCATTTCTTTGAAGAAAAAAAATCAAAAAAGGCTAATTTGATTGTGATTAACAAAATATTCAATTCTGCTCATGATTCATTGATTTATATGAGGTAAGATTTTAGATATATTGTAACTTGGTTCACAATGCAATTTATTTGAGAATTTGGATTTAGTTCATTCTATGCATCAAAATCTTATATATGCTTTTTGCATAGTCCTGATCGAATCCTCTTGTAATAAGAACTCTTTTTAAAAATCGTAATTATCGGTTCATCCATACCTACCTATGTGGTATCTTTCACTTTTGATCTCATACCTATTTGCGATCGCCATTGAATAAATCTCGTTTTCTGTTCGTAATTATTCCAAGTTTATTGGTAAAACGGAAAGATACAATGAGCGTTGGGTCGCGCCACCGAAAAACCGAATACCTACACCTCTTCCCGGTAATCCGGCGAAACGATGCCATTCTTTTCATTAAACTTGTTTTGCTTGCAAATGATCCCCTAAATTCGTCTAAAAAATACTTTTTTCTTAGAAAGGAAAAAGGTGGATTGATCACAGTAACGTGAGATGAACTTGTAATAATTTGTGACCCCTTGTATCCGTTCTGATCCTACACAAAGAACGACAAAACTTCCTCCTCAATTATTCTGAATGAAATTTTCCATGAAACATATTCACCGTTTTTCCAATGTTCCTAGCTACCACACCAATATCCTACCATAATATTGGTTAAAATCACCGAGATCATTTGGCTCTTATAGAAGTTAATCACCGTTTTTATTCTTTTTGTATCAAGAGGCAAACGTGAACATCAATATTAATCCATAAAATCGCCTCGAATGTCCACACTCCGAAATTGGAGCACCACGAGCATGTTTTGAAATATTTTCTTGTCTTCTTTGAAATTCGTTTTAAAATGTTGACTTAATCTCTCATAAAATTGGTTTATTCGCGAGAGGATCCTCTCTATCCTATAGTTTTAAAATATTACATCATAAATAAAATATATTAGAGAATACTGTTAGATTTGTGTAGTCGAGTTTATTTCAATTTTATACATTTTATTTTAAGAATAGGGAAAAAAACTTGACGCCGTGCGTTGCAATATAGATTTGTTAGCACAAAGTGTGTAGTTCAGTCAATTATGTGCCACTTCTAGTTTTATCGCTACCTGAGCATTTTTCTTTTCTTTATCTTCGAATCGTCATCATTTCATTTTGTCTTTTAGTTTTGTTCAGGGTTGAACTCTTAAAATGATAACTTGAATACCTCTTGGAGCCCGTGATGTAATAGAAACGGGCCGGTGATGTTTGCCTTAAATCTCAAGTCCTATTGAAATTTAGTATTAAAATGTAATTTTAAAAATAAAAAAAAATTAAATGATGCGTTATTGTCATTAGTTGATGTATTTTTGCACTCATCCAAGTGAAGTACTTAAAATGAACACGTTCAGGGACTCTTAAATTTACGTCTGTTTGTAATTAAGCGTAGGTTCTTGAGAAATGTTAAGGTCGTTGTGACTTGATGTTATTAAATTTTGGATTTAGTAAACGAGCTGATCTTTCATTACACCCATCTCCGACGTGAGTTTGTCTTGGCCGAAGGGATTTGTTAGATTCTTCCTGCACTTTCTTTATTACCGAAACAGTTTAGTCTGTTAATGTTGATGCTTTCTGCGGCAATCGCTTCAAGTACACGAGCTAACGTTTTGTTGGAGGGATTCATTGGGAAATGCTTGAAGCTCGTAGAATTAGTTGGTGGAGTTAACCAGTCCCAGAGCTCACCTGGATTTGTCATTTTGACTCTTCAAGCTGATGATTATGTTGTTTCTGTTCCCCTTGTAAGAGAGCACGTAATTCCTTCTGTTTAGGCGAGAGAAGTTCCTACAGGAAAACAAACAAAAACTAAGAACATTCGTATAGAAATTATCAAAATGCTGGAGGACGCCCAAGCCTCAGTGCCCTTGAGTTACCTGAAATCCAACCTACCAAACCAGTCACAACTCCGATCTATGGTCAGATGATGCCCGTTCATTTATCAAGCCTTGCTCTAGAAATAACAATTCATGGAGTAAGTGTAGAACCATCTAAGTTAATCTGACAATTTGTATTTTACTACCATTGTTGAACTGTTGATTTTGGTGTTTGCACCAGTGGCAGCTGCAGGCAGGCGCATCTTCACCATTGAAGAATAGAAAAGTTTCAATTCCACGAGTCAAACAAAGCCTCAGGGTGGGTGTGAGGGTGGTGAATTTGTGAGTTTACTGAGGGGTGTTGGGGGGGGGGGGGGGTTGCTGTTCGGGAGCTAAACCCCGTCTGTGCTCCGAAGGGAAGGGAATCCAGTGTTGATTGGATCCGGGTCCAAAGAATGAACCAATGAGAAGGCCCGAAATAAAGCGCGCAAAATTTCAGTGAGTTACACAAGAGCACAAATAGATGTTCGCTCACCCTCTAAAGTGGACTAGAATCACCAAAACACTATTACTCTATTATCAGTTGATTGTCCCCAACCCTTGTGACGGAACTGTGTTAGCTGTAAATACACGGTGAATACAGTGAGTGCTTTAAAACGTGGGTTCGGTTGGTGGAGCAAAGAGTGATTATTCGCGATGCAGGACGCCAATGCCACTGTTGACAGGACTGCAACAAACCTCAAAGGCAAGCAAAAATCGTTCCACGATTCGCAAGTTCAACCCTCATCACTACGAAAAGGTTGATTGGCTCTGCGAATAAGAGGTAAGTAATAAAACTTTTCTGCTTCCCTTGTCTTCCTTGTTGCAATAATATGAATGACGATTGGATTAACGATGGTTCTTGCTGGGCAGATCTGAATTTCAACTTTTGCAAAACACGGTTTTCTGAAGTTACACAATTGTTTAATTTTTTTTCTAAGGTACTTAGTTGCATACTTATTAGTGTGATCTTCTTTTAAAGGTAGGATTTACTCGTTTCTTTCATGATTTGAAGCCGAGAATTTTGACAAGATCGATCTCCTTTGCATATTGGTAGTTGAAATTTGTATTTGGGTGAGAATAGGTCATTTTTTCTCATGTTCCCTTCTTGATTGTCCGTTACGGTCTTGGTGTACCCCGGGGTTTCAGGACAGGAGCCACTCCTGGTTTGCACCAATCTTGGTCACATCATTGTATTTTGAGAGACACAATGGAACTGATGGATCAAAGAACAGTTTTCATGGCTTAAATATAGAAAACCCCTGAAGACTCCTTGTAAATTGTATAAAAATACCTAAATTAGTGTGAAGCCTCACGGTTGATACTTGTTCCATGCTCTACTGAATCTATCTTCAGTCCTAGTAATCAAGGCGTTGGGCTGCAGACACTGGGAACCGAGGTGACCGTTAGGGGATGGGCGAAGCGTATACTTTGCACCAGGGAAAAGTTTTGTCGCATAATCGCATAACAACAAAAGAGAGGATAATAATAACTGTCCAGCCGGAAGGGTCAGAGACAGAAGTGTGCGGTTCTGTTCTCTCCTCGTGATCCGCGAATCCTTTATTTTTCTTTTTCGCTGGCCGTGCGAACACTTTAACCTCTCGCCGGTTATCCGAACCACTGACACGGTTTACTCTCACTCGCCTCATCTTCAGCACGTTTTCCCACTTCAACGCCTACTTTTGAATCGAAGCTTACGTTACAGGAATCTATAATACTCATATTTATAGGTAAGACATACTGTATTAACAAGTTTTCTAGATAGAAAACAGAAAATTAATAGTTTCTATCTAGTAATTGTTGCTTTCGACGTCTACAAAGATTTCTCATATAAAGAATTAGTTCAAAATAACTTTATGTAATGGAAAGAGAATCGAAGTAACGATGAATGATTCTGCCTAACACATCCATCAGCGCCCTTTAAAAGTGTTTCAAAACGTTCTTCTTCAATAATATATGTGCTGTTTAAACTGTTGCATGAGCGGGAAGGTGCTTCGTTAGTTTACAAATATCGAAAACATATCGAGAAACACCACATGAAAAACAAGTGGGTGTGGCACATAGCTTCCTTGTATCCATAACATTACTATATAGATCATTGAAAATTATTATTGACTAAAGAACTTCGTTCAATTAGGCGAAGTAAATATTGAATTAGGGTACATTTATTGTTATGCAGGAGGCTAAACCTTTATTTTCTCTTTATTACTTATGAGGACCATCATTACATCAGTCCGAACAATCCCTGAAAATTTCATCGAAATCAGTCATGAACTCCCGGAGTTACGCGTGTAACAAGGATTTCACGTTTGCGGATGCGCAGAGGCTACTATTGATCCGGGGGTCATGAAACTTATAGGGGACCATCTACACATCAAACCGAACAATCCCTGAAAATTTCATCGAAATTGGTCAAGAACTCCCGGAGTTATGCGCGTACCAAGGATTTCACGTTTGCGCATGCGCAGAGGCTATTATTGATCTGGGGGTCATGGAACCTATAGGGAACCATCTACATCCCAACCCGCACAATCCCTGAAAATTTCATCAAAATCGGACTATAACTTCGTGTAGTTTTGCCCGCAACAAGGATTTGCTGACAGACACACAGACAGACACGGAACCAAAATTGTTCAGAAAGGTCTAAAACGCAAAATGCGAGTGGAATTTTTGATTTTGGAGACAACAAAATTTTCACAGTCCGAAAGTGAGAACAATGCTTCCGCTACCTTGGTAGACTCGGAAGCAAAAGAGGTCGGAGAGGGGGGCTCGGGGGCATTTGAACAGAAGATGTATAAAAGTGTAAAAATTCTCCCAAGTTGGGTGTGGCACGTAGCTTCCTCTTCTAGCTGACAATATATTTTGAAATGTTAGAGACAGTCTCGAAAACTAAATGTTACAACGTGTACGAAGTCTAGAAAAAGTTACAAACGATTCAGAAATGCCGCGGGATTTGTCCCTTCATTAATCAATGCTATCAAGAAATTAGTCGATTTTTCTTGCAGATCCGTCGCTAATTCTGGAACGAAAGAATAGTGAGATGATCGTGTTGACATTGATCTGAGATTATTGGACCGTTCTTCCCTGGCTATCTCGAAATTTTTAGCGTATTCAAAACACTAAAACCTGAGAAAATTATTATTGTTGGATTTTACGTTTGCGCATGCGCTGACCGAAGTATTGATTTCCGAGCAATGAAACTCGTAAGGAACTATCCTCAGCCCAATCATCATATTAGCTGAAAACTGAAGAATCACGATTTTTTACATGGATCTGCGGACAGATACACTCACAAGAAACGAAAGTTGTTCATAATTGTCTAAGATACAAAATGCGCGTAATAAAGTTGATTTGGGATGAAACAAATTTTTCATTTCCCGAAAGTGAAAGCAAAGCTTCCTCAAAGTGCCTGAACTATGGGTAGACTCGGAAGCCAGCACGTGGTTTGCCGTGTCAGTGATATTTTTGGTCACTTCTCACAAGGGGTGTCGAGCAACATGATTTTCGAAATAAATTCTTAAAGTTGCACCTAACTGGTTTTAGTGCACAACTGAGGAGCTTACTTTCAAACAGGCACATATCCATTCCGACAAAATGTTCAGGAAGTGAAAAAAACGATTTGCAGATTAGTGGAGATGTTTTTCTGCAGTTTCTCATCGGAGTAATGTGTGAGAAGGCACAGATAAAGCCTAAGGCACATCATGCCAGAGAATATGAATCAATTTTCTCCAAAACACGAGGCTGTATGTCCATTTTCACTTTGGAAATGTGCCCTTTTGATCAAAACTCATGGATTTGTGTCTTTTTTGAAAAGAAAGAATTCATTCTCCATTCTGTAGGTTTTATTGAAAACTTTACCTGACTCCATATTTCCATTTGTCATGCCTGCCATCTATCGAGTCTCGTGTAAATATTCAACGTCGAGACGAAGGCGCAATGCTTCTTTTTGGATATGTGCCTTTTTGAAAACCCACGACTTATCGCCTGATGAAATTCGGAGGATATGTTCCATTTCGATTGCAAGGCACTGAAAAAAATGTAGGGGACGGATTTGTTACCTTTTGATGCAAACACATAACTTTAGCCCCGGAATTGACGTGGATGTGTTCTGTTTTGTTCGGAAATGATAGGGGGATCTGATTCAACTCATATTCAGAGATAGAAAATTGAGAAAAAAACGTTTTCTCCCAGATTCGGATATGTGCCTTTTTGAAAGTAAGCTCCTCGACTGACCTCCATTTCGGTGCTTAAGAAATGACAGCTGGTGAAGCGAAATTTGCTTGGTTCCCTTGGCTTTTAAGAGTCCACCGTTTCGCAGTTAAGAGTGAATCAAGCTGGTTAAGATTACTGCACATCTGATTACTCCACATCCCCTTAGCCCAATAGAGCAGTCGTTGAGAAGTACATTGCATTTACAACCTTCCTATCAAATTACAAGAATATACTAGTCTGCAGTGCTGCAGTTTCTTCCTAATATTGTCCATATAATACTTTTTTAAGAATCTAGCGCGATGAAAGACCTTGCATTTTTCGAAGGGGTTTTTTTGTAGTTCACCCACCTGCCGGCTGGAGAACTAACGAACAATCCCGGCAGCCTACGCGTTGTATTTGCTCACGCCGACTAATCAAATTAGGTCCAGTGATGAGGGCTTGAGGTCTTCATCAGCTTCCCGTCTAACTTGGTGACCCCAAACGTCTTTTAATACGGTCTTTCTTACAGGAGTGGACTCACGGCGTGACCTACTCCACGATCAAATCCAAGGTCGGCCCTGCAGTTCATCGTTGTCCCAAATAGGTAATGAAGATAGTCGCGTGACTCGTGATGGTCACATGGCTTCTATCCGTCAGTATTGTACATGGACCACGTTGATATGTTCACTTCGTAAATAGTGGAAGTGTGATTTATGGATACAATGAAGAAGTTATACAGGAAGTGGATTATGTACTTGGGTAGAAGGTTGATGATGTCAGGTAATAAGGTACTAGCGTCATCTTCGTATAATGATTCATCAGTCGCGTCATTCTAGAATACATGGAGGTACAACAACTCAATCCATAAATCACTTTTCTTGAGGGTAACTCTGATCAAATGCGCACTGGTTCACCTAAACATTCTAATATTAGTTTTCAATAAAAACCTGCTGTTTTTTAAACCTAAATGTCCAGGGTTATTGTGGACCTTGTGTCATTAGAACGAACAAAACTTCCTTAATTTACGCGGAGCGTTAAAATGCAAATTATTGATGCTTAATGAAAATTCTTAAAATACAATTTAAAGGTGAAAATTTAACCGGAAATTTGGAGGAGCAAATCATGCGAAAACGCTGCAAATTCTTTCACGGTTTATGGTTCACCTAAACATTCTATAGAGCGATTATTGAATTTACACAAATATGTCAACTGATCAATCCAAATAGGTAAAAAACGTGCTCCATGCATATCTTTTTTAAAACCTTAGCTTATGTTCATCATGGTTATTGTGGATATTTACCCCAGTAATAATATTGAATAATAAACCCCAGTAATAATATTTAATGGTATTTACCTATATATTATCAGCGTTTCATGCATATCAGAATGCTTCAACCCGTGTATCGGCTATAAACTACAAGTATCCACATCGGCTATCACTCCAGTATCCACATTCACTACAACTCGACGCGGCATCATTACAAACAAACAATAATAAACCAAAAAACGCAAATGTTGGCACCATAAATCGGGCCATACATCGGGAATGTTTTGACCTACGGACGTGGGGAGGGTCTCATTCGATTCCGCATGGTATGTTCTTCAAATAGGTGCAAATTTAGGCCGCTTCGACTTGTTTTGAGGTTTTTAGGGTGACAACCCTTTGATTCTTAAAACTTTACAATTTAATTGGGGCGGTCGGACCAAGATGGATTTTTCCTGAAAATTTCAGATCTTTTGCTAGCCGTTTGGGAGAAATTGCGAGGATTCTACACCCTTTGCAACAGGGGCGGTAAGAATTTTTTTTTTCCAGAGCGATTACAATGGTTTATTTTGATGTGAAAAAGGTTATTGTGGACCTTAGAGAAATCATTAGAGAAACCATAACACGTATTTGTTATGCCTAATCAGAATTCTGTGAATACAAGTTGAAGATGAACATTGATTCATAACTTTTCCAAGGAAATTGCCTATTTTTAAAAGCTATTTACCCTAAAAATTGAGTACGAAAAACGCAGTTTACATTGACATTGCACCCCTTCCCCCCCCCCCCCACCATGATCTGAGATGAGTCTGAGATCGATGTTGTGACAGTTTTTAGGGTTCAATGAAAATGACAGTTTCCAATTTGTAGTTGTAGTTGACTCCATAACTTGGCAGTCTTGTGTCCATGATGTCTCGGAGATGCGGTGCTGCAGGTATGCGGCATGCCGGTACCGGCAGAACCCAGGAAATCTGATGCTCCCGGGAAACATTCACCCACGACCCTGAGGGGAGGGAAAAAAAGGGCACATCTAGCGGCGGGAGGAGCCCACACAAAACATGGGGACCCTGACTTTAGCAGATCACGGTGTTGGTTGCCTGGTGCCGCGCGCCCTTTGTTACTTCTCTTACTGACCAGTGTAGCCATTAGCAAGTCTAATATAGATCGTGCTGTCCCCTCAAGCGCCCACAAGTATCCGAAAGCTGGGGGTCCTCGAACCCGCAGTTTTTCTTGTATGCTGGGAACTCCACTGGCAAGAGCTTCTGCACGCATCGTCAGCAGGTGTCCATAGACTTTGACAGAATTTGTGGACGTAGGGAGATCAATAATACCAGAATATGTTTCCGCAAGAACTAACTGTTCAAGAATGATTAAACCTCATAGTTGATAAGTACCTAATTGTCTCCCAAGTTTTACTCTTCAAGCGAAAGTGAGCATGACGTGATTTTTTATTCCCTAACCGATAATGAGCCTTCCATTAATCTCTTGACTTTGTCTGTTTTTCCTCTTAAGATGGTCAAACCGCTGAACCGCTTTTCATTAGGATTGCTCCATCAACAAGTCCTATAGAAGATTTCTGTCGATATTAAATGTGGCACAACTTCTTCCTACATCGTGGGATCCTTAGTGACGATGATTGAATAAACACTTTCGTTAACAGGAAAAGTTATCGCAGTTGTGCATCTTTTCAAATCGAATGGGGACGTAATGCAAACCGGTTAAAGTAACTTTTTGTGACGAATCCAGCAGTATCAGAATCATTTCCGAGAGTTGAGTCGTTCTAATGCCATTCAGCGGGGTAGATTGTGCAAATTTAGTTTTGAAAACTTCGATTTTCTGGTTTTCCGAATCGACGGAAAGCACTGGTTCACAAATCCATTTTGAGAGAATATTATTGTTTGTCGCACCATTTTGACTCGGTTATTTCGTAGTTACCTACCTACGACTTGGGGAACGCTGTCCAGAGACAACTGTTGGGTTGATTTGTGGAGCGGGGATGGTGTGAGCTTTCTGAGCGTTAAAGATAATTCTGCCCCTCTTTGAGATCTAGAATTTGGTAGTCAGTCTCATGAAACCACGGGAAAGGATCGTGAGGATGTCAGATTAGCTGGAAGAGCCTTAAAATCTAAATATTTCTCTGCAGTTCACCCTAGGAAGCTGAAATTTGGAAAATGAGGATTTCTGTACCGATTTTGATGGGAATAATTCCCTTGTGTGTCCGTTTGCGTCCTTTCGTGCCTCAAGCGAGCCAGGGCTAACATCCATCTTGTTATCCTTGTTATCCATCTTAGAACTCTGAGATTAGATACCCGGCCTCTTGAGACCATGGGGGTAATTTTGAGGAATCTTCGACACTTGAGGATCAATAATGCTTGTAGATACGGGTAACCGGCTAGCGCAAGTACAAACGCGTTTGGTATAGAAAAGATTCTGAAGAATGGACCCGAATTCAAGGTTGCTAATCATATGTAAAGCTCAGTAAAGTTACTCAAGAGGAGAAACACTACTGACGATCTATTCTATGTATAAAACCAAGTTGCTTGATCTCTTTACGATCGTGATAAAAGTTAGACTAAGCTGATAAGCTCCATTGAACAAACATTTATTTCCTCTACGGCCTTTTAATACATAATAAACTCCTCCATTGATCCGATGACCGATCTGTATACTGGAACACTCGATCGAAGATGTCTCACATTAAACGGTTGATCCGGTAGCATTACGATATGCAGGCAAATCTCTTTTAGCTCAATTCACAACGACCAGTAACCAGATTCACCGTTCGGCATTTACACCGATTTGCATTTTCTTTGGAACCCAGTCACCGACCCAACGGCCGTGGGATATCATAAAACCAGAAGCAGGTGCTCTTTTCCGTTGTGAATGCATTCAAATGACACGGATTTTAATACGATATGTAAACATTAATATTCAAAAACATCCGCGAGCCCCGTTTCGCCTTTTTGAAAACTTGTATCGATGGATTTTTATTCCAAGAGAAAAATGGGTCATCGTGTGCGGTATAACCACTGATATCTTCCTGAAGCTATTCTGAAAAACATGTGTAATACATGCCACAACATTCCCTTCTCGGGTTGAATTAAAATCACCCTTGCCTCGTATATTTTTTTAAAGCCATGGGAATAGAAAACGTAATTTCAATATTTCATATTCATAGCCTGAAGGAGGACAATTTATGGGAGGTAGTACTGGGTCATCCATTTAAACAAAAATGTAGTACTTCTGAGGTTTTTTCCACAAATCCTGTGCCAACCTCGAAAAAATCCTGAAATGAAAACTTAACTAGTACGTCATTTTATTATTAAAAAAAAAAATATATTCATTTACATTGAGTCCATAACAAAATACATAATATACCTCATTGGCGGTGAGGAGTGTACAATTACATTTTATTAAACGTATTCTAGGCTGACGTCATCGAATCAGTCCTCCATTGTAAGGTTGGGTAGGATGTAACCTATCACTTGAAACGTGGACTAATTCAAGGTTGGTTCCACGATGTCACAGATGTATCTTGGTCTGGAGAGGCGTCTGAGGGGTGGTAGATGAAAACTATCCCCAACTAGGGGATTGAAATGTGCTTCATGGCGTAATTGAAACTTGGTTGAAAATTGGATGAGGAGTTCTTCGGGTGGTTCAAGTTATAGGTCATTGTAAATAGTTTCGTTCCGGACTAAAGGTGGGGCGTGGACTACTTGTCTTTGCAGCATGGCGTTTTGCTGTTGCGCGAGCCTTTTAAATTGTGATTTGGAGCAGGTTCCCCATACTTCAAGTGCATATGTCCAGATTGGCCTTATCAGCGTTTTATATATCAGCACCCGGTTGAAAAGTGAGACATGTGGGGAGACGTCATTTTATGAGGTTCAACTATAAAACATTTGGAGAAGAAGCCGTGGAGTTGGAGCTACTACAAACCTACGGCAGGCATTATTTTTTGATACCTCACATACAACACGATTTCAGAAAGCTCTCTCCAAGACTTTCCAACTTGATTAAAAAACGCTGTGAATTCTTTCACTGGGGTTTATTATTCAATTGGCTTGAGTTTATGATATGAATTTCTACTAAGCTTTGGAGTGTGCGTGTTTCACAGGTGATAGAGTGATTATTGGATTTCAGGAGGCACACAAATATGATCAACTGAACAATCCAAATAGGTATTTAGGTTGAGAACAGATTTACGTGCTATTCATATGAATAGAATCTATGCATATCTCCTGAAATTCAATAATCGCTCTATCACCTGTGAAACACGCACACTCCAAAGCTTAGTAGAAATTCAAATCATGAACGCAAGCCAATTGAATAATAAACCCCAGTGAAACAATTTGCAGCGTTTTCCTGAAAATTTCAGATTTTCTGATTTTTCCTGAAAATTATCAGAATGCTTCAACCCGTGTATCGGCTACAAAGCCTTTTAGGAGTTCACTCCAGTATCCACGTTACTACATCACTACGTCACTAGGTTACTGATAGCAACACAAAAACAATAATAAACCAAAATAACGCGAATGTTGGCAACATAAATCGGGCCATAGATCGGGAATGGTTTGACCTACGGACCTGGGGTGGGGCTCATTCGATTCCTCGTGGAGTGTTCTTCAAAAAGAGTACAAATTTAGGCCGCCTTGACTTTTTTGAGGTTTTTAGGGATTTTACAAAACTTTGACAACCCTTAAAGGGCACTTTAAATTAAGTGAGAGAGCTGGCTCAAGAATTGGGGCGTCGCCGGACTAACATGGATTTTTCCTGAAAATTTCAGCTTTTTTGCTTCAGCCGTTTGGGAGAAATCGTGCGTACGGCGTACGGACGGAAAATTTTTTATTGCAGATTCGGATTCTACACCTTTTGAAACGTAAAGCATGAAATTTTCAGAGGGGTTAGAATTTTTTTTTCAAGAGCGATTACAATGGTTTATTATTGAATGATAAACCAAAATTCCCCTCAGCTCTTTAAGAACAACTAATCCATTTCATCACATCTTTGTTATTTATTATGCCCGATTGATAAAATGCAATAGCTCCATTTTTGAGTAAACTATTCCGTGAGCTTAATTTCCGAGTCAGCAGAGTCAAGCTGCTATTGTATTTTCAACTAGATTGATCGCAACGGTCCATTCATTATATTACGAGTACCTATATTACATTATTTTATATGGAAATCTTTGAAAGTATCGTAAGAGTTCTAAAATTAGGGCTTACTCATCAATGTCGTGGATTTTTCTTCAAGAACAGGCTTTTATTTAGTTATTTTTCATTGATTTCCATCACAGGAGCTGACGTCCCATAAAAAGTACAGACAGAGGTTTAGTTACGGTGATATTACAAGAAGACAGACGGCCTTCAAAAATAAAAGTGATTTTTGCAAACAGACGAGACGATCGGCGTGTCGGATTTAATTTAAAGGTTGAAGAAAGGCCCCTTCGAAGAGGGGACTGCTCATTCTCAGCTCCCTACTGGCGGATCCTGGTCGGGTCGTTGTGTAGTTTTCCCGAAAAATCTTTGGAAAATCCGAGCACACGTAGAACTCACGTCCTTGTCTGGGTCTATTGTCGAGGGGCAGCCGATCGGAACTGACAGGCTTTTTTCTCCTTTATTTTGATCGGTGGGGACTTTTTGGATGGACAGGGCTTGGTCCAGGGTGAATCCTCGTGCCTGTGGAGGTCTTTTTCCGGTGGGAACCTGATATTTATGGATTCCTAGGTGGGACGTAGAAACCTAAGCGATCACCTGCAGAGGTATAAAACTTGCAAAGATTCATCAACACCAAACAGGTATGAGGAGTCATGAAACAAAACCGCCAATCTACATTTTCTTAGATAAAGATTTTCCGGTATTGTAGTGTATAGGCATCTTTAAGTGTTCCATGTGTACTCAAGGTTCCGTGTACTTCTTGTCTTCCGACTCTAGTTAAAAGGACTGTGGAAAAAGCTCTTCTTGGTAGGACCCATGTCTGGAATACAAATGAACCGATTTTGAGTAATTGACTACTGATTCCAATTACCTGAATTTTACTTGAAATAACAGGTATCATTTTTCTCGTTTTGAAAAATTTGATCTACCTAAATTCATTGTGCAGCAAAACTCCTGGAAAAGCTGTAAATTTGCCTGGGAAAACTAGGGCAGTCTCCATTGCGTCTTCTTATCCTTGATGACCAATCATGATTTCAGGAACCATTTCGCACATTTTCCAACTGTTTAGCTGTTATTCTACCCAGTTTCCCTAGCCCTTCGTTAATTTGCTGCATTGGTTTTCCATTTTCTGCCCTTTAATGATTGTTTTTCCTGTCGAACGGTATGGATTTACCCTTGAGCATCATTGTACAACATTTTTGCAATAATTCACGTTTTAATGCAATTTATAGATGACTCGTGATGTTTTATTCTGGCCGAATGTTAGGTGCTTCTATTTGGGGACAAGGCATTCACCAAAAGACGAAGCCAAATGACATTGTTTTGTTTGCCTGTGGGAACTGTCTCCTTCGCTAGACCAGTCAAATTACCTTTGAGATCTCGGAACCCCGGAAAAACCGTTCGGCTTCCCATGAAAATTAACTCGGACTGTCGTAGCGGGGCAACTTCCGTTCATCAAGTTTTGGAGTAGACGCGTTCTCATGGAGGACAACAAAGTAGTTCAGGATTTTTTTTTCTTCGGCGAATTGAAAGTAGACCAAAACCTACATTTTGCATTGAAATCTAGTGGCCGAGATGTGTGTATCACAGCAGTTAGCCCTAAATCAATTCATACATGAACATGTGTATACATTCAGTACTCGTTAGGCAATGAAAAACCTCTGCCAAGTGGAGATAAACAGTTACAACATAGCTTCCTCACATCCATAACATGACTGTATAGATCATTGAAAATTATTATTGACTAAAGAACTTCGTTCAGTTTGGCGAAGTAAATATTGAATTAGGGTAAATTTATCGTTATGCAGGAGCAAACGGCTGAAGAGAAAAAAAGGTAGAAATGTTCAACTATTGAACAAACTATAAAATATACCTAATAATAAAAATTGACATTGACGCTGAATGGATAGATGACTGAAGTGATAAATTATTATTATGACATTTCTAAAGAAATCGGCCAAAAACTTCCGGAGTTATGGTTGTGGCAAGGATTTCACGTTTGCGGATGCGCAGATGCTATTATTGATCTGGGGGTCATGAAACTCATATGGCCCATTTATGGTGCCAACATTCGCGTTATTTTGGTTAAACCGCACAATTGAAAATTTCATCAAAATCGGATGTGGTATAACTTCGTGTAGTTTTGCCCGTAACAAGCATTCTGATGACCAGAAAACACGCACAGACAGACACGGAATTAAAATTGTTCAGATTTGAATTTCTAAAACGCAAAGTGCGAGTGGAATTTTTGATTTTGGAGACAAAAAAATTTTTACATTCCGAAAGTGAAAACAATGCTTCCGCTACCTTGGTAGACTCGGAAGCAAAATGTACTTCCAAATGAGGAGATTAACAGAAAAATTACAAGATTCCAGCATTAAACCTTCACATACAACATTCAACGCCCACAGGTTGTTTGCATCTGCCTTCGTTTTATTATTCTTTGCAGATTAATTATGTGAAGGGTCGAAATCGCAGAACTTCATTTTCCATAACTTCTACCTTTAGATTCCGAGTCTACCTGTAATTAGGGGAAGCTTTTTTTTCACTTTCGAGATATGAACGTTTTTGTCTCCTAAATCGAAATTTCGACTTACATTTTCCGATTTAGATCATTTTGATCAACTTTCATTTCGTGTCTGTCTGTGGGTCTGTCAGTGTGTCCTCTTAACGAGCCTAATTTTTACAGTAGTCACCCGATTTTGACGAACTTTTCAGGGAATTTGCGGCTGTAGATGGTTCTCTGTGAATATCATTGTTCACAAATCAATTTATCACTCTGTGCATCGCGTTCGTAGAGTCCACCAGCATCATTTCCTCAAGTTCTAGTAGTTCGAACGCTCTCAAAATTTAAAGAATGGTTTATTGATCTGGTATAAATTTCAGTGAAAACTCTGTCATCATTCTATTCTAATTATTTGTCTAATTATTTCAAACCCACAACAAATGTAGAATAACCTTTTAAAGGAGCTGATGTCTCGGGAATATGTCCGGAGCCATTTCTATCTCATTTTAACAAGATCTCGAGATTATTCGAAACATTTCAAAAGAACTAAACATTCTTGTTATCTAGGTGAGGAAGTTATATGCCACACCCAAATTGGCAGACGTTTTTGATGTGCTTTACCTTGTAGTGGCTCGAACATCCGACAGACGGTGTACGATACCATGTCGTATTGTTGTCGTAATAGTAGATATTGTCATCATGTTCAGTAATCGTGTTTCTACGTCTTCTGTTGGAAGAACCGATTCACTTAAGTCGGAAGTCTAGAGTTCTAAGGAGAAGAGACACGTACTACTACGAAAGACTAGACGTGGAAGCGGGACGAGAAGGCGCTGAGGGCAGCAGATGTGGTCACTGGCCGCCGTGTGAACCCGTAATTGCGAGCCGTCTGTTCGCTATAAATCCTCATGCAGGGCGCGTCCTTCCCTGAATGATGAAGACCTCATTTGGAAGAAATATTTCTGTGTAACAAGTCCTGTGGGGAAAGGCATTAGCATGCGGGCTTCACCTCTCGCTACGTCTACTTCTACAAGCTATGGAATGATAATTCCCGCTCCTCTCAGATTCGACCACCTCATAAATATTTATCGGGAACCCACCGGCTCTCGGTCTATTTTAAACCTCGCGATTCCGGAACCTATGATTCCCTTGTGCTCACCCACTATTTCTCTTATTACAACTGTCGGGATCAATTAATTCTAAGATTATACATTGACACTGTAACTACATGTCCTACATGTAGCTCCACAAGCATTTGGAATTATACGCTACCTCACAGGTATATAACGTCACGCAGTAGGTAGGTACCCTTACCACTTCATTAAAGCCTAGAAATGAAATTATCAATGATTAAACTCTGATGGTCAATTCTAGAGCTCATTTCCAGCAAGAAATGCCTCTTGGGCTTTTTTTGGTTTATTATTCTGAATAATGATTAAGTGTAATCGACCAAAAACTAAACAAATTCCCCCCCCCCCCCTTCCCCCTCAGAAGTTGGTAGTTTAAGTTTCAAGATAAGTCCAATCTAAAAATCGAATTAAAAACAATCGATCCGTCCGTCAAACGCCTTTTGAAGGGTTTCTCTGAAACTACTGGACAAAAGTTTACAAAATTTGCATTAAAAAAAAATAATAATAATAATTTTCTTGTTTATTTTATAAACATTACAATTATGAAAAATATTGCAATATAGTTGGAAAAACGCTGCAAATTCTTTCACTGGGGTTTATTATTCAATTGGCTTGCGTTAATGATTTGAATTTATACTAAGCTTTGGAGTGTGCGTGTTTTACAGGTGATAGAGCGATTATTGAATTTCAGGAGATATGCATAGAGCACGTAAATCTGTTCTCAACCAAAATACCTATTTGGATCGATCAGTTGATCATATTTGTGTGCCTTCCTGAAATTCAATAATCGCTCTATCACCTGTGAAACACGCACACTCCAAAGCTTAGTAGAAATTCAAATCATGAACGCAAGCCAATTGAATAATAAACCCCAGTGAAAGAATTTGGAGGAAGAAGGAGTTCACTCCAGTATCCACATTACTACATCACTAGTGTAATCAAAACAAAAACAATTGGAAAGAGCATCAAATTTCCTATCTCCTCAAGGCAGAATGAACAATTTTCAACATGACTTGGAAGATGGATAATTAGTCCAGAGATCACACATTCGGAAATTTACGTAAATACTACTTTTTTGCGTTTTCTCTATCCCTAAATACTCAGGTTTTGTAACTCCCACTTCCCAAGGAAAACTTACCCAGAGCCTCAGCTATCCAACGTTAAAAGAAAAAATGTCATGATACATCTTTCAAAATTGAAATTGACTTGAAGGCACGAAAATGTGGGTTTTTAAAGTGAAAATGACGTTTATCATTTGAATTTGTCTTGATACTGAAAAAAATTAGTTTTGCATCGAATTTCATGTATCTAATTTAATGTTTGATGAATTGAATTTCGATCCACTCGGATTTCTCAACGATAATGTAGTTTTGACGACTTTATAGTCGAGAAAAGTTAAGTGAGAGGGGAGGGGGTGTTAGAGGAGGTTTCAGAAAAACGCTTTATTATTTAATAATAAAGTTTACTATTTATCAGTTAATATTTAATGATAAACCTTTTAATTGTTCAATATTTCAACCTTCGTGGAAAAATTTTCAGAGTTTTCCTGTTCGAGTCTTGGGAGGTGTTCAGAAAAAAAGTATTTTAAAGCCGATTACACGGCTTCCCCATAACCGTCTGGGCCGTTGGGAAAGTAAATATTCCTGATCGAAACTGTTAGGCCAAAAGTCTCTAAAGCCCACCCCTGCCAGGCTGGGAATGCCTCCACGCGCTCCCAATTAACGGGGCAACCAAGAAATCCGCGGTTCGCATTCCCTTGAGGACTAACGACGATGCGTTACTCAAACGCGAGGGAGCTCCCTGGCATCAAGAGCGTGCGAAAATCAGACGAACATCCACGATGGAGAGCGGCAAAATATGTGGAGTATTCTAGTTCCCATATTTGCTAGAGCGGCTTGTTACTACACATATATGATAGAGTGACGGTGAGGAATTATTGTGTGATGGTGTTATTGTGATTCTCTTGGTCATTTATAACGTCATGCGTGGGTAGCGGTGGTATCTTCTTGGCGAAATCAAGGGTGATGATTGCTTAACTATATGATTCTGTACTTACATGGTAGTCGCACATTTCAGGATGAGCGATTTCTAAGATGTCATCATACTGCTCAATTAATCCAAAGGGTAGAAAGAAAGTAAATATTCCCCAGGTAGTGAACCGAGTAGAAATGAAAACATCAAGTTTCAAGGAAAAGTTCCTACTCCTGCATAAATTGGCTCATGGGTTTCTAATTTCAGTATAAAATATCAACCTGACCTTTGGTGAGTTCTGATTCGTCAGAACGCCTCCATCCACATCAATCTAAATTTGATTTGTTTTGAATATCATGAAATTCGATTAAGGCTTATTTGTGTCCATGACATTCTTGTGTAGCTCCTACCTTCAACAGAAGTTTAACTCTGAGAGGGAAGTAGTACTGAATATTTGTACTTATTGTTTGAACTAATTCTACTACCACCAACACTGACTGCAGCACATATTACTATTCCCTCGAATTCTCTTAATTCTTGCCTGGAACACTCCAACATTGGCAGCACCTGCCTCAAACCATTGTTGCCTCTAACTGTTTCAACTACTGCCTCAATACCGAATACTCAGTATCTCACTTGTAACAATCACCTGAACCTACCTGAAACACTCATTAATTGGCCTCTAAAACGTACTATCCTTCCTCAACACCCACTGCTGCTGTCTTGAACACACAATACTATTATCTCCAACGTACACTACTCCTGGATTAACCTGCATACACAAACAACTTTATTTTGGGTTTGAATCACAAATTTGAGAACCAATAATGTTGAGTCCTTCTGTCAAGGAAAATACGACCCGTTCTCCATATTACGACCTCTTCTTGTACCGAATAAGTTTTAAGATATACATTGGACGTTACAATCACATATACAAATACATCCTTTGATATAGGATGATATAGCTTTTCCAAGTCGAATTGAGAATTTTAGAAACCAAATTGAGATTTTTCCAAACCAATTTGAGAGTTTTCCAAACCAAATTGACAATTTTTTAAGGCAATCCAAGACTTTTGTTGAAAACAAAATTAGTGAAGAAAATGAAAGAATAGCACTTTATGAACAAATTAACATTGAAATCATAAAGACAAAATGAACGAAGAATACTTTATAAAAATTACGCTCTTGTTAAGAACAGAAAAAATCGAGGCCACTATGCGTTTGCCAACGAAATTTTTTTAAAATTTCAATGTTGATTTGTTCATAAAGTGCTATTCTTTCATTTTGCTTCACTCATTTTGTTTTCAGTAAAAGTCTTGGATTGCCTTAAAAAACTGTCAATTCGGTTTGGAAAACGTCTTCTTCCTGTTTAGTAGTGAATGTTTCTTAGATTGGAAAATTCTCAAATTGATTTGGAAAAATCTCAATTCGACTTGGAAAAGCTATATCTTTCTCCCAGTATTTCATACAATGATGAAGAAGTGAAAGTATTCAAATTATATTGAGCTTGAAATCAAATAAACTGAAACAAATTTGAAAATTTTGAAAATCACTCAAAACAAGCTAAATGTACGTGAATATCTGTGCATTTGAGGAAACTTCCGTTGAATTCTCATTCTCGGCGCTGGTTCAAACGCATACATGGTCGTTAATTCTCGACCCGTCAACATTAGCTATAATTCAACGGCCGTATGGCCATTCGCACGTAGTGAAATATCACGGCTACCCCGGGAGAATCTCAGTTTAAGAGGCCGTGAGTTGTCCTTCCAGGCGCCATTGGGATTCAGGCATTTGCCCCAGTACGTGTAAGCACTTCTGCGATCACTTTGCTTCAAATCCAGACCGAGAATTCGACTATGTGGGTTAGCGCCTGCCTGAACGGAAATAAAAAATTCTCTACGGCGAGCAAGAAGGAGGAGAGAGTGAGAGAGAAATTAAGAGAGACAGAGAAAAAGTAGATCCGTTAAACAATGGTGCTTAAAATGTAGAATTCAGGCAGCACAAAAGCTATCTCTTGAGATAGGTGGAGCAAGCAGAGCAGCTAAGCCACCTGTGTATTTAGAGCTAAATTTAAAAAAGATCAGGGTAGGTTTAGGACAGATTGGCGGAATCAAGAGAGAGGATATGAATGAATCCCCTTCAAGCTGGTCCGGGCTTATTTATACGGGTGTTTTTGATCCCGTGTTGAATTTCCCATCCCATCCGCCGTGACCGGGAAAACCCATAATCCTCGGGTCGTCCTTCTTCGGTTTATTGTTAACTACGTGTAATATTACAATTGTATGGCTTCTACTAACAGTATGCAATAATGCACAAGTGCATAAATTCAGTAATATAGATTATTATGGGAATAGTTTATTTACCTTCAGGGTGAATGTATATAACTTTATTTATAGAGCCTAACCCAATGTGACTTCACTCCATTGGTGAAGGTAACGATTCCATTAAGAACAACTAACCAAATCCTGCTAATCGTAGCCGTTTTAAACGTATTTAATGGGAATAAACATGGATTCAAAAATGAATCCACAATTTATCCTGACTTATTGGACTAGGAAAGTCGGACGGTTCTGGTCGGTTTGTCTTATCGAGGCGGGAGTTAGCGTTATTGCTCCTTCAAAGGCGAGTCGATGCGACCGACGCTTCTTTTAACATAAACAATATCATGGTACATCGTAACAACATAAACTTGTGGATGTAGGTGTTAATCTCCAGGAATATAATCAAAATGCCTTAAAGCGCATTCCATGGAACTAACTTTGAGAAATTTGTTTGTTAAACGTTCCGAACCCTTTGCAATAGTTTATTTTCCTTGGAAATTCGCTAAAACGTACAAAAACTGAATTAATTTTAACCTCGTGAACTAATCAAAGTCATGACGATTCGGGTACCATAATTCACCGTCGTCCTTGAAGGACGCCCTTGACGTTTGTGATCATAACATGAATAAGAGACTTTTGAAGAGGCGCGCAGCCTCGGTTTCGTGGGAATCGACGACTTCAGCTCATTACCGCAAATTCGCTACACACATATATGGGATAATTGCGCCATGACATCATTAACTAATTCAAATGCCCACATCAAATAGGCGGGTAGGTACCTCGATACAATCACGGAGTAACCACAAATCAAGATTCATTCACCCAAGCGACTTACGAAGAGTTGTCAATTTCGCGAAGCTCTTTGTCATGTCATAACAGTTGAGCGGGCGAACTAACATAGTCCCACAAAGAATAAACCACCTACCCAGTAGATACTCGTGAAATCTTGAGAGAAATAATAGTGTGTTTGTAAAACAGACATTTTGGGAGAAAAGAATTTAGTTCCATGAATTTTGAAACTGCTTTACCTATTTAACTCAATTGATATAATTCAATTTTAGTCTCTTAAGGCATTCTTCGGACTGTTTATTTTGCATACTATGAAAGCAAGGCATCTTATGGTATGGTGCCTTGGAAAGATCTGAAATTTTCAGGAAAAATCCATCTTGGTCCGACGACGCCCCAATTCTTGAGCCAGCTCTCTCACTCAATTCAAAGTGCCCTTTAAGGGCTGTCAAAGTTTTGTAAAATCCCTAAAAACCTCAAAACAAGTCAAAGCGGCCTAAATGTGTACTTATTTTTAAGAACATACCTCGAGGAATCGAATGAGCCCCTCCCCAGGTCCGTAGGTCAAACCATTCCCGATCTATGGCCCGATTTATGGTGAAAAGATTTGCGTTTTTTGGTTTATTATTGTTTGTTTGTAACCTAGTGATGTCCGACCGATAGCGTCGAGTTGTAGTAAATGTGGATACTGGAGTGATAGCCGATGTGGATACTTATAGTTTATAGCCGATACACGGGTTGAAGCATTCTGATATGCATGAAACGCTGATAATATATAGGTAAATATCATTCAATATTATTACTGGGGTTTATTATTCAATATTATTACTGGGGTAAATAAGTATTCTTTCACTGGGGTGACCCCAAAACAGACATTTTGGGAGAAAAGAATTTAGTTCCATGAATTTTGAAACTGCTTTACCTATTTAACTCAATTGATATAATTCAATTTTAGTCTCTTGAGGCATTCTTCGGACTGTTTATTTTGCATACTATGGAAGCAAGGCATCTTATGGTATAGTGCTCTGAGGAAATTCCTGCTACGCCAATGGGTTATACAGGGCATTACACCTAAGCCGGTTACTGAGTGTAGGGGCCATATCGGTATTATCCCCTAGCATTTGCTTTTAGCTCGCTTATTATTCAAGTTATGCCAATTACAAGATTATTTTCCTGTTTTTGTCTGTAATGATCATGACTTCCTCAATTAGAGAAGTGACATCGAATTCAATTGTACCATTTAAAAGAGCGTTGAGTTTCCTATCCTCCGGATGGAAAATCGAAGTTTTCCGGTTTAAACCCTTAATTCAAACTGAAAATGCGGTGAAGTTCCGCCTAATACTCCTGTTTCATTGTATGCCCTTCTGATTGGTCAAGTGCTCCCTCCAAGCTGCATCCCACATAGGGCCCTGGAAGGTCTATTTCGCACCTAGGTTCATTAGCAGCTCCCCATAAGAGGTTTTTTAATTGGTAGTTATGATCATTCTAGTGTAATTCACTTAGAGAGTCAGTGAACTAAACTAGGAACCAAACGGATTAATTGACAGAATAGACATGACTCCCCGATTCCCCCACCCTTCTGACCTTCTACGCTAATTTGACGCGTACCAATTCCAAGTAAGATATCTTGTAGAGGTCTGAGTGATGTTCCAACTCACTCTAGTACAATAAAATAAGATAAGATACATCTTTTATTTGCCTTTCACATATACATCCATAACAGATTATAAAAATAACATTACAATTTTTGGTGCATCTTGGCTAGACACACCGTGCTTCAAATGGAAGGGGAACATAGCGTTTGATGCTATCCTGGTCAAAACAATGAACCAATGAGAGAGCGCCCGAAATGCAGCTCCCGGAGTTTCAGGGAGCACACATAGTTGTCCACTCACCCGCTGGAATGTGCTAGAATCCGTGCATCTAATCACCAAAACACTTTTCTTATTATCAGTTGATTTGGCCCAACCCTTGTGAGTGAACTGTGTTAGCTGTAAATATGTGATAAATACAGTGAGTGCTGCAAAACGTGGGTTCGCTAAATTGACGGCGGAGCAAAGAGTGATTATTCGCGACACAGCCAGTCCATGCCAGGATTGACAACAAACGTTAAAGACAGCCATAAATTGTTCCACGATTCGTAACTTCAACCCTCATTACTACGAGAAGATGAATTGGCTCTACGGATGTGAGCTAAGTAATAAACTTTTCTGCTTTTTCACCAAAAGTCACCTACCCTTGTGACTGAACAGTGTTAGCAGTAAATACGCGATGAATACAGTGAGTGCTGCAAAACGTGAGTTCGCGAAATTGTCGGTGGAGCAAAAGATTGATTATTCGCGATGCAGTGCACCAAATACCACTATTGACAAGACTGCAACAAACCTCAAAGGCAAGCAGAAATTGTTCCACGATTCCCAAGTTCAACCCTCAGTACAACGAGAAGATGGATTGGCTCTACGGATGTGAGGTAAGCAATAAACTTTTCTGCTTCCCTTGTCTTCTTTGCTGCAATGATACTAATGAAGCTTGGGTTAAAGATGGAAATGGGCTTTCACGTCCAAGCTGGTTCTTGCTGGGGAGATAAGAATTTCAAATATTCTCGTGCCTATTTGTGAACTTCTTTTAAAGGTAGGATTGTGTCGTTTGTTTCACGATTTGAAGCCGAGAAAGCGGACAAGATGGATCTTCTTTGCATATTGTTAGTTGCAATTTGTATTTTGCAGAGAAAAGCAAATTTCTGTCTTACGTTCCCTTTGTGATTGTCCATTATGGTCTCGATTTTCGGGTTTCAGGGCAGGCCTGGATTATGTCACTGCTGCAATTATCTAGCCATTTTCATGATTCGACACATTTTTTGGTTTGATCCCAATCTAACTCTAGCTGTTTACCGGGAACCATAGTGAGACTTCAATGATCCTATGGAGCTTGGCGACATAGTGGTGTGCTAGGCCTTCCTTCCTCCAGCTCCCATAGTGCTTGGGCTGGGCTAGGTGGAGCAAAGAGTGATTACTCACGATGCAGGGTGCCAGTACCAGTTTTGACAGGACTGCATCAAACTTCAAAGCCAAGCAGAAATTGTTCCACGATTCACAAGTTCAACCCTCAGTACTACGAGAAGATGGATTGCCTCTACGGATGTGAGGTAAGTAATAAAAATGTCTGGTTTTCTTGTCTTCTTTGCTGCAATAGTACTAATGAAGCTTGGGTTATAGATGGAATTGGGCTTTTACCCCCACGATGGTTCTTGCTGAGTAGATAGTAGAATTTCAACTATTGCAAAACACGGTTTTCAGAAGTTCAACAATCATTTCAAAATTTTAATTTTTTTAAAGGTATTTACGTTTACTAGTGAACTTCTTATAAAGGTAGGATTGAGTCGTTTGTTTCAGCAACGATTGTTTAGGACAAGATTGATCTCCTTTGCATTTTGGTAGTTGACATTTGTACTTGGGCGAGAAAAGCTCATTTTCGTCTCGTTACATTACTTTCTTACAAACGATCAAGAAACTGATTAAACCTCACTTTTACTTTTTTTTTTTTCAAAACATTTCCATATTGTAGCGCTGCTTATTGACTACGATAGTAAAGCAAAGAAATCGTAGGGAACATTTTGTTTCTAAATTAAAATTTTTTTTCGTGTACTGGAAAAACAACGTAATCGGAAGAGTATAAAATCAGTAATATATTCATTTGAATTGTGAGGAAAATGCAAGTTTAAGTGGAAATACTTTTCGATTCGTGCGAATTCTGAGACAGTTGAGATTGTTGTGTACGGGAACGGTAGAGCAATATTTGTATTCTCCTTATCAGTAACGAGCATGTCTAAAGGGAGGCTTCACAATATTAATGAATATGTATCTTTTTTAATTCCACTGCATGACGTTTAGCCACGAATTATTCGAAGTAGAATGTGTTAAACGTTAGGTGACTGTTTAAAAAAAAAGAAGCTTTCTCAGCTAATCTTCTAAATAAAGGGTTTTCTAATGTCCTCAAAGAGTCAGAGGGGTTGGAGTTTTGCACGAAGTGATGTCATCCACAGGAATAACCATTTGAATTCAACCAAGAATGAGATGGACGGATATACTTAGCAATTCCGCCTTCTGATAAAACGCCAAAAAGGTGTCCCCTAACATCGTCCGGACTGTAAAGGTTTCTTATTTGTTACTCTTTTGTACGATGAGAGGATTCCCTGGGAATGACTACATCGGTATTAAGGAGCTTACCGCATCATCTCCCACCGGAACCTCCAGTTCAGCGAACGGGAGTGCAAAAAAACGAACAAACTAAGCATCTTGTGTGACTCAGAAGGTCTTTTCCGAAGGGGTCAAGGACGGCCGATGACGTCAGACGTCCATGATCAATCGACGCTCTCAAATGATCGTAATTAGGTGATCCCCAACGTTTACGATTCCGCCGGGGTGCCTGCATAACTGTAATGCGGCTCGGGGAGCTATGTTTATAGATAGGGCAACCCCTCGATTAGGTGCTCTATTATGCAGGTGTGCGTTCAACAACACCTCCTCAACCGACGAGAGATACGATCTGAAAGGTTAGCCGATTGTTATAAATACCCGGCGCTGATCTTTCTGAGCTTGGAAAGCGAACTTTACGCTCTGCGCTAATTTGCGTTGTCTCGTACATCGATTTTTCATGGTCCTCAGCTTCCTAGAGTCAAGTCAACATTTAATTATGTTTGTTATAATCGAGCGGTATAATAATCTCAGACGCAGTTGTTTCCTCTGGGTAATTAAGATGAATTATTTACTGTAGGGTGTCCCACGAGTTGTTGTGTTATTTTCCTCTAAAGATCTCAAATATCATATTTGCTCACTCCGTGCAACTGCGCAACCACGCGCAATTGACACTAACTTTCTTATTTTAAATAAGAACCCCAATTTTTTATTGCAGAACCGGATTCTACCCAAAATTTCATGAAAATTTGACCCCTCAACCAATTTTTTTTATTGCGCTTAACCGGTTCAGCAAGCACGCAAAGTTATGCAACCCCAACATTGTCAAATAGTGGATAATGGTAACCTCTAAGTGTGGCACATGAATTTTCATTGTTTTTTAACGCTGATTCACGAGATGCTATCCGTTTTTTGATTTGATTCAATTTCAGCGGAATAAGAAGAGCAGAAGAATTTCGAATCCACGTGCCAAACAGAACCTCAGGATGGGAAGGAGATGGTGAAGTTGTGAGTGTGGTGAGGGGGGTCAGGGGTTTGCTGTCCGGGAGCTAAACCCCGTCCGTGCTCCGAATGGAAGGGGAACACAGCGTTGATTGGATCCGGGTCCAAAGAATGAACCAATGAGAGTGCCCGAAATAAAGCGCGCGAAATTTCGGAGACCTTGCACAGGAGCACAAAAGTTGTTTGCTCACCCGCCAGAGTGGAATCACCAAAAGTCACCTACCCTTGTGACTGAACAGTGTTAGCAGTAAATACGCGATGAATACAGTGAGTGCTGCAAAACGTGAGTTCGCGAAATTGTCGGTGGAGTGATGATTCGCGATGCAGTGCGCCAAACGCCACTATTGACAAGACTGCAACAAACCTCAAAGGCAAGCAGAAGTCGTTCCACGATTCGCAAGTTCAACCCTCAGTACTACGAGAAGATGGATTGGCTCTACGGATGTGAGGTAAGCAATAAACTTTTCTGTTTCCCTTGTCTTCTTTGCTGCAATAATACTAACGAAGCTTGGCTTAAAGGTGGAAATGGGCTTTCACGTCCAAGCTGGTTCTTGCTGGGCAGATAAGAATTTCAAATATTCACGTGCCTATTTGTGAACTTCTTTTAAAGGTAGGATTGTGTCGTTTGTTTCACGATTTGAAGCCGAGAAAGCGGACAAGATGGATCTTCTTTGCATATTGGTAATTGCAATTTGTATTTGGCAGAGAAAAGCAAATTTCTGTCTAACGTTCCCTTTGTGATTGTCCATTATGGTCTCAATGCACCCCTGGGGTTTCAGGGCAGGAGCTGTCACTGCTGCAATTATTAGCCATTTTCATGATTCTTTTTTGGTTTGATCCCAATCCGACTCTAGCTGTTTACGGGAACCATAGTGCCAGGACTTCAATGATCCTATGGAGCTTGGCGACATAATGGAGTGTGCTAGGCCTCCCTCCCTCCAGCTCCCATAGTGCTTGGGCTGGGCTAGGTGGAGCAAAGAGTGATTACTCGCGATGCTGGGTGCCAATGCCAGTATTGACAGGACTGCATCAAACCTCAAAGGCAAGCAGAAATTGTTCCACGATTCACAAGTTCAACCCTCAGTACTACGAAAAGGTAGATTGGCTCTGTGGATGTGAGCTATGTAATAAACTTTTCTGCTTCCCTTGTCTTCTTTGCTGCAATAATAGGAATGGAGCTTGGGTTAAAGATGAAATTGGGCTTTCACGATGGTTCTTGCTTGGCAGATATGAATTTCAACTGTTGCAAAACACGGTGTCGACAATCATTTCAAAATTTTCATTTTTTAAAGGTATTTACATGTCTATTTGTGAACTTATTGTACAGGTAGGTTGAATCGTTTGTTACAAGATGGCTAGGTAATAAAGTCCATTTCAGATGGGTAGGCAACCAACTCGTACTGCTCACCCAAATTAACATAGCTGGAACTTAAAACTGATAACTCGATTTTACATTATCTCGCTTGATATACGAAACAACAATAATGTACTGTACAGTGTACATACTGCAAGATATTCCAGTGGACGTTCCTCCTAAAAAAGTTCGTGAGGAGGTTCTGAGGATCACGTCCAGCATCTGCCCATCACTCCCGACCAAAACAAGTTTCCTGGCTTCTAAATTTAAACGTGGGAACTCCTTCCCGCGGTCAGCCCTAGGCCTGTCCTTGGCATAATTTCTTCAGGTTGCGTGCCGATCTTGCCATACTTGGTTTTCAATCACTTCCCACTGCCCGAGGGACGGGATGCCCCAATCTCCTGGTCCCATCTCTTATCTTCTTACAGTTAACACCGCGATTAACATCCTCCCGGTCGTGAATACAATTTGTAAAAACGTTCACAAATCCTATTGTTAAAAAAATATATAAATTGAAATGAAATCTTATGAAGGCTTCTTCCTCACTGTTACAGAGTTACATAGAATTTGAGAATGTCGACTTTCCAAATTCAGCATTTCAACTAGCTGAAGTATCTGTCGGAATATTTTTCTGCAGTAAAATGAAATTGGGATCTACATACTATCGTAAAACTATATCCAGGATCGAACTCTAAGTTCAAATCGTTTAATTGGTTAGATACAATGTTTACTAACTTCTTCGCAGATCCTCATCTCTAATACTTAGTTTCATTCATTAGTAATCTAGACCGAGTTCCAAGTACTTTGATCTGCTTAGTAAGCTCCGAGGCTTTTGCCTTACTTATTTTTATAACCATCGATATTGAGGGCCTAGATGGTGTCCCGTTTTGACTGGAGTAATCATAGCAAGAAGTAGTTCTTCTTAAAATAAGTAGGGTCAGGTAGGGTACACATAAACATGTGGTATGTGGAAACAAGGAGCATTACCACTCCTGTGGTAGATTGTGGAACTACGAGTGAATTGCCAGTAATCCACATTAATGCAGCCTCGATGAGAATAGCTGATCATCAGTCTTCAGGCAAGTGTTCACAGCCTTGTGATAAAAGTTTAAAACAGCTTTTGAAAGCAGCAATTAAGCGAATTTTGGTTAGGTTTTGGTTAGATTTTGATTGGAGCAGTCATTTCTAGTGAGCAAATGAATACTTACCCCATACATTTTGGCCCTCTGAGGAATAGTTTTCGTGCGTTTCCATAGGTTATGAACCATATTTATTGTACATTCGTACTGAAAGTACTACGCTTATTTGTCTTCAGATACCTGGACAAAATGAGAAGAGACCGTTCTCCTATTATTCACAGGACGACTAAGTCTTGAAGGGAGGATTTTGTGGTTTAAGCTTAACCATTCATTACTATTGATTAATTGTTTATGGAGTTCAATTTGTTTTTGGTTTTAGAACGATGATACTGTCAGTAGGATATAATTCGTCTCGCCACCTCAACGAAGTGTGTCCAAGGGGTGTGATTAAAATTTCAAGATTACTACCGTTAGTGGGCGAAAGAGCTTTTGCTTTTCATTCCCTGATCAGAAATCAAGAAGATCGCAAAATAATTCTTATTTATTTCACTTCATTTATTGGGTTTGCATACGTAACAGAATAATTCATATGAGGATAATTGGTCTCAAATTATTGTTTGTACAGGGAGTTCATGTTGCCATGTATCCAGGATTGTAGAGGTACCTAATGTGCCATTTGATGTTGAAGTCGGTCAGGTCGGTCGGTCGGTCGGTTGGTGTTGATTTGTGTGGTCGTCATGCTCTTTAACGATGGAATGTTCAGAAATACATGTTTCATTTTTCCCTAGAATTACTGCTTCACGTGTATGAGAAGCTGCCGATTATTGCACAAAGTTTCATTATTTCTGTATTAGAATAACCATTCTTCGTAAATCACTGATCTACGTATACTAGGGCCCCTAGTCTAGGGGTAGTCAGTGGTTCATGTTATAAGCTAGGCGCCTCCAAATCTTGTTCGATTGGGAAAGAAATTAGCAACAAGGTCCTTCAGCTAATCACTGATCTCCATACCTGTAATTCGCCGCTAGATGTCTAAGGACAGTAGGATGACTTCGTCTTAAATATAACTCCGTGATCATCAGCCCTTACTAGTCCCTTTGTACGAAACAGAAACTCACGAAGCTCTGTACCTCAGACCATGGTTCGTTGTATATCCTTTAGCTTCAAGTCGGAAAGCCCTCGATTTACTTCAAATCATACCATTACTATTCAAAGTTTAGCTTTCTAGGTTGATAAATTGAGAAAACTCAATTTCAAGAAGAACCCTTGAAAAAAATGCCATAATCAGTTGATAATTATATCAACCGATGCGATCTTCACATGATACTAGGAGATTTTTCCTATGTTCAAGCACGTTCACACCCACATTCGTGTTTACCTTCTTTTTTTCTGTAGAAGTTCTTAATATTGCCATTACATGTTTTTTTTTTGGAGGAACCTCTACGGCAGAACATTAGTGGCAAAACGGAATGATTTGGAAGAATGAATTCATTTGCTTAGTGAAATCATTGAAAAGCAGATACAACCTTTGTTTTTGTTGTAGTTCGTTAATTGATCCATTACAGCACTCCTGTTAATTTTGTGGATAGGGGTAAACGCCTTCATAAAATTGGTTGAGTGCAGTTAATATCCAGAAATCTTGTAATTATTCCGAACAGGGTGTTGGGTTATTAGGTCTCGTCGGACGAATTATTATTGGATAGGGGAGAGAAGTAATAATCTGAAGAACATGTGACCCCATGATGTGTCTGGAAGAGATGACTAGGTCGTTGAAGGGTCCCTCCGACCGAGGCCATCGGCATAAAGGCCAGTAGTCCTATGAAATGCACAAATTATGACGTACGAAAAGAGCAAGTTCGAAAGAGTGTTACACTTGCCCCTGAAAAACGATGATTACAATAAATTAGTCATTTTTCAACGAAAAAATCACGTATTACATTTACGTTTCAAATAGTGATGTAGTTTAATTAAGGATTTTGAAATACAGTTGGAGCAGTGGACTGAGGCCCATTGTGGTGGCCAGTCAGACTATATGGTTCTTTATTTGATGCATAGAGAAAATAAGTGAAATTTACTCTTTAATATATTTTTTCAATTTTACATGGATTTAATTGAAATCTGATAATGGTCAACTAAAATCAAATTACCACTCAAATTTGCACATGATATGCTATAAGAAACTGTAAATACTTGATTATGGGTTTACTACAAGTAAAGATCGAAATTTGTTTGTGGTCACACTGAATCTGAATTTATCTTAGTTAATATTAAGAATTAATTGAAATGCTGTTGAAAGTATGATTTTTTAGTTTATTATTTTTCAACTTTGGTAACATTGAAGATTTAGATGTGTGTGTGAACATGTTGCTGATTCTATACGTAACTGCCTACGTGCTGGGAACGCACAAATTCCATAACACGTCCTGAGTATCGGCAGTGGGCAACCAATTTGTTCCTTCCATCTTTTCCAAACTGCTCGCGCTTATCTTTTTCACGGTCAACATGGAAGTTACCATAGGGCGTCAAAATTGACCATGTCAATAGGTAGTTCTTCTCAAATATTTTCTATAATTCTGGGGAGAAAAACTCTGAATGTAATATACTTTATTAATCCAATACAGATTATTTTGTTCGAAATGCAAATTTGACGTGTTTGTAATGCTAGAAAATCTTTTCCATTTGTCCTTCTTCTCAGGAGAAGAAATAAAATTAAAATCGGAATTGAAATTTAAACTATCCTGGAAAAGGAAAGTCACAATTCCACCGCCAGCAGCGAGAAATGACGTGGTGGTAGAATTGGTTGAAACTGAGCAATTGAGAGATGTGATGGATAACGATAACTCCTTTTCTCGTTCCTCGAAACCGCTGTGCTTGGGCATGAACCTGAAGTTATTAGTTTCAGGGATATCCTCTGGGTGTTGCAAGCGTTTCGTCTTAACCCTTGAAAGGGTCCTTTGCATCACCTCCTTCTTATATGGTAGCAGAGCCACAAACCACGCTGCCTCTATGATTGACCTACCCGACGTCCTTTCTCTCGCACTGCCCCATAAGCAAAATACGTTTAAAATATTACCTAAAAATTACTATGTACCCCTTCCCATCCTATTGCGAGCCTTTTACCCCCGTTCAGCCCTCCTCCACCTACCCGGGTGATAGATGTAGATGGTTCCCTCTTCCGCTTCCTTGATAATGCTTCGCTTGAGCATTAACATGGAGCAAAAATTACTTACTTATTTTCCGGTCACTCCTCAGGAGGAGCATAGGGCTCAGACGAAATTCCAGTCCCTCTCAATTCCTGGCCAGAGCTGATCTGATGCCACGACCTTCCAGCTCTTCGTGCCTCTGCCTCAACTGATCTTCTCCATGTCGTTCTAGGTCGAGCCCGTCTTCGAAATCCTGGCCGCTTCCACTTATGAAGTTGCCTATTACGTAGTTGCGTTACATCTGAAAACAAAACTGATTACAGAAACCTACACGAATATCAGCTGGAGAAAATACGATTATCCTTTGAGGGTAGCAGGCATTTTCCTTCTTATGTGTCAGCAGACCTGGTTATGGAATGACGTCTAATATTGACGTCTGGACAAATCTTTCACTCGCTCTGCCCTCATACCTTTTAACAATTAACCCTGCTTCGCCTACTGCAAGTCTTTTCCTTCGATTCAGCAACCTCCCCCCCCCATATCACCAGTACTTTGAAAGCCTTCCAACTGCGCCTCCATGCTCTATAGTATTCCCTTTTCATACCGTAAAACTTACACGTGAGGACCGATTTGAAATAATCTTCGCCACATTACTGCTTCAGCAACCTTCAGCTCCTACTAAACAAGTAGTAGGGACATGAGATCTTCGTATTCCTTCGCAGGCCTGTGAAGCGAAGGCCTCGCCCTGGGCCCACCCTCCCACATCAGTTATCGTCCCGACTAAAGAGATCATTGTGCCATTAAACCCCGGGGGCCTTCCGAGACCTCCGTCACCCCAGATCACCCCCTGTGATTATCACGTCCCCGTCTGCTGAGTCAGACGGAACAGACGCATCTGACGCTACCGGGGATCACTCCCACTTCCCGCTTGTAAATAGGACCCCGCTTACCGACTCCTCTTATGCCGTCACATTACACCGCAACGGGGGTATTTAACTAATAATCCAGTGGTTAGGTCCATTACGAGTATTAGAGACAGTTGTTGAATTATCATGCCGATATGATATGATCAGAGAAAACAACGAAAATGACATGAAAGCTGTTACAAAACAAGTGATCCAAGAAAACGGAAGTTAATAAAGACGATGTCTGTTTCTTTGAAATAACGAGTTACATTAATGTTGTTATTTAAAAACTCTCTAAACCAAAATTAGATTATTCTACACGAAATCATTAAAATTCGGAACCCTCTTCAACCATGGGATGGAAAATACTCATGCTTAATATCCTTGGTACAATTTCAGAAATCTTTATTCTTCAATTGTTTAAAAATTGCAATTGTCATGGCATAATTGGTTTTATGTCAGAGTTATATCTGTAGTTATACTATTGCCCATACAGGAGCGACCCCGGACCGCAGGGACGAAAACCCCTTCCCTGCCATCAGGTGGCAATGCCACCTACACTCGGCCGACTATCCCTCATTAGAAGCAGTAAAGCCCCTTTCAATCTCCCCCTCTTAACGCAAGACGTTTTAGTTGTTTTTGTTGAAAAATGTAATTTTTTGTGAGATTCAAAATGTTCTCGTCGTTCTGAGGAAAACAAGTCTAAATTTCACATCAATCGGTTCAGGAACACCTTATCAAACAAGTGTGTGGTCGTATTGCAAGAGTGTAATAAAGTGCAAAAAACGCTACAAATTTGATTACACATGGGTTTATTATTCTTGTGTCGAATTTTATTACACTTAAACTCAAGTTTCTTTGATCCAACCCTGTCAGATGGGATAGGGCTTGAAAAAGTACGGAAATAATGTGATTTTGCACCATTTTACCCCATGAAAATGGATTTCCTCGCTCTGGGTCAATCGCACAATCTTGGGACTCACTCCAATTGCTTCAGCGTCCAAAATTACATGGAACACGATACTCCACATGCCTACATGGGAAAAAACCCATTTTTGTTTGAGTTTGACAAAAACCGCCATTGGGTATTTTTACATAACGTCTAGGTATGTTTTTCCAGTTCAAATTTATACTCGTTGTGTCCCTTTTTTCATGTACATCACGATTCTGGTGATGTCATGATCGAATTAACTATTAAATCACATTTGGATTGCATAAGACGCGTAAGTACCGCACCGTAATTAGGGTCCGATGCGAGCTGTCAGGTCCCTGGAGACTCGGATTCGGGCGGCGTTGCCAGACCCAAAGGTTTTCAGAAAACCGCAGGGTCGCTCCTACGTGGGCAAGAGTTTAGTGCAGACCACGTGAGGAGGTGTTAGCCCAAGATTGTCCTTTTGTTGTAAGTTTTTCACGACACATAATTTCATGACAGCAAATCTTGATTACGTTTCCTCTTCAGTCATCGCTAGTGTCGATCTCTCGAAGCGTTGTTTATTAGTCGAGGCAGCAGAGGATTGGTATCAGCGGACATGGAAAAATAGAGAGATTGATAGGAATTCTTAATGACTTTAGCCGACGTGAGGATGCCGAGTTCCATGTGGAGAGTGATATTTCTCACATAAACTTTAGAGCTGACATGATGATCCGGAAGACCCGATTTTGTATGATCGCCAATTCAGATCACCCAAAATCGGGCCTTCTGAAGCCTGGTTTGCTGACTTTATATCGGAAGCTGCCGCTTTCAATCCCAGATGCTGTAAGAGTATGCCCAAATTGGTTTTATGAGAGACGTACGTGGCAGTTGTTTGGTAAATAATGGAAGGATTGAACTTTTGTCTGAGCGTTTGAATAAAACTTCTAATTTGAAAAAAAAAAAATGTTTGAACAAATTTAAATAAGTCATTACAACTAGGAGATCATCTCCTACAGGACTGACTACATTCAGTCATGGGACCCTCGCGAACGTTATATTGAGGTCGTAATTATTGAACCACTAGCAGAGTGTCTGTCCAGTTTTTTAAAAGGCCGTTTGAGAGAAATAATGCAGTTGGGCAACATGTTTTTGTAAAAAATTGAGCGCGGTAAAATTTTATGCAATGCTTCAGGCCTGCGAACCCAAAAACATTTAATTCAGGAATGCCTAGAAAAATGATACCGATAATGAACTAAAAAAACGTCTGCCAAGTGGGTGTGGCACATAGCTTCCTCGTATCCATAACATGACTGTATAGATCATTGAAAATTATTATTGACTAAAGAACTTCGTTCAATTAGGCGAAGTAAATATTGAATTAGGGTAAATTTATTGTTATGCAGGAGCATAACTTGAGAAAATAAAGGTAGGCATGTTCAACTATTGAACAAACTATAAAATATACCTAATAAGTCCGAACAATCCCTGAAAATTTCATCGAAATCGGACAATAACTCCCAGAGTTATGCGCGTAACAAGGATTTCACGCTTGCGCATGCGCAGAGGCTACTATTGATCCGGGTGTCATGAAACTCATAGGGGACCATCTACACATCAAACCGAACAATCCCTGAAAATTTCATCGAAATCGGTCAAGAACTCCCAAAGTTATGCGCGTAACAAGGATTTCACGTTTGCGCATGCGCAAAGACTACTATTGGTCCGGGGTTCATGAAACCTATAGGGGACCATCTACACCCAACCCGCACAATCCCTGAAAATTTCATCAAAATCGGACAATAACTTCGTGTAGTTTTGCCCGTAACAAGGATTTGCTGACAGACAGACAGACACACAGACAGACACGGAACCAAAATTGTTCAAAAAGGTCTAAAACGCAAAATGCGAGTGGATTTTTTGATTTTGGAGACAAAAAAATGTTCACATTCCGAAAGTGAAAACAATGCTTCCGCTACCTTAGTAGACTCGGAAGCAATACTTGCGGTTCGTATGTTGTCTGCAGTGCAGGTGGGTTCCAAAATACGGGAATCTACTCTTTACATCGAAGAAGCCAAAAAATATTTTTCAACAATTATTGTCGACAACGTACTGTCGTAGCATCAAATCAGGTTGCTCTGAAAGTCGTCTCTGATCACCAAGTCAAAAGTTATCCATACCAAACATTATGGTTCACAAGCCTGAGCTATTTGTTATTGCAAGTTTTTGAACTGTGTCGATATTGTCTTAAGGTCGTGTTCAGTTTCGAGAGAACAATCCCATTGAAGGCACATTATTTATAACCTGACCCGGCTGCTTTATTCAGCTTACTCTAAACGTTAGGTGGATTTTCCAACCTGGGATGTACAAGAAAAAAACCTACCTACCTACCATCAAATAGGCGCACATTCTTGCTTTGTTGTTTGACGCGAGAGATTTAGCTGTGTACACAACGATCCAGCCGTTCATTCGTTCCGAGTGGCGAGCCTAAATAAGGTTTCAAACGGACTTCGCAAAACGAATAAACATCCAGTTTTATGTTTTCCGAGACTTTTTTACGTTTCGGGATTGCAGACGTTCTCTAATTTGGTCAGTTCAAAGAAAATCCTTGATTACTACAAGAGGTATCTACTTGTATATTTGAAAATTTAAGTAGGTTGGTAGTTTCCGATCTTAGCTTTTCCATACCAATCTACACTGGTATCAATGATCGATTTTTTTTCTGTTCTTCTGCTCTTTGCTGATTACAAGATAATTTTTATCATAATCTACCCAAATTCCTGCTCGAAAATCAAACTAAATTCACATTTCTACGATCAGAAGGAAATATGTGTCTCTAAATTTATATGAATTAAATATGGCTGCGTCTGTTGAAGAGAGTTATTGTCCTCTTGAACGATGATATCCAGTTCTGTTTTGCGGTTTGTCTAGTAAATCCAGGAGCAAATCCCTAATGTTTCGAATTATCTGTTGTAAAATGTCTACCGAATTTGTTGATGATGAGGTTAAAACATTGTAATCCAAATCTGCAATAAAAAAATGTTCTACCGTACAAGATTTCTCCCAAACGGCTGGAGCAAAACATCTGAAAATTGGTCCGACAACGCCCCAATTTTTTAAAATGATTTAAGGGTTGTCCCTAAAAACCTAAACATTGCCTAAATATGGACTTGAACTTTCCATGAGGAATCTAGGTCCCGATTGTATTGTCAACATTTGCGTTTTTTGCATTATGTTCCAACCTACAGGATAAAACGTGGACTAGAAGTTCGATGGCTAAAAACAAATATGCCGATTTCGCTCTCGATTCAAAAAAATCCGGTCATGCATTTTTTGGTTTATTATTCAATAATAAACCATTGTAATCGCTCTGGAAAAAAAATGTTAACCCCCCTGAAAATTTCATGGTTTACGTTTCAAAGGGTGTAGAATGAATCTGCAATAAAAATTTTACGTCCGTCCGCCGTACGCCGTACGCACGATATCTCCGAAACGGCTGGAGCAAAAAATCTGAAATTTTCAGGAAAAATCCATCTTGTCCCGACGACGCCCCAATTCTTGAGCCAGCTCTCTCACTGAATTTAAAATGCCCTTTAAGGGCTGTAAAGGTTTTGTAAAATCCCTAAAAACCTCAAAACAAGTCGAATCGGCCTAAATATTTACCTATTTGAAGAACATACCATGAGGAATCGAATGAGCCCTTCCCCACGTCCGAGGTCAAACCATTCCCGATGTATGGCCCGATTTATGGTGTCAACATTTGCGTTTTTTGATTTATTATTGTTTGTTTGTAACCTAGGGATGCCGATAGCGTCGAGTTGTAGTGAATGTGGTTACTGGAGTGATAGCCGATGTGGATACTTGTAGTTATAGGCGATACGCGGATACATAGGCTGAAGCAAAAAAGCATATTTGTGTGCCTCTTGAAATTCAATAATCGCTCTGTCACCTGTGAAACATGCACACTCCAGAGCTTAGTAGATATAAATTCAAATCATGAACGCTATAAATAATATTGAACGATATAAATTCAAATAATAAACCCCAGTGAAAAAATTTGCAGCGTTTTTGTTCATGGACTCCACACGATTACGTCATCATTGGATATAATTGTTTCTCTCCTCCCTTCGTATCATCTTAACCACTCCACCCTTGTCTTAAAAAAGGTTTAACTTGGATCTGAAAAGGTAACACCAGGACTTGGAACTGAAGTCAGTTTGTGAGAGAAAATTGCCTCCGAAGTGAATTAAGTGTTTTCAAGAACGGCGAAATAATTAGATGTCCTTAGTTCAATCTCTACTGCTGTCGGAAGCGTCTCAAGTTCGAACCCGTTGTTGGCAAATCTCTACTAGCGACCAGAGCCTGACGTGAGCTCAGAGACGCAGGCGTTGGAGAGCTGAGTATTCGTTGTACTTACCTGGGCTTGTATCTGACTTTGAATACCTTTTTTCGGTTCTTAGTGAATGTTTGCCCACTCCCCAGCTTGTCTGTTGAGGTGGATATGTACTTTTCAGACTTGTTTGGTTCTCATGGATTCTTCCAGACCAGACAGGGAATCAGTTATTGAAACTTGTGTTAGTAGGAGGTGTAACTTTTCTGTGTTGGACTTCTGAATGTGATTAAGTGATTACATGCTTCAGCGGTAGATGCTAGTGGTATCGGTTCTCTCGATAACACCAATTGCCTTGAGGGCAACAAAAGATTCGCAGCTATTCCGCAGAACGGAATGCAAATAGTGCCAAGTGGAAACCCGACCTTGAAGTACTCTACAAATCCCGATGCTCCTGATTATCTCAGATGCCCTTTGTGAAGGCGAGATCACCTTCGTCGTAAATGTCGCACGCAAACAACGCTTCGCGAACCACATGAAGAGAAATTATTACGTCCTTACTCCATTAAGAGATGAGGCCGTGTGCGTAAACCTTGGTTTCAAACAAATAGACCGGCCTATGAGGCTCGTTGGAACATCATCGCCAATTATCTTCCGAGCCAAGAGAAATTAGTTTTGACGGGTGTCAGACGGGATGATTCAATGAGATGAGCCCCGGCAGCACTCGAGGTCGGGGAAGTAAACGGAATATTATCAATTGCATCACTGAAGGGAAGATCGAAAATAAGGTCGTCTGAGGCTCTAATCGAAACATCACGACCGATTTTCTGATGATTGCAGCTCGCTTGTTTTTTACAAAGAATTGAACGTCAAGGCCTTTGATGGATCAGGAAATATTCGGTTTCATCCTGCTAATGCTGAAGGTTTGCAAGCCTACTCATGCACTGATTGTAGTTTGTGTGAGGAACAATGAGTTATAACAGTGAAATCGATATAAGGTTTTTCTAGGTTACCTCTTGGGTTCCTACACCTCTACCCTCTTATTTGGATTCAGCAGCTTTGAAGTATCCAGGCAAACAGTACTCTTCAATCATATTACCGGTTGGTATAGCTCTAGAAACCAGATAGATGCAAGGGTTTAGGAAGCTACTTAGGATCGCTTTCATAGAAGAAACGTGAACTCCTGCAGTGGGAACCAATATCAACGTTCGATGAAGTTTGGGTTTCACCAAGTTGAACCGAGTTCCTGGGAACACGTTTTTGCCCGAGTGAGATCAATGTAAATCACTGTTGAGCCACCATTGATCCGTGCTTGAACGTCGGTTGTGAAGGCATTGGATTGACTGTTAAGGTGATTCCGAGGGATTGCAAGGGAAGTTTTTGATGTATTTCGTCATACATCATACAGTTGTTCGTTTTTCGTCGACGGTTTATCGTTGTTTGTTTGTTCGTTCGGGTGAAAAGTTTCTTCCCACTTGATGATTTTGTCAAGCCAGGAATTTCTCGCATCAAGGCATGGCTGAAGATTCGTTATTGCTCTAACGCCTGCTAAAGCTCCCATGTTTATGGCAGTATAATTAACTTCAGTTTTGGAGGAAGTACCTACTCTAATACTAAGGTTTGGTACCGTCTCCCGTCATCACACTCCTTTATTGCTATAGAGGATCTTTCTCTACGTCGATCCAGAGACCGTTCATTCCTCAAGAGGAGTGGCCTAGCATCAGTGGCCTCTAAATAGTACCGCTGGCGGAGGGAGAACCTAGCTACAGTCTCACAGACTTGTTTACAACGTCAACTGCTTGTCCCCTGTTGAGTTTGGATTCCGCGGTCAGTGATTTCCTACCGAGGTGTGTGCAGATTTTGGAAAAGGTTCCATGAGGTTGGTGACTGGATGGGTTGAGTCCTATTTCTTGGACTTCAGCATTTGGGGTTACATAGTTTATCCAAAAGAGTGCCTGAAGATCTTCTGAAATGTTTTGAATAATCTCAAATGATGTAGAATGCAATCTTCTCAAAACGATTTACGAGCCAGAAATGCGGGAGGACATGTTCGCGGGGCATCCGATGTCTTCAAAAAGTTAGTCTACATGTATTGCGAGTGTTTCGCTCTAATTTCTATCGGATAGAAAACTGGTGGGATTGTGTTGCAAATGACACGAGATGATTACACTGTTTTTAAAAATTGCTTGAATGGACCACTAGGAACTTGAGGAAATGATGCTGGTAGATTTTACGGCAACGCGTGGGCAGAGTGGTCATAATTAGTGTGTATAAAAACCCGTAGGGCACCATCTAAAGAGTAATTCGCAAATTATTTGAAAATTTCCTTTTTTCCCCGACTACCCAGAAAATTTGATCGAACCTTAAGGCCGAGAAAACGCATGTTTGTTGGATTTTACATTTGTGCTGACTTATGTCTTGATTTCTAAACAATAAAATCATAGCCATTTGCAGCATGACTCGCACATCCACTAAGAATTTAATCAAAAACGGATTAAACCTGTAGCAATTGTTACTTTTTTTTAATGGCTTCGGCCTTTATTAAAACCTTACACCAGCAATTAACAATTAATAAAATTCAATTAGTAAAACTTGTTAGAAATGAAGTAAAATAATAAATTTTCCGATTCGATTTAGGAAACTAAAAGTAACACTGTACACTGCTTTTTTCTGGCTCAAAATAATTGTGTTGAGCGAGAATGGCTGTGGCAATTCACGTTGAAGAATTTCGAGAAGAGGTTTTCTTTCTTCCGTAAGCGACGGACACATCAGCAGTATGTTTAGGATAGTTTCTTCAAAAATGGTGGAATAGCTGTCGACTCCGCACCAATCACAAAAGCAAGTAAGCTTTTGTGATAGAAGTACCACAGCGTATCCTGGAGAAGCACTTGATGAACCTCTTGGAAATGAATGGGAAGCTTGAAAACCATGGCTGCTTTGGTGGGATAGGGAACATTGATATATAATCTTTACCAGCATAGTATGTTGAGTAGGTAGCATTCCATTGTTTTACTGAAAGTTGTTTAAAATAGCTTTTCAAGTCCGAGGGTGGGAAGAGGGGTTCAACTGTTTCTTCATCGTTGTTGATCGCAATTTTGGCCAACTGGTCAACTTTTTCATTTACTTTTGTTACTTATTACAAGGTTCTGCGGAAATAACGACAGACAGACTCACAGACACGAAACGAAAGTTGTTCAGATTGGTCTAAAACGTTAAATGCGAATGGAAATATTGATCTTGAAAACTCCCCCAAAAGTGTAGACAATGCTTAAATAGGTACAGTCGGATGCACTAAGCCTGACAGCTAAAAGTTGAAGTATCAACTGGGGGAACAGGTTCAAGTAACATCGAAGATAAATTTATTTTAAATCCATATCCATCAAATAACACGGTATGTTTATCCGTATGAATGATGTATAATTTGAAAAAATATAACCCCAACATAACCTACTACCGAGATGTAAAAGCTTATTTATTTATAATTACACGGGCACCCCCAATTTACATTCAGTATAGTAATTTACAAAATGAATTGTGTCAAAATACAAATATACAGGGTGGCCAAAGTTTAATGGACCAGGCATTTATCTCCGTAATTTCCGAGCCTAAAAAAAAAATTTAAAATGGCAACTTCACTAATTTTTAACAAGGAATTCAAATATTACAATTTCACGCGTTGCGCACGCGCAAAAATGCGCGATTTGCGCATCAACTTTGTTATTTCAAATGGGAACCCCCATTTTTTATTGCAGATTCGGATTCTACGCAGAATTTTATGAAAATTTAACCCCTCAAACAATCTTTTATTATTGCATGTAATCGGTTCAGCGAGCACGCAAAGTTACACAACCCCAATATTGTGGATGATGGTGAACTGTAAAGTGTTGCATATGAATTTCCATCGTTTTTCAACACTGATTCACGTAATGCTATCCGTTTTTTGATTTGACTTGAATTTTAGCGGAACAAAGACCATGATTTGTTTATTTAGAGTCCATATTTCATTTTAGGCGCCTGTTTTCAGATTGTTACGGGGATTAAATCTCAATCTTGTTGAAAAATGTAAGAATAGTAGATTGAAACCTTCTTCAGTGATCAAGTGAAAAATCATCTTAATTTGAGAGCCAAAAGTCGTCATATTATTATTTTTTACGCGAAATAAACAAATTTTGGTCATTATTCCGCAAAAATTGAGTCAAATCAAAAAACGGATAGCATCACGTGAATCAGCGTTGAAAAAACAATGGAAATTCATGTGCAACACTTTACAGTTCACCATCATTCACTATTTGACAATTTTGGGGTTGCGCAACTTTGCGTGTTTGCTGAACCGGTTACACGCAATAAAAAAAATTGTTTGAGGGGTCAAATTTTCATAAAATTCTGCGTAGAATCCGAATCTGCAATGAAAAATGGGGGTTCCTATTTGAAATAACGAAGTTGATGAGCAAATCGCGCATTTTTGCGCGTGCGCAACGCGTGAAATTGTAATATTTGAATTCCTCGTTAAAAATTAATGAAGTTGCCATTTGAAATTTTTTTTTTAGGATCGGAAATTACGGAGATAAATGTCTGGTCCATTAAATTGTGGCCACCCTGTATATGTTGATAGGTCAGGGTGGGGGTGAAATACAATTAAATGAAAGATATGGGGGAAGACGAAATGAGGGACTTCAGAATTGATAAGGGGGTGGAAAAAAAATCAAAATGGGGTTTCATAGCCAGAAATAACTTTGCGCTGCGGGGTAATCGGTGAAGGGGACGATGACGGTCATAGCTCTCTTAAAATATAGGTAAATCGGTTGGTGGGTGAATCCTACGAAATGAGCAGGTGAGCGTCGGATTTGACTTGAAGAAGCCACACGTGAACACACTTCAGAAGGCTCCGGAAGACGGAATTAAAGAGAAAGAGCACGTAGGTAGTTGTAGTACGTTGAAACGGGACAAAGGAGCACAAAGAGATGATTTGCTCCCCCGTGTGCGGTTCTGTGGTGAGTCCGTCAACCAGATGATGAGCTCCCCTTCGTCCTCGTGGCCCCTCCATCCACAACCTTCGACTTCCTCGACGCCGCGCGGCCAAAACAATCCCACGGCTATTCCGACTGCGTGCGATGCACTCGGGAGATGCGTGAGTGGATAACCACCGAGAGGCCGGCAATCTTGCGTTCTATTTGCGAATTTTCGAGGAAAATGAACCTATTGCAATCTCTCCAAAGATAAAATTTCTTCATCTTTCCACCATTTTCTTCTTGGTAATCCTTTTCGAAGGTTTCTCAAACGAATCCCATATTTCAACAACATAGATTTATAATTGTCAATAACAAAAATTCCTAATCATCAAAACCAAAAATAACCCCTCCTCAAAATGAGTTATTTAACATATCAAAATACGCAGAAACCAAAAATTAAATACTTTTTAAAATCCGCCCTTCTGCCGTTCAGAGCCTTTTTAGAAACCACAGGATCAAAGTTAGACTTGGGTCAATAATTACAAATTGGTCTAGTTAGGACTGAATTCCAGTCATCAGATCTTTCAATCCTAAAGGGTGAAACCAAGGGAGTAAAATATTGCAAAATCAGAATGTCGATAACTTTCGAAATAACATCAATGTTTCTGATATTCTTTATTGCGCCGCGGGCGCCAATGGAAAAACGCTGCAAATTCTTTCACTGGGGTTTATTATTCAATTGGCTTGCGTTCATTATTTGAATTTCTACTAAGCTTCGGAGTGTCCTTGTTTCACAAGTGATAGAGCGATTATTGAATTTCAGGAGGCACACAAATAGGATCAATCCAAATAGGTATTTTGGTTGAGAACGGATTTACGTGCTCTATGTATATCTCATGAAATTCAATAATCGCTCTATCACCTGTGAAACAGGGACACTCCAAAGCTTAGTAGAAATTCAAATCATGAACGCAAGCCAATTGAATAATAAACCCCAGTAAAAGAATTTGCAGCGGTTTTTTATGGTTATCAGAATGCTTCAACCCGTGTATCGGCTACAAAGCCTTTTAGGAGTTCACTCCAGTATCCACATTACTGCCGGACCAACATGGATTTTTCCTGAAAATTTCAGCTTTTTTGCTTCAGCCGTTTAGGAGAAATAGTGCGTACGGCGGACGGACGGAAAAATTTTTATTGCAGATTTGGATTCCACACCCTTTGAAACGTAAACCATAAAATTTTCAGGGGGGGGGGTTAAAATTTTTTTTTTCAAGAGCGATTACAATGGTTTATTATTGAATAATGAACCAAAAATTAGGCTACCTCCGAAACCTGAATGAACACAGAACACTGATTTACGTAGAAGGGTTATTTATTTGAACCTTTGCGCAATAACTTGCTGCCTATTTTCCTTCCGAGTCTGCCTTCAGGTTATGGAACTTTTATTTTCTTGCTCTCTGTGGATGACTAAATCTTTACTAATCAAATAATTCACCTCAGGTTTGATAGGTAATTATGAGAGCACCAAACGCAGAACAGGAGGATGAAAGTGTCACTTAATGCGAGTAGGCAGAAAGGTGAAATAAATTGTAAAATATAAATTCATTAAAGAAATTTTGTCATTAGCTATAGCTTTATCGTAATTGCACAACGAAAACATATGTTTTGTCTGCTGCTTGATTATTTTCCTAGCATCCGTATTCCTGAGTGATAATAGTTATTAGTGTTTTTAATAACCAGGAAAAGTTGTGGAAACCTTGCTACGAAGAAAAAGGATTTGAAAGAGACTTCCATGCGGCTCATAGATTGCCTAAGGCAGGTCAGGTCCATCTTAAGTCTACATCTACACGACCGTTCGCCGCTGTGGCCTATTTTCTGTTGCGTCGATAATGTGCGTTGTTCAAGTCCGCATAGCTTCTTTGGTGACTGACGACAGAACTGGTCACTTCTTGCTGAATATTTTTCGAGAAAGCCGCCCATCCCCCTACGAATCCTGAAGAAACGCCCGTGTTATGTGTATTGGGTTGCGTGCCTGCAAGGGCGAGCGTAACCAATTACGGGGCAAGTGTAATCAGTCTATAAATATTGCCTTGTAGGGGTCAACCAACGGGGTCCGCGGAATGCGGACCATTCCTTCCAAGGACGGGCCCGGTTAAGTGCGTAATGGCGTCTTCATTCCTTGAACGTCCCGCGGGTTCATCCTCGCCTATAAGTGCCTTCACCTTCCTCCCTTTTATATTGTAACATCGCCTTGGTGCTCAGGGTTTGTTGAACTTGTCAACACTTCCTCCGGAGGAACCTTCCCTCTCATCCGCAGGGCTTGAAACAGGGAAACCTGCTTCTCCACAAGGCACACGAGTCTTCAAGAACAGATTTCGCATTGCAGGGGCAGATTTCCCATGACAAATCTTGTTATGGATTTGGGTGTACTTTTCAAATCAGGATCTTCTCTAGCGGTTTAGGACTCCATAGCTTGACTTAATGTCAATTGTATAGTTGCTTACGGATGAGGGTTTCCATCATTGAGCTAAACCTGTTCTTCACTTATTTCGATAGCAGCTATTGTATATCTATTATTATCATTTAGTTGTATACTGCTTTATGAGCTGCTCACATTACTATTCTACTCAATCTGTTCCTTACACCATCCGTACAACCTAAATTTAAGCTCTTTGAGTAGTGGACAACAAACCTCTTCGATAGATTCATGAACTTAACTTAGTCAAATGTATTAATTAATTTCACATATCTACATTTTGTTAAGACTAAAGGTGAATTTGAAAATCTAAACGTAAGGCCCATGGTTGACCAGCAGTTGCATTCCTCTAATTCGAAATACTTAAAATGGAATTCGTTCACTTGAAATTCTAATTTGTTAATTTAATATAATATTGCAAGTGGCTGCGAGTAGGTGAGTTTCAACAACCACGGTCGTCAGCTAAGCTACTTGTTAATCTGTAAAAAATAGAGAACGTACGGGATTGACAATCTTTCAATTACTTGCGCCATCAAGAATGATTATGGGAAAGCTATTCTCTCTTTGAGCGGTGATCAAACTGAACTGGCTAAGGATTTTAATAAGGATTCAAGTTGAAAATCACTAAAAAGGACGAATGGAAGGTGGAAGCCTCCTGGTCCATGTTGGGATACACTCATCAACCAGGAGGTTCCAGGATAAAAAGGGATATCAGGGGGTAGTATATCTGGTGGGAGACCATATCTAAAGGCATAATTTCCTCTGGGCGAGAAGAGTATACCAACAAGAACTCTTAGTAATATGGGGATTTGGCAGAGAATTTGAGACAGTAGGAGTGTTTTCATTTACTCAGACAGGCGAACAGGCAAGGCTGGTTTGGAAATGCTAGGACGTACCGAGAATCCTGAAAAACAGCAACAATGTTATCATGGAATGAGTACAGGAGCACACAGAGGTGGCATATAACGAACCAGAAATTCAGGTAGCAGAATAGGGAGCATCGTGCACTTTACTGGTAATGAATTTGCCCTGCTACCGCAGATGTACAGCTGCTCTCAGACTCTTAAGGAGGAAAATGAGACTTTTGCTGGGAATGGTGACTGGGCATGTGTCCTTCAGGAAATATCTGAACAGAATTGAAGAATACGCAGATAACCCACATACAGATTGAGCAGGTAGAAGGAAGAAACAGTGTCCAACCTACGTCTTGAATGCCACGCACTCGAAGCTGGCAGATTTGGATGTAGATAGGGAGGAAGGGGATTGGCTCCAGAACCAATAGGTCGGGAACAAGGGAGTGATCCCCACAATAAACCACAGATTCGAGAACTAGCCCCTCGCCCCAAGGACCCTAAACTTTATAATAATACTTGATAACGGTTTCTTGTACGAATCCAATTCATGAATATTTCCATTTCCAATAAAGGTTTTTAAATCTGTTATCACCATTATAAGCACAATTATCGTTTAATGGCGATAGTGAATTATCTTCAGCGAAAACTTTGCCGCCTAACGGAGGTCAGACCTTTCAACGAGAGATTCGTCTCATAAACGCGCCCACGCACTTCACCTGTCCGACCAACGATTTACAAACGAGGGAAGACGAATCGACTTTTCAGCGGTTTATTTCGGATGGTAATTTCCCCTCGCATCTCTCGCCTGTCTCTGGGTCGTGCCTTCTGCTAACGCTGCCCTCACGCTGGGTCGATCCATGTGGGAACTGACGGATGTTCAAGTGCCGGAAGGGTCAGTCGCTGAGAGCAGTTCATTCCGTTGTGCCAATCAATTACCGACCCCGGCAGATCGTCGTCCGCCATCATCGTGTTAGGCCTCGTACTAGGACGAAAGCAGACGTGGCATTCTTTGAAGTAGAGATACAACTTTCAGAGAACAATATCGGTATTTTAAAGCATTATCGGAATAATTATTTCATTTTATAGGATGAAAGTATTGACATGCGTCTAACGTCTTTTCTAACAGAACAAATAACCTCAAACCAATGTTTGTCAATTTACAAAATACAATAATGACCTAATGGTTTAGAGAGTATGAAAGCGATTTGGTGTCGTTATCCGAATTTAATGACGTTGATCCCCACTGCAGACTCAAAGATGAAATGTTCAGATCCGAAGAAATAAGGAGATTGTGGATAATATCGGCATTTCCTCACAAAATGTTTTCTAATCTCATTGATTAGGCACGTTTCAGAAACTCTTTGATGTACAGGCTCGAAGTTTAGACCCTTAGCGCACAAATCCTGTAAAAAACATACTCTCGACAGCAGAGTCAAAAAGGGGAAACTCTAGTATGCTGGCTTCTTCAGGATTTGTTGTTTTTGAGGTTAAATAGAGTGCGACCGAGCCTTGGAGTAATTTCATCCTGACAGTTTTCTCTTTGTTCAATTTTTTCGAGGTACATTGATAGCTACTAATCATTACTAACCATCAATTAGTTAAAGATGTTCTCTATTGTTTGGGCACCTTTCCATAGTCATACTGTCAACAATAAAGTGTACTTAATATAAACGGGAAATCGCAGTGGTGTTTAGCAAATTTTATAAGAAAATTGGGGGTTCGTCCGATTAAAAAATTTGTGTAATTCCCTGAATTACAAGATACGTACACAAAAGCACGTTGAAAACGTTACATTGGCTTTGGTCAGCCTTGCCCTCACGATGGATAAAATACCTTGGTATCTACTTTACTGAGTAGAAACGATCTGTAGCAAGCGGTATCTGACTTAAAAGGGGTGGCGCTTAATAACATCAAGGTTATGGTTGCAACAGCATCATTGCGCGGAGTGTGGTGCGGGATGAGTGCCACGGAGTTACTCGAGCTGGGCATCTCGTCAGGAGTACTTCGCGGTATCACCACCCGAGTTCTCCGGGGCCCTTCTTAAACTGGTGTTCATACTGTAGGGGCACTTCCTTTCATCCTCCATCATCCTCCATGAATCCACAGAACGTACCTTACACTGATGAACTTGAAAAACCATATGGCAGGTTGCAGCCGTCCACAACCCCAAAGCGAATCCTCAGACCCGAAATCAGAAACTTCTTAAATGTACTGCCGACGCGTCGTTCCAACAAAACCGCATCACACACGGATCGGACTACCAATTTGCAAACACCGTTCACTTCCCGGGACTACAAACCTCCTTTTTTCTACCCGATAACGCCGTTTTTTTCGGCAGGCCACCCATCCTCATCTCTCCGACCCCCGTTGCTCCCTCAATGATCAAATACACCACTGGACCACAAGGAAGCATCCGCTACCGCACAACACGTAGCTAACGGCCCGCGGTGGTCATCCCATCGCCCTGTACGTCTCATTAATTTTTTTTTCTGTTATGCCCCTCAACTGCTTAGAGTTCCACCACGACGACGATTAAAACACAATTTCCCTAAAGGTCACATGTCCGCTGCTTACGATCACCTCAATACACCTCGTCCGTCTATGTTCCTTTATAAAAATTGAATACTTTTTTTCTGCCTGACACCTCCGTTCAGTGAAACACCTTTTTTCCCAGTTGGTGACCCTTTTGTAAAACACCCTTCGTATCCTTAGCGCTCGTTCCTCACGATCTCGTTCTCGTTATTTATCGTCGGGTGAGTGGCCTTTTTCGAGGTTTTTAAACGGAGATGATCAAAATAAACGAAGGCAACTGACGTTAACTCTCTAACGGTAGCCGTGATGTATTACTCTTATAAGCTGTGCGTTACGGTGCATCCGACACGGTGCATTTACCTGACACACTTTTGGTGGGAGAACCATCAGGTACAGATTAGCTCTTTCTCACGTACTTTCGACTTAGTTGAGATGCATCGAAAACTCCAGGCTCAAATTATTACAATAAACCGAGTTTAACGTTATGAAAGAAGATACCAAGTTCCATTAACATAATAAATTATATCATAATATTAGGGGCAGACTTATAGTTGTCATTTTTTATTTTTTTATAGAGGTTGGTGGAAAATCCACCAAATGTATATCAAAAGATGTGTCCCCCTCACCCTTTGTGTCGGGGTCTCCATCGTGGCATACCAACTAAAAAACACCGTTCCTCTCGTCTTTTAGGACTGTCCCGGGACTGCTTTTTGGCATTACTTCGGGACAGTCCCATTTTGAACCTCGTGAGGGTTCCTCCTGGTCTTCACTACTTCTACCCTGGCTCATTCCCAGCTTCTGTTCACTTCCTTCTCTTTCAGCACCATAGTGATATACGTGCAGACTGTACTCCAGTTTTCCGCAGATTGTATCATCTTTTCTATTACTGTTTCTGGGCTAAAATCACCTATTACTCCAACCAATTCCTGCCTTAGCTGCTGCCATTTTGGGCATATAAAGAATGTGTGCTCTACATCATCGCAACCAATCCGGCAGTACACACACCTCGCCTCGGAAGTCTTCCCTATTGCTTCCGAGTCTACTAAGGTAGCGGAAGCATTGTTTTCACTTTCGGAATGTGAACATTTTTTTGTCCCCAAAATCAAAAATTCCACTCGCATTTTGCGTTTTAGACCTTTCTGAACAATTTGGGTTCCGTGTCTGTCTGTGTGTCTGTCTGTCTGTCAGCAAATCCTTGTTACGGGCAAAACTACACGAAGTTATAGTCCGATTTTGATGAAATTTTCAGGGATTGTGCGGGTTGGGGTGTAGATGGTCCCCTATGAGTTTCGTGACCCCCGGATCAATAGTAGCCTCTGCGCATAGGCAAAAGTTAAATCCTTGTTACGCGCATAACTTTGGGAGTTCTTGACCAATTTCGAAGACATTCTCAGGGATTGTTCGGTTTGATGTGTAGATGGTCCCCTATGAGTTTCATGACCCCCGGACCAATAGTAGCCTCTGCGCATGCGCAAACGTGAAATCCTTGCCACAAGCATAACTCCGGGAGTTCTTGACCGATTTCGATGAAATTTTCAATAATCTATACAGTCATGTTATGGACACGAGGAAGCTATGTGCCACACCCACTTGTTTTATTTAGGAACGACCAATAATAACCATGGCCCATCAGGAACTGGGTTTGCTGGGGAACTCCGTCCATTTTTGCACTTCCCCGATCAGACGTGCTGTCCACCTCCCGTGGGTTTCAGCTGCCCATCTCTGCTGCCATTTTTGCAGGGTCTCTGCTCTCTCCTCTTTTTTTACTTCTCTGGCCGCATGTTCTTGCTTTCTGGCATGAACCCTCTTCCTCTCATCAGCCAAATGGCCGATGGGTACAACACCCGTAATAACCTGGGCCGCTGGTCCAGACACAGTCCGATAGGCACTGCAAATTCCTTTGGACCGCCTCCATCCTAGAGGCGTACTTTTTATATCTCAGCGCCTCTGCCCAAATTTCCGCCCCATACAACATGATGGCCTCCGCTTGACTCGATGTGAAATCCATTCTTTCGTTCGTAGACTCCATTTGAGGTTCACTTTGCCTCACGTCTAGCTGACTCAATCGCTTACTCACTAGACTAATCTATTTGGTTCTCCTAACCACTACAGAACTCTTCTTCTAAATTAGCTGAAGATTCTTGGTGCTCGTAAAAATTCACTCGGTATTGTTCTTCCCACATTTTATTCTCTAAAGACACGAAGGGTTATTGGAAACCCATGTAGTCCGCATTATACAGTTATTCCGATACGTCCCAGATTCAATGAACATACAGCCGGCTCGGTCGAATAATTACAACTATGAACCAACCTGCTCGCAAGCCTCAGGGCTTTCGTGCCAGATAGGATCCTTCTCGACCCATAGAGTTTGGGGGTAGAACAGTCTCTCTGCGCAAAACTATCGGACCAGGAAATAAGAAACGTTGATTCAATAACGTTTTTTTTTTCTTGACACATCTCGAACCTGTCGAACATTATTCGGTCAGTAGTCATCCTAAAAAAACCATTTTAATCCGCTTCGAATCAACGCTGACGGGGGACTAATCCGTGGTAAATTATACGGCCTCCGCCCATCGCTTTGGCCGGCCGTTTTTTGCTACGCAGCGTGTCCGTTCGATTTGGGGATCTTTTAAAAACTGAATCAATACAGTCTTACGTAATTGTGTTTACATTTTTTTTTTTTTTTGGCGCGTGACGAGAAATCTCTTAAAAAGTGAACCATCCCGAAATCTAATAAGAAAAGCTAGGTAAATCACTGAAAAAATAAACCAATACCTTTTTCGATTATTTTCAATAATGAACCTTAGTAATAGATTGATTTTAAAAAACGCTGCAAATTCTTTCACTGGGGTTTATTATTCAATTTTATTCATTTGGCTTGCATTCATGATTTGAATTTCTACTAAGATTTAGAGTGTGCGTGTTTCACAGGTGATTTACCTATATATTATCAGCGTTTCATGCATATCAGGATGCTTCAACCCGTGTATCGGCTATAAAGCCTTTTAGGAGTTCATTCCAGTATCCACATTCATTACATCACTAGGTTACAAAAAAAAAAAAAAAAAAACCGCCGTTTTGGTTTTGATCCCAGTAATCTAGTGATGTAGTGAATGTGGATGCAAATGACGGCAGCATAAAAAGTGCCCTTTAAGGGTTGTCAAAGTTCTGTAAAATCCCTAAAAACCTCAAAAAAATCAAGGCGGCCTAAATTTGGATTTTTTTTAAAGAACATTCCATGAGGAATCGAATGAGCCCCTCCCCAGGTCCGTAGCTCAAACCATTCCCGATGTGTGGCCCGATTTATGGTGCCAACATTTTCATCCACATTCATTACAGCACTAGGTTACTCCAATCAAAACAAAAACAACAGCGTTTTTTTTCCGATGCAGTAACCTAGTGATGTAGTGAATGTGGATACTGGAGTGAACTCCTAGGGATGTATAGCCGATACACGGGTTGTAGCATTCTGTTATTCATGAAATTAACAAGAACTGCTTTATGTTTCACAATCTAATTTTCGATTTCAGCTTTCCATGCAAGGAAAGCAGGATCATTCTCAAAAGTAAGGCTCTTGGAAGAAGTCGAGAATAGGTGACCCCTTCCTGATAAGACCGTCGCCATATCGTCGTTTTAATACGCCGCAAGACGTGTTTATACGCAGAGACACAAGTGTTAACACATTCTGATCTATTTGTCCAACTGATCTATACTTTACTAGAAGGATTGATGTAGGATATTTTTTTGATTTTGAGATGCAAGCGAAGCGAGCATCCAGACCGGCAAACTAGACAGAACACACATCGAAAGCGTGGACCTATATCGATAGGAGACATCGGGTTTTTCAATATGGCGACGGTTTTATCAGGAAGGGGTCACGTATTCTCGACTTCTACCAAGAGTCTTACTTTTGAGAATGAACCTGCTTTCCTTGCATGGAAAGCTGAAATCGAAAAACTACGTCTCGGTTTGTGAAACATAAAGCACCTGTGCAGTTCTTGTTAGTTTCATGAATATCAGAATGCTTCAACCCGTGTATCGGCTATAAACCCTTTTAGGAGTTCACTCCAATATCCACATTCACTGCATCACTAGGTTACTGCGATCAAAACAACAAAAAGGAATGTTCGGCAATAGTCGGATCGGGAATGTTCGGCTCCACCGGATTCTCACAAGACTCTCTTCGTTCATTCTTCGGACAGTAAAGAATCTTTGATGTAAACATGTCTGAATACAGTAAATATTGCCTAGTAAATTGAGACTAGCGAATTAACTGGTATCAGTATCATATGATACTTTTTCATAAATTTGTCATAGGTAGTCCTACATGTGAAGCGTAAATCGGCGGTTTTATAAGAAATTGTTCATGTTGTTGTTGTGGCACATTTGTGTTGACTTTAGAGAGAAGCGATGGGGATTGGAGAACTCCATTCACAAGCTTGTGAAAAAAACAAAATATCTGCCTCCTCTGTAGGGCTCTACATTAAACCAATATTCATGGTTTTTGTTGTTGTTCGATCTCAATTTCACTCTAGTTGGGTAGAAAGTGCCGGGAATTTCGAAAAAAAAGTAAAGTAGACAAGGAATTTCAACTTGGATTTTCGTCCGACTACCCGGAGGTGTCGTGGACGTCGCCAGCCGTCCTCTAAAGAGGATCGGAACTAGGTCTGACGATTTCGCTCGTGGCTTCCCATCGCCACACGCCCCTGGGTTGGGAGCGATTTGGATTCACGTGATATCGAGATCGGAGGTGAACTGTCTATTGACAGGACAGGTATACAACACTTGATAGGATTTTGGCCCTAATCATTGGTGCCTGCCGGAATCGAACCGGGCTAATCAGTACTCCCACTGAAAGTAAACAGTAAAAGGACTGATGCCTTAACTCGCTTGGACAACCTGTCCCCTTCCGGGAATTTCGAATTTCACGAAATTGGAGGCGGTAATACCGGAGCTGGTGGACCATCAGAGGCTGCAGAATGTGCTTTTGTCTGCTCTCGTATTGTAGATATCTAGCGCTGTTCGATTTTTTAATAGCCGCGACTCCAAATCGCAAGTGCGTGGACCGCCCTAAGGCGGAAGGACGTGAAGGGCGAAACCCCCGTCGGAACGGAAGGCGATAAAGGGAAAGTGAGACGAGACGGCCGCGGCCGTGGCATTGGATGGAATCCAGGGCCGCCTTCCCTCAACTGTCACGCGGCCGATGAGAACGAGGGTGATCCGAACGACCTCTCGAATTTCGGAGAGGCAAAGTGCCAAAGTTCTCGGCGGAACTGGGTTAACGGGCTTCCCAGGTGGCCTTAAACCCCAACCTAATCCATCCCCGGCAACGGTATAATCCGGTGATCTACACAAGTCGCCGTTTAATGACCCTTCTCCGTCCCATAGAACTAACGGGTTCAATGACATTACGGTTCCGAGTTGTTTTATTCCAGTGTTTCTGCCACCCATTTCGGGAGGAATGGGAATAATTCAGTCCGATTTATAGAAAAGACCCACCTTACTAAAAAAAATATCTTCCCGTTGTTTTATTAAAGAGATATCTTTCGATGCTTTGGGGCCAATTAAACCAGCAATCCTTAACCTCGGTTAAAGTATATCATTGTTTTACGGAGCCAGAGTTACGAACTTCGATTTAAAACCAAGGGATTTCACCAATGTAATCAATGGTTGCACTGTAATCAGTTAACATCGATTTACAGCTTTTTCATAAAAGGTCGATTAAAAGTTTGAACCTTGATATGGACGCTGTCGAGGAGGAATTTGAACTTAAAACTTGATTATAGTACAACCCACAACCGTTATGAGACGTTCCAGACCCGTCGTGAGCACCTCCTATTCCATGCTGTCCATCGCTGCCCCTTGAAATATCAATCTTGTATCTTGGTTACACATCAACAAGAATTCGAAAACCATTTCAATTTCATAATGAGTAATTAAGTCAAGCCGTTTAGGGTGTCCCTAACCAAATTATAACCCCTGTTATGGCTTACCCCGGAACGGTGTCCCGGACCGGTGTCACCAGTATAGGCGCGAGTGTTGAAATTAAGGATGGGAAATCGATTCAAAATCGAATCCAAGGTATCGATTTACCGAACAATCGTCATGAAAAGTATCGATTTGCCGAAAAATCGTCACGAAAGTTATCGATTTTTTAAAAATCGATTTGAAAATCGGGTTTTGAAAAGTTCTTATTTTTATAAAAAGATACTATTTTATTTTAAAATAATTACCGTAATGGTAATAACGATAGTAGCCTGTTCAAGCTGGGTACGTTTAAGGATGGGAAATCTTTACGAGTGTCGAAGATTAATTTTCTTTAAATTTGTATTATTATTATTTTTTTAAAGTCCAAATCGAAACCTAAATCGATTTCTGTTGAAATAAACTCAATTTATTTTTTTATTGTTTTGAGAAAATTGAAAGTCGAAAAGGTGTATTTCTTCTAGAAAAAAAGAGCTCCATTTCTGTATAGGTAAAAAAGTATTTAAAAAATAAATATATGCATGGATGAATTGAATGAAAGATCCTACTTCCGTGGATTCATCCATGTTCAAACCCATTCACCTGTACAGATGTTTCCAATTTCCTGTTTTACGATGGAGAACCAAAAATAAATTTTCCTCTTAAGAAAATCCGACGATCATTCAAAGAATCGATTCACAAAATCGATTTTTTCATCAATAAAAATAGATTTTTCTTTTAAATTGGTAAATCGTTCCCCATCCTTAGTTGAAATGTGCGTCACCAAAAAATAATTACGCGTGATCTCTCGGTAGGTAGCCAACCTAGGTTAACAATCGAAAGCGGTACCATATAAGCTACGATACAAGAACACAAATACGTTTTTTAGAAGTTTTCCGTTATCAATCATCGATCCTTCTGAGCTATTGGTCCAAATGATCTATCATTTACTGAAAGGATTGATGTAGGATATTTTTTAGTTTTTGAGATGCGAGTTGAGTTGCTTGACACAATCAAGTCGATGGGAGGGGGGGATAACGGAAAAATACCGTTTTCCTCGGGAAGTGCAGTAAAGAACAATGTTCTTTTATTTGTCGGTTGGGAGGCAGTCGGATACAAGTTTTTCCTTGATCATAAGATGCAAGTTGTTGAGTTATTGTTTTAAAAATGTTATATAAATGTGGGTGCTGATAGAACTAGGTGGTCAGGATCACTGAAACAAAAGTTCACATTACAAGTGATAGGCGGTGCCTGAATAAGTGATACAAGAGCTTAGAAAGTCTTACTACGGACGTACTTGCTTTGGCAGTACATATATTAAAATTGGAATGATACAGAGAAGATTAATATGGCCCTTGTGCAAATATGACATGCAAATTCATGAAGCAAACCATATTTTTTTTCCCGCACTTATCTCCACTGTAAAAGGAATCTCTGTGTACATTTCATTTTGTTTTATATCCCTTAATTAAAGGGACGCACGGCAGTGCATGCGGGCCCAGCTGTAATTGACTTCGGGGTCTAGGGTTCGAATCCCAGCCCGTCCTCAATTTTTTCCCCTTCAAAGGGCGGTTGGCAATCGATTCGGAACGTCGGGCGAGAATCTCGGTTAGGTATGATTCAGATGGTATTTTCATCTTGAACATTTCTCTGCCAGGTCTGTGATGGGTTATCCTCGTTTTTTAAGAAGGACTCTTTGCTGTCATTAAATGTTGCTAATAGTGCAACCAGGTCTGTGCTAGTGGACTATTTTCGTTTATCTTAAGTAACTAATATTCTGCCTTGGCAATTAAAATACCGTTTTAGGTCGGAAATGACTATGTACCCCTCAAGAAAGGGTTTTATAACCTTCAAAACAAGTACTAAACCTACCAATCAAAATAGAATACTCTGAGTCATATTAAAAAACTGGCTCCTAGCTCCATATCTGCTCAATTCACCTCATGGGATAGTGCTGAGTATTTGTTGCATTGGTGATCCTGTTCCGCTTCTATTCACCTACAACACTATCTAAGAGCTTCAATGAGGCTGTGTCGATGGCATTTGGTTCAAATATGCAGATAGTCACATGCTTAGCTGCCACATCCCTGATATCGGAAAATACCGCAGACTCCCTTGCTTCTACAAAGACTACTCTTTTCTCACCCCTCCTGCATTTTTAAAACGTTTCGTAGGTATTAACAAGTGCAACTTGGGACAGCATAAAAACCTGCCTCCTATTATAATACTTAACGAAGTGTACTATCCGAGAGGGGCACAAACTCTTTCGAACGAAATAAAGCTGTACTTCTTCCAACTCTTGAAAATACCTGTAGCCAAAACCTGAGCTCCATAACCATGAATGGACTTAACCACAGCCTTGAATGCATCGAAATTCTGTATTTGGAAACTTCAATACACAAATTCATCTCATGTTCAAGCTCGTTGCGTATATGCCTGTCTGTACTACTCGAAAAGAGGTGCTATTGAAAGTTCCCAAAATGACAATAGAATTTTTTTTTTTGGATTCAATGATTTTTAGTTTTTAGAGGCAGTACGACTTAGAGGATCGTTGAAAGCATTACAGGATCGCGGATGCTATGGTGCTGCAAGCTCTCAACAACTTAGCAAACACAACCAGGTTCGCCTGTAGTGGGTGTTGGGGCATAAAGGCATAAGCGGTAATGAGAAGGCTGACGAGCTTGCAAACAGGGGCTACCACACAACATTTATAAGGCTCGAACCAACAGTCGCTGCAACAGGCGCAACCAAAAACTACCTTCAGAAGGATTATCAATAGGTGGGCCAACCAATAAATTATGATGGTCCAAAATTAAAGGCCACCTCTACAGCAACTCATGTTGGCCGAACACAACACCGAAATTCGTGAAGGGCTATTTTAAAAGAACCGTTGAGATAAAAATAACCATGATTGGCTTTATAACCGGCTTTGGACCCTTACGAATGTGGCAAATAACTTACAAAACTTTTGTTTTTCGACCCATAAGATAATTAACGACAGATTAATTAATTTTCTTGAATGTTACTCATGTTTTTACACAATGTGCCCTTATTTGAACACAATTTGCCTTAGATACTTTAATACAATATGAAGAACGCTGCCAACACCCATACACTACATGGGTTTATTATTTTTTGAATAACGGGTCGTGTCATGTGAGCTTTGAGGTTCCACTTTTATGATCAGAAATTGCGATTGTTTGCTATTTTGAACTTTCCAGGGATCTCAAACATTTCCTGTACATTTTGCGAAATTAGATCTAAGCATCTACGCGTGAGAGGCTATAAGTTAGGACCAAATAGGCTCCAACCGGTGACCATCTGCAAAAGAGGATTTTGGTTTATTATTCAATAATAAACCATTGTAATCGCTCTTGAAAAAAAAATGTTTAACCCCCCAAATGGAAATTTCATGGTTTACGTTTCAAAGGGTGTAGAATCCGAATCTGCAATTAAAAGTTTCCCAAGATTTCTCCCAAACGGCTGGAGCAAAATATCTAAAATTTTCAGGAAAAATCAATATTGGTCCGACAACGCCCATGTTCTTGAGCCAGCTTTCTCACTTAATTTAAAGTGCCCTTTAATGGTTGTCGAAGTTTTGTAAAATCCCTAAAAACCTCAAAAAAAGTCGAAGCGACCTAAATTTGGACTCTTTTTGAAGAACTTTCCATGAGGAATCGAATGAGCTCCTCCCCAGGTTCGTAGCTCAAACCATTCCCGATATACGGCCCGATTTATGGTGGCAACATTTGTGTTTTTTTGTTGTTTATTATTGTCTATGTTTTCATCGCAGTAACCTAGTGATGTAGTAATGTGGATACTGGAGTGAACTCCTAAAAGGCTTTATAGCCGATACACGGGTTGAAGCATTCTGATACGCATGAAACGCTGCAAATTCTTTCACTCACTGTGGTTTATTATTCAATGATTCATGATTTGAATTTCTACTAAGCGTTGGAGTGTGCGTGTTTCACAGGTGATAGAGTGATTATTGAATTTCAGGAGGCACACAAATATGATCAACTGATCAATCCAAATAGGTATTTTGGTTGAGAACCGATTTAAGTGCTCAATGCATATCTTCTGAAATTCAATAATCGCTCTATCACCTGTGAAAAACGCACATTCCAAAGCTTAGTAGAAATTCAAATCATGAATCATTGAATAATAAACCCCAGTGAAAGAATTTGCAGCGTTTTTAATATGAATTCGATGGCCTATTGTGGCTCGTACCTCGGACGGTAGACAGACAGTGCTATACTTTGGCTTATGGTTTATTGCTGGAACGTTTCTATACGGAAATGTATTATTAGATGGAATTCTGTACTTAGAACTTCTTGTTACAAATCGACTGTTTGAATCAACTTTGTGCATCACAGAAAAACCAATTAATATTCGATGCAGCGATAACTACTCCCTCCACTAAGTCGATTTAAACCCCACAACTAATCGATCCCAGTAAATCAAATTCGTCAATCCGCTTTCGACAATCGGCAGGCGCGAACAGCTTGTAAACCCCATCTAAATATTCAAAGAGCCACCCAACCCTATTTCCCTGGCCGTCGTCGGAGCGCTTCATCGAATCATTTTTCCAATGCATAACAAACGATCCTTCCGATGATTTCACGGTTTTTAAGGACCCCTGGGGAACAACTGTTAACCGCTAGATTAGGTCTGGCGTCTGGAGTAACGAGGGCCCTATCAATTTGGCCTTATTGGATAGGATAGTTGGATACTTCTCTGTTCTTTTTACTGCCCCAACGCTCCGAAGCGTCATGGGAAAATTATATGAACGCCCTGCGAATTGTTTCTTCAGTATTACTACTTTTATATCCGTGCAGAAAGTTGAAGATTTGTTCGTCCTCAAAATCGAACTTGGTACAACAGAATTGGTCAATCGTCCTTAAAAAAACACCGGTGATTTTGAAAAGTGTCAAATTTTAGGTTTTTAAGATCAATTTTGTTATGTGTATTTATTTTTTACAGGAACACTTATACAAGTTAATCTTCTTGCCGGTCTCTTATGGGTTACTCGTTAGTTTGCAGGATATCAAGATTGTTATTAAATTAATGTTGAATTTCATCTTTCAAAATTTCTTGAAATTGAAGCGTTGTTGAAAGTGAAATTTTTTAAATCGTCTAAGGGTTAAATTAGGAGTGAACAGAAGTAGCTATGCTCAAAAGGAGTGAACTCGTTGTCAGAGGCAAGAGCTTATAAATTTGGTTTATTATCTTCAATAATGCCCCCCGTTGTCTTGATAAAATTTGTTTTTTTTTTTTACGTTTCAAGAAGTGTTCAAAATCCAGAAATCAAATTAAAAAAAATAAATAAAATAAAACGGGAGTAGACCTCTATGGTTTTACAGCCAGATCATTTAAATGATTAATTTTACACATTTGAGTTCCAAAGATGAAAAATTGCCAAGATTATCAATTTATTGATATTGATAATCTTGGTAATGTGGCATGAAAATTGAAACTTACTAGAGAGGCTAGTGCTTACCAAGGTGGCAGGTACACGAATGACCCCCTTGGGCGGACGGAAAAGTGGTGATGCCGGGATAACAAAGGGCGGAAGGAGCCCACCCGAAGGTTAGTTGAAGGAGTTTTGAGCTGGTGGAACTGTCGGGTCGGTCGCTAAGAACTGAATTGTACTCCTGTTAATCATTTAAATGATAATAAATGGTAAAAAGTCCATCAGCCGTTCAGAGGAAACCATTCGAATCGACACTACTGTTATACGTTCTTCATTGAAAGACGGACCTTCAAAGAATAGAATGAGCCCTCCTGGATCGTTTCACGTTCATCCGTTCGCTCTCCCTAAAGGCTTTGACAGAAAAAAGAACGGAAAGACGAATGTGAATGTGTTTGATCGTAGAAAATATCGATTAGTATCATGTGAGGACAGCATCAGCAAATATAACAGCCGTGAAATTTGTTTTCAGGAGATCCTTTCTGCACTGGGTTTTTCAAGACTTATCAGGGGCAGCTGCTGATAGAAGCACAAACGCCTTTGCACCCCCTGCCAAAAATGCCAACATTTCCTTTTGAATCCTCATTGAAGAGCAGAAGAGTTTCAAATTCACGCGCCAAACAGAGCCTCAGGATTCAGGATGGGTGAGAGGGTGGTGGAGTTGTGAGTTTGGTGAAGGGGGTTAGGGGTTCCCTGTACTGGAGCTTAACCCCGTCTGTGCTTCGGATGGAATACGAACACAGCGTTGATTGGATCCGGAACGAAGAATGAAACAATGAAAGTTGTTCGCTCACCCGCTAGAGTGCTTTAGAATCACCAAAACACACTCTTATCCTATAACCAGCGGATTGTCCCCAACCCTTGTGACTGAACTGTGTTGGGTGTAAATACGCGTGTGGTGAGAGGGGTCAGCGGTTTGCTGTCCGAGGGCTAAACCCCGTCCGTGCTCCGAATGGAAGGGGAACACAGCGTTGACTGGATCCGGGTCCAAAGAATGAACCAATGAGAGTGCCCGAAATAAAGCGCGCGAAATTTCGGAGACCTTGCACAGGAGCACAAAAGTTGTTTGCTCACCCACCAGAGTGCGCTAGAATCACCAAACGTCACCTACCCTTGTGACTAAATAGTGTTAGCAGTAAATACGCGATGAATACAGTGAGTGCTATAAAACGTGAGTTCGCTAAATTGTCGGTGGAGTGATTATTCGCGATGCAGTGCGCCAAACGCCACTATTGACAAGACTGCAACAAACCTCAAAGGCAAGCAGAAATCGTTCCACGATTCGCAAGTTCAACCTCTCAGTACAACGAGAAGATGGATTGGCTCTACGGATGTGAGGTAAGCAATAAACTTTTCTGCTTCAATTGCCTTCTTTGCTGCAATAATACTAATGAAGCTTGGGTTAAAGGTGGAAATGGGTTTTCTCGTTCAAGCTGGTTCTTGCTGGGCAGATAAGAATTTAAAATATTTACGTACCTATTAGTGAACTTCTTTTAAAGGTAGGATTGAGTTGATTGTTTCACGATTTGAAGCTGAGAAAGCGGACAAGATGGATCTTCTTTGCATAATGGTAGTTGCAATTTGTATTTGGCAGAGAATAGCAAATTTCTGTCTTACGTTCCCTTCGTGGTTGCCCGTTACGGTCTCGGTCCACCCCCTGGGTTTCAGGGCAGGAACCACTGCCTGAAACGTCAAAATAACAAATTTTGAATGGAGTTGAAATTGTTTTTTTCTTGTTCGATCACGAAGGTTCATTAATAAAAATAAATAAACTGAAAACAACCAATTTTCTAAATTTTTTACATTTAGCATTAAAGGATGGGGTCAAATTCCCTTGTGCCGTACAATGGATAAATTTTACAGACATTATTTAGTACTTACTAGGTGTACGTGAAGATGAAGGTCACAACCGCTTTTCTTCCCATGTTTGGATTGATATGAGCTCCACTACTAGTGCTCCAAAAAACTATTGTTAGTTTAGTGTGAACTTCCCTCTTTAGCGTAAGTTTTGCCTGGAATCCACTTGGTAGCCGCTTTTGTCCTACATTTACCATCAAATCTGAAAAAGTGGTGGCACCTTTCCGATAGAAAGATAGATAAAACATGCTTCATTGTTTATAAATATACAATTTTACAAAATTACAAGGATGCGTGCAATAATCGTGGTCCAAGGGACCGTCCGATGGGTTCATCTTGTACACAGTAAATTAACAATTGTTCATCATAACAATATAACAAGCGATAATTACGATACTATGACAACTACATTACCAACAAATATAAATTAAAAACTGACAACAGCAACAACATCCGAATATCAATGAATTACATCATGTCCTAAGTTATTCAAGCTATAAATTAAATGAACCATAATATTTGAATTAGCCTCTATTAAACCCATATTCGATTATGGTTTTATACCTCAGTTCCCAAGCAGTTTCACAATATTTCATCAGCCTTGGATCATCGGTCTTAAGAGTATCCTAGATACTCATTCCAGTTTAATTCCGCTTTACCGAAGTGCCTCCTCCTGACCTCACATAAACCTGAACACCTCCCAATAAAGTGAAAACTATTCTCTATTTCCCTACTGCTGCATATCCTTACAAAAAACCCTGCCCCCCCTATGTGTTGTTCTGCACTCTTCGTTTCCAGAATCACAGTTCTATATTTCAGCGGTAACACCTCGGAAAATTAGATGTCCCTGAACTGACTAAGGGGTTCCACATCATTCTCTAATCGAAAAGCCAAACATTCTTTATGTTTTTGAAAGCTGAGCGCCTGCCTTCCATAATCATTGTACATCCGCGTACCAATTATCTTTATATTTCCTCTATCCGCTCTTTCCAACTGCTCAAATTCTCAAATGGAATCTGCCTTGGTATACCGTACTTTTTCATGTAAGAGGTGGCATCTATCCGTTCCTTCATCATTTGATTTATTGTATTCATCAAAATTCAATCATCAGCCACTTAAACGGGAAAGAAGGATCTGCCATCAGAACACAAAAGATTCTGGAGAAGCCGGTTGAGGACTAGACGAGCCTCCTAATTACAACTGCCGACGCTCAGAGACTTTCGCACAGCATTAACGTCCGGTACCTAATTTATGTTCCTATCGTCAAAGGTGGGACACACTGAAGCCCCTTTGAATGCGAAAAAGGCTCTCCTAACGGTTGTTTGACTATCATTTCGGCGTATCACCTTCGAACTGCGAATCGACTTCAAACAAAAGCCCCTACCGCCGTCTCCTGATGGTTCTCCAATTATTTCGACGGGAGGATGGACAATCGGTCTGCCCAAAGGTTCTCTGTTAGGGCCACTTCTTCACTTCTTCAAGGTACCTTCGTTATTAATTGGAGGGCTGATCCGCTTATATAATTGCTTCTTAACCCCATTCATGGAGCTAATGGGAGTAGTTAGTTTTCTTACCTTCCGAACTAGTTAACTGAAAACTCAAAAGCAATAAAGTTGAACGTTAGACAAGAAGAAGAAGGAAAATCGGCAGTTTACTCGTTCCGTTAGTCGGGTGCAAGGTGATTTTCTAAGTAGGCGATCTCTTACGCATGACCCGCACGCTAACCAACAAAGCTGGTCTAGGTTGAATGTACCGTTCACTGTTCACATCCCCAACTTCTTACCAACTGCCTCCCTCCAATATGTAAATTGGATCGAATTTAATGAGGTTGTTGCGTGCTCCGTGTTTTCGATTTACCCTGTAAAACGTTTGCAGGTTCGAGAATAACGTAAATACTTCTTATTAAGGACTGCAGTTTCCTCTCTCACTGTAACGTGGACGTAATATATACCGTATACCCAACGGTGACCAATATTTAAGTTATCTATGGGACCGACTTCGATCTAATCAGCCCAATCCTAAATTATTTACCCAGAAAAAGTGAATTAGTCCATCATTGTTTACGGATTCTAACCAATTTCGGTTATGGACATGGGCAATAGATGTTAATCAACAATGTTAGAATTCATGAGGCATCATCCATCCTAAAACCTGTACCAAACCAGGGGTGCCCACAAGGGGGGGGGGGGGGGCTATGACGCAGAATGCGTCATTGAGGTTCTTGGGGGTTCCAAAAAATTTGGGGGGGGGGGGGGTTGATTTAAACAGTGTTTAACGTGACAACATTCAAAAATATATTACATCACTAGATAGAACGTAAATAATAATGAACCTAGTAATTAATTTAAATAAGGTTTGTTTTTCTATCTGAAATGTATAAATGGCAATGACTCTATTGCCGATCGGGTTCGAATTTTTTCAATACCTATATAAATCTTCTTCTAGTTTTGGATAAAATAAGGGGTGCTTACGAGTATTTTTCACATTATTGTTTTTTGGGAGGGGGTGCCAACTTACATGGGGGGGGGGGACACACCCCTGACCAAACCATCCCCAAATTTGAACAAAATCGAGCTCATGTGCATACAAGAGCAAACCCGCACATCCCTGAAAATTCAATCAAAATCCCGCAGAAACCTAGTGATGAGCATACAGGAAAAACATAAATTGTCAGTTTTCCATAATTTTTAGATAATCGAAATTTCAAATTTGAAGCCTTACACTAAGTTCAAAACTGGTTCCCCATTAATGTAAAAAATTGTTTGACTTACCTGCGTCTAATGACTAATGTTTTCAATAAACATTTTATTAGTAACTCACTTTATTTACTAATAACGACTGGTTTATTATTAAAGAAAAATATTTTTAATAAAAAAAGGGAAAAATCGATTATTTTTTCTAGAATTGGATGTTCCGTGTATTCAAAGAAATAATATTTCGTGGCTTAGTTTAATTTTAGTTCTATTTGGACTTTTCTAAGGTACCGTCAAAATTCAATTGATTGTTTTCATCTAAATCTAAGTTTCAGTATTCGTGGAATACAAAAATCAATCTCGCTTACGGCGTAAGTTGGAATGAGGTTGTACTCGAGAAATGGCAGGTTTTACTTCTGAGGAGAAATTAGCCTCTACAATTTCTTTGCTCATGATTACGTTCAAATGAATGCCGTATTCTAGACCAACTACAATTACATGAGCTGCTCTTCTAATGCTCGAGCAAAAGCTCATATACTAATAAATTAATGATCACCCGCAGTTTTATTGTCTCCAACATCCTGCTTGATGTCGAAATAAATAATGTTCTAGTATGAGACACGACGTTAACTCCTTTCCTTACATAACGCGCCGGAGGAGTGAGATGGTTTCCCGACCAACTTTCGCGTTCAAACGGGCAGAATAAATTCAGAATTTCATTCACCTTCCATTCGGCAATTAAAACCGTTGATTGGATTTCGAAACGGTTTTCTTCCGATTATCGCAGCGCACTGTAACTCGAGCCCCGGCGTTGATTTTGCAGGCTATTGCGCCACGGAAGGGGGTTTACGACGTTGGTTATTATTAAGCTAATCAACCCTCGTCGCGTTTTCAACGGGTTTGTCGAAAGATTAAATGACCCGAATGACATTTAAATACCATCAATTGAATCGTCTTCCCCAATCAATGTGATGAACGGCCGGCTCGACATTAGGAGTCCGAAGGTCCGCCGGGGCGTTTTATAGAGACTCGGAGGACGAATGAACTCTTCCGTGTGCGAGTGCAACCTCAAGGTTAGACGCATCCAGACTACGTATTTTCTAGCCCATACATTAGTTCTACAGCTAAAGAGTTTGAATTGTACCACAATATTCACGATTTGTAGTATTCTTGTGCACCAATTAATGTGCTGAAACTGAATTCTCTTCCCTGGACATTACTTCCAAGGGTTTCTTTTCATCGGTCTTCCATCAGGCGAAAGCCATAACAACGAACAACATGGTGCCAATGAACTGCATCGTGCCCGGTTAACCCAAACAAACTTTCAAAAAGGAAATTTTATGGAGGATAGAATGATGACACTCCCCCAACTACCTTCAAAATGTGAGCTCAATCGGACCACCAGAACCTGGGGAAATTATATTTGGGGAATCTTACGTTTACGCTTAAGGGAGAGTGATGTATTGCTTCGAGAGCAATCAAAATCATAGGGGACCACCTGCAGCCTACTTTGAAAATTCTCTGAAAATTTCATCAAGAACAGACGGAAACTAAAGCAGTTAAGCTAGTTACAAGGACTCAAGGACGGACAGACAGACTCACACACGAATAGCCACACTTACACAAACAGATACGAAACGAAAATTGTTCAGAGTGGTGTCAAACACAAAAATGGGAATTTTGATCTTTGAGGGAAAATATGTCTCCTCGCAAAAGTGAAGCAAAGCTATCTATGGGTAGACCCAGAAGCTATATAGGTACTATCCACTGTGTCCTTGATAGCCAACTATGGTCTTTACCACTTGACGTATTATGGGCTCCACACTTGTACGAGAATTGTCCAGGCCCAAATCGTGGCTGCTAGGAAGGATGCCAAAACGCAGATTTGCTGCCTAAACCATGCGTTAGTCACAACTGATGTTGGTGTGCCACCCTAACCTCTCATCCTCGGTCATCCATAATGATTAGACCCTGATTATCTCATTTTTGAGGATAAAGCGACAGTTGCAGGAACACCTTCACTACAACGGCCTTTGCAATTGATATGACTCTGAAAGTCCGAACACAAAATTGGTACTACAGGCTGAGAGAGTGGGTACCGGACGCATCATTTGCCTGCCCCCTTGAAGCGGTTGGCTTCGTAGTGACAGTAGTTGATTGTCCAGGCAAGTTGGGCGAAGCCTGTTAGGTGATGGATAGACACTCTGCTGGTGCAGTTGTGTTCCAAGTTAGTGCCGGCAAGTGAGTTGATATGTGGTTCGCCAACAACTCGATCACCAACCTGCTTAGTAAGCAGAGTTTGCAAGAACACCCAGCCCCACCTGCAGTGCTTTGTGTGTGCTCGAATGTGAGTGTAATAGTTTTTACGGTGCCTCGGATGCTTAAGGGCGGTGAACTGGGATACTCTCCTAAAACCCACCTTATGTATTTTCGAATCTCGAGGGTGGAACATTGATTTCTAATGCTAGGACGAGTGTGAGTAAAAACTCAGCTCTAAATATTGAGGGCAGTGTCACAACCACTAAGGAGGACTCGAAGCTACTAGAGATGCTTGGGGTTGGAGGTCGGGACCGCAATTAATTCCTCAAGAAATTATTAGAAACCAAGATTTACAATGTAACCATAAAAAAACAATCAGTTCTTTGATTTCTTACAATGGAAGCTAGAAACTGTGGGAATACAAACCTCCAGGTGCCGGGGTTACAACATAATCTTTGGGCTGTACCAGTAAATGACATATAAGCTACTCGGAAATGCTTGAAAGACGTGATAATATATTTTATTGTGCCGATCAATTTGGATCAAGATAGCACCACGAAAGGGCAATTACTTCGTCTGTTCCTGGATATTCTGTTGTCTTCATTCCAAATTCCACACTTCGTCTTCTATCTCCTCAGGACTCTATTGTTTGTCTTCGGTGCATAAAACCTTTCGATTGTTATCTATTTCAAGCCTTCTACGTTTTGCTTTCTCTTTATCAAGTTTATTTGCATGACGTCCATGCAGAAGATCATCAGAAGAACATGTAAAAAATCTGTTCGTCAATGGGTTCGAAGTTACCAAAAATGGCTCGACTAGAAAGAGCCAAATTGAAATGCTATTTTTTAGAGTCACGCTCCGCTGATAGGCGTTAGAATAAAACCCAAACTAAACGGCTCCAGGAATGAAGATACAGATGTGATTACTGAATCTAAAAGCCAGCTCACTGTTTGTTACACGGTAGAAGATCGTGGAATGAAATATACGAATTAGATGGAGAAAAATTCCAAAAACAGGTCGTAATCTTCAACGGAAAAATTTGTTTCTAATTGGAGCTCGAGATAATGCGGTGTGGGCGTCACGCGTGGTTAGGAAACATGGGGGATTTGTGAAGGGCCTCTCCCAAACGACCTGGAGATCTTAAGGACACAAGAAATGTCGTGTTTCCGGCAGGGCTGGTTAACCCTGTCCGTGATTAAAGTTCCAAAAGAGATTGCCCTCGGAGAGTTTTGTCGGGAGGAAGTCGGGGGGTCATCGACTTCTGTGGTTGATGAAGAAAATAATTATGGGGCCCTACAACGGGTGGTACAGCTCTGCTCCTTTCTGCCCGTGACCGCAGTCGCTTTTCCGATGAGTTTTGCCAGATTTGGGAGTTCAAACGAAAATATGTTTTGTTCATGTTCCCCTTGTATATATACTTGTAAATAGATGAGATATCGAATCTTACAACAATCATTTAGTGTCATTGATCCATCCAGGTCGGCTAATGATAATCCTTTCCCCTTCAGTGTGTCGCTGTTATTTTTTATTTTTTTTTTTAGCTGGTTTGTGACTCCGCTAATTGTTGAAGATGGATTGATGATCTCAGGAAACGGTCAATACCCTACCTTGTACTTTCCCCATTCTATACCTACAATGCCTCTTTCGAGGAGTATGGTACTTGTAGAAACACCCAGCCTTAAAATCCTTCTTTCAACTAACCTTCCAACTACACACAGCTAACTCCCTGGCTAGTTGTTGATAAGGTGACACAATAGATAGGATACAGACAGACAGACAGAAGCATCAAAGGCATGTCTTTAGAGGCTTCGTACTACGTTTTTCACGTATGGGTTCCAAATTTCAATGGTAGTATTACTGCTTTCGTGTGAGTCCATACGAATTATATATTTTTTAAAAGAAATTTCAAATACTTCAAGAGCAGCTTCAAATTGAAGGTGGGAGGCACTTATATGTACTTATCTTAATACGAATATAAATTTAGAAAAATAGTTAAATGAAAAAATCAATATTTGAAGCTCTTTGTAGGAAAAATGAAAACCTAAAACGTTTTTGTCTCCCCATCCGCTTACCATTAATCATCCAAATCACTGTAAATTGCGGTTGATTTATCTAAAAAAATGTTTAGCTGCCAACCAACGTCATTAATACAGGATACTTGATACTTACTTCAAATATTTTGGCTACGTTACCGCACGAGAAACGTCTATTCAACTTTAAATTCTCTACATTTGAATCCGGGGTCTAAATTAATTTTCTGTTTTATTGGTTCATTGTATTTATTCGTAAAATGCCTGTAAACGGGCGGATAAATTTTGTACAGAAAAAGCGCGAGTTTGTTCCGTCATTTTGATGATAATAATTACGACCGCGATCTCAGATGATTATGCTTCCCCGAAATAATTAAAACTAGGCAGTTTTGTTTAACGTTTTCTGAAATTATCAGTCGTGAATCAAACCATCTGTGATACAATCAAGCCCGCGCAATTGCGAAATTTTCGAAAAGGCTGAGTGATTTTACTCCTTACGTATGTTTCTGATAATCTGTTGTTCCTGTCAATAAATATTACCAATATTGACCCAAGACACGCCCCTAGAAAATCATGAACCGCCTTCTGAAGATTTTTCTTATGCTTGAAAACACAGGCTCAAACAAGAAGTTCAGGATCTTCAGAAACAGCTGGATGACGCACGATCATAGATCCTGCAGTTTTAAAACATATCACTGATTTTCAATGGCAAGTTGTCTACAAGTCAGAAACAGACGTTGGCCCGAAGGTGTACAAATTGGTCATCGGAAGATATCAAGGAAATTGCAGTGAACTTCGTGCGGCTCGTTTTGAAATATCCACTCCCGAGCGAATCGACTATCAAACGTCGTTTGCGTCAAATCACAGTGAAACCAGGCAACAGACATAAGCATGCAAATTTTGAGAGATTTTGAGTGGAACGTCCGAAAAAAATGAACAAATTAGTCAAATGAATGAGTCAAACGTTTCCTTATATTATTATATTCCTTATATTACATTGTTCATGAAATCGTAAACCCTTTTTTTCCTTTTTGGTACGTGGTGGGGTCTTCCTTATTGCTATGTCAAGTGACGTCAAAACACCGGTGACCCCTACCGTTCTATCTATACCGTGATTACTACAGGGTTCTTGATACTTACTTCAAATATTTTGGGTACATTACCGCACGAGAAACTATTCAACTTTAAATTCTCTACATTTGAATCCGGGTTCTAAATTAATTTTCTGTTTTATTGGTTCTGGTTGGTTATTTATCATGACATAATACATTGTATTTATTTGTGAAATGGTACGGATTCGTAATGGGTACTACGTTTATCATCGTGAGACTTTTATTAATTCAACACACCTAGATGATATGCTCACAATAATTCGACAAACCATTTTGTTTAACGTTTTCTGTCGTCAGTCGTGCATATCTAAAATCCTGCAAATTGCTTTTCAAAGGTTTTTTTTAGCCCCGTGTACAAATATTTTTCGATATCTGTGTAATGGAACAATATTTTTATATTAGCTGGATTAAAGGGATTGTGATAATGTTCATTTACAACCATGTTTTAAATGTGCAAAAAATTTGATTGACAATGAATTGGACCAATTTTTTTGCATTTCAAGGTCACTTAGCAATTGGTGGTAGGTATGTTTTTATTTTCACAACAATATCATATTCTACATCTTTTGAAATCATCTAAACAGTGCAAAAGAATTATCCGTTCAAGTTACCTAGAAGAGAAGTCATGTGCCACAGACAACTTGGTTCAAGGTTAATTTTTTGGTCCAAATCCCGATCATATCAACAGATTTATGCAGGGGTGGTCTTATTTGTTTCAATATACCTGTCAGCGCATGCGCAAACGTGAAAGTCAACATTCATTAGTTTTTAGGTTCTAGTGGTCCGACAGCGTTCAAATTTTTAGGGGAAAACTTTAACGTTCGGTACATCAACTTTAACGAAATAGTGTGCGAACGTTAAATCCTGGTATGAATCCTAATTCTTACAGTTTTCAACCGATTTAAATGAAATTTTAATTACTCATAAATTAATTTATTACACTGAAGATGCGCAAACATAAAATCCACGGATCATCATTTTCCCGGGTTCTAGTGGTTCGATCGTGCAATAATTTCAAAGGTGGTAGGGTAAGTACGGTTCAACTATATCACATCGATTTCAACACGCTCGTACCATCATTCCATCCACTATAGAATCAGCTTGATACTCCCGCGAAACATGTCGGCTAACGTTTTGAAGGCACTGATATATGCCGGAACATATCTGTCCCGCAAATCGTGGTAACAATCTCATATTCTACATCTTTTGAAATCATCCAAACATTTCAAAAGAATTATCCGTTCAAGTTACCTAGAAGAGAAGCTATGTGCCACAGACAACTTGGTAGAAGTTTAATTTTTTGGGCCAAATCCCGATCATATCAACAGATTTACGCAGGGGTGGTCTAATTTGTTTCCTTAGAATGAAATCCATGAAATTGAAACTGTTTATTAATTTTGATTACATTTGGTATGACGAATCTAGATAAAGATTTTATTACGCTCGCTCACTCTTTCCCATCCATTCCGCTCCGTGTGAATCTAGTTTGAGACCTTCTCTCGACAACGGACCGCCTCAACTTGGCTGGTGTCATTAGAAGCGCGTTGATCGTCGAATCACCAGCTTCGATCTAAACCGCGTGATCTTAAAGGTGGCGAAGTGAAGGGTTCGTTGACTTGGGTTCGCGGTCTGGGGCACCCGAGCCCGGAGGACGTTTGCCGGAATGAATCACAAGGTCTCTCAAGGTTGCCAGGGAGATTCCGGCTTTCCACGAACCTATCTTTCTCTCCGTCTCTCTCAAGAAGGAGAATTGGACCGATCCACCTGTTGGTCACTCGCGTGTTCTCTTTTGAGAGTCATCCCGAGGCCAGAACTTGTTTGGCAACAGAACTCAATTTGCCCGAGAGATTATGCCGGCACGGTTTCCTATGCGTCACCGCTAAAGATCGTTGTAATGGGGTGAAAAACAAAACTTCGAACTGCCCTGAAAACCTTGATCCTGAGCCGCTCGATCGCTCGTTCACTTATTTAGTAAAACAGCTACGTTTTGCCAAATCATCCAATTGTATGAGTTGAGGTGGGCTGAGAGTACGGAATGAAGGTTATATCAGCCAATCCTTCCAATCGCTGCTCAAGCATAAATCCTCAATAGATTCCTGTAATATTTTTTTTTTCGACAAAGAAAATTGGTATGGTCTTAAAACCTATTTCAAATCTTTTGAATATAATTTATGGTGGCGGTTTGTGAATATGGTGTTAGGGGGAGGGTTGATAAATCATTTCATCTCCAGTATTTCCATTATAAATAAATTTCTTTTCGATTCCAATTTTTTAAAAAAGCTTTCTCGTGCAATAAACCATAGAAATTTTGAATTTGGAGTTGGGAAGAGGGATGGAGGTGGTATTCCATTCAAGCACTACTCATCACATTGCTGTAATTATTCGACTGTAGTCTACGTGAGCGGGCGATTTCAGCGTTACTGGCGATTTACGCGAGTGCAAGCGTTTACAGCGGGAAACGCCACTAGTCTCCCATGTGCGAGCGATGCCGCGAATGGAGGAGAGCGCGTTTTAGTTAGGTTAGTTCCGTACCTACCTTGTCAATCAATACGATGAGTGTTTTTTCTGAATTTCTTACAGAGAGAAACGATTTGCGTTGGCCTGAAGTAGTCCAGCTCTGTTCGATTACATTTCTAATAAACGTTTGCAGAGGCAACCATCTCATGAAATTTATCTATTAAAGAACTAATTCGGGGAACTTATAACTCTTCAGCCTATTCTTGTTTTCTTATTTCGTTGATAAGTGACAACAACATTGTTCTGACTAACCTCGCAAGCACTCGAGAAATGATTTTGACTCCTACAGACTTGGACAACTCCAATAACCTTGACAACAGATGTAAACAATCGCGCGATTGTAGCGGGAGTAGCGAGAAAAAATCAAACCGATTTGATTTCAAGCCGCGTGTGCGTGTTAGCGATTTGCGATAGAGCGTGTGCACGCAGGACGCACAACTCTGTTGTCATAGTTTGATCGGAAAATCGCCCGCCCCGCAAAAAACGCTGAACCCACCCGACCCGCTGGTATCGCTTAGTTCCCGCTCACGTAGGACACGGCGTAATGTCCCTAATAACTACCTAAATGTACTACATTCATGTAATTTTCATGTCACCGAATAGGAAAGTAGTATCCTTAATTCGCCTGAACAAGATGGGTACAAATCGTGGCAGAAATAGATGTTAAAAAGTTGACAGTTGAGAAACAGCTGAAGGATTACAAACTTCCAATAGTAACATGTTGCTACTTGATTTCAGTCTCAATTTTATCTCTTTATGGAAACGGAATTATCAAAACGAGTAGGAAATTATAAATAACTTAGATGTTTAGAGTTGTCATTAAGTAATCATATTAAATTTATTATTCTTCTCTGATCTTCCCTCTCCTTCCTCTTCCTCTTTCCGTACCTATTCTTCTCAATTCATGGAAATTGACTTACTATATCTAGATAATGTGTGTTAAACGGCTATTTATATGAACATCGGATAGTTAGTTGGGTGTCTTATTTCAAACAGAAAGTAACTAGAAGTGTGTGCTACTGCTGTAATATGCCTATTGGTGCTGATTGCAGCATTTCAACTGCGCTATTGATTGAATGTAGGATTCTTATGCATACAAGTTGATTCGGAACAACATACATAGATAACGGGTGTTTTGCAAATGGCTGATTGTATGAACAAAAGATGGTTGGGTGTCTTATTTCAAACAGAAAGTAAGTAGAATTGTTGTAATATCCGCTGTTATTGCTCATTGCCTAGCATAGTAGGTCCAATATCCATCACCTGTTGTTGTGTAGTGGATATTGATATTCAATCTGAATGAATTTTCAACAAAGATGTGGATGGATTTATACAAATTTTTGGTATTTCAAAGATACAGCTTTTCACAATGCCTACACAGTATTGGAGGTTTTAGGTTGAATTAAATGTCACTATTGGAAGTAATACTCAGAATTAAGAACCAGCATGTTCACACAGGTTCTAAAAATTGATTTTTAGGCACAGATTAATCCCACACTGCCACATGTGGGACAATGCATCTAATAAAAAACAAATTCATAATGTTCTACTCTAAAAAAATGCTGATACATAAACATATGAATTTAGTGCGGGTATCACTGCCGGGAATTTATCGTCAACGGGCGCGGTGGGCCCTAAGGGCACTGAAAGGAATCCTATCAGATCCGAGCTCTGGCGAAAGGCATAAAGAAGGTGCGGAGGGAAAGAAAAGTGGCTCGTATACAAGGCAGAGGTGTAACTGAAACTGATAGGTAGCAATCAATAAAGGCCCGATAATGAGCCGTTATGGGCGAGAAGGGATCATTCAATTTGCCGTCCGCCGAAGGGTTGAGGAGGAGGAGGGGAAGCCAAATTGGGCTTATATACCTAGAGGTTTGCCCCGGCGTTGCAACATCCTGCGGTGAATCCCTGTGAGATGAGACTATGAAATACCTCACGTGGAAGGGGTTTTTTTTTCTTCTTTTATTTTCGAAGGCGATCGTGAGCCCAAGGGTAATGACGGGGTGGATTGTATTAGGAGCTGTCCCGGGCTGCGTCCTATCTCTTGATTTGCTATGCGGTTCGGCCCGTACCCCTACCCCCCTCTTCGCGCCTTCTCGGTGCCTTGGGAAGCAAACCTGGAAGAAGTTTTGGCCCTTCAGAATCCACGGTAAATCCACCAAGTCGATAGACTTGAATTCTTCGCATTCTGCACGCCCACTGCGTACCAAGCGGAAAGTCCCCCTAACAACCTGCTAAAAGAAAATGATGCAATCAATCAGCAGCAATAACTGTGATTCAGACTAGTGTAATTGTAGTTACCAGTGTATGTAATTGAGTTTCAGGCGGCGTAGAATCCAAACCAGGGACAATGCTTCCTGAATACACTAAGAAAAGAAACGCACAAAAATAACAACTGAAATTCAACAAGATAATAGAAAAACACGGGACAAAGGAGTTCTTTTGCAAGTTCCTTCGACCCCTTACTCCACTGAATTGAAGCTTGGGAGACAGCATTATGGATAGTAGGTATATTCTTTAGTGTCCACCATGCTCTGTTCCGGGTCCTTTATAGTATCCACTCTCATCAATCAAACGTCACTCCTAAATAAACTAAACTATTCACTTTTTGGTTTATTATTCAATAATAAACCATTGTAATCAATCTTGAAAAAAAAATGTTAACCACCCCTGAAAATGTTATGGTTTACGTTTCAAAGGGTGTAGAATCCAAATCCGCAATACAATTTTTTCCCTATTTTCGAGATTTCTCCCAAACGGCTGGAGCAAAAAATTTGAAATTTTCAGGAAAAATCCATGTTGGTCCGACAACGCCCCAATGCTTTAGCCAGCTCTCTCACTTTAAGGGTTGTCAGTTTTGTAAAATCCCTAAAAACCTCAAAAAAAGCAAGGCGTCCTAAATTTGGACTTTTTTTGAAGAACTTTCCACGAAGAATCGAATGAGCCCTTCCCCAGGTCCGTAGCTCAAACCATTCCCGATGTATGGTCCGATTTATGGTGCCAACATTTGCGTTTTTTTGGTTTATTATTGTTTTTGTTTTGATCGCAGTAACCTGGTGATGTAGTGAATGTGGATACTGGAGTGAACCCTAAAAGGGTTTATAGCCGATACACGGGTTGAAGCATTCTGATATGCGTGCTCCGTCTCACGAAATTTAAAATTTTCAAATAGAATATTTTTCCATTGTAATCGCTCTTGAAAAAAAAAACGCTGCAAATTCTTTCACTGGGGTTTATTATTCAATGATTCATGATTTGAATTTCTACTTAGCTTTGGAGTGTGCGTGTTTCACAGGTGATAGAGCGATTATTGAATTTCAGGAGGCACACAAATATGATCAACTGATCATTCCAAATAGGAGAACCGATTTAAGTGCTCTATGCATATCTCCTGAAATTCAATAATCGCTCTATCACTTATGAAACACGCACACTCCAAAGCTTAGTAGAAATTCAAATCATGAATCATTGAATAATAAACCCCAGTGAAAGAATTTGCAGCGTTTTGATTTTCGAACAGTCACACGGTAAGTCATTGCAGCTCTGTAATATCAAAGCGTCACTCAATGTTGATTGTGGTTCTGTTCTTCTTGCTATACCCATGAAAACCGATTTCGCAGCATTGATGGTAAGCTCGTTGGTGTTTATCCGTTGTCCAATCGACCTCAAATCCTTCTCGGCATTTCGATGGACCTCCTTCCAAGTTTGCCCGGAGTTTACTAGGGCAACATCGTCAGCAAACTTGTAGACCCTGCATATTTTTGTGAAGCAAATTCATTAAAATAAATCGAAAAATGATCGGCTCAATTGGAGTGCTTCGGGAGCAGCCGTATTCGCGGATTAAAACAGTTTCGCTTTTTCTTGGCCAATGTGAACTGCTTGTTCCCTGTCACTAATATATAAAACGGATCGCTAACTTTTTCAAAAACATCAAATATGGGCTTCATTTCATAAGCAAAAAGTACTCTCGAAATCTCTGATGAATTTTTCACTAGCCACCCAACCCTTTGACAGTTGTAGGGGTCTGGGAATGAGGGGTAGTGCGGATATCCATCATCCAACGATCCCAAGATAGCTGCTCCTTTCTTAGATTCTAATGGAAGATATTTATGGGCTCCTCCAAAAGTTATCTATTGCCCCGAGATTTCGTTATCGGCTAAGGGAGGGAACTATGCCGTATTTAGCCCTCTTGGAGTTCATCACTCACCACGAAATCCCATCACGATTTACGAGACGAGAAAAGGGGAAGAGACCGATTTGATTTGTGGACGTCAAAGTATTTTTAAGGATAATACTTGAAGTAGAGGCTTCTCGACTAACGAACTAACACTACTCTTAGCATTATTTGTTCGAAGGGGCACCAATCTTCATGAGAACATTAACTCTAGTGCTTTATCACATTATGATGTTTGGTTCTTCACTTCCTATCATCTTAAACATGTTCAGTACACAATTTCAGTGCTGGTTGGTAGTGTAGCCTTCAAAAACGTTTGTTGTCCTTTTGAGATCTTCGCTATAACTTTTCTTGCCCTTTTAATAATTTCTTCCTTTTCTTCCTGTACTCATATGGTACATCATTGTTTCTCAAATATTCCTGAAATGTTGGTGTTGTTTACATCGTCTTTAATTTCAACTTTGCTCGGTAAGAAGTGTTGAAGGAAATGACTACATAGGAATCTTCCAAAGCTATTGCTGGAAAGATGTATTGCTAGTGCTGGGGGCAGTTGGTGATGTATGAAGATCATATTGAATGAAAATGACGGTTAGAATTCCAATCTTTCAATTTAACATTTATGTGTTAACGGTTCTGGTCCCGGGCAAGACGTTAAACTGCGACCGTGGTGGAGGGCTGCAGTAACCATCACTAACAGCATGAGGCATGGTGCGTCACAATCTCACAATGTGGTTCATGTCTGAATGAAAAGTCGAGGGCCCCTGGGTGACCCAAAAGTGGCTTTCGCTCTGTAGAGGGTGGAAGATGCTCCTTATCCGCGGTGAAGGCAATCTCCTAGGGGAGTAAACCCCGACAGATAATCCAGGATCCTGTGAACTGCAAGGAGGCAGCTAACAACCTCTCACAGGTTGGGCGATAGGCTAACAACCTGTCCCTGTAAAAATCTATCTGTTACGAAACGCGAAAACATACGAACGGGAAGCCAAGGGAGCCACATCGGAATAGTGCTTTGCAGTTAGTAAGTTAATTCAACGATTCAAACTAATCACTAAACGAGGATGTAAAATCGCTCCATTAAACGTCGTTCACTCATTTAAAAGTTGATTCAGAGACTACAAGAAAATATTTCTCGTTCAATATACACATTTATGAAGCTATCAGGCACGATAGCAACTGACAACAAATCTACACAGTTTATTTCTGTACATTTTATTTTAAGTTGAAGTCACTTTTGGGCCCAGAAATGTTTAACGTTATTGAAAAACGCTGCAAATTCTTTCACTGGGATTTATTATTCAATTGGCTTGCGTTCATGATTTGAATTTCTACTAAGCTTTGGAGTGTGCGTGTTTCACAGGTGATAGAGCGATTATTGAATTTCAGGAGATATGCATAGAGCACGTAAATCTGTTCTCAACTAAAATACCTATTTGGATTGACCAGTTGATCATATTTGTGTGCCTCCTGAAATTCAATAATCGCTCGATCAGCTGTGAAACACGCACACTCCAAAGCTTAGTAGAAATTCAATTCATGAACGCAAGCCAATTGAATAATAAACCCCAGTGAAAGAATTTGCAGCGTTTTATTGCAGATCTGGATTCTACACCCATTGAAACGTAAACGATGAAATTTTCAGGGGGGTTAAAATTCTTTTTCAAGAGCGATCACAATGGTTTTTTATTGAATAAAAAACCAAAATTACATAAAACATTCCTATATGTTGATGGGAAACGAGGGATTAAACCATGTCCGCTACAGCAGTCTTAGTACACCCATCCTCCCCGAGTCCTTAGTACTCTGCCCACCCATCTTGGTTGTTTAGATAGATAGATAGATAGAGAAGTGTATTTGATATCAATAAAGTAAGGACATAGACAAAAATAATGATAGTAATATAAATATGATGAACGAGTAATCATAGATGTAACAATCATATTAATACGATGATGGTGAGGATAATTGGTTAATATGTGACAGCATGAACGATTCGATTTCTACATAACTTTGCATAGCGATTTTAGTCAATTATCTACTCAAATTACTCCCTTTTCTTTCAGCCGATATATATTACAATCGCGTTATTCTTTTACATACTATTGATTAGTGAAATTACCCAATACCTCATGGTTTATAATAACCGTTTTTGGGTAGTAGGGCACTTCTATATGTAGTGATATGGTTGGATTGGTCATAAACATTAGAGTATACGACGGAATTCAATTCGTCTATTTGCATTTTTCTATATAGTTGATTTGAAAAACTGTATTGCGCCTTTGAAGTTTCCGCCGTTCAGAATGGAAATAATTTCGATTGTCTGGAGGCTTGTTTTTCCCAAGTCCTCCGCCTGTGGTACCCTAGCACCGCTCATCTCCCCAGGCCGTGTTCAGTCATCTCTAACTCACCCAAATTAGACAGAGCAGATTGGATTGGATTGAGCAGAATCGGAATGTGTTTTGGATCCATGGTTTGAAGTTGAGATTCAGGAGCTCGCCCCTGAGGCGCCTGATTGTCTTAATGGAAGGAGTACGAGGGGTCAATAGTATAAGTGACATCTTCATCTAGTAGTTTACACAGAAATTATGCTGACCTGCCGGGCTCTTTCGCTCAATCACACACCTTCTTCACATTGCAACGGTCTGATCCATGATGCAGAGTCAGTGAACGCAAAATCCTAGTTCTATTAGGAGGCCTGTCTCTATCTTGCTGCCCATCCCAAGTCTCCCTGAAGGCAAACTGCTCGGTTGCTGGAGTCCAACTGTTTTCTGGTGTTGAAACTACTTGAGCCATATATCGGCCAGCAATGGTTATGCTATGTTAAAATAAATGCTGTACTCCGGTCTCTAAGAACAGGGTGTAGTTCGGGGTATTTTTGAAGAGGCTGAACAGTTTTTTCAAAAAGAATCTTTGCTCTTTTTCTTATTCATCCAAGCTCCAGCACCCCGAAACTTGACTTTCGACGTTGTTAACACTGCCTCAAGCACCCTAAACTTTACAGCAAGCGCGATATTGCTGGAGACAAATAGCTTATACCATACCAAATTAATGGCGAATTTTGTGGACGTCAATTTTAGTTTAAAATGGCTTTTAAGTGACAAGTTGTAGGTCAAGATAGTTCCTAAATATTTTTCACCCGTGGTGCTCTTGGTACAGTCCCCTTAATGGTCATGGAGACAATACACAGCCCACCCTCTTTGGCAGTCTGTACAGTCCTTTTCTTACTCTTGGGAGATGTTACACTGCCCACCCAATGTCATTATTTGTCGTTCGGAGAAATCATTATTAATTCGTGGTCTATTTTCCTTGACGGTCGTCTCAAAAACTCATGTGCCAGCCATAAGAAATACCCATGTCGAAAGTCACGTTCAAAGCCAGGTCTTTTACGCCTATTGCTACAGCCCGACGTACATATATCCTCAGTGATGTTTTAATAACTCGGTTAGTAAGCTGCTTTCCGTTGAGTTGGTCCGGCTGAATGGCTTATCTCATTCCAGCCGACGGCGTGGGTGGCTGAGATGATCGACGACTTCCTCCTTCCCCTCCCTCCCCCTCCCCGCCACTTGTGGAAGGTCAGTTTCTCTTTGAAAAACTTCAACCTTAACAAAAAAAACCTCCATACGGGCACTTATTGGGTTTGACCCCCCACCCATTCCGACTCCTTCTGTCTCCCTCAACGTCAAATCGTTAAGACCACAAAACCGGCGACTCCGCCTTTTCAAAGCCGCACAATGGGGGTGCCGGACTTAATGGGACTTGGGGTATTAATTTCGACTATAATTAACGCCACCCCCGCTATCCCCGAGTGAAAAAAAAGGTTCTTCTGACCGGACCGTCAATGGGAGGGTACCTGTTGATAATTACTTTCGGAACGCACATTAACAATAATGAAGAGGACGTAACAGGTTGGTAGGTTTTCACTTTTTATTGGCCGGCGGATGACGTAGCCGACGGTTGTTCCTTCAAGGGTGTCATTTCATCTTCCTGCTGTTGTAATTTCATAACTCGGTTCAACCTGAACATCAATGAGACTTGGAGCGACCGGCCAAGTCTAAGAACGGTCAAGGAATATCTCCATTAAACTTCATTGTCAGAATTAGTCCCGAGCCCCTAATCATCCGTTTCTATAACCCTCACCAACAGCTATCTATACAATCAAGGAATCGAATTGTATTAAGATGATATTAATAAGATCAAAACACAATAGGCTAGTTCGTGAAAGGAAGGGCCCAGTCTGTAGACGACTTAAGTCCAGAGCGTTAACTCCTTTTGAGTGAATACTCACAGTTACCACAGGTAAATTCTTCCCAGCTCAAGCAGAAAGTGCAGGATTCGTGATACCACGAATAACACATTACCCGGTCTTCAGCAAGCGCTGGTGGTAGGACTACACCTGTCTGCTTCTGTCCCTGCTCCTGCTACTTGCCCCGTATCCTCTTTGCCTCATTTTCCATTTCCTCTTTGGTTTTTTTAGAATTGGTTTTGTTTCCAAGAATAACTCGATTCAAAGCCAGTTTTTCTTTCCGTACACTTTCTATTTCTGCATTGTCCTCTGCCCTTTGCTTAGCTTTTCTGTTTTGATTTTGTAGGACACAAAGATTCCATTGAAACCTACACATTAGACAACATGTGATGAATATTAATTGTAAATTTACTTCAAAGATACCAAAATTCTTACACTTATTTTGAATTTCCTCTTCTTTCCTGGAACACCTTCAATAAAATGCCTGCTCCCCCCTGAAAGACATAGCATTTTCAAGAAAAAAGTTTACAGATACCCCAACTAGGAAAGATAGGCAAACCCAACGGAGGGTCCTAGCATGTGCATCTCTACAGACTGGGCAGGTCACCCTACCATGAAAAACCATAAAATTCATTTAATAAATTAGTTTATGGAATATTTAAATTTTAAAATTTTTTTAAAAGTTATTTAATAACCAAAAGTAACCGTAATTCGCATTTTTTCAACTATAAAATAACTCAAATCAGTTCTGCAATTGAAGAACTGTATCTATGGGATGCTGTAGGTATGGGATGTTAATCCAATGATGCGATTATTGAATTTCAGGAGATATGCATAGAGCACGTAAATCTGTTCTCAACCAAAATACCTATTTGGATTGATCAGTTGATCATATTTGTGTGCCTCCTGAAATTCAATAATCGCTCTATCACCTGTGAAATACTCCAAAGCTTAGTGGAAATTCAAATCATGAACGCAAGCCAATTGAATAATAAACCCCAGTGAAAGAATTTGCAGCGGGTTGAAATTGATGCAGAGTTTTCAAGACTACGGTGCAACGAATAGATGCTTTCCAAACATTAACTTCCACCGTTATCAACAAATTGAAATTAAGGAGAAATTTGCATTTTTTATTAAGTTGGTAGCCTCTAACATCGGAACACCTTTGGCATTTAGAAAAAAATCCACAGAAAATAGACCATCCCTTCATGTAAAACGTCTTGTAAGACACGAGTCGAATCGTCGGAGGGGCCGCTTCCAGCTCGAGATTTACATAATTGATAACCCGCGATAACTTCCTCCTGTCTGAGAACCCGTCTGAGATCCAGGAAGATCTGCAAGTCAGAGAATGAGAATAAGACGACGCAAAGAATCGACGATGAATATTCAAAGACAGCGACCAACAACGCAATGACGGCCCGCCGATGGTGAGGGGGCGGGAGCAAGTCGGTGCAGTTTCATCGAATTTTATTTTTGATTTATTCAGAACGGGCGGGGAATTGAAGCGGAGTTTATGCAAAGTTGTGTTTGACCAGCAGCTATTGAAGATGATTAGGGGGTCATCACTGAGCAAAATGGCTGCTGAAATCTGCATTGGAGGAAAAGAACCCACCAGCCTCATCGCCTGTGGCTTGTTTGAGTGAGATTCCATCAACAGTAATTTTTACAGTCATACTGGTCTGACGGACGGGGAATTGTGTACGCTTCAACGTTGGTGTTCTCCCAACCTGGGTGGTAATTTCAGTCTTGAAGAAGCATCGCAGGTAGGTATCACACAATTCGAAAAATAATTTTAGCATCGATTGTGTTTTGATATTAAATCTTGATCTCCCATCCCGGCATTGCACCAACTAGCGAGATATCAAACCAGGAAATTAACAAATGCTCGTTTTAAACAAAGCCCACACAGTACCTTTTCATTGTGACTCATAAATTCTTATAAAATTGCATTTCAAATTTCGCTGTATTGCCAAGAGTGGTTTCTAATACAAACTGTGCCCTAATGAGTCATTTTGGTTTATTATTCAATAATAAACCGTTGTAATCCCAATTAGTTAATTCTAACCCCCCAGAAAATTTCATGGTTTACGTTTCAAAGGGTGTAGAATCCGAATCTGCAATAGACATTTTTCCGTCCGTCCGCCGTACGTCGTTCTCCCAAACGGCTGGAGCAAAAAATCTGAAATTTTCACGAAAAATCCATGTTGGTCAGACAACGCCCCAATTCTTGAGCCAGCTCCCTCACTTAATTTAAAGTGCCCTTTAAGGGTTGTCAAAATTTTGTAAAATCCCTAAAAATCTCAAAAAAAGTCGAGGCGGCCTAAATTTGGACTTTTTTTTTTAAAGAACTTTCCTTGAGGAATCGAATGGGCCCTTCCCCAGGTCCGTAGCTCAAACCATTCCCGATGCATGGCCCGATTTATGGTGCCAACACTTGCATCCACATTCACTACATCACTAGGTTACTGCGATCAAAACAAACAACAGCGTTTTTTTTTTTTAAATCGCAGTAACCTAGTGATGTAGTGAATATGGATACTGGAGTGAACTCCAAAAAGGGTTTATAGCCGATATACGGGTTGAAGGATTCTGATAACTCTTGATAGACGCTGCAAATTCGTTCACTGGGGATTATCATTCAATGATTCATGATTTGAATTTCTACTAAGCTTTGGAGTGTGCGTGTTTCACAGGTGATGGAACGATTATTGAATTTCAGGAGATATGCATAGACCACTTAAATCGGTTCTCAACCAAAGTACCTATTTGGATTGATCAGTTGTGATTATTGTGTGCCTCCTGAAATTCAATAATCGCTCTATCACCTGTGAAACACGCACACTCCAAAGCTTAGTGGAAATTCAAATCAAGAACGCAAATCATGTATCATTCAATAATAAACCCCAGTGAAGGAATTTGCAGCGTTTTTAGAGAGAAAAACAATCTTCAATGATGAGGAAAGTAGATTTGTAGTCAAGGATATTTGATAAGCACCCACTGTACTCTAATTAAATGTTGCTGAACATAAGCGTGCCTTCCTGTTGTTAAGAAGACGATATTGTCATTAGTTGTTAGAAAAAAATGTTCAACTATTTATGGGTGAAGCAAGTTTTAATCTTCTTCCGAAGCATGAAGAACGAATTGTACTAGTCTAGGTTGTTTTGAAAGTATGCAGTAACTCATTCCACGGAGCACTGACGAGTTTAGGAATAATTTGCTTTTTAAGTTCTCCTACATTCGGGGAGAATGGTCTTGAATGGAATTACATTCTTACATTCTTGAGAATGGAATTGAAAGAGTACGATCTCGTTCAAATTTGTTGGGTAGGAACTCACACGAGGCTTAGGAACTCACACTTTCTGCTCTATAAATTTACGAATTTTATTAAAAATTATGAAAACAGAGCATTTGTTCACTTATATGCGTGTTGACATTCAGTCAAGGTTCACAGTTTTTTTCAAAGTTGTAACCCTTAGAAAGAACATGCTAATGAACGTAAAGATTTCCGAATGGGCTCGTCCAATTCATTGTGGGATATTGTTGTTGTATTTCGATATTCCGATTTTCGAATATTCCTGCTCTTTGATTTCTCTCTTTTTGACATAAGGTAATGCTGATAATGCTGTCCCAACTACATCCAAAATGTGATTTTTGGTCTAACATTCACCAAGCTAGGCTTAGTAGTTAGCAGAAGAGGTCAAAATGGCTCATGACGGACTGAAGGATTTTTTAAAATTCGATTTTCGGATTCCATACAGTTCGAAAAGCTACACAGCAAATTTTGTGGGAGGGGTTAAACATTTGTTTATCTCATGGTAGTTTATAAAGATTCATTATTGTAAATAATAAACTATACGCGTGGTAAAAAATGTCTCCGTACACCCACTTCGCTTTTCACGAATATTGTAGCTGCTTCTCACAAACCTTGAAAAAGGGGATACTAACTGTATGAATGTATTCACAGACATCTTAAATAATGAATTTCGAGTCAACCAACTTTTCAACTGAGCAAACCAAGCAAAATTGACAACAGACGTTAACGCGTGCATTTTTATCAGGGCAAAAAAGTGTTCGTACAGCCCAGAGAACAGAAAAAATCGAGCTCAAAAAATGGATTAATAGCTCGTGGGCCCTCCTTTTTGCTTGACAACTTCCAAAAAACGGAACTTCATCGAATCGACGAGCTTTTCAACCAAGCTAGAAGGTATCTGAGGGTACTAGTTCAGAATGACTTACTGTACCATAACAATAACAATAAACTACACATACAGTAATAACAAAACATGGAAATCGTTTTAGAATTGTCAGCTTGTTAGCGTCTATACATTTGTAACAGGCACGCACAGAGAGACACACAGCTATAGTTTTTTCTTCACTTCCTTGGTCTTAGATTGGTCTAGAATGGATTCGTATTCAGCTACTTTTTTTATTTCCATTTTCATTTATTATAATTATCACTATTATTTTTTTTAATGTTTCGGTTGTGACCCACCCTCTAGGATCAATTCTAATAGTCGTCCCTGTACTGGGTGACATGCGTGATTGTCTCCAGAAAAATCCTGATACCACTATTTTCATGATTCTAGACCTCTGATAGTTTTTTCGCGGGCTGGAAGAGTCTTGATGGATCCTCTACCGATTCAGATGAACTCCAGTTTACATAAGGAGACTTCGTTCCTGGTATTCTTGTGTAAACATCCGAATTAGCTTCCCCGGATAAATAAAGAAAAGTACATAGTTTTGGGGTGTACGGAGACTTTTTTTACTGAGTGTAATTGTAGGTTGGAGTAGTTTGCCTGTACATAATGCCATTGCACAGAATTGCAGTATTCTGCAATGCATGCTCCTATATTTACTTCGAAGCTGGGGTTTTCATGATGAAGTGCTTTTCATGGTTTCTTCCTGCAATTAAAACATCGTTGAAAAATTTCACTATTTACATTCCGTTGCCGTCAGAGTACAAGGCAGAATGTTCTTGATCGGCGGAATGTCCAGACTTATCGAAAATCATTCGTATCAAATCAATCCAGCGGAATTCCTTCCGTTTTCCCGTTATTCAAAATGAAGTTCCTCTCCCTAAAAAATGTAACCTCTCACGACAGAAAGAGTATTCCAACCCATAAAAAAAGAAAATCGAATGCTATTCGCGAAAAAAGGCTCGTTTAACCGTTCTTCCTGGGGTGTTCTTTTTTTTGTTTTAGTTAAGTCTCCCCCTTTTCGTTTTTTTTTTTCGAGCCGAAGAAAGGCTCTCTCGAACGGTATAACAGGAAAGCACAAAAAAATTTTTATTGAAAAAAGCCGATTGGGAGCTGAAAGGAGATGGGAGCTAATGATGTCCGGCAGGAAGATAAATTTTGTTATTCGGTTCCGAGCTCCCCTGTCAACCCGAATTACCATCCAGTTGGTTTTATTAGTCGACAATTTGGGTCTTTTAAAGTTCTTCCCGAGGAGGCAGCTCGATTTTGGTTTAATAACTCGAACGCATAGGGATAAACATTCTTTCATCAAGTTTCCTGATTTTTTCAAGATTAATAAAATTGTGACCACCCGTAAAACTACCCTAAGTTTTGAAATTCGGAAATCCTTCCGTGAAATTGGAAAAAGCTGAAATGTTTCAAATTAAAATCGGGATGAAATCTTCAAATTAGTTTGCTGGTTGACGCACACGGTAATGACACTGGTCACTGGTTATTCATCTTTCCTAACGGTTCTTTTTTTGCGGTGAAATTCACGTTTATTCATCTTAGTGCCAAGCACAATAACTCATACATAGATAAAGTTAGAGGTTGATAGAAAACTACAATTTCAGTGGCAACGTTTCGTTCTATTTGTAAATTTTTTTCAGGACTAGAAGAACCATACAGAAAATTTTGAAAATAACTGATTCTGAAAGAATTACGGAGAAGAATAGTTTGCGTCTGTGTGACTTGACAGGAAAGAAAAAGGAACACATTTACTACTAATGTAATGGCTAGAAAAGAGAAGAATGAAAACATAAAAGTTAAATAGTTGTGCAACATACCTTGAAGGTGGTACTTAGTGATGTAAACATTTATGGGGAATTTATCAATGATACAAATCAATTGGTCAATAATTTGAATCAATTGACACTTGCTTTAATTTTTTAAGAGGGAGGGAATTTGAAGAAAAAAACGCGCTTCCTATTGTTATACGTTTATTAAAGCAAGCCACACTTTAAAATAACGGGTTAAATAAGAAAATTGATAGCAGCAAGTGAAACATTATTGAAGGACAGTAAAAATTCAAGTCACGGGATAACCCAAAATTTGCAATTCTCCCAAATACGAAATGAAGGTGGTGTATCGTGGTGGGACTCGGGTGTTTTGTGTGACCCAACAGAAAAACCTCTCAAACCTTTCAAAATCTCTTGATATGCTACGGTTTATCGTACGTAACGCGTCAAATTCAGGATAAATAAAATAGGTTGTTACGCTGAAAAGTGTTGGTTTGTTACAAAACTTTTCAAAGCCCTACTTATCTAAATGGAGAACCTCGTAGTAATGTATAAACCCTGAGTCTTGGCAAGAGGTTTAAAAACCAAAATCACTCACCGATCCGTCTAACTGACAAAATCTTATGTATAAAAACCTAAAATAGTTCTGGGGATGTGACTTTGAGTGATAATGGATTTGCTCTTGAGGACTAACAACATGGACAACGACTAACTTGACTAACTGACTAACGTTTGGGATCGAAAGGTGGTAGAAGAGACTGATATGCCACATTTCAGGGTCTATGGTCAAACAGGTATCGGGATTACTTCCGATCGGTGTTGACTCCGTGACACTCTCATTAAGGAAATGAAAGTAAACATAAATTCATTATGAACCACCCTATACATTGTATTTTACATATTCGATTGACAATGCCTTTCATTCCTTGACTCCCTTTACAACAGTTCTTGACAATGCAAGGTTAGGTAACTCCTCTTCTCTTTTCCAAGCTGTTGACATATTATATGGATTCCCTTTAGTACAACTCGAGAAACCACCCATTTCCCCACTTCATGTAGGTGAACTTCGAGGACCGTTTCTTCTATGATCAATCTACAGCACGGAATCTTGAATCATGACCACTCCGTAGGATGCAACCAAACAATTTAAGCCGTCAGTGAAAAAAAACATAGTCCTCAAAAAAGCTTTTTGAGAAAAGCAAAATTTAAAGTTTGGAATTGAATAACTCGGATCAACTTAAACAAAAAATTTGTCATTTTTTAATTAACAGCCAAACATCTTGTAAGATGTAATCAATAGAAAATAAACAAAAAATTAATTTCCGAAAATATCGAAAACAATTGGTTTGTACATCATGGACGCTGAATGTTGTTTCCAGTTTGTTTAGCCATTTGCATTTGGATAAACTTCTTCGTCCGAACTTCTATCTTCTTCAGTGGGTTGTAGTTCTGTGCAGAATCGTCTAGAGTCTGGGCTCTTAAGGAATCTGGGTAAGTGAAGGAACTCCCGCAATTTCGCGGGTATGATCGGAAGTCATCGGGGGTGCAATATCTTCGGATGAGTATTATGACTCAGTGACTGACTCTCTGTTGGAGCTGTGGCGGGACTTTTCTTCTTGCTTTGGGGGTATCTCTTGGCATTTCTTTGAAACACTGAACTGCAAAGGATCCTGGAATGGGTTTTCTTGTTGAGATGAACTGTGGGCTGTCTTTTCTGATTTCTTCATAACGTCACAAGTGTAGCCTGATTTATTTCTCTTCTTGGCAGTTTTCTCAGCAGTCCCTTCTTTGTCTTCAATCAAATCACTAGCAGAACACTAGCACTTTCCATTTTGGATCGTGAACAAACGACATCAACAACATCGAAAAACAACGAAAACACGCCGGCAAAGAGCAAAACAGCAGTGAGGTGGGAATGTTTGAATTACAGAAACGCTCCACAGAACGACGCCAATCTGGTGAAGGAAGGGTTTTCAATTCCTCCTCATGGGGCTCTTGACTTGATGATGGTTCTTCCCCAGCACAGTTTCTGTTGCCTCTAGTATTTCAGGAGTACGTATGTTTTTGCTATTTTACTCGATACCATGGAAAGTTTACTGTAAACCTGATAAGAAACTGAAGTAATAAGAAAAAGCATCGCATCCACGGTAGTTGTCTTACAAGCCTTGAGTTCTTATTACTGAGGAGACTTGACTGATCCATCCCAGTTCCAATTTCACAGTCTCCCCAACCCCTGAGGGAGTATGTATTCCCACTTACTGAGCTATATTCGTTTGGAATGGAGGACTATTAAAACATTTCTATTAAAATCGAAGCTGTTAATGATGAAAAATACGAGAGACCAAAAGTTTGGATGAATGAACTGCGTCGTTTGATCTCCGACAGACTAATCGCTGAATTAAACCATGACGAATATAATTATTACATTCCTGACAACCTCGAAATCCCCAATCTCTAGCTTAATCATCGATCATAAGCCGAGAAAACCAAGCATTGTTTAGAGACTATAATATCTCGTTGTTTTGGAATAAAATATTCCTGATTTTCGGGGCCGATGGGCGATTTTATACAATCCAATATAATCGATATCTGCCCGATCGCTTCCTCCATTATATCATTTTTTACATCTAACTCCGTCCTTGACACCTCTTCGAAGGTTCAAGCCCGGTCACGGAAAAATATAATTCAATAAAGACCCCGCGGAGGCTCATCTTCCATTTTATACAAGCTGGAATTCTTTTTAGTTTAAGTATAATTCGATTTATCGACCAGGAAGAGCCGGCAAGGATTTCGTCTGGCTTCCTCAATATTGGTGGAGGGATGCTCTGAAACGTGACTGCAGCTTCTTCGAAACTAATGGGTGCATCATCCCGCGTCGGCCCATTGTTGAGGCTCGTTGTTTTCGGGGCCTTGATATTTGCAGGTGCGCAAAAGAGGCTTTTAATGTATCAGGCGCCATCAAAGCATCGAGCGTAGATCGTATTCATAAGGTCACTTGCGAACCCTTTGAGGAAAACAAACAGCAGTCCGTAGAAGTGTTCTTTTAGTTTTAATGGCTAGCAATAACATCTTATCTGCAAGTAGGCGAGAAATATATAGCTCAAACGATAAACAACAAAACATCATTAGAATCAAAACAGATTTTGTTTCATTATTCAATAATAAACCATTGTAATCGCTCTTGAAAAAAAAATTCTCCCCCCTGAAAATTTCATGGTTTACGTTTCAAAGGGTGTAGAATCCGAATCTGCAATAAAAATTTTCCGTCCGTCCGCCGTACGCAAGATTTCTCCCAAACGGCTGAAGCAAAAGATCTGAAATTTTCAGGAAAAATCCATGATGGTCCGGCGACGCCCCAATTCTTGAGCCAGCTCTCTCACTTAATTTAAAGTGCCCTTTAAGGGTTGTCAAAGTTTTGTAAAATCCCTAAAAACCTCAAAAAAAGTCAAGCGGCCTAAATTTGGACTCTTTTTGAAGAACTTTCCACGAGGAATAGAATGAGCCCCTCACCAGGTCCGTAGGTCAAACCATTATCGATCTATGGCCCGGTTTATGGTGTCAACATTCCCGTTATTTTGGTTTAATATTGTTTTTGTTTTGATATCAGTAACCTAGTGACGTAGTGATGTAGTGATGTAGTAATGTGGATACTGGAGGAACTCCTAACAGGCTTTGTAGCCATACACGGGTTGAAGAATTCTGATATGCATGAAACGCTGCAAATTCTTTCACTGGGGTTTATTATTCAATTGGCTTGCGTTCATGATTTGAATTTCTACTAAGCTTTGGAGTGTGCATGTTTAATAGGTGATAGAGTGATTATTGAATTTCAGGAGGCACACAAATATGATCAAATGGTCAATCCAAATAGGTATTTTGGTTGAGAACAGATTTACGTGCTCTATGCATATCTATCTATCACCTGTGAAACACGCACACTCCAAAGCTTAGTAGAAATCCAAATCATGAACGCAAGCCAATTGAATAATAAACCCCAATGAATGAATTTGCAGCGTTTTGAAGAAGGACAAAATAATAAAAGACGACATCAAAATAGGCAGACCTCTGGTTTGTGAGAGAATGGATGTTCGTACAGTAACAGAAGTGATATCATTGGATTCATTAATCTAATTTTTGTCGGAATCAAACAAAAAACAACCCAAATCATAAAAAAGAGGTTCATTATTTCCGTATTAGGAAAACCGTTCAACGATTCACTGATTTATGTATCCTTACTATCAGCTGTCAGTGGTAAATCATCTCGTCCTCTATACGTCTTCTTAAATATAACTCCGGGGCACGAACTTCTACTAGTCCCTTTGTACGAAACAGAAGCTGATACCAAAACTTATAGTTCTTGTAAGCTCTGCAGATCACGGGTCATTTCTTATCCTTCTACAAGTTACACGTTGGAAAGCTCTGGCGTTACCTCAAATCATCATGCTACCAGTCAAGTGTTGACATTATCGGTAGATTTGGACAGAAAATATCCCTCGGTTTCACTCATCACTAGGAGCGCCCTGGCCATATTTCAGAAGCTCCTTAGAATTGCCCCATTTGAATTTCAGCTTTATAAATCGATTGGGGCAGAAAATGAGTTTCACAGTGACGGACGAGCTTATATGAAATGACAATATCCACAATGGCAAATCACAAACTTTGAGGGAGGGCTACAAATTTTTGGTTTCTTGGTCGATTTGTCTGACGACTAAACATTTGTGCATTTTTCGGATAGGGTTCAGAGCTTTTCTGACAAACAAGGCCAAACAGGGCCTACATGGACACAGAAATTTGGCTAATCATCAATGTTCCGGAGATATGCCCTTAATTTCCGGCAACCTATTGATCTGCGTTGGTAGGCTATCTGATACAGAAATAATAAACCTTTCTGTAGTCATTGGCAGCGTTTATTTTGTGATTTTATTATTGGCATCAAACGTATTCTACGGAGCTGACATAAAACACTTTGTATCATCAGCAGGTCACTGAAGGCATGTTGATTTTGGATGTATTCATTACACTTCTTTCATTTTCATTGACCACTAAGATGAAAAGGGGGAATCAGAAGAGATTCCACTTGTCCAATAGATTGTACCAATTCATTTGCTCGTGCATATGATCCCGACACTCTTTTTAAGTGGGAATCTCCACGCTGAATCTGATTAACTCACTTTTCCCAGACATGTTCAGCTGTCTTAACAGCTACCAGCAGACAGGGAGACGGATAGTATTGGAGCGGTCGCTGGATATCTCGAGGATCACGAAGCGGATGATCCTGCGTGAGACGCGCCAACTCCGAAGCCAACGGTACTGACCAGGTCAAGGAGTTGGGACTGTCGGGGACATGTTTTATTCATGTTGGACCCCCCCACCGTTCTCTCGTCACCCGTTCGTCCTACCATCGGTCTGGATAATGAGTATATTAGGCACGTAGGGGCTCATTCATCTTCGAGAGAGAGCTCGCCTTCTGTGACTTTGAGGGGGATTTATGTCCATCTAATTTGATCATACCTGCGTCACATAGTGTAGACACTGGAGAGAAATGATCGTTGAAATGGCACCTACTGACCGATAACTGGCACCTACGATATACTGCTTTGACAAACGCTTCAGGTCATGCCGATTATACCCCTTTTCACTACGATCTGTATGCTGTTGTATTTGCTTTTGTATATTTTGTTGTAATGATGTAGGATAAGTATGGGATGGGTTTGAAAATCATCGATGGTTACCTTTCGACGGGATCAAGACATCGATAGTTCATTATTATCATTTCAATGATTAACAGGAGTACAATCCAGTTCTTAGCGACCGATCCGACACTCCTTCAACTAACCTTCCCCCCCGCTCAACACTCCTTCAACTAACCTTCGGGTATCCCGGCATCACCACTTTTCCGTCCGTCCGTCATTCGTGTACCTGCCACCTAGGTAAGCACTAGCCTCTCTGGTTGAATCTACAGATTTTTCCAGGGAGTTGGTTAGGCTTAGTAAGTACCGTTTATGAACACAGAATGCGCTCACGTAAACCCTTGTTACCCCCCCCCCCCCCAGCTGTAGCTTTCATCTCTGTTTACTAGCTCCCCTCCTCTGAGCTAGAATCCCATATTTGTAAGTTGCATAGGCAATTTTTCATCTTCGGTACTTAAATGTGTAAAATTAATCATTTAAATGATTTGGCTGTAGAACCATAGAGGTCTACTGTCCCGCTTTTTTTATTTTTCGTAATTACACATAACTCTCATATTGAACTCGATTTTATTACAGGGATGTTGACAAATATCGGTACTTTAGGTACTTTTATTCACTTTAAATATCGGTACTTGTACTTACCTTTTATACTCCAGGTTTTTAATGATGACCTTATAGTTCATCTGACAAATATTTGTGATTTTATGTCAATATTATGTCTTTCGCTCCTATCTGACGACAACCACAACATTTCACTTGCTACTATATGTGCATGTGCTTATGGGAAGTTGTGTCTCAACGTGCTTACATTGTGTTTTAGCTATCAGCATCACATGGAGGATATACGTCGATATTTTTAACCGAAATTTTTTCCACCGAGAACCGATTTATATTTTTCCAAAATCACAAAAATGAACCCAAACACTTTAGTGTAAACAAAAATCGCGTCCCCGCTCGTTTCTAATTAATTTACGAAAAGCTTACCCCTCGTTTATCCTCCCTCAAAAAGTCAAAACTACATACCTACTGTAGTCTGCACAATCTCGTTTAGTGCAACAGGGAATGATGCAGGGTATGGACACTTGTAGCTATAATCTGGTGGGTACTACTTCCCCACTTACGCAAATTGTCCAAGAAATCCACTGTAAAATTAACGAAGAAAGCTTTTTGCCCAATACCGTTTCATCGTCTGTTTTGAAAACATACTTGAGCTTGTAAATTTTTTTTTTCGTGATTTATTAAATGCGACTGAAAAATCAAATACATTTCATCTAGCAATTTTACATATCAATAAAGGTACACTCCAAGAGGGTAGGTTTCAGGATAGGTTACAGCAAAACCTAGCCCTTTATTATAAAGCTCAATTAATTAGCACTGAGTTCGATTGCACTTCTATTCACGCAGCACAACTAAATCCAGTGGTTTGTTTCGCTTGAGACGTCGGATTTCACCTTCGTTGTCCAAAACGTAGAGCATCTCCGGGTTCTCGTGTTTGTGGAGGCGATGTTCATGCTTCCTTGCGTATTTTGCAATAATTTCATAGACTGTCTCCATCCTCAAATCTCGATGAATATCATCGTTTCGCATGTACCAAGGGGCTCCAACTATACTTCTCAGTATTTTATTCTGAAAGGTTTGGATTTTCTTGATATTTGATTTCTTGGCAAAGCCCCAGATCTGTATCCCATAGGTCCAAATAGGGCGAAGGATCTGCTTATATATAAGCAGTTTGTTGTGAAGAGAGACCAATACATCCTTCTGTACTTGATTTTAAGTTTTTCTTTCTTCTTTTCTATGTGTTTATTCCAGTTTAATTTGGAGTCAAGTGTCAAACCCAAGTATTTAACTGCTTCAGTATGCGATATTTTATTCGAATTGCTCTCAACATCCAAGGTTGGGACTCTTCGGTTAGTGAAGTTGATGTGGGCTGATTTTTAATTTCCCTTGAATGTTGCGGATTTTTATGAGCAACTGCAACCGTAGCAATATTTGAAAATAGCAATATTAAAGGTAAAAAAAATATATCAAACTACTAAGAGGATATATTTTCACATGTAGGTATTTTAACCGATATCGACATCTCTATTTTATTGAACTTCATGCTTCATGTAGTTAGAGACACTAATATTAAATAAAAACGCTTTGTAACTGGTATATCATCCAAAGTAGGTACCTTTTGAGATTCATCAATTAGGGTGACTGAAAAATTTAAGTGAAAATTGATCCACACCGCTACTTTTGTGTTCCTCGGTTGATGGTTTTTGGTTTTTAAGCATACTCGCAATTTCAATTTCGTTACATTTTGAAAGAGAGTAGAAAACAATTCAGCAATATGTATTGAATGGCTTAGTTGCAAATTTAACAAATAATGTTCAATGTTTAACCTTCACCCTGGTTAAACTTCATGAAAGATATTGGCATGAAGGTGCACGGCTGGTTTGTAAATGTACAAGGAAATTTCTTTTAAATGAGTCTCCGATCAAAGAAATGTCTGCATACACAGTCACTGTTCAAATCCGAACTATGTCGGGAGAGAATATTTGCTTTTAGTAAGTCAGATTTATGACGCGGCTAGGTAGGAGTGACTGCGCCAATCACTCCGGCCTCAGCTCAGGGAACCTCAGGGATTGATGATAGCTGTAGGGTCAATGAAGTACGGAACAAAATAGTGACATTTTATTCCAATGAGTAACTTATCGGTATTGTAATTCACATCGGTCAACATGCATCAATGACTGGATCATAGGTTTATCGACAAATTCTATTTTAGGTGTCAAAACATTAAGAAACCATTAGATAACTATGCCTTGCTTCCATCTCTTAATACTGCATTGAATGAATCTAGCTCGATTCGTTTTGTATTGCCCAGGAATTTGACTTTACGTACAGGTCATTAGTCTCATTTATACGAAGAATCTTCTTTAAAGGACCGTGGGACCGGGGTTTTAATTTTTAATGAGCTCTTCCAACGATCTTACAATTAAATTGTACCTTCCAAGAATTATAGGGCCCTTACAAAGTGCCTAACAGTCGTTCCGATTACAGAAATAGGGTTTGAAGACTAATCTGGATGCGCCCAAGCCGATAGAACTGTCTCGGTAATATCGCTCTTATCTCGCCATCAGGTGAACTTTAATGCGGGACTTAAACCAAACGAAATGGGATGGGTAAGGCCCTGTGAAGATTCCTAAAGGAGTTTATGAGGCTCGGGGGCCTTAGAAGGAGACCACTTGACATCCGACATCAATTTCGAGTATGACTCGGCTCAGAGGGTAATGGTCTGTTGAGACCGACAGTTCCACGGGATGTGGGTCGAACCAAAGCCTACCCCACCAGGCCTTCTGGCCCGTAAGATTAGTAAAATATCCAAAAGCACCGCAATGCCATATTTTCTATTTGCATTTGTAAATAGTGTATGCTACCAGAAAAAAAAACATCATAAAGGTTGCATATAAAGTTTTAGTCCGATTTTGCTCCTATCTGCATTTCAAAAGGACAATATATTGAACCACATCATAGAAATCTCCACTTTTTGGTGGGCTTCGACTATATTGGCAGTTATTCCTGTTTCTTTCATGCAATCCGGAATCAGTTACATTACATTTAAGAGGATACCAATCTATTTTGGTGGCCGTAAAATATCCAAAAACACCGGAATACCATTTTTGTATTTCCATTTATTTTGTATTAGTAAATAGTATTCTACCAGACGCTTGAATACAAAGTTTTAGTCCGACTTTGCTTTCTGCATTTTAAAAGGACAACTTATTGAATCAGACCAGAGAAATCTACATGTTTTAGCGGGCTTTGACTACACTGGCAGATATGCCTGTTTCTTTCATGGAATCCCGAATCAGTTATATTATATTTAAGAGGACGCCAATCTATTTACAGGGCTCTTTTTCTTTTGCTTTTAATTTGGTTTTTGCTTCCGAATCTACCAAGGTAGCGGAAGCATTGTTTTCACTTTCGGAATGTGAAAATTTGTTTGTCTCCAAAATCAAAAATTCCACTCGCATTTTGCGTTTTAGACCTTTCTGTACAATTTTGGTTGCGTGTCTGTCTGTCTGTCTGACAGCAAATCCTTGTTACGGGCAAAACTACACGAAGTTATTGTCCGATTTTGATGAAATTTTCAGGGATTGTGCGGGTTGGGGTGTGGACAGTCCCCTATAGGTTTCATGACCCCCGGAACAATAGTAGCCTCTTCGCATGCGCAAACGTGAAATCCTTGTTACGCGCATAACTCCGGGAGTTCTTGACCAATTTCGATGACATTTTCAGGGATTGTTCGGTTTGATGTGTAGATGGTCCCCTGTGAGTTTCATGACCTCCGGATCAATAGTAGCCTCTGCGCATGGATAAATATGGGGATCAGTGTGAAATTTTTTTCTTAAAACAAGTAACCCCAAGGGCATGAGGACTGAAGTGAAAAATCTCAGTCCATTGAATAGTTATGATTTTTTTATTTTCACGGTCAACTCCGAGCTTCACGTCATAAAATCAGTTTTCTGGAATACTGAAGCGTCCATTTTAATTTTATTAAAGATTCTTTAAATTTCCTATAAGATAAACTTAATTTCAACCTTATCAATTTCGATAACTCTGTTCAAAATCGCAGTGACACAGCAAATTATTTGAAAAATTGAAATTTTTCGATTTTTGAAACTGACAGTTCGTTCTAAAAACGTAGATTGCATGTTAGACCTATTTCATGTGGATACGAATTCAGGATTACCATGTTTTCTTCATTAAGTTTCAAATACAAATGTCTTCTTGGTAGGGAAGAGGAAAAAAAGTTCTCATTTCTCGGTTTCTTGATTCTTATGTTCTGTTAAAAAAACCTGCAAATTACCTAAAATGAATTTGTTAACATTTGTTCAAATTGTTACGAATGCATAACCTAGCTTGTTTTCGAATAGCTCTCACAGTAACTGAGAGTGGTAAATTCTCCTGAAGTTGAGCTGCTGCTACAAATTTTTAGTCATCGCCCTTAACTCTTCTTCTGCGTTCACCTGCGTTTTGTATACTTTTTTATTAAAAAATCCCCAAACGAAGTAGTAGGCATGGGTTAGAGACTCAGGGGTATTTGAGAGCTATTCGAAAACGAGCTAGGTTACATTCGTCTGTTTGAACAAATGTTAACCTAAATTAATTTTTGTTTGTCGTAATTTGCAGTTTTTTAACAGAAAATTTGTAAAGAAACAGAGAGAAATCGCCGGGCGCCCTCCTTGCACCCCTTCCCTCTTTGTCCTCTTCTTTTTTTTGTCTTTAAACTTATTCATGTCGTAATCCAAATGAGTATGGCTCATGAAATGAGGAAATGAGAATGACTGCTTGGAACGTCGGCTCTGTTTCGAATTTTATCGAAAAATTTCAGATTTTTCAAGTTTTCCCTTTCACTCAATTTGATATGAACAGAGTTATCGAAATTTTATAAGGTTATTATGTTTATCTTATAGGAAATTCAATGCTGTACCAGTCAAAATCTTAATAAAATTAAAAGATCTTTATTCCATTGAAAACCTCGATTTTATGATTCAGAACGGTTCCGTCACTAAAAAAATCTTCAATGGCACTGGATTAAACTCCATTTTCGATCGTTTTACCCAATGGTATTAGCATAAAAAAAATATTTGACACTGATCCCCATCCCCCTGTATACAGCCACTGTGCGGAGGGATGACGGCAGTTAGGTACTTTGCAACGACTCTGCAGTCAACCCAACATTATTTGATGCGTCATTGAACGATGCTTATATTTCATTTTGAGAAATGTAATAATAATTATTTATCACTTCAGTTATCTATCCATTCAGCGTTAATGTCAATTTTTATTATTAGGTATATTTTATAGTTTGTTCAATAGTTGAACATGGCTAACTTTATTTTCTCAAGTTATGCTCCTGCATAAATTGAACGAAGTTCTTTAGTCAACAATAATTTTCAATGATCTATGCAGTCATCTATGGATACGAGGAAGCTATGTGCCACACCCACTTGTTTTCTTCTGGGAAATATCCAGTTCTGTTCAAGAATGTTAGTGTTCCTGTGTACAAAGCTGCTGATAGCAGTGAAAGATCTAAACAGGCCCAAAGCACTTACATTTGTTATTTAAACCTCTGGAAAGATGCTTAAAAGAGAGATAGTACCCTTTTTGGATAAATATGACATAATCTCTGAAATTAATTTTTCCTCATTTTCACCTTTAAGAAGCTGAACCACCTCATCTGGTGGGCGCCCTAAACGTTGCGCCCTAAACGTTGCGCCCTAAATTCAGCAATAAATGTGTATGCACTTGATTTATGGTTCACTGTACACGTGAAGGGTTGTTCGCGTTCGTATGTCGTTCACCGCGCCTGTGTAGTGTGTAGACCCCGTCATGTGTGAGCACAACGGCCTACTCCAGGAGCCGTGGTCAGGCCAGACGCTGGAAGGAGGAAGTCTGCACGGGAGAAGTTCGGTCGCAAGATAAAAGGATCCTCAGGACGGGGTCAGAAGGTTGGGTTGCCCATAGCTCTAACGGTAAAGTCTAATGCAACTGATCGGCTCGTCCTTATACCTTTCCTTCGCCTCTTCTGCGTCTTCTTCGTTCTTCGCTATTGTTGTAACATGATCTCCGTCGGCTTCTTCCTCCTGACTCTTTTGAAAAGGGGAAGGGAAGGAAGAAGAAGGGAAAAAAACACCCGTTAGAGAGCCCGGAGCCGGGCCAATGGGTCAAGTTCGCGATCGTTAGCACCCGGTTCCTCACGATCTGTCATAACAAAATTTCCCTCGACCCAAAGGGAAATTGTCGAGCGAGTCAGCGCTGCGTTGTATTCCCATTGGCTATCGCACTGCTGTGAGCAGACCTCTTTCCCAAACGAGAGTCATTTATGAATGAATAGGAAAATAAACTGGCACTGGATAGATCAAATAAAATAGCCCATAAACGTGTGTTCAGGGTCTTTATTGACTTAAGCAAGTGGCGTGTCGTTTTCTAGTAATTTTGGACAAAAAATCGACTGGCATTAGGCTCAGACAGATAGAAATTCACCCATAGCATGTGATTGCAATTTCTGAACCTAAAAGTCTCTTTACAAACCTCACACTGACACAAGCAATCACGCATTATTTAAAAAGAAAGTCTGAATTTCTAAATTGCTTTTCAACAAAGTTTACCGCTTACAAGAAAAAAAATCATGACATAAATTTGTCACTTGGAATCCCATTTTATATTTCAAATGACAGGTGATAAATAACCCATGACAGGTGACGAAATGACTTATGTGTCACTCACGATCGTGTTGATGTTTTATCTACATGTTATATGAACAATTATAACAATGCCATGCGTATGCTCGGCTTTCCGTAGAGCAGTCATATGAAAATGTGCTTATTTGTAATAAATTGAGAGCTTTACTACGAGTGACGATTTTCATACGATAAAAAATCACTCAATTTTAGTTCTCTAACATCCTATTGGTTGTAATCGAAAGCCTTACGGCTTGTCAAATGAAATGAAAATGTTGCATTTTCATAATAGAAATTTTCGTACCCCCGTACCCAAGGAAATAGACCTATCCGCGTCAATAATAAACCCATGAGTCAACCTTGACAACGTTTTAAAAATGTAATTGTTACAAGCGCTCGGAAGAAAGAAAATTACGGACAGTTGATTATTCGTATAACTTAAATTCAATATATTTTATGTATGATGGGTGTATAAAAGTGGAAAATTGAAGTTTTCCTCTGGAATAGAAAATGAAATGAACGCGTTTAAAGCATGAAATACTCTAGTTCGAACGTGTTTAAATCTTCTATAGAAAGCAGGAGGGGGTTTGAGAATAATCAACGCTTGAAAATTTGGCGCTTCAACATAAACTTCAAATAGTATTACACGGGATCGACACTAAGTGCACTACGATTATATGCGTCCAAATGATCAAAATTTTAACTTTTACTATCTATATCTTCAAATTAACGAATTTCAACCCTATTATCGTACTTTTAATTGTCCAGACTGTTGACAGCCAACAATTGAGATATCAAAACAGTAACTTTGAACGGTCATTATGATGACCTACGTACTATTCGTAGGGTAGCCTAGGGGTTTTAGAAATCCGTAGACAGGGCTACCAAATTTTCTTAAGACGTTATAAACTGCAGGCGGTACTTCAAATCCTCGAATCTCGTTAACCTACTGATGGATAAGACTGGACTTTTTCCTCGAAATGATTACGGCAATAGTCTTAATTCGACTTTAGCTTGAAATTTAAAATATTTAAAATTATTTAAATGTTGTTTATAAAAAGTATTAAAAAATCGCTTAGGTACTAACCCCATTGGATGGCCTGGCTCAAAATTCCGCAGCTCACCTGCGTCCCCAGACGTCGGCAATGACTAGCGAAAAATCTCGCTTCGACAATATCAACTCGAGCCGACCTCTGTCTCAATAGAAGCTGATTGATCCACACAACCCGACCCGCCCAGCTGACTTCACTACCGGCGTTTCAGGTAGCTCGCCGAGTATTGTCGAGATTCGGCGAAAGGTATCAGGGGCAATGATGATCATTTAACGGTGGGAAGTTACCTACCTTACCTGCTCGATGACTCGGCGAAACCTTTATCGCTTTTATTGGGGCAACCCGCTATTCGTTAGCCACCTACTTGGGTGTTGTTAGAGAATGCGTACTTATTACAATGACCGCATTGATTTATCCAGAAAGCCAGGCAACTTATATTACCGTTGAATTTATAGGGGAGCCGATGTTTTCGTTATAATATACATGGTTCGTTTATTGGTTTGCTAAACATCGAATTAATCATAAATTTAATTGGTTCAGTTCATTCAAACTTATCTGATATCGTCCACCATTTGCTTACTCTGTGCCTTCTTCTTAACTAGCTTTATGCTACATTGGCTCTAAATTCTCCAGTTTAGTCTTCTTGAAGATATATGTAACTTCGTAAAAATTGCAATGTTTTAGTGAGCATTGTATCGTCATAAGTATGACAGCCCCGTCGTATGCCTTAAGTTGTCGATGTAGCATAATATATATTATATGCGATAGAAGGCCAAGATGGAGACCGGTTAGTTAAGTATGGCAATATTTTGATCAGCTACGATTTTATTAGTCAATTATCTACAACCTGGGTTGCAGTTCTGTACGGATCTCTCAATCAAATAACTACAATTTTTCTAGAACGTTTATCTGCTTCATTCTAGATCTAACCCTTAGGATTGGGGTTAAGATGACAGTTTTGATTCTTCAGCTTTAGTTAAATTACATGTCCACAACGATGTGTCGTTAAGGGCGTTTTAACCAATAGGGCGCGCTTTACGTATTTTACTCTTGCGCATGCGCGGACTGTTTCATTGATTTTTGAGGTCATAGGCGACCATTTACAGCCTAAATCGCATTTCTTTCTGACAAATTCATCAAACTCCGATGAAATGGTAGCCACAAACCTTGTTATAAGGATGTGTGCGGACAGACTCACACACATATTGACAGACAGACACGATTCGAAAGTTTTTCAAAATTGTCTTGAACGCAAAATGCGAGTGAAAATTTTGATTCGGTGAGAAAAGAAACGTACTTCCTAAAAGCTAGAACCAGCAGTTGTAAGTTAACACTTTAGTGTGTTTGCACCCAAGTACTTATTTCATGTACTTAAGTAAAAATCCCGAATGTTCCCAGTCAAAACACGGGTAATAGGGGTTAAAGGACTCTAGTAATTATGAGGCTCGAAATCGTGAAAAGTGTTTGCCAAGTCAAGTGCAAGCAAGTGCTCCTAAACGTATAGAAGCTTCAACTCTTAGAAGTACTTGTTGGAAGTAACGGTTCAGTGTTCAAAAACACGTTTTGCATGGTTTACAGTGTTTTTTTAGGGATGGTCATTGTACTTGAGAGCAATTATTAAGCTGGGGTGCCCACAGGGGGGGCTATGACGGAAACTGCGTCATTGGAACTCTAGGAGGGGTTCCAAACAATTTTTTGGGGGGCTAAGGTTGATTGAAACAGTGTTTAACGTGACGACATTCAAAAATATATTACGTCACTAGATAGAACGTAAATAATAATGAACCTAGTAATTAATTTAAATATGATCTGTTTTTCTATCTGAAACGTATAAATGACACTGACAGTGCTCGAATATTGTCCGTTTTTTTGCGGTTTGAATTTTTTCAATACCTATACAAATCTTCTTTTAGTTTTAGATAAAATAAGGGGTGCTTACGAGTATTTTTTACTGGGGGGGTAATAACTAACATGGGGGGGCTGGTTCTAAGCTTGGGGGGTTGCGTCATGAAGGGGGGGGGGGGGAACCCTGTACTAAGTACAGGTGAAGGTACTTGTATTGTGGATCTGCCGATCACAAAATGTGTGTGTACATATACATAGTAAGCGAGTACAAGTAAAACGCTGCATATTATTACACAAGGGTTTATATTTCTGTATTAGAAAGCCCTGCTACGTAAATCACTTATCTATGTTCATTAGACGTAGTCTGTGCTGCACTGTATCTACTTAATAAGAGGTCAATAAAAATGCAAGGACCTTCAACAGGAAGCCACAAGCAGAGACGGCTGCTGACATGAGCACAAGGACATCTGCACCCCCAGGGCCAGAATGAAAACTATACCTGATAACAATGATATTGTTTTCCAATTATTCCCCATGAATCCTCATTCAAGAGCAGAAGAGTTTCGAATTCACGCGCCAAACAGAGCCTCAGGATGGTGGAGTCGTGAGTTTGGTGAGGGGGTTAGGAGTTTGCTGTTCGGGAGCACTCTCCTTCTGTGCCGCGATGGGCGGAGTGTGGATGTGAAACACAACGTGTGATTTGTTCCGGCTCCAAAGAATGAACCAGTGAGAGCATCCGGAATAAAGTGGGCGAAGTTTCAGAGAGCACACCTAGTCGCCTGCTCACCTGCTAGAATGCGTGCTTCACCAAAACACACTTTTATCCTAGAATCAGTTGATTGTCCCCAACCCTTGTGACTGTACCTGAGCTGTACAATGTACAGTTGTACATACGCGACGAATACAGTAAGTGCTACTATAAACCGTGAGTTCGCGAAATGGTCAGTGGTGCAATGGTGATTGTTAGCGATGCAGGCTGCCAAATGCCACTGGATTGACAAGACTGCAACAAACCTCAAAGGCAAGCAGAAATCGTTCCACGATTCGCAAGTTCAAACCCTCATTTCTACGAAGAGGTACATCAGCTCTGCGGATGTGAGGTAAGTAGTTAACTTTAAGTAACTTTTTTGCTTTCCTTGTCTTCTTTGCTGCAATAATAGGAATGAAGCTTGGGTTGAAGATGGAATTGGGCTTTCACCTCCACGATGGTTCTTGCTGGGCAGATAATACTTTCAACTATTGCAAAACACGGTTTTCTGGAGTTCAACAATTTTTAAATATTAACGTACCTACTGGTGAAGTTCTTCTAAAAGTAGGATTGAGTAGTTTTTTTCACGATTTGAAGCCAAGAAAGCAGACGATTGCTCTCCTTTGCATACTGGTAGTTGAAAATTGAATTTGGCTGAGAAAAGCACATTTTTGTTTCACGTTCCTTTCGTGGTTGTCCCTTACGGTCGGTGAACCCCCGGGGTATCAGGGAAGGACTCGAGACTCGCCACGAGGGTCCTCCAGTTGAGGCACCCACATTTTGTGAGTAACTTTTGGATATATCAAAGACGAAAGGATGACTCCTTCTTACATCCAACTCCTTAAACACTTAAACTTCACTAAGTCCCTCAGCACATAACACTAGTTATAATCTAAATACATACATTATGCATTATGATAGTGTGTATCGACAGGGATGTTGAAACCCACGAATGGAACAACTGAAATTTAACGTGATAAAATAAATGCCTGTGCTTGATGACGAGATAAAATTCAAAAAACTTTGATTTCTCCCAAACGGCTGAAGCAAAAAAGCTGAAATGTTCAGGAAAAATCCATGTTGGTAATTTAAAGTGCCCTTTAAGGGTTGTCAAAGTTTTGTAAAATCCTTAAAAACCTCAAAAAAAGTCAAGGTGGCCTAAATTTGGACTCTCTTTGAAGAACACTCCCCAGGTCCGTAGGTCAAACCATTCCCGATGTATGGCCCCATTTATGGAGCCAACATTTGCGTTATTTTGGTTTATTATTGTTTTTGTTTTGATATCAGTAACCTAGTGATGTAGTGATGTAGTAATGTGGATACTGGAGTGAACTCCTAAAAGGTTTTGTAGCCGATACACGGTTTGAAGCATTCTGATATGCATGAAACGCTGCAAATTCATTCACTGGGGTTTATTATTCAATTGGCTTGCGTTCATGATTTGAATTTCTACTAAGCTTTGGAGTGTGCGTGTTTCACAAGTGATAGAGCGATTATTGAATTTCAGGAGGCACACAAATATGATCAACTGATCAATCCAAATGTGTGCCGCCTGAAATTCAATAATCGCTCTATCACTTGTGAAACACACACACTCCAAAGCTTAGTAGAAATTCAAATCATGAACGCAAGCCAATTGAATAATAAACTCCAGTGAAAGAATTTGTAGCGTTTTTTGCTGTCAAGCTTCTGGCCCTTAACGAAAAAAGGTTTTTGGCAAATTACAAAAGTCCATTATTGAAAAGCTTAATTTCTTAAATTTTCATCCCATTTTTCAATTTGTTTCAAGGAATAACACGAAACAATACCCTGCGCACGCGCAAATGTTAAGTCCATCAAGTATGATTTTCCCATTTCGGATTCGCTCGTTCTTTCTGAAATTCGAGGGGTGGTTGGGGAAAACCACCAAAATAATGTAGCCATATAATTTTCAACGTAATCTTATAATTGCAGTAAGCGCTATAGAGTCAGTGTCGATACTTTAAAGCACCCACAAACAGGTTTTGATGGCTGTAGGAACATCCCCAGTAAAATCTTTCAACAAGCTAATTTCTGCATCTTTTAAGATTATGTAAAACATTTAATCGACCTATAAATTATGTTTGCAATACTAGGTGGTTTTTACTAAGGTTTTAAATCAAATTTCAGTACATTTTCTAGTACAACATTGGCCATGAATTCTTAAATATCCTACACCTTATGTGACGGAAGTTTTTTGGGTAATAATGTAAGAAAAAGTGACTAAATCTGCCCATTTTCTGAGATCTAACCAATTTAATCTGCTCAAATGAACTGTCCAAGAAACTCAACCTTTCGTTTGGAATGCTGGCATGAAATGTGTTTTAATGAAGTTGAATTTTGGATATATTTTATGACTCCAGTGCCTGGTGATAGTGTTGTTCATTATGATCTGCTCCGCTTAACACATTATCGGGAACAATGTTCTTTTAATAGGACGCTGACTTCGGCAATGGGAGTGCTTAATCGAGCTCTTTCCCAACCTCGTTATAGAACATCGTCATTCTGACAATGCACTTCGGCCGAGACCGAGGATGACTCGACGGGTAGGGGGATTCCGTCTTCAAGAGCCTCCAGGAGAAGAGAGGGCGCACGGGTGATTCAGGAACATCCGCAAACTTGAGTCACATGATGGGAATCTGCATCACTCCACTACAAAACCAGTTGTGCTTACTATTCCCCCTCTCCCAGGTCGTAGGATCGATAACCCGGTAATGTGACACCACGTGACTCAGGTCCCTCAAGTGTCTCCGTCAAATGACGTGCTTCAGCAGACGTGATTTGTTACTTCCTTCTAACCAAACTCTATTGAACTAGGGAACAAGTATTGCTGCATCGATAGAGAGCCAGAGGTAAACAAGGCATTTTAGCTGCTTGAGGAGAGGAATCAATTGGCATTTCCCCGTATATACATTTTTATTGAATGAAATTGAACAAAACACACATTTTGTGTTTTACCAAGTAGTTTCGCCAAATTGCCTCATCAGGGTTTATTTAGGTACTTCTTATATTTTCATTATTCCAAGTGATCCTTTTGCCATGTCATGTTGCCATATTTGTTATGTTTCCGCGGGTTGTGCTAGTTTGTAAGTTTATGAAATAATTTTGTCCTTTAGTATACTGGATATATAAAATAAGATAGATCACATGGGATTGAACAAAGGCAACCTCTTTTAAATTGCATATTTCAGGGCATCGTCAGGAATCTCAACTTCCTCTGGAGCGAAATACATCGAGCGAGTGTAAATACCAAGTTGTGGTTGAATCGAGGAAATCAATAGTTAACCAATGTCATTTCACGAAACTCTACTTAGTGAACGAAATTAATAACAGTACTTCAAATTCAGGATAACAAGCTAAAATCAGAGGCTCCACTGTAAACTGGGACACACACCTCTGAGTTCGAGGTGAACTCACAACAAACAGAAACGTATTGGAAACAAACCCTATTATGAAAAGGATACCCTCTTATTCTAGAAACACCAGTGTTCATACGGTGCGCCTGCGACGAACCGGATGAGTATTTAATTTGTCTTTATAATAAGAAATTGATTGGGCATAGTTAATAATTGGGGCTCGTTGATCACACGGCCATTCTGAATGGAAGGATCGCTGCGGCCACCCAGTGGAAGGATCAGTCTGCCAAAAATTGAACACCCTAAACGGGGTTTTTCGTCAAGCAGGTATGTCAATACATAAAATCAATAAAACGAGCTAAAAAAAGTACATCCAGGACTTCACACAAATTCATCAAGTAATGAAGTAAAATCCATTTTAGAACTTCGAATGAATGACGTAGGAAAAATTATCAAAGCTGGCTACTCTAACTAGTACTCCATAGTTCATGTTACGGCCGTGGTATAGTCATTAAAATGATCAAACTTCGCAATCCTCGTCTCAGGTTATTTAAACCACAATCCTTCCAACATATCCAATCCCGTGCAGTGATTGATATATCAGGCAAAAGCACCATTTCACTTGAAGTAGAGGTAGGATAGACCACTCTTTTCGCTACCGCATCTTACGAGAAAAGATGGTTATGTCAGGACAAAATAAAACGTTGATCACACTTACATAAGATTGATCATATGTGCTATACATAAGCTTGACGAGATATATGAAATAAGATTGTCCACAAGTGATTGCAATTTAAAAGAGGTTGTCTTTGTTTAATCCCATCTGATCGATCTTATTTTATACTAGTTTGAAGGCCCTGCTACGCAGATTAAAAAGATATAGGTGAATAACACAATAAGGGAGTCAAAAAATCGTATATTCCAAGTCCCCGAGGAGGGGAGCACGTCGGTTGCCCTGGGAGACGCTCCGCCCCGCTGGGGCCCTCTCCCCTTCACTGGCTGGGGGGGGGGGGGGTTCTGGGGGGTGAATTCCACCCGCCCAGCGTCCAACCGACCCCTGGATGAAAAACGGATATACCTATTTTGATACTTTCATCTTTATATATACGATATTATGGTACGAGTAAAGCGTAGGTAGGTGTTTCAATTTTACCCCGCTAGATTACAGTTGTTCTACAATGTGGATTCGTGTCCAAATACAGTATTGTGGTTATTGGCATTCCATGTCCTTACATTCAGTTGAAGTTTGAGTGGTAGGGGTTTTTGAGCCATAGGTTTTGAGATCAACTTCTGCTTCGTACAAAGGGAGTAGTAAGGGTTGTTGTTCGCGGAGTTGTTTCCGAGCCTCTAATATAATAATAATATCATAAATAATGAAAAATTTATAATAGATTTATTGAAAAATGATAAACCTCTGTGCAACAATTTTCTGAGTTTTGTAAATGAATTGAAACATTTTGTGTCTGAACGCTCCTAGTAACCATTTCCGAATATTTCCACATTTTACATCAACAATTACGTAGTGTAGCAGAAAATTATACGGAATAGCTAATAATCTAGCATTGAAAACCGTTGTGCCAAAACACTAGTGCAGTTACAAGACAGAAAATTATACGGAAACAAAGCATTGAAAACCGTTGATGCCAAAACACTAGTGCAGTTCAAGACAACAAAGTGGTAAAAAGCCATCGAAAGTACATGTATTATCTACTCATTGGGGAGCGTTTTTTTTTTTTTTTTTTTTTTTCATTTAGTAGATCACCGTTATTTGAAGAGGTTTTAATTGAGTTTGGAATTTATAAGATGGATCATCGTTTATTCTGGAAACTTCTTCTTCAAGAGTGGTGGGGGTTCGGGTGCCATCACACAAAGTTTTTCGTGTGATTGAAAACCACTCAGAGTCACCCTCTCTAAACAAGCGGCAGATTCCCTTGGGGAGAAAGGACACGTGCCGCAAAGAAAATTCCGCTTTTCCCCCCAACGCGTTGCAGGGCGAGATTGAATTGTTCTGTTGGAAGAAGCGAGCGTAATGAAGGAAGGTGACTTCGTCTCATGTGCAAACGAACTAGCTTGTATTCGTTATTGGCCGAGATTCAACCGAATCAGACCTAAACGGGGCATAAATATTAAACGGAAATGTGAGTGGTAGTGTCCACTACCTAACAGTCTGCATCGAATTTATTGAAAAACAAGGATTTCACCTTTTATTTGCTTTGCACTACTGACACTCATAATCTACCTGCTGCAAACTTTTAAAGATTGGTCGAAGTGTAAACTTGATATCCTTCAACATACAGTCCTGGGTATAATATCATTAAATGGCTCCCTGAGGCTCTAATATTGGTCTCAATCACTTATCCAATTGTGAGGCATTGCTGCTTGTTATCTGACAGGATTCTCGAAAGCATCGATCAAAACCAAATCAGTAACAGTTTACTTCAAGCTTAGTTCAGTTCAAAACTACTTTAGCTCATCAAGTTCAATGACGTCACTTTGGTTTTAAAACTAGTCTCTTTTAGAAATCTTTTTATTTTGTCACTTAAAAATTTTATACAGTCATAGGGCGCTTTTACATGTGTAATCTACTTATCACATAGGATTCATAATTGTTTAGACGTAAATATTACATTCTTGTACATAATCATTAATAATTTTACATACAATAAAGTTTCTCGGTGATAGTAGTTCGTCGGAAAGTCCTACCATCGATAATTTCCTCAACATCTCCTCTTTCCAATACGAGTAGAGGGCACATCAACAAATCGTCTGTTCATAGTTACCACATGGGTCATCACTCTGGGTTCTCTTGTCTGTAGCAGCGATGAAGGTATTGATCGCACAGTCCATGATTGGTCCTCATTCTCGATGATTCTGTAGAATGGACAGGGAGATTTGGACCTTTAAACCAATGTCTGAGAGGAGCAGTTTTCTACAATTTCTATAAAATAATAATAAAACTGTTCAGTATTTTGGGGAAAAATTTATATACAGCTGTAGCCAGTCTTCTTGCGCTCGTTTATCAATGATAGTGAAATAGTCGCTCGCTGGAATGATTGTATTGAACTTGCTCAATTTGCTAATCGGCCTTGGATTCCAGAGTGGACTTGAATCCACAGAAGTGCGAATTGGATGTTATTTGTTACTCCTTGGGTTAAAAGCGTAATGAGAAGTCCAATACGTGGATTATCTTATCTCCTGATTTTTTCAAGGAAACTCATGGAATCGGTTAGTATGGTCCAGTATTGTCATATGAACGGGTTAGCAAGTATTCTACAGCTTTGATCTTGTTATGACTTCTACCTCAAAACTTGTTGTTTTGTTCGGTAGTTTGAATTATGCTTGAGCTCCTTCGGCAGGTGAGTAATACGCAGTATATATAGGATTTCCTTCGTGGTTTTCTTATCTTTCAGTATGAAATAGAATTGCTTTGACTTCATCTTATTTTGATGTATGATCACGTTTATTGGTGATATCGGTGTTGTCGTAGTGGAGTTTGAATCGAGGGAGTAGCCACGTACATATTGATCACTTTGTCGTCGTCATATCCAACAAAACTGTAGACGATTGGCTAGTTTTGTGGTCCCATCGATTGCTTGTGAGTACCTCAATGCTTACAGATCTTAATTTAGATATGATTGGTCTAAAACTGGTCTAAACGTGTCACTTGAATTCGGGATGTCCTTTGTGGCCGATTGGTCTTACGAGCTAGCCTGAAGTCGTTCGGTTGAGCAGAGGATCGCCGGTTCACAGGCTAATATCCACATTTATCAAATTTGCCAACCTAAAAATTATTGGAAATTGAGTTACCCTTTGGGGTTAATTCAGACAAACAAATTCACAAACGAAGTGCGTTTTAGATAAAAATACGATTTCGTTCATGTTGATTCTTCTTCGGTGGACTATGCAAGTCAGTGCCTTATTACTTTCACTTGAAACGAGATTCTAATAACTACAAATGCCCTGTTTAGCTTAAACTCAGAATACCGAGGAGGAAAATTAATAAAAAGGAAAATTCGTTAATAAAAACATCCCTTCTTTGATTCGAAGCATTCTCCATCCCACATGGATGTACCGGGTTTATAACGTATTATTCCAAGCTTCTTATTTCTACTCCACTCATCCCCATGTGTAGTTTTTGTGGTTAGTTCTGAGGTTCTTGAAAAGGAAACAGGTCTATAGGCATCGCACGACTTCTTATGCTGTCCTCATAATCTGCATATAAGGTGGGATATCGTTGTGGAAAAACACCGATCCGGGTCACCGGGTTTCCCAGTGAGTTTTTCACCGAAGATTTTCTCGCCTTGCTATACCTGACCTCATAATCCTGTACTGCGATTCAGGTCATTAAATGGGAAATTAAAATACCTCTCTTTTTTTATTTAAAATGTCTTATGACGTAATATTACTGCTTCCGGGTTTGCCTATGAACGGCGGAAGCATTATTTCCACTCCCGCGACATTATACGTATTTTTTCGGACACATCGAAATTAACACTATCATTTTAAGTTTTGTACCATTCTGAAAAAATGTTTTTTCGTGTTTGTTTGAATGTCGTATATCCAAAAATCCTCGTAACAAGCTTAATTTTTTACAGTTTTTATCTTATTACATTTCCAGAGAATGTGCGTTTTGCCTGTAAATGGTTCCCTGTAAATTCATCATTCATTCCTCAAGAATCAATAAATGCTCTTTTTTTCCGATATGGAATGGGAGGAACCCCTGGTCACTGAGACCACTATGATCTATCGTCACACTTTCCCAGTTTCATTTCAGAATCTTTTTAATGGCCTCTTCATTCACAAAGTGAATTCAGTTCACTTGATGTGAACCCAAATTCACAGGTTTTCAGGTTTTTCCTTAGCAATATCGGCGGGTGTTAGGGCACCCTTTCCGAAATGCCAGAATCATATCGATGCAGCAGCAGGACGGTCGCAGAGTAGGTACGTGTCCAGCTGTCTCCGCTTCTTCGCAACAGAGCCGGCATTCTATTGTCCTGGCTTTACCCATTTTGTTAAGGAGGTACCTTAGAGGACAGTGGCCAGTGAGGAGTCCCACAAGTTTGCGGAGGTCTGTACACCTCAGTGACAATAGGGAGTGTGTGCGTTTCGTTGAGATTGTAAGAAAGGCTTGTCTTTGCTTAGCAGTATCTTGCCAATATGTTGTTCGAGACTTGTCCTCCCATTTCTGGACCTGTTGAGTTATATAACTCTTGGTAACCCCTAGTTGCGGTTCAGGTCCAATTGGGCTGAACTCTGATCCCTTTTTAGCTAGTCTATCAGCTCCTTCGTTGCCTCCTAGTCCTTCATGACCTGGTACCCAAAGCAACGTTAATTTGCTGCCGTGGGCTGCAGCCTTGAGTGAAGTGAGGCAACTCTAGGTCAGCTTTGATGTCATTGAGAAGGCAGAAATGGCATTTAATGCTGCCTGGCTGTCTGATGATAACTGTTCTGCTCATGAGCATATATCAAATCCATCAAGCATCATTTTCTTCGGTTTAAAGTTGTACGAACTTCCTCAAATTTGGACGGTAGTTGAGGAAGAACGGTTTAAAATTCCGAATCAATGTCTAGAATGAACGAGTTTGAAGATGTTGTGTTCAGAGGTAATCGCTCTTTTCATAGTTTAAAATTCACCCTTATTCTTAGATTTATAATCGGCGGCAGTATTACTCATATTAATTATAAACCGCTCATAAATCAGTTGGGACAGCGTAAGTATGAATATGCCTCGTAGGTAAGTACATACTTACTGTACAGTAGGTGACAATGCCCTTTACATTAGTAACGTTTTAACCTCGTTAGTAATATTCAATCCAATAAAAGTGATTTCAAACCATCGAATAAATCAAAGTTGAAAAGAGTTCGAAACGACGATGGTGGTCCGAACCGGCAGGACGAACCGAAACAATTTGTGAGAAGGTGAAGAAGAAAGACACGTGCATAGCACGTGTCCCATCCAGGTAGCCTAAGCCCGTTGGAGCCAGGTAGCCATTTATCAGGTAGTCATTTATCTCAATATGCTGTCATTTATCATGTTTTAACTCTGCCGCCTTCAGGTTGATTGCCTTCCTTTCTCAAATAAACCGACACCACTTCTCATCTAGCTAACAGAATCCTCACTCGTATTAATGAATTGTCATTCTAAATTGTCAGAATTAAAATACTGACGCGAATTGATTGATTGAGGACTTCTCGTGGAAACTGATTGCGTACTTTTAAGTGTTTCATATTAAAAGACAAATGAGCCTGTCACTGGACACATTTCAACTTTCTAGCCCAACCACAGCTTCCTCATATTGTATTATTCCATCCAATGTGTGTGATTGGAGTACGTAAACTATTATGATCATAAATAGAGTAACAAACCTCTGTGTAATAGTTTTCCGGGTAAACAAAAAGCAAATAGTACCTATGATAAATCCTTCAATCTCCTATAAACGTTCCGAAGTTGGCAGCAAACAACTGGATCATAGTTCAAAAATTTGGTTAAAAAATCATTCATTTGCTTAAATGCGTAATCGGATGCGGAATCGAGGGTAATGTAGAGTTTATTTTTGTTTCTGTTTTCCACTTATATTCGTAGGAGGACTATGCAATACAAAAATAATAAACCTTTGTGTAACCATTTGCAGCTTTGTTTGGGTACGAGCTCATTTTGTTCAAAAACTGTTCGCTTGGTGTACCTGTTTTACAGAGTCCCAACTATTCGGTGAGGTTGGAACTAATTTCCCTAGGTACCCCGTGCGCCGGAGTCTTCTAGGAAGGCATTACCTCATCCGCGATGAGCAAACAGAGGCCGAACGAGGTTTTTCACTCCAGCGGAAGAGTAAACAGTTCTCGTTCAAGAAGACGAGGAGCAAACAAAGCCGGGTGACGGCAGAGGTAAAGACCTGATGGTCAGATTCAAGGATAACTCACTTCCGAAGAATAACCCCCTCCCCAAACTCTCCCTCGCTGTTCCCCCTAACCGAAAAACCTTTGGAGAGAAGGGAAATGAAACTTGGAGAGAGCCCTTCGTTTGATAGGACATCTGATTGCTGGGGAGAAAGTCTCTAGGGGGGATTTGATGAAGTTCTGTCACTTTATTGTAAATTTGATTTCCTGATTGCACCACTCACAAGTTAACAATGATCATACTACATCACACCAAACATTGAACTGGGTTTTTTTGGAAGCAGCAGTCACTGACAAGCAAACAGACTTACTTACGTACATTTGTTTCCCTAATGAGGATAATGTAGTTATCATATTAGCAATAATCATTCATGTTGTTTGAAGATACAGTATTTACAAACGTGAACATTTGCTATGACGTCGTACGTTTCGGTTTATTATTCAATAATAAACCATTGTAATCGCTCTTGAAGAAAAATGTCTAACCCCCTGAAAATTTCATGGTTTACGTTTCAAAGGGTGTAGAATCCGAATCTGCATTGAAAATTTTTTTCCGTCCGTACGCCGTACGCACGATTTCTCCCGAACGGCTGGAGCAAAAAAGCTGAAATTTTCAGGAAAAATTCATCTTGGTCCGACGACGCCCCAATTCTTGAACCAGCTCTCTCACTCAATTTAAAGTGCCCTTTAAGGGCTGTCAAAGTTTTGTAAAATCCCTAAAAACCTCAAAACAAGTCGAAGCGGCCTAAATTTGTACCTAATTGAAGAACATACAATGAGGAATCGAATGAGCCCCTCCCCAGGTCCGTAGGTCAAACCATTCCCGATGTATGGCCCGATTTATGGTGCCAACATTTGCGTTTTTTGGTTTATTATTGTCTGTTTGTAACGTAGTGATGCCGATAGCGTTGAGTTGTAGTGAATGTGGATACTGGAGTGATAGCCGATGTGGATACTTGTAGTTTATAGCCGATACACGGGTTGAAGCATTCTGATATGCATGAAACGCTGATAATATATAGGTAAATATTATTCAATAATATTACTGGGGTAAATAAGTATTCTTTCACTGGGGTTTATTATTCAATTGGCTTGCGTTCATGATTTGAATCTGTACTAAGCTTCGGAGTATGCGTGTTTCACAGGCTATAGAGCGATTATTGAATTTCAGGAGATATGCATAGAGCACGTAAATCGGTTCTCAACCAAAACACCTATTTGGATTGATTAGTTCATGATATTTGTGTGCCTCCTCTACATCAGTCCACCTTTGGCTACATCGTTTAAATTTGGATTTGGGGAAGTTTTAACGCAATACGAGTGCTAAAGGACTTGATAAATTATAGATGTTTTTATTGTGGGGGGGAGGTTCAATAAAAAAACGCTGCAAATTCTTTCACTGGGGTTTATTATTCAATTGGCTTGCGTTCATGATTTGAATTTCTACTAAGCTTTGGAGTGTGCGTGTTTCACAGGATACAGCGATTATTGAATTTCAGGAGGCACACAAATATGGTCAACTGATCAATCCAAATAGGTATTTTGGTTGAGAACAGATTTACGTGCTCCATGCATATCTCCTGAAATTCAATAATCGCTCTATCCTGTGAAACACGCACACTCCAAAGCTTAGTAGAAATTCAAATCATGAACGCAAGCCAATTGAATAATAAACCCCAGTGAAAGAATTTGCAGCGTTTTTTTAGAAACAGCAGTCACTGACAAGCGAACAGACTTACTTAAGTACATGTGTTTCCCTGATGAGGATCATGTAGTTATCATATTAGCAATATAAATTCATGTTGTTTGAAGATACAATATTTACAAACGTTTTGTAAATCATTTTCCATGATGTCGTATGTTTTTCGTAAGAAACCGTACTTTTTCTTCGAATATTTGTTTTACCAGGATTACGGACTCAGTAACTAAGTCCAATCATGGAAAGAGTTACAATCATAAGTGCAGATTGTTTCGTTTGTCTTGAGTTATACATCTTTGAAAACACCGTAAAAGCTACTGGTATTTACTATATCTCCAATCTTAACTGCGTCACGTGTTTGTGGGCCTGAACTCACTCTGTTGAGAGCAGTAAAAACAATTAACGAGCTCCATCTGTCAAAGACCCCTCGACGTAGTCGGTTTCTGTATGTAGAGGGTGAACAACTATTTGTTCTCATCCTGACATTTTCATTATCGGTCGGCCCTTTTCCCCGCTCCGTGCGCTCCACCTTCCCGTTTTTCTCGAAGGAAACGTGTGCGATCTCAGGACTGAAAATAAGGGTGGTCTTCCAGTTCGTCGCTTAGCCATCCCCCATATTGTTATCCGTCTTGATAATGAGCACATGAGTCTGAATCTGCTCGTATTCGATCTTTTCTCGGATTCGATTTCTTGTAGTTCACTACCGATAAGAAACGTAACAATGGTTCAGGTGATAGCCCAAATGTTTACCGCGTTCTTATGACAACAGACAACAAACAGCTTGTTACAGCACAAATACATGCATCCAAGTAACTTTTTTTTTCTAAAAGGAGTGATCTAAACATGGTGAGTGCGAGCTCAGACGGCAGTGTTCTAAAATAAATAAAATCTTTTCTTCTCCGAGTATCCCCTCAATTTACAAAGATATCAGAAGTAGGAGGACCATTTAGTATTCAACAATTAACATTGCTCCAAAGAAAGGAAAATATAGCAAATCATCATACTTAACTAATTATCACGACCTTATATCTAACTAATTATTAACATTTATTATTTAAACTCGCTCCAGTCTCTGAAATATTAGTTAAAGTAAATTTGCATCCTCCACCTCAAATTTCCTGAGGGCCAAAAAGGCTTCATAGAACCCACTTTCAACAGAACTCTTCCCTGACAACGGGGCAAACTCGTGTAAATGGCTCGCTGTGCCGTTCAAAATCGTCTGACTTTCAACTTTTTCCCGTTATCTGCTTACATTTATTGAGTACTGCATCGACCAATAGAAAACCATCAATTTCCATGATTTTTAGGGTTGAGAAACCCTGCAACTGTATCGAGGTCTCCAATTTCGAGTCGGTTTTTTGAAAATTCTACCTGAGAATTAAAATTACGTGAAAATTCGATCGTTTTTAGTTACATCGGAAGGGCAGTTGTCAACGGTTTTTCAACCCCTGCTTCAAGTTTTAAAGTCCTAACACTGCTTTTTATTCAGGTCACCTTAGTCTAAGGTCGCATCCATGACCAAGAAAACAATGATCCTGAGGGAACGAAACGGGGATTTTCGAGGAAGTTCTTGTTTTGGTGGTAGCAGTGACTCACAAGCAGCGGGTACACATTTGAGTCGCCCTAAACGGTCGGTGGTGTGTTGTCTGATTAGGCGAGAACATTTGAAAACAGGTTAGTACGTTTATTAAATGTCATTTCAATGGCCCTAATTATGTTGAACCCCAACATTTTCTTTCTACTCACTTATTCTCTTGGAAGGTCGTATCACGTTGCATTTTTAAAACCCACAAAAAGTCCAGCAGTATTGGAAGAATCTCTGTTGAAAGTCCGAGTTACCATTGCCATGTAGGTGGAAACATAGCTAAATTGTATCGTGCCAGAAACCGCTACGAAACAGTTATGACTTCTATCAAATTTGAATTTCGCGGAGAAAGACATCCAGGGAGGCCAATTAAGTGATGAACATCCAGAAACCAGCAAAATAAAACTTTTCAATTGTCAAAATTTTTCAAAATGTCAAGACCCGAAAATTGCTCTTATTTGGAGAATCACACATCACTTTTGATAAGCTCTGTAACAGTTCCTGGAACTGCTACGCGAACGCGGACCGATACTTCGCGGGCGCTCCCCCAGGAGGCGCGTTGTGAGACCAGTTGATCCCTAGCCGTCTCATAACTGGTAGGGGAACGAGGGGTAATACCGTGCACATAACTTTGGAACCATGCAGTTAAGGGACAGAAAGTCATAAAAAATGTTTTTCTTGGACGAATGGCTCTATTAATTTTATTTTCGATATCTGAGCATTTCCCTTACATGAAAGGATTTTTAAAGGAAAAACAGCCGTGAATGTTGATAAACTGCTTTGGGCGGCATTTCGCACACTGAGGGGTTGAAGCTCAACCCCGAGAACTGAATTATGTTCTCCTTACAACCATCATTCAACCCATTTTTTCCAAAGTTAGAAGGATAAATGTATTTATAACAATAAAAACCATGAAAACAGTCAATAAACTATAGTTAAAATGAACGATGACTTAGAAATAGGTAAACTACAGTCTTGTATATAGAACTTTTTTGAACCCACACTAATATTTAGCTTTTCTTTCTTTACAAAATTATAAAATAGCCTTGCATACATCACATAGTCCGTGATCAGGTCGTCCCATGGAACACATGTAGTGGCTGCTGTGATTGCAGTGCTCGCAATTCCACTTTGGCGAATTATTATCGGCTTCTTGGCAAATTGTACAATTTAAGCTTGTGTACAATTTGCCAAGACGAAAGTCTTTTAAAGACGAAGTCAAGAATTCTTCAACATCTTCGTCTGTGTCTACAACAAGGTCTCCCTCAGAGATGTCTCCCCAGTCATCACTGTCACTGCTCTCACTTCTGGTTCTCTTGCGCTTCTCTTTCTTTTTTTGAGGTCTTTCAATTTTTTTCATGATTTCCACCTTTCTTCTCCTTCTTCTGAACTCCATCTCTGCTGCTAGTAGTGAGTTGATCAAAATCCAGCTGAATTTGGCGCTTTGTTGGTTATTTGCTGTTCTTTTCCATCATTTTTTGACGTTTCAGAAATGCACGGCAGTAACCCGATACGATGGTCGGCATTACCCCAATGTTTACGTTTTTCGTAATTCATTCACGCTGACTTCATTTACAATCAAAACCTAAATTTGGTTAGTGCTTCAGAAAGATGATGAAATTCTGCCCCTAAATAAAATATTACCCCTCGTTCTCCTAAGTCCCCTTTCCATTATTTGCGGTTTCCTTAATACAACCCCAATTCTCTCTTGATTTCATATCGGACCTATATCAGATTCAATAAATCTATATAAACTCCAATCCGATTTGTTATTCATTAAAAATACCCAATTCACCATTAATTTCTATTTTCAAGTTTAAATTATTGAAATATTAAATTAGGTTTTTGGGGTAGAAATAAGTGTTAATTATCATAGATAATTCCAACACTATTTCAGCTCTTTCTTGAATACCAACGAGAACCAAGCAAACTCACTTATTACAAGTAATACAAGACTCTGCTGACGCCATTTTTCCTAGATAAGGCACGTTTGTGCATCAAATTTTAATGGCAGTGTCATTTATTTTCTACGATTAATCATCATCAATCACACATCACGATAATAACGGTTTCCCTTCAAAGGTATTGGGATAAGACACCAAATGAACAACCTGTCAAATTAAAACCGCTCCTACCCGATGTGATGCACCTTATCGCGCACCCTTAGCAAAACCACCCTTCTCGGCACATCTTTTCCCCATCCGAACTTTCACCGAGATAAAGCTCTCGCTTCCTTTCTCACCCTCTGCCACACTCGCCCCACAGGTGCACTTGCATTACCAAGTTAAATTCGATTAGGTGCGTCAATAGAGAGTGAACTTGGAATTAAATTGCCAGAGCTTTTCCAACTTTTCCCCCTTGCGGTGAGAGGAGTCACCCCTAGAACATGGTTTCTCTCTTATATTTTCTCAATATGAGAATGAGTTTCATGGAGTGTGACGCCGGAAATGTGTTTTTCCACCTTCTCACTACGAAATGAGTTCTGGTATATGCTTGTTATATCTGTCAGAATGTGTTCGACAAATTTTGAGTAGGCAATAGGTGCAATGGAATTTCGGTTGCTGCGTAAGGCCAAGTACTTATAACCTACATAATGAAACATAGTTTTTGTGCGACATTTCACGCTTCTTACATAACAAAATTAAATGATTCAGAGGATACTTTTCAATAATTTGAATCGTTTTTTGGCTATCCCTTCAAAATTTTGCGATTGTTCAATGCTGTTTGAACAACAGGAGAAAACTGAGTCTGGATTACACGCTTTTGTTAGCTTAAGCAGTTTTTTGTTAGAGCTTTTACCTTCCCCACTGGCATATTCAATTATTCTGACTCTAACCAAACTTGCCTAAAACACCCAAACCTGCGACCAAACGCATTTCAGTGATGTAATGGACCTCTGATTACTCCCTCCTACTGGTTATGGATTCACCGAGTCATTCTTTCGAGGGACAACGGAACAGCCTTTACGTAACGAAAATCATTTCTGGCGTCTCCGTCTAGCAAATTGAAATCGAACTCTTCTTGTTTCCGACCGCAAGTCGTGATCGCTCATCGCTGCCTAATACCTACGTACCGACGGAACAAATCTTCATAATCGGAAAATTTCAGGATCGGAGATGTCCGCGTTTTTGTTATACAACAGTGTTTCAAGAATTAAATGCTTTCTTTAACAAGCTTATTACGTAAACTTGTTATTTCTACAGTTACAGTAATATGAACACCACTAAATGGGAAAATGCTGTATTTTTCACCGATCGGTGAAAATACTTATTGAGTACACCTTCGCCTCCTGAATGTATACCCAGAGACAATGCAAGGGAAGTTTAACTGTTTAAAACATATTGGTATGTAATGCATCCATTACAGGTAGATATTTGTGGCCGGTTTTCATTTGATCAGACTTTTAAACATACCTATAAACCCTTTTAAATATATTTAAAAACTAGACCAAGTTCTTAACCGAACACAAAATAAACGTAAAAGCAGGAAAATAAGCTGGGCCATATCTACCAAATATGCCAATTTTCTGCGTGTGTGTAGTTTAAATAATGGTTGGATTAACACTTTTCTAGATCACTGGATGAAATCTTGAACAAAATCAATAAGACAGATAGATAGATGATGTCAGGTCTATCCCATACTCAAAATTTTTTCGAAATTTGTCTCACCGGGAAATTCTGGCCCATTTTTCTTCTGTTTTGCCTTAAATCCATCCAAGTACTCACCAACGATGCCTTCCGAGTAGGCACTCAATCTTTTCAAAATAACTCCTGTTGACAAGTTGTATGCAACGCTTAAAAGAGTCATACCACGGTAGTTGCTGCGGATTTGTCTCCCTCTTTGAAGATTGGTACTAAACTGGTATTTCATTTATCAGGCATTCCCTGTTCTCCTCAAATAAGACAAATGGGTTCGTGAAGCTTTAATTCAAGTTTGAAACCACCTTTTTCCAGAAGTTCAGCTGTTGGAAGGTCTTCACTCGAAGCCTTGTAACTCTTCATAGCTTTCCAGTCTTTGACTTCCAGTAAAGTCAGTTCCTGTATCAATGAGTCCGCAGTACTAAATTCAAGTTCCCCAGGCCTGTGAGTGTCACCTGAGCTATCCAAAATTTTGTGACTCATCTTCGATGACCTGACTGTTGCTGTCCTTACAGGCTCTCAATCCTGGTCGGTATCCTCTTATCATAGTATTGACAGCTTAGTTAGCTCATTTTCATCGTTCAGGGCTTTTATGTTGACATTCTGGCGTTCTTCCATTGCCTTTTCTTGAACGTAGACGCACAATATTCCTCTACTAGCTATATATGTTTCCTTATTCTGCCTGGATGGTATTTGTACTCGGTTTCTCTTGTAGCTCTACTTAATTTTCATGAGACCTTCACACTCTGCATCGTATCATTGTTCTTCTGTTACCCTTTTCTTTTCTTCAAAAGGCCCCTGTGCAACCACTATTACTACATCTTTAATAGTTCCCCACAGGCCATCAATGTTATTCGCTTCGGGACCAACATTAAGTTTGTCATTGGTATTGTTATGGTAACTCTCACAACCTCAACTATCAACCTTGCATTTTTCCAAATTCCACTTCTTGCGGTTGACGTGCGCACTGCCCTCCTAAAGAATCACAATTTGTTCTCCTGCTTGCTGAGGAATAATGTTGAAATCATTTCTTTTAGAAAGTATGATACGGTCAATTGGGTTCACAACTTTCGATCCTGGGTACCTCCAAGTCTCCAAGTGGATCCTCCTATGGTCGAAGCAAGTACTCTTAATATCCAACTAGTACTTTGTGGAAAACTCCCCCAATCGTTGTCCATTGTCGTTTGATACATCGGGCAGAATGTACTGTCCAGCATGTGCTTCATTGTCTCTTCGTTACCCACTTCTGCGTTGAAAATGAGAAGAACCAACATGTTATTCCTTTGCACACTCGCACATCGGTTGTAGTTAGTCATTGAATGTTTTCTACCCTTCATCTTTAGATGCCCAGTAGGCGCATGAGCGGAAATCAAGGTATTGTTACAGAACTTGTCAGATATACACAATTTGCATCTCGTTGATTAGTTCAAAGCGCAGTATACTTTTCCTTGCCTCCGCATTAACCATGAAGCCAGTGCCGTGCAATCCTGCCACAGATTAACGTCCTGCCCGGGACCACCCACTTTTACTCTAAGATGTGAAATCCACCCTTAGTGACCTGACACCTGGCTACTCTGGATCAAGGACGAAGTTAACGCTGACATAATTTTAAATTGGTAATTGCCCCGCGCCGGTTCTGGATAGTCGATATGTGTTGTGAATGACGCTGACCCTCGACGTGAGGCCTACACGGTTTTCGTCGTCGTTTTTCTGAAACTGTCAAGCTGACCCTCACACGCCCATCCTGTTTACGCTCATGTTTCGGACAGTCGGAAACACGTCGTAAGACCCTGTCCAAACTTAAAAGGGGCTCCTTGACAACCGGCGGGTTTGTGGGAAAGGTCCAAATTTAGGGTCTGAGATGAGGAAGGGGGAAAAAATGTGAGGGATCGCCTTTCTTCAAGATGAACGGCTTCTTTCGAGAGCCCTTTCGGGAGTAAAAACAGCACATGTGGGGACAAGCCGGTAAGCTATGGGTGTTCTCAACGATTTATATCTGATCAACATGTTTTCATCTCAGTTGAATACTGAAACATGTCGTTTATAACAACCCATTCCCAATACATGTCGGCAAACCTTATACACAATACCTGTCCTCTTTATTGCATGGATTTTTCCATTGTTTCATTACACGTTTTTTTTTTTTTTTTTGCTTCCGCAGTACTTATAGCAGAGAAGTTTTGTCTACTATCTTTGCAATATATGTACTAAATATCTACGTATCAATGTCTATGAAGAAACCTTAACTGAAGCTGTCCTCCAAAATCAAAATTCCGGCATCATTTTAGCGATTCAAAGCTTGCTGATCACTTTTGGTTCCTTGTCTGTGTGTTTGATGTGGAATGATACACAGAACATAGTTTTCTGTAGTAAACATAACGTAACATACATGTGTCTGTGACAAACCCTTTTCACTGAAGAACTATACATTTTTGTCTCAATTTGATTTAAGTTGGACGGAATTGTGAGGATTAGATTCAAGATGGGGATTAGATGTAGGGGGGTTAGGGGTTTACTATCCGGGAGCATACTCCGTCCGTGCTCCGAATGTAAGGAGAAGGAGAAGCGTTTCATTTGATCCGGGTATAAAGAATGCACCAATGAGAGAGCGCCCAAAATTTCAGGTAGCACACCTAGTTGTCCACTCACCCGCTAGAATGTTCTAGAATGCGTGCATCACCAAAACACACTCTTATATCTAAATATCAGTTGATTGTGAGTGAACTGTGCTAGTTGTAAATACGCGATGAATACTGGAAGTGCTATAAAACGTAAGTTCGCTAAAGTGTTTGTGGAGCAAAGAGTGATTACTGCAACAATTGACAGGACTACAACAAACTCCAAAGGCAAGCAGCAATCGTTCCACGATTCGCAAGTTCAACCCTCAGCATTAAGAAAAGTAAGATCGGCTCTGCGGATGAGGTAAGTAATAAATTTCTCTGGTTCCCTTGTCTTCTTTGATGAAATAATAAGAATGAAGCTTGGGTTAATGATGGAATGCACCACCCCGATTCATCCTTCTTGCTGGGCAGATATGAATTTCAACTGTGTGTGGATATGGTTAGTTGGCTCTTCCCGATTTTAGAAGCCGTCGCCTTGGGGGGTGAATCAGACGTTTTCAACCGTCTGGGTCAACCTCTGAACGTGGCGGAGCATTATCAATGCATCCAGCTCATTGGAAGGGGCAACTATACCATTCCATCACCTCACATGGTAGCCGAGCGTGGTTGCGATCTCAGGCCCTTTTATAATTATCTGCCCTGAAGCCCCCAATTTTCGCATATCCCTACAGGCTAAATGCCGTTATTCATGACCCCCTTACATATATTCTTTCTCCTGCCCTAATTATTGCGAGCCTCCCTTATGAATGAGAGTCATTCCTCCATTCAGCCACCCCCCCCCCCCCCCGGCTTGTCTCAGAGCACTGGGAGTGTGATGGATATGGTTTGTTGGCCCTTCCCGATTCTTGAATCCGTCGCCTTGGGAGATGAATCAGACGTTTTCAAGCGTCTGGGTCATCCTCTGAGAGTGGCGGAGCATTAATACCGCATCCACCTCAACGGAAGGGGCAACTATACCTTTCCATCAACTCACAAATCTTACAAAATACAGTTTTCTAAAATTCGACAATCATTTCAAAATTTTAATTTTTTTTAGGTATTTACATATTTATTAGTGAACTTTTTTAAAGGTAGGATTGAGTCGTTCGTTTCACGATTTGAAGCCGAGAAAGTGGACAAGACTGATCTCGTTTGCATATTGGTAGTTGAAAATTGAGTTTGACTGAGAAAAGTTACATTTTTGTCTGATGTTCATGTTGTGCGGTCTCGGAGCATCCCCGGGGTTTCAGGGCAGGTGACGCGAATGGCCACAAGGGTCCTTCAGTTGAGGCATTCACATTTCGTGAGTGACTTTAGGATATATGAATGAATGAATGAAATGAAAGTTTATTTCGATTTTGAATTACATATTATTATATACACTATTTCGAAATATAGTTTCCCTAGTGGGTAAAACCCGAGACAGGGAAAACGAGTTGATACCTCTTCACATAAAATAAAAAATAATAAAATAAACTAACATATCTGTAAAATTGAAAACCTTAATACAAAAAACATTTCACCCGAGGTCTACGAACCACTTTTTTAAGACACATAAAACATCAGTAAAAGTGAAAATTTTGATACAGAAAAATAACAATAAAACATTTCACCCGAGGTCTATGAACCATTTTTTTAGGACACTGTCATTTTTTTTAGGATTGCTTACCAGCTCTACCTTAATATTAAGGGGAAAATTGTTGTACACTCTTATTCCAATAGAAAAGTATGTGTGCATAGAGGCAGTTGTACGAACCCATGGTAAATTGATATTACCCTGCGATTGAAATCTTGTGGAATATATCAAAGACGAAAGGATGACTTCGTTAGAAATGTAACTCCTTAAACACTTATCTTCAGTAGTCCCTCAGCGCGTAACCTAAGCTGACAGCTGAATACATAGATTAATCAATTATCTTCATAATAATGTGTATCGACTGGGACTTTGAAACCCACGAATGAAACAACTGAAATTTAACAAGGTAAAATTAACCCCCTGCCTGGGTTTCGGGCAGGAGCTGCTACTGAACGAAACACTAAAAATTACATTCAGCTTAAGAACCCGGAGATTTTAGTTTAAGGATCGTACAAAAACCATAATGAATGTAGTTTTGTGCTTTACGCCCAAATACCAGATTTTAGAATACATTTCTAAAGGAGAAGCCCAACTCTGTTTGTCTATAATTATCACTATTATATTTTTCTAAGCTCCCGCGCCTTCTTTCAAAGTAAATGCTACTCACTAGCGACAAAGGGCGGAATTCATGTTAACACGACGAATCCGTTTAAAAAAAGAGGTTCAGTAGAGTTTCTAGCGGGGACTACAGGAGGAGAATGCAGTCAGAAATCCGAAACCGAGATCGGTACCAGTCCGCGTTGGTTGGCTAGACAACGAGAGAAGCTCGGATCCTAAAAAGGTATCACTTAACGGGTCCCCGGACATGTAACATGTTAAGTGGCGGGAGCAACATGCATTCAACTCAGGAGGAGGCTATTAGGCTAGTTTCTGCTAACGGTTCCCAATTAACATGATTCCTATACCTACTCCTCGACGCCCTCATTGAGATGCGGGCTGAACCACCTTGCACTTTTTTTTTTGGCGCCTCTTTCGAATACGAGTGTGTTCGAATGGAGTGCGAACTCAAGAGGGAAAAACCGAATGGATTTGCATGTTAACCAGAGCAACGAGGTGCCCATGAGTTCTCATTATGGTTGAAATTATAATATCAAACAGAGTCCCTTCGATTCAACGAATTTTATCTCTACGTGCTATTAAGCACTGTGTAATCACTTTTAGAATAATTAATAGATAGTAATAAAAAGTTATAGTCATGCCACAGAAGTTTTCCTAAGTTATCATTTGATATTTATGTTAACCTACTTTATAATTTGAGCGCTATGTGTGTAGGAACCTTGCGATATTTCTAAATGTTGATTAGTTCCGATATAAATATCGATTTTCCGAAATTATCGAAAAGAAAGATCGATATCGGATATCGAAGTCGTGGCTGTAAATTGACGGATACAGAAATAAACGCAGTTGAAATCTTGGATAAATCAAATACATAGGTAGACAATAGTTTTATTTCAATCAGAATACATATTATTGAGTCTAAAAGCAATTAAAATCTCTTAAAAACAATGCTGCGTTAAGTGTGGCGCTTTTAATACAGTATCCCAATTTGTTGAATTAGCACGAGAAGCTAGTGTGGAGCTTACTTTCCCAATCCTCCGTTTAAGCGCTAGGATCAGATAACCATAGAGAGCTGTAATAATTTATTATATGGAGGTCGGTGTTCTCTTTAGTTTGGTGGGCTATGCTCTCATCTCAAAAATAAATAAAAATTGAAAACCAAAGGACCTAGTACTTCACATGCTGTAGTTTCATGCGTGTACGGAAATAGTTGAAACTAACAAACCAAAACAAAATGTCTTATAATTGGTATCGCGTGAGCAAGTTCTCGTGACGATTTTTCAGTTTATGTGCCAAAGCAAAGACATGAAAATGTCAACCAAAATTTTAGATTTGCCATAAGCAAAAAGGAAATTTTAACCGAAGTACAGTTGAAAACACTGTAATTGGTCAGTTATCGAGCGGGATAATAATGATTAAATTACTAAAATGGCTATAAAAACAACCAACCCCTAGGTGATTAAAAAGTAAAAATTTAGGGTTGTAGAATCTATGTATTTTTAATGCCACATTATGAAAAAAAAAAAAAAAACAACAAATTTCGTCCGAAAATGTTGAGGGTGAACAACCCTTATCACTTAGGGGTATGAGAAATAGATGTTAGCCGATTCTCAGACCTATTGAATACGCATATAAAATTTGGGCAAAATCGGTAAAGCCGTTTCACATTATTAAAAAAAAAAAAAAAAAATTTTTTAAAAACGCTGCAAATTCTTTCACTGGGGTTTATTATTTAATTGGCTTGCGTTCATGATTTGAATTTCTACTAAGCTTTGGAGTGTGCTTGTTTCACAGGATAAGTTTTTCACGATTATTGAATTTCAGGAGATATGCATGGAGCACGTAAATCTGTTCTCAACCAAAATACCTATTTGGATTGATCAGTTGATCATATTTGTGTGCCTCCTGAAATTCAATAATCGCTCTGCCCTGTGAAACACGCAGACTCCAAAGCTTAGTAGAAATTCAAATAATGAACGCAAGCCAATTGAATAATAAACCCCAGTGAAAGAATTTGCAGCGTTTTTTTATTGAACCTCAATACCCCTCCCACAATAAAAACAACTATAATTTATCAAGTCCTTTAGACTCGTATTGCGTTAAAACTTCCCCAAATCCAAATTTAGACGATGTAGCCAAAGGTAGACTGATGTAGAGGAGGATATCATCAACTGATCAATCCAAATAGGTGTTTTGGTTGAGAACCGATTTACGTGGTCTATGCATATCTCCTGAAATTCAATAATCGCTCTATCACCTGTGAAACACACACACTCCAAAGCTTAGTAGAAATTCAAATCATGAACTCAAGCCAATTGAATAATAAACCCCAGTGAAAGAATTTGCAGCGTTTTTAAACACAAAACGTGGTTTACTTGGAAAACTTTCAAAAAATCATATTTTGGTAACGGTAGGAATACAAAAGTGCAGTTTTGATTTTTGATCTAGTTTCACCCATAATGGTTTTACATCAAATGCGCAACACCCTGAATATATTCTCATGAGGTTATAGTGTTGAAATTGGTTGGTTTGAAAGGTTTATTGCTTAAATAACACAAAATAACGATAGATGTTTGGAATGAACAATCCCAATAACACCACAGTGCCCATAATAGGGCGCAATAGGGCAACGCCGAGTGAAGTTGAAGACGATTTCATTGGTGTTAATCGCTACGTTATTAACGAGGCAGGTCTCAATTACATCCTTTCGTCTGGACGTGATTACCTCCTAGCAGTCGAAGCGCTGGAAGATCACATTTCAGGCTTGAGATAATCACACGGCTAATACCAAAGCACGCGAGTCGTCTAAGGACGAGTTGACTTCGTTATTGCCCGTCCAGCCCTGAGGGCGTTAAAAAAAAACTTCAATTTTTGCCGCGTCCGAGTGAAAAAATTCCAGATAATTCTCCAAACCCCCCTCTCTCCTCCATCGCGGTCCAAGACGTAAGAAAGATCGGAAGGGGAGACAAAAAAAAAATCCCTTTTCCGAACGCTCTTCTGAACTCTTTTCTCTATTTTTCCTGGTAAAGTTGACAAGGTGTACGAACTCCTCAAAGGTCCTTTGACTCCTTCTCGAGTTCATCTATCGCCTATTGCCTTTTGAGATTGCGAAAGAATGAAAAAGCCGCCATTCATGAGGATCTTCTTTTAGGGGACTGTGGGAAGAAAAATCTTTTGTAAATAGCCCGGAGAGGGGGGAGGCGTCGCACGTGTTTACGAGGTGTGCCTTCCAGAAAACTCATAGAGCGTCTTTTCACCTTACGCCTCTTCCACTATTCTTCTTCTTCTTAGTTTCTTCATCCGTTTCCAGTTCTTCGGTCACTGGTGACTTGGTCGGCACGTAGTTGTGTAGCTCGTTCCATTCTCACATCTCTAAGGGATCCTGAAGGGATACTGCTTACTACCAATAATACTTTCCTACCTTTAAACCTGAATTTTGAGGAAACAAACGAAAATCATGCTTTCTTGTACATCACTATACCATGAGAGTAACATATAGATTGTATAATAAAAAAAATCTGCCAAGTGGGTGTGGCTCATAGCTTCCTCGTATCCACAAAATGAGTCTATAGATCATTGAAAATTATTATTATTGACTATTATCAATTAAGAACTCCCGGAGTTATGCACGTAAAAAGGATTTCACGTTTGAGCATCCGAAGAGGCTACTATTGATCCGGGGGTCATGAAACTCATAGGGGACCATCTACACATCAAACCGAACAATGCCTGAAAATTTCATCGAAATTGGTCAAGAACTCCCAGAGATATGTCTGTAACAAGGATTTCACGTTTGCGCATGCGCAGAGGCTACTATTGATCTGGGGGTCATGAAACCTATAGGGGACCATCTACACCCCAACCCGCACAATCCCTGAAAATTTCATCAAAATCGGGCTATAACTTCGTGTAGTTTTGCCCGTAACAAGGATTTGCTGACAGACAGACACAGGAACCAAAATTGTTCAGAAAGGTCTAAAACGCAAAATGCGAGTGGAATTTTTGATTTTGGAGACAAAAAATTTTCACATTCCGAAAGTGAAAACAATGCTTCCGCTACCTTGGTAGACTCGGAAGGAAAAATCATAAATTTAGGAGAACAAAATTCTTTCAGCAGAATCAAAACCTCGATTGTCCCGTAAAATGAGAATCACCCAAAGACGTATAAATGCGTCTAAATTTAGAACCAATAAAATACAATTTATTTCCACACAGTTGTGTTTTAACAAGAACTAGATAAAGAGGTGGGATCACGTTTGGTTTGAATACTCTGGCCTAGTAGGTGTTCAGGCACCTATCGAGTTTTGAGGACTCCTACGGCATCGTTAAGCACGTGTGAAGTCGTGATGGACGGGGCTTCGCGGGGAACACGATTTTCCACGATTACACGATCTAACGGTCACTCGGACGGTTCGGCCTCTCGGAAGATAGTTCCGGCCCATTATGCACTCGGCACCCGGCAGACGGCTCGTCGGAGCACGAACCCGCTGGCAACCTTGACACGGTGAACCCCCTGAACATGGATGTGCAGTGTGAGGAGCACAGATGGAAAATTTCGGCCCTTGACTGACTTGGGAAAATCATGACTGACGGTAGTTGACTCAGAAGCCTTCGGAGGTGTTAAGAAGGTTGTTAGTGGGGAAGGCCGATAGTTCGATACTATCGGTGACTAACTATCGATAGTTTCGATAGCATCGATAGTGCGGAATATTAAAAGGAATGCCTGGACCCTATCCCCATTGTCGGCTCAATAATAATTATTGTTTAGAGTTAAATAGATAATAATTTACTTTAATCAAATATTGAGAAGGTGCTTAAGGTATACATGAGTTAGGTAGGTATTATTCAATAATAAACCATTGTAATCGCTCTTGAAAAAAAAAAATAATAATAAAAATTCTAACCTCCCCTGAAAATTTCATAGTTTACGTTTCAAAGGGTTTAGAATCCGAATCTGCAATAAAAAATTTTCCGTCCGTCTACCGTACGCCGTATGCACGATTTCTCCCAAACGGCTGAAGCAAAAAAGCTGAAATTTACAGGAAAAATCCATATTGGTCCGACGACGCCCCAATCTTGAGCCAGCTCTCTCACTTAATTTAAAGTGCCCTTTATTGGTGCCCTAACTGTTATTAAGAAAATTTATTTCCTAGCACAACGCGCAATCCTTGCACGCCATTCGAGCCCCCCCCCCCCCCCCCCCCCTCGGGGTTGCGCCCCACAGTTTGAGAACCACTGCACTAGGCGATTTTTATTATATTCAAGCACGTCCACATTCTTATTCGTCTAATCTGTGCTTGATGTTAAAACGCCAAATTTCAGCGGGATAGATCGATTAGGGAAGACATTCTGGTCAACGGCCTTCAGCTGATCAGTTTTTTTGTTCGGTGGCAGGTGAGGAAATCTTTGAGATCCTTAGGTGGAAATCGGATCTCCTAAGATACCCAAAAGGGACCGCACTTTGGGTTATGTGGGATTCAAACCCACTAAAACCTCACCTTCCATTTCCCACGACGGAACTCAGCCTGGAACTGTTTGACACATTACTTCAGGCTGGTTCTAGGGAGGCATTTGTTACTCCTCTCGATCCGTGTTCTCTCTGCTCTGCCTCTCCCGTTCCTTCACAGCCTTTATTTTCAGGATCTTTTCAGAAAAGGATGCTGCGGCGGTCCAGTTCTGTTCACGCTCAAGCATTTTACTTAAGATACATTCTGGTGTCATGTCCTGAGGTGCTAGCTCCAGTGTCTCCAGTGTTCAGCTGATCAGTGTGTCTTACCACGTAGTTGTCTTCCACGTCCTAAATGTAATAGTGTGAACAACAAGCTTTACTAGTCCCTTTTGATCTGTGTTCACATTTTGGTTTATTATTCAATAATAAACCATTGTTATTGCTCTTGAAAAAAAAAAAAAAAAAAAATTAACCCCCCTGAAAATTTCATGGTTTACGTTTCAAAGGGTGTAGAATCCATATCTGCAATAACAATTTTTCCGTCCGTCCGCTGCACGATTTCTCCCAAACGGCTGGAGCAAAAAATCTGAAATCTTCAGGAAAAATCAATATTGGTCCGACAACGCCCCAATTCTTTAGCGAGCACTCTCACTTAATTTAAAGTGCCCTTTAAGGGTTGTTAAAGTTTTGTAAAATCCCTAATAACCTCAAAAAAAGTCAAAGCGGCCTAAATTTGGACTTTTTTTGAAGAACGCTCCACGAGGAATCGAATGAGCCCTTCCCCAGGTCCGTGGCTCAAACCATTCCGGATGTATGGCCCGATTTATGGTGCCAACATTTGCATCCACATTCACTACATCACTAGGTTATTGCGATCAGAACAAACACAAGAGTTTTTTTTTTTTTTTTTTGATCGCAGAAACCTACTGATGTAGTGAATGTGGATACTGGAGTGAACTCCTAAAAGGGTTTATAGCCGATACACCGGTTGAAGCATTCTGATACGCGTGCTCCGTGCGTGTGCGTGTTTCACAGGTGATAGAGGCAATTATTGAATTTCAGGAGGCACACAAATATGATCAACTGATCAATCCAAATAGGTATTTTGGTTGAGAAAAGATTTAAGTGCTCTATGCATATCTCCTGAAATTCAATAATCGCTCTTTCCCCTATGAAACACGCACACTCCAAAGCTTAGTAGAAATTCAATTCATGAATCATTGAATAATAACCCCAGTGATTGAATTTGCAGCGTTTTATTAGATACACTGTATTTACAGCCCCCAAATCCAGCACAAGGCTAAGTTTTGCGGCAATACCGTAGTATATTCTCAAACATTACAGTACGCAGACAATAACTGCACTAATCAGGGACCAATATAATGGTTTGGTGCCATGGCAGAGGTGAGATCTACGCAATGTGTAAGAAGAAAGGAGAGTTGGCTATCTGGGTCCTCCGTCCGAGTACGTGACGATCACAGACTGACTGACTGACTCACATCTTCTCTTGTGCTGCAGTTGAAATAACTCGCTGCGAGTGCATCGACGCCTTGATCCTTTTCTTGCAACTTTCTACTGCGACCTTTTTCGTCTAGAAATGCGAGAAGTGCGATACGTCAAGGATACAAAATTCGTCTACATGATATTGGGTTGCCGCGCACAGTTACTGCTTTGTTTCAAGCTCCTTTATGGTATTATATCTCCAACTACTGCATCCTTTTGACATGGATCCCTATTGTGCCTAGCAAATGTTTGCTTCACCCACAAAAATGTCACGCTTCTGTCATGAATGGAGATCAAGGACAAATCAATTTATAACTACACGGAAAGTGCATGTATCTATCATTCTTGGAAAACATATTGTGTCTCATACAGAAACATGTTTGAGGCGTATCCATGTTGCATTGTACTTCCGAGAAGCGGTTCTACATTGAAGAATTATTTGTCAAAAATGACATGACAATAACTCACTACTTATTGGGAAACTACAGCTTTTATAGAACATTCGCCGATGATGTTTGTAGTGCTATAAAAAGTAGAGATCGCTTATTGATCTTACGTGCATCTTTTTCATAAATTGCTCATAGGCCCTCGTGAATATAGTTAAAAAAAAGAACCAACAATCCTAAAATATGCGCCAAAATCTCATTTTCCAGCGGTAAAATACCAAAAAATTACTTAGTGGGTTTGAACGTGGAAAAGCGTACATTTTTGCGGTTAATTCAACTTTTTTCTACCAAAATCATCTTGTCAACAAAAGAAGAGTTTGAAATTGGATTTTATTATCTTTTGTAGATGCATCCAATGGTAACCCTCTCTTGCCTCCTCCCTTAAAAGATAATGGATTTGCAGCATATTTCTCCTGTTAAAAGTTGTGAGCGGATAGTATTTCATTAATTGAATTGTTCAACGGTAGATTCAGAGCTTTCGATCAATGGAGAGGTAGTGAAAGCACCTTATTTGTACACCAAGGAACGAGATGGTTACCGAATGTTTCATTGGAAAAAGAAACAGAAAATCGGTAATTAATAATTTTCTAATGGGCCACTGGTCGTAACCACGCTCAAGCTATCATGTGAAGTGATGGTATGGTATAGTTGCCCCTTCCAATGAGCTGAATGCGGATTTAATGCTCCGCCACGCTCAGAGGATGACCCAGACGCTTGAAAACGTCTGATTCATCTCAAAAGGCGATGGATCCTAAAATCGGGAAGGGCCTACAAACAATATCCACCACACATTCTGAGCGGACGACTAGGTGTGCTCCCTGAAACTACGGGCGATTTTTTTGGGGGGTTTCTCTCATTGGTTCATTTTTCAGACCCGGAGAGAATCAAACTTGTTCTCCGTGCAAGGGCCTTCCTTTTGGAGCACGACTCACTCGTGGTCATGGACTGTGAGCCCTTAACTCCCCCCTCACCAAACTCACGACTCCACCATCCTCTCACCCATCCTGAGACTCTGTTTAGCGCGTGAATTTGATACTCCTTCGCTCTTCAAAGATGACTCATGGGGGAAAGTTTGTGATGGATATGGTTAGTTTTCCCCTTCCCGATTTTAGAATCTGACGCCTTGGGAGATGAATCGGATGCCTGCAAGCGTCTGGGTCATCTCCAGAGTGTGGCGGAACATAATAATGCATCCACCTCCTCGGAAGGGGCAACTACACCATTCCATCACCCTCACATGTTAGCCTGAGCGTGGTTACGTCCATTGGCCCTTTTATTGTTGATTGCCCTGTTTATCCTGCTGCCCCTATTCATTCGCATTCCCCCCCACCCTGTGGCTGAATGCCCTTTAATATGATCAATTTAATAATTGTCATTACCCTGCCCAACTCATTGCAAGTCCCCCCCCGATTGAGAATCAATACTGCATTCATGCCCCCTCTTCTCCCCCCCCCCCCCCGGCTTTTCTCAGAGCCCAGGGAGTGTGATGGATATGGTTAGTTGGCCCCTTCCCGATTTTAGAATCTGTCACCTTGGGAGATGACTCGGACGCCTGCAAGCCTCTGAGCGTGGCGGAGCATAATAATGCATCCACCTCCTCGGAAGGGGCAACTACACCATTCCAGCACCCTCACAAGTTGGAAAATAGTATGATGATTTACTGCTTTCCTGCTTTTATTGTTATCAGGAATCTTTTTCATTTTGACCACGTAGGTGCAGATGCGCGTACTCCTGTCAGCAGCCGCCCCTGAATTCTAGCCTAGGCAGCGTTGACGAAATTTGCCCCACGGCCCTCACCATCAATTACAGTAGGAATCCCCTTACCAACGAAACCTTGCTTCAAAGGGGCGCCCCAAAAAGAAAGATGCAAATTACCTCCATCCCCCGTAGAGTAAAAGGGAGATGAACAGACGATAAGGAGGTGACGAAAGATGACGTCATCATCCCACAGCCTTCGGCAATGGAACGTCCTAGAACTCGGTACGTCTTGACGTCATTACATCCAAAGGCCGCGTGACGTATCACTTGCCACCGCAACCCTTACGTCACTCCACTCCCCCAACTCCCCTACAAAATCACACTATCATGCCGCGAATTCGTTTTTTTTCGTTCTTTAATTCTAAGTTCTCCATCAATCTTTTTTGTTTCTCATGCTCAATGTTGATTATTTCATGCTCATCCTTCTACCTCTGTTCTTGACGTGGCTTTTTTTTCCCCCTTATGACTCACAACTTTTTAAAAAAACCCGCGATGAGGGGTTCGTTCTATAATCGTATGTTCACGTCTCGTTAAATACCATTCCGTCTGGCAATCTGCGATCTTCCTCGTGCGAGTAGAAAGTGCGAGGTGAACTCAGGTTCAAGGTCGAGCGGCGGCCTTCTGAGTCAACTGCGAAAAACGGCCTCTGGCCTATGACCTAAACGGAAGGCAACACGCCTGCCTACTGAAAAGCTGACGTTTAATTAAAACCCATCTTTAGCCCTCATTAGAACGTATCTCAGCATAACTAATGACTGGTACAGAATGAGTGCTTTTCCGAATTGTATGATATGGTGACAACACAACCACGTGGACTCAAAACGTGCGAAAATAAAGTTACAGCAATGCAGCATGATCGTTGGGGCGAATCGTCTGAAATTCTAGAATTACATTTATATTTAAATGAGTTGAATTTTGAGAATTTATGAGACAATGATAATCACTGACGTACCAAAGATATTTCGGTGCCAGTTCGGTGTGCGTTCTGTCGTCCCGTTTCGTCAAATTCACTACGAATGACATAAATACACCAAAAAAGGGCTTTTACCTTATGCATGGAAGTTCTTGATGTCTTCCAACAGGGCTAAGAACAGGTCAGGGCTGTCTGCACGATACATTCTCCAGCAGTAGTGATCGACGTGTGACTGCAAGTGGTGCTGAGGAACGCCCCTCATTTTTTTCACCAATTTAACCTTTATGCCACTGAATAAACGGACCCGAGTAAGAAGTAAATTCCGGAAAGCTGGAAATTGTTTTAATCGGTCCATTGTGACCTAAAATGAATGTATCTAGGTTTGCGCCTTCGTGGCCCTTGAGCTTCAGACGTGGTAGCCGAAAAACCTCGAAATTTTCGGACTTTTTTCATTTTTTTTTTGCTAATAACTTGAAAACTGTTCACATCTTTTACAAAATCATTCTTAGATAAATTAAAGTAGACAAAATTTCGCGTCGATTACAAAAAATAAAATCAAAATGGGTCCAGTAGTTCAATTGTTATGGGCATCCGAAAAACAGCGAATTTTTCCAACTTTTCCAAAAACTGTTTTTTATTCATTTTTAATGTAACTTTACAACATCGAATTTTATCAATACCTCCCTCCCTAAACGTTGTAAAGCATCAATCCTTGAGTTCAAAAAGCACCAATTTTTCTAAATTGGGTCAATTTTGGAATTTTTTTTTACTCATACAGCAAAATTTGGAAAAACCTTAAAATCTCACTTTTAGGTTTTCGCGCTTTGTTTGTGTCTACAAGTCCGGAAATCAATTCTGACTCCATTCTGAGGCTAAACTACGCTATCTGAATCCATTTGAGACTGGTTTTAAGGAAAAAGAAAAAAAAATCTGGATATTTTAATGAAGTAATTAAAACCGTACGTGTATTCTAAAAACGATATAAAAAACCGTACATGTATCATAAAAACCTTGAAAATCATAAAGTCCTGAAAATACATTATGCAACATCGTATGTGTTACAAAGCCTCATAAACTCAATGTACCTACTTTAGAACAAGTTATGACAAAAATACGTATGTTTTTCACAAGTCAGTGGGGTTGTTCAACATTTCTCTTCCAGATCTGAAAAAAAAGTTAGGAGGTGGTTATCGTCAGACATTATGAAGTCATACAGGTAGAAAACACTGTGATCAACATGCAACGTCATAGAGGTAAATGGAATACCTAAATCATTTGCAGTGTGTTAAATTAATCGGGTCCAAAAACACATAGGCTCGAAACGGGCTGCTACTCTTCATCCAGCTTTCGTGTGTCAAGAAAAATGACTATTGTATTGAGGATGATATATTATGAAAAGGTTTGGCACTATTAATGTATTTACCTGGGTCATCAGGAGTTTCTTCCTCGTCATTAACAACTGCGCGTGGCTCGTCCAATGGGGCGTTGGGGCAGGACTACCCCTTGCAGTGGAGGCATACGTACGAGCCTCCCCCACAAATCACTCAGTTTGCCTTGAAATCAAATGTTGCTTTTTCTTGCTGCCTTGAATGTTTTTCCCCATTGACATCACATATTTCGTATACCTCTTTCTGCATGACTCATGCACCTCGACAGAAGAACAATTTTTCAAGTGTAGATGCTTACCGTCCTTATTGGCTCTACTTTGTTGTACGATAGTCTGGATGCCTCTTTCCTTGACTGTCGTATTTTTTTCCACAAATAAACCCCTCCCACAAATAAAACAAGTTGGCTCATCCATCTGGACGACCTATCTAACTCATTTAGGCACATGTCAATTTGATTAGCAAGAAATTCACCGGGGTTGCTGATAAGTATAACCTCATACGTTTCCTATCAATCAATCGATCTTTCCTTGCGCGCTTCCGCTGTACGTTTTCACTATGGTCCAGACCCTTATTTTGAAAAAATTCCAGAGCATATATTTGGGCTGAGAACTTGAATGTTTTTTAGTTCATGGGAGCGTTGAAAGAATAAAGTCTTCCAACATAACTTTCCGGTACTGCCTACCGACGCGTTCGGAAAGTAAAAATATCAAGGCCTATTACATCATACTCTATAGTCACAGCATAGTGAATTGGTCACCGACCCCTGGTCGCGTCTCAAGGGCACGGGTGGAGGTAAATAGGGATGGTGAAGCTGTTGTGCAACGTGTTTGAGATGCACCAGCCGCCCGGCGTCCATCTCATTGTCGTGTACACAAAGAGTTACTGTGGAGATGGTGATGGAGGTTTAGGTAGTTTAGAGTCAATAGGTAACGTAACCATTTTGCGCCTGTTCGAAAATAACATTGATAATCAACTTGCAGCGTTGCCCACCCCATCCGCACGTCTCTGAAAGAAAGAATATCTCAGAAAAACACGATATGGGAATGCTAGGGTAGTAGTCTACCACACATGGGGACATACATTCTACCTGTAGGCATACAAACCAATGGAATTATCGTTCAGCAATTAAAAACTGACGCAACTATCACAGCAAAACACTGAATCATGGAATTATAGCTGACAAAATCGCAAAAACCAAACAGCAAAACAATGCTCTGATTTGTAACAGTACAAAATCGTTAATTATCAAATTCATTGAAATTAAATTTATTTATTACATTTGATTACTTAATATATTATCTACTCATTATTATATTTTCATGAAGATGTACAACTACAATCTCAGGTAATTAACCAATAAGCGATAAAATTTACGCAGCTGTCACATTAATGCATTGAATATTGGATTGGTTTTGAGATAACAGAATGAGTTTTTCCATGATAACATTTTGTCATTGAAACTTTAACACGCCAATTAATATGCCGGACGAAATTGCAACAACCAAACATATGTTATGAAGATGTAGCTGTAATAATTCGTCTTTTATTTGTGATTCAAAGTTTTTCTCTGTTATTACTTTTGGTCGATGAACTTTTTCAACGCCAATGAACTATGACGCAATCTTAGCAACCAAACACAATATTGATTTATTATTCATTAATAAACCATTGTAATCGCTCTGGAAAAAAAAATTCTAACCCCCCTGAAAATTTCATGGTTTACGTTTCAAAGGGTGTAGAATCCGAATCTGCAATAAAAATTTTCCGTCCGTCCGCCGTACGCACGATTTCTCCCAAACGGCTGGAGCAAAAGCTCTGAAATTTTCAGGAAAAAAACTATCTTGGTCCGACGAAGTCCCAATTCTTGAGCCAGCTCTCTCACTCAATTTAAAGTGCCCTTTAAGGGCTGTCAAGGTTTTGTAAAATCCCTAAAAACCTCAAAACAAGTCGAAGCGGCCTAAATATGTACTCTTTTTGAAGAACATACCATGACGAATCGAATGCGACCCTCCTCACGTCCGTAGGTTAAACCATTTCCGATCTATGGCCCGATTTATGGTGCCAACATTTGCGTTTTTTGGTTTATTATTGTTTGTTTGTAACCTAGTTATGTCCGGCCGATAGCGTCAAGTTGTAGTAAATGTGGATACTGGAGTGATAGCCGATGTGGTTACTTGTAGTTTATAGCCGATACACGGGTTGAAGCATTCTGATATGCATGAAACGCTGATAATATATAGGTAAATATTATTCAATATTATTACTGGGGTTTATTATTCAATATTATTGCTGGGGTAAATAAGTATTCTTTCACTGTTGTTTATTATTCAATTGGCTTAGGTTCATGATTTGAATCTTACTAAGCTTCGGAGTGTGCGTGTTTTACAGGTGATAGAGCGATTATTGAATTTCAGGAGATATGCATAGACCACGTAAATCGGTTCTCAACCAAAACACCTATTTCGATTGATCAGTTGATGATATTTGTGTGTCTCCTCTACATCAGTTTACCTTTGGCTACATCGTTTAAATTTGGATTTGGGGAAGTTTTAACGCAATACGAGAGCTAAAGGACTTGATAAATTATAGATGTTTTTTATTGTAGCGGTTTTTTATTGAATTTCAGGAGATATTCATGGAGCACGTAAATCTGTTCTCAACCAAAATACCTTTTTGGATTGATCAGTTGATCATATTTGTGTGCCTCCTGAAATTCAATAATCGTTCTATCCTGTGAAACACGCACTCCAAAGCCTAGTAGAAATTCAAATCATGAACGCAAGCCAATTGAATGATAAACCCCAGTGAAAGAATTTGCAGCGTTTTTATGTAATTGTTTTCAGTTACATTCCATAATAATATTATGAAAATGTAACTGTAAACAACTACTGACTCAGGTGATTTGCCAATAAGTAATTAAATTGATGACGCGAAACCGTGGATTTGTTTTCAGGAAAAAGAAGGACACAACACTTTTTATATGACACCTGATATAACTATTATAACCTATTGTACAATATTACTAAAGGATCATCAACTTGTAAATTCTGTTGCTCAATAGCAATTCACTAGTACGAATACTATTAGTCCAAGCGGCTAATGCTAATGGCTTTGCTTATATTATTAGCAATTACTGATATGCAATCAACGACGTAACTCAGGTAATTCGCCAATAAGTCCTAAACCTCCTCCAAGTTTTAAGAGTATTGGTGGTGAGTTAACGGAAATGATCCCGAATTTGGGCTTCCAAGTGGAATGAGATGGTCGTTTGTAGACTTGAAAGCCGAGATTGTTGTTGGTTTGTGAGCGTTTGTTCTGACCCTTGCAAATATATTTTGAGTGACGAACTGGTAGGAAACTTCACATAGCCTGATACGGAAATTTCATTCCATCGAATGAAAGGTGTGTAACAGATTCAGTGCTTACGTACCTACAGCTGTTATTAATCAATCAATTAATCAATCAATCACGTTTCAAATATCATGGGACAATCGTGATTTCCCTGCTACCACCAAATGCTAACAAGATCTAACGGTAATGTGATGATTGGTGTATCTTGTGGTTTTTTCATTTAGGACCAAGTGTGAAAAATTTATAAACAATGCATCGTTATTTATTTTTATATTCTCTTGTAGGACTGATCCTTATTAACAGCCCAACCATCACCTCGTAATTGTCTAGATGCGTTAAAAAGGGCTCCAAATCATTGAAATCGGATCGAAAACTTGGCCCCTCAGCTGAAAAGTGTCCGCCTTTTAGTTGACTTCTAGATGTCAAATATGATGAATGTTTGTTTAGAAATTAAGAGGTCACATAGTTCGGCGCACCACAAATGTATTGTGCGGATTGTAATGTTGATTTTGGGGAAATACAAATCATCTTTCGAATGTAACGAGCAAAATTTATGTACTCCGCCTCACAGCTGAATCTATTCAGTGAGACTTCTTGAGATCTTTGCAGTGTTCGTAGTTTTCAACGCTCCTCAAGTAATTTGATCACGTTCGCAAAGTAAGTAGTACGTAAGCTGTCACCACGCTACTACTTATTTCTGCCGCCATTAGCTTGCTCGGGGGCATGCACTTGAGTGAGTTGGTACTCTATTTAAAGATTGACCTTAAAAAGCCTGGGAAATGCCGTTTACCCCAGATCCTGTGGTCTCTCCTCAGACGTCTGGGTGATTGAGTATGCGGGAGTGAGCGTTTCTAGTGGGGGCGCGGCGATGACCGATCCATTGCCAAGATTGCAACCTACGAGGTCGTCCGAAATGAATTTCGTAGTACCGTTGCCTCGACTCTACGAGATAGATCTATGTACCTCGGATTTCCTGTTGGACTCCTTCTTTCGTTTTGAGCTTACACATGCTATCAACCTGGATCTCGGCGGTGGCCAGGAACCCACTCGCCAAGTGGGCCTCAACTCTTCAGCAATTTTGAAGATGAAAATATCGATTTAGTTGTACGCCACACAGTGTTCCGAAAGTGCCTTTTCGATGGACATCGCTTGGGAAAAAAGTTCCCGTCCTGCTTTGTGTTTTTTGTGCTAAACCGAACAGTGAAAGCATCCTTGGCGATAGAAGTGGGTTGAATTTAAAAGTCCGATATCCAGTTGTCAACATGGGAGGGGTTTTTAGAGGAACTTTAACATTTGGTAACATTAAAATTGAATGTGGGGAACGCTAATAAAACGCTAATTGTGAGCCATTAAAAATAAGTGGAAATAACAAAGTACAAAGTCAAACCTAACAGGTGGGCAAACTACCTGAGTTACGAATTTATTACAGTTTATATTTCATTGCTACGACGTGAGCCATAATTAATTAGCATGGGCGACTGTCGACTAACAAATGTTATCATAGAGAAAAAGCCACCATGAATTCGGTCAATTTTGTGACACATTGGAAAATTACCTGAGTTACTAAGTTATTTACAGTTATTTCTTTATACGTTGAAGAGTTTGAACGACCAGAATTTGGTTTTTCTTATTTTGGTTTATTATTCAATAATAAACCATTGTAATCGCTCTTGAAAAAAAAAATTCTAACCCCCCTGAAAATTTCATGGTTTACGTTTCAAAGGGTGTAGAATCCGAATCTGCAATAAAAAATTTTCCGGCCATCCGCTGTACGCCGTACGCACGATTTCTCCCAAACGGCTTAAGCAAAAAAGCTGAAATTTTCAGGAAAAATCCATGTTGGTCCGACGACGCCCCGGTTCTAGAGCCAGCTCTCTCACTCAATTGAAAGTGCCCTTTAAGGGTTGTCAAAGTTTTGTAAAATCCCTAAAAACCTCAAAAAAAGTCAAGGCGGCCTAAATTTGAACTCTTTTTGAAGAACTTGCCACGAGGAATCGAATGAGACCCTCCCCAGGTCCGTAGGTCAAACCATTCCCGATGTATGGCTCGATTTATGGTGCCAACATTTGCGTTATTTTGGTTTATTATTGTGTTTGTTTTGATATCAGTAACCTAGTGATGTAGTAATGTGGATACTGGAGTGAACTCCTAAAAGGCTTTGTAGCCGATACACGGGTTGAAGCATTCTGATACGCATGAAACGCTGCAAATTCTTTCACTGGGGTTTTGGTTTATAATTGTTTTTGTTTTGATAGCAGCAACCTAGTGATGTAGTGATGTAGTAATGTGGATACTGGAGTGAACTCCTAAAAGGCTTTGCAGCCGATACACGGGCTGAAGCATTCTGATAACCATTAAAAAAACGCTGCGAATTCTTTCACTGGGGTCTATTATTCAATTGGCTTGCGTTCATGATTTGTATTTCTACTAAGCTTTGGAGTGTGCGTGTTTCACAGGTGATAGAGGGATTATTGAATTTCAGGAGGCACACAAATATGATCAACTGGTCAATCCAAATAGGTATTTTGGTTGAGAATAGATTTACGTGCTCTATGCATATCTCCTGAAATTCAATAATCGCTCCATCATTTGTGAAACACGCACACTCCAAAGCTTAGTAGAAATTCAAATCTTGAACGCAAGCCAATTGAATAATAAACCCCAGTGAAAGAATTTGCAGCGTTTTGTTCATTGAATGTTAACTCAACACGTTATTAGTTTCGTCAATTTTATTACTTGAGCTGGGAGTTGCTTACAATTACAGTAAACATATAGGTTCTTGTGTGACGTTGCTGCTATTTCATCAACCATAATTACTCGTAATTGGCGTTGGGGAGTTTCAACGACCAAATGTTATCATGAGGACACTTATTGATTACATGTCAGTAATTGCTAATAATAATGGTCATTGAGAATTTACAAGTTGATAGTCCTTTTACTAATATTGTGCAATAGGTTAAAATAGGTGTATCGGGTGTCATATAATAAGTGCACTCAGAGACAGTGATCTACTGTACCAACTACATTATTGCATCCTAATATCTGCTCCTAGAGCGTATTGCATCGTCATTACTAATCCTATCTAGATATCTGATCTGTACTAGTTATGTTGGGTTTGACACAGTGGTAGAGTATCTATTTCAATGGTTCCCAACCTTTTGTGGCCCATCGCCTCTTTTGTGGAGGTTGATTAACACCTATCCAACCCCCCCCCCCCCCCCTTTAACTCTTCCTTGTATGCCTAATTTTAATTTGAAGTGAAATGTAATAATAGAGCAATTTATTATTTTAAACAATTTTATTACTTTATATAAACACAACCAAAGCAGTTTCATCCGGTCACTCCTAAATAAAGTAGAAAATAAAAAATTATAAGTACTTATACATTTTTTATAGATTTTTTTTCAAGAACAAAGAAGATAAATTAAGAAAATTCACAGTTAAAAGGTTAAAAATTAAAAGTTTGAAAAGTTTGTGTTATTTTGCCTTTTCAATGGCTGCCCGGCAACTTCAACTGTACAGTACTATTTTCATTTTTCACCCTTTCAATACTCATCGCCCCCCAATCGTCCCCAACTTATTTATCGACCATTGATAACCCAAATCGCCCCCAGGTTGGGAACCACTGATCTATTCCACCAGCTAAGCTGTTTGGTTCCGATATCTGCTACTAGAACGTGTTGACAAGCAGAAACAGCAGCCATCTCTATCATCCACACTACTGCTTCCTGATATTTGCTCTCATAGCGAATCGGCGTCGTCATTGCTGATTCCCTTTGCAGATATCTTGCCAGTAATAGCAACGTTGCATGTACACATTGTAGGCTTTACCTACTTTGGAAAATTCTCTGCATTTTCAGCTTTTTTTGCAGCTGCGTCTTGTTTCCTGACCTACATTACACTTTTTGTATTGTAACTAGTCAATGCAACTACAAACATTACATTTCGTTTAATGTTTTCGTCACGTTCCAATCTTGCATCCCATAGACATACTTGTATATGGCATGATCTCCTCGCAACGCATAAAAGCTATTCGTGGAATGACGTGAAGAAAACAGTCTGAATGTCATTGTCCCTCAATACCTCCTGGCTGGTGAATCGGAACCTCTTCCTCAACTTCATCATCTTCGCTTGCAACTTTTCTTCAGTTTTCTAAGGCGTTTTTCTCGGTTGTGGTCAATGCCATTATACTCGTTTGGAATCGATTTCCGCGGACGGGTTCTTATTCTTGTTTTGGCAAAAAATCCCTCCTTCTGCCGTCTCTTACCATTTGTAGTGGAGGAGAGTGATCGGGAAAGGAAAAGAATGACGCCATTTGAATTCGACTGTGAACAGGCCCATTCATCGATCCTTCGGAAAACAAATCAGCTCGAGGGAAACAAATACTCCAAGACGTCAAACAATTGATTAAAATAGCATTTTGAATTGGAAATATATCAATTAACATTAAACCAGCAAACTGTAATTAGAAAAGAAAACATGGAGTACTAAGGTTTGCGTAAGCCTATAAACCATTCCATCAAAGAATTAGATAAATTTCGATGTTATTCCAAAGAAGTCAATTGATTTTTAACCAACGGAAGGTAGTTCATAATTGAAAATACTGAATTTAGATAATTCCTGGACGAAAATGTGATAATATGTCTTTTGGTTTATTATTCAATAATAAACCATTGTAATCGCTCTTGAAAAAAAAAATTCTAACCCCCCTGAAAATTTCATGGTTTACGTTTCAAAGGGTGTAGTATACAAATTTTTCCGTCCGTCCGTCCGCCGTACGCCGTACACACGTTTTCTCCCAAACGGCTGGAGCAAAAAATCTGAAATTTTGAGGAAAAATCCATATTGGTCCGACAACGCCCAATTCTTTGGCCAGCTCTCTCACTTAATTTAAAGTGCCACTTAACGATTGTCAAAGTTTTGTAAAATCCCTAAAAATCTCAAAAAAATCAAGGCGGCATATATATGTTCTTTTTGAAGAACTATCCATGAGGAATCGAATGAGCCCCTCCCCAGGTCTGTAGCTCAAACCATTCCCGCTGTATGGCATGATCTTATGCTGCCAACATCCGTCTTCGCATTGCTAAGTAAACTATTAAGACATAAATAAACTAAGCAAAACATTCGATGTGGGACCCGTAGCGCAGGGGTTTCGTGCGGGACTCACAATCCCAGGTCCTCGGTTTCGTTCCTGGCAGGAAAATTTTTCCCCCATATGAATATGGTATATACACTTGGACAAGAGAGAAAAGTTTTGGCCCCCAGACACACCTAGGCCCAAGACAAAACAAAACGCTGTATGTACGTGTCACATGTGCCATAAAATCATAAAACCATTAAAAAACGCTGCAAATTCTTTCACTGTTGTTTATTATTCAATTTTATTCATTTGGCTTGCATTCATGTTGAATTTCTACTATGCTTTGGAGTGTGCGTGTTTCACAGGTGATAGAGCGATTATTGAATTTCAGGAGAAATGCATAGAGCACGAAAGTTGGTTCTCAACCAAAATGAATATTTGTATTGATCAGTTGATCATATTTGTGTGCCTCCTGATCTCTATTGATTCCGACTTTGGATTATGTCACACTAGAGTATTCTGTGTTTAAGCTGAATAAGTAAATACGATCCCAAACTCTCAGAACACTGCCTTACGATAAATTTGTAGACTTCAAATTGATAGCTGTGTAACACATTAGCACAAAAATTGATTACCTACGTTGAAATTCATAGACAAGAATAAAATAAGCCACTATGGTAAAAACAATGAACATTTCAAACTCCTTACGGCAAAATTCTTCGGCAAACTCGTTTTTGAAGCAAGCCGACTTTGCGGTATAAAACCAGTCAAAAGTAATTTTCTTCAAAAAAATTCCAGGTGAAAAATGAATTTGACTTATACCTACCGTTGGATAGCTGAGGCTTAAGGGAAGTTTTTCCTGGGGAGTGACATTTCCGAAAGCTGTTCATTATGAGAGACAGAAAACATGGAAAGAAGTTTTTTTTTCTTAAATTCTTAAAATTTGATCTTCGGATTAATTTGTCACTATCAAGCAATGTTAAATTTTTCCTATTTTGCCTTAAGGAGATAGGAAATTTAGAGTCATTTCCTCAAAGTGGTTGTTCTCAAAATTGATTTTGGAGAGTAGTTATGGCGAGTTAAGGCCATTTTGTTGGTCTAAGGTCTGAAACACGAAAAAATTTTAAAATTGAAAAAACTCAGAAACGAAGCATCTAAAGAAAAAAGTGTATGATCCTCTGGAATTGGTCCCCGGATTTTTGACGATTGGAGTTGTTTCGCCCTGTTTAGGTACAATCGGAAGCAGTGGAGTATTTGAAATTGTCCATTATCTATCAAAGGAGCACAGAAAAATATTGTTTCTTCTAGGAATCTGATTCTGTTTACTTTACTCGTTTCAACACCTTTGAACAGATAGTTTTCTATCGTCAAAATATTCAACCGAGATCAGGTCAAGAGTGCTCCACTGTGGACCGTTATCCTGCAAAAATGAAGTTCGCTGATGAATCGCTGTTCTGTCGCGAAAAAAAAATAGAGAAAAAAGTCTGATGAATCGTAACATGGAGGGGAAATCGGCATCAGTCACTCGGGTCAGTCGTTAGATTCCTCCCATTAATACCGAGGCGAAGAGTGAGCGGCGAGGAGGGGGTGCCCCTATTAGGGTCAGAGCTACGGTAATGACCCTAACCTTGGTAATTCGCCTGTCCCATATTCCGGCACGCCGCGCCGCCCCGTCTTCAAGCTCTTCGTCTGTTTAACGGTCCCCTGTACCCCCTTTTTCCTTCGTATTATCTTCGTGTAAAAGGGTTTTTCGCGTCCACTTATCCCAAGTACCTTCTTCGCGAGGAACGCGAGCGCTCCGAGCGGCGGTTTGAGGTCTCACACGAAAAATCGTGATGTCACCCGGATAGGAATCCGCGCGAACATCGAATTGAAGTTTTGTTGGGAGGCGATTACTTCAAGTGACGGTCACGCTACAACTTGACAACAATTGATACCTCACTCGATCAAATATCGAGTAGCCGCCCACATACATCTTTGGTTTATTATTCAATAAAAAACCGTTGTAATCGCTCTTGAAAAAACAAAAAAATTCTAACCCCCCCCCCCCCCCCCCCGAAAATTTCATGGCTTACGTTTCAATGGTTTTGTAGAATCCAAATCTGCAATAAAAATTTTCCGTCCGTCCGCCGTACGCACGATTTCTCCCGAACGGCTGAAGCAAAAAAGCTGAAATTTTCAGGAAAAATTCATGTTGGTCCGACGACGCCCCGATTCTTAAGCCAGCTCTCTCACTTAATTTAAAGTGCCCTTTAAGGGTTGTCAAAGTTTAGTAAAATCCCTAAAAACCTCAAAAACAGTCAAGGCGGCCTAAATTTAGACTCTTTTTGAAGAACACTCCACGAGGAATGAGAATGAGCCCCTCCCCAGGTCCGTAGGTCAAACCATTCTCAGTGTATGGCCCGATTTATGGTGCCAAAATTGCGTTATTTTGGTTTATTATTATTTTTGTTTTGATGTCAGTAACCTAGTGATGTAGTTATGTGGATACTGGAGTGAACTCCTAAAAGGCTTTGTAGCCGATACACGGGTTGAAGCATTCTGATATGCATGATACGCTGCAAATTCTTTCACTGGGTTTTTATTAAAATTGTTTTTGTTTGATATCAGTAACCTAGTGACGCGTAGTGATGTAGTAATGTGGATACTGGAGTGAATTCCTAAAAGGCTTTGTAGCCGATACACGGGTTGAAGCATTCTGATAAAAAACGCTGCAAATTCTTTCACTGGGGTTTATTATTCAATTGGCTTGCGTTCATGATTTGAATTTCTACTTTTTTAGTGTGTGTGTTTCACAAGTGATAGAGCGATTATTGAATTTCAGGAGGCACACAAATATGATCAACTGATCAATCCAAATAGGTATTTTGGTTGAGAACAGATTTACGTGCTCTAGGCGCCGAAGTTCATCCGTATTATCCAAAACGTCAGATGTTTTGTAGACGGTCTCTATCCTCAGGTTGAAATTCAATAATCGCTGTATCACCTGTGAAACACGGACACTCCAAAGCCTAATAGAAATTCAAATCATGAACGCAAGCCAATTGAATAATAAACCCCAGTGAAAGAATTTGCAGCCTTTTTTTCTCAATTCTTGCTTTTTCTATGTGATTATTCCAATTTAATTTTGAATCAAGGTTCACACCCAAATATTTTACTGAATTACTGCATGGTATTTTATTTGAATTGATTGTAACATCTATGGTTGAACATTTACGGTTTGTGAAGTTTATGTTTATTGTTACCCAATGGAAGTTTAAATTTAAACCAATATAAACTTCAATTTGCCCTACAACTTTTGTGATTCTTGGTGAGTCTTTGTTCCAAAGCTTAGATGTTTTGTTAACATCTATAGAAAGATCTCCGATCATAATTAGCAGCCACCTTTTCGAGCATTCGAGTCAGTTTTGACAGTGCAAGTGCCGGATCAAAATCTTCAAATTAAGAAACCGCGAACTCGCGGGTGTTTTACTACGTTCTGGAACACAGCGTTGATTGGATCCGGGTCCAAAGAATGAACCAATAAGAGGGCCCGAAATAAATCGCGCCAAATTTCAAGACAGCACAAAAAGTTGTTCGCTCACCCGCTAGAGTGCGCTAGAATTACCAAAACACACTCTTATCCTAATATCAGTTGATTGTCCCCAACCCTTGTGACGGAACTGCGTTAAATAATAACGGAGTAAGATGGAACGTTGTCTATATTTCCACGAAAGTAAAGAGTTACACTGTTAAATCAATTTCGACGGTTAGGTCATCATCACTAACAAACATGAACGAAATGAATGAAGTGGAAATTACTTTCGTGGAAATATAGACAACGTTCCATCTTACTCCGTTTTTATTTGAAATGAGTTTCCACAACTTCGTCGCGAGTGACTTAGTCCGGAACTGTGTTAGCTGTAAATACACGGTGAGCACGGTGAGTGCTATAAAACGTGGGTTCGCTAAATTTTTGGTGAAGCAAAGAGTGATTATTCGCGACGCAGGACGCCCAATGCCACTATTGACAAGACTGAAACAAACCTCAAAGGCAAGGAAGAATCTTTCCACAATTTGCAAGTTGAATCCTACTTACTACGAAGAGGATGATTGGCTCTGCGGATGTGGGGTAAGTAATAAACTTTTCTGCTTCCTTTGTCTTTTTGCTGCAATAATAAGAATGAAGCTTGGGTTACAGATGGAATTGGGCTTTCAGCTCCACGATGGTTCTTGTAGGTAGGATTGGGTCGTTTATTCCAGAATTTGAAGCCGAGAAGGCGGACAAGATTGATCTTTTTGCATAATGGTAGTTGATATTTTTATTTGGTCGAGAATAGCTATTTTTGTCTCATGTTCCCTTCGTGGTTGACCAGTGCGGTCTGTGATGGATATGGTTAGTTGCCCCCTTCCCGATTTTAGAATCTGTCGCCTTGGGAGATGAATTGGACGCCTGCAAGCGTCTGGATCATCCTCTGAGCGTGGCGGAGCATAATAATGCATCCACCTGCTCGGAAGGGGCAACTAAACCTCTCCATCACCCTCACAGGTCTTGGTGGACCGCCACTGCGGTAAATATTGAGTTTTTAGCGCTTTTCGACGATCGTGCGGTCTCCATTCCACCTCAGGAACTTCGGCCCAAATCTATTATCTGAGGCTTGCATCTACTATATGTCGGGAGGAGATCTCCGTGATGAGAACAAGACTCCCGTCGGCCGATTCCGCAATAGTTCACGGTCCGGGACTCGAGTGACCTTTGAAGGCTGCCACATTAACCGAGTCGACTGCGGGCCGATCTCATGCGGAGGCCTCCATTAGCATCCGCAATAAAATCCGGAGAAAACGTTGGCAGCTGCGAAAAACGATGCGTTTCGCCGCGGCCTTCCATAAAGTCGCCGCCTGAACTTGTAAAATGTAAACAGGCTAATTGTTGCGAGAGAATGACTAGCGAGTCGGGATGATTGATTGGTAGGAGCTCTAAGCTATTAACCTTTCGACTAGCACCAATCCCTCTCCTTAATTACATTAGAAATGTGCATCTATCAATCAGGTAAGTACTCGAGAGCCTCGGTAAAAATTTATTCGTACCTACATGGCGCCAAATGTCACAGAACGTGTCATTTTAAATTCTATTCTTCATAAAAAAATTTTAAATTCTATGAGAGAAAGAAGGCAATTTGCCCAGTAATCAGTCAAGAAATTATTGTGTTCCTCAAAACGCCTCACAAGTAAAACGGATTCTAACGCCTAAACGTAGTTTTTTCCATTCTTCTGAAAGCATCACTTGGTATTGAAACCAGCCAACTTCACAGTTGAACCAAGTTCACACTTGATATCGCCATTGCCAGGTTTTTTACAAGGCAATTCCCCTAGTAATCAGTCAACAAACCATTTTGTTCTTTAAAACGCCTCACGAGTAAAACGGATTCTAACGCCTAAACGTAGTTTTTTCCATTCTTCTGAAAGCATCACTTGGTATTGGAACCAGCCAAGTTCACAGTTGAACCAAGTCCATCGCCAATCCTACAACGCAATTTGCCCAGTAATCAGTCAACAAACCATTGTTTTCTTTCAAACGCGTCCCGGGTAAAAGGATTGTTACTTCTAAACGGTAGTTTCATCATTCTTATGAACATAGCATCACTTGGTATTGAAACCAGCCCAATTCATAGTTGAACCAAGTTCAAACTTGATATCGCCATTGCCAGTTTTTTAAAAAGCAATTCGCCCAGTAATCAGTCAACAAACCATTGCGTTCTACAAAACTGCAGTTGGTTCAAATCGTTGCTTTTGAGAATCTCTGAAATAGTATGTAGAATGCACGTAACTCTGTGAGTTCGGATTTGGGATTCTGACCAAAATAATGAAAACTTATAGAAAAATAAACACTTTCTATTGGTTTCCTAAGTTGTTCCCACCTATAGAAGTGTAATTTCGCAACTGATATTCTTTCCTACTTCGATTTGTATTGTAAATATAAGTCTTCGTCTACATCGTTAGAACTTATGTGGTTACGAAGTTTTCTTCGGAAAGTGCTTACCAAGGTACATGACGTTCTCATAATGAACTGGTGATTGAGTTTTGAGCCTTGGAAATCAATTAAGGCAGTTATTAGTCAGCAAAATACTAGACAATTAGTAACATGAAACATGGTTTTGCACTCCTAAAAACAAATGGTTCTCCACAATATATTGCTTCCGAGTCTACCAAGTTAGCGGAAGCATTGTTTTCACTTTCGGAACGTGAAAATTTTTTTGTCTGCAAAATCGAAAATTCCACTCGCATTTTGCGTTTTAGACCTTTCTGAACAATTTTGGTTCCGTGTCTGTCTCTGTGTCTGTCAGCAAATCCTTGTTACGGGCAAAACTACACGAAGTTATAGTCCGTTTTGATGAAATTTTCAGGGATTGTGCGGGTTGGGGTGTAGATGGTCCCCTATAGGTTTCATGACCCCCGGATCAATAGTAGCCTCTGCGCATGCATGATCTCAACATCCGCAAACGTTAAATCCTTGTTACGCGCATAACTCCGGGAGTTCTTGACCGATTTCGATGAAATTTTCAGGGATTGTTCGGTTTGATGTGTAGATGGTCTCCTATAAGTTTCATGACCCCCGGATCAATAGTAGCCTCTGCGCATGTGCAAACGTGAAATCCTTGCCACATGCATAACTCCGGGAGTTCTTGACCGATTTCGATGAAATTTTCAGGGACTGTTCGGACTGACGTAAAGATGGTCCTCGTGAGTAATAAAGAGAAAATAAAGTTTTAGCTTCGACCTTGGATCGAACCATATTGAACCATCATTGAACGATGCATATATTTTATTTTTCGAAATGCTATAATGTCAATTTATCACTTTATTTACCAATCCATTCAGCGTCAATTTGTCAACTGTCAATTTATATATTTTAGCCTCGATGGTCCGTTTCATTCATATCAAACTCAGCTTATGGGTATATTCACATCTCTATTTAGAATTGATATCTGCTATGTCGCCTGTTCTACTCGACGTTATTATGAGATTAAATAAAAGCATTCTCCGATTCTCTACAGGGAGCAAAGCACAATGATTAAATGTTCAAGTCTTAGCCTAGAATGTTAGAATGTCTTTTCTTTTATATCAAAAGTCATGTTATGGATACGAGGAAGCTATGTGCCACACAAACTGGTTTTTGCTCTACGTTCTGTATTGAATCTTCTAGGTTTGATACGTGAAGCTACACTGCAATTCAGGCAGCTTTTCCTGAGAAGTGTAAGTGTTCAGGATGTTAGATACCAGTTACACTAAGTGAACCAGGTAACCACTTTTGCCGTGGGACGTCGAAGGTTAATAGCCAATCATGTCCAGCTACGAAGAGATGGGCCCCAATAAATGAGCTCGGATCGCCTTCAGATAAATCAGATCCCAACATCACGACCAATTATGTAAGCACCCGGTGTCTTAATCCTCGGAGAAACAAGCGCCACCATTTTCAGTCGGTTTTTTGCTCACCGTCGTTTCGAAGAGATCTGACGATCTTTGAGGTCGATTTGTAACCTTGAGCTTTCCGGTGGTTTGATTTATAAGAAAATTCATCTTCGATTCGGTTATCGATACAGGTCTTGGTACATTCCTGCGATTAGGGACTGGTTCCGAGAAGGCTTCGTCCTACTTAAGTTCCAATCACTTACCTATTCGGAATCGACTATACCGGACCTATTTTCTCTTCCCGAACTGACCTTACTCAGGAAATATATTAATTTATATCACGTTCTTTAGAGAAGGAAGTAATCATGGAAAACCGCTATTTTGCCATTTAAGGATTAGTTTTTACAGATCGCTTCTCGAAGCAAGTACCGATTTAGCAATCTCAAATGAGACCTGAGCTACTAACATTCTTAGAACATCATTACATACCTAGCGAAGAACCACACTACATTCGAATCATCTAGCAATTTAGGTCTCACATTCGCAGATTATTGCAAACACTACAACTAATCATTGAAAATTGTTGAATGATGTAGGAATGGTTGCAAAGCACTTTCTTATCGAAGTACAGAGCTGGTCTGCGTTACTGTATTGTAAATATCCCAACCTGGAGTGTCTCAAATTCACCTTTGAGTCCATGTGGTTGGTTTTTGAGTATTTCCATAAATCACTGGTGATCCAATCTGTTGGCTATCAGTAAGGTAGCAAAATGCTTCTCACTGGAGGAAGGAGATGTGCCGTTGTACTACCTTCAGAATTTTACATTCGAATCATCTAGCAATTTAGGTCTCACATTCGCAGGTAATTGCACACACTACAACTAATCATTGAAAATTGTTGAATGAGTAAGTAAGGTGAAGTAAAGTAAACAAGGAATTTCACCTTGGATTTTCGTCCGACTACTCGGAGGTGTCGCGGACGTCGCCAGCCGTCCTCCAGAGAGGATCGGAACTAGGTCTGACGATTTCGCTCGTGGCTTCCCATTGCCTCACGCCCCTAGATTGGGAGCGATTTGGATTCACGTGATATCGAGATCAGAGGTGAACTGTCTAACGACAGGACAGGTCTACAACACTTGATAGGATTTTGGCCCTAATCATTGGTGCCTGCCGGATTCGAACCGGGCAAATTAGTACTCCCACTGAATGTAAACAGCCAAAGGACTGATGCCTTAGCTCGCTCGGACAACCTGTCCCCAAACTGTTGAATGATATAGGAATGGTAACAAAGCACCTTCTTATCGAAGTACAGAGCTGGTCTGCGTTACTGTATTGTAAATATCCCAACCTGGAGTGTCTCAAATTCACCTTTGAGTCCATGTAGCTTAGTTTTTGGTTTGTGAGTAGGTATTCCCATAAATCACTGGTGATCCAACCTGTTAGATATCGGTAAGATAACCAAACACTTTTCATTCGTACTACGGAGATGGGCCGTGGTACCACTTTGAGAATACTGCATGCAACCTAACCCCAACCCATATTTGAACTGCACTTGCCTTCGGAGTAATCATTTCAACTTGCAAGATGATGTCGGTATGGTAGCCAAACACCTTCCATCGGAAGTCAAAGATGAACCGTGTTAACGCCTTGAGAATATCACATCTAGATCCTACCCCAACCTACATTTTAATTGCACGACAGTTGCTTGTAATCGTTGCAAGTTATAGGATAACGCGGGTAAGCTAGCCAAACTCCTCTCATTGGATGAAGGAGGTGCACCGTGTTTCCACCTTGAGAATATTGGACAAACTCGAATCCACTTCAAATCCTTTTAGTTTGTCTCAGGTTCACTAGTAACAACAGGATTATAGACAATCGTTGCATCTTTTCAATACAGGACAGAAATGGACGTGTTCCCTTGAGAATATCACATTTAGACACACTGGAACCCATGTTTGAATCCTTTTAGCTCTTTTTAGGTTCGCTAGTAATTGCTTTTCTGTTGCAGGTGATCATTGTAAATTGTTGGGTGATGTTGGTAAGGTAGCCGAACAACTTCTCATTGAAGGATAGAGGTGGACAGCGTTACCGCCTAGAGATATCGCATCCTGTACGGTTTTGGCCGGTGTATGACTCAGAAGATCATCTCGTCCGCCGGCTTCCTCATCCCGCCGTGAATATTCCCTCCTCTTCCAAGGATTTATATTTCCCTTCATGAAGATGAATCAATGTTGTGTCGACGTCTTTTTTTTTCTTTTTCGCGTTTAGCTTGGCGGAACTGCCTTCATTCCGCCCTTCCAATTAAAAGGCCTTGGGCGGTCGCGGTTAGCTCATCGCACCTCCTCCCGAGGTCCCTTCGATCACTTATTATTTAATGAACTCTACCGCTCTGCCCTTGCTAATCCGGTCTGTAACAGAAATCCGACTGAGTCTCGTTAAAACTAACGAAATGACAGCTTTTTGAAGGTAACTCAACTTGTCACCCACCAATATGATTTATTGCTTTCAATAATGAACCTACGTAATCCACCAAGAATAGGAGAAACTCCCCACCAACATCATTTGATTTATGATTCATGAATGTAACAATGAATGTAACATCCTATCATCTTGACATATTTAGAAGTCAATTACAATGTGAGAGTACACACTGATCTGCTGAACCACCCTTGTGGCTAACTCGTTCTATAATGGGTATACGGAGGCGAAGTATAAATGTTACTCCTTTTATGGCATCTTGAATACAACCACAAAGTACGTAATCTCCGAGTTTAGATAAACAGATCAGTGTTTTACGTAGAAGGGAATAACGCAAATTCTGAACCTTTGTGTTATAACTCTCAGCGTTTTGCATGGGTTAGCATCATCCCCTGTAAGTGTGTCAATTTTTTAACGAAAAATTCATCTTTATACATACAATATTACATTATATCATTCTACAAAATTATTTGATCTCTCAATGCTTACAATTTAATGAAGGAATGGTAAATTTTTCACTGAAGGAAATGGTGTTAATGAATACTCAAGAGGACCGTGCCTACATTTGTCCGTAAATTGGGCGATCGCATGTGTTAAATGATTTTACCCACAAAATTATCAACTGCAAAAATGATTTCTATTGAACTTGAATGAAGACTTACAATGTTTGGATCGGTTGTCCTGGTTAGGATATCATCGTTAACCCGACGATGATGAAAATTTTATGTTTGCTTCCAACTGTACCTTAGGGAGAGGGAGCTTGGTTTTCACTCACTAGAGATGGAGATTTTTTCAAAATTAAAATTTGCGGTCGCATTTCACGTTTTAGACTATTTTGAACCACTTTCTTACCACGTCTGTCTAGGTGTGTTCTGCCTTAATTTCGTCAGTTCGCATCAAATTTTGATGACATTTTGAGGGAATGTTTGAGGTTAGTTAGTGAGGTTATCTTATTATAACATGACAGACCCGCAATACACGTCAACTCACCAATTTAAAGGAGTTGTCTGCAGGAATATGTTCCAAGGCATTTTTATTCGTAAATCGTAGTAATAAGTTTACATTATCAGATAAAATCACTGGGTTTATTATTCAATCGGCTGCGTTCATGATTTGAATTTCTACTAAGCTTTGGAGTGTGCGTGTTTCACAGGATAGGGCGATTATTGAATTTCAGGAGATATACATGGAACACGTGAATCTGTTCTCGACCAAAATACCTATTTGGATTGATCAGTTGATCATATTTGTGTGCCTCCTGAAATTCAATAATCGCCCTATCCTGTGAAACACGCAGACTCCAAAGCTTAGTAGAAATTCGAATCATGAACGCAAGCCAATTGAATAATAAACCCCAGTGAAAGAATTTGCAGAGTTTTTTTATTGAACCTCAATACCCCCCACAATAAAAACATCTATAACTTATCAAGTCCTTTGGCACTCGTATTGCGTTAAAACTTCCCCAAATCCAAATTTAAACGATGTAGCCGAAGGTAGACAGATGTAGAGGGGGCACCACACAAATATCATCAACTGATCAATCCAAATAGGTGTTTTGGATGAGAATCGATTTACGTGGTCTATGCATATCTCCTGAAATTCAATAATCGCTCTATCACCTGTAAAACACGCACACTCCGAAGCTTAGTAAGATTCAAATCATGAACGCAAGCCAATTGAATAATAAACCCCAGTGAAAGAATACTTATTTACCCCAGTAATAATATTGAATAATAAACCCCATTTAATAATATTGAATAATATTTACCTATATATTATCAGAATGCTTCAACCCGTGTATCTTCTATAAACTACAAGTATTCACATCGGCTATCACTCCAGTATCCACATTCACTACAACTCGACGCTATCGGCCGGACATCACTAGGTTACAAACAAACAATAATAAACGAAAAAACGCAAATGTTGGCACCATAAATCGGGCCATACATCGGGAATGGTTTGACCTACGGACGTGGGGAAGGGCTCATTCGATTCCTAATGGTATGTTCTTCAAATAGGAAAATATTAAAGCCGATTCGACTAGTTTTGAGGTTTTCAGGGATACAAAACTTTTTACAGCCCTTAAAGGGCACTTTAAATTGAGTGAGGGGGCTGGCTCAAGAATTGGGGTGTCGTCGGACCAAGATGGATTTTTCCTGAAAATTTCAGCTTTTTTGCTCCAGCCGTTTCGGAGATATCGTGCGTACGGCGTACGGCGGACGGACGGAAAATTTTTTTATTGCAGATTCGGATTCTACACCCTTTGAAACGTAAACCATGAAATTTTCATTGGGGGTTAGAATTTTTTTTTTCCAGAGCGATTACAATGGTTTATTCTTGAATAATAAACCAAAAATCTAGCACATTTCAATGACAGATGAATTTGTTTCCCTATATTATGAAGCTACAAGCCATGTACAACTTGTAAGGCATTTTTTACTATATGATGATGAACTATAACAATTGAAATCCGTTGAACGACGTAACTCTTTATTTCGTGAAAATGGATCAAATTCTTCGTTAATTTAATTGAACGGGGTTTCCACGCAGTTAAGGAAACGACGTTCTTCGTTATTATGTCGCCAAATCTGCTTTATTTATCCTTCTACGCTGGAATTTTGAAAAATCTTTACCTCGAAGAGACTTGGTGACGAACAGCCCTGACAAAATACATCCCAATTAGCGTTTTCTCATCCGGAATGAACTCATTTTACAACCACGGGCTCCAACTCCGTCCAAATGAATGTTTGTGGCCAATAAAACTAACCAAGTCACCGACCTTTTTCCCAGTGACTGTCACAATTTATCCGAGCCGCGTAATTGGAATTGACTTTTCTCAAGCACCATCAAAATTGAGCGTAAAACACAATCAGACCCAAACCCAACCCTTCGAGGTTCGTAATCAACGTTTAAGTTGGAGGTCGTTTGATTTACGGAGATTATCAATTTCTTAATAACATTTTGATTAATTCAAGGTTTTTTACAATTTCTTTGTAAATTAGCAAAAAAATAATTTTGTGCTTTAAAAAAAAAAAAGAAAAGATTTTGTCATGTTAACCGTTTCTTTTGACTGATTCGAACAGGAATTTGTTCGTCGTTAATTCCACGAAGCAGTCAAGTAAATAACCAGTTATCTTAGTTGCCCGCCCAGAAATATCCAGGAAGAATGTCGAATTAATGTAGAAGTCTTTACAGAAGGTTATAAATTTGAGTACGACCTATTAGCGAGGTTAGTTGTTTAATGAGAAAAAACATTTATTGATCATTATATGGGAAGGAATGTTGGGTTAGTTGGGATTTGTGAAAAGTATAAATTGATATGCCAAAAGCTCGAAGTGGTATGCCAGAAGTTGAAATTGAGTCGCCGAAAATTTAAATTGAGATGCCAAAAATATTAAAATTGATTTGTGCCAAAGGTTCAAATTAATTTTACAAAATTTTCAATTTGATAATATGTAAAAATTCAAATTGATTTTGCTAAACTAATCTGGTTTTCTGGGAGGTTAGTTGTTGTCATAAACTTCCAAATCTTGAGAATGTTTCGATTTTGGTTTTTAAAAGGTATCGGTAGAACAGGCGTTTTTGGCGTTTTTGGATAGGTCAGTACTTCAACAGTTCTGTTATATCTCTAACTAATATGTACACATGAACGTTGTATCACGAAAACTGTAGATTTTGATGTTGAAACTCGATGAAGGATTGATTTTGAAGGATTTCGTTTCAATGAATCACTAACAGGTTTTTATTCAGAAAACAATATAATGTATATGGTATACTGTGTGAAATCCTTCACTATTTACAGTATCTAGTCAAATGACTAAAGAATGACTAAAACGGCTAGTCAATGTGTGAAATGATATCTACTTCACATAATAACTAGTCATTGTCTTCATTCAGCTGTTCAAAAATCGTGTTCGTTCATTTCGAAAATACCTATTAATTGTGGTGCAATTTCCAGTTCAATTATAAATCCTGCCCAATCGTGTTCAAAAATTTCGATATTTGAATAAATTGAATAATAAATGGCTGCAATTACAATTTTATTGGCAAAACATTTATATTTTAATAAATTGAGATAATAATCCAAAAATAATTTAACAATTTTAAAAATGATTGCGCTTACTAGAGAATTTTTTTTTAGCTTTTATTGCACCAAGTAATAACTCATTAACAGTATCAATTTGACTTAAATTATCTACATAATTATTGGGACTTAAGATCCAATCCTTCTGAGGTTCGGTACATTCACTTCCTACACAAGTTCATGTTGACTTTGGTACATGAAATCTGTTGAAAATAACGGCGACTACGAAGAAAAATGATAGCAGTAACCTAGTGACGTAGTGATGTAGTAATGTGGATACTGGAGTGAACTCTAAAAGGCTTTGTAGCCGATACACGGGACATCACTAGGATGAAGCATTCTGATACACATGAAACGCTGCAAAATCTTTCACTGAGGTTTATTATTCAATTGGCTTGCGTTCATGATTTGAATTTCTACTAAGCTTTGGAGTGTGGATGTTTCACAGGTGATAGAGCGATTATTGAATTTCAGGAGGCACAAAAATATGATCAACTGATCAATCCAAATAGGTATTTTGGTTGAGATCAGATTTACGTGCTCTATGCATATCTCTTGAAATTCAATAATCCCTCTATCACCTGTGAAACACGCACTTTCCAAAACTTAGTAGAAATTCAAATCATGAACGCAAGCCAATTGAATAATAAACCCCAGTGAAAGTTTGTCCACATTTTTTTGAAGCATTTTTGAATTTCTAAAAAATAGGGGAACTCACTTTTTGGATGACCCTTGTCTAATCTGCTCATGAACGGGATTCCGCCCGCTTCCACTCCCTTAAGGGTGTTCTAGTTGGAAGGATACCGACAATCCCAAGCACCTCATACCACCGCCATGTTTGATGCGTGTTTGTACACGTTTGGGTCAATATGATTCAATATGGTGTAATTACTTACTTTTTGGCCAGAAATAGTTAGTCATGGTAAGGAATCCTCTCAAAGGATATTGGATTACGTTCATTCTCACAGATGTACGTATGAATACATCATCTCCTTATCTCGATCTTTGGGAAAGAAGAAACAAACTCATTCCAGAACCTCATAATGTAATAACGGGAAAAACGTAGGACCTATACTTACGCTATTCTGGGAGTTCTACTCCTACGTCGTCGTAGCCTAAACCATTAAACAACTCCGAGTGGGTGTAGGAGATGTGGTGAGAACGAGCGATGTTTTTTTTGGGGGGGATTTCCCTCTCCAGATCGTAGATATCTGCTGAGTAAATTGCGCGATATCCCGAGCTCTGTCGGGAGGAGAATTGTTGGTTAGGGCACATAATGAGGGCTGAACGAGGAAGAAAACTACGTTATTAAACGGGCGGCCTTGCGCGGGTCGTAAATCCCGGTTCGGCGGATCCGTTGGATGATTGATTAGCGGGCAGTGGCAGATCTATAGGGCTGAAGTTGCTATCGAGCTGAACTCGAAAGAACCGATGTGTATTGCTTGCTCGAACTTTACTTATTTTGACGTGTGTGATTCTCAAATTATGGGCAAATTCGTGTAAATGACACGCTGTGCTATTCAAAATCGTCCGACTTTCAACTTTCCCCTATATTTGCATACATTTATTGAGTACTGCATTGACCAATAGAAAACCCTAGGAAGTTTATATTTATTCGATAATAAACCATTGTAATCGCTTTTAAAAAAAAAAAAAAATTCTAACCCCCCAGAAAATTTCATGGTTTACGTTTCAAAGGGTGTAGAATCCGAATCTGCAATACAAATTTTTCCGTCCGTCCGCCGTACGCACGATTTCTCCCAAACGGCTGGAGCAAAAGATCTGAAATTTTCGGGAAAAATCCATGTTGGTCCGACGACGTCCCTATTCTTGAGCCAGCTGTCTCACTTAATTTAAAGTGCCCTTTAAGGGTTGTCAAAGTTTTGTAAAATCTAAAAACCTCAAAAAACCTCTAAAAAAATCAAGGCGAATGGCCTATATATCCCGGACGATTTTTGGCATCCACATTCACTACATTCATGATTTGAATATCTACGAAGCTTTGGAGTGTGAGTGTTTCACAGGTGATAGAGCGATTATTAAATTTCAATAGATATGCATGGACCACGTAAATCGGTTCTCAACCAAAATACCTATTTGGATTGATCAGTTGATTATATTTGTGTGCCTCCTCTACATCAGTCTACATTTGGCTACATCGTTCAAATTTGGATTTGGGGAAGTTTTAACGCAATACGAGTGCTAAAGTGACTTGATAAATTATAGATGTTTTTATTGTCGGGGGGTATTGAGGTTCAATAAAAAACTCTGCAAATTCTTTCACTGGGGCTTTATTATTCATTTGGCTTGCATTCATGATTTGAATTTCTACTAAGCTTTGGAGTGTGCGTGTTTCACAGGTGATAGAACGATTATTGAATTTCAGGAGATATGCATAGAGCACGTAAATCTGTTCTTAACCAAAATACCTATTTGGATTGTTCAGTTGATCATATTTGTGTGCCTCCTGAAATTCAATAATCGCTGTACCACCTGTGAAACACGCACACTCCAAAGCTTAGTAGAAATTCAAATCATGAATGCAAGCCAAATGAATAATATACCCCAGTGAAAGAATTTGCAGCGTTTTCATTAACAAGCTACATTTTGTTTCTCTCCCAAGACTGTGTAATCCAGTATTTTCAGAATTGATATTTCAACCGCTATTTTCATCGTGTTAGAGCATTAAAGCAAGTCTCCTTCCAATTGCTAACTATGCCCCTACCCCTATAGAATGAGAAAATGTCAAGAAACGAAAATGGCAAATTTTTGGACTCACGCCCTTTCAATAAAAGTCGATTTATTTGATCCGCGACACATCTATTGTTTGGTGAATTAGCCTTTCGCTAATGGTCCCCCTCAAACGTTACAACGCACCCGATTCCAGTTTTAGACACTGCTAAAATTCCAGATATCATAAATCTAAGTTTTATTGTCTAGTAGGTACTCGTATGTACAACTGTAACCTGTAACTGTCCCAAGTATATAATTAACTTTGTATCCCGTCCGTGTGACACTCCTTCTGACCTTGATATGAGCTTCACGTTTTTCAGCTTCTCAGACGGTAATCCTCGTCAAGAACTGGGGCAACTACAGTGGACTTGATGAGCTTATAAACGAGAGCTCCGAGCCGGGGGATTAAAATCTTTTTTCCAGGCAAAACAACTAGGTTTCGGTCCTTTCTCCCCTCTCGCACTCGATGACTTCTAACAAAAACAAAAAGAATGAAAACATTTCCCCATTACGCCGTTGAAATAAACGATTGGAAGTGCGGTGGGGAAAACGAAACCGGAGAACCAACTGATGGGGGATTATTCGAGCCAAATGGGTTAGCGGGATGGCTCAATTCAAAGTCTATTAGTGAAAAAGCTTAAATGGGTTACCTGGTCAGTTCTAGATCTGCTAAACGAGGTAGGAATTCCGAAGGAAAAAAGGCGTTAAAATATGCGGGAGACGACCGTCCTTGATTTTTTTTCGAGGTTATTTACTTTTTTCGGTGACGCGGTTTCAAACGGGAAGGAGCCTAACGAAATCCCACGTGTATGCTTAAAGAGGCGTATAGGCATTTCAAAATCGTCGTCAATCCCGATAACAAATGTGGGATGTTTATCGAAACCATGTTTAACCCTGTCTGGATCCCCGGACGGCTGAAAAACATTGATAACTAAGGGTTAATAATCTAGGGCTGTCTAACCTCCATCAAGTATAACTTTACTTGAATCACAGACAGTTTCAAACGGGAATGACCGTATCAAAATCCCACGTGTAAGCTTAAGGGGCGTATAGGGTTTTCAAAATGAATTTAAAATTAAATGTACAACTATTTAAGAATTTTGCTTCCGATTCTACAAAAGTAGCGGGAACATAGTTTTCACTTTCGGAATGTGAAAAATTTTTTGTCTCCAAAATCAAAAATTCCACTCACATTTTGCGTTTTAGACCTTTCTGAACAATTTTGGTTCCGTGTCTGTCTGTGTGTCTGTCCGTCTGTCAGCAAATTCTTGTTACGGGCAAAACTACACGAAGTTATAGTCCGATTTTGATGAAATTTTCAGGGATCGTGCGGGTGTAGATGGTCCCCTATAGGTTTCATGACCCCCGGATCAATAATAGCCTCTGCGCATGCGCAAACGTGAAATCCTTGTTACAAGCATAACTCCGGGAGTTCTTGACCAATTTCGATGAATTTCCCAGGGTTTGTTCGGTTTGATGTGTAGATAGTCCCCTATGAGTTTCATGACCCCCGGATCAATAGTAGCCTCTGCGCATGCGCAAACGTGAAATCCTTGCCACAAGCATAACTCCGGGAGTTCTTGACCGATTTCGATGAAATTTTCAGGGATTGTTCGGACTTATTAGGTATATTTTATAGTTTGTTCAATAGTTGAACATGCCTACCATAATTTTCTCAAGTTATGCTCCTGCATAACAATAAATTTACCCTAATTCAATATTTACTTCGCCTAATTGAATGAAGTTCTTTAGTCAATAATAATTTTCAATGATCTATACAGTCATGTTATGGATACGAGGAAGCTATGTGCCACACCCACTTGGCAGAGGTTTTTTTTTCGTGATTTTATTTATTGCAACTGATTGTAGGATACATCATCTAGCAATATTTTATTTCATAAATGGAGACGACGATGTTCAGGCAGGGATTTCAAAAAACAAGACTGTTAACTGGAACACACTCCACTATAACTTGCTCAGCACTGTCAAGTCCAACGGCTTGTTTCGCTTGAGGCGCCGCAGTTCTCCTTCGTTGTCCAAAACGTTGAGCATCTCCGGGTTCTTGTGCTGGTGGAGGCGTTTTTCGTTCTTCTGGGCGTATTTTATGATAATTTCGTTGACTGTTACCATCCTTAGGTCACGATGAATGTCATCATTTCGCATATACCAGGAGGCACCAACTATACTTCTCAGGATTTTGTTTTGACAGGTTCGTATTTTCTTTACGTTAGTCTTTTTGGTACAGCCCCACAACTGAATCCCATATGTCCAAATAGGGCGTAAAATCTGTTTGTAGATAAGCAGTTTATTAAGAAGTGAAAGACGGGAATCCGCTCTCAGCAGAAAATACATTTTCCTGTATTTAATCTTCAGTTCTTCCTTTTTCTTCTCGATGCGACGATTCCACACCAATTCTGAATCGAGAGTCATACCCAGATATTTCACTGTGTTTAACACAAGTTCTGGGGCTGTGATTTTTCGGTTGGTGAAGTTAACGTGAACTGACTTGGATTCGTTCAGCTTCATTCTCCATTTCTTGGTTCAGTTTGTAACCTTGGTGGCGGCCTCTTGTAGTTTCTGGGTTGCGTCTTTTACTTCTTGTCCAGTAGAGAGTATGGCTGTGTCATCCGCGAAGGTGGCTATCATTGTAACATCATCTTGCTTGTGCCAAATCTCGAGTGTACATCAGGTACAACTACTGCGGAATACCTGCTTTACAATATTGGTCGTCCTGCTTCACCCTGAAGTGTCCATTCTCAAGGTAGGACTTCAGAAGTAAGTAGAACTGTCTTGTAAGATCCCTGTTTATTTTGCAATGAAGTCCGGGTTGCCAAACTTTGTCGAATGCTTGAGCCACGTCCAGGAATAACCCATCGCATACGTGAAGCTAATGATGATTATTTTTGATGAATGAGAAGACTCAATCTATATGGGACGGATAAGGATGGTTAATCTGAATAATAGCGTTGTCCTCCAGGCTACAAAAATGGGGATACTTAACCAAAACCAAGTTAAACCCTATGTAGGGTTTCAATTTATTTGATCCTAGGACGGATGAATAACAATAATAACTGAGGGTTAATGATATAATGTTCCTAACCTCTATCAAGTATAACATTTTTTTACAAGCTTTATTTGAGTGTCAAGTTTGGTTGCCCTCGTTATTTGTTCCTTCCAATAGACAATCACAACGACGACGATAATTCTATCATATTAGAATGCCGGAAAGAAGAATATTACTCATTATAAGCGAGGTTGGGACTATAGCGACAAAAATAATGTTTTTTAAAATTTTATTTGTCATTACTACAGGTACATAGCCATGTTATTACGTAATTTACAACATTATACATAGATATTACAGTCTTTTATGTATTCATACAGGGTTTTGTAAATTTCTATTACAGTTATACACAATAATATTGTGTTATATAATAATATAATAATAATAAAATAATATTTAATTACATTATAATTAAATGGAAGTTCGACCATTCGATGGTTCTACTGAAAGGTTTCGGGACTTGGTAGTGGCGATACCATGGATGTCTTGGAGAATTCTGCTGCATTTTCTTATGGAACTGTCTTTTTATCGCCGGCTATAAACAGTTTTTGCCATTCGAAAGTAGTGCTTTATCAATGGATTGAAGTCTGAGCTCGGGGTGGTGATGTCATTCTCGTAGTTTTGTAGGGCTGCTCTTTTCGCTAAAGTGTCAACTCTTTCATTCCCTATGTATTCCTAATTGTCCTCTAATCCACTTCCACGTCATTTATCCTTGGGAGACCAAGCTTTACAGCTGTCTTATCGGGGGATTGTCAGCTCATTCTACATTGCTGGAACCAATTATCTTTAAAATGGTCATTGGATCCTAATGTACTGCCATGTGGTGTTGTTATTGTGTTCCTGTGTTTTGGTGTGGTGTACGGCCTTTATAATAGCAATAGCTTCAGCACTGAAGCTCGACGTCTGTTTGGGTAATCTGTAGGTCATTTGAACCCCGTCACTTGGAATATGGAATGAAAATCCGACTCTTTCTCCGTTTTCCTCTGTGTACACGTTGATCCTTTGGAGCCATCTAGTTTGAATGTAATATTGTAAAGCGGGTTCCATTCCCGTGGTATCTTGTGCCAGCGGTTGGAAATAGTGAGTAGTAATAGTCAGGATTAGTTCTGAAAATTGAAGTTGAAATCTTGCTGGTGGGTAGCTTTTATGTAGTGGGATTAGTTGGTTGGTGTCATATTCAGTGTAGCTATTGGCTAATGGGGGCTGGGGTTTGTGGTCCCATCGCTCACCCATCAGACTTCCGATGCTCAGTGAATTTAATTTCCATATTATAGGGCTCATCTGCGCCCTGAGGCTTAACACATATCCAGCAGATAACATTTTGCATCTCAAGTTGAGTGGTATTTCGCCTGTTTCTGCCTGCAGTATATCGCGCGTAACCCTGAAATTGCGCAACAATCTGATTAGAGGGAACCCTAAATGTGGCACATGAAATTTCATTGTTTCAGTGGATGTGTTTACCTTTCTCTGGTACCTTCGGGTTCAGGAATCCGAATCTGCAATAAAAAACAAAAGTAAATCTGTTTAAAAAATGAATTTTAAGAGGGGGGATTGTCTCGTGGCACACCCTGTGTGCATAATGAACAAAAACGTGAAATTTTAATTGCTTCAAAAACAAGTTTTTAATCTCCCGAAAGTGAAACAATAATGTTTGCGCTTCTACAGGTAGTTAACTCGGAAGCTATAAATGAATCGATACATTCATTTTACTTTTAAGAGGTTATTTGCCACGCCCAATTTGGTAGACAGTTTTGAACAATCCTCAGTCGCAGGCCGTCCAAAATCTTTAGTATTTCCCTTCGTCCCCGGACCAAAGGGCTCGACGCGTATCAACTGCCAGGAGCCCCATTTCAAGGCCGTAACTTCGTCTTCATCATCATTAGCAGGATCGTTTCACTCCCGTATAAATCATCCTTGTCACCAGACAATCACGAAAATATCTCCGCCTCCCGACGGCCATTAATACCCCCCGCTTGAAAATATTTTCGATTTCAAATTGGTAGCGTTGCGCAATCGGAGGCCATTAACCCTTCAGTTGGACATTTTCAAGTTCGAGGACCCCCGCTGTCTTCTTTAAAGTTCTTTTCATCCTTGAACTCCTAATTATTCGAAGTGCATATGAAGGACCTATAAGAAATCATGTTTTATTATATTACGATGATTTTACGAGTCCTCGGACTCATTGATAACTCCTGGTTTTCCGTTTCAAGTTATAAATGGCTTTTTGGAAGAAAGTTACACGTAATTTTTTTTTTCGAAAAATTTCTTTATTAGAAACATAACATAACAACTGAGCTTAGCCCATCAAGTTAATTTACATTAATACAATAACTACAGTTTGTAGAGGTAATAGCCCAATGGCAACTACTCTATATGATCACTTCAAGCACTTGTCACATTGTCACGCCACATGGTCGAGAGGTTTTGTTATATCCAGACGTCGGATGACGTTGCTGCTGTCCAATAATCGTAGAGCTTCTGGGTTCATATGTTGATGAAGCCTCTGCTCGTGTTTAGCGGCAAATAGCGAAATAAACAATCTATATGCTGAAGGAACCGTGCGTTTTCGTAACTCCTGTGCATTTGTAGGTGGGTAGAAAATCCTTGTCATTCAACACCCGATTCAATGTGGAGTAGGTCACCGGGAAGACCGGGGAAGACGCACCTCATTACCTGCGTCAACATCAGCGCCTACAAAAGCGTGCGGAAAAATGGGATTTCAGGATGGACAAAGTGGGTACTCTAGGGGGTAGTCCCACACAGCGGTACTCCCTCGCATTTTCCATCTGACTATTCACGCCGGCCCCAACGGACCAGTCAATATTGACTGGTATTGTGGAGTCACCTCGGATCGCATCTCTTGTGCCGCTAATCTGCAAGATCGAATCGCCTTGAACGGGTCGCGGGCGGTGAACTGGGGCGTTGAGGCGTCACGCGTGTCGTAGACGGAAGATCCTCTAGGGCAGGAATCCATGTCTTGGCAGCGATATTAGATCAAAACAGAAATAGCAACAAACTCTTCAAAGTGAAGGGATAACATTCGGTAATCGAGAAAATCTCTGATCATCCTAATTAAGTTACACGTGTGCCAACCAAACGGCTAGGACGCCTCTCGTGTCTGCACGTGTCCTGAGCTGGATCGCGTAAAACCCAAAAGGTATCTATTTGGTAATAACGATAGACGACCTTAGATGGGATCGGTATATGATACCGCTGACTAGCAAATTACAAAAATGTATTCATGCAACAGGAGACACAGGATATAATTAGTTTTGAAATAGTAGCATCGGAAGGGATCTGTCCATTCTGTCCTGAATCCAGTCCAATTTGAAAACGATTGGAAAAAACCACGAAGGTTTTACTTACTATTGATCTTTATTAAATTCATAAGCGTATTTTCCATCCACTACTTACATAACCAATTGTCCCGCTCGTTTTTCCGATCACTTTTCCTGTATGGTTATTTTCAATGGAATCTGTGATTTTTATCCAATATTGCTCCAGTCCATTTACTTACACCGGTCATTTACGTTTTACTCACACTAATAATTTACTAATATTGATGTTCATTTTCACTTACACTGTGAATTCATGTGAAATAGTAGGAATGCCTTCTCTTGTATAGTTGTGGTTAGTTTTGGATTTCAGTGATGCATATGGGTAGTTCTCCCTTACCGTTTATTAAAGCGTGAGCTTAAACTTGAAACTTTTTAGCTTGAGGGGTATGCGGCCGCTGAATGTTGCAGCTTTATCGCCTCTGTCTTTGGAACGGGCAAGTAGTCCATATCATCTTCGTAATTTGGTAGGAAAGCCTGTTTACGAACCACTAACACTCCGATATTGACTTCCCCTCGTACTGCCCCCATAGGAAAAATGGGATGGATTGAAAACCAACGGAGTGGATGTTACATCCAAACGTTCGATTACATTCGAATGCTGTGTACCAAGACCGATTGGAGCCATGGATTCCACATATTTCTCAAGAATGCAATGAGGTACATGTAGGCTGCATGTATGCTACAATTTGTACTGAATTAATCATTGAATGATCAGAAATTTCCCCTCCAATCATCTCCATCAACTCTGTACCAGGCGATCCAGGACCTTGACCGTGGAAACATTTCCCTCGTTTGACAACTATAACGTTTTTGTCTTGACACAGTTTCATAATTTATTGATTCATGCTGATCAGATGGAACTGGTCAGGGAAATTTCTCCCCATTGTGACGATACTCCAAGGACAGACAAAGTTATCGTCACTCCTCGCCTTATTTCATCTCTAGCAGTTCAACAAGGGAAACACCTCTCTATCCTATCAATCTCGTAACGATTGTTTGACCTACCTTCCCAATTCATACCGTCCTCATTTTTACAGGGAGCTCGTTGAGTCATCTGAATAAACCACAGTTAATCACATCGGTCTTTTATTTAGTTTCTCCCTATTTTCTTAAAACAATGGCAACATAGACGTGCAATCGTGATTGATTTTATGCGCCTTTCTAGATTCGAAATTTCGCGCTTAATGAAATGATGAAGTTAATTTCATAACGGAAACACAAGAAACGCTACAGAAATCACTTATCGCAACATGGCAAAAATCCACACTATCGCCATTTGTTTAATGGATATCCATTTTTATAAATAAAACTATCCATTTGTTTAATAGATATCCATTTTTTATATATAAAACTATCCATTTGTTTATGGATATCCATTTTTTAATCTATAAAACTATCCATTTGTTTATGGATATCCATTTTTATATATAAAACTATCCAATTGTTTATGGATATCCATTTTATATATTACCATTTGTTTATGGATATCCATTTTTATATATAAAACTATCCATTTGTTTATGGATATCCATTTTTCCATAATACTATCCATGACCAAATGGATAGTTTAATGGATAAAGATAGATATCCATAAACAAATGGATAGTTTTATATATTAAAAATGGATATCCATAAACAAATGGATAGTTTTATATATAAAAATGGATATCCATAAACAAATGGATAGTTTTATATAAAAATGGATATCCATAAACAAAATAAAAATGGATAAAATGGATATCCATAAACAAATGGATAGATTTATATATTAAAAAATGGATATCCATAAACAAATGGATAGTTTTATATATAAAAATGGATATCCATAAACAAATGGATAATTTTATGGATATAAAAAAATGGATATCCATAAACAAATGGATAGTTTTATATATAAAAATGGATATCCATAAACAAATGGGTTTTATATATAAAAATGGATATCCATAAACAAATGGATATTTTTATATATAAAAATGGATATCCATAAACAAATGGTAAGTTTAATGGATAAAAATGGATATCCATAAACAAATGGATAGTTTAATGGATAAAAATGGATATCCATAAACAAATGGTAAGTTTAATGGATAAAAATGGATATCCATAAACAAATGGATAGTTTTATATATAAAAATGGATATCCATAAACAAATGGATAGTTTTATATATAAAAAAATGGATATCAATAAACAAATGTATTTTTTTATATATAAAAATGGATATCCATAAACAAATGGATAGTTTTATATATAAAAATGGATATCCATAAACAAATGGATAGTTTTATATATAAAAATGGATATCCATAAACAAATGGATAGGATAAAAATGGATATCCATAAACAAATGGATAGTTTTATATATAAAAATGGATATCCATAAACAAATGGTTTTATAGTTTAAACAAATGGATAGTTTTATATAAAAATGGATATCCATAAACAAATGGATAGTTTTATATATAAAAATGGATATCCATAAACAAATGGATAGTTTTATATATAAAAATGGATATCCATAAACAAATGGATAGTTTTATATATGAAAATGGATATCCATAAACAAATGGATAGTTTTATATATTAAAAAATGGATATCCATAAACAAATGGATAGTTTTATATATAAAAATGGATATCCATAAACAAATGGATAGTTTATATATAAAAATGGATATCCATAAACAAATTTAAAAATATATATAAAAATGGATATCCATAAACAAATGGATAGTTTAAACAAATATATAAAAATGGATATCCATAAACAAAATTATATATAAAAATGGATATTAAACAAATGGATAGTTTATATATAAAAATGGATATCCATAAACAAATGGATAGTTTTATATATAAAAATGGATATCCATAAACAAATGGTAAGTTTAATGGATATAAAAAAATGGATATCCATCAACAAATGGTATAGTTTAATGGATATAAAAATGGATATCCATAAACAAATGGATAGTTTTATATATAAAAATGGATATCCATAAACAAATGGTATAGTTTTATGGATATAAAAATGGATATCCATAAACAAATGGATAGTTTTATATATAAAAAAATGGATATCCATAAACAAATGGATAGTTTTATATATAAAAATGGATATCCATAAACAAATGGATAGTTTTATATATAAAAATGGATATCCATAAACAAATGGTAAGTTCAATGGATATCCATAAACAAATGGATAGTTTTATATATAAAAATGGACATCCATAAACAAATGGATAGTTTTATATATAAAAATGGATATCCATACACAAATGGTATGTTTAATGGATAAAAATGGATATCCATAGACAAATGGATAGTTTTATATATAACAATGGATATCCATAAACAAATGGTATAGTTTTATATGGATAAAAATGGATATCCATAAACAAATGGATAGTTTTATATATAAAAATGGATATCCATAAACAAATGGATAGTTTTATATATAAAAATAAACAAATGGATAGTTTTATATAAAAATGGATATCCATAAACAAATGGATAGTTTTATATATAAAAATGGATATCCATAAACAAATGGATAGTTTTATATATAAAAATGGATATCCATAAACAAATGGATAGTTTATATATAAAAATGGATATCCATAAACAAATGGATAGTTTTAATGGATATCCATAAACAAATGGATATATATAAAAATGGATATCCATAAACAAATGGTATAGTTTAATGGATGGGCTAAAAATGGACATCCATTAAACAAGTGGATAGTTTTATATATAAAAATGGATATCCATAAACAAATGGACAGTTTTATATATAAAAATGGATATCCATAAACAAATGGATAGTTTTATATATAAAAATGGATATCCATAAACAAATGGATATATATATAAAAATTTATATATATAAAAATGGATATCCATAAACAAATGGATATTTTTTATATATAAAATGGATATCCATAAACAAATGGACAGTTTTATATATAAAAATGGATATCCATAAACAAATGGATAGTTTAATGGATAAAAATGGATATCCATAAACAAATGGATAGTTTTATATATAAAAATGGATATCCATAAACAAATGGATAGTTTTATATATAAAAATGGATATCCATAAACAAATGGATAGTTTTATATATAAAAATGGATATCCATAAACAAATGGATAGTTTTATGGGCTAAAAAATGGATATCCATAAACAAATGGATAGTTTTATATATAAAAATGGATATCCATAAACAAATGGTAAGTTTTATATATAAAAATGGATATCCATAAACAAATGGTAAGTTTAATGGATAAAAAATGGATATCCATAAACAATGGATATCCATAAAGAAATGGATAGTTTTATATATTAAAAAATGGATATCCATAAACAAATGGATAGTTTTATATATAAAAATGGATATCCATAAACAAATGGATAGTTTTATATATAAAAAATGGATATCCATAAACAAATGGATAGTTTTATATATAAAAATGGATATCCATAAACAAATGGATAGTTTTATATATAAAAATGGATATCCATAAACAAATGGATAGTTTTATGTATTATAAAACTGGATATCCATAAACAAATGGATAGTTTTGTATATAAAAAAATGGATATCCATAAACAAATGGATAGTTTTATATATAAAAATGGATATCCATAAACAAATGGATAGTTTTATATATAAAAATGGATATCCATAAACAAATGGTAAGTTTAATGGATAAAAATGGATATCCATAAACAAATGGTAAGTTCAATGGATAAAAAAATGGATATCCATAAACAAATGGATAGTTTTATATATAAAAATGGATATCCATAAACAAATGGATAGTTTTATATATTAAAAAATGGATATCCATAAACAAATGGATAGTTTTATATATTAAAAAATGGATATCCATAAACAAATGGATAGTTTTATATATAAAAATGGATATCCATAAACAAATGGATAGTTTTATATATAAAAATGGATATCCATAAACAAATGGATAGTTTTATGTATTAAAAAACTGGATATCCATAAACAAATGGATAGTTTTATATATAAAAATGGATATCCATAAACAAATGGATATTTTTATATATAAAAATGGATATCCATAAACAAATGGTAAGTTTAATGGATAAAAAAATGGATATCCATAAACAAATGGTAAGTTTAATGGATAAAAAATGGATATCCATAAACAAATGGATAGTTTTATATATAAAAATGGATATCCATAAACAAATGGTAAGTTTAATGGATAAAAATGGATATCCATAAACAAATGGATAGTTTTATATATAAAAATGGATATCCATAAACAAATGGTAAGTTTAATGGATAAAACTGGATATCCATAAACAAATGGATAGTTTTGAATATAAAAAAATGGACATCCATAAACAAATGGATAGTTTTATATATAAAAATGGATATCCATAAACAAATGGATAGTTTTATGGGCTAAAAATGGATATCCATAAACAAATGGATAGTTTTATGGGCTAAAAATGGATATCCATAAACAAATGGATAGTTTTATATATGGGCTAAAAATGGATATCCATAAACAAATGGATAGTTTTATATATAAAAATGGATATCCATAAACAAATGGATAGTTTATATATAAAAATGGATATCCATAAACAAATGGATAGTTTTATATATGAAAATGGATATCCATAAACAAATGGTAAGTTTAATGGATAAAAATGGATATCCATAAACAAATGGATAGTTTTATATATATATATAAAAAAAAAATGGATATCCATAAACAAATGGATAGTTTTATATGGATAAAAAAAAAATGGATATCCATAAACAAATGGATAGTTTTATATATAAAAAAATGGATATCCATAAACAAATGGATAGTTTAATACATTAAAAAAATGGATATCCATAAACAAATGGATAGTTTTTCACTTAATTAAAATGTCCGTGCTCTCTTTTCAATGGTATGAAACGTAGTTTCCATTTTTCAGAATAGTTTCGTTTGCAATGGGCACTGTTGGGAACATGGGACATGGTTTTTGATTTCATCAATTCTTGCTTTCCCCACAGTGTTTTTTGAAATTTCCGTTTTAGTTTAGTTTCAAATTTTTTCAACGAAACAAATGTCCATTTTTAGTTTAAAAGCAATGGCCATTTATAAATATTTAGCGGTGTAGAAAATGATCATTTTTCGAGGATGAAATAATAATTTTTTCGATGAACGAAATGTTATTTTGTCCATTATTGCGAAATTATTCGGCACAATTAAACTGTTAGAACATTAATCGGTTCGACGGATATATCATCAGTAACAAAACAATAACTTAAAGTACAGCAGGAAGAATACAGGACAGATACTTTAAGATTAAAGGTAGCTTAAATTCCATTGGGCGATATAAAGAGTGGGGGTTAGGTGTTATAGCCAATCAAGTTCAACTTGGCTGTGCAACATTATAGCTATTAATTTTTGTGGAAATAGACCACATTTTTAGCAACACCCCATTCCTTCATTCTGAAAAAATAACGAAAACCTGTAGAAAAACGCTGCAAATCCTTCCACTGGGGTTTATTATTCAATTGGCTTGCGTTCATGATTTGAATTTCTACTAAGCTTTGGAGTGTGGGTGTTTCACAGGTGATAGAGCGATTATTGAATTTCAGGAGGCACACAAATATGATCAATTGAACAATCCAAATAGGTATTTTGGTTGAGAACATATTTACGTGCTCTATGCGTCCTCTATGTATCACCTGTGAAACACCCACACTCCAAAGCTTAGTAGAAATTCAAATCATGAACGCAAGCCAATTGAATAATAAACCCCAGTGATTTTCCTGGACTCTCCACTATATGATCGCTACAGAGACCATCACCTGCTTCTGTATCAGCACGAGGACATCACTGAAAGAGCTGAAGACTGAAGATTTGAATAGTGTGTTGTGTTCTCTAATGGATTTCCAGGACAGTCAGCCAGCAATGTTGACAATGTATACGTTTACAAACAGAACCCTCTGTGAAAGATTGATGTAAAACCGTATTCAGTCACCTGTGTTTAAAGATCATGTTGGAAACGATAATGATATACCTATATTTCAATAGAAATTGAAAAGAAAATGTTTTCATGTTTGTAATAATTAAGCATGTTCAGATTAATTTTCACAAAGATACGTTTCAAAGAGAAAAAAGTTTATGTCGCAGTTTCATGTACTAAGTACCTATTTAGTATGGTTTCGGTTCAAATGTATTCCCAGGACAGTGTCCACATCAGTTTGGCATTGGTTATAATAATTGTAATAAGGACTGTAACAATAACAATTGTATCATTACATGAGAAATACTGTAATTTATCTATTTACAGTTATAATTATTTTATTTTTAGCTTTGCTTTTTCTCATCATTAAACTATATTATACCTAAAATTTGTCGAGTAGCTCGCAGGAGAACTCTTTGTAATGGTCATGTAATCTGACTTATACAAATAAAAAATGTACCTATCTATCTATCTATTTATCTATCTACCTACACACGACACGATCTCCCTGGCTCCAAAAAGGTGGCGACAGGCATTAAACCGTTCAAAGAAAGAAAAACCAATGTGTCATTAACTTGTTAGAGGAAGGAAGAAAAACCTAATCTGCATGCTCACTGGTTCTCTCTCCAGAGGTTGGTATACACAAATATGAGACCGTTTCGCCATTGATCATAATGATTAGCGGAGTAAACGACGTGAACGCTCCAAATTACCGGTTGCCTCTGATTAAATAATCTTCATACCTAACTACTTATTGAGTTTGAAAAAAGAACTAAAACGGCAAAACGAAATAAGCTGGACTTTTATTGGAATTAACCGTTTGAAATGAGTGTTGGCATAATAAACGACCGTAATTTTTATTCCTTTAAACTTGGTCGTCCTCACTACGCATCTACGCTAATAATAGACAAATTTAAATTTCTAGACTATGTCAAATAATGTTGACAAAATAGAAGGTTATAGGTTATTATAGGTTAAGAAGGCATAAATAGAAGGTTAATCAAATCAATCATGAGCTCAAGAACAATCAGAACTCGTTGAAAATACGTTACGAAAACATGCGTTTGGCGTTAAAAATACGTGTAAAAGTTCGGATTTACACCGAAAAATTAATTTCATTTTCACTTATCTGGATTACTCACTCACCTAATGGATTTTAAGATTTTAAGTCCTTTTTCCGAACTAATCTTTACTTATTTACTCGATCAACACATGTCAGCACATAAAATGTCTGAAAACCTCCTTTCCAGTTCCTTACAAGTTTTCAAATGACTCAATTTCTACTTACAATCCGATGGACAAAAGTATCTCGGAAATAATATTTTTATTTTTATAGTATAGAAGAAATAATATCTTTATATTTTAATGATTCTTGATTATAGTTGGAAGTTGGTCGGTTAGTGGGGAGGAGGAAAAATATGAATTCTGTTGGGAAGCTACAATTCCTGAAGGAGAAATTCAACCCATGACTTGTCTGAGCAGCCGCATCTTATGGGCCGTGAGCTTCTCTATTCATCAGCGGAAAATGTTGAAGTCGTTGTGGAGAATTTAGGGACAGCCTAAAGGTGTTTGCAAGTGGTGAACTTGATATTAAAGCTATCCTCCTCCTATCCCAAAAGATGGCTTCACATCATTAGTTAACGAAGTAAGCGACACAAGTAAACAGAGGTACCTCGTTTTTCAATAAGTCGAGGGCGGGTTTCAAAATTCTAGTCCATATTTCAAGAGTAGAGCATCTTTTGATGGAGAGCAAGATACATAAAATTATAATGATAATTGATAAACTTATCACACTATATAAAAACGAGCTTATCAGAGTATATCGACTTTTCAGGGGGTGGTAACGCTGTGCGGGTGGAAATTCCCAGGGCAACCGACCTGCTCCCCCCCCCCCCCCCTTCGACCCCGCCAGTGAAGGAAGGAGGGCCCCAGCAGGGGGGGGGGGAAGCGTCTCCCAGGGCAAGCGACCTGCTCCTCTCCTCGGGGATTTGGGATATACGATTTTTTGACTTTGCTCATTGTTATTATACTCCCTCATTGTGTGATTCGTCTGTTTCTTTTTAACCTGCGTAGCAGGGCCATTGAACCAGTTGTTAATAAAAATGATATAAAAATTTTTAATATTACTTTTTCTTAAAAAGATCTTTTGATTGGAAGTAAAAAACCAAGTAGTCAGAAACCAATGGGATCATTGAGAGTAGCTGCAATGCTTCAAGCAAGAGTCGTTATCTAAAGAACACCCTCTTGCAGGTGTACCGCTGGTTTCTTCCTTCATATGAAGGAGTTATATTGCCTTTGAGCTACGTCCAAACGTTGTATTGTATAATGGACAAGAGTAGACTCTAAATCGCACTGAGATGAAGTGTACGCCCAAATATCAGTAAGGGTTGGGGGTGTATTAGCAATCCTCCAAACTTCACTAGAAAGTCCATCAGTTCGTGTTGTGGAGACCCTACATTGCAACTTAATACCGCATATTTGAGAACCTGCCAAAAAGCCTCACGGAGAGTTATGGAATGTTCTTCGGGGTCTTTTACCACTCATTGAAGAAAAGCACATTCGTGATGAAGTGAATGAAGTTACTTCAAATGGTAGAATAGCTTGGGGTATTATCCTGCGTCTTTTGCTAACTTTGCGAACCTTGTCCCAAATGATCGACTGTTCCAACTATACAGGCGAATACATGATATTAGTTCACAGGATTGTATGGCTGGTACTTCTTTACAAATAATAACAAAATGAAGTTGAAAGTTAAAAGGCAAGATAAAAAGTTGCCTATAAGTGGACTAATAAGTTCAACTAAGGTGGGTGCGTCAAATAAGGCCATGTAGACCAATAAGACCACACCACATTGTTGTAAGTATTACAAAAAATATCCACTAGATCGCGACTCCTCTGGCCTCAGAGAACCTAACTAGTGGTAAAGCGTTATCAACAAGCAGTTGGGCCATGGGTTGGCCTTATTGGGAACACCACATTTTGGTTTATTATTCAATAATAAACCATTGTAATCGCTTTGGAAAACAAAAATTCTAACCCCCCCCTGAAAATTTCATGGTTTACGTTTCAAAGGGTGTAGAATCCGAATCTGCAATAAAAATTTTTATTTCCGAAACGGCTGGAGCAAAAGATCTGAAATTTTCAGGAAAAATCCATCTTGGTCCGACGACGCCCCAATTCTTGAGCCAGCTCTCTCACATAATTTAAAGTGCCTTTAAGGGTTGTCAAAGTTTTGTAGAATCCCTAAAAACCTCAAAACAAGTCAATCGGCCTAAATATTTACCATTTGAAGAACATACCATGAGGAATCGAATGAGACCCTCCCCACGTCCGTAGGTCAAACCATTCTAGATCTATGGCCCGATTTATGGTGCCAACATTTGCGTTTTTGGGTTATTATTGTTTGTTTGCAACCTAACCGTCGAGTTGTAGTGAATGTGGATACTGGAGTGATAGCCGATGTGGATACTTGTAGTTTATAGCCGATACACGGGTTGAATCATTCTGATATGCATGAAACGATGATAATATATAGGTAAATATTATTCAATATTATTACTGGGGTTTATTATTCAATATTGTTACTGGGGTAAATAAGTATTCTATCACATGTGAAACACGCACACTCCAAAGCTTAGTAGAAATTCAAATCATGAACGCAAGCCAATTGAATGATAAACCCCAGTGAAAGAATTTGCAGCGTTTTTTCTTCGATTCCGAGCGACTTTTTCTTCCCATTAAACAATTTCCATGTTTTTATGTGCTTAAGGGGAAAATATTGCCCATTGTGAATTTAATTTTGCATTTGTTTACAGATGGCGCCTTGCAAGAGAGGACTGTGGTCAGAGGAACAGCTCCGAAACGCTATCCAAGCAATCAAAGATAGTATGGCCACTAACACTGCTGCTACTATCTAGAAACAGCCCTCCAGCATCCAACATGCCTACGTCATCAACTTCAGTGACTCCTGGGTCTTCATCCACCAACTCTTCATTCAACGATTTTCTTAACACTCTCGAGTTCAAACGATCACGTTCAACCAGGGAAAAACCATAAATTACAGTACAAAGGAAAAAAAATCGTAAAAATCCTCTTCCTAGAATGAAACTCCAAAACCCACGCTGGAATCGAAGAGAAAGAAGGCTTCAGCAACTCGAAAACAGAGCAAAAATGATTTGGTATCTCAACCAGGGCCCAGTGCACAGGGGCCAGGCACCCAAAAGGCACCACCAAAAGAAAGTTGGTTCTGTTTCATCTGTGGGGAAGACAGAGTGGAGGATATGATCCTGGGTTGCATCTGTTACACATATGTGCACGAACAGTGTGCAGGATTGACCAAAAAACAAAAAATAACAAATTATCAGTGCCCGGATTGTGATGATGATTGATTTTTTGCTCTCTATTTAAAATGGTGTAACTGAGGAATTTTTACTCGAATGTGGGTTTTGTTCCATATTTATAATAAATGAGTTATTTCTAAATGTTTTGGTATGTTAGTGTTTTTGGCTCTTTTTTGTCCCTATCCTTACCTGAGGTAATCCCTAGTTTGAGGTGGCCTTATTGGGGACCCATGTTCCTAATAAGACCAATTGATAAAAATGAGAAAAAACGTATTTGCAATTTAAATTTCCGCCAGAAAATTTGTTTTTCCTGTTTTTCATGAGTCACTTTATGAGTATGCAAAATTTGGAGGCTTTTCATTCATAAATTGACGATGTGTGAGGCCCTGAACCTTAGGGTGGCCATATTTGGCGCACCTATATTACTGATAATTGATTATGACTACTAAATTCAAGTAGGTAGCTACTTAATTTGTTCATAATATCCAGTAACAGTGTTGAACTCACATTATGGGGAATTTGCAAGGTTATCCGAAGATTAACGATTATCTACGTCTGTACCTATTTCCTTTTGTACGACGACCGTCATTCTGTTCCCCACAAAAGGAAACGGCCGACAGCCAACCTGGGGAGTGAAAATATGAGCTGAGGAGTCAGGACAAAGGTTCTAACCGAGATATTAATCAGTTGAATTAAATTCGCTCGGACCTTTCGCCTCGAACGGCGCGTTTCAAAGGGGATCGAACTCGGGGACCCCCGCGGCTCCGGCTGGCCCACAAGGGGGAGATAACGAAGTGATGGGGTAGCTAGAACATGGTAGGAACTACCCCAACTAACGGTAGGTCGTCCCAGTTGTACTAACTTAACGTTCAATAAATACCTAATCACGACACCCGAATGGAAGTCCTTTTCCTATTGCGAACGTTATGTGCTGCCAGTGTAGCCAAGTTCTAACGGGACAGCAAATTCACAATTTTATGAGTACTTTCTAGAATGACCTTTTGAAATCGACCAAGAAAACAAATTTTTTCATACACCCTAAAAACTTCCTATTTCACGCTTCAAGATGAGTAGAATCCGTAAATCGAATAAAAAAAATTCGTGCTCAGCTGTGCAACATCCTCCATTTTTTCCGAGCTTTTGTTCGAAACTACTGAACGAAAGTTAATGAAACTTGGGTCAAAAATCACATTTGAGGTCTAGCTGGGACGGAATACTCAATCCTAAAGGGTGAAATCGCAGGGCTGAAATTTCTAAAAATCTCAATATCTTTAAGTTTCGAAATAACACTATTATTGCAATTTTCGTTATTAGTAAACGTACCTTCAAATAATAAAATGAGCCCACCCAGAACGCTCCTTCGAAATAAACCGCTAGCTAGAACTTTGGGAGAAAAATGACGCAAACACGAATGTGATTGGGTATAGAAAAATCGCCTAGTATCATATGAGGACCGCGTCTGCTGGTATAATTGCTGGGGATTTTTATCTCAAGAGTTCCTTCCGAAATCGGATTTCGTCAGGGAATAATTGTGGTGTTGGTGTAGCGTGAGTCTGTTTTCTGTCAATGCTCTAGCCCTAGGGAGAGTCAGAGTTGTTAGGAAAGTAATTCGATTACCCATTACAAATTCCAATTACTAATACAGATGTCATCTATTTAACACTTGCTATTCGCTATACTTGCTATGCATTATACATCGATTGTAAAAGTGTAAAAGTCCGTAAGTTGAAATTTTTCGAAAATAAGGTTATGACATATCCTGGTAAATTCTCCTGCAAAATTTTTATTTTTCGTTATTTTCTGTGAAAAGTGTTTTCCCTTTTAAATCGACTTGTTTTTTTGTGTAAGGAATTAATTAAAAGTAATCGGAATCACGATTACTTTTTCCGATTACAAGTAATCGTAATCGTTTTTTCGATTACCATTATTCGTAATCGGAAAAAGTAATAGTTTTTTCGATTAACATTACTTGTAATCGGAAAAAGTAATCGTTTTAACGGTTACCATTACAGTAATTGGAATGGTAATCGCGATTACTTCTGGAGTAATTTCAACCCCAAAACTTCAGATTTTCAATCTCCTCTTTACTGAAATTGTTACTAGCCAAATATACGTCATTACAATGAAAGTAATCGGAAAATTATTCATTACTCAAAGTAATGATTACATCTCAACTCTGGGGAGAGTGAACTAATGAGAGTGCAGGTCATTCGATTCCGAACATGAACATGAATGGATGAAGAACATTAAAACAGCGTCATTTCCAATGTTTTTTGAAATTCTTCCCCACCATATCTTCTCCAGACCAAATGAAACATTCCTCAAATCAAATTAAATCTATTGAGGATTGACCATTCAGGTTTGACTGAGACCTTCGACGAAGGTTCAGTCCCAACTAGATCCAAAATGTGATTGGCATCAAACGTGGTAAGCTCATTGGACAGAAATAGATCGAAGATGATGTTAATGCTGTCTCCGCAGGATCAGGAATGAGACGCGGACACTGGGGAACATACCTGCTGCCTACTGAAGGGAAGAATGCGAGAAGGCTGGTCAGGTCTTTGTCTAGGTGCCCCTAGGTGCCTCCGGTAATAGACGCCAGAAAAACAAGTTCAGCTCCTTTACTGGTAAACTCGACTTCTCATGGGGGGACCTCGCTCCCGCCAATCCCCACCGCTTGTGCGACAATCCACATATTATACTTTGCTCCTTATAAGAAGGACATGAGGGTGTTAGCCTTTCACCCGGGTTGATTTGTCCGGCTTCAGGTTCACTGCACGGCAACTCGGAGGCTTCAACTCATCGGCAAGTCACACGTTAAGCGCAGACTGTGTTGCCCAGGAGTTTGGCCTCCAAGATCGAAAATTGGTAGTAATTTCAGATCAGAAATTGGAAAAACAGTTTTCTCTTTGTTGATGGACTACGGAATGATAGCCTAACAGGAGAAACTGCATATTTCATTGCAAGAAACATGCGTACGGAAATATCTGAAAACAATTATTTAGCAGAAAGAAAAGAAGAAAAAGACAAAATGATTAGGGCTGCCATACTGGTTGGGTTGAAAAAGAGGACATGAGAGGGACCTAACATTCCGGGGGGTTTGGGGGGTATGGAATGGGGGGACCTCCCCCCATTTAAAAAAAAAAAAATCTTTAAAATCTCAAACGTTAAATGGTGAGTTTTACCGCTTTTGAGGGTTATTTTTGTCCTTTCTCTAGGCCCCAAAACTGGTAAAGTTTGTGTGAATATATTGGAAAAAAGTAAGATTACAACGCCCATTCAAGCCACTACCACTCGACTCGACGCAAAAAAGCACAGTAATTACAGTAAATTGAGTCGATTTATCGATAGTTGCTGTACACTGCCTGTCTGACGACAATTTTTCACAATTCGGCATCGCTAAAAATCGTTATCTCCGATGCCCGTTTGTCGCTTGTGAAAACCCGGACAAATAAGAGTTTCATGAAAAATCCCTCCGGACGTTTTCACGTGACTCAAAAAGAGGACATGTCCGGGGAAAAGTGGCTACCCTGAAAATGATTCAATTTCAAAAACTTGAAAGTGACAACCATTTGAAAATAAGGCTTATATCATAAGAGGTTTATCTGGCTGCAATGGTTTGTATCCTTCAAAATCTAGAATGGTACGACTTTGACCCTTTGAACAACTAAAAGATAATGGCCAGAAACTTCTCAAACAAAACTTGAGGAATGTGTTGTAAAGGGCAAAACAAAGACTGAAGTTCGAATGTGCCAGTGCGTACCGGCAAATGACGTTATGGCATGCGTTATCGTATTGCGAGTGGCATCTAGTGCACTAGTAGTGGATTTCCTTTGTCTTATTCATTTTTGGACGACTTAGAAATTGGTTCATCACAATTACAGGAGTTGGAAGGTGTTCTTTGAGCCATATATAAATGGACTTGAAAAGCTGAGATGCTGACTCGGTATGGTGGTACAGATCAATATTATTTTCAATGCTTATTAATCACCGCATTAAACCATTCCAGATTTCATATGCTTTCGGATGATGTTCTATCATTTATACAGTCCACCATCTATGAGTTGGCCTCTTCTATTAGTGCGCGCAATGGAGATATAGTGTCTGCATCGCTTCCCCCAACACAATATCATTCATTCACTCCAAAGACTCATCTGACTGTTAGCTTTTTTTCACAGAATGCCCCTTCAACAAAGTTACAGGGTACAGAGCTTTGAAATCTGTTGTTTTGGGCCTATTTGTTGAGGTGGTGGCTAAACCAAGCCCCAGTTGAGCTGTACTGGCTTCACATTTCCGTTAAACCCAAAAACATACGGTAAGCATGTTGAGATCCCTAGCTAAGAAACATATTTTTGTGTGGCTGGATGATCTGTATTTATATGTAAATCTACAAGGAACAAGTAAAATTTACATTACACATCGTAATGTTCCTTTCTGAAAGACTTAGCAGATCGTTTGGAAAGAAGAAGCTCCCTATATTCAAGGAGATGAGAAGATAGGGTTTACACGATTGCTATACGCTAGATAGCCTATCGCTGGGTCCCTCGCTCATGGATTCCCGGAGTACAGAACACGCAGAATATCCTCGACAATACGAGTGAGTCACATGACGGAGTTAATTGAGGACGACGGCCAGAACAATGACATTGACCGCTGTGAAAGGTAAAGTATTATCCCTCCGGTGTCCAGCAAAGGAGGGGACCACCGTTAGCTCATATCACGACCCTCCCAAAGGTCACCAGATGCTCCGACATCAAAAGATGCTCACCCTCGCCTACCTCGTACTAGTCGCGGGCCTTCGCGGAAATGGACTCGGGACAAACCTACCAATTGGCGATTTGAATTGAGTTTTTGTAAAAAGCAAGAGATTTACCTCAATCCAATCAATCTCAATCCAACAATAAGAGTTTAGGACGTTCCTCAAAGCGAGGACAACAGTTGTTACTGGACCGAGATGGTGGAAATACTCAACTTTGAAAATTTTGCTTCCGAGTCTACCTCCAACCTAGGTACATGTTGTTTTGCTTCCGAGTCTACCAAGGTAGCGGAAGCATTGTTTTCACTTTCGGAATGTGAAAAATTTTTTGTCTCCAAAATCAAAAATTCCACTCGCATTTTGCGTTTTAGACCTTTCTGAACAATTTTGGTTCGTGTCTGTCTGTCTGTCAGCAAATCCTTGTTACGGACAAAACTACTCGAAGTTATAGTCGTTTTGATGAAATTTTCAGGGATTGTGCGGGTTGGGGTGTAGATGGTCCCCTATAGGTTTCATGACCCCCGGATCAATAGTAGTCTCTGCGCAAGCGCAAACGTGAAATCCTTGTTACGCGCATAAGTCCGGGAGTTCTTGACCAATTTCGATGAAATTTTCAGGGATTGTTCTGTTTGATGTGTAGATGTGTAGTCTCTGCGCATGCGCAAACGATTTTTTTCACTTTCCGGGTATGAACTCTTCTTTTACTCCCCCAAAATCAAAATTTCCAGTCGCATTTTGCGTTTTAACCATCCTGAACCAATTTCGTTTCATGTCTGTCTCTGTCAGTGTGTCCGCAGATCCTTGTAACAACCTTAATATGTACAGTTTTTATCAGATCTTGATAGAATTTTCAGGGAATGTGCGCGTAAGGATGTGAATGGTCTCTTATGAACTACGTCGATCACAAATCAATACGCGCATGCGCGAGCGGAAAATTTCCTCAGATTCTAATGATTTGGTAACGCTCAAATTGTCAGGGTAGTCGGGGATCATAGTCTCGTAGTTTCATATAAATTTCAACTTGATTGAATCATAAGTAGCTAACGGGGATTTGCCGACCTGAAATCCCTGTAACAAGCCTAATTACTACAGTTTTCATTCGATTTTGATGAACATTTCAGGGAGTTTGGTGCCCTGTGACTTTCATTACTCGCTAATCAATACATTCTCTGCTCATGCGCATACGTACCATCCCCTTAAAACAAATTTAAGGAAATTACAAACTGCGCAAAATGCTTCAATTAAAATTTCACTTCATAAACCTTTCCAGTTCAGTACCAAGGAACTGAACATTCAGTTAGATTTGCCCAATGTAAGAGCTATATTTATTAAAGAAGCACGTTTAATGTCATTGATTAGAAATAGATGTGTGTCACATTAGTGAAAGCGAATACAGCAACTAGTTCTAATATTAGATTACCGAAGATCAATTTGGAACTTTTCAGGAGTGCCTATGTTGTTGCATCGAATTTTGTATACCAACAGCTCTCGATAAACCAATTTACTCAACTAGATCAATAAATCAATTCACGCAACTACGAACATATTTCTAATTTTAAGAGGGATATTCACCATGTTGTTGGTAAAAATATGATCACAATACTTTGTGGAATGCCTTTTTTTTAACTGTTTAGGTTGGACGTTCAGATAGATAGAGATCACCCCCACGGTATAACACAAGTTCATCAAGAACTTATCATTCCGTGGGCGCTTGTTGGTTTATTATTCAACAATAAACCATTGTAATCGTTCTGGAAAAAAAAATTCTAACCCCCCCCCTGAAGATTTCATGGTTTACGTTTCAAAGGGTGTAGAATCCGAATCTGCAATAAAAAAATTTCCGTCCGTCCGCCGTACGCACGATTTCTCCCAAACGGCTGGAGCAAAAGATCTGAAATTTTCACGAAAAATCCATCAATCTTGGTCCGACGAAACCCCAATTTTCGAGCCAGCTCTCTCGCTCAATTTAAAGTGCTCTACCACCTGTGAAACACGCACATTCCAAAGCTTAGTAGAAATTCAAATTATGAATGAAATTGAATAATAAACCTCAGTGAAAGAATTTGCAGCGTTTTTTTTTCCTGTTTTTTCCTGTATATGCTCAAATGTGTTAATAAAATCTATCTATCAATCTTTTATCTACCAGTGAAGGCGCTGCTGATCAGCTGAAAGATCCCAAGGGCTATTTTATCGATTATCGAACTTTTTCAATTATCCAACATACCTACACAAGTTTACTGTATTGTGTTCATGCTTCAACAATTTAACTCGTTTTAGAAATTTGAATTGAAATTCAGTAACGATGCCGATAATGGTTTTGTGGAGCTAGCAAACTGGACGACACAACGAGTAAGAACTAGGAAGGTGCCGAGACCGAGTCACCATCTAGTTGGCACGACGCGCTGCAAGTTGTCGAGGTGCATTGGACTCTGTGAGAAAGAAGACCCCCCCCCCCCCCCCTGCCAGCTCCATACTCATTGCCAGCGTCTTTCCTGTAAAACCACTTTTTTCCCTACTCTGTTCATTTCCACAACATCCTAATTACGTTGAAAGAGTCTTCAAAACGCTGACCCTCCTCAACCAAGAACCGTTGCCCGTTATGGGCGTTTTAAACCCGGCGGTTTGTTTACTTTCCCAACAACCCGGAGGGTTTAAGAAAATGTATTGTCAAATTATATATGCATTGGACTCAATATTAACGCAAACAGTACCAATCTACACGGAAATTAGGGACGAAATCACAGTTTTGCCTTATGATGGAGAAAAGGGGCTACAGAAAAGGCAACGAATTTAAATTTTAACTAAGACAAAGAGCATGCAGGGTAAAATTCAAAATAATGATATTATTTTCACGCCACTCGTCGTTTCATGCGATGGCGCATTACATAAAGAATACGAAGTGTTCCTCAAGAACGTTTCCTTACGCCTCGCCAACAAGTGGTCGAAATCCTACTCCCAGGTGATGATGTGGGCACGAGTGAAAACTCAATTCTCCGTTCATCGAGCAGTTTCCATGAGGCTAAGGGGCCCAAAGGAAACACGTACGAGGACTAGGACTGGAGGACGGAGCAGCAATTTGGATACCGGAAGAATAAAATCACACACAACACACACACACACACCGTACTTACATACATACAAATATATAGTTTAGGAAAAAAAAAGAAAATCAGATTAGTTTGGCAAAATCAATTTGAATTTTTTGGCATATTATCAAATTGAAAATTTTGACAAATTAATTTGAACCTTTGGCACAAATCAGTTTTAATATTTTTTACATCTCAATTAAAACTTTCGGCGACTCAATTTCTACTTCTGGCATACCACTTCGAGCTTTTGGCATATTAATTTATACTCTTCACAAATCCCAACTAACCCAACATTCCACCCCATATAATGTTCAATAAATGTTTTTTTTTCTCCCCATGATATTATTGATCATAGTCGGTTTTAAAAAAGTTCACTGCACTAGTGCGACCTAAAGAGAATAGTTTAACAAGGCTGGGAGATGCTATTGGCAATTCCGTGAAACGATTCCCAAGAACGACTCAGACCTATCAAAAGCCTTGGAGACACGACTAATAGCAGATGTCAGTTAAAATGTTTGGCTACATGATCTCACAACGATGTTGAATTTTGAAACTGGACTTGCAGAAATGTATTGTATTACAAAGTCCTGTCGATCAGCAGAGCTTCTACGGGTTCAAAATCTTTTGGTATCAAAAACATTTCAAACGATCTGCGGAATATGTAATGAAATGAGCAGAGATGAAATCTGTAGGAATTAAGATAACAAAAAGACACTAACGAATGTTGTTCAGAATGGTGGTGTAAAACGATCAAACTTAGCGACCGACCCGACAGTTCCCCCCCAGCTCGACACTCCTTCAACTAACCTTCGGGTGGGCTCCTTCGCCCTTTGTTATCCCGGCATCACCACTTTTCCGTCCGCCTGAGGGGGTCATTCGTGTACCTGCCACCTTGGTAAGCACTAGCCTCTCTGGTGCTCTGGTTGAATCTACAGATTTTTCCAGGGAGTTGGTTAGGCTTAGTAAGTACCGTTTATGAACACAGAATGCGCTCACGTAAACCCTTGTTAGCCCCCCCCCCCCAGCCGTAGCTTTCATCTCTGTTTACTAGTTTTATTTTGAAGAAAACAGATCTTTTTGCCAATAGTGATGACAAAGCTTCTGAGGCCTATTGTTGGACTCGGAGAAAAATGAAATAAATAAATAAATTCAACTGTGTATATGACATTTATCACTTTTAAAAGCCATTTTAGTAGCTACTTACATGCAAATTAGGATGGATTTGGAGACTGACTGTGAGGATGAGGATTGAGCTTCTAGCTGGGTGCACAATTGATCGAAAACAATGGGGACCTGACGATGAACCTCCAAGTCCCCATTGTATGCAAATAGTGGGAACCCGTATCAACTTTCCTTCTACAATAAAATTCAGCTTAGAAAGAAGTCGAATTATTACGTATCGATTCGATTGTCAAATTACACAGGGAGTCTCGCAATAAGTCCACGAAACTTTTGGGGATCAGTTCTAGAGCTGATTTCCATTTTAAAAAATGCCTCCTATACTATTGACCACATAGGAGCGACCCTGAGGTTTTCTGAAGACCTCTGGGTCTGGCAACGCCGCTCAAATCTAAGCCTCCAGGTAGTGGCCTGACGGCTCGCATCGGACCTTAATTACGGTGCGGTACTTACGTCTTACGCAATTCAAATGTGATCTAATAGTTAATTCGATCATGCCATCACCAGAATCGTGATGTACATGAAAAAAGGGACACAACGAGTATAAATTTGAAATGGAAAAACATACCTAGACGTTATGTAAAAATACCCAATGGCGGTTTTCGTCAAACTCAAACAAAAATGGGTTTTTTCCCATGTGGGGTATCGTGTTCCATGTAATTTTCTACGCTGAAACGATTGGAGTGGGTCCCGAACCTGTGCGATTGATCCAGAACGAGGAAATCCATTTTCATGGGGTAAAGTGGTGCAAAATGACATTATTTCCGTACTTTTTCGAGCCCCATCCCATAAGGTGTTCCTGCACCGATTGATATGAAATTTAGACTTGTTTTCCTCAGAACGACGAGAACATTTTGAATCTCACAAAAAATTACATTTTTCAACAAAAGCAACTAAAACGTCTTGCGTTAAGAAGGGAAGATTGAAAGGGGCTTTAGTGGTGCTAATGAGGGATAGGAGTTAAAGGGTCCGCTGCGGTGTTGCCACCTGATGGCGGGGAAGAGGTTTTCGTCCCGGCGGTCGGGGGTCGCTCCTATATGGGCAATGGTATAGACTGTATTTCCGAGGAATTTCACTTTCAAGATTTTCTTTCGTGTTTCCAATCTTTTGAAACGTCAGTTTGAAACAGTAACTGTAATCGATCACCTGACTGAATAGATCACATGACTGTGTTGATGCCCTCCTTCCCACCACTAATTTGAGACACACACCATACTGGTTACTTGTCAGATATCTTGTACGGGAATGAGCAATAATTGATCGATGCCAATGCACTCTACTAGCAATTTTTGGAACTTAACAGTATAACTCTCTAGCAACAGATTAGTTGACTGTAATCGATCACCCGAGTTGAATGAAGAAGAACAGCAACCGTTGCTCTATGTTTATGATTTTAAAGGAGTAAATAAATTTGAATTTGGCGCAGAAAACATTGAATTCGGCCTTATACAGCTCGAAATAAGAAAAGTTGAAGTTTTCCGATAATTTACCCATTTGTTACCATAAAAAAATATTTTATCCCAGAAATGACTGGGACGATTTATTTGATTTTTTATTTAAATTAGTTTACATTCAGATTCTCCATTGAAACGAGGAGGCCATTTTCTCTTCCCCTTCACGAAAGCTTTTCCTCGATTGTAGGAAGTAGGGATGGCCATCGAAACATAAAATATTGATAGTTTTAGAAAAATATTGGTTAAAATGTTGAATAAAAATGTATGTGTTTAATGCACTTAGTAGACCAGACGTCACAATTGAGTTTGCAGAAGTTCAAATTTGATTTAAAAAGAAAAGTTAATTAATACTAATCAATTAAACCTTCCGTCCTTGTTTGTCCGTTCCTTCCGGCAAAATGACTGCCCTTAGACCTCTTTTTTGGGAAATCCCCTCCCCCCCCCCCCCCAAATATGCTTTGTTTATGATTCCACACGCCAGCTCACGTCCAGTTTGCAGCCCTACCTGTCGGTAACCCGTTTCGTTTCGACATCGGTGAAGAATTGGTACCTTGCGGTGAGAATACCGCAGCGCGACAAGACCCAGCGGTGAGAATACGCATTGCGACATAGTTCAACAATGTAAGTAAATTACATAAAATTTATTATCTTGATGAGTTTAGATCGTTTCTGTACCTAAAGTTATTGTTTTATGGATCAATAAATACTCATAGTGTGCAGATCTTGATCTCATTTTTTAGCAATGTTCACATCCTAACAAATTTAGAGTTCATGGAAAAAATCTACGTAAACCTAATGGTGATCTTTTTTAGGTCACGCCGTGTTCTGAGAGAATTGGACTCGGAAGAATGGGAGAACCATGAAAATTAAAATGAAGCAATTTCATAATTTGTGCATTATAATTAATTTTGCATTATGTTAATGTTTTCATAATTTTGTTAATAAAACTTTTAATAACAATGAGTACCTCGATTATCGTCTCCCAGACTGTCAAATTATCCGGTTTTGAGAAAAAAACTCAGCAAAAACTACTGCGGTGTAAACACCTTGTAAATTGAAACTATGTTCATTTCAATGTATTATTGTTTTTAATTTCTTTTTAACAATAGTTTTATAACAAATTATATTGTTTGTTAAGCTACCCATGTTCTCTTAGAGGGGTTGTAGCATTTAAGTCCTTCCTTAAATGAATGTAAATACCTATGTTTCGACCCATGGTTCAAACAACTGAGAATAAACAAAAAAGAAGACAAAAATAATCAACCGTGAACAAGATAAAATCTCAAAAAGAACAACACAAAACTTGCTGAAAAACCTCAACAACAAGTTGTTGTCAACAACCGCAATCTTCCAATTTTCCTGTGGAACCTCCAAACCCCTACTCTTATTCATCTATTTTCATCGTCTTGGGCCAAGACTCTTGGCCGCAGCCGAAATCAATACTTGATACCCTATAGATATTATCCATGGATAGATATCGATATTCCAGCCCGAACAACTCATTTTTGTGGGCATATTTTTCAAACTCGTGTGTTGTAAAAAAAATGGAGCGATCGATATTATTTTATGAGTCAACATAATATGTGATATTATCAGATGAAGCCGATATATCAGTTATAAAAAAATATTGGTCACTAGCTATCGATATCCGATACTATTGGCCCTTGCATCATCGATAGAAAAATATCGATTTATCGGAGGAAAATATCGATATATCGATACTATCGACTATCGATGGCCATCCCTAGTTGGAAGAATTCACTGCAAAGTCTACTTTTTCGACAAAATGTATACTCCAGTCGAAAACCGAATTGGAAAAACAACCAATAGAGAATCCATCCATCCATTTGTGAACAAATTCAAATATTTAAAAAATGAATAATTGCTGATATAATTGAGTTATCATGGAGAATAATAGTTAAACCATGGGGAATGTTAACTTTTTCGTTCAACTTTTCGTATTTTTAATTGTAAGTCTCGGATTTTCATTAAATGAATTTTATCCTTCGCCAAATTGAAGCTGATTCTTCGGTTCAGTACTGAATCTGGATGTGAAAAACATTTTTAAGAATTCAAATGAATTGGACCAATCATTGCTGAGGTAAGAAAAATGTATCTGGTAAAAAATGGGTGAACTATGTGTAATTGGTACTGGCGTTTGCTCCATAAGTTTCATAAGTGACCATAATTCCCACTAATTACTCTCTAAAATATATTATGAGGACAAATCACAGAACAAATTTGGAAAAACTGGGTACTCCTAATAAATTTCCACAGTTGGAAAAAGGGGAAAATTCTCTTTCAGGAAAAATAAGAAAATGTAACATGCCTTGGAGAGTGACAAATCAACCCGAAGAACAAATTTAGAGAATTTAAGAAAAAACTGTTTTCCCAATTTTTGTGTACTCCTAATAAACTGGGTTTATTACTCCTACCCCCAAAAAACCCAACTTTAAAAAATCGACGTCTGCTAGAAAAAATCAGTTAGGCATCGGATTTTATGTAACGTGGAAATTTCCAAGAATGAATTTTCCGAACTGTAAATCAAATTGTCTACATAAAAGAAAATTTCTTAATACCCCACATTGTAATTAGAAATCAATTGTCAACTGATTCGCAGTGTAGTTTTTCCTCTAAAACCAAGTAGCTGATACAAACACAGAACATAAGATAAGGAAGTATTTATTTTTAGATTGGAAATGTAAACTAGCCTGGGCTTTCTTATCTCTACTGTACGTATAGCAGATTTCAATTAGCTGTAAAAGCACCGTGAGATTCCAGTTATTGACATAAAACATTTGGTTTTCGATTTGATATCATGATTATTATGATTAAAATGAAGTGATTTGAGAATGTGTGGTTTAATTGACCGTTAATTGCTTCAGTACTTGACAGTGTTGAGATAGAAGGTGGCTATAAAAAATCAACCTTGCCGATGATTACAGTGCAGTCTTTTTCGAAACATCCAACATGGATAGGTTTCGAGTTCTGTTAGTCTTCCTGTTTGGTGAGTCCGTGCATTGTTTTAATCGTCCCAATAACTGAGGCAGACCAAGAATAGTTCATCTTCCAATTTTAACAATATTCGCTGAATATTGACATACACGTATTATAATGTAATAATTTATGACGTTTGTAGCTGTCTGTAACTGTCTAAAAAGGCAGTTATAAAAAGTTTTGCACGTTGAATCCGGGCTATTTCAATATTTTTTCCATTAGGATGGGTAGAGTAACTTATAGTAGAAACAAAGTCGAGTCAATTGGTTGAATGCCAAATAGAACAGTAATGTATGTGATACACGTACAAATAGGGAAATAAGATTGTAATTCATGTTTGATTCAAATAAATATTATCGACTGAGGGGTCACTGCTATAATCCCTGATAGTTTCATATCTATAAGTTTCGACTCTGTCAACCAACGTTAGTATTCCCCATACTCAACAGACCATACTTCATACAAAGTATAACCGCTCTGAGAAAACATCATTAGAATAAATTCACGTTTATGTGCGAACGCGACTATTAATCCGAAAGCAATGCAATTTGTGGAGAATCATCCACGTGATACCTCGAGCTGTCCTAAAAAACATACCAACACTTACTACAGTTTTGAACGTGAAAGGTGTTTACCATTGACTTACAAATAAACTTACACTACAATACTACATACTTACAATACTTACATAGCAGACAGCAAGGGAAAAGCTCAAAGCTCTGTGGGCATGGATTTCGGAGGACAATTTTCGCTGTGGGGATATAAGTAGCGGAAGCTTTGCTTTCACTTTCTGGGCATGTGCATTATTTTCCTCTCTAAATTCAAAATTTTCACTCGCATTTTGAGTTGTATACCATTCATAGCAACTTTCGTTTTATTGTGTGTCTATCCGTCTTTCTGTATGTCCTTGTGTGTCTGACTTAGTGTCCGCAAATCATTGTACAAGATTAGCTCCTACAGTTTTTGTCCGATCTTGAAGAACCCTTCGAGGAATGTACTTGTTAAGCTGTGGAAAGAGCCCTATGGGTTTCATTGCTCACAAGTTAATACTTGACTCTGCGCATACGCAAACGTTAAGTCCACCAACCAGTTAAGTTTTCAGAGTGTTCGGGAAAAAACCTAATGTGCATTTCAACGAGATAATATCATTAGCAGCTACTGCGCATGCTCGAACGGTAAATTTAAGAAATTTTAATAAACCTATTTCCTACACTTTTTCTTCGATTCTAATGACATTTTCGAGGAAAATGGGGGTTACGCCGAAGATAGTTCCCTATGAGTTGCATCGATAACCATTAATTACGTCTCTCTGCGCAAGCGCAAACGTCAAATTCACCATGCATCATTTTCTTAGGTTCAAGTTGTCCGATCGCTCTCAAATGTTGAAAGTAGTTAAGAAAGAACGGTCTATCGTTTTTCTATCTGCTTTAGAATTAGCGTGACGGACCCGCAATACATGCCCACCTCTTTCTAGAAGGAGTTGAAATGTCCCATGGCATTTCATTCATCCGTTAAAGTTAAATCTTCAGCCCTAACTGAGTATCAAGATTATCATTAGTTAATTCATTCGTTTTTCAGAAATTGTTTATCGAAATCAGTTTGAACAGAGCAGTAACTTCGCGAATACAGGGAAGTAGAAACTGAGGATGAAGTTGTGAATGGATGAACTCGTTGATAAACTCTTTCTGAACCCAATAAATTGGTTATCTTTTCAAAAATTTACTTTCAATAAATCCCAAAAAAACGGCTAAGAGTGTTTAAATTCTTAGTGGCTTAATTTAAATTATTTGTGGCTTTCCAAGTTTTACGCCATCTAAAACATTGGATACTTAAAAATAAATTACGGGAGCTGTCCATATCGCATGGTTATGGGGATTGTCAGAATTACTGCCCAACAGACATCCCAGCTTGGGATCAGCACTGGATAGCGCAGTTGTTTGTTTCTGAAATTTGTTAGTTTCCAAGTAGAAAAATATGATTGCATACCCATGAAAATGCAGTGCTTGTTGAGAAAGCAATTAGTTTACCCACAAGTAAAATGATTTTTTCTAGTAATAACCACCATTATTAAATAATTCTACAAATTTTGTAGAGAGTACAGGAAAATATAGATTTTATCTTAGGGAACGTTTTACCCTGTATATATTGAACGAACCTTGTTATTAGAACTAATAATCCGCAGTGAATGACTTCTCGGTATTTATATTTATTAATATTTTCTCTCTACAATATTAATAGTGTTATAATGAAATTTCAGTATGCCTAGCCGCAGTCACTGGTTCTGCATCGAAGCAATACGACTTCATCAATCTGAAAGTAAGAATTCTTGATATCCTTACATCCTCTCCAACATAGCTTGATTTATTTAGGAGTGACTTTCGATTCTCAAATGAAATGGACCCACCACATTCGAAATCTGTGTCAAAAGCTAAGGAAATGTCCCTATACCCTCTATAGAATAAAATTTCTATCAGATGAGCTGAAGATCAATATTTATCAGGCGCTGTTTGAGTCAATCTTACAGCAGGTATGCGATTGTAATATGGGGGAACGCTTTCAAGTACCTAATTGACAAAATTTTTAAGATCCAAAAAATGACCCTAAGGGTATTGTTCAATAAGCACAGGCGCCATCCCAGTGATACATTATTTCGTGATTTGAATCTGTTAACCGTCCACCAATTGTACACATTTAATATGCTAAAACTAATCCGTAAACACAAAAATATATATTTTGCTGATGTGAGACAGCGGCAATCGAAATCTTACAGACTCAAGTTGCCGAGAGTAAAAAATACATTTGCTCAAATGACGACAAAATACAGAGGCATGCAAATAGTTAATAAAGATTTTGAAAAAAATTAGAAATCTAACGAAGATAAACAGTCAGCATCTATTCGTTAAAGGAAAATATAAACTAATAAGAGATAACCCATATAAGTACTTTATGAACTAAAATTAATGAATAAGTAAAATTAGCAGCTATATAAATGGCGTGTACAGTAAGTACATAATTTTATGAAAGTGAAATCAAAACTTTAACAATTAATGTGGTGTAAATATAGTGTTATAGGAACGTGCTTTATAAAAATTAGATGTAAGAACCAACTCCGGGCTGGGCCACAGTGTTACACTATCCAGCTCGGTCATCAGTTATTATTCAAATGAAGAATGTAACGTGTAAAACGATCTTAATGAACTATCTATCTATGAATCTATTCAATTAATAAGGGACATCTGATTGTGATTCTTGAATCTATTCAATTGTAGGACAGTGTGAAAGGGATCATCCCTTTTTGTGATTTTCAATAAGTAAAATGACAAAAGTTATGGGTGATTCTGTAGGACAGTGTGAACAGTTCCGAGCTAAAACTTGCTCGATTCCAACCCCGACAATTATTTAATCCATGTAGAAATGAGATTCAGATAACTTTAATCGAAGCAATGTCGGGGTCACTAAGAGATAATAAAGGGTGTAATAAACGGACTTGTCTTACACGGAACACTGAGGACTGGCCAACTATGAGCCTATTTTCAACTGTTCGTAGACAGCTATCTTATTTTTGGAGATAACGGGGTAACAATTTTGGGATTCAAAACGTTTTCTTCATGAATCATCTAAAAACTTCTCTGCTTACAAACGTCTGCAGGATGCACGGAGAAATAGTTGAAAATGTTCTTCCTTCGGCCTTTGAGGAGTCGCCATTTTGTGTTTCAGCCATTTTGAGATGGCAGACATCAATTTCGTCTTTTATTTATCTGGTTGGTTTTTTGTGGATTACTATGATTTCACTTTGAAAATGGAAAATTAAAATTAAGAAGACATGAAATGGGCAGCGAAACAAAAACATGGAGTCTGGAGAGAATTAAAAACATCGCAAATGTCAAAGTAAGGGTGATTTTGTTGACGAGTTTTGTACGACCCGTGTACATAGGTGTACCTACAAAAACGCTGCAAATTCTTTCACTGGGGTTTATTATTCAATTGGCTTGCGTTCATGATTTGAATTTCTACTAAGCTTTGGAGTGTGCGTGTTTCACAGGTGATAGAGCGATTATTGAATTTCAGGAGATATGCATAGAGCACGTAAATCTGTTCTCAACCAAAATACCTATTTGGATTGATCAGTTGATCATATTTGTGTGCCTCCTGAAATTCAATAATCGCTCTATCACCTGTGAAACATGCACACTCCAAAGCTTACTAGAAATTCAAATCATGAACGCAAGCCAATTGAATGATAAACCCCAGTGAAAGAATTTGCAGCGTTTTTCATGGTTATCAGAATGCTTCAACCCGTGTATGGGCTACAAAGCCTTTTAAGAGTTCACTCCAGTATCCACATTACTACATCACTACGTCACTAGGTTACTGATATCAACACAAAAACAATAATAAACCAAAATAACGCGAATGTTGGCACCATAAATCGGGCCATAGATCGGGAATGGTTTGACCTATGGACCTGGGGAGGGGCTCATTCGATTCCTCGTGGAGTGTTCTTCAAAAAGAGTACAAATTTAGGACGCCTTGACTTTTTTTGAGGTTTTTAGGGATTTTACAAAACTTTGTCAACCCTTATAGGGCACTTTAAATTAAGTGAGAGAGCTGGCTCAAGAATTGGGGCGTCGCCGGACCAACATGGATTTTTCCTGAAAATTTCAGATCTTTTGCTCCAGCCGTTTGGGAGAAATCGTGCGTACGGCGGACGGGATTTTAATTTTTATTGCAGATTCGGATTCTACACCCTTTGAAACGTAAACCATGAAATTTTCATGGGGGGGGGGGGGGGTTAGAATTTTTTTTTCAAGAGCGATTACAATGGTTTATTATTGAATAATAAACCAATACTGAATAAACTATTGATTCGATCATCAGCGAAATTTCAATAAACATGTATGTTTGGTGTATTCACCAATGGGCATTTTATTTATTCGTTCATATTGAACGAAGGCGTCATTTTGATGAATTCAGTAAAATGTGGTGTGAAATTAATTGTGATTAATCTTGTTTTTAATGCAGTTAAATTGGACAGCAGCTTTGGACTATTGTAAGGAAAGACACACGGATCTGGCGTCCATCCGGAGCGACGATGAGAATAACACTTTCATTAAACTGTGGCAAGCTTCAAGTAAGTGCGAGTTATTTGGAATGTTGGTACGTAAATTTCTACTTTTCCAATGCTCCAAAGGGTAAAAGAAAAGTTTCGAGAGTGAACTGAAAATTGAGATGTGAGTGATGATTGAACTCTGCGGGTACTCATTGAATCACTGCGACTGGTGAAGACCTTTCAAACTATTCCGATGAGATGAGGAATTTCAGTATGTTCTTCAGTGCCTTAATCGCAGATTTGGGATTAATCGAATAACACGCTGCAAACTCTTTCACTGGGGTTTATTTCCAATTTCATTCATTTGGCCTGCATTCATGATTTGAATTTCTACTAAGCTTTGGAGTGTGCGTGTTTCACAGGTGATAGAGCGATTATTGAATTTCAGGAGGCACACAAATATGATCAACTGATCAATCCAAATAGGTATTTTGGTTGAGAACTGATTTAAGTGCTTTATTCGTATCTCCTGATATTCAATAATCGCTATATCACCTGTGAAACACGCACACTCCAAAGCTTAGTAGAAATTCAAATCATGAATGCAAGCCAAATGAATGAAATTGAATTATAAACTCCATTGAAAGAATTTGCAGCGTTTTTTTCGAGAGCGATTTCAATGGAAAAATATTCTATTTGAAAATTTCAAATTTCGTAAGACGGAGCATGCATATCAGAATGCTTCAACCCGTGTATCGGCTATAAACCCTTTTAGGAGTTCACTCCAGTATCCACATTCACTACATCACTAGGTTACTGCGATTGTTTTCATCGCAGTAACCTAGTGATGTAGAGAATGTGGATGCAAATGTTGGCACCATAAATCGGGCCATACATCGGGAATGGTTTGAACTACGGACCTGGGGATGGGCATTCGATTCCTCATGGAAAGTTCTTCAAAAAAAGTCCAAATTTAGCCTTGACTTTTTTTGAGGTTTTTAGAGGATTTTACAAAACTTTGACAACCCTTAAAGGGCACTTTAAATTAAGTGAGAGAGCTGGCTAAAGAATTGGGGCGTTGTGGGACCAACATGGATTGTTCCTGAAAATTTCAGATTTTTTGTTCCAGCCGTTTGGGAGAAATCGTGCGGACGGACGGACGAAAAAATTACAGACGGTAAATCTGTTCTCAACCAAAATACCTATGTGGATTGATCAGTTGATCATATTTGTGTGCTCCTGAAATTATATAATCGCTCCATCACCTGTGAAACAGGGGCACTCCAAAGCTTAGTAGAAATTCAAATCATGAACTCAAGCCAATTGAATAATAAACCCCAGTGAATGAATTTGCAGCGTTTTTGTTATGTTCTGTCGTGTAACAAAAACATTTTAAATTTCACTGCCTTGACCACATGAGGCGTATGTATCTAGGAAGGGCAAAAGTAGTAGGAGATGAGAACATGAGATTAAGTCGGATACCCCTAAGCTGGTTAAGTATTGTGCTGTGGCGTGGGACTTGAGGCGAAAAGCTTTATTACAGTGCGGACTCCATTGATGGCTTCTTTTCTCCAGGTTTCAATCGCATTGTGTTGACCAAAGTGTTGTTTGTTTATGGATTCTTTATCGTATTTTATTTTCCTCACAATGTATTTTTATTTCATTCCAAGCAGTTTACGTGTTTCTTGTATTTATATTAGAAACGCAGACTCATTACACGGTCATGAACACGATTATGTACGTACTAATCTGCTCATGAAAGAATTTATTAATTTATCAATAAAGTCATGTTTTTATTCATTCATCAATTCTTTCTATACGATTTGCAATCCACAATCTTGTTGTCAACCTTTAATATTACTTCATCCTCACGGATTTATGTCATATTAGGCAGTACATCTAATTTTCAACAGGGCGTACTTAATTTAATATTAATTATATACTTATCAATATGGTCTTAACAGTGTCACCGAAAGTTGGGGACTACATATGGCTCGGCGCGACTGATTTATACTCGTTAAAAGGTTTCTATTGGATGACAGATGGCGTGACTATAGACAGCTATTTAAATTGGTTACCTGATCAACCCGACAACGATGGCGGGTGAGTATACTCCTCTATACACTTCACACTATACCTCTTTACACTAATACTTCCATACAATGTAAGTACCCACGCAGTATAGAACACTGGAAAACCATCTACATCGGTTTTACTTCAGTAATTTACAAAAACCTTGAAGGATTTTATGTAACTGAAATGGAACACCAGCCGACTCATGATTATTGCCTTTTGACCTTATAAATTTACTCTTCCATTACCGATGATGGATTTAAACCCTCTAACATTAGGAATATGACTTGTTCTAATGGTACAAAATAATTATTCAACTACAAAATGCTAAGATTAAAACGTTGCTTTTTATTTACCATTTCAGAACTGAGTTTTGTCTTAGCTATGGATATAATGGCCAAGTATTTGGATTTAACGACCTCACCTGCACATTAGAAGTTCCATTCGCCTGTGAATACTACGCTTACCAGTAGAACGATTTGCACGCGCTCTGAAGAAAATGGTTAGAAAAAGTAAACAAAATCCCTAGATACGGTAGTAGCATACATAGTGGCGATCACTTGTACTTCTTTTTGAAGTTAATGTTCACACCCTAAACATCCATACGTTGCATATTCTCTAACCCCTTCCTGATTTCTGTATTGCATTAAAACTCGTTTAAACTGGATGAAACCTGAAAACTTGAAAATCTTGAATATTCTATCACACCTAATCAAGCTATATACGTAATCAGAAATGACAAATTTCATATGGTTTTTGATAATAAAAAGATTTCTAGTACTCGTTTTTGTCTGTTGTATGTCCTTGAATCCTTGTAAGAATCTTAATTTCTGCAGTTCTCGTCAGGTTTTCTCAGGGAAATTGTCGGGCTTCCAATGATATCCTCTGAGCTTTGTAGCTAGCAAACCAATATACAGGGTGGCTCTTAATTAACGAACCACCCTTTCTATTTCCGTTGATTGTGGAGAAATAAAAAAACTTGTCGAAGTAACCTCCCCTCATTTTTTTGCAAAGAATCTAACCATTGCATTTTGCGCATCGCAAAACTCATCCAACTAAAACAAGAGCCAGGATAAGGTGATTTTTCATTTTTTTTTAAACCACCACGTTTCAGGCTTAGGCAAACTTTGGGTGGTTCTGGGCGCTCCTGGGTGCGTCCAACAAAAAGTCGTCGAAGTAAAATGTTCATAAAATTGGATGTAAAGTCCGATTCTGCAATAAAAATTGGGGGGTTCCATTAGAAAAAAACAAAGTTGGTGCGCGCATGCGCGATGTGCAAAAATGCAATGGTTAAATATCTTTGCAAAAAAATAAGGGGAGGTTACTTCGACAAGTTTTTTGATTTCCCCGCAATCAACGGAAATAGAAAGGGTGGTTCGTTCATCAGGAGCCACCCTGTACAGCTCTACTCATGCTCAAAAGTAAGATCCATTAACAATCTCATTGCTCGCTCCGTTTTGAGGGATTCAGTGCTCAACTGACTTTTTTTTCCAAGGTTGGAATTACAGCCATTCGGTTAGTTTTGAACGTAGGACTAATCCCTTTCACACAATTGTTAGAGGGACTATAGCAAGAATCTCTATACATAGAGTGGTTTTGAAACCACACCAGTAGGTGGAGGAGGCCGAGATAGGCGAATCCACGAGAAACTGTTAAAAAACCAAGCCACACTACTGATGAAGTTCCAGAACTACAGTCTTCTCATCGGGGTTGTCCATACATAACCTCCATGCAGCGGCAACAACACAACAACAAAGGGAACGTGATACAAAAATGTGCTTTTCTCAGCCAAATTCAATTTTTAACTACCACCAATATGCAAAGATCCGCTTTCTCGGCTTCAAATCGTGAAACGAACTCAATCATTTCTTTTAAAGAACTTCACTAAGTAGTAGGTATGTGAATACCATTAAAAAAATAAAAAAAACGAAAATTTTGAAATGATTGTTGAAACCGAGTTTTCAACAGTTGAAATCATATCTGCCCACCAGAGAATTATCGTGGAGGTGGGAGCCCAATGCCATCTTTAACCCAAGCTTCATTCCTATTATTGCAGCAAAGAAGACAAATTAAGCAGAAAAGTTTATTACTTACCCCACATCCGCAGAGCCAATCTTCCTTTTCGTAGCATTGAGGGTTGAATTTGCGAATTGTGGAAAGATTCTTGCTTGTCTTCGAGGTGTGTTGCAGTCCTGTCAATAATGGCGTGGGCGTCAATGGGGCCTCCTGCTGAAAAATCACTCTTAGCTCCACCGACAACTTCGCGCACTCACGTTTTATAGCACTTACTGTATTCATCGCGTATTTAAAACTAATACAGTTCAGTAACAACGGTTGGGGACACTCAACTGACAATAGGATATGAGTGTGTTTTGGTGATTCAAGCGCACTCTGGCATTCATAGCGGGGGAGTACACAACTATTTTTGCACACAGGAATTTCGCAAGCTCTCATTGGTTCATTCCTTGGAGCTGGATCGAATCAGACAGCCTGTTTCACGTCCAAGCTTCGTCTACTGCGCGCTAAGCCGAAGCGGCGAACCCCTGACCCCCCTCACCAAACTCACGACTTCACCATCCCCTCACCCATCCTGAGGTTCTGTATGGGCGTGAATTTGAAACTCTTCTGCTCTTCAATTAGGATCCATGGGGAAATGTTGGAAAAAAGTGTGGTAATATCATTATTATCATCAGGTATCTTTTTCATTTGAGCCTGAGGGTTCAGATGTACCTGTGCTCCTATCGGCAGCCGCCCCTGCCTCCATGGATGTATTAGATACCAACTACACCTCCTACTTCTCTCAGATGAATGTTAAACTAAGAAACCAATAAGAAAAGCTAAACAAAAGTAAAAAATAAGAAGAATATTTTTAAAACTGAAACGTTAACTTACCATGCATTTTAAAGTTATTCCACGAGCAAACACCTGCCAGTGGAAGCCAAATCAACCTGAAGTCAAAAACACTTCGAACCTGAAACCTTGGCACTCTCTCTTGCCCCTAAATCCTACCCGTCCTAAACAGTAAAAGCAGTTAAGGAACTACGGCAGAAGGAGTTAGTACGTGAGTCCGTAATTCCGGAACTACAACAGCATTGAGAGTGTTAAGAATAATTGTTTCAGTTTCAGTGGTCCAATTGCTCAAGCGCAGACCTTGAAACGTCTCTAATCCCTACAGTTGTCATCTTGGGACGACATTTTGGGAACTTATGCAGGAAGTAGACCCCTATTAGTTCCATTTTTTCTTTCTAATCGTCCAATTTTGCTCAAGTTTGGAGGTGAATAGGGGAAAGATCGTACCAACATAGTCGTACGATTGTACTACACGAAATAGAACTAGTGCTTTTGACCGGCACAGCACTACTTGAAGGAGTTGATGCATCTGGAATTATGTCTCATGGCGTGCTGAATATTTTCAAGGAGCTTACTATCTACACACTAGTTTAATGGCCCAGCTACGCAGGTTAAAAAGAAATAGGTGAATAACACAATGAGGGAGTATAATAACAATATGCAAAGTCAAAAAATCGTATATCCCAAATCCCCGAGGAGAGGACCACGTCGCTTGCCCTGGGAGGCGCTTCCCCCCGTTGGGGCCCTCCTTCCTTCACTGGCGCGGTCGGGGGGAGGGGGGAGCAGGTCGGTTGCCCTGGGAGACGGGGGCGAGAATTCCACCCACCCAGCGTTACCACCCCCTGAAACGTCGATATACTCTGATAAGCTCGTCTTTATATAGTGTGATCTTTTGATATTATTTATGAAATTTCAACGATCTACACACTCATGTTACTGGACTTAGAAGCTATGGTCCACACCCGACTTGGCAGACTTTTTAATTTAATGGGAAATAGCCTTGTGAATTTTTCCTTTGAACGCTCACTTGTCAGCAATTACTGTTATAAAATATTAAAACATTTTAAGTGCAACCCCGAAATGAAAATTCCTAAGAACTCGTGGCACTTGTCCACTAAAAATATATTATTACTCGTAGTAATGAGGCTCGGGTTTATCGTAAAGCATTTACTGCCCGCGGGGCAAATGAGGAAAGCGCGGGAACTCTAACGGGAAGGCGTAATAAATTGGGTTTTTCGGGTTTACAGCCGTCTAGAAAGTATGTAGGTACCTGGTTATTGATGGACGGACGGGTGTTTTACGGCCTTTGGGCGAAACTAGTCTCGAGCGCCGGTGATTTAATTGAAAACTGGGGAAATAATAAGTTTGGGATGCGAGAGGTCGACGCTCCCTTAGAAAAATCCTCGTTCTTCCCGCGAAATAATTATCTGCACGATTCATTGGCGACTTTAGGAACGCTTGGATTTGAACTTCAAGCGACACATGTGGTGACGATCACCTTGTTTGAGTCACGGAACTGTTTATCAAATCTTGCGATAACCCTTTTTACAGAATTTTCTTGGAAAATTAAGGTGTTGCGAGTTGGAAGGCCGAGTTACAAAGCCTGCATAAATTAAATTTGTCGGTTGAAAATGGATTTTTGGTACCTCCAGTTCAGGATGGCGACAGGTATTGCTCCAGTGGAGTTGCGAGGCTTAAAACCACGGATAACTACTTTTAAAACGCGAATAAAATCTCACTACAGTCCCAAAACCAGCTGAAAATCAGAGCGGGATCGCACTGTGAAGCTGCAGAATGGGTAATATGGACCTAAACATTTTGGCAAGTAATGGATGTACGACAAGGAAATCTGGTTTCTGCGTCATTTAACTAAACAATTATAAGTATTTCTTTAAACTAGACCAAATTCCATTTCCATTTCCTATCAGTTCTGGGTGCAAGCAGGGATGCGTCCTGTCCCCTATATTTTCCTAATTGTTCTTGACCTCTTGATGAGGAGAACGTTGGGAGGGAGAAAAGAGGTATCCAATGGGGTCTTTGGGACCCTCTGGAGGATTTGGACTATGCCGACGACGTCTGCCTGTTGGCTCACAGGTACAGCGATATAAAGCACAAAATGGAGGAACTTAATGAGTACTCCATGGCTGGATTAAGTATAAACGTAGCGAAAACCAAGGAGATCCGGGTTAGCGTCCAAGCTCGGGAAGGCTTAAGAGTTAATGAGGAGAAGGTAGAGGCTGTAAACTCATTCCAGTATCTTTGCAGCAACGTAGACGCATCAGGGGGAACAGATGAAGACATTAAAAGCCGTATGAGGAAAGCAAATGGCTCATTCGTTCATTTGTATCCGATTTGTAAAAATCACTGGGGTTTATTATGCAATTGGCTTGCGTTCATGATTTGAATGTCTACTAAGCTTTAGAGTGTGCGTGTTTCACAGGTGATAGAGCGATTATTGAATTTCATGAGGCACACAAATATGATCAACTGATCAATCCAAATAGGTGTTTTGGTCGAGAACAGATTTACCTACGTGCTCTATGCATATCTCCTGAAATTCAATAATAGCTCTATCACCTGTGAAACACGCACACTCCAAAGCTTAGTAGAAATTTAAATCATGAACGCAAGCCAATTGAATAATAAAACCCAGTGAAAGAATTTGCAGCGTTTTTTATGGTTATTAGAATGTTTCAACCCGTGTATCGGCTACAAAGCCTTTTATGAGTTCACTCCAGTATCCACATTACTACATCACTACGTCACTAGGTTACTGATATCAACACAAAAACAATGATAAACCAAAATAACGCGAATGTTGGCAGCATAAATCGGGCCATAGATCGAAAATGGTTTGACCTACGGACCTGGGGAGGGGCTCATTCGATTCCTCGTGGAGTGTTCTTCAAAAAGAGTACAAATTTAGGCCGCCTTGACGTTTTTCGAGGTTTTTAGGGATCTTACAAAACTTTGACAACCCTTAAAGGGCACTTTAAATTAAGTGAGAGTGCTGGCTCAAGAATTGGGGCGTAGTCGGACCAATATTGATTTTTCCTGAAAATTTCAGATTTTTTGCTCCAGCCGTTTGGGAGAAATAGTGCGTACGGCGTACGGACGGAACAATTTTTATTGCAGATTCGGATTCTACACCCTTTGAAACGTAAGCCATGACATTTTCAGGGGGGTTAGCGTTTTTTTATTTATTTTTTTTTTTTAGAGCGATTACAATGGTTTATTATTGAATAATAAACCAACAGGAACATTTTGCTGAAGACCGAATTGCGCCTATATAACACGAATGTCAAGTCTGTTCTTCTCTTTGGTTGCGAAACGTGGAAAGTGACCATAGTCCTGACCACGGATACTAGACTAAGTAGTTAGTCTAGTATCCGTGGTCCTGACCAACAAGCTTCAATCATTCATAAATCGATGTTGGAGAAGAATCCTCAGAGTATGGTATACTCGTACATGACAATACAACTTAGAAATTCCTTGCATTCAGTCAAAGTCACTCCTTTCTCATTGTGAAACCAAAAGTCCAATGAATTGGTTTTCCCCTGTGAAAATTAGCTAGGCCTTGCCTTTGTGCATTATGAGGTTCTATAGGGTTGTAACGACAACGGTAGCCATAATTGTAATGAAAAATATTCCTCCATTTATAGAGTAAATGTTATCAAGTACTTGGGTGTCACTATTGATCGGTTTTTGAAGTGGGATGTTCATATCCAGTTGTTTACGAACAGAGCAAGAAAACTCATTTTCGTATTAGCTAGACTTAGGAAATATTTTGGGATCGCCACTCTAAGAACCATCTACTTTTGTTTAGCGCAGTCCTTATTTCAGTATGGCATTGTCGGTTGGGGGGGGGGGGGGGGTGCTTCCAGAACCTATATTGTTCCTCTCTATAGAACACAAAAAATCATCGTTAGAGCCATGTTAGGTAAATCATTTTATGAACATACGCGCCCATTTCTTGAGCTGAATTTTTCCACAAAGCAACTTTATATCAAAGCATCCATCCTCCAGCTGAACAAGGAATGTAAATTTAAAGTAGCAGCATATAGCTTCCCAACAAGATCCAAGGGGTTGGGCACTGCCAGTTTGCCTAGGATGTTCTCATCAAAGTTGCTATCATTATATAGGGGTTAAATCATTCAATCTTTTGCCTACAGAAATTAAAATCAAGGCAGTGCAAAAGAATTTTAAATCAGTGGTGTCAAATCATTTAATTAAGGGACAAATAGATTTTGAATAGGACTTGAAATTTTTTTTTTTATTACCTACCTTTTTTCTTTGCGAGATTGTTTCCATTTTGTGAACTATATTTAATTTATACCTAGATCCCTTCTTTCATGTTTTCTCAAATCAATGTGAATCATATATATACAATTTTTTTTTTTTTTTTTTTTTTTTTTAACAGACTCCTTCCCTCTGTGCACGGAGTTCTCTCCATACAGAGGAAGTAGTTTCCTGGAAGATCTCAATTATATTTTTATTTTATTTTGAATGTGTATTCTGTTTTGAGTTGTATAATTTTTTTGTAATACTTATGTGGGAAATAAATAAATGAACAAATAAATAAATAGGCTCCCCATTTTACCGTCAACTGCCCCTTCTCCGGCACATTTTTGGAGGCGTAACCAATAGTGAAGTGATATTTGGGTGAAATATCAAGTTTAATGGTGTCACTTCCTACCTTTCCTTGAAAACTGATCTACTTGAATTAAACCTTTTTATATTCCTAGTTTCCATTAAACATTTGAAACCTAGTTTCAATTCCTTAAGTTATGTTAATCTGTGTAAAGTCTAAAAGTGTGACAATTCAAATAAGGCATTCTCAAGTTCGTGTTTTCGAGAGTAGTATTGTGTACTGTGACCCCACCGACAAGGCGTGTACAGATATACTATACACTATTTTAATCTTCTTCAATATCAGAGGAAGCTACACTGCCGACCCAACTTGGCAGAAGTTTTTTAATTTAATAAACAACTTGAAAACAATATTTATACGAAGTGGAATTTTTCATTTATCGTGGAAAATGAATAACGAATGTCTAGTAAGTGATTGACCTGGTCTCTTAGTTTGTAGGTAGTAAGTCAGTTCGGCCGCGGGCTCGTGGAATTCGGATCATCAGGGAGAGTGGAATCCAATGGGACTTTCACTAGTCCGAACTTTTTCCCGCTTCTAGGCGTCTTTTATGGATCTGTCAGTCAACCCGCGCATCCCGGGGTTGTCATCGGACGCCCATAGGCGATTCGTTTTACTCGTACTCGCCCGCCGTTGAATGTAAAGGCCCGCCTACTCATTATATCATGAACGTCCGCGGTTTTAAAGGTTCGGACTTCAAAATAAATGCCTTAACTGCGAATTAAAAACGCTGCAAATTCTTTCACTGGGGTTTATTATTCAATTGGCTTGCGTTCATGATTTGAATTTCTACTAAGCTTTGGAGTGTGCGTGTTTCACAGGATAGAGCGATTATTGAATTTCAGGAGGCACACAAAATGATATGATCAATCCATCAACTGATCACAATAAAAACATCTATAAATCAAGTCCACTCGTATTGCGTTAAAACTTCCCCAAATCCAAATTAAACGATGTAGCCAGTAGACTGATGTAGAGGAGGCACACAAATATCATCAACTGATCAATCCAAATAGGTATTTTGGTTGAGAACAGATTTACGTGCTCTATGCATATCTCCTGAAATTCAATAATCGCTCTATCACCTGTGAAACACGCACACTCCGAAGCTTAGTACAGATTCAAATCATGAACGCAAGCCAATTGAATAATAAACCCCAGTGAAAGAATACTTATTTACCCCAGTAATAATATTGAATAATATTCACCTATATATTATCAGCGTTTCATGCATATCAGAATGCTTCAACCCGTGTATCGGCTATAAACTACAAGTATCCACATCGGCTATCACTCCAGTATCCACATTCACTACAACTCGACGCTATCGGCATCACTAGGTTACAAACAAACAATAATAAACCAAAAAACGCAAATGTTGGCACCATAAATCGGGCCATACATCGGGAATGGTTTGACCTACGGACGTGGGGAAGGGCTCATTCGATTCCTAATGATATGTTCTTCAATGAGGTACAGATTTAGGCCGCTTGGACTTGTTTTGAGGTTTTTAGGGATTTTACAAAACTTTGACGGCCCTTAAAGGGCACTTTAAATTGAGTGAGAGAGCTGGCTCAAGAATTGGGGCGTCGTCGGACCAAGATGGATTTTTCCTGAAAATTTCAGATCTTTTGCTCCAGCCGTTTGGGAGATATCGTGCGTACGGCGTACGGCGGACGGACGGAAAATTTTTTATTGCAGATTCGGATTCTACACCCTTTGAAACGTAAACCATGAAATTTTCAGGGGGGTTAGAATTTTTTTTCCAGAGCGATTACAATGGTTTATTATTGAATAATAAACCAAAAGGGAAATGAACTGTATTACATTCGGGCTACCATGTAACAAACGATTTTCTTCTAATTGGACGCGTTTAATAAGATTTTCACGAGTGAAAATGATACGGGAGTAGGCCTGAAAAGGGTTCGCCCCCAAACCACCCCGAATTGAAATGAAATTTTTCGTCCAATACACTGGCTACAAGTAAGTACAGAAGACGATAATGAGTTTGGGGGCGTTGAAAGTGAAAGTTGGCTAGCAGAGCGCTGCGTGAAACGTCAGCGATGTGTTTGGGTGACTATCTCGGGGGCTCCGATAAAACTTATGCAATTTCAGGAGCCACAAGTGTGTGAGCAGTAGGGTGGGCCGAAAAATACGATTTTTGGATTTCAGAATCCCATTACCCCTCAAAATACGGAGGATGATGTTGTTGTTGTATGTTTTTAGGTAGGGCAAAATACTGTCGGCAATCCCGTTACCAGTGCCGCTTTGTGGGGTCAAGCGACTTATATGCTCTTCTTATTTCTCTTTTCGATAGTATTTTGTTGCCAACTTATTCCTGATATAAAGTTTTATCTTTTCTCCCGTCAAAGTATATGCCATGTACATTTGTGTTGTGTTCTCCTTTTTGTGAACTGTCGCGAACTTTTTGTTTTTATTGAAGAACCTCATTTTTATCTACTACAAGTGACAAATCTTCTTGGGTAACTATATCTGGATCCTGTAAAACACACGAGGCGATGTCACCCTTCTCGACACCCGATACCTTTCGCTAGCTAATGCAGTTGCAGAAAGTTTAATTCTCATCTACCATGGTTTAATTGCACTCTTACCACAACTTGGGATATTCTCTTCTGTAATATCAACTTGGGCATTACGACAAGAAACTGCACTCGCGACATATCGACGCCGGTACACAACGCTAGCTCACTGCTCGCTGCTCAAAGTGCTCGCACCTTACATCTCACTCAGTTTCCATCCAACGCGTTTTGTTGTTTGTTTTAATGTAATACTAAATAACTCATTAATTTAGTAGTAAATTAATATAATTGCATGTGTAGTCTTGTTAGACAATCATTATAAAACAACTTGGTCTATAGAATTGTATTTCTCGTAATTTTAGGCCAATTCAAGGCTTTTGCGCGAACTATAAACAACACCAGGGTGAAAATAAATGTTTTTTCGTAACTAAATACTTTGTTCTTTAATTTAATCACTAAAGAAAAATAAAAAAACCAACAACATCGTTAAAAAATTTTTGGAAAATTTCAGTTTTTTCACATTTTTTTAGAACTTTGGGCCTTTTGCGCGAACTAAAGATCGCTACCTAGAATTTTTTTATTATTTTTCCCGAACTCAGTACATCATCCTCCGTATTTTGAGGGGTAATGGGATTCTGAAATCCAAAAATCGTATTTTTCGGCCCACCCTAGTGAGCAGGCTTCAGCTGCTGGATAAACTTTGGGCTGAGTACGGTACCGACAAAAACATTTTAATTTACCTGGAAGCTGTGAGTGACCGCTGTAACACCAATTCCAACATCCATGATATTACTGGTAAGTACCTACAGCGCGAACAATGAAAATAGTTAGGTTACAACTCAAATTTATGAGGACTTTGACAAATAATTTTTCAATTCATTATTACGTTACGTAGGTAACTACTTTTAGAGAATTATTTATGACTACATGTTATGTATCTATCGGTTTATTATTCAATAATAAACCATTGTAATCGCTCTTGAAAAAAAAATTTTAACCCCCCTGAAAATTTCATGGATTACGTTTCAAAGGGTGTAGAATCCAAATCTTCAATACAAAATTATCCGTCCGTCCGCCATACGACGTACGTCGTACGCACGATTTCTCCCAAACGGCTGAATCAAAAAAGCTGAAATTTTCAGGAAAAATCCATGTTGGTCCGGCGACGCCCCAATTCGTGAGCCAGCTCCTCACTTAATTTAAAGTGCCCTTTAAATGTTGTCAAAGTTTTGTAAAATCCCTAAAAACCTCAAAACAAGTCGAAGCGGCCTAAATTTTTCTCTATTTGAAGAACATACCATGAGGAATCGAATGAGCCCTTCCCCAGGTCCGTAGGTCAAACCATTCTCGATCTATGGCCCGATTTATGGTGCCAACATTCTCGTTATTTTGGTTTATTATTGTTTTTGTGTTGATATCAGTAACCTAGTGACGTAGTGATGTAGTAATGTGGATACTGGAGTGAACTCCTAAAAGACTTTGTAGCCGATACACGGGTTGAAGCATTCTGATAATTTTCAGAAAAAATCAGAAAATCTGAGATTTTCAGGAAAGCGCTGCAAATTCTTTCACTGGGGTTTATTCTTCAATTGGCTTGCGTTCATGATTTGAATTTCTACTAAGCTTTGGAGTGTGCGTGTTTCACAGGTGATAGAGCGATTATTGAATTTCAGGAGATATGCATAGAGCACGTAAATATGTTCTCAACCAAAATACCCATTTGGATTGATCAGTTGATCATATTTGTGTGCCTCCTGAAATTCAATAATCGCTCTATCACCTGTGAAACGCGCACACTCCAAAGCTTAGTAGAAATCGAAATCATGAAAGCAAGCCAATTGAAGAATAAACCCTAGTGATTTTTATAAATATAAGTATCACTGATCGCACGCATTTCCGATTGCGTTAACCCAAACTCGTCACGATTCCATCGTTAAGTTAACCCAAACGCATCGCTATTTTAACCCAAAGTCACTGCGTTTTTCCGTCATTCCCCCGAACTCAACGACGCCGTACAGAAAACAATTAAAAACACGAAATTTGAATGCACAAATCCTCCAAATTTATTCCAAATATCTCCACACCAAAGAACATTGTTGTGTGCTGGGTAGGGGAGCAATTCCCGATTGTTACGTAGGTGTACTGTTGTGACTCCATGCTTGGATGCAATGCATTCCATGAGTAACCTTTCAGTTACGTTACTCCTTAGGCTCAAGTTGAAGTGATTCCACTATACAGTTCGTTAGCGCGTTAATGATTATTAATTATTACGTTAATTCCCTTCTAATAATTCATAATAATTATTGGGTATTAACGAATCGGAAGATTGTGCCTCCTTCCAGAAAAAATGTCCTTCCCATATTGCGCACAGAAAACCATCTGATATCCGCCTTGCACCCCTTCAATATTACGCCCTAAGGCCCAAATTAAGCTTCCTACGAAAAAACCATGATCATTAGCTTTAGGAGCAACTTACCTTATCGCGAGCTCAAGTATCCTCAGTTATAAGTCTCAGGGCCGCTTTCAGCAAACATATACTCAATAAACTGGAAACCTCAGCTATTAAACAAGGGTTTTCGGTTTCGCCAACACCGGTTCAGATGAACTGACGATTGATCTCGCTAAATCGACAACCAAATAGCCGAATTTGAGCGGTTGGCGTCCTAAACAACGATTAACCCATTCAACGCCGAGCTCGAAACACACACTCAACCTCCGAACCGCGAATATCGGCAATGCATTGCATTTTTTGAGTAAATGAATTCTTGAAAAATTATAGGACCGTGGGGATGAATCTGGTTATGCAAAACCTGCAAAGTTCTCTGGGAAACTGCTGGCCCGGTGTCTTCACGAGCAAAACTGTGGCCCCATTCCGGATGAATATCTGCCGGGAGTCGGTATTTTCAGTGCTAAGAGCATGAAATGACGGTTCCATTACAAAATTGCTTTTTCAAAGAGCTGATTTATCTTCAACTGTAAAAAGTATCAACTGATTAGCGTCGCTTTTTATATTCATAGAAAAGGTGGAATTTCCCTGTAGAATTTATCGATAATGAAGAGTCCTTGCAAATTCATGGGGGTCTGAGCATTCGCAACAACCAATTGAGGAAACCAATAATACACCAGCTATCGAATACTCAAAACGACCATAATCTCTCACTTCCTTCATAGAAAAATCCTTAGTCCTCCAACCTTTACCGTTCAACAATCTATTGGCAATTGGCTGTAGAAGATGTTTCTAAATGATCACTGATCGCTGCGCAGGAAATCGATTGTCAACGAGTCAAGGAAGCGCTTTGTTATTTTATGTACGTAGTAATTGTATTAATAAAAAAACTCCTTTGCACGGACGGGTGAATGTTGGAGCCGTACTCCGCTCTTCTACTCCGTCCTTCCAATGTTCCTTCCTTATCCGTGAAATATATATATGTTCCTCATGATTAAAAAAAAAAAATTAAAAACTCTTGACGCATAACTTGAACAAGAGGGGACTCGTAGTATTCTAAAGATTGCTATAAAATTTTCTGCCCGAAGTTTCCTCTGATGTATTGGTGTCTGTAACACGAGTGGCAACACAAAAGTCCATGTTCATCGCAGCAAATGGTACATCGTGGTAGCAGAGAATGTGTTGGAGACGATGGTATATCTTTTGAAGTAGACCAGAGCCTACCATACCACACTCGTCTATGAACACAATACGCAGATAACTGAATTCTGTACGAAAGGAATTGAGCACTTCAACTAATGCGGTTTCCTTCCTGGAATTACCGATACGAAAGGCTGAGTTCTCTTTCTTGTAACACAGGTCTGCAACCAAAAACTGCATACGATTTTTTTACTGTTTCCCATGGATTTTTGCATGCTAAAACCGAAAAATTTTAATCGAAAAATTCCATTACGTCTAGTTTTCTCTCAAAACTGGTTTTCTGAATACCACATACGGTGTTATTCAGCGTTAAACCTCAATTTGGCAGTTGCTTCCAAGTTGTCAATTTTATGAATTGCATGAATTTTTTCACTCTCATATTTAGTCGTGGGAATACGAAAGACCCCAACTACAAAACAATTGTGAATCGCATGTTGGCTGCCTACAAAGCTCAAGGATGCAACATGAGCCTAAAAGTTCATTTCCTACACTCCCATGTCGAATACTTTCCAGAAAACCTGGGAGCGTTTAGTGAAGAGCAAGGAGAAAGATTTCACCAACACATTCGGCACATGGAAAAGCGCTACCAAGGACGATGGAACGTCAATATGCTAGCTGACTATTGTTGGATGCTCAAGAGGGATACGGACAATGCTGGAGCACGAAAACGTGTGCGACGCAGTATCAAAGAAAAAAAAAAGGTTCCACAAGCAAACTGAATGAAGTTTTGAGCATTTTGTACTGAATAGTAAACAAATACTTTCTTTTATTTTGAGTTTATAGACAATACAAATTATGATATTTTCTCTACGTTTTCGTTTTTTATGTCCCCCTCTCACCTAATTTGCAAGAAAACTGTACGTGACGGAGGAAAATAGCGGTCATTTTTGGTTTCAGCACACCAAAAAACATGAAATTTAGCTAAAATATTCCATGCAGCTGATCAACAAAATTTTTTTGCAGACCTGTGATTTCATGTCTTTGCTATGGCACACAACCAAATTGTCGTTATGTCACGTTACGTTACGTAACGAAATATGCTCAATGATTATTATGATTCGTAGAAGTGAGGTAGGTAGGTACCTATATGATTATAGCTGAAATTTGGCTATACGATTATTATGATTTGGCTGGTAGCCTCCTTAGGACGTGAACAATAAGGTGCAGAGGGTTTTGATCAACTGAGTGGCTCCTGAAGCTAACTTCTTCCCTATCAACTGTGGAAAGCTGAAATTTGGCTGGTAGCCTCCTTAGGACATGAACAATAAGGTGTACAGGGTCTTGATCAGCAGAGTGGCTACTGAAGCTAACTTCTTTCCTATCAACCGTAGGAAGCTGAAATTTGTCTCGTTAGGACATGAACAACAACGCTACTGGAGTAGGTCATGTAGTCTGGCTCGAATACACAGAAGAAAATGTCCCAATGTGTTGCAGACTCGTATGCAAGCATTTATGATTCTAAGAAATGAGGTAGTTAGGTTGTCTACGCAATCAATGGTTAGTGGGGTTAATGTACTGTCATGTAGAACATATAACATATGACATACCGTTCTTTTACTACCCACGACGATATATGTATGGATGTAAATAATAAATAAAAATATGATTTTAATTTTTGTTTTCTTTATATTGAAAAAAAATGTAATTCACAGAGGAAGACAAGATTGCTAGAAGATGGAAGGGAAGAAGGAGGGAGGGGAAAGACATGAAATGTCCTAATGCGTTGCAGACTTGTATGCAAGAATTTATCCCAAATTTTTTTTTTTTTTTAAGGTTAACCACTTGAATTGCAATTAGGTACTTACTTAAAAAGTTGGTTTTGGAATATGAAAATGTAACTCTACATTTAAAATGTACCAGAACTTCCATTAGAAATGTAACTCTAAATCCACAAATGTGATCGAATGTTGAAAAAAGTCGATTTCAAATTGAACGGAGAAAAATGCGGCCGGAGACGCTTCGCTTCATTTTCGGTCTAGTTTTATGGAGGAGGATGTGGATCAAGTAAAGATGTACGAGCTGGGGCCGTTACTCTACTTAATATATTCGCACGATATTCTCCAACCAATAGACGCCACATTGGCGCAATTTGCTGACGACGTGGCTATCCTCCAAGATGATACCTCACCAAATACTACAAGAATCAAGGTTCAACCAATACTGGATGAAATGGTGCGAAAAGTGGAAGATTAAAATGAATACAGCCAAATCTGTGGTGGTCCCGTTCACTAAGCTTAGAGCCAATCTCCTGGATACAATACAGATAAACAACACTACAATTCCCCAGGCTACCTCGGTGTAGATTTCGACAAGTCAATGACGTGGGAGGTCCAAATAAAACATCTAGTCACTTAAATAAGAACCCGAGTTGGGCAGCTCAAGTCTCTCCTACATGAAAGCCTTGCCACATAGAGACTCCTCTACCTGTCTCTCATCCGCCCAATCTGGGAGCACTCTTTGGGGATGTGCTGCAAAGAGCCACATACACAAAATCCAGGTTACGCAGAACCGTGTACTGAGAACGATAACTGGGGCACCACGGTATATAAGAAATTCGTCTCTTCACTATGATCTGCACCTACCCACTGTTTAGGGGGTGGTCAAGAACAATTAAAAAGCTTTACACACTCAAATGGTTCACCATGAAAACGAACTGGTCTCCCAAATCCCCCATAAAATTCCACCTCAACTGGAGTGAAGGCGCCTTCAAAAGGAAGACTCACTTATTGAATAAAAACACCTGTGATATCTTACTTGTTTCCATCTGTTTATATGTAGATATTTGTTCCTACCATGCACTTAATTTATTATAAATGTTATAACTAATAATTGATTGTTATCTATTTATACATAAGAATGTTTTTTTCACTACATGATTAATCTTATTGGGCCTATTTCTTTTTGATCGTAAACTGATGAAGGATTAATCTTAGCCAATGGGCAATGCACCTTAAACATGTAACACATGAATTAGGATTGGCCTTCTATATTATAATTATGCTCAACTGTTATTTCAATACTGAAAATAAAGTTTACAATTGTTAAAAAAGTGAAGATCATCCTGTATAGTTATGAACAATTGATTTTTTTCCATCGATATCAACTTATGAGATGGAGCGATGCAACAGGATGAATAACCTTGTCCAACCAAGTACCTATTAATAAGATTTACCTAAAGTTCATAGAACGTTGCATTGATAGGCTAATGAGGAAATGAACCGTTCACCGACTATCGAAGACGCCAACGATCATAATCTCTCATTTCCTTCGTAATCTATCAGCTCAAAACCTTTACCGTTATCACAATCATCGAGTGATTGCCGGTCGAAGATTTTTCCACGTTGATCAAGTGAGCAGGAAACTGCCTGGCGATGAGTCTGAAGACTTAGAAGATCGTGTTTCCCCGTGGCGTGAATCACGGGCCACGAAGTTGTGTTGTGAAGTATCAAAGTTGAAGGTCGTTGGTCAGATGCCCGCGGTGACCCCCGAAGGACGAACGCGGCGTTGGATGATCCCACCGACGGATTCCATCTATTGCGTAATCTCATCTCAAAAATCCATCACCTTTCCTCTGGTTAAAACCTATTGGCTGTTGATCGATTCACTGCCGTTCCCAACTGACAACAATTCAACCCATTCAACATATAACGAGTAAAACCAGCTAACTTGTTTTAAAATGTAAATTATGAATAAGTTGATATGGTATCAATTCCGGATTCGAAGTCCTACTTGCAAGTTTGCTTCATACCACCACACCCGTTCAATGAATTGCGATAATCTTAGATTTTGTGCAGTCTTTAATTTTCCATCAGAAAAATCAAATAAAGTAAAGTTAGTTCTGCGAAATACTTCCTTCAAACCGCTGTTTCTACTCTACAAAGTGTAAAAGCTTAGCACTGACAACCTATGTAGCTTGAAAATTCTGTTTTAGACGAAACTCTTCTACACAAACCATCGGTTTTGAAGAAGAAGAAGAAGAAGAAGAAGAAGAAGAAGAAAGTTTTTAAAAATATACATGGTGCAATACAAAACTTGGCAATAACAAAATAAACATACGGCATTTGGTATTCCGTCTGCTGGAAGTATCTGGAGATTGTAAGCGAATATTCTTACTTAGGAGTCACCCTGACACCAAGGCTGTCCTATTCAAAGCACTTGAAGCGCAAAGCTAAGTCGGCCAAAACTGCAATGCACTGTGTCTGGGGAAAGGCATTTGCCAAACCAAGTATCCCATTGTCTGCTAAGATGGACGATTTCAATGCAATAATGAGAGCTATATTGTGCTACGCGGCTCAGGTGTGGGGGTACCGAGAGTATGAGTATGTGGAGGGACTACTGCTCGTATTTGTCAGCAAATTGTTTCATTTACCGCCATACGCCCCAAACTACATCGTTTACTTCGAGACCGAATTGGACCCCTTGTCAGTGTACATTCTGAAGGTACACATTGGCTACCTGATTAGAATTTGCAGAATGCCTGAATCTCGCCTCCCAAGTGTTGTTGCTGGTGAGCTAGCTAGGAGCAGTGCTGCTTGGGCGCAGCATTATGTGACTCTGTGTACTAAATATGGGATAGAGAATAACTTGTCAGTGTTTGACAATTGGATCTTGAAGTCAGATATGGAGAGGTTGGTTGCATCATTCATAATGGAAAAGAGGTCATCATTTCAGAGGCGTGCAGCAGAATCTGACTTCTTCACATTATACCGGGAACTAGATCCAGCAGTTGAATGTGCCAGCCTTGTTAACGATACTGGAATCCCTTTGCGGGTTGTGCGTTGGGCTTTTAAGATCCGGGCTGAATGTCTGGGGCTTAACGTAAAACCATACGAGTCCGGCAGAATGGCGGAATGCTCTGTGCAATCTCCATGAGCGAGAAGATGTCTTCCATTTTTTCTGCATATGCCCAGTGCTATCGGAGTTCCGGCGTGCCACCTTCAACACCAACACATTGACACGAGACGATGTGATTAGGATCCTTAATGGGCCAGACTGGACGAAAGTGGAGATTTTTTGCAGAACAGCTTGGCGATATAGGCGGTTTTTAGTTAACGAGTTCAACTTTTGAGGGACTTAAGCAATTAGGAAAAGTCTGTCCATTTTATGATACCTATTAAGATTTCTTTATTTTTGTTTTCATGAGAGGCCCCTACTTCCATCGATTATGTTCATTACACATGTTCTACTCCCCATCATTCATTACGACGTATGTTCTCTTGGCAATGAACCCACAGCAGAGAAAAAGAAGGTAATTGGAGAATGGAAACGATTGGGTTGAATGAGTTCTAGAGGAGGTTGGTCATTTTAGTAAGTATTTCTGACCTTAATCTTACATTCCACCAGATTTGTATCGAATCCTTGTTCGAATCGTCACGTTTTGAGTGTGATTCAGCTGGCAGTAAAGAGGATAATGTGCTGAATTGGTGGCTTTGTTAGTTCAGTTGAGCTGCCACTCATGTCAATTCCGTGTTTGGTTACCAGGTCTGTGATCCAGCGGAATTTTCCTATGCTGCTGCAACGGCAAACCTTCACGGTGACAATCTCTATATCAAGTGTAGGCACTCTTTTTATCAACTGCCTGATGAGAATACTCGGAGTTCCAAAAATTCACTATACAACAAATTCCATATTTTCCATAAACATCGAAGGCGACGCAAATAAGTTGTCATTTATTAAAGTTGAAGATAAAGTAGCGCTTTAAGGTTACAATTTTGTGATGGAACTCCCAGCAGAAGCACAACTAACCCACAGTTTTACATTTGTTCTTTGTCGCAACCTTTCAAGTTTAAATCGAGTTCTTAGCCTTATAATCCACCTGATATGCACCAAACCCTGATTCCAAGTCATGACATTTCAGTAAGTGGTTCAGCTGCTAATAAAAATGTATTCTCACGGTTCAGCCGTGCTGCGTTTCAGCAAAAAATGTGATATTTAAGATACAATGCTGATACCGTGATGGTATCCGAAGCGCTAGTTCGAAAATCATGTCGATCCTGGGTTCGGTTGCCTGGTCTTCGATATCTCACGGAATTTTCCTTTGCTGCAGCGATGGCAACTGCTCTCATAAATCTTCACTATAAATCTATAATCTTATGAACGCAAATCAAAGTTACCTTTACCTTTTACTTTCTGATCTATTAACCAACGATGTTGACTATTTGGTTTCTCCGTCTTTCCTTGAAGTGATCCCAAACCTAGAACCGATTCCCGGAATCAATCCTCGCCCTAATTCGTCTGATCACACGTTTTCCGCGCCCCAAAAACACAATCCCTCCCTAATAGTTATGGGAAAGAGATGAAACTTCCTAGTCAAAACCCAAACTCCGCTTCTCATAACGGGTCCCCGGGTTAATCTCGTCTTTGCCCCGCATTCCGCAAATGTGCTCATTCAGAAATAGGCTGAGTAGAAGGGGGTGAATAGGTCTAATAGACGCAATTATTACTGTACGTCCTCAAAGAAACAAAAGTGGGTCAGCCGGGCCGAAAAAAACGAACGAAAAAGCGACCGAGAAAAAATCCACCGATTCCTAACTGTTGATGACGTGCCGGAAGAAGATCAACTATTATTGAATAATTCCAGTGTTTAAGGTTCATTTGGTGGGAAGGGGAGCCTTTCTGATGGACGCTAGCTCACGTGTGTTCTTCTTGGGCCAGCTAGAAGCACAAATAGTCGTAACCCTCTGAAAGAACCTGCGCGAAGTTTGTGTTGTCTGGTGAAACGCGTTCGTTGCGAGTCTGTTCCTTTACGTTTGACCTCTCCTTCCAAAAGTTGTTTTTATTGTTTTTACCCCCTCCCCTCCTCATCTCTCGTCTCATCTCCTGTTTTTCTTCTTTTTCGCTAAACAAATCGAAGGAAGTTCCGACCCCGACCCCCCGTTTGAAACCGTTTGAGAGGATTAGGTGAGCACGCAGTAAACCGTACAAATCTGGTCTGTGATGGAATGAGCGGTGGAAATAACTGATGGGGTATTTCCTTTTGTGAGTTTGTATCTTGTTTCAGGATCAATATTTGTTGGGTGTGGGCTTATAGACTGATGGTTTCCCTTGAATTTTGGTTTATTATTCAATAATAAACCATTGTAATCGCTCTTGAAAAAAAAAATTTAACCCCCCTGAAAATTTCATGGTTTACGTTTCAAAGGGTGTAGAATCCGAATCTGCAATAAAATTTTTCCGTCCGTCCGCCGCACGTCGTACGCAGTACGCACGATTTCTCCCAAACGGCTGGAGCAAAAGATCTGAAATTTTCAGGAAAAATCCATCTTGGTCCGACGACGCCCCAATTCTTGAACCAGCTCTCTCACTTAATTTAAAATGCCCTTTAAGGGTTGTCAAAGTTTTATAAAATCCCTAAAAACCTCAAAAAAAGTCGAAGTGGCCTAAATTTGTACTCTTTTTGAAGAACACTCCACGAGGAATCGAATGAGCCCCTCCCCAGGTCCGTAGGTCAAACCATTCCCGATGTATGGCCCGATTTATGCTGTCAACATTTGCTTTATTTTGGTTAACTATTGTTTTTGTTTTGATATCAGTAACCTAGTGACGTAGTGATGTAGTAATGTGGATACTGGAGTGAACTCCTAAAAGGCTTTGTAGCCGATACACGGGTTGAAGCATTTCCGTAAATGTAGGTAAAGCGCTACAAATTCTTTCACTGGGGTTTATTATTCAATTGGCTTGCATTCATGATTTGAATTTCTACTAAGCTTGGGAGTGTGCGTGTTTCACAGGTGATAGAGCGATTATTGAATTTCGGGAGATATGCATAGAGCACGTAAATCTGTTCTCAACCAAAATACCTATTTGGATTGTTCAGTTGATCATATTTGTGTGCCTCGTGAAATTCAATAATCGCTCTATCACCTGTGAAACACGCACACTCCAAAGCTTAGTAGAAATTCAAATCATGAACGCAAGCCAATTGAATAATAAACCCCAGTGAAAGAATTTGCAGCGTTTTTAATCTGGCTTATAGATGCTCCAAAAGATCCCTATGACCCATTTTTGGACATTGCAAATTCTCTTATGCTTTCAAAGTAGTTTTTGTATTCTCTGATGTTTTGGTACCCTCAGAAAAGAGCTTGTCTACCGAAAAACTATGCTATAAATTAGCTTCACTATTGGGGAAACGCTGTAAATTTCAACAAAAAGGTTTATGGCTTCTGTGTTAACGCGCACCCCCACGGGGATCACCAGACTTTCCTTGATTGTGGTTCATAGCACAAATACTTGTAGAAACACACGAATGGAACAATTGAAATTTAACAAGATAAAATAGTGATTCAGGAAAGAATGCTTCCACTGGTTCTCCTCGACATGCTACTAAACTGATTGAAGCTCGGGAGACAGCGTTGTGGATTATAGTCGTTTAGTATCCATCAAGCTCGAAGGGCTTTCGCCAGTCACGCGTTTCGTCAGCCAAAAGTCCCACTCATCCCGCACGCTAAAGACAACCCTTCCGATAGTTTCTGGTAGTGAGCGAACGGATGAACATAAAGGAACCCGACTGGTCTCATTCGATTCACGGAAGGAACTAATTTTTATCTAAATACAAATACCCTCTTACTTCGAATATTTTTAAGATATCGATTTTTCAATATTTTAACCCTTAAAACAGAGGTGTCTCCTCCCTTGATATACTGGAGGGAAGAATCTGCTGAAAATGGCGATCAAAGGGGACGAAAAAAAGTCCTAATTTGTTAAGTTAGTACAATACTTCTAGCACTGTACTAGGACACTAATGACACGGAGGCCAGTACTCTGTAAATAGCAGTATGATCTGAATAATTATTCAATCATCAAAGTGATTTAATCAGGAATCGAACCTGGAAACCTCCCACGTATGGGACAACATGGACCGAGAAGCTTCAGACACAGGATTTCTGAAAATAAAAACCCTCCTAATGAAAGTCGTCAAATCTGTGTTCTAGGCTTTCTACCCACGCCACTCTTAAATATCCATGAAAACAAGAACTCGAAACATTTGTCCGTTAACAAAATTTTGTTAATATAAATATAAATGACCCGTTATCACACTATATAAAGACGAGCTTATCAGAGTATATCGACGTTTCAGGGGGTGGTAACGCTGGGCGGATGGAATTCTCGCCCCCGTCTCTCAGGGCAACCGACCTGCTCCCCCCTCCCACCTACCCCGCCAGGGCAAGCGACGTGGTCCTCTCCTCGGGGATTTGGGATATACGATTTTTTGACTTTGCATATTGTTAATATACTCCCTCATTGTGTTATTCGCCTATTCCTTTTTAAACTGCGTAGCAGGGCCATTAAACTAGTATTTAATATTAATGACGAACATTGAATGTTGGCATCATAAATGCTATTGAATTCGCTTTTGATGCTAGTGATAAGCTTTTGAATTCGCGAAATTCGATTAGGTAAAAGGAATATCCCGCTCCCACTTGTAGGTAGAAATTAGTTAATTCTACGCAAGGTGAATGAAACGGTAAGATTTGAATTATGATTCGATTGTCAATTAATCATTACCAAGGATCACTGAAAAAATGACAATGATTGAGTTGAAAAACAATTATTCTCTCTGTTCAGATGTATCTGAAATATTTTTGGATCACGAAGAGTTTTTCGGTGTTGGGGTCGTTACCTATTGAAAACCACATTTGACTTCTATCCAAGGCTTGCAGGTAACGGTTACCGTACTCGCCGCCTTTACCTCATTGTCATGAATCCTGTTTTTATGTGAAAGTATTTCATGCCTTTAATGGACTCAAAATTTCCAAAGCTGTTTTGTGCCGTAGGTTTTTCCCAAGCCACCCGTTTTCTGGCAAAATAGTTCCCCCCCCCCTCCTCCAGCACCCTGGGGTTTCCCGGGGTAGTTGTAACCCCGTCCCTGATTGGTTTCTACTATCCCCCTCTCTGCTCCCCACGATTTCCCCGCTCTAAATTTTCTTCACTTTCCCTCCAAACAAAATTTTCCCGTTTTTTGGTTACAGAATCCAGAGTCAGTTCTCTCCTTCGTTTTTAGCTTGCTCTTACACCCTTGTTAACTCGACTGACTTCATATCATACTTATCAAAGTGACTTCATTTTCATAACTTAGTAGTGGCAAAGCAGCATATTTTGTGATATTGTTGATTACCCGCGAAACCTCAACTTCGGCAGAAGCCCTAAGATTTTATTCAACAACACCTTTACTTATTTTATTGATTCACTATATCGACGAATACGAATTGAATGATATATTTCCATACTGCGTTTATATTTTCCTTGGGTTCACCTCAACACTCTCCCAAGAATCTCATGAACTGTATTCCCCCAACTCCCAAATTCTTCTGATTTTTCGTGGACTGTACCATAGAAATAACTTCCCCCAATTGTACCATGGGAATAATTCCAAGAATAGCTGAGAAAACTACATCATCCTGGCATATCTTGCAGCACACTAAGGGAAATGATGTTATTATAGAACAATTGCAAGCTGAAGCAAACAATGCTCCTCCTCAAACTGCTTACAGATCAGGTGGTAGACATATATTTGAGACTAACATTCAAGTCAAGGAAATTGTAGAAATGAGAAGTATTTGTAGGGGTGCTTCTCATGAGTAATAAATTCATAAACATCCCATACCATCAAAAGCGTTCACATCCTAGTACTTATTAATCAATTCAGTTCTATGTGAAACCTCCTTTGTAGATTCGTTACACTAGAATCATCCCAGCTGAAGATGAGGATCCTGAAGAAAAATGAGAAGTTTCTAGAAAAATAATGAAATGGTTTATCCCAAGGGCAGAGTAATAAGTAGTAAGGCTGTCGTCTTTCTCTGCATAATACAATGAAAAGGATTTCAGTGGAAGTTCGTCTGCCAGCAATGTCGTAGGTAGCTATTCTGAGAATGAAGTTGATTAAGATTTCATCTCTTATGGAGAAAAAGGGGAAACAGCAGTAAGAGCTGTAACTCCAGAGCGCCTGCATAAATACTGTAACATCCATTGCCGGTAACATCCCGTGTCCCACGTATCCCGCACGTCGATATCATGGTAGCAACGTCGTGAGCTCATCTCACGCTCTGACCCCCCGTCCGTACCACACGCCTCTGCAAATGGATATCTTAATAGGTGGTCATTTCCCGTCCAAATAAAAATAAAACCACTTTGCCTCTCTCCCACCACTGTGGCAAGTAAAAGTTGTTCTTTATCTTCTTCTCCGACTATGTTTTGTGCTGCCAATAAAAGTCGGCCACTGCCAACACTTCAACGCTCAAATATGAAGCACGTTCAGTTTTACAACATAACAGTTGTTGCATCTACCATTAATTTCACTGTTGTTCTTCAACAAAATGATGTTTCTTATATTTCACGATAATTGTTCAAGGTATTGGGTTCATTCACCTCAGTCTGCACTTATGTTAAACATGGTGGCATGTAATGCAAGCACTACAGGGACGTTACTAAGACTGGGTGCAAAATTATCACACTTTTTTTTACATTCTATGCATAATCCGTGTATAAACATTAAGAAGAATACCATCTCCAACTGTAATGAAATGTGAAAGTGGAATGAAGTCCTCCATCTCTCCTATCGTTAGAAACTTCAAATTTTCCAAGATACGTAAAAAAAAAATCAAAAAAATCATAATTTGATACATATTATGTAGATAGTGAATATCAAGCGATTTATCACTTGACCCCACCCTAAAATGATAATGCAAAATTTCAATACTCTTTTATTCTTTCCATTGACCGGGGAATCGGGTGACCAAAGAGGTTAACTCATTTCAATATTGAACCTTTGTAATTGACTTATTATTACCAGGCTGATAGGTTTCTAAGAAGTGTCGAAGTGAGAGAACATATAGTAAAGGAACCAGTTAAAATCGTAACAAGTAGGTGCTTAAATGGATTTGTAGCCCCTTCGGAGGCCTGATTCGATTAAACTGCAACACACAGAGGATATCCCTCATGCTAAAAAGTGAAAGGTTCATGCTCAGGATTGGCAGTTGCACGGAACGGGAAGGAGGAACTATAAACCTCAAAACCAATCCCTAGATTGTAAAATGGTAATTCAAGTCCACACAGATACCATAAAATGGTCAACACCCCAAAAATGTGAATGAAACATACACAAAATGTACTCCCAGATATGATGCTGATAAGATATTACGTCAAGTTGTTAGTGTGCCCGATGACGAGCGAAACACTACATATTTTAAGAGCTCCCCCCATCAGCACTCCACCTATGGTGGTACAAACACCACCGTCCATAGAAAGACTTATTCAGGAACATTGGCCCGAAGCTATCCGTATCGCCACTGATGGCTCACTGACGGAAGGCAGGGTTGGATCAGCATACTACGTCCAAAACCAAGAAGACAAAGCTCAATTCAGATTAGCAGATGTTGCCTAGATATATATCTTGGCTGTCATCTCTCGTTCTCGGACAATATTTCGGCTATCTCTAGCCGTGCGATGCGGGTCTTGGGATTTATCAAGCGGAATACCAGAGATTTCAACTATGTACCAGCTATATTGACCATTTATAAAGCGCTGGTGATTCCAATTCTGGAGTAAGCTTCGGTCGTCTGGAACCCGTATTACCAGTGCCATACTAGACAGATCGAGAGAGTTCATCGCAAGTTTCTGAGATATGTCGGTTATAAACTTCACTCAGGATGAGCTTGATTACGACTCGCTAGCTGCAGAAGTTGACCTGGTAAATCCCTCAGCTCGCAGACTCTTGGCGGACGTGAGTTTTCTTCTGGGATTGGTCAGGGGAACGGTGGACGCACCCGCACTGCTTTCTGAGATCAAGTTTCTTGTCCCCCGCTTGGGCTCGCGAAATCAACATCTCTTCTGGACATCCTTCTCTCCCACTAATTATTTATATAACCGCCCTTTATCCAGAGTGCCGCGAATGATGAACCGGATCCTCCAAGAGTGCCCCGAAATGTACATCTTCGTAGAACCAGTGACACGAATTAAAAAAATCAATAATAAGCAACATAGACAAATTCATTTCATGACTCTGTTCCTCCATCCTTTATCTGTATAAATGTGCAATTTAATTCTTTAGTTGTATTGGGCTTGCCCGTATTAAATAATATATACACACCTGAACTTGTTGCAATCCACGAAGCCTTAACATATGCTACGCAGCTTGGTCCAGATGGCAAGAGACAGGCGATTTTCTTATCTGATTCATGGAGTTCACTCACAAAGCTCCGAAATGTAAACCCTGTATCAAACCTGACCTTCCCGGGGGGAGAAATCCTTGAAGCTTGCGAGACGTTGCAGACTTCGGAGTGGCGGTTCAGGCTGATCTGGGTGAAGAGCCACTCCGGAATGAGACGGTAGACACTTATGCTAAAGAGGCCACAAAACCATCCAACTATCAACGTCTCAAAACCAATAAATTCCCCAAAGGATTTGAAGCTAAGGCGAGATTGGTAAAAATCCTTCGACAGATATCTAGCTGGCGAAAGATACAGAATAATGTTTCTAAGGGTCTCCCTGGAACCAAGGTACGTGAACTGTACCGACAAGAGCCAAAGCCTTCTTCAAGATCGTAGTCCAAGTGCTGACAGACCACTGCGTCACCAAAACCTACCGTCACAGAAGAAGTGACGGTGAGATGTGACAAGGAGCCCGAGACCTTATCTCATATCATTTTAGACTGCTTCCAATTCCGCACGGAGAGAGCATTTTATTTGAACATTGAATCCGAACAACAAACACAGGCCGTTTAACCTTCAAACCATCCTTCAAGAAAACGACTTGATCACCTAAGACCTATTTAAGTTTTTGTGCAACAATACCATTAAAATCTGGAAATTGACAATCACAGGGTGAATTTATAACTTATTACTAAATTAACAACAATGAACAATGAAAATGTGGATTTAGATACAATTATTGTATCCAGTATAAGACAACTTCAATATCTGAACAGTAATGACTATGTACCTATGGTACTCCCTTCAATGACACTGATATTTGTATCCATCTCTCTTACACAACTATCTGAACACACAAACGAATCGTTGATATGTAAATATATACTGTTTTTAAGGCAAGATATGAAGAAATTAATCGGTACATGACACAGCCCAATAAAAAGTCAAGATCCGTAAAGTAAATTAGGGTATCCCAATGTATTTTTCGATGATGAATTCGTATCCAAGGTCTGAAAAATCCCCTGACCCCAAAAATTGTGAGCTATGGCCAAAAAACTACCCTTAAATTGATGTCAGAACCTTCTTTTTGAGTCATGAAATTGGGATGGACTACGAAATATTTTAAAGTGAATTTCTACATTTTTTCTTTGATTTCAGACAAGGGGTGTAAGACAATATCCACTATTACAATCTGGAAGAAAGTAACAGAAAATATTGCCACAACGCAGACTCTGCTACCACTCACAATTCTAGTGAGAAATACACCAATATATTCTCGAAAGAGAAGTCAAAATCAAGGATCAAAATGGCACAAAACGACTGAAAGGAAAAGAATAATATAATGATGTGAAATAATAAAAGAAAACGCCTGTCCTCGAGGGAAAAAGAGAAAAGAATAGAATCGTGTGCTAAAGCAGCAAAAAGAGAAATATAAATAAAAAGAGAAAAACAAACCTGAGCGATAGCTGGAAAAAATTAAAAAGTCAGAAGACGAAAGAAATAGAAATAATAATTTGACAAAAGTCGATTGATTGGGTTTTTAAAGATTTTCCGAAGAAAGGAGGAGGGGGTTATATTAACGAGCTACACAAGGTAAGAACGAGAAGAGAACAGTGAGGTTATTTGATTCTGAATTAATGAAGTTACTAATGTGAAAAGGTTATGGTATGAATATTAAATTATTGGGCTATTGAATAAGGATCTGATTCAGCATGGACTAATGATTAAGTAACGTGGAGCTACGCTGCCAACGCGTAGTGAGGACGTGGCCTACGTTACAGGAGAGTACTTGGGGAAACTACCTCCCCCTTAATCACCCCTCGCTATTCCTTCGTAGGGGTTGAAATTCGAGTTCCCACGCCAAGTCGAGTGGGATTTTTATATTTTTGGGGTCCTTGAGATCGAATTTGAACTTCCAAGAGCCTATAGGCACCCCTTAACCCCTCAATCACCCCCTCCTAGGAGTAGAAATTTGAGTTCCCACGCGAAGTCGAGTGGGATTTCTATGTTTTTCGGGTTCCTGAGATCGAATTTGAACTTCCAAGAGTCCGTAGACACCTCTTCTTCCCTTAATCACCCTCTCTTAGGGGTTGAAATTTGATTTTTCGCGACAAGTCGAATAGGGTAAGGATGTCTGTGTTCCCAGGTTCGCTGAAATTGAATAGGATTTTTTAAAAGGCTTTCAAACTTTGGTAGGGTCTCTTAAAATGATATTTTATTCTTTCGGATTTTGTTCTTTTGTCTTGTGATATCTATGAGATAATCGAAAGGATTAAAAGTCATTGGAGGAGACCCCGACAAAGTTTGATAGCCTCTTCAAAAATCATATTTGACATAAGGGCTGTGTTATTGATGTGGGTTCCGTATGTTGACAAAGTTTGGAATGTCATAACTGGTCAAGATAAGGAATTTTACTCAAGTATGGCAAGATTGCGGACGGGTCACGGCATATGCAGGGCTTATCTCCATCGGATTCAGCAGGAGCCGACGGATCAATGTGATGTGTGTGCGGAAGTGGACAATTTAGAGCATGTTATTTTAGCATACAAAAAGTTCGAAAGCGAGCGGAAAACATTTTTAGATGCCATCGGCGAACTGTTGCCTTGCCCGTTTAATTTGACTACTATATTGGTCCGGGCGTGTACGTGAAAGTTACGAGTTTTTTAAATGAAATCAACTATAATATTTGAATTAAGTGCCTTACCAATTTATAATTATTAATATCGATGTGACCATGTGACAAATTATTTTATGTAAGTACATATATATGGCTGTATGGAGAAATCTAATGCCAATAAAAAAAAAAAAAAGTCATAACAAGACCACAACGGTGTAAAAGCACGATTTCCTAATTTTTCCAAATTGTTGGCTATGGATGAATGTGATTCATAGCTAAACAGTTTGCCGAATGTGTGCCAGACAAACTGAGGAGGCATGAAGTAGTACAGTACTTTCGATTTTTGAGGTTTCCGCCGTTTTTTTCCACCGAAACTCATCAACGGCCCTCAATTAGAAACCCGTAGCGGAATCGTCGAGGAAAATACCAAAAATACTTTAGACGGTTCGAGTCTATCAAGTTCGGTCATTTCCGAGATGAAATGTAGCGAGAGGGGGGACGGCGGCAAGCAGGTCCAACTTAGCGGGACTGACGAGCTCTTTCGAAAGAAGAACGAGAAATAAAGTGGAACATTTAATGTCTTTCTGGAAATCTCCTGATGAGGAACTGGCTACGAAGAGGACGCACCAACCAATGAATTCATTATTTTGACCGTGTAAGGACATAATAAATGCGTCGTGGAGGTTATTCCACCATATAAATTAAATGAAAACTTCAAAATTCTTGTACCTCCGCTATATTTTAAAACGCTGCAAATTCTTTCACTGGGGTTTATTATTCAATTGGCTTGCGTTCATGATTTGAATTTCTACTAAGCTTTGGAGTGTGCGTGTTTCACAAGTGATAGAGCGATTATTGAATTTCAGGAGGCACACAAATGTGATCAACTGATCAATCCAAATAGGTTTTTTGGCTGAGAAAAGATTTACGTGCTCTATGCATATCTCCTGAAATTCAATAATCGCTCTATCACCTGTGAAACAGGGACAATCCAAAGCTTAGTAGAAATTCATATGAACGCAAGCCAATTGAATAATAAACCCCAGTGAAAGAATTTGCAGCGTTTTTTATGGTTATCAGAATACTTCAACCCGTGTATCGGCTATAAACCCTTTTAGGAGTTCACTCCAGTATCCACGTTCACTACATCACTAGGTTACTGCAATCAAAACAAAAACAATAAAACCAAAATAACGCAAATGTTGGCACCATAAATCGGGAATGGTTTGAGCTACGGACCTGGGGAGGGGCTCATTCGATCCCTCATGGAAAGTTCTTCAATAAAGAGTCCGAATTTAGGCCGCCTTGACTTTTTTGAGGTTTTTAGGGATTTTACAAAACTTTGACAACCCTTAAAGGGCACTTTAAATAAGTGAAGTCGCCGGACCAACATGGTTTTCTCCTGAAACTGTCAGCTTTTTTGCTTCAGCCGTTCGGGACAAATCGTGCCTACGGCGTACGGCGGACGGACGGAACATTTTTTATTGCAGATTTGGATTCTACACCCTTTGAAACGTAAACCATGAAATTTTCAGGGAGGGTTAAACTCTTTTTTTCATGAGCGATTTCAATGGTTTATTATTGAATAATGAACCATAAAAAAAAGGTTCGTAATTTTTACCAAACGTAAGTTCTAAATAATAAAAGACATGTTTTTCCACTATATTCTATGTCATTCAGTTAACTGATTTTCGTATTTTATCCATCTTGAAATGCACCTAAACCATCAAATTTTTCAAAATCGAACAAGAAGAAAAAATATTAACCGTCCCTCAAAATTTGATGTTTCACGTTTCAAAATATGTAGCATCCAAAGACCAAATTTTTAAAATCCGTCAGCCGGCCGTACTCCGTCCTTCATTGAGTCGAATGAGCGCAATTAGATCGCTTTCCATAATTTTTACTACGTTAAACCAAGTTCACAAACACATTCATGTTTATGTTCTCTTTTCTGTCCTAATTAAACGAGAAAGCTGAAATTTAAATAGTAGCTTCCGTGGGACGCCCAAGCTATTCTAAGGTGTAACTAGAGTGGACAAGACAATATGTGAAGGTGCAAGATTTCGAGTTTCCGTAATTTAATGTGCCATTAACTACGTCTAATATCAGTGATTTACGAAAAAGGGACATTTTAATACAGAATGGCAAGCCCTGTGTAATTATTTGGAGCGTTTCTGGTGAACTACAAAGATCCATTATTGAAATGATAAATCGAAACCCCTACCCGAATCACTCCGAGTTTTTCACCTAAACTACTACACGAAAAGTTAAGAAACTTTTGATAAGTAAGATAAGACAATCGCATTTGGGCCCTACCGGGAAAATGAACTTTGACGTGAAATAGCTATTTTTTGCTTGGTGGATTTTAACGAACCTGAAACCTACTCCTGTCGGTTTTGGGTGCAAAATTGAAAAGAAATGACACCACACGTGCCTGTATTAGTAAAAACAGTGAAAACAGATTTTTGACCAATTTTTGGCCCATAGCATTTATGGTTGTGAGGCGGTAGGGCTAGAAGTTGCTACCAACTGAACCCCAAATGGAGTCCATGTGCGATAGAACTGATTTTGGTTTATCATTTTTATAAGAAACCTTTGTAATTGACCAAAACAAAAAAGCTAACAAATCCCCCCCCCCCCCCCACAAAGGTTGGTTGCCATTGCCGAGATAAGTAGATTTCCAAAATCGAATAACACAATATAAAAAAAAAGTATACCAAAGTTTACCAAATTTGGCTCGAAAACCCAACGATCCTCCATTGATCTAGGATGTGACGGTAATCTTGGCATGATGACCAATAAACCCTAACAGATAACATTAAGGATTAAACTATGGAATTCTATCGATTAAAGAGACTACTTTTCTGTTTGATTCAAATGGAAATGAACTTCCTGAATCAAATGAAACCACTCGGGTTGGTGTTCAATCAACAGTTCGGTCAAGTAGGGAAAAACGGTCAAGTACACAATCAGGCTGGATAATCAAAATTCGACGGGAAGTCTAAACTAGACCTCATTGCTGGCGAGAGCCCAAGTATCACTTTCGATTCAATGTTATTGTACTATGCATAATTCCATCTCCTAAGCTTCAATTCAGTAGAAGAGAACAAGCGGATTGCACTTGTATGTTTATGAGTGTTTCCGAGTGTACCAGGAAGCATGATCTCTGTTATACAGCCCAGTTCTGGTAGTCCGGAGATCCGTGTTGGATGGTAACCTAGTGCAGAAATAAGAAATAGTGTCTAATAGTTTTCAGTGTTTTATGCTATTAATAGAGTTCCCTTCATTGAATCACACGAGTATACTTGGACCGCTGTACGTTCATCCGTTCGCTCTCTCAGTGGGCCAAAACTTTGACATATGAAGATGTAACCAGCTTGCCCGGGGGCGAATCTCCCAATACGAAAACTCGGACAACCAGACCAATCGGCCTTGACAACTCGACAAGATCATCCCAACCCTTCCCGGCCGACTATTGAATTACGATCGATAGCCAGTAAAAAGTGAAGGTGGGAAAAAGAAAAGGAGAGTCTTCGGACGCGACGGAAAAATAGCGAGAAAAGAAGGATAAAAAAAAAGGCGTTGGAGTTAAAGTTGATATCCGCTGGGAAGCCCAAGGAAAGTTCCCTTGCGAGAGTGAAGTGTCCCCATTCCGGGTCGACGGGACTAACGGTTCCATCTCAAGGAAGGAGTCTATAAGGATCGGCCACGGTGGGCTGGAGAGGGTCACTATGACGTCGGCAATTCGCACGTTCAAATTCGTGAGATACAAAATCACGGTGAACCCCAATGGTATATTGATATGGTCCAATGATCCAGGTTTCCTGAAGACTTGACCGTCATTTATCAAGATCAGTTTGAACCCAATCAGTGTTGAAACAATGTACTTTTTCTTCATGGCGTCTCTCACCATTAAATTGTAGTTCAATTGATAATATGGATGATCCAAGAAGTTGCTGGTCATCCATGTGCAATTATATTCCCTCAGAATTGAAGAATAACAGAGCCATTTTACATTTATTGAAGAAGTAATACAACAGTAGAAGATGATTGTAAATTATTTTTGGTGGCATTTTAAATGCCCTAAAGGATCTCAAATGTTAGAAACCTGAGCCGCGATCTTACATCAGCAAAATATGCACGTTTGTGTTAACTAATTAGTTTGAGGATATTCAATGTGTTTAATTGATGGACAGTTAACAAACCTAAATCGTGAAATAATGTATCTGGGGCTTATTGAACAATGTCCTTAATGTAATTTTTTAGTCTTACAAATGTTACCAATTAGGTACAGGATATATTCACATTTCCTTAGCTTTGACGCAAACTTTGGATGTGGTGGGTCCATTTCATTTGAAATTCGAACGTAGCTCCTAAATAAACTGAACTATTCATTTTTGAAGTGAAAACTTCTTTAGGCGCGCTTAGCACTTTTCTTGTATGGGCATTGAATGAGGCTGAGCCGTCACGCTCGGCTGTGTAAAGCTCATTCGGTTAAAGTCGGCTCGAGTCGACCAAGTGATTTTTGTTTTGTTTTGATTGCAGTAACCTAGTGATGTAGTGAACGTGGATACTGGAGTGAACTCCTAAAAGGCTTTGTAGCCGATACACGGGTTGAAGCATTCTGATAACCATAAAAAACGCTGCAAATTCTTTCACTGGGGTTTATTATTCAATTTCATTCATTTGGCTTGCATTTATGATTTGAATTTCTACTAAAGTTTGGAGTGTGCGTGTTTCACAGGTGATAGAGCGATTATTGAATTTCAGGAGGCACACAAACATGATCAACTGATCAATCCAAATAGGTACTTTGGTTGAGAACAGATTTACGTGCTCTATGCACATCTCCTGAAATTCAATAATCGCTTTATCACCTGTGAAACACGCACACTCCAAAGCTTTGTAGAAATTCAAATCATGAATGCAAGCTAAATGAATGAAATTGAATAATAAACCCCAGTGAAAGAATTTGCAGCGTTTTATTTAAATGGTATGGAATATTTGATAATTAATCAATGCATGCGATACGTCGTAAGAATTTAAGTGTGTCTATTGGACGGAAGACGCGATTGAACTATATTCTAGAGTATAATCAGCTGATATTCTAGTATTTGGATGGATTAAACCCGTCTGAAGCACACACTATTTTTTTTTTTTTTTTTTTTCGAACAGTCGCACGGTAACTCATTGCAGCTGTGTGATGTCAAAGGGTCACTCGATGTTGATTGTGGTCCTTCTCCAGGGTTTACCAGGGCAACATCATCAGCATCAAGTAAATGTTCCCGGAATATTGTTGTGAAGCAAGTTCATTCACACGTAGCAAAAAAATTGAAGTGCCTCGCGAACAGCCGACAACAGCTTTTCGCTTTGCCATTTTGGACTGCTTGTTCTCTGTCACTATTATATGATTTGAATATGCTTCCAAATTTTCAACAAGTTTTGCTTTTGATAGAGTCGAAAAACTTCGCCACGTCAACGCACGTTAGAGTTACTTTCTTCCCAGCGTCCAAGTTTGAGTAAATTTCATCCGTGACCTTTAATGAAGCGTGCTGCGTATTGACCTCTTTTAAATCCAAATTGCTGTGATCCTAGGGTCTTTGACTTTTCCAGGAATCACACTAATCGAGATCTTGACAAAGACGTCAATATACTCTATATGGACAAGACGTAGAAATCCACTGTTGGAACAACTGAAATTTAACGAGGATTCAGTTTTCCACAATTATATTAAATAAGACTGAGAAAACTCGATTTCAAAAGGAACTCTTCAAAAAAAGTACAGCGCAATGATATCAGCTGATGCGATCCTTACATGATACAAGGCCATTTTTATTATGTCCAAGCTCGATGACTTTCTTTTTCATCGAATGTTCCAACTTTTAGGGATCAATCAAGCGTTCCTCGTGGGCTCATTCGATTTTTTTAAATCACGTCTATCAATTGAGTTATTTCAAAAGTTTTCGAGTTTGAGATTTCGAAATTTTGGCCCTTTGATTTCACCCTTCAGGATTGATTGAGATTGATGACGAGAATCCATGCCCAACTACACCACAAATGTGACTTTTGACTCAAATTCCATTAACTTTGGTTCTGTAGTTTCAGAGAAAAGCCCCTGACCGCTAATTGTCGAAAACTACTCATTATGAAACGTAAGACAACAAATTTTTGGGGCTAAAAATATTTTTCTTGGTCAATGAAAAATGGCTGGTCGACTTACCCGTAATGTTAGAAGGCAGACTAGTCAGCTTCAATTTCTTTTCCGGTCGCCGTAGGTTCTGAAATATGAATGCAACTCTTCATTTGGGATCAACGATCGTTTCTACAATAATTTCCAGCTCAAGATTACAAACATCCCCCATTTTAAATACAACTGTCAAGTCAATTATTGACTGATTCGGTTGGATGATGGTGCTCGTAAATTTCATTCATTCGCTAATGGGGGTCGGCGGCCCCCGTCGGGCTTCTTTTTTCATTGATGAGCCGCGAATGGTTTTTCGGAGAAATCTCTCAGGCGGCAGATTTGCGGCGAACCGTGTCTACTTCCCTTTTTCTGGAATCGAGAAAGAAAAGAAAAACTAATTGGAAAAACCGCGAACGCGGTGAACGCAAAGCTGTCAATGCACTTGTAACAACATGAAGTGTCTAAGTGCAAGGCTTTAACAAAATTTTGACCCACCTCAAAAGTTTTCGATTTACATTTCAAAATTATTATTAATTAAAAGAGAAGATGGTTACTGGGCAAGAAGTGCAGCAGAAAAAGCAGAGTTGTTTGCGAACCACCTTGAAGAAACATTCACCCCGTTTTCCAGACAAACAGCCGATGAGGATGCCACTTTGATAAACAAGTCAGATGAACTAGAAATCCAGCCTGTTACCAACACCGAGCTCAAACATGAGATTATGTCCAATCTCAGCCCAAAGAAAGCTCCAGGATATGATCTAATCACAGGGAAAATTCTAAAAGAACTGCCTGAAAAAGGTTTGAAAAAACTACTATTTTTAATAAATGCATCCTTTAGGCTGCACTATGTTCCGCAGCAATGGAAAGTAGCGGAGGTAATAATGATAGCCAAACCAGGTAAACCAATACACGATAGAAAATCCTACCGTCCTATCTCTCTCTTACCAATCATCTCCAAGCTCTTTGAGAAGCTCCTTTTAAAGAGATTAAAACCAATAATCGAGGACAGAAATCTAATCCCTGATCGTCAATTTGGATCCAGAGCGCAACATTCCACAATAGAGCAAGTACATCGGATCACCAATATGATAGAGAAATGCTTCGAAGAGAAGACAATCTGCTCAGCAGTGTTCTTGGACGTCTCTCAAGCATTTGACAAGGTTTGGCACAAGGGGCTCCTATCAAAGTTGAGAAAGGATCTCCCCACCCAATATTACAGAACTCTAGAGTCATACCTTTCGAATAGGTATTTTAGAGTTAAACATGAAGATGAATACTCTAACCTACGAGAAATAAAATAATCATAGATAAGTTGAAGTTGTTACACTAACCTACGAGAACTAAAAGCAGGCGTTCCTCAGGGAAGTGTGCTGGGGCCTGTACTCTATCTACTATATACAAGGGACATCCCGAAACCTACAGAAGCTGTCACAGCAACATTTGCTGACGACACAGCAATCCTGGCCAGTGGTGCTACAGTGGAGGAAGCCACGAGAAAGCTGCAGGAATCAGTGAACAGCATCTATCAGTGGACCAAAAAATGGAGAATAAAACTCAATGAGACTAAGTCGACACACATTAACTTCACCTATAGGGAGATTGACACAATACCTCTAATAATAAACTCTCAAATTGTCCCATACGCAAACACAGCTAAGTACCTTGGATGCCAAACTCCGCTGGAAAGAACACATCAAGAAAAAACAGAAAGAAATAGACCTAAAATTCAGAAAGATGTATCGGCTCATCCGGAGAAAATCGCAGTTGCCTATACACTACAAAGTGCTTCTCTACGAGCAAGTGATAAAGCCCATTTGGGCCTATGGCTGCCCTTTATGGGGCTGCACTAAGAAAACTAACCTCAAAATCATACAAACAACGCAAAACAAAATACTCAGGAGCATTGTCAATGCCCCCTGGTATGTTCGAACGAACGACCTACATCGAGACCTCAAAGTCAAGATGGTAGGCGATGTTGTTAAAAGTCGAGCAACGGACCATGAAAACCGTCTCCACAAACACGTAAACGTCGAAGTATTGAGCCTCCTGGACAACAGCGGTGATATACGTAGACTGAAAAGGACCAAACCCATGGACCTAGTTACAGCTCAGTGAAGTGATGTGATGAGTGGTTGTAGGTAGTGATCTATTTGCCACAAAACGCTAATATAAGTGATCAAATGAAGTTACTAGATGTGTATACAGTTGTAACAATAAATTGAAAACAGAAAAACTTGGCACCTCAAGTCCCCATATTCAAAATTAAAATACTTCGTCTGCCGCCAGCCACGCCGTCGACCTTAGGTTTTTTTTTAACGGCGCTGCAGTCCGCCTCTGTATCCCGACCGCCTATCTAACCGATTTTTTAAATGGTGAACGAAGCGGGTGAACGTACATTAACCCGAGTGGCCTCTTTCAATTCAAGGAACTAATTTCTAGCTGAAAAAAATAATAAATAAATAAAAAACTACCCTCTTACATCAAAAGTTTTGAATTTTCGATTTATGATAGTTTAAACCTAAAATATAATTCCATGGGGTTGTTTGATCTACAATCTGAGATTACTGATATCCTTGATCGATGTTGGTTTTTTGATCCGAAATTCGTAAACTTCTGTGAATTTGCCATTACCCCCTGTATTCCTTGTGTTGTCAGCAAAACCGAAATATCCAAGAATTGTTGAACAACTAGACTACTATTGAGATTGAACAACAGGAATAGGAAGTAGGAACCATGAAAATCGATTGAGAATTATAACCTGAGTAGCTTCCCCCTCCATTTTGTCGTGAAATTTGAAATTTCCGGAGTTTTTTGCACAAACGGAGTAAAATTTAAATCGAACAAAAAGAAAGAATCATAGAAAATCGGTTGAGAATTTTGAGAATTGCATTCTGGGTAGAGTCGAGAAAACTTGACAAATACAGATTTACACGCACTGACATACACTGATCGCTTTTCTTCATTAATTCGGTATGGTGAACTCGCATCTAAAAAGAACGATATTCCTAAAAAGTCCCCATCATGTTATACATATACGTTATTCACAAAAAATTCCCAAGTTGTATGAAATGCTATCGACATGTGAGTGAATATTAAAATCACTGGGGTTTATTATTCAATTGGCTAGCGTTCATGATTTGGATTTCTACAGAGCTTTGGAGTGTGCGTGTTTCACAGGTGATAGAGCGATTATTGAATTTCAGGAGGCACACAAATATGATCAACTGATCAATCCAAATTATTTCGGTTGAATTGAGAACAGATTTACGTACTCTATGCATATCTCCTGATATTCAATAATCGCTCTATCACTTGTAGAAATTCACACACACTCCAAAGCTTAGTGGAAATTCAAATCATGAACGCAAGCCAATTGAATAATAAACCTCAGTGAAAGAATTTGCAGCTTTTTTTAATGGTTATCAGAATGCTTCAACCCGTATATCGGCTACAAAGCCTTTTAGGAGTTCACTCCACTATCCACATTACTACATCACTACATCACTAGGTTACTGATATCAAAACAAAAACAATAATAAGCCAAAATAACGCAAATGTTGGCACCATACATCGGGAATGGTTTGACCTACGGACCTGGGGAGGGGCTCATTCGATTCTCGTCAAAGTTCTTCAAAAAGATTTCAAATTTAGGCTGCTTTGACTTTTTTTGAGGTTTTTAGGGATTTTAAAAAACTTTGACAACCTTTAAAGGGCACTTTAAATTAAGTGAGAGAGCTGGCTAAAGAATTGGGGTACCGTCGGACCAACTTCGAATTTTCCCTGAAAATTTCAGCTTTTTTGCTCCAGCCGTTAGGGAGAAATCGTGCTTACGGCGTACGGCCGGAAAAATTTTTATTGCAGATTCGGATTCTACACCCTTGAAACGTAAACCATGAAATTTTCAGGGGGGTTAGAATTTTTTTTTCAAGAGCGATTACAATGGTTTTTTTTTCAAAAGAACGATATTCCTAAAAAGTCCCCATCAGTTATATACATACGTTATTACAATGGTTTATAATTTAATCATAAACCAAAACTGTAAATCCACGGTTAATCCAACTAGGAATTGATGAGCTAGAAAATTTGATAAGGAGTAGGTATTCATGTTTAAATAAGCTGTTTTATTTTTCTTTTTAATTTTTTTTTTTATTGCAACTGATATTCCTAGTGATATTATTTTGACTTTGATTACCATCAAGTTGTTATATTTGTTCTTTTCCTACTTAGTTGACATTTTGTAAGTTTGTGGTGTGATTTAAAGTACAGATGGTGACTATTGCTAGCACAACGGAGTCAGGCCCATTAACTGGCCATATTATTGCATCCTACGCCATTGTGTTGTGAATCTATGGAACTACAATAAATTTTCATTGTTTATCTCATTTCATTTCTTTTAATGTTCTGAAAGGAATTTTTACGGGGTTTTTTTCTTGTCATGTTAGGGTTGTCTCACCCCCCTGATCAATTCTAATAAGTGACCTTATACTGAAGAAGCCTTGCTTCAGAGGGACAGCCTAAAAACACGCAATCTGTACTTTCAAAAAAATTGAAAAAGAATAAATACCTATGTTCAAGACTAGATTTGTTTATACTACTATCCATTATCACAAGCTTAGAGCTGGAAGGCGTCTGGTATATCTCCCGAGGCGACGGGTTCAAGAATTGGGAAGGGCCAACTAACGATATCCTTCAAAAATTGCCTCTTCTGCCTCATATTTTATAGGTAAAGTAATCAATTATTGAGTTCCAAGAAACCCATCCATAAAAACCGTTAAAATCCTGGAATCACTCGGAAAGCCTCAAAATGGATTTCCATTAAGACAATTTTGGAACAATTTCATTTAAAAGTGTTGGAAAAATTGCAATGTCTACATTTTCTAAGAAAATTCGCTTAAATCGAGCTGGAACAATGATTTCACAGCGACCGACCTGGTAGAACCGGACCCCGAGAGCCGGCAGGGGTCGTCGCGTTCGGATAGCGATCAGTTGCGTGCGGAGCAGCGCTCGTATTTCGCTGGAAAATAAGCTGCGAAAACGGGCGGAATACCCGCACGAAGCCGCTTCCCCCGCGACGCCTAATGACTGCCAAGTGCTCGTCGCCAAGTGCCCCCACCGAGGGGATCGCTGCCGATCGGCGCCAAGTGCCTGATTCCCAAGTGAGGGCACGTCTCATCGGGCTCATCCTCGGGATCGCTCCGCCCCCACCTCGTGAGAACCTATTTTTCGATCGGTTCGAATCCACAATCACCACAAAATCCAGCTAACAATTACTCGGAGGTATTATCGATAGGTGTCATTCGGATGACGTCGTGCCTCAGCCAGCAGCGCAGTAATGATGGGATATCGGCACCCAAATATCGATTACGGCATCAAAACCAATATAGAACCATCAATATCGATACCTACGATATATCGGTCCATAAACATCAATATTCACCTGATGAACTTGTATGAACGAATTAGATAAATTTACCAGGATGAATACAACTCATCGCAATCAATCGTAAATGAACACGAACAACAGCCGTCTCTCGGCTCTTCGATTATCTTTACTTCGGCCGGACAGCTTGGAAATGCCGTAGACGCTGTTCACAAACAAACTGGTTTATGCATCCGACAAAACTAACTCAAATCGTCACTTGAGAGATCTGGCGTTGTCACCATTCTATTCAGCCTTTCTTCGTCGAGACTTTTGAAAAAACCTCAATTTTAACAGAAAACACATGTTTTTCTGCAGTTAAACACCATTTCCGCAACTAAAAATATTTGTTAAAACCAAAACGACTACACCGTTGGAAAGCTGACATTTTGGCGCGCTTTTAACAGTTCTGCGTCAAGCACTAATGGGGTTTCTAGGGGAGATGAAAAACAGGTGATTTCAAGATTTCGACAAAACTGCCATTTCGCGAAACAGTCGCACATTGTTTAAATTTTATATTATAACCAGTTTGCAATGTAGGTATAGATATCAAATAGGTTCCTACCTACCTACCTTAGAAGCAAATCGTTATTTAATCAACAGCAGCAAACAACCCAACATCAATGTAAAATAACATTCTTCCTCCTTAACATAATATCCAAATTTTTGAAATATCGATTATCGATTCCCATCCCGACATCACAGAGCAAAACATCCACAACGATAGCTGACTTGAGTGTCCGTCATGACACCTCACTAAAGAACCGATTGGAACTACATTCGAAAAAAAAAAATTCACTATCAAAAAGGTAAAATGTTGAAAATTCCTAACATAAAAGAACGAAAAAGTTATTAATTAGTCATTTAAGGTTGATAATTAGTAAATAATGTTTCACTAGAGTAAAATAGTATTTAATGAGACCCAATAATGAGGAATAGTCATAAAAGTAGGTACACTAAGAGAAAAGGGAATTAGACATTAAAAAATTTTTCAATCAAATAATAATAATATTATTATTATTTTATTAAACTTTTTTTTCGTTTGAGGTAACTAAATATCGTGGAATGATTAATGAAAGAAGCAGATTAATTTTTTTTGAAATTAACTATCTTCAATGAAATTTAAAGCTTCAGAGCTTTGTTTTGTCGTCCATCCGAAAAAAGGTTTTCCTGGCCAACAACGAACAGCGAGAGTTTGCAGCTGAAAAGAGACCGAGGAGGATGTCCAGATGAAAGAGTGAAATTGAAAAATTTAATGATTAAACAGAATTGCGTTGATATAGCATTGGCAAACTGAATTAAACCTTTAGCAAACTTAATTAAACTTTTAGCAAACTGAATTAACCTTTTCGCAATTAGAATTAACCCTTTTGGCAATTAGAATTAAACCTTTCGCAAATAAAGATATAGAGGTAGGTAAAGCTTAATTTTAATTGCGAAAAGGTTAATTCAGTTTGCTAGAGGTTTAATTCAGTTTGCTAAAGGTTTAATTGATTTGCTAGTGCTATATCGAGAAAACCTTAGCCTCAATAATAGATTCACCTGTCACCATCTGCGTTGTTTACTACGACTTCAAAAATGAATCGTGGCCAAACTTAGCAAAACCTGGGTCACAAATCCAGGGAACCTACAGTAACAACAGAACATTTCTTTACCACCTAAAAAAGAGGTTAGGCAATACTGAAAACGTTTAAAACAGAAACATTTCTTGGTACTTCGACATAACATTCAATAACGTGGTGTTTGTCTCCCAAAAGTGATCAATTGAACTTCTGAACAACTGAACTTGTATCTGTCACTTTGACATATAGCTGAGGACGTCTAGAGAAAGATTGGGCACAATTGGCATCTTTCTATTTCAGTAGGTTCTCTACAAAAATGAGAGGGGAAAAAAAATTCATGAGAAAAACAGTACCTAATGAATCTTCACTCTGGGGGTCCATAAGAGTTCAAAAGTGCCAAAAAATTCAAGTTTGAACGATTTTTGAATTTTTTACCCTGAACTGTACCCCGTATGGCGTTTCAAGCTTTTTTCCAAAACTAGGGGACCAAATTTTGCAAAATTCATCTCAAAAATCCAACATCGATGGATTGCCCATTAATCCTGATCAATTATCCCTTATGGATGATATGTAAAAATTTAAATACAAAAAAATCGAAATAACAACTCAAGATGTAACATGTGTGATGGATATGGTTAGTTGGCCTATCCCGATTTTAGAATCCGGCGCCTTGGGAGATGAATCAGACGCCTTCAAGCGTCTGGGGCATCCTCTGAGCGGGCGGGCATTACCGCATTCAGCTCAATGGAAGGGGTAACTGTACCATTCCATCACCTCACACAGGAGAGGAGTGTTTTTCTATGATTCAAATACAAATTGGTTCCTGGAATCGAATGAGAAAACCGTTCGCTCGCTAAAGCAGGTCAGTCTTAAAACGCAAGAGTGGATGCTGCAAAAAATGACTGTGTACCGACCTGCTGCAAGATGGATATTATAAGAATATGCTAGCCATACCGCCGCACAGTGTGCAAAATCACCAATTTAGGTGGACAAAAGTCAAGTCAAAAGTTTGGAATTTCTGAGTGCTTTACCTTTTTATTATTAGTTAGTGAGACTCTTAATACTAATATTTCCCGCCATACCGTGTTTACAAACAAATAGTCAAGGAGTTAATCAGTCATGTTTACACAAGTACCTGATAACCGGCAGCAGAATTATCTTTATTACATGACCATTTATTATGTTCAAGGTGTGTGTAGCGCGAAGTTTTATTGCTTTTATTCAACAATGGACATTGCTGAGACAGCTAAGACATTAAATTTCTACATTCGTTATTGAATATACATTGCATTCTACCTGTAGATTTAACTTAGCAATTTGTAAATGTATGCCCCTATTCAATAACGAAAAACTATATTAACGCCAAGTTATTCCACGGATTTGTTTGCAGGATTTGTTTCATCAATCCTTCTGGTTTTTAAATGTTGCAAAGCATTTCTGCAAATTTAGATTTTAGACTACTGTGTGCTTTCCAATCGTGTCAAAAAATGAATTAGATTTGTTAATATTATTTTTCCCGTATTTTGGGACTTCAATCGTTAAATGTAGGAAAGTTTTAAATTTTAGCAAATCAATTTGATTTTAGACCACTGTGTGCACGCCAATCGTGTCAAAAAATTAGTTCGATTTTTTAAAATTATTTTTTCTGTAATCTGGGAACTCAAAGGTTTTATAATTATATATACAAGTATAGTATAAGTAAGGGTATACAAGTTTTAGAATTTTGTCCACCTAAATTGGTGATTTAGCCCACTGTGCGCCGTCTCCATTCGAGCTTTGTTTAAATTATTTATATATTTGGGGACAAAATATGTGTGTTTTATTTTATTTTATTAAATGTCAGTTGTTCTATTAGTGGATTTCTAGTGCTGATTGAAATTATATTACACCATTGTAGGTATTTCGAAAGCAGCTCTTATTTTGTGACTAGAAACATTAGGTGTTCACCGAGTTATATTTAAGACGAGGTCATTCTAGAAGTGAGAACGTGAAACACACTGATCAGCAGAAGAACTCTTGAGGCTAATTCCTTTCCTAATCGATTCATCGAGCTGTAGTATGAATGGGGTTCTTTTTATGCCATCTACAATACAATTACAATTCAAGGAAGCGCTTAGTCTGAAAAATGTACAACACGGTAAGACTAATAAACATAGATCAGAGATTTTTATTCCGATTAGTTGAATTTTATGCGCCACCGACCAATTTTGTCCGGAAAGGAAGGGGGAATGAAGTTTATGATTAGCAAACATGTTATCAGCATAAAGGAACAAATTGTTACGTGCTAACGAATGTTTGCTCTTCCAGCACAGCGATTCGTCAACTCTCGAGCCTTATATGATATTAACATTAATTCCATCTGCCCACCTAGGGGGTCCTGTTGTACAGGGAGGTTCGTTCCTCTCATTACGGAGGTCGTTTTTCACCTCGGAACCCTCCAAGTTTCCTTGTAAAGTTTTAACAGTGCGACACGAACTTGAGACACACAATGTCCTTATGTCAGTTGCATATGCGCGTTTTGTGAGGGAGAGGAAATAAGCAGCCTTTAATGTATACATTTATTTTTGGTAGACGTGTAAGTGAGTATTTTAAATGCCAAAATGTTGATGCCCTTAAGTTGGATCCATGAGTGAATCGCCTATCGTTGAGAAAGTAACCTAAAGCTAGTAGCTCATGTTCAAAATGGTAACATCCACATGTATGCATTTGTATCCATTTTATTTATTGACTGAATACATCATCTATCTATCCATTTTATACGAATTCAATTCATCTTGATACATTCCCGATGAATGGCCCGATTTATGATACCAACATTTGCGTTATTTTGGTTTATTATTGTTTTTGTTTTGATTACAGTAACCTAGTGATGTAGTGAACGTGGATCCTGGAGTGAATTTCTAAACGGGTTTATAGCCGATACACGGGTTGAAGTATTCTGATAATCATAAAAAACGCCGCAAATTCTTTCACTGAGGTTTATTTTTCAATGATTCATGATTTGAATTTCTACTTAGCTTTGGAGTGTGCGTGTTTCACAGGTGATAGAGCGATTATTGAATTTCAGGAGGCACACAAATATGATCAACTGATCAATCCAAATAGGTATTTTGGTTGAGAACTGATTTAAGTGCTCTATGCATATCTCCTGAAATTCAATAATCGCTCTATCACCTGTGAAACACGCACACTCCAAAGCTTAGTAGAAATTCAAATCATGAATCATTGAATAATAAACCCCAGTGAAAGAATTTGCAGCGTTTTTGGTATAAAGTTCGTTGTTTTCGGTGTTGTGTCTGTGACTTAGGCATTGTAGTTTCTGATTTATTATTGGTTTTCTCTCTATATATAGAAGATTTTCTGTATCTATATTTATATTTGTATCTATTTATCGACGTTGTGTCACGTATTTGATTATTGCAATAAATCTTATTCCAGTCGATTCTATAGAAAAATTCGACCCCCGCACTACGCCCATTTCATCTGTGTCAATTTGAATGAATAGACCATATCGAGTGTGGAGATAGTTTAATGCCAACTGCTGCATTTCTGGGAGATGAATGTTGTTGTTGAGGAAGAATTAGCTCTATTTGCACTAGGTATGTGTGGATTGGATGCGGAATTAGGTATTGAATTTGTGACTCTATAGGTAAGCTTTCCTTCCGTTGGCTTATAGACCTTGTTATCATCTGTAATCTGCATCACATGATGTAGTTCTAGTTTATCGTTGTTTTTGTCGTAAATCTTCATGCGTTTGCGGTAGCGCGTGCTGTCGAACGTCGTCGCCACTTTTTTTTCCACATGTTCCGTTCCGGAACGAAATCGGCCGTTCGCGACGGTCGGGTCCGACAGCCGCAGCTCGAAGAGGAAGGTCAAACACCTCGCGCACCTGCGATGTTTTTGTCGCCCCGTTCGCCCCTCTCCTGCTCATGTTCCCTTATGGACAAACAGATATTCCCTCCTGGGTCTAGGGAGGGATTGATAGACAGACAGACAGACAAAGATAGGAACCAATATACATATATACCCTCAGTAAAAAATGTTTCCGTACACCCGTACTTTTGAGGAACATTATGTCTGCACCTCACAAACCTCGAAAAAGTGTATACTAATTGTAAGAATGTGTTCACAGAGGTCTTAAATAATCTATTTCACGTCAACCAATTTTTCAACTGAACAAACCAGGCGCAATTGCCCACAAAACAGTACGAATTCGTTTTTATAATGACAAAAAAGTGTTCGTGCAGCAGGACACAGAAAAACAGAGCTCAAAAAATTGGATTAAAAGCTAGAGCCCTCCTTTTTGAACTCCAACAAACGGGGCTTCTTCGAATCGAAAGCTTCTGAGTATCTGGGAGAACGAGTGCAGTAGCACTTACGATACCACAAAAATAACAATACGATACATTTACAATAACTATAACAAATCAAGAAAATTGTTTCAGAATAATTCTGCAATTATTACAGAGTCGAGAAACATTCCCACACGTATACATAAACACGCTGCCAGTTGAAGTAAGAGACCCGGATGACGGGGGTGGTGATACCACGAAGTACTCCTGACGATATGCCCAGCCCGAGTGACCCCGTGGCACTTTTTCCGCACCACACTCCGCGCCATGACACGGTTGCAGCCATAACCTTGATGGTCTTAGGCGCCACTCCTTTTACGTCAGATACCGCATGCCGCAGGTCGTTTCTATCATATTTACTTTTTTCAGCCCTCCAGGTCTGTTTAACGTCCACGCTGCCACTGACAATTTGGTCATCCAGAATTATGGCCGACCCATCGGGCTTAAGGCAACAATATCACACACACACAGATCCCATAATTTTCATGATTCTAGACCTTCTATAGCTGCTAGCACAGGCGGGAAGAATCTTGATTGATCTTGTACCGATTCAGATGAGCTCCAGTTTGCTAAAAAAGACTTTGTTTTTCCCCTTATCTAAAACGAATGGTTGTTGTGTTCAAAATTTCCACTCGGAATAATAATATTATCGGATAATATGATATAAGATTCAATGAGTCTTGAACCTAGATATCCGAATTAGCTTGACCGGAAAATTAAAATAATTACACATTTCTGGGGTGTACGGAGACTTTTTTTTTTTTTTTTTTTACTGAGTGTGAAGATATAAAGAGAGGGAAATGTTAAATGATAAACAGAAATATTCTTCAATTGAAATGCAAAAAACAATTGCTAAAGGGGAGCCTGCAATGAAATACGTCTACCATTTGATCACTGACAAGTAAATAATATAGAAAGATTGCTAAATCATTCTACAAGATGTGGAAAAGCTTGTTACAAGATTCACGGGAGAACATTGTATCGGGATAGGTTCCGATAGACTTCAGCGCCTTCAAAAGAGTGGGACCACCTGCATTGCAGTTCGGTCGGCGCTGCCTTCAGAATTACTGAAACGATAAGATCTTGTTGAAATTGATTTGAGACAATTAGGCCCATCAACCTTCCGAATTACTGTCTCAGTATTGAAACATGAAATGGGAGTGGGAAATGTGATTTTTGTGAAATCAAAAGCCCAAATAATTTTTCCACTATCTATTGGTAGATTCGAAAATCGAAGCTTCAACGCACCTGATTCCATTACTTTGTCATATCGCTGTTGAATGTGCAGGGTGTAACAAACCTAATCTCAACAAACCTTAGTCAACAACTCAAGAATCAAGTCTAGAGGTTATTCTAGAGGATGGCTGGCGGCCGCTCAAGTATGTTCATTTCGAATGCAATTAAAAGGTATAAACTCGCAAGGTGTCGAGTTTAGAACATGTACCATAGACTACGCCAATACGCCTAGATAATTGATTCACGTCGATTCAAAATGAGATTTTCAATTTCGATTGGTAATCCCGAGTTGGTATAAGTGGCAGAATAGGTTTTTTTCACCGCCATAACACCTAGTTGAGAGGACCAATGAATAACTCGATTTTGTGGGTACCCGACTCATTTTTGAATCAACTACGGTTATTCCAAAATTTTCGAGTTGGCAGAGGGTGATTTTTGCTCCTTAATATGTAAATTATCAATAATGCACCTTGTGATTTGGGGTGCAGTAACTCGTGGTTTTTGTCAGGTTTTGTAGGGCTAGAATCGTTGTGGGAGCAGGAGGGAAGGGCTAACTAATTGGTCACTGGTGAAGATCGATGGAACAATAAATAGTTAACTAAATAATAAACTGGAGCGCCCTTGTTAACGAGTAAATTATACCACCATGTCCGGACCAGTGAGAGTCGATTAGGCACCTCATCAGCTGAGTTACCGACGAGTTATCAGCTCAATTACCGGCGAGTTATCAGGAGGATTGCCGGAACCAATTGTTGGAACCAACCCGACGAACCGGGCGTCTCAAGCTCCAGTCTGAGGCGCCCATTGTCAATTTATAGTCATTACTCCGACTCGACCTAAAACATCATGGTAATAATAGAATATTAAACTCCCGTTTACTGTTTTCAATGATGAACCATCGTAATTGAGATAGAAAAACAATATATAAACCCCATCCGCCGCCGTAGACCGTCCTGAAACCACTGGACCAAACCTAATGAAACTTCAGGTCGAAAACCACATTCAGGGTCTAGATTTGACTGAATCCTCGGCAATGATCGCAGTCAACCCTAAAGAGTGAAATCAAAGAATGAAGTTTCAAAATTCTGAATATTGCAAACTTTTATAATGTTTTATATTTTCACCGTACCTTCAACGAATCGAATGAGCCCATCCGGACCGCTTTACGACCCTTCGTTTGCTCTCTCTAAGAGCTAGAACTTTGATCGTCAACACGAATGTGAATGTGAACGTGCTTGGACATAGTAAATCTCGCCCAGTATCATGTGAGTACCTATCGCATCAGGTGATGTACCTAATTTCAACAGAATTTTGTTTCAAAAGTTCCTTTTGAAATCGAGTTTTTCAAGTCCTGTTTCATAATAGTGGAAAATTGAAGAGTAAGTAGGTGTTTTCTTTGAATGTTGGTTGTTCTATACATGGATTTCTACGTAATGTGTGCGTACAGTATTCTGTACCACTATCCTGACTCAAATCTGTCCCACTGGTAAAGCTGAAATTTAAATGGTAGCATGATAATTTGAGGCAAATCAAGGGTTTTTGAACGTTAAGTGTTGAAGAATGTCTTGCTTGCACAGCTCCGTGAGTTTTAAGCTTCGATATCAGCTTCTGTTTCGTACGAAGGAACTAGTAAATGCGAAGAAGTGGTGTTCACAGAATAATATTTATAACGAAGTCATGCAACTGATCTTGGACATCCAGAAGTCAATTACAAGTATGGAGACTCAGTGGTCAGCTGTAGGCCCTTGTGGATAGTTTAATTTTTAATCGATGTAGCTTTTTGTGGAATCTAGAGTGTGCTAGATAAGATATGGAGACGTTGAGATAATGTAACATAGGATACGCCTAATGTACAGCGATTTAAGTAGAAGAGAACGCATCGTAGGATTATGTGGTACGATTGGAAATACCTAAAGACTGCTATCTTATTGCATATGAAGATGGTGTAGCAGCAGTGACCCTGGCTAGAACAACGGAACTGTAGCAAAGCAAACTGAATCATGTCATGGCAAAGATCTCAAGATGGATGGAAGATTACGTGTTGACATTAGCTGCTGCCAAAACAGAAGTAGTTGCATTATCAGAAACCTGATTCCTAGCATACCCCAGTGCAACTTGTAAGGGCAATGGTAACGAGTACGCCAGGTGTAATTTATAGGGGCATTCTAGAATTGCATACTGTTAGCAAATAACAAACGCTGCAAATTCTTTCACTGGGGTTTATTATTCAATGATTCGTGATTTGAATTTCTACTAAGCTTTGGAGTGTGCGTGTTTCGCAGGTGGTAGAGCGATTATTGAATTTCAGGAGGCACACAAATATGATCAACTGATCAATCCAAATAGGTATTTTGGTTGAGAACAGATTTAGGTGCTCTATGCATGTCTCCTGAAATTCAATAATTGCTGTACCACCTGTGAAACACGCACACACCAAAGCTTAGTAGAAATTCAAATCATGAATCATTAAATAATAAACCCCAGTGAAAGAATTTGCAGCGTTTTTTTCAAAAGCGATTACAATGGAAAAATATTATATTTGAAAATTTTAAATTTCTTAAGACGTAGCATGCATATCAGAATGCTTCAACCTGTGTATCAGCTATAAACCCTTTTAGGAGTTCACTCCAGTATCCACATTCACTACAACACTAGGTTACTGCGATCAAAACAAACAAAAAGAGCTGGCTAAAGAATTGGGGCGTTGTCGAACCAACATAGATTTTTCCTGAAAATTTCAGATTTTTTGCTGCAGCCGTTTGGGAGAAATCGTGCTTACGGCGGACGGACGGAAAAATTTGTATTGCAGATTTGGATTCTACACCCTTTGAAACGTAAACCATGAAATTTTCAGGGGGGGTTAGACTTTTTTTTTCAAGAGCGATTACAATGGTTCATTATTGAATAATAAACCAAAATTCAGTAGGCATCAAAGAGAACTTATAACAAAGAAGGTAATTAAAATGGCCTCACTCTTACATCTATGGGTTGAGAATTGAGAGGCAACCCCATACTTGGGTGGTGTTGTGTTGAGTATAATATAAAAATCAAGGATACTATAAACAACGGCGTTTAGTCACCTAATGAAAACTATAGGTGATCATGACCATGTAAGCGCTGTCTCATGATTACTAATATGCAATCAATTCTCCTTTCTGGGGTTACTCGAGGGAAGGACGCCTTAATCTCACCCAAATCTCATACAGGATCATACTACTTCACCTTAATCGCTCCGTAGAATTAGCGTCGCGGATGAATGAACAAAATGCATGGGTGGGATTATCTCGGCCATGAAAAAATATTCAAACAATAGGTAAATCTTTAGCGGAATCAGGTAATTAATAACAAGTCCGTGTTTCTCAACCACGGATTTTACAAGACTCGTCTCCTCGCTAATCCAACACGACCTCTGGTAGTGCACGCTCGGCGTGTAAACACCTCAGTGCAGTTGTGTACTTTCCTTACTTTACTTTGCTGCTGTTTGCAAACCAATAGGATTCAACCTTGACCCCACCCACACGAGTGTCCATGTGTGTACAAACGTGATCCCTTACCTATACAAACACTTCGTTACTCTCCATCTCATTCCGTCACCCTACACGTCATACGCCATCGTCTTCGTCCTCCGCGTAAGGTAACCTAAGTAGGTTTGTGTGTTTCTGCTCTCTCGTTAAGTGAAGAAGGTCAAGTTACCTCCAAGGAATAGAAACTATTCAACAGGAATCTACTTCACACGTTAAATAATGAAATTTAATCAACAGGCAAAATCATACAAATTCCAGTAACCGAGTCCGCTTACTTCGCCCATGTTGGTATCATCATTGGTGCATTCATCTAAACGGATTTATATTTAGCAGTACTGCCAGCGAAATTGAATCTGCAATGTCCAATTTTCTAATTTTAGTATCATAAATTGAACAGCAACAAATTTTGCTGTAGAGTTCAGTTAGTAAAGTGATATCCCATGTTTATTTTTAACTGATTAAAGTGGTTCAACTGTTTATGTTCAATTATCACAATAAGCCACACCTAGAGAGGGCCCAATATGAAGTTCCGCATCTCAAATTAAATAGGAAAAATCTTTAACCATGCAAATTTCACAACTAACAGCGGATATTTAAACACCAAATTACTTAATTGCAAGTGGATCTGTGTGTACAAGTAAGTCGCAAAATGTTACCTATAAAAGGAATTATATTACATCTTCTCGAAAACTATTGGCGATATTGTATATGCCTAATCATTAAGGCTACTCCCAACAGTGTTAATACACATAACAATTTTGTTTAAATTATTAAGATTAGTGGTAAAATTAGTATCATAATATCAATTCTTACCTGTAAGTGTTCTTGGGAGAGATTCAAGATGACTGTTGGTGCTCGCTGGTAATTCACGCCCAAAATGTCAAGGACACTCACAGATTCATCAAAAACTTTAACACTTTTGAACAATCACTCAACGAGTATGTGTGCGATTCGCAATGACCCTAACCACACACACAATCCCCAACAACACAATCTTCCCAGACAATGTAATCCATATTATAATCTTTTCAAATGATCGTTTTAGTTTGATATTTATCCTTATTCATTTAAATGGTTTGATAATTAAGGTTGGTGGACCAATGGTGGTGTACGTGAAGATTCCCTTAAATCTATTCTAATTGGACTTTTTGTTTAGACGTTATGATGTCTATAAAAATGCACCAAGTTGTAAATATGGATGTGTTCAACGAACCATCCTGCTCGTAGTGTAATAACAAATACTAACTTACGTGTTTTTAAAATTGAAAATCAATCTTGGAAAAGGACGCTTGACCTATAGCTATGGTATGCAGCTTAAACTGTTCAGTCCTTATGAATTTAGTCAAAATTGGAATAGCACAGTAGCCATTATCGCTATACAGTCTTCACTAAGATTCTTTTCAAACTTCCGAGTTGTTTGACAAGTAGGGAACGTGATAGTCTTTCCCTAACCAGGAGGAGTAGTACGGCGCGCTGTCTAGGCTAAACCGCACAACTGGTAGCAAGGCCTCCATTTTCCAGGCCAACTATTCTAGCACCAGGAGCTTATCTTCAGGGATAGCGGGTTATTGGTGAATAACCTCCAATGTAGAGTTCATATGCATTACAATAGAATTAATATTAGAATGGTTCTTTACATTTTTCAACAAGAAAAGGTTAAAAAAAAAGTCGTGACGATATCATGAATCTAAGTGTCTGTACATTGTATCTTTAGATCATTGAAATGTAGTAAATAACCTGAACGTAAAAATTTTTCAATCTTGAAAAACCCGATTAATTACATAATAAGGAAATAAGCTTGTTAGATCGATTTGCAAGACGAAAATGCCACGGGACTTCTACTCCTTCAATTGGATGGGTCAACATGTAGGCTCAAAATAATCTAAGAATTAGCACTCGGAACTGCCGTGGAGTTGGAAACGAATTTCACGAGCTTACCCTTTCAAAAAAATGAACCCCTCGAAGTCCGTAGTAATTCCATCTACTAAGAAAAAAAAAACAGAATTACAGGACACACTCCACATGAACAGTAACCCTATCCCACAAGACACGAAGGTTCGTTACTTGGGAATACACTTGGACAAGACGCTAACATGGGAAAGCCACATCAAGTACCTAGTCAAAAAAATTAGACTACGAATCCACCAGCTAAAATCCCTCCTCTACGAACGTTCTCCCCTGAGTCTTCCAACCAAGAGGCTCCCCTACCTGTCCCTTATACGCCCTATATGGGAGTATGCTGGTGGGCTATGGGTTCAGAAAATACAGGTTACTCAAAATCGTGTACTTCAAACGATATCAGGAGCACTCTGGTACGTTCGCAACTCGACGCTGCACAACGACCTGAGTATACCTACTGTCCAAGAAGTGATTCGCCGCACATATATAAAACTTGATGAAAGAATGCATGAGTACCATAACTCACTAATAGCACGCATACCCCGAAACCACCCGCCCCCACCTGGTAGACGGCGACAAGAGAAAAATACCACAAGATTTCTTGATAGCTTAACTTTCAATTCTTCAATTCTCAACATTATTAAACTATTATTATTAATTATTGTTAGCTCGTTACATTATTTATTATCTATTCTGATTGACTATTACCATAAATTGTTTATTATATTACATAATATATTAACCACAATTGTTATTTACTCACATTATTATTATTACCGTGACAATATACATGTATAGTAGGTACCTACTGAACTAGGACAGCCACCACGTTAAATAACCTACGGTTACTATGTACGGTTACTTGCATAACTGTAATGTCAAGACCGACAATAAAGTTTACTTGAAAAAAAAAAAAAAAAAAAAAAAAAAATCTATGCATTAGGTACGTATTACGGTTCTTTTGTTTTTACTTCTGTTTTTCCTCTGTTCTGTTTCATACGTTCTGTTTTTACTTTTATTTTTTTTAATTTTACTAAAACAACCCTCTTAATTTGATTTTTTGATAGATTAATCCTTAAATTGAATCTCTTAGGGTTGATTCACCAACAGGCCGAGATTACTAGGACGGTGAAAGGACGTATTTGTTTTATGGTTTCATTCGAATTTTGAAATCTACGTACTTTGAAATCTAAACCAACTATTTGGGGGGGGGGGGGGGGGGGTCAAAAAATGGGCCTAGGTCGATTACGTAGGTTTCTTATTGAAAATGATAATCCCAACTCCGTCCTTCAACACATTAACACCATTTGGAGCCTGATTGGTCTTATCTTCTAGCACTACTGATCAAAAATGTGGGGAAAAACGGACTACAAACTAATTTTGGACTACAAATCGATTGAGATGGGTTCCAAACCACTACGAGTTTTCATCTGACTTAGAAAAGGTTAGTTTAAGAATGAAAACGCTGAAAACGGGTGTAAATTTAAATATTTTAAATTCCGTTATTTCACATCCCTCATTTTTGGAGATTGGTCAGTCAAGAAAAAATAAGGCGGGGGTGGGGGGGGGGGGGTGGGGGACGAACAAATAATAAACATTTGTAAAATATTGTGATATGTGTTCCTTTCATTTTTTATTATTAAATTCCACGTCTATGACAATTATTGAGTAACTGAGTACCTATTGTATTTTCCGTTTTGGGAAGCACTAATTGGCCCAAATTTAAAAATGCAATCAATCTGGTGTTGATAATTATATCAAAAACGCTTTTTGGCGATATCCGGATCGGCATCGAAAACGGTACAGCGTAAACCCAGGGGCGTGACGTACACCCCCGCAAACCCCGCGATGCGGGGGGGCCCGGGCTACAAGGGGGCCCGGGAACGGGCCCGCTCTAGCAAAATTCACTTTTTTTTTAATTTTAAAGAATAAAGCGGAACTAAAGATAGACAGAAAAATTCCATTATGTAACATCAAGTTTATAAACATCAACGGTAATGTAGGTTCATTTATCAATCATCTTTTGGTTTTATTTATAAGCAGGTGAGGAAGGTTGTAAAGTAGCTAAGGTGTCAGAGTTGCGAAGGTGCGTACTAGGGATGGGACATCGGCATCGATATCATCGAAATTTCGATGTTTTGCTTCGATATTACGATGTTTTACCATCTATGCCACATGATCGATAATATATCGATGTGTTGGCTCTGATAACATCGGTTTGGTTTTCTCTTAGGTTCATTGAAACAATTCCATCTAGTCTGCTTGCTACCTAACGTGGAAAAAGAGAAATATTAAAAATTCTTTCAACTGCCGTAGTATCAGAGAATTTTCGAAGAAAAAAATACTACTTATTGTTCTCGGAATAAAATGTTTGCATCAAGATCCGTTTTAAAGCATTCTAAGTCCACTCTCAGACACCAAAAACACATTTCGATAACTCGCGATAAAATTGAGATTAAAACTCAAATTTGCACAAAAATCTACCTAGGCTTTCAAAAGGCTATGTTTGAAGATGAGCACAATCGCTTCACTCTAAGGGGACATTTAGGGCATTTCAAATGGGGGAAAGTTAGCCGAAAACCCCCAAGCAGAAGACTCTCATTTATAAAGGTTTTTTCAAGCAGAATACGATGGTGAAATCGGATTGGAAATATTTCAAGCAGTTTGAAGATTATAAAACACAAGATAAATTGGGAAAATTCTCCAAAAAAAAAAAATAAATAAATAAATTTAAAAAAAAAATTCTTCAGCTTTCACAAATTTTGAAATTAAAATGAGAATTCACAAGTCAGAAAATAAAATTGTCGGTTTTTGCGTAATTTTTCGTCCTGCAAAACGAGTTACTTTGAAAATTTGCTCATTCCGTCATGCTGCATCTGATAGACTTGGCGTTGGTCTTTTAAAACGTTGAACGAACGAACAAACAAAATCCTCAGAATACTAGCAAGAAGCGATCGGTAGTAGCCATCATCGATATTGCAGCTTCGATGTCCCATCCCTATCGTAAAGGTAGATTAAATTGTTATATTATATTATGTATTTCTAGTTAAGTTATCGTAGCTTATTGTATGATGACCGTTGAAAAAGTGCACGCTTCATAAAAAAAAAAAAAAAAACATTATGGGGAGGGGCCCCGAAAATATTTTGCGGGGGGGCCCCGCTGAAAAACGTTACGCCACTGCGTAAACCGTTGTACTTTAATTTGGAATTGAAGCCCTAGTTGATACACATAAAATCCACGGAGGTGGTAGGTCTCCGATTGGGAAAGTTTGGTCCCTGACCTGAGACCGCAGACTCGTTGCTCAGCCGGCTTTTTTAAGGGGCGGTAAAGTCGTTATCATTTGGTAACGTCTTCTTTCGTCAAGGGAGAAGAACAAAGCACATGGGCCCCTAGAGCTTCTAATCTCTCTCCTATTCACCGCTAACTTCACCTCCTCTTGTAATAAACCCTCATTTCAAGTGAAGGTCACGAAACATCACCTTTGATTTTACGAACACAGAAAAAATGATCAACTCTACCAACTAAAGTTTGAGTTTTTATCTGCTACCAGAGAGTGAACGTCACCATACGACATTCCTGTGCCAGATATCTGATCTGTGATTAGTATGTTGATGGTTTCATTTGTGGTTGGGGAAAGGCATCATTTGTTGGACACTATAGGTGAAACTTTGACGTTCAAAGTTCCTGAAAAATCGACTTTTCGCTTTCCAGACCTGCTGACATTTTTCTTGTACTTTACAGGAATGGAGTTGATTGTGATTGAACTTTCCAAAATCCGACCGAAATCATTTTTGGTTTATTATTCAAAAATAAACCATTGTAATCGCTCTTGAAAAAAAAAAATCTACCCCCCCCCCCCCCCCCCTGAAAATTTCATGGTTTACGTTTCAAAGGGTGTAGAATCCGAATCTGCAATAAAAATTTTCCGTCCGTCCGCCGTACGCACGATTTCTCCCAAACGGCTGGAGCAAAATATCTGAAATTTTCAGGAAAAATCCATGTTGGCCCGGCGACGCCCCAATTCTTGAGCCAGCTCTCTCACTTAATTTAAAGTGCCCTTTAAGCGTTGTCAAAGTTTTGTAAAATCCGTAAAAACCTCAAAAAAAGCCAAGGCGGCCTAAATGTGTACCTTTTTTGAAGAACACTCCACGAGGAATCGAATGAGCCCCTCCCCAGGTCCGTAGGTCAAACCATTCCCGATCCATGGCCCGATTTATGGTGCCAACATTCGCGTTATCAGTAACCTAGTGACGTAGTGATGTAGTAATGTGGATATTGGAGTGAACTCCTAAAAGGCTTTGTAGCCGATACACGGGTTGAAGCATTCTGATAACCATAAAAAACGCTGCAAATTCTTCCACTGGGGTTTATTATTCAATTGGCTTGCGTTCATTATTTGAATTTCTACTAAGCTTTGGAGTGTGCGTGTTTCACAGGTGATAGAGCGATTATTGAATTTCAGGAGATATGCATAGAGCACGTAAATCTGTTCTCAACCAAAATACCTATTTGGATTGTTCAGTTGATCACGTTCGTGTGCCTCCTGAAATTCAATAATCACTCTATCACCTGTGAAACACGCACACTCCAAAGCTTAGTAGAAATTCAAATCATGAACGCAAGCCAATAAACTCCAGTGAAAGAATTTGCAGCGTTTTTATTTATAAATTCTGACTAAAATACGTGTCTACCCCAATTATTGGACACTATGTTATAGCCCAAGAAAGTTGACACCTCTGAATAAGTTCGAACTCGTGGCTTTCCTACTTAAGAGGAAATTTCCTTTAGTTGCCACACTCTGGGTTGAGCTGAGGCCGATTCAATCAAACCTCTTTTACTATGGAAGATCCTTGAAAATAACAACCATGTTCCTGCTATTGGGCAGCTATTAGACCAATCAAGAAACTGTTTCTTTTCTCTCCAGTTTTGGAAATTAAATTGTTCCTAAAAGGTGTTCTAAGCAATTAGTTTCAAATTTGAAACAATTAGAAGAGTCGTAATCGAAGGGGAGGACAAAGATGCTTCACTCTCTTCTTTTTTGGGTTCGATCTTTCTTTCACCTGACCGCGCCCTCGCTCTAACTCAAAAACACTGCATACTGTTGAACAGAGGTTCCTAATTTCTGTATTTGAACAACCCTTTCACTGATAAATAAACCACTGATCTATGTACAAGTTATCCAAAAAGTATTTCCTACGTAGTAAAAAATTGGAAACCCAATAAAAAATATACGTAGTGAAATTCGTACTCAGCAACATTCTACAACTCGGGCCATAGATCGAGAATGGTTTGACCTAAAGACCACAGATCGGGCCATAGATCGAGAATGGTTTGACCTACGGACCTCGGAAAGGGCTCATTCGATTCCTCGTGGAGTGTTTTTCAAAAAGAGTCCAAATTTAGGCCGCCTTGACGTTTTTTGAGGTTTTTAGGGATTTTACAGAGAACTTCGACAACCCTTAAAGGGCACTTTAAATTAAGTGAGAGAGCTGGCTCAAGAATTGGGGCGTGGCCGGACCAACATGGATTTTTCCAGAAAATTTCAGCTTTTTTGCTTCAGCCGTTTGGGAGAAATCGTGCGTACGGCGGACGGACGGAAACATTTTTATTGCAGATTCGGATTCTACACCCTTTGAAACGTAAACCATGAAAGTTTCAGGGTGGGGGATAGAATTTTTTTTTCAAGAGCGATTACAATGGTTTATTATTGAATAATAAACCAAAATGAGTGAAATGAGGTACCTAGGTACCCTGCAAATTGCAGGCAGATGCAATCGTAGCTATCGTGGAAAGAAGTTGACAAAATGCAAATTCTACGAATTTTAGTAGTTGGATTACCGAAGTAGATCTCACATTAGTGGAATAGGAAAGAAATAGGTAAGTTTGAGAAATTTTCAACTATTGAATGTGAATGGGGACCTACTAACCACAGGGAAACAGGTGCTAGGTATACCTACTGAGCGAACCGGATGATTTGGTTCAGAAAACGTTTCATTTGAATTGGAAATGCTATAAAAAGTGAGAGACTGCAGTTATTATTTCGGGAAAGCAAAACTCGTCTACAAAACCAAATTAAATTTGCCGTGCTTACTAGTAATTTTTACATAATGTTGGGGGGGGGGGGGACTCTGCTTTCAGTATGCTGAACATTGTAAGTGTTTCGATGATAGCTTTTGTTTTTTAAAAAGGGACCAGCAAGGTTGGTGTCCACGGATTTACATTTAAGAGGAAGTCACCTAACTGTCTTTATAATATAAATGATGATATTATCACCTTAGCCCAAATATGATGATTTGGCCAATATTTCAAGCTCGCTGAACGCGTAGCGCGCCGTCGAAAAAATCATTTGGAGTCTTAAATTTTCATAAAGTCGAGCGTAAAAATCCAAATCTGCAAAAAGTGGGGGTTCCCATGTAAACAACGAAGTTGCCTTTCGTTGAGCACATTTGCAAATGTGCGTGATGCGCACTATGCACGTATTTGAGAGCTTCGGCTGGAAAACATGCAGATTGAAAACGGTTTTAGGAGTAGGAGAGAGGGGGATTTCGTGGGGCACCCATCATAGACCACTGGGTTCATTAACTGAATTATTAAACCTTTTGGTAATAATTTGCATCGTTTTTATATCAGTCTCGACGTTGTGACTAGTTAGTGTTGCTCGGGTGATACTAGAAGGTCGGGTGGTTCTGTCAATAATTACGCTTTCAAGTTTGACAAGGAGGTCACCGTGAGTTTCACCCATTTCGAATAATGTATAACCAATTTAATGAAACAAAAAGCATTCTACCCGAAGAATTGTACAATTTTTAATTTTCCAGTGACAATTCTTCACTTAATTGTACATTTATTAATCGTATTACGGTAAAATTCGCACCTATTAACATTACCTTTATTTCGATTACGTATTGTATTGTGTTACGGATTGTAGTGACGGCTCTGAGAAAAATTCACTCTAACACTCGTGCCCTAAGTTTTGAAATAATCAGATCAAGCATAGATAACTTTTTATGGCGAGTAATGATGCTCGTAAACTTTAGACTATTGACTATAATAATACAGACTGTAACTGATTATTATGATTTACATTCAGTGTTTATACTCGATTAATTTTTGAACAGTGTCAACTTTGTATAGCACACTGCACCTAGTTATTATTCCGTTTACTATGTAAAATTTAACGTAGTAACAGCGTAAATTGAGCATCATATTACGACGCAGAGTCGTTGATTTTTTTTAATCGAAAAATAACGTAACCTTAATTTGTTTTTTGTAATTCAGTGAGTAATCTAACGGATATACTATGGCGGGAAAAGGTAAAGGAGCAGCCCAGCTGCAAATGAAAATAGACAACGATCAAGATTGGGATAATTTGCTTAAAACTACCAAGGGACTCATAATTGTCGATGTATACACAGACTGGTGCGGACCATGTTTAGCTATGATGAGCAACTTGAGGAAGATTAAACTAGAAATAGGGGGAGAGAATCTTCACCTGGCCCAGGCTAAAGCCGACTCCATAACCGCATTGGCTCGGTTCAGAGGGAGAAGTGAGCCGACATGGCTCCTAGTGGCTGGCGGACAGTTGGTAAAAGTGCTATTTGGAACGGATTCACCAGCTTTAATAAAAATTATTATCAAAGAACTAGAAAAGGAGATCAAAGTGATCGAAGGGACGGCAGAGCGGAAGGGAGTTGGGTGGAATGAATTGACCGAGGATGAGCAGATAAAAGCGGCTGAGGTGTTGGCTAAGAAAGAGATGGAGGCCGAACGATTAAAACTGGAAGAAGACATGGCTAAAGATCGAGCTAAACGAAGAAATCTCACTAGAATAGCGAGACGAATGCCTAATCAAACAGTCGTGGTATATTTCCCAAATGGTATCAAAGAACCAGAAAAAGAGAGTGGTGTGGGAAAGCGAGTATGCCAGGCAGCTTATCGAGTTATGGTTAGATGTGACGTTGTTGGGCTGCAAATTGCTGATCAGCTGGACCTTACATTAACTAGAGAAGACATTGAAAAGATGCTATACAATTCACCGATTGTACTTCCAGATGAAATGCTGAACACTATCCACGAAAGACCGTGCATAGTTTCTCTGATCCAGAAAATATCACCCATCCCTCTGGAAAGGCGTCATTCGTCCACTTCTCGAACGTCTATAATTTCTGTTGGGGAAATTCTTAACGTTATAGAGGATGCAGTCGCAGCCTTGATTTATGGTGACACGAGAGATCCTCACAACCCTAGAGAAGACTCGGTTGTCAAAATTTACGAGGTAGAACTGGAATCAGGAATTAAAATCCCTCCATGTTGGACTCCAGTGGACTTCATATCAAAATCAGCAGCGATGCAAGTGTTGTTTCCACAGAAAGTGAGGGATCTGGAAGTGGTGGAAGAGCCGATGCCTCCACCATCGTACTTGATAATTTTTGAAGCCAAAAGGGCGAAAGAAGTGCTAGATGTTGCTGAACCGTTTGCAAGCGATGTTCTCCACTTGGCATACTTTACATCTGACGACCCTGGGACCGCGGAGAAAATATGTCACCTCCTTCATGAGTTGGAAAAGAAAGACCCTGAAGTAATAGAGACAGCTAAAATGGTTATAGCTCTTGAACGAACCAAAAGTGACCCCATGCTCACCCTGGCAGCGCTTGGACCATTGTACATCAGCCCTGACACTAGGATCGGGACGAGAGAAGTCGAAGTGTGGTTCCCTCCGAAAATCGAATACGTGGCGGAGCCGGACCCGTGGGAACCTCCTCCTCCACCACCGATTCAATATTGGCAGGATGAAGACGAGAATTTCTGGATGGAAGAGGAACGAACTTGCTCCGACGGTGAAATTCGTCCAGGAAGAAGACTGGTTAGATTAGCCGATGGAACTCCGGTGGAAGATGGGGAATGGAAGGCTATTACCGATTCGGAACCTGAGTTACCACCAGTCAAAGTGAAAGACATCAAAAAGAAGAAAGAGAAAGAAAAAGAAAAAGGGAAACCTTGATCTACGATCTAATTATATAGCAAGCAGCAACAGAACCAATATATGTAAAATAAAGTAAAAACATTTTAGAAAAAACCTCCTCTAGTTTTGTGGATTGTGTAAACCTTATTAATATACCGTCAAGGTTTATTAACATATTAAAAGTAGTTACTATTAACTCGCAATGAAGTAGTCACTGCATTAGAGAGCAATAACCGAGATCCCCCCAGGCCACAATAAATTATCTCGCCTCCTAAACAATCTTCAGGTACTATTTTGGACACTTTTCTTGTCAATGTGATTGATCTTCTAATTACTTTGTAAGATTAAGTCTTATGGTTTTTGTGGATCACTTTTGATGTCGGTATCGAGCTACCTTACCGACTGTTTCCAAATTGTTAAATATAAATATTCATTGTCTGCTCCGTTCGCTGCCACATCGCTGCCGCAGGGTTCACACATCGGCCCTTTTGGTTTTCTTATTATCGTTGATGACATTGTGCCAATTTTTCTCTTTTTGCTGACGACTTAAAAATACATTTAACGGTTGGGTCTGATTGTTTAAATATACAAAGCATTCTCGATTCATTAACCCGAATGCTCTCATAAACTGGTTCGTGAATCGTCTCAAACGCGGTCATTATCGCCGAAAACATCACTACAATTTCATGGTCCTCAAACTGTTAAAGCTGGTATAACTGATGTGAAGTCCATTGACCTTTTCACTACTCCGATGAGGTCCTTGGGGTTTTTAAAAAGTTCTTTCAGAATCTGTTCGAGAAATCTCTAAAAGTACGGCTCGATCGTCTGGTCCCTCATTAGTATACCAATGAGTGACCAAGGGGCCTGAACGCATTCAGCGCAAAAGATTCGAAACGAAACTCGTTCGACAATTGAACAAGTCCCATCCACTATAACTCTGGCTAAAAACGCTTCAGTTCATTTTCGGGATTTTGTTGTTTTGGATTTTTATCGTGTTGCTGAGGTGAACAATGCCACTTGCAGAGCGTTTAATGCAACTGTTTCTAGTCTCCGAATATGGTGAGAAGAAGCTTTCGACAAGAAAGACCTTTTTTTGCAGAGGGAACAGTGTGGAGAATTGGCTACTGGGGCAGCATTTAAACTGCGGGTCTCTCCTGCCCCAGCAATTTTTCAACATATTAGCCGAATATCGCCGATCACGCCTGTCTGAATTCAAACTAAATTGAAGATGACTTTTCGCGTTGACCAAACTAGAAACTAACGCTCGCAGGGGACGGGATCCCACTTAAGCCCCGCTGTTTGAATGCAGGCGAACTGTTCGCGCCAAATATCGCCTTTTCGATTGTTCTCCCTTCGCTCGAAATCGCGCCCAGTGGACGTCCAGCCTTAAGCAGCGCGGCAAATGGTTTGATTTTGTTTATTAGAGTGTCCTTCGACTTTGTGCTATTGGATCGATGAGATTGCTGTATTTCTTTTCGAAGTTGTGTCTTTTCCATGAGACATGGATACAACAATAGTTTCTTCTATTATATCTCTGTTGCAGATTGGATGTTAAGATATCGCAGTGAAGGACGTTCCACTGCTATCACTAGACACCGGATTTAATGGAATTACGTGTCGAACATTGTATCGCTGTTTGTGTCAACTTCAGTAGGTGCTCTGCAGTGAATATTAGCACGTAATTATGTTGGAGGATTTGATTATGACTCCTATATTTATTAGCATAGGTATTGTCTTCCACCTACCACTGAACATGGATGTTTATTTTCGGTTGAATTCAAAATTTTCCAACAAACTCACCACTGAAACAGATATCAGAATTGTTCAATCAAATTCCTTCAGCGAATACAATTAAAAGAGCAAATTGCATGTCTCCAGAATAAGGAATTTCCAAACTCTGTTTCGTTCCAATCACGAAATCCTAAATAGTGATGTTTTTCTAATGTCGGAGACAATAATTTTAAATATTTTTTGTAACACATTTCTTCTTTATATCAATAGAAATATTTCATCATTTATAATAGTTTGTATTCTACTTTTCTATCATAAGCATCCTAGATTGCTGCTATTAAGTAGATTTGAGGCTCGTGCCACTAGATTTGTATCAGTTAGAAACGTTGCATCCTAAAACTAGGGCTCACTACAGTCCTCTCCAAAATCCAACATCTAAATCAAGATTTAAACTTTCCTCAAATAATTCTAAAAGAATTGCATACAAGAAGTTAATTTTTACCTGGATAACACAACAAGGATATGATTCTTTCGACATGCATTTTAAAAGATCTCATTGATAATTTTACTTATAATTGTAAGTAGTTCCTTCATAAGCTGTACTTTATTTTTCTTGATTTCTTTTTTGTTCAGGTAAATTGATTGTGAGCAACTGTTATCCCAGCATCACAAGCATAGCCTAAAGCTGGTTAATTTTATTCACCAAGTCGAATGCTTCCTTAATATTTGTAAACATTGTATCTTTTTCAAAGAATCAATATGTCTCCCTCCCTCTCTTTCTTTCAGTTGGCACCTCTCTTGGCTTTTTGATATCCCTTTGCAAAGACTACTGAAGTGTGTGGATACTACGAGTAAGGTAAGAAAATTGGCTATGTACAACAACAATCCGATGGTGATGCGAGTGGGTAACCTGTTAGGTACTTAAATAACGGGTTACAATTCTATCACGATAACTGTACAACTAGTCATAAGGAAAATAACTGTTTATCCCAACTCAACTCGATAGGAAATAATTGACTTCTATACCTCCCTAACACTACTTTTGCGAAAACCAACATTCACTAATCCCTTTCTATGAAACAAAAGCTAATGCCAACATATCAACAATGATAAAATTTACAGAAGGAAAATAGGGCTGGACAACAAGACTTATCTGAGATGGTGCTGAACGATATTACCTAAGTGTGTGTTTCTTTTGCAATTTTTCAGAAGAGGCGAAAAACTGTCCACTTTCCATGTTTTTCAACATTATTTATGACTGTTTATCAAGTGATACTCATGGCAGCCACTTTGAAATATATTAATTTCTCATTACCAACAGGAAGCGCTGGGAATTTTTGCATCCAACGATACCAAAATGTCAAAATTCCCCAAATGTCAGTCAGGTCATGTCGTTTTGCACCAAGTCAGATAGGTTTTGTTGTCCAGCCCTATCTCAGGTACGTCATGTTGCAACTTCACACCCCCATACTGTATACGAACACTTCAAATGCTTGGACTTCAAAAATTCATGTTTCGAAATGACCATGTAAAGATGGAGTTACGCAGCATAACAATTCAGTCTCATGCCATGAATCTGCACAACAGCCAATACAACGTCCATACAGAAAAATCTATCCTTCATGATTTGACAATTCATGGTCTCGTGTTCCCCTGAGAGGTTGTCTTCACTTGGAAGCTAGAAAGTTTGGAGTGGAATGAGTACATCGCTGTTATATATTTCTTGTAGTTTGTACTAACTTTCAAATTCAAACGACTAAAATTCATAGATCATCAACTTTTTTGCGTGGCAGGGAAACTCGCGAGAACTTGTTTACTCTACAGCGCGCAGAGCTGTACATGTGAGACAGTTATGGTTCATGGAATGTCAGAAGAAATGTAATTACAGGCTCAAAGTAGCTGCTTCGCTGAAAAACTCGTTAGCTCCGGTCCCCGAAGGGGTTTTTCGATGAAGAAATGGCTGACCGGCCCTAGGGTCCATGAACCTAACCTTAAACGCCCATTAAAACTAACCGTACTCACTATTAAGAGGTTTTTCATTTCACCAAGTCCGCGCGCAGGGAATTGTGGAATTCTCTCCAGAGTTTCTGGTAGTGAGCCGGAGTGATAGTGATTACGGCTATAATTGCCGACTATTGATTGCTAACCATCAAAAGAGTTTTATTGGTCACGATAATGCATCCAGTCGGAGATGTGATGCTCGTAAAATATACAGGACTATCAGTACACCATTTCATTATACACCACACTTTTTCCAAATCATAAAACAGAAAGTATCGAAACACATTGTTGATTAATTCATGAATTACAGGTGACCTTATGATAATGCTCCTTTGTAGTTTGTTCTTCTACACCAACCCGCTACTATCACATACCTACCACTAAAATTCTCTGCTTCACAGATCACACTTGATTGATGCAAGAAAGCAGGTTCTTAAGTTTTTATTTTGTTTCTTTGCAATTTTCCGGTAATAACAACAGGTATTATTTCTCATCGTTAATCGGATGCAATGATATCTGAAGTGTCTGCCGTAGTTTTGATGTACTCAGTTAATTGTTAATGAGCTGTTTCATCAGGTATTTTTGTTGCCTAATGACCGGTGGCAATAGGCTTCGCCTACGATTTGACAGAAGACTTTGTGTTCGTACGACAAGTCGAAAAACTTTTGTCTACCAAACCAAGATCTCTACTTGATTCCTTTTTCCAACCTGCTGCTGATTGATTTCAAGTCTGTCGGAAATGATTCTAAGTAATTAAATGGCATGGAATTGTGGCTATTAGCTTTTAGTCGATTCAGAATATATTTTAGATAGCGATGGGTTAGGAAAAACTGGTAAAATGGAGACGTGTTTTTCCTCAAAAATCAGTGATGTCTTGTATTTGCTGAGACTTGGTTATCCTATGATGCCGTTTTTACTGGATGTTGTGCAGCGTTTAAAAATATCTGTGTTTTGTGGTCCCTTGAGTTGTGTTTTCCACTGTGCTACCATTTACGAACAATACTACTGTGCAAGGTGGAGACGTGGAGATTAAAAGCCTACAGTATAAACTGGCGAAAGCTTTTGAAATGTTGATGATCCATCGATAGTTGAGGACCCCCCTGGACTGCTACACTCTGGAATGGCTGCATTCTTCAACTTAACTCCCTGACACGTGTGTTGTTGGTTATTGTGAATTGACAGAAAATGCATTTCTTGGGACGTGCTATGTCGGCTCCAAATGCAGTCTGCTACAAAACCTGATGATGAGTAAGGTAAATGGATGTTGGGTAGGGGGAAGGGGTTAGAAGTGATGGTTGTCAAACATTTTAAGCTGGACAGGAATAAATGGAGCAGTGGGCCATTTTGACCCGGTAAATCATCGCAATTGATTCGCAGAAATGACTGCAAACCTTCAATGATGAAGAGAACACGAGAAAAAGAAGTTCCACCAGCACGCACAGCTGGACGTTTGGTAGATGAAATACGTACTAAAATGGAACAACAACGTAGATCTTCATGAGTACAGATATGATTATCCCCAGCAGTGAATAATTCAAAGGACGGTTCCTACAGATTTGCACAACACAGATGATTTTAGCAAAAGTCCCGTTTTTTCCGTCAGGATCTAAACGAAATTCGGAGATTTGAATTGGCGCCTGCTACATCTGACATATTAGGTCACTGTGGCAACCCTGTCTACGCAGTTTTAATACCTACAAGCTACCCTTCGAATACTCCGTAGATAATCACAAATCACGTTTGAAGTCACTGTTTCGTTTTCTCGACTGTTGAAATGGCTGTACCAGACAAGACATTTAAAAAGCCGCTTGTAGAATACCAGTTATCTAAAGGTAACGGTTACGAAAAGTAAACAATCGCCTTTGTAAACGCCGAAAATCCCTACGTTCCTTACCAACGTAAGAGAGATAATAACAAAGATCACTTAAATATAAAGCGATTTACATATGGGCGAGAATGTTTTCGGCACAGGTACGAGTACCGATGGTTTCACTGGAACTGCCATATCTGCCATCTCTAGTAGAGTAATGTGTTCACTGGGATTTGTGAAGACGAATAGTTATCTGCCAGCCCTCATCACCATTTACAAGTCATTGGTATTGCCTATTTTGGAATACGCCTCTGTAGTGTGGGGCCCGTTCTACCATTGTCACGTCCAACAAATCGAGAGGGTCCACCGAAGGTTTCTTCGATATCTAGCATACAAGCTACGTATAACCCAGGAGGTATTGGATTGTGATGTCTTGAGCAGGAGGTGCGGTCTGAAGTGTCCTTCCTCACGAAGAGATTTGGCCGACCTTAAGTTTCTTCTCCGATTGATCCAGGGAGATGTAGATTCAATGGCACTCCTTGGCGAGCTTAATTTCCTTGTCCCTCGATCTGGTTCCCGATCAGAGAGCCTCTTTTGGATTCCCTTCTCAACCACAAACTATCTCCAGGATTGTCCACTCTCCAGTTAATTTTAACTTAGCTTATTTAATCAACTAATGAACGAGAGCCGTGAAGCCGATCCTTTCTGCCAGTCGGAATTAGTTTTTATCAATAAAGTGAAAAGCCTCATTTAAGTTACTTTTTTTCTGATAACAACGTGATATTATTGAATTAAACAAAAAAAAACGTCTGCCAAGTGGGTGTGGCACATAGCTTCCTCGTATCCATAACATGACTGTATAGATCATTGAAAATTATTATTGACTAAAGAACTTCGTTCAATTAGGCGAAGTAAATATTGAATTAGGGTAAATTTATTGTTATGCAGGCGCATAACTTGAGAAAATAAAGGTAGGCATGTTCAACTATTGAACAAACTATATTTTATAAAATATACCTAATAAGTCCGAACAATCCCTGAAAATTTCATCGAAATCGGTCAAGAACTCCCGGAGTTATGCTTGTGGCAAGGATTTCACGTTTGCGCATGCGCAGAGGCTACTATTGATCCGGGGGTCATGAAACTTATAGGGGACCATCTACACATCAAACCGAACAATCCCTGAAAATTTCATCGAAATTGGTCAAGAACTCCCAGAGTCATGTCCGTAACAAGGATTTCACGTTTGCGCAGGCTACTATTGATCCGGGGGTCATGAAACCTATAGGGGACCATTTAACCCCAACCCGCACAATCCCTGAAAATTTCATCAAAATCGGACTATAACTTCGTGTAGTTTTGCCCGTAACAAGGATTTGCTGACAGACAGACAGACACACAGACAGACACGGAACCAAAATTGTTCAGAAAGGTCTAAAACGCAAAATGCGAGTGGAATTTTTGATTTTGGAGACAAAAAAATTTTCACATTCCGAAAGTGAAAACAATGCTTCCGCTACCTTAGTAGACTCGGAAGCAAAAATTATGTCAATGTACCTATCTAATTATTTCGCCCGTATTATAAATAAATAAACTGAGACAAAGGCATGTTGGCGTGGGTTTGCGGCAATATTGGTACGCATGCGCCGAAATCTACCCAAGAACCATTTTCTTCTACGCGCCAAATTCAAAATTAGGAAAAATATGTTCGCCCTAACTTTGTACGTTCTCCGGAAAAATTTTCATGATGCGGACAACATTTTCAAGACTTCAAGTTAACCGAAATGTACGTAGTCCGAATGTACTTTAAGCGAGGTGTTACTGTATTCAAATGTTGATTGTTCCCTAACGCCCTCTTGTATGCTGTGGAGAGTTGAAACTCGTTTAAACTGGAGACAAACTAGTACTTCATGCTTCTGAAAGATCGTATATACGCCATTGAGATTTAGATGTTACAGTCTACTACATCGCTGTAACACTATTCAGGAGTGAGCGCTTTGAAATATTTGATGTTCAACCGAATAGCTTAGCCTTAACGCAGCTTTAACCTGTTTTTCTGAATGATTTTTTTCTTTCGACTATCAGCCGCCTCGGTTAATTGAAAACACATATTCTCCCGCAGGGTCTGGCTCTGGTGTTGAGGGGCGGAGTAATTCGTTTCTTCGGCCGTTTTCTTATTGCCGCCAGCTAAGCCCTTTTCTTGAAGTCTTCTTCATGACGTGGTTTCCTCCTTCTTCCCATGCAAAAGAAATCGACTCCCGATGCCGCCCCTGACTCTTCATTTAATAATTAGACGTTCAACTAAATTACATTTTAGAATTAACTCCTGTCACCCGCCCCTTCAAAAAACGTGTTTCTGGGAGGAGTAATAATATTATTGAGCCGCTTGCTACACAAAAAAAAGTACCTACTGACAACGGTTGTGGAAGCCAATCACCTACCGCATCGTTCCACGGCCAACTGAATACTGGTAGCCGGTATTCCAGTGCTTCCTTTGCTTCAAACATCTAGCCTTTGGACTGTAACTCTCCTAGTAGACCGATAATTACAAAGTACAATAACTGTAGTTACAAAAAAGCCAAACTTATACTTTACATACGAATAACTCAAAGTTTAAATTAAAGGGTCCCAACTTCATGACAGGCAGATCGCTTCACAAGCATAGATTATACTAGCCGAAACTTGTTTTTCGAGGTTTTTACTGTCATGGGCAAAGGGGGCGTCATTTCTTACAAATTTTGGGCTCAAAATCGAATGGAATAGGTATCAGGTCCAACACACCCGTAGCAAATAATTGCAATTTCTGAACGTAAAAGTGACCCAAGAATTCCACCATGACACGAGCGGAAATGTCCAAGTCAGTTGCAACGACGAATCGATTGAGATGGGTAGCAGACAAATCGAGATAATCTGACGTCTTTGTCATAAAGTCCACAAATCGCATTGCTCTTGATTGTACTTTTCTCGTTTCCGGTCATGCATGACCCTCAACTCTGATGAGGATGTTGCCGTCTAGACGATGATTCCGAACCTCACTTGAATGAAGAAAGGGTCAGGGCTTAAGACCACCCAAGAAACAAGACAGAAGGAACTGTTATGTCTCAAAGTACCTACTACATATAATACGAAGGGGCTTGGGAAAGGGCGGGGACCTCCCTTATCAGTCTGGCCGAAGCGTTTCCTGCCGGAGCAACACTGGGGCCCCCAGTGTTGGAGTCGAACCGTGAAAATATCTTCTTTATCCGTCAAACATCGTCCCACGATCTTTATCCGGCGCACGCCCGAAAAATGTGATTATCCCGTGTGAAGCGCCTTCCCCGAAATTTCTTTGAGGGTTCTTCACCCTTCGACCCAAGTTGAACTTGAGGTCCTTCAGGATGTCACTGGTTTTTCATTTCTCAGTGATCCACCGCGAGCATCTCAGCATGATGTTCGTCATCAATATCTTGAGCTCTGTTATTTCCTAGCGCACTTGAAGTTTCCTTGTAACTATGGATTATGCCACGACCAGTTAATTCTGAGGGTGCCACCATGCAAGCTTCATTCCTTGGAGGTTATGCCGACCGAACAGACACACTGAAATCTTCAAATTCATCCATTTATAGATGAACAGCAACAAATCAAGTTTATGTTACCCAATAATATATCTTTACAACCAACCAAGAAAAATAAAATTTGAACCCCCTCAAAACTTTTGGTTCACGCTTTAAGATAGGTAGATATCAAAAATTAAAAAAATCTAGTGTTGTATTTAAAAGATTTTCTATAGGGTGTCTACATTGACGCTGACCAAGGGTTTCCAAAGGCCTCCTAGATACAAATTTCAACAACCGCTATGCAAAGGAGATCAATCTTGCTCGCTTTTTCAGCTTCGAATCGTAAAACAAACGACTCAATCCTACCTTAAACAAAAGTTGAAGACTTATGGACCATCGAGCCAGGCAATCGTCGGTTACATTACGAATCCAAACAGTGATGGTCACGAAAGAACCTCAAATGTGTTCCCTTCACATACAATCCCAAATATTATGGCGAGCCACTCCTGCTCTCAAAATGATTAGGTTGAGCCTTGTGCTAGGTTTTGCTGGCTTATGCAATGATCGTTCTCCATCAAGAACTCGCAGGAGTACCGCACTAATGCCATTCACAGAAGCATCCGTATCAAATTCAGGTTTTGAAGTCTGGGGAATTGGAGATTCAGCCAATTTACATACCTAAAGTTCACTAATAGGTATGTAAATAATTTAAAAAAAGAGAATTTTGATTTTCGAGCTTTAGGAAATCGTGTTTTGCAACAGTTGAAATTCGTATCTGCCCATCAAGAACCATCGTGGGGGTGAAAGCCCAAATCCATCTTTAACCCAAACTTCATTCTTATTATTGCAGCAAAGAAAACAAGGGAAGCAGAAACGTTTATTACTTATCTGACATCCGCAGTGCCAATCAACCTTTTTGCAGTAATGAGGATTGAACTTGCGAATTGTGGAACGATTTCCGCTTGCCTTTGAGGTTTGTTTCAGTCCTGTCAAAAGTGTGCATTGCGGCATCGCGAGTAATCACTCTTTGCTCCAACTAGCCCAGCCCAGCTAGTCAAGAGCTCCATAGAATCATCAATATTCCTGGCAATATGGTTCCCAGTAAACAACTAGGACAGGATTGGGATCAAACCAAAAAAGAATCATGAAAATCGGTTGATTATTGCAGTAGTGGCAGCTCCTGCCCTAAAACCCCGGGTTGCACCAGGACCGTAAGGGACAACCACGAAGGGAACGTGAGACCAAAATGTGCTTTTCTCAGCCAAATTCAATTTCCTACTACCAACATGCAAACAAGATCAGTCTTGTCCACTTTCTCGGCTTCAAATCGTGAAACAAACGACTCAATCCTACCTTTAAAACAAGTACACTAATAGGTACGTAAATAGTTGAAATTTATTTCTGCCCAGCAAGAACCAGCTTGGACGTGAAAGCCCAATTCTACCTTTAACCCAAGCTTCATTCTTATTATTGCAGCAAATAAGACAAGGGAAGCAGACAAGTTTATTACTTACCACACATTCAAGATAGAGCCAATCCGTCTTTTCGTAGTACTGATGGTTGAACTTGTGAATCGTCGAACGATTTCTGCTTGCCATTCAGGTTTGTTGCAGTCGTCAACACTGGCATTGGTATCGCGAATAATCACTTTTTGCTCCACCGACAATTTAGAGCACTCACGTTTTATAGCACTCACTGTATTCACGTATTTACACCTAACACAGTTCAATCACAAGGGTTGGGCCAATCAACTGATAATAGGATAAGAGAGTGTTTTGGAGACTCTAGCGGGTGAGCGGAGAACTACGCGTGCTCCTGTGTAAGCTCTCTAAAATTTAGCGCACTTTATTTCAGGCCCTCTCATTGGTTCATTCTTTGGAAACGGATCCAATAAACGTTGCCCTTCCATTCAGGACACAGACGGGGTTTTGATCCTGGATAGCAAACGCCTAACCCCCCTCAACAAACTCACGTCTCCACCATCCATCCTAAAGCTCTGTTTATCGCGTGGATTTGAAACTCTTCTGGTCTTCAATGAGGATTCATTGGGAAAAGTTGGAAAACAGTATGATATTATTATACTTATAATATTACCATTACCAGGTACCTTTTAATTTTGGCTAGGGGTGCAGATCACCAGCCGCCCCGGCCAATTATTGAAGAATCATTGGAACTTTTTGGATTCTACGTATTTTGAAATTTAATCCATAAATTTTAAGAAAGGGGTGAACATTTTGGTTTTTCTTGTCCAATTTTCAATTGTTCATTAAGTATCGAGAATGACGAACCAAAATGGAACGAAACTCAAAATGTATTCGCCTACTACCCCCTTTCTCTTCTTCGTCATCTCACGAGACACGAAATAATATTTGCGGAGAACGATTTCCGTTCCCGTTCTTAAACTGCCGTTTTTGACCTCAATTTACCTTGAATACTATAACAGTGAGACTCTTCTAACCGACAACATAATGGCGACTCGCCTAATTACTGCCTATGTAATAACACGTAATAATAATGGGTTGGGGAACAGTTGAGACTGGTTCATGAGTCCTTTCATGGAACACGGCTTGTTACTATAGTCTTGCCTGAGAGGGGAAGACCATCGCTCAGCTTTCAAGAAAAACTATTACCGTCTTTAAGTCAGGAGCAACAATGATGGGCGGATCTTCGTCCGAAAGGGAGGAGTTTTTTTGTTTTTCTTTATTAAATGAATTATCCCGGTAATTTATAGACGTGAGTTCGTGACTCATTAAACATTAAAAACCGCTGGGGCCTATTAGCGCTCGATGACTGGGAGCTCCTTGACCGGCTCCTAAGATGGTGGTGGCGGAGTGTGGAGAGAACCTAATGGAAACCTTCCTACTTGGGTTCTATGCAAGTTTATAGGTTGTGTACAAACAATAGAAAATCGCGTGGTATGACCTAATGAGCTAGTGTTTGTTCAGAAATTATTATTGTAGTTTTACTGTTTAAAAAAAACGGGACAGTAGACCTCTATGGTTCTACAGCCAGATCATTTAAATGATTAATTTTACACATTTAAGTACCGAAGATGAAAAATTGCCTATGCAACCTACAAATATGGGATTCTAGCACAGAGTAGGGGAGCTAATAAACAGAGATGAAAGCTACGGCTGGGGGGGGGGGGGGGGTAACAAGGTGGCAGGTACACGAATAACCCCATCGGGCGGTCGGAAAAGTGGTGATGCCGGGATAACAAAGGGCGGAAGGAGCCCAGCCGAAGGTTAGTTGAAGGAGTGTTGAGCGGGGGAGAGGGGGGGGGGGGGGACTGTCGGGTCGGTCGCTAAGAACTGGATTGTACTCCTGTTAATCATTTGAATGATGATAAAATTTTGCTTTTACACCGGAAAAATAAAGTTAAACCCCTCTCACGTTTAAAGACTCGATGAATCCAAAATAATTACTTTTAGTTAGGAAATCACATGCACCATATGTAGTAAACTTGAATTGAATTGAATTGAATGTGCCAATTAACTTGATGACAGAGATAAGCAAAAAACGAAACCCAATTAATATCTATGATAAATGGTTGACAACGGTGTTAAGACCTCTTCATTGAACCACTGACTAAATTACTTTTAATTGTCAAATATGATTTGAAAATTCAACCTGCTCTGTAGGTGTGCAAATGTAAATTTCGGTGTTTCAGAAACTAGATAGATACCTACCCGATTTGTTCGTTTATTAGATAATTTTCGTGTAGAAACTCTTCATTACTGGCCCATCCCGGAACGACGTAGAAAATTTCGAAAATGTTGAAAATTAGAAAACTTTGCTCCAACAGTTTCTGAGAAATGCTTAGTACGTCGGATTTTTGAAATCTACTTGTCTTGAAACGTACATTAAAACTTTTGAGGGGGCCTGAATTTGTTTTTTATTGTTGGATTACAAAAGTTCTTTATTACAAATAATAAATCAATAGAACTGTGGGACTAAACGTTACAGCCGAGAGAACAGCTCAGGTCCCTAATAAGATGCAAAAATTATTAAGCCGTAATGTGTTTCAAATGTAATGGCCTTGTTAACTTGCTCAACGAAAGACATCTCTAAACGCGGTCTGATATCTTGCTTCGCTTCCCTCGTAAATCAAATACCAACGCCAATTGTCGGAGCCGAAATCTCCCCCGAATAAATTTGCAGATCTCCCGACTCCGTTTTATTCTTTTCTCTCTCTCACTCTCTCTCTCTATGAATCCATGAATATTTCAAATGGCCCCTTTCACATTTCATTCCCAACCTGGCGGAACGGGCCGGCTGGCGGAATTTATTTGAAATTCGCGCGTAACGTACCGTTAAAATCTCCGCGGGGTTCAGAAAAATCCTTTGAAATAATGTTCGACCGCGATCTTCCGTTTTCCGTTCCGTGACCTTTTTTCGCCTGGGACGCGAGTTTATCAACAGACGTCCTATTTCTCGGGGTGTTGTTACCACTGGCGAAGACACATTTTGAGTTTATTTTGTTTTTTAAATGTTATTCAAAGCGTCCGCAACTTTCAAAAAAGAAAACGGGAGATGATAAAACGCGAAACCTACAAATATCTTATTCTCTTCATTCTAGATAATCGCTTATAAATAATCGTTTCACCGTTTTATAGTGTGTGAAATAAATTTTAAAGTAAAAAAACAAAAAAGTGATGACATCTTAAACATGGGTCACTCCATGCGGATCCGAAACACATGCGTATTTTACTAAAGCCTAAATCATATGAGAGTAGAAAAACCTAAAAGTCAATTTTTCAAATAATTAAAAGTTTTACGAATCATATGAGTGTAGTCTCCCAAAACTGCTCCCCCCTCCCCCGACCCCACCAGTGAAGGAAGGAGGGCCCCAGCGGGGGGAATGAAGAGTGAAACGTAGAAAAAACTGAATTTTTTTACAATAAATTGTCAATTCATTGTGTTGTTAATACTTTAAACAACTGTTTACGCTCTCTATCCTCTCTGTTGGAGATGATATAGAAATATTATTATAAACGAATTACCGATACACTTGGATGTTGAGATCAATTCGAATAAAATACTGAAGCAGTTAAATCTTGGGTTTAACACTTGACTCCAAATTAAACTGCAATAAATAAACACATAGAAAAGAAGAAAGAAGAACTTAAAATCAAGTAAATGTATAAAACATCTTCTCTTCACAACTGGAGATGGTATTGCCAAGCATTAAGATTCTTAGTCTAAAATACTGAGAAGTATAGTTGGAGCCCCTTGGTACATGCGAAACGACGATTTGTTGAAATGAACATCGCCTAACGAGAAATCCGACGTTATTGGATTTAGTTGTGCTGCGTTTCGAACTAGTGCTAATTAATTAAAGCTATATTAAATTGCTAGATTTTGCAATTCTTTATTGATATGTAAAATTGCTAGATTGAACAATAATCTCCGAAAAAAAAGTTATTCACCATCTTTTTAACCTTTTAAACCGTTTTGATCATCAAGGTAAATAAAACGCCTTCTAGATGGTATGACGCATGGCGATTCTTAGTTAAAGCATTTGTTGACAATTGAGCATAACGAGTTTTAGAATTTCATCTTTGCTGGTTTATTGAATTTTCAATTCAAGTTTGAACAATTCTCCAGCATCGAGTTTTACCGTTTTGGGGATACTAGATGATCGTATTTGTGTTCATTCGTTTATAATATGCAATGTTAGACTTTTACTTGTCAGTTAAACAGGCGATTTCATCACAAAATTTGCTTTTTTTCTTACGCTGTAACTTTTTAGGCTGTACCTTCAGCACTTACCCACTAGAAGCATCAAACTTTGGCGAATCATTACGTCCTCTTTTGACCGTACAGAAAAGAAACTGCAATACTGCAAAAACAGCAATGAATAGTAGTTGGTTTACGTTTTGAAGACAGTGGAGCATTTATCAACAGTTCACGTAAAAAGTGAGTAAATATTTGGATTCTCCATTGAAGTTCCTATAAGTCTGCTACCTTTCAAGAGCATTTAAACTATAAACGAGTACTACGAGATCCTGAAATCTTGGCGCACGAAAAAATGAAAAATTAGCTATATAATGGAAATACGAGCATAACAAAAAAGGCCTCATATTCGGACTGGGCTCCCCAAACACCATAGAAAACAAACACCCAGAATCCAGAAACGAGAGCACCCCTGAATCTTGTGGCTGTACATGATTATTCAGGTTATAATGCCCGTACAGCTCCGGCGCCCAACAGTTTGTCACCAGCTATAAATGTAAATAGGTTTAATTTAAGATAGCAACCTTGAAATTTTTTTAATGTGGATTTTATGAAAATTGAAAAAGAAGGTTTTATTTAGAATTTGCAAGCGTCAGTTTACATTTTGTGTGAGTTTGAATCAACCATGAGTAAGAGCAGACGATTTTGCTTAAGAACTAGGCCATCATAATTATTTTTCTTCGAACAATTAATACGAAACTCAGTGTTAGGCACACACTCCTAAACTCTAGACCAGTGGTTCCCAACCGGTGTGCCGCGGCACTAAGGGGTGCCGTGAGATCTTTTGAGGGTGCCGCCAACATTTAGGGGAAAAAATTGCACTAACGTCATTCTATCGAGGGGGAGGGATGGATCGGACTACCGAGATAGCCTAGAGTCAGTGGGGGTTGTGGATTGACGCGTATAATACACGTAGAGGACAGGGCACGGACAGCGCCCTTTGGCTTTGGAACTGTAAGAAATCTGATTCTTAATCACTTGGAACAGCTGAGGGAAGCAGTTGATAAGTATTTTCCATCGCTGTCTACAGAAAAACTAGAATGGATTGTATCACCCTTCGAACTGGCTGACATGGCTGAAGAGCTGGACTTCACGGCAATAGAACGTGACGAACTTCTTGATATGTCTGCTGATTCAACACTGAAAGTCAAATTTGAGAAGAGTGACGTGACACTGGCAGCTTTTTGGTATGCAACAGTAGGGGAATACCCTAATTTGGGTCAGAAAGCTATTTCTCTTCTTTTGCCCTTCTCCATATCGTCTCAATAATCCAACACGGTCCCTGTGGATGTGCCAGTAATCCGGGCTCTCGATGTATCAACCCTAAGAGATAATATTTAAGGATTATTCCAACAAAAAGTCGAAGTCTCAAAAACTTCCCTTTAAGAGGGTAGTTTTTTGTTGGATTAAGAAAGAAATTAGTTCCCTGAATCGAATGAGATGACTGGGGTTGCTGTCCGATTATCCGTTTGCTCACCATTTGGAAAACCTCATCTTCGTGTAATGAAAATCTTTCGTCTTCGGCCAAGTACACGGTCGAGCAGGAGAGCCGGTCTGCAAGGCTCTGCGGGAGGTCTGAGCTAGACCGCGTGGCTGGCGGCCGAAAAAGTATTTTAATCTTGAATGCAATTTTAAGGTGTGGAGGCGCGAGTTGTCAAATTTGGATAATGTACGACAAACTACCTCTAATACGTATCGATAAGTGATTTACATAGACAATTTTGTCTGTTAGGTAGATAGGTACAAAAATGATAAACCATTGTGTAATAATTTGCATAATTTTGTAGACCACATTTCCCCGATTGAATTCGAATCTTAACTAAAAGCCATAAATGTACTTAATGGATCAATTTTTTTCGACATTATTTAGCACAATTTCAAACGTTGAAGTTCTTGATTTTCATCATTCTCTCGAAAAACTTATTGTTATTATTTGAGCATAAAAGAGGTAGTTTCCCAGTAAACTTGAATTGAATGTGCCAATTAACTTGATTATTAATATTGCCCTTTATATTAATTTTGCCCTTCTCCATATCGTATTTGTGCGAACAGACATTTTCTGCCATGGCTACAACAAAATCGAAACAAAGAAATAGGCTTCTTTCACTTGAGGAAGATATGCGGGTGGCATTGTCAACAATAAGACCTGATATCAAGAGTTTGCGTTCCAAGCATCAATCACAAGTTTCACACTGAGTATACATGCATGGTGCACTGTGATCTATTTGTGTGTTTGTCTTGTATCATATTGTAACACTGTGACTACTTGAATACACTGTGCAACTACAGTAAAACTTGTCACAATTACATATTTGTATCGTAATACTATTTTTTTTATTAAGGCAGAATCAGTTTAAACAGTATTCTCAAATCATCTAGGACTAGGTATAAGGTGTTGTTGCATGCAAACTCTCGAAATGATATAAATAAATAAATAATAAGAAAAAGGTACGGAGATTTTAAATATCTATTTCCTCATAAGGGTGCTGGGAACTATTGAAAGGCTTTCCACGGGTGCCTCAAACAAGAAAAAGTTGGGAACACCGCTCTATACCGCTGTAAAGAGGAGGCAGGACGAGGAAGGGGTATGAAAATTTTGCTTTCATTACTAATTGGACCAAACATATCAAAAAATCAGCGCTGTTGGAAAACGTTGCAAAAAAGATTGGCCTATCGCGTGAAATTACCCTCACAGTTACAGAAGTAGCCTAGAGTTGTCTTGCACCTATATCATAAAACGCTACTCATAAAACAGTTCTTTCATAAACTAGAGATGGAAAAATATGAGTAGGTGAACAATTTAAAAAAACTAAGTCAGAAGAGAGGAACAAGAAAAAAATGAAAAAAGAATCGTTGAAATCGGTTTGGTATTTGGCAGCAATCTTGACGTGATCAGTCAACAATTAGGGTGAATATTTTACCTTCGATGTGAAGCGGTAGTTCTTTGTTCAATTCAGATTAAAATCAGTTTCTCGAATCGAATGACACAGAGCTGTACGATCATTCGTCCGTTCTCAATCTAATGGTTGTCTTTACGCGAGAGTGGATACTATTAAAAAAATGGCTAGCAACAGCTCTAGAGCAAGATGGTTATTGTAGGAGTATCGCAGCCATAACGCTGTCTCCCTAGCTTCAATTAAGTTTAGTAACTGAACACGGAGAGCGGAGTCATTATTTTTGGCTGTTATTCAAATTGCAGTTGTTCTTTTCATGAATTTCTTTTCCGAATGCGGGTACGTAGGAAGCATAGTATCTAGCAGTATATTCAAGTTTTGGTAGTCTACTGATCCGCATAGGTGGACTATATCAAAATTGTTTATGTTTCAATTATTTATTTATTCATATTAGAACGAGGACGGCACGTGCCAAACCCAACATGACAGACTTCTTTTTCTTGGTTGACAGTGGATGTTCATTATTGAAAATAACGTACCGAAAGCCTAAGCAGATGTTTGATCATCCGAACGCAGTTGATAAGCCGCAATAAGCGTTGCGTCAACCCAACCGCTATTAAAATGAGCGTTCCCGACTCTGGAGGGGGTCGCAAATATTGATCGCACTTCCAGAAAGGAGGGTTGAAGGGCATCTTGGGGTCGGGTGAAATATTTGTTGTTTAGGCCCCTCCAAGTCGAAAACAGTTCCCGAAACGATGGACCCCGCTCGAGTGGCTATTTGCCGCCTTAATGGCCAAATACTGCGTAAGACTCGACCTCGATATTCCCATTTCCTGTTCAACAGAGGGGAAAAAAAAGCTATATTGATGAATATTCATTAGTGAAGGTCACATCTTGACGAGTTCTGGGATCTTTTTTTTCGCGCAATATTTGTGCTGGTTTGGAGTGCCTATAAAGAGATGGGACGTGATCTCATCTACATTCGTAATGGTGCCAATGATCGTTGCGTTGCAACCATGATAGACTTGGTAACCTTATACTTCTCATTGCAAAATTGTGTTTTCTGCTTAAAACAGTGGTTCCCACTAATGGGTCGCGTAAAATGTTTGATTTGGATTTCAAAATCCTTGAGGAGAAACCATTGATTACCATTTAACATCTGCCTGTCATTAGTATTTGCTGAAACAGTCGACCAAAATTACTGCTTCTACTCTTTTCACTAAACTGTTTTGTTCCCTGACCTGCAACTGGAGAGAGTGTTGTCACTCCTAATAACAGTGCAAGAAATCCGTAATCTGAAATTGATTATCAGATCGGAGGCACAGTGATCAGGTGAAGAGCCTAGACTGTCAAGTATTTTCCCATCAATCTGCTATGCTGAAATATGAAACGAAGGTCCATTGGGACATCTAGAATACAATCATGGGATATGGAAGCGAACTGATCAGCTAATGGATTAGGTTGATTTCCTTCCACGAGTTGTCTGGAATACAATATCAATGTATCAGATCAGAGACATAGAGAACAGCTGAAGAACCTCGAGGCAAACGTCTTTCCTCATCAACCTCCTGTGCTGAACCACGATATGCAGGTCCATTGGGACATCTAGAAGACAATCAGACGATATGGAAGCGAACTGATCAGCTAATGGATTAGGTTGATTTCTTTCTATGAGTCATCTGAAATACAATTACAAATTATCAGATCAGAGACATAGAGAACAGCTGAAGAACCTCGAGGCAAACGTCTTTCTTCATCAACCTGCTGTGCTGAACCACCATGTGCAGGTCCATTGGGACGTCTACAATACAATCAGAAGATATGGAAGGGCACTGATCACATGATGGATTAGGCTAATTTCCTTCCATGAGTTATCTGGAATACAATTGCAAGATATCGGTTCAGATCAACAGTGATCAGCTAAAGGACTACGTGGCCCAAGGAAAACGCTTTTTCCCATAAACCTGTCTTGTCATGGAGTTCCATTGGAACGTCTAGAATACAATCATAAGATATGGAAACGCATTGATCAGCTGCAGAGAAGATCAGGTTAGTCGGCTTCAATCGGGCCTAAGTTGATTCATTAAGATTCATTATTGAAAAAACGCTGCAAATTCTTTCACTGGGGTTTATTATTCAAGTGGCTTGCGTTCATGAATTGAATTTCTACTAAGCTTTGGAGTGTGCGTGTTTCACAGGTGATAGAGTGATTATTGAATTTCAGGAGGCACAGAAATATGATCAACTGAACAATCCAAATAGGTATTTTGGTTGAGAACAGATTTACGTGCCCTATGCATATCTCCTGAAATTCAATAATCATTCTATCACCTGTGAAACACGCACGCTCCAAAGCTTAGTAGAAATTCAAATCATGAACGCAAGCCACTTGAATAATGAACTCCAGTGAAAGAATCTGCAGCGTTTTCCTGAAAATTTCAGATTTTCTGATTTTTCCTGAAAATTATCAGAATGCTTCAAATCGTGTATCGGCTACAAAGCCTTTTAGGAGATCACTCCAGTATCCACATTACTACATCACTACATCACTACGTCACTAGGTTACTGATATCAACTCAAAAACAATAATAAACCAAAATAACGCGAATGTTGGCACCATAAATCGGGCCATAGATCGGGAATGGTTTGACCTACGGACCTGGGGAAGGGCTCATTCGATTCCTCGTGGTATGTTCTTCAAAAAGAGTACAAGTTTAGGCCGCTTCGACTTGTTTTGAGGTTTTTAGGGATTTTACAAAACTTTGACAGCCCTTAAAGGGCACTTTAAATTGAGTGGCTCAAGAATTGGGGCGTCGTCGGACCAACATGGATTTTTCCTGAAAATTTCAGATCTTTTGCTCCAGCCGTTTGGGAGAAAACGTGCGTACGGCGTACGGACGGAAAGAATGTTATTGCAGATTTGGATTCTACACCATTTGAAACGTAAACCATGAAATTTTCAGGGGGGGGGTGAGAAATTTTTTTTTTCAAGAGCGATTACAATGGTTTATTATTGAATAATAAACCAAAAAATTAACCGAAATTGTCGGAAAAAGAAACAGCACATTTTGGAGTAGGCATCAACAACCATTTCTGGTGGAGGTGATTCAAAAATATCTACTTTTGTAAACCTCAACAGCCTCTTTTTAGTCGTCGCAGTCCCTTGTCAGTTGTAGAAAGTCACGAAGAAATCATTCAGACCTTCCATTCGGGATCGCCACAAATATCTTGACAGGCGCTGCATATAAATTAATCGGCGGTGACAAAACGGAATTGCATCGCGGCAATAACACAATTTGCAAATAAAGAAAACGATCGTGAAATGCTAATGGCCGATGAATCGATCCTGCGCATTCCAGACCGATACGAGACGAGCACGATGAAAATATCGGGTCGTTACGATAACGCCAGCGTCGGGTATTACGATATTAGCGCGAAAGGAAGAGTTCGTGGGAGGTGGTCGAGAGTGAACTTCTTGGGCTGCAGATTCGATGCCGCAACTCCCGTGAGAAAAGCCAGTAATCGCCCTCATTCCTCATTCATTACTTCGATCCTCCCGTGTTTTTATCATATTTTACTTTGGGCCCAGCTGTCAATCAAGGTGATCGAATGAGGCGATATTACATGTCGATAGTAGATGCAACATAAGGAGGAACATGAGCTACTTGCCTTATTTGTTGAATATTATCACACTTGCATAGCATGATCAATTCCAATACGGGTTCCTTTACTGGCGAAGCCTAAGTTCAGAGGGTCCTCCTGAAAAGAACATGTGATAAGATATAAACAGATTGACAGATTTTGGAGTTCAAAAGATTCATTAATATTTAGCTTCCTTCCCCGATTTAGTTATGTAGGTCAATATTGCTATCGTGACATTCTGTTGTTGAACTATTTAACCAATAGGTTCAAGTGATCTGCGGAATATGGTCAATTAGTGCTGAGGGGGGATAAACGTCCAGGACCGAATGAACGTGATCTCAATTGGCTTGCGTAATTTGAATTTCTACTAAGCTATGACTGAAGACGAAATATGAATAATAATCCCAAGTAATAATATTTCTATATATTATAGTGTTAATACATATCTGTGGGCTATAAACTACAAGTATCCACAGTAAAGCATCCATCGACTATACAAACAAACAATAATAAACCAAAAAACGCAAATGTTGTCACCATAAATGGGGCCATACATTGGTTTGACCTGGAAGGGCTCACAACGTTCTTCAAATAGGTAAAGATAGACTTTGACAGCCCTTAAAGGGCACTTTAAATTGAGTGAGAGAGCTGGCTCAAGAATTGGGGCGTCGTCGGACCAAGATGGATTTTTCCTGAAAATTTCAGATCTTTTGCTCCAGCCGTTTGGGAGATATCGTGCGTACGGCGGACGGACGGAAAATGCAGATTTGGATTCTACTATTTTCAGGGGGGGGGGGGGTTAAAATTTTTTTCCAGAGCGATTACAATGGTTTATTATTGAATAATAAACCAAAAGAATTGTGTTCTGTGGTGCTTTAAGTAGTGAAGCATCCATCAACTATGCACGAAAAATTCCGAACACAACGCATCAGATAGATTCAATTCGATCGTCCCTTCAACTGATACGAGCAAGAATCAAATATAAACGGGCTTTTGGACCTGGAAGCTCAATAGTGATGGAAGAACGTTCCCGCGTTGTGGGATGTTGGGTTGGTTTGTCAGGGAGTGGGGGAAGCAAGTGAGCTAGCCTCCTCGACGCTCTCAGTATCCATCATGACGATGACTGAGCAGGAGGTATCGTCATCAATTGCACAAAGTACTGTGATCAAGTTTCTAGCTACAGAAGGAGTTGAACCAGCCGAAATCTTGAGGAGATTAACTGCACAGTTCAGAGTACAGGAAGAGACATTATCGAAAGTGTTTGCTTGACACAAACAGTTTGTGGGAGGTCGTGAACGTGTTGAAAATGAGAGCCATGGTCGCAGACCCTGCACCATCATTAATGAAGACAACATTAACAATGTTAGACAACTTGTTGAAAGCGGCAGGCGTCTAGAACGATAAATGCTGCTTAACACTGTGGCATTTTGAGTGTAGTCAGAATTGCATGCATAAGACGAGACCTACTAATGAGAGAAGTGATTCTTCTTCATGACAATGCTCGCGCCCATACGGCGAGCCTGAATCGAAAAAATGGTGCAATTGGTATGGTAGGCAATAGAACACCTGCCTTACAGTTGTATGTATTTGGTGCCCTTAAGGAATTTGTGAGAGAGCGTAAGTTAAACAGCAATGATGAAGTTGAAGCCTACGTGGCTACAGACACTATCCTGACTCTTTCTACGGGGGGCATAAGAAAATTACCAATATGCTGCAGGAAATGTGTTTCCAAATCAGTAGATTATATTGAAAAATTTAAAAAATGTTTTGTTTGTTCAAAATTAAAGTAAATTTTGAAAAATCGAGTCTCGTTTGTCTTTGATTCACCCTCGTAATGGCATTTGCGGTACACCTTCTCTGTGTTACAATTTTTTTTACAGAACATTGTGATGTACGAACCAAATCAAATTTATTTATCCATTTACTGGACTCGAAGGATGGAACGAGCCCTTCGGAGTCAAAAACGAGGTCTGGATCCTAAATAACCAAATTCCATGGGCAGATCCAGGATCGTTAAATTGGATCGTTAAATAAGATCGTCAAGACAATCAAATAAAGTTAGACAATGAGGACTCGTTAATCAGTGGGGTATGGGAATGTACAATTCTGGATTCAGTCCTCAGAATAAGTCCTGGATGCTAAATGTAGTACTTGTGGAATCGGTCCTAGAACGAGTCTAAGGATCCTTGGTCCACCAAAGAAACGACTTTTTCCACCAATACGGACAATCACTCAGACGCAATTCAAATTAGGGAAGGAGCATTTCCTGCCTATGCACTCATGGCTGAGCCTGGGTGATGGATGCCGGCTGATGTCATCTCCAAGAATACATAACCTGCTGAAGATAAACCTCCACCCGTAGGGAATTTCATGGAAATTGGAATCCCTAATACCCTTCCATTAGTTCCGCGTTCGTCGCCCAACGCTTTAATTCGCCGGGGAATTATTAACATTTTTCTCCCACCTAGAAGACGCCGTTGGAAGATGTTGAGCTATTTTTAATCGCTCCGCCTCATCTAGTAATAATCAATCGGCTGTCCCGAAGAAGAATCCGCTGCGTTCGCTCCATTAAAACGTTGTGCAACGTCGATGACACGCGTAAATTACCAGGTAATTACAGCCGCCATTTGACTCCTCTACTACTAGCTCCCAAATTAATATTATACGAGAGCGAGTCGCGCGATAAAATTAATATTTATTATAGGTTGGAGTCATCAATGATGACGTTCATCTAATTCGGGTTGAAAAACAGTAGTAAGTATACGATATTCGAATCCCCCTATAATAAAGCAATTCGATAATAACGATGTTGATGCCGTCAGTCATTCTCTGGGATTTCGTTCATTCTGTGGCAAATGCGTGAGTTCATACCAGAATGGATTTCAGTTGACGAGAAGGGTTTCAGGGTACTGAAATTTTGACATGGTGCAAGAGGGTGGAGCAATGAATAGCTTTAAGGAAATCATTAGACACTTCTAGGTCCACCTTTCGGAGGCTGCTAATGACAGTAAAGCCGAATGAGTCGAGCGAAAATCCCAACCTGAAGCTTACTTTACAACAAGACTTGTATTGACATCGATACGAGTATGTTACTAAGCGGCGTTCGTTCTCTAGTTCAGTGCCACAAAATGTCATTAATGTGGACCGTTTTCAAGATTGAAGCAAGGAGAGGCACGCCAATTGGAATCGATTCAGGAGGGTGTGGGATAAGCCAAATATGAGAGAAAAAAAATTAGTGAATACGAATCGGTTTCAGACCGTTCTAAGACAGAATACGAAAAAACGGTATGTGCATGTAGGGGAGTCCTCGAGTTCGGTTTTTCTAAGATCAGACACATACAGGGTGGCCAAAATTTAATGGACTAGAAATTCATCTCCGTTATTTCCGAACCTAAAAAAAATTTTCAAATAGTAACTTCACTAATTTTTAACAAGGAATTCTAATATCACAATTTCGCGCGTTGCGCACGTGCGCAAATGCGCGATTTGGGCATCATCTTTGTTATTTCAAATGAGAACCTCCATTTTTTGTTGCAGATTCGGATTTCGGAATCTGTAACAAAAAAGGTTTATCATTTCCAATAACAATCCTTACAGCAAACATTTTTTATACCCCCCTCTTATACTTTGTTACTTTACGTTTCAAGTAAACTTAGAATCAAAATATGGAAGTCTCTCCGCCTTACGAGCCATAAAACACCTTGAAATTATTCAATAAATCCGTTCGCACATAAATTTCGCTTTCTTTCTAGTTGATCCTAATTTATCGTCAGTCCGATCGCCGCACACGCATAGGTGGTGGCCGGAAGGGTTTTTCGGGGTTTTTACTGACCGAGGAAAGTCGGGTGTAATTTCCCAGTAGTTTTGGAAGCCAAATCAACTAAAGCAGGTTTCAGATCCGTAAAAACTGAGCCATAGCAAATAATGGAAATTTCGGAGCCTAAAAGTAAACTCCAACCATTAAACGTAAAAAAAAAAAAAAAATTAATTAATTAATTTAAAAACCGCTGCACATTATTTGACGAAGGTTTACCTAATATTTTTGACACTCCACCCCCTCCAAATAGTTTTGACTTCCAAGTCGTCAAATGAGAAAATGAACTCCAACATTTTCATTCCTAAAATGAGATTTTGTTTAATCGGATGAGCTCGGACTGGTCTGGGTCTCATTCGACTTGGCCTCAAAATTACTGGAAAATTGCGCTATGTAGGGAATAAAACCATAAAAACAAGTTTTCGGGAAATTTCGTGTCACTTTTTTGAACCATAGCATCTTGCGTCTGTTTGGCTGGCTAGGAGTTAGGGCCAGCTAGACTCCAAGTGGATTCCATGTGAGAAGAGCGGAATTTTTACAAACATTTTAAGGTCTTTTATGGAGCGAACAGCGGACGACGCACAGCGGTCCAGAATCCAAATCTAGCTGGACAAAAATCATGTAACCGACTCGGAAGGAACCAACGAATCAGGTTACTGCATGCATTCTCAAAGGTCTGAACAAGCGCAGACGACCACTCTTATATCGGCTGGTCATAATATTGGCCTTATCTGACCCCATCACTGTTGGCAAGTCTTCGTAACTTTCGATGCAGTCCACATTAATCGTCCATCCAGTGAAGACGGGTACCGTTTTGAAGCCGCCTGGGCGCTTTTTTCGTGATGGTCCGTTTAATCAGAGGTAAGTAGGGTCTGATGTCATTTTCGGAATCTCAGAAAGCTCATTTCTAACGTGCTCATAATTTATCGAGATTTTAACACTTTTTTATGTCTCTTAACGTATATATCTTTAGTGGAACCTCTTGGCACCTCTTTTTGAGGCCAAAGGCATGTGGGTATGAACCCCAAGACTCCTGTAGAACTAGAAATGTTTGCACGAATTTGCACGTTATGGAGTTATGGCCTATTTTTGCAGATTGTCCAGAAATCGCATTTCCACGGAAAACTGTTGTTGCTGTGGAAGCTTGGATGGACTACCTACGTTACCGAATGGAGCCCGGAAGTGAATTTTTTTCCGGAGGAAAGCAGCATTCTATGGCCAACACTGATTACTCTTCATTAACTATTGAAGAATAGATGGATTGAAGCGAGACGGGTTGAGCAAAATTTTTTGGCTTGAAGAGAACTTAATTGAATTTGGTCCCCCTACTCCGGGTACAAGCCTCTCTCGAGGAAGACCTTTAGCCGACTTCACATGAGCGAGTACCAAGACCAAGCAGAGAAGAGTTGCTAAGATAGCTAGAACCTTTACTCATGAGGAATTGGGAACAGCTTTAGAAATGAAACTTAGAAAAGTGGGTCGAAGAGATTCAGCTGGTATGGTGGTGAAATGAAAGTGAAATCCGCGATATTGATTGTCTATACATTTGTTTGTTTTTCTCTTGCATGAAAATCTTCTTAAAACTCAAAAACTGAAGGAGGGCTTAATTTTATCTCTAATTGGACCCGAAATTTGGAATCTACGACCCAAAAAACTTGTGGATACGAAATTGGGTCGAAAACTAACAGTTTCAGATTTTTGTCCAGCTAGATTTGAATTCTGGACCACTGTGCGACGTATGGTAGAAGGTCATTGTAGATTTTGAATCCATCCATCTTGAAACGTGAAATACCAAAAGTTTGAAGGAGAAGGAGGGGGGGGGGGAAGCTTCCGAAAAATGTGTGCTTTACAATTACAAAGACTTATTATCGAAAATAATAAACCAATATCGTCGTTTCATAAGGAATGTGGGCCCGTTAGGTCATGCTTTTTCGTCTGGGATACCTTATTAATGTGTTAATATCATTATAGGCCGCTCCTTCCTTTCAAAATCCCATCGCGATATACGAGCCTCGAAGAAAACGTCAGAAAATCCCCTTCAATTTGCGAGCGCTGTGAGAACTTCACGAAAGCTCGTCGACCCCTGGGGCAAGACGCCCCACAGACTCCAATTAGTGAGGAATGGTCTCTAATAAAGTCAACAACCAGAGAGCTCGGGTTGGCTTCCTCTGCCCCAGACATATGTTGCATATGTTGGGAACGTCACACACGATTGAGTCGAACCTTTGTCGGGGTGGGTCTTAGAAAAATGTCTCTCTTCGGGCTCTCATCTCCAAAAAGCGCACGGCTTTAGTAATTACTCGAATTTGTCTGACGGTTTTTGACGTTGCCCCCCTAGACGTCAATGGGGTTTTCTCATGACGTCTAAAATTAGGCTGTTCGTCGTTTTTTCCCCTTCTCGACGCGGGGGTTGGGGCCGCCGATGTCACTGTACGTTTTTCTCACCCTCGTCGGGCCTTTTCCTGAAGTCACTGGGTTTCGTTGATCGGACAGCTGTTGAGGGGGCCTGACCTCGCCCTTCATTCATGCCGGTAGTTCAGCTGTGGGGCGCCCCAATTATGGAAGATCTTTGAGTTAGCCGACCCCTTAACAGAAGAATTTACGTGCTGCGCGTCATGTACACTTAGTTAAAGACACAGAAGCACCATCAAATAACAGAATTCAACTTTTGAGGTTATTTGGGAGCAGCATAGGATTCTCTTGCAATTAAGATACCCTGATAATATGCAAGAAATTCATCCATCTCAGGAGTCCAGGGTTTCTACCGCTGCACCTGTACGATCACTACAAAACCGATCTTCATGTATATAAGAAGAAAAACAGAACCGCTATTAACATCAAGGATTTGACATTACACAGCTGCAATGACCTACCATTTGAGTGTTCGAAAATAAAAAACTGAATGACCCACCACATTCAAAGTTTATGTCAAAAGCTACGACAATGTGCCTATACTCTGCACGGAATCAAATATCTATCTGAAGATTTAAATATCAATATTTATCTTTATTATTTATTTCATTTTCAATCAATCAATATTTCAATCAATCAATCATGATCAATATAATTTTTTTTAATCAATCTTAAAGTATGCTACTGTTATATGGGGATACACTTCAAGCACTAAATTGGTTAAATTTTTAAGATTAAAAAATTACATTTAGGATATTTTTCAACAACTACAGGACCCATCCCACCGATACATTGTTTCATGATTTGATTTTTTTTACTGTCCATCGATTGTACACATTGAAAATGCTCAAAACTCATTCGTAGGCACAAAAGTTTACATTTTGATGACGTGAGAAAGCGGTAGTCAATATCGTATAGACTAAAATTTCCGAAAGTTAAAAATACATTCGCTCAAATTACGAAAAAATACAATGGCATTCAAATGATAAATGAAGATTTTGAAAAAATTGGAAATCCAATGAAGATAGTGAACAGTCCTATAGTGAACAGCTTTTTAAAAACTTTGCTAATTCTTTCACTGGGGTTTATTATTCAATTATTCATTATTTGAATTTCTACTAAGCTTTGGAGTGTGCGTGTTTCACAGGTGATAGAGCGATTATTGAATTTCAGGAGGCACACAACTATGATCAACTGATCAATCCAAATAAGTATTTTGGTTGAGAACTGATTTAAGTGCTCTATGCATATCTCCTGAAATTCAATAATCGCTCCATCACCTGTGAAACACGCACACAACAAAGCTTAGTAGAAATTCAAATCATGAATGCAAGCCAAATGAATGAAATTGAATAATAAACCCCAGTGAAAGAATTTGCAGCGTTTTTCTTTCAAGAGCCATTACAATGGAAAAACATTCTATTTGAAAATTTTAAATTTCGTAAGACGGAGCATGCATCAACGCGTGTATCGGCTACAAACCCTTTTAGGAGTTCACTCCACTGTCCACATTCACTACATCACTAGGTTACTGCGATCAAAACAAAGAAAAAAACTCTTGTGTTTGTTTTGATCGCAGTAACCTAATGATGTTGTGAATGTGAATGCAAATGTTGGCACCATAAATCGGGCCATTCATCGGGAATGGTTTGAGCTATGGACCTGGGAAGGGGCTCATTCGATTCCTCATGGAAAGTTCTTAAAAAAAAAAGTCCAAATTTAGGCCGCCTTGACTTTTTTTGAGGTTTTTAGGGATTTTACAAAACTTTGACAACCCTTAAAGAGCAATTTAAATTGAGTGAGAGTGCTGGCTAAAGAATTGGGGCGTTGTCGAACCAACATGGATTTTTCCTAAAAATTTCAGATTTTTTGCTCTAGCCGTTTGGGAGAAATCGTGCGTACGGCGTACGGACGGAAAAATTTGTATTGCAGATTTGGATTCTGCACCCTTTGAAACGTAAACCATGAAATTTTCAGTGGTGGTTAGAATTTTTTTTTTTTTTTCAAGAGCGATCACAATGTTTTATCATTGAATAATAAACCAAAAGGAACTTCTTAACTAATAAGAGTTAACCCGTATGAGTACTTTTTATACGATAATGAATGATTTTATAACATTAACAGCAATGAAAATTACGTATCTACTAAGTAAATCATTCTATGAAAGTGGAATCTAAACTTTAATAGTCGATGTGGTGTAAATATAGTGTTGTAGGTACTTCATAAAAAATTTAGAAGTAGAACCAAATCCAGGCTGGGCCATACTATTACACTATCCAGATCGATCATCAATTATTATTCAATTGAAAAATGTGAAATATAAAAGAAATGATTCAAAAAAACGTCTGCCAAGTGGGTGTGGCACATAGCTTCCTCGTATCCATAACATGACTGTATAGATCATTGAAAATTATTATTGACAAAAGAACTTCGTTCAATTAGGCGAAGTAAATATTGAATTAGGGTAAATTTATTGTTATGCTGGAGCATAACTTGAGAAAATAAAGGTAGGCATGTTCAACTATTGAACAAACTATAAAAAACCCTGCCAATAAGTCCTCGAACAATCCCTAACATGACTGTATCATCATTGAAAAATTCAATTCGAAGTAAATAATGAAAGTAAATTTAACTCCCGGAGTTATGCGTAACAAGGATTTCACGTTTGCGCATGCGCAGAGGCTACTATTGATCCGGGGGTCATGAAACTCATAGGGGACCATCTACACATCAAACCGAACAATCCCTGAACATTTCATCGAAATTGGTCAAGAACTGCCAGAGTTATGCGCGTAACAAGGATTTCACGTTTACGCATGCGGAGAGGCTACTATTGATCCGGGGGTCATGAAACTCATAGGGGACTATCTACACATCAAACCAAACAATCCCTGAAAATTTCATCGAAATTGGTCAAGAACTCCCAGAGTTATGCTTGTAACAAGGATTTCACGTTAGCGCATGCGCAGAGGCTACTATTGATCCGGGGGTCATGAAACTCATAGGGGACCATCTACACATCAAACCGAATAAACCCTGGAAATTTCATCGAAATTGGTCAAGAACTCTCCGAGTTATGGGCGTAACAAGGATTTCACGTTTGCGCATGCGCAGAGGCTACTATTGATTCGGGGGTCATGAAACCTATAGGGAACCATCTGCACCCTAACCCGCACAATCCCTGAAAATTTCATCAAAATCGGACTATAACTTCGTGTAGTTTTGCCCGTAACAAGGATTTGCTGACAGACAGACAGACACGGAACCAAAATTGTTCAGAAAGGTCAAAAACGCAAAATGCGAGTGGAATTTTTGATTTTGGAGACTAAAAAATTTTCACATTCCGAAAGTGAAAACAATGCTTCCGCTACCTTGGTAGACTCGGAAGCAAAAATACTCTAGTTAAAATATATAGCTATAATCAGCGAACTATTTTCGATATATTAGCTGTTTCGAAGTGTTGTGTTTGTTCAACTAAGGATAATCGTTAAGCCCATGAGTATTGTAGGTAACGATCACGCTAATGAACTTATACGTGCATAATCCATATTTAAGAACTAGTTTGCACATTGTGGGAATAGACAAGTTGGAATACATTCGTATAATCAGGGAACTATTTTCGATATGCTGCCTGTTCCGAAGTGTTATGAGTGTGTGTTCAACTACGGATAATCGTTAAACTCATAGGTAGTCTAAGCTACAATCACACTATCGAATTATTTCGTGCATAATAAAACTTTAAGAACGAAGATGGTTCCTTTATTTTTTTTCCACGAATTCGGTCTGAGAAAAGTCTGAAACGGATTTGTATCATGTTATTCATTCCTCTTGGGCTTAGCTGGTACTACAACCTCTACTAGACCAATTATAATCTATTACCTATCCTTCTATTGATCAATCATTGCATGGGACTTCCTAAACATGCGGCACCTACCTAATCTCAGCGTAGGTATATGATTTTTGATTAGAGATTTTGTAGGAAAATACTTGGTACTCACCAATCCATGAAGATTCACGTTCCGAATAGATGGAAGATGAAGATGGAAGGCTTTTTTCGCGAACACGACACGGAGTAGACTGCCGGAGACGCGCGCCCGAACACAGGCAGGAAAGAACTGGTCGAGACCGGCCGCTCTCCTATACGAGGCGGCCGGCGGAGGGAGACTAGGGTGTGGCCGCGGCGCCCGAAAACTTCGTGTTTTCGAAGCCCAAGTTTTTAGGAGCCCAAAAACTTCGAAAACACTTACTTTTTGGCGCAACTTCACAAAAGACCCTTTGAAATAAACTTGAAAACAGAGTACCATGTCTTAATCATCAAAAATATAGGAACTACTTTTCTAATAGTAATAATTCCCTAGAAAAATAGCTTAAAGGCGGATTCACACTCGCGGTAGCGGGGAAGTCAGACCACAGTCAGGTCAGAGTCACGTCAAGGGGCCGCCCATTCACATTTCAAGGTCAGATCACGTCAGGGCAGGGCAGGTCATCTATTAGAAAAGACTGAAAATGAACGAATTGTAACGAAATGAGCAAATCAGAAACTAAAATTAGACGAGATTTGACTTCATGATTCACATTTTCCGTTCAGGGGGAAGGTCAGGTCAGGTTTTGATCCTACTTTTGACCAACGACTTGACTTTAGGTACTGGAGGAAGATCTGATATTGACGTTACCGCCCCGTGAGTGGGATCACCCCTTGAATTATTTGGTTTCCATAGAAGTAATCTTGATTCCCTTGTACTCTGACCTTCCCAATGGAACGGAAAAATGTGAAGTTTCCCTCTCGATCAACGTTTCGTCATATATTAGAAAAGACTGAAAAAGAACTAATTGCAACGAAATCAGCAAATCAGAAACTAAATCAATTGTTTTAATGGCTATTTTGTGCTCTATTGATATGATCAAGTTGCTTGAAACCTGATGGGGTTTATATAATCCTGTTTTCTAAAACTTCTTTCATTCATCGGGTATTACACCCCAAGGCCGTTTTGGCAAATATAAACCAAAAGTTCGAATGAATCTCTCGTCAAAATTTCATGAAAATCGGACTATAACTTTTCTGTAGTTTTGCCATTAACATTTATATTTTGCTGACAGACAGTCAGACAGACACACAGACAGACACGGAACCAAAATTGTTCAGAAAGGTTAAAACGCAAAATGTGGAATTTTTGATTTTGGAGACAAAAAAAACTTCACATTCCGGAAGTGAAAACAATGCTTCCGTTACTTTAGTAGACTCGGAAGCAATATACCTAATAATAAAAATTGACATTGAAAATTATTATTGACTAAAGAACTTCGTTCAAATGGATATTGAATAGGGTAAATTTATTGTTATGCAGGAGCATAACTTGAGAAAATAAATGTTAATTATCAATATAATATCCCTGAAAATTCGAAATTAAGAGTTATAATTTCGTTTGCGCATCGTTCAATGACGGATCAAATATTGTTGGGTTGACTGCAGTGTCGTTGCAAAGTACACAACTGCATCGTCATCCCTCCGCACAATCCCTGAAAATTTCATCTTCACGTTTGCGCATGCGCAGAGGCTACTATTGATCCGGGGGTCATGAAACTTATAGGGGACCATCTACACATCAAACCGAACAATCCCTGAAAATTTAGTAGAAATTGGTCAAGAACTCCCGGAGTTATGCGCGTAACAAGGATTTCACGTTTGCGCATGCGCAGAGGCTACTATTGATCCGGAGGTCATGAAACTATAGGGGACCATCTACACATCAAATCGAACAATCCCTGAAAATTTCATCGAAATTGGTCAAGAACTCCCGGAGTTATGAGCGTAACAAGGATTTCACGTTTGCGCATGCGAAGAGGCTACTATTGATCCGGAGGTCATGAAACCTATAGGGGACCATCTACACCCCAACCCGCACAATCCCTGAAAATTTCATAAAAATCGGACTATAACTTCGTGTAGTTTTGCCCATAACAAGGATTTGCTGACAGACAGACAGACAGACACCGAACCAAAATTGTTCAGAAAGGTCTAAAACGCAAAATGCGAGTGGAATTTTTGATTTTGGAGACTAAAAAATTTTCACATTCCGAAAGTGAAAACAATGCTTCCGCTACCTTGGTAGACTCTATAATATAATTATAAAATATAAGGAAGAGAAATAAACTATCTATCTGTCTGTGCGCAACGTTGCCAGACGAAGAGATGGAGCTGCCAGAAGGCTGGACGATTGTGCACCTCGAAATGTCTCGGAAGCTCCTCTTGCCCCAACAAACATGACAACTGAACGTAGGAAAGCTGCGATATCGTATTGTTTTTTGTAAATATTTCTTCGATTCAATAAAAATAAAAAATTAAAAAAATAAATAAAATTGTTGGAGATTAGATACACTCACCAGGAATTCTGTACACTTCTCGATTTCATACATTCTCCGAAACAGATATACAATATGTTTCTTTTGATTTGCAATTGAGGCTTTGGGAGCTCTGGCGTCACGGCCAAACCGTTCTCTCCCAGTCCCTCCTCGCTACCTTAGTTGAATCAAGAATTTCGGAACAACTGCATAATATTCTTTTAGGTACTATGGGAGACTGATATCCCATTTTCAACATCATTATTAAGTCGATTCCCATGAATTGAATACATTACTTAGCCTTATATTCAATTATTTAACATATTAAAACCATCCTTGATCACTTTTAATATACATCTCACAAAACACGGGTCATGATTATGTACGGCTTGTCACTTCTTCATTTGCCTGCTTATATGTCGATCCAAACTAGGCGCAAGTGACGATTCAAAGTGATGCAATGCCCGATCCGTCGTGAATGAGGTGAAAAGTCGGCAATTAACGTGGGTAGGTAACCCATTTAGATGGGTGGGTAATTAGGGAACCCATTTGATTGAACGCCCCTGACGGAGGTGGGATTTATTTTTTGTCATCATATTTCAAAAGCACTTACGCGAGCATTCATCCGTTTTTGTACAGCATTCAGATGGAATGCGGTGTATGGAAAGAGTTCATGGAAAGGAAAATCTGAGTGAAAAACTCTCGCGTCTTCTCATGCCGGTAATGAGTACGTCAATTGCAGCCGCACTCCGTCCCGAAGAGCCCTACAGCTGCCGCAATTTTTCCTCCGGTGCCCTCCAGCGATAAGGGCTCCGTCAAGGTCCCCAGCCATGAATAAATCTTATAAGAGCGAGTAAGCCCTTTAGCTCTAGCATTAGCCGGAGAGGCCACTTAGAGGGCCGCCCTCGCGTCTGAGGACAAAACAAAGGGGAACGAAGGTTTCCCTCCGTCCTCGGTCCCCCCATCTTTTCATCAAGTTTTCCCCGACTGTGAACTTTACTGGGAGTCGACAAATCAAGTTAATGCGCTTTTCCGTACAAATATCGTGGAAAGGGTGCGTAAATGTAAAACCACCGATCCCCAACATTCCGCTTCCCACAATGACGGCTATTGCGGTCTGGATTGCGATTCCACAAATTCCTTGAAATGCAGTGCACCCACGTTCCCTCCAAGAATAAGACTACTGTAAGACTGCCAATTGTAGTACTATCGTTGCAAATACGATCAATATTTTGGAAGATGAACTTCATTACTGATAAGGAGCAAACATCGACCAGAACATCCAAACACAAAATGACAACGAGAATTTCGAGCTGAACAATAACATGGTGACTTAAAAACCTTTAATTAGCAACATAACTTGATCATCCTAACAATATATTTTAATATGACAACTGTCTTCTACATAATTCAGTTTTCAGTTCCTCTTTGCCCTTCTTGATCAGGCCATAAAAAGAAACCGTGTCATAAAAGTGTGGCCATAAAAGTCAAGCGAGTTGACTGAAGATCCTACCGCAAGTTCCTCATGAAATCACCTGCGTACCTCTAATCAAATGAAGGAGAGCTAAGAGATGCAGGAAGGGATGGAGCCTTAAAATTCCCTCCTAATTGTTCTTGGAAATATAATTCATATGGGCTACTAGTACGAATTGGTGAATTGGGTTATCCTCATGAAAATGTATCTTACACCTATTCTGACTGTAATTACATGGTGTTGATATCGATGGCATAGTTTTGGTTCATCATTTTCTACGATGAACCTATGCAAACCTCTTCTTAAACCCCCTCAAAATTTGTTTTTTTCACGTTTCAAGTTGTGTAGAACTCGGAAATCGAAATCTCTGCGGGCTAGAACTGACAGAAAAAATCAAATCAACACGAAGTAAATGTGAACGTGCTTGAATACAATAAACATTTAACAAAACGTCTGCCAAGTGGGTGTGACACATAGCTTCCTCGTATCCATAACATGACTCTTTAGATCATTGAAAATTATTATTGACTATAGAACTTCGTTCAATTAGAAGAAGTAACTCCCGGAGTTATGCTTGTGGCAAGGATTTTACGTTTGCGCATGCGCAGAGGCTACTATTGATCCGGGGGTCATGAAGCCTATAGGGGACCATCTGCAACCCAACCCGCACAATCCCTGAAAATTGCATCAAAATCGGACTATAACTTCGTGTAGTTTTGCCCGTAACACGGATTTGCTGACAGATAGACACACAGACAGACACGAAACCAAAATTGTTCAGAAAGGTCTAAAACGCAAAATGCGAGTGGAATTTTTGATTTTGGAGACAAAAAATTTTCACATTCCGAAAGTGAAAACAATGCTTCCGCTACCTTGGTAGACTCGGAAGCAATACACTGTGACAATCAAATTATCTGATATAACTGTAACGGGATTTGTGTCTTTGTTTGAGCCGCATTTGAAATCGAATTTTCCCCAGCTATGTTTCAATTTTGCGATTTCAGTTGGTGATTGTTATATTTTATCCCATTGAATTTCAGTTTTTCTGTCATTGGCTTCTCCGTCTCGTTGGTATACAGTATTCTGCACCATTTTTGGTATTTATATATCAGCTTTTTGACAGTTTCATGTCTTTGCTTTGGCACATAAACTGAAAAATCGTCACGAAAACTTGCTCACGCGATACCAATAATGAGACATTTTGTTTTGGTTTATTAGTTTCAACCATTTCCGTACTTCTTCCACTTCAAAACGATCAGTGAACAAACGCGAGAGTATCGTGAGCTAAAAAAATGGACGATGGACAAATCCGCTCCGAATTACGGTCCGATTTACAATTATCCCGGCAACACAAGTGTAACAACAACGCTACTGAGGTAGGTGGTGTAGCCTGGCTCGAATTCAAGGAAGTACAAACGAGTTTCGGGACAATGTGTCAACACGATCGCGAATTCACGGGTGAGATGTGCCTAGTAATAAATAAAATAAGAAAACAGACTGGAAATGTCCCAATGTGTTGCAGACTCGTATGCAAGCATTTGTCAACATCATGGAAGAAAAGGGTTTTTTCATGCATTTCTACGTCCAGTTGACGTCGACAGGGGGTTTTAGCATCAGCTTTTATTTCGTACAAAGAGACTAGTAAAGTTTGGTGTTTAAGGAGTTGTATTCAAGGCGAAGTCATTCCAGGAGAAAATTACAAGGTACAGAGACACGCTGATCAGCTGAACGATCCTTGGAGAATGAATATTAGTAACTCCTTACCAATAATTAAAGGAGCCCCGATATTGATAACATTAATATCATTTAAATGATTAACAGGAGTACAATCCAGTTCTTAGCGACCGACCCGACAGTTGCCCCCCCCCCCCCCCCCCGCTCAACACTCCTTCAACTAACCTTCGGGTGGGCTCCTTCCACCCTTTGTTATCCCGGCATCACCACTTTTACGTCCGCCCGAGGGGTCATTCGTGTACCTGACACCACCCCCCAGCTATCATCCCTGTTTACTAGCTCCCCTCCTCTGAGCTAGAATCCCATATTTGTAGGTTGTATAGGCAATTTTTCATTTTCGGTACTTAAATGTGTCAAATTAATTATTTAAATGAGAACCATAAAGGTCTACTGTCCCGTTTTTTTCTATATCAATTTAAATCGTTGAAGGCAGATTCTTCAGCAGCAGCAGTCTTCATGAGACTTATGTTACCTATTTATTCTACATAATTTTCAAACTTAAGACGAGCATTTTTGGAGGTTTTGGGTCAACATTGTAATTAACTGTGGAAGAACTAAATCCATATTTTTACGTACTGTACCAAACAATTCACTGATTTCTTTCAAATTCACGATACAAAGCAGAAATTGGAGATGGAGAACGCCTTCTTTCTTATATAGCTTTTCCAAGTCGAATTGAGAACTTTCCAAACCAAACCAAATTGAGAATTTTCCAAATCAATTTGAGAATCTTCCAATCCAAGAAACTTTCACTACTAAAAAGGAAGAGGGAGTTTTCCCAACCGAATTGACAATTTTTTAAGGCAATCCAAGACTTTTGTTGAAACAAAATTAGTGAAGAAAATGAAGAATAGCACTTTATGAACAAATTAACATTGAAATCAAAAAGACAAAATGAACGAAGAATACTCCATAAAAATTACGCTCTTGTTAAGGACAGAAAAAATCGAGGCCACTCTGCGTTTGCCAACGAAATTTTTTTTTATTTCAATGTTAATTTCATAAAGTGCTATTTTTTCATTTTGCTTCACTAATTTTGTTTTCAATAAAAGTCTTGGATTGCCTTAAAAATTGTCAATTCGGTTTGGAAAACTTCCTCTTCCTTTTTAGCAGTGAATGTTCCTTAGATTGGGAAAATTCTCAAATTGATTTGGAAAATTCTCAAATTGATTTGGAAAATGCTCAAATTGATTTGGAAAATTCTCAAATTGGTTTGGAAAAATCTCAATTTGGTTTGGAAAATTCTCAATTCAACTTGGAAAATTCCCAATTCGACTTGGAAAAGCTATAGAAAGAATAAGCGCAAGCTTTTTAACCTCTTAAGAGAGCCCTCAGAACAATATCCTTTCTGCAGCATTTAAGCTTTATCATCTTCAGAGATTTCGAGATATCAAACTTCACTTAAGAGTGCAATGAAACAAAATTTACCAACAAATTTTCTTCAGGATTCAGAGGGCGTTGAAACTAACTCATTTTACTTTTACAATATTGAGCATAAATTATAAGTTGAATTACGATTATATTGCATGTTGTTCGTAATCAGTTCATTCACCATTGATAATTTGAGAGAATTGATATAATTTTACTGCTAGGGCATTTTTTTCTAAGATCTCCGTAGTTAGTAAACCTAGGAGGTTCTAAGGTATTTCACGATGAAAGATGGTACATTTGAACAACCCTTGTAGGATAGCAGAGAAGTCCGGTGCTTCAACAATCGATCGAGTGAGTACATGAAGGTAATTCATCCATTCATTTCAATCCTTTCGTACCATACATTACCAATGGAGCATTGTCGGCAATTGTAAATTCGTAGGTTCTAATTACTTGCGAAATCATCTATCAGCTATATGAAAACCCAGCGCTCACGATAAATAAATCGTAATATGAAGCAACAAATCTCTCGAAAAATGAAAAGAACTCCAGGCTCCAGGCTCAGTTCAATGGCCACTCGATCACATCGTATGAACGTCCTCAACCCGCAGCAGGATGTCTTTAATTAATAGAAAACCCAACCATTATCCCCATCAACACCAACTTCCGTCTTTGATCAAAGATCCCTCTTTTCTCTTTGAGGAGTTAGAAGTAATACAGATACGAAATTAAAAAGTTCATTGACTCGGTTCTTTCCACTTCTTCATCAATCAAGCTTCGCCAATTTATTTTGCCAACGGTTTTTTTCCTCGTCGTGTGTGCGAAAAGAAAAACTCTATTACAGCAAACGAGTGCCTCAAGCTTCGATTATAGCTCCCGTGAGAATCCTGCGATTGCGGAAGTCGAGGTTTACAAACTCAAAAGGATATGCACAAATAATGTGCTGAAATTGACAACTCAATTTATCCCAGCAGTAATTGACAGTCTGCTTCTCTGAAATCAGGAGAGATGATTTAATGACAGTTATCATACATTGACATTAAATAAGGATGATAATAATTTCCGCGGGTGAGTTGACGAACCTCTGCTTTAAATACCGCAGCATACAACATTCAATGGCAGGTAGGACTTAAAGTAATCTTGGATGTCTGAAATTGGGTAATGTGCTTTCAGAATGACGTCCTCACGTGGATCTCTCCATGGAAGATATCAATAATACAATGAATGTAAAGTTAGATCACAATATCCTCCGTTTGCATTAGGCTGTGAAACCTGCTGAAATATCAAGGAATAATGCAGAGCTCACTTCCTTCCCTCCTGTTCATCAGAGCTCCCCTTAACTTCCTCCGTCTTGTTAATACGTAATATTATTAAGGAACGGAGCAAAGAAATAAACAGTGAGATGCAATTACTAAGGGAAAGTCAAGAGTTTCTCAAGAGTTCATAAAAATTCGATGAGGTTTTCGGATGTAAAAGAATGTATAGGGCCCTGCTAAATTTTAAATCCCGAATCATGAATCTTCAAAATAATGCACTCGTTCCTCTTGAATTAAAAAACAAACGTAGTTACTTAGCAGCAAAATCTGCAACCTGTGAAGATTATATTTGGGGTTATAGGAGCGAGACCATTTTGTAAATAGGGTTTCCACCACTCCAGCGTCTCTTGATTTGAATTGAACAAACTATCACAGATATCTGCTTTTTACTGTAAGGTTTTGAAATGGTTTCCAGGAAAATATCTATCACTAGGAACTTTTTTTCCAGAACGATAAGTATGTACAAGACTAAAACCATTGACAGTACCCGTTTACTACATTAAATCGCTAATCACGTGACATCACATATTGTCAAGGGTTTTTGTCCTCCCAACCAGATGACCATGGTGTTGTCTTGGAGGTGAAAGGCTTCAGGGTTTATGAGTTCATGAAGTCGCTATTCATGTTTGATTGCATACTCACTGTTTCCAAATTAAGGTCCCGATACTAAAACAAGACTAAGCCCGAAATGAGACTAAGCAGAAAACGACCAAAAAGAGACGACATGTTAGTCCGACAGTAACCTTCTAGAATAGAATACCATGATTAATTTGGGCTTCAGGGCTGGATCATAAATTGTTATTAGCAAGGTATATGATTCGGTCTCATCCAATTTCAATTTGTAGAAGTGCCTGTAAAACTTGGGAAAGAGCTAAAATAGTTCGTACAATGTATAACTAATGGTTACGCAAGTATCTTGTTATGCACATACAAGTATTATGGACATACCAAACATTATCCAACAAGATACTTGCGTAACCATTAGTTACACATATATATTATATTCAAGTTAATTGGGTGCCTGTTTTGGTTTATTATTCAAAAATAAACCAGTGTAATCGCAATGGTTTACGTTTCAAAGGGTGTAGAATCCGAATCAGCAATAAAAAATTTTCCGTCCGTTTGCCGTACGTCGTACGCCGTACGCACGATTTCTCTCAAACGGCTGGAGCAAAAGATCTGAAATTTTCAGGAAAAATCCATGTTGGTTAGACGACGCCTCAACTATTGAGCCAGCTCTCTCACTTAATTTAAAGTGCCCTTCAAGGGTTGTCAAAGTTTTGTAAAATCCCTAAAAACCTCAAAAAAAGTCAAGGGGGCCTAAATTTGGACTTTTTTGAAGAACTTTCCACGAGGAATCGAATGAGCCCCTCCCCAGGTCCGTAGGTCAAACCATTCCCGATGTGTGGCCCGATTTATGGTGCCAACATTTGTGTTATTTTGGTTTATTATTGTTTTTGTTTTGATTACAGTAACCTAGTGATGTAGTGAACGTGGATACTGGAGTGAACTCTTAAAAGGGTTTATAGCTGGTACACGGGTTGAAGTATTCTGACAACCATAAATTCCGCTGCAAATTCTTTCACTGCGGTTTATTATTCAATTGGCTTGCGTTCATGATTTGAATTTCTACTAAGCTTTGGAGTGTGCGTGTTTCACAGGTGATAGAGCGATTATTGAATTTCAGGAGGCACACGAATATGATCAACTGATCAATCCAAATAGGTATTTTGGTTGAGAAGAGATTTACGTGCTCTATGCATATCTCCTGAAATTCAATAATCGCTGTATCACCTGTGAAACACGCACACTCCAAAGCTTAGTAGAAATTCAAATCATGGACGCAAGCCAATTGAATAATAACCCCAGTGAAAGAATTTGCAGCGTTTTTGAATATGATAATTGCGACAGAAGGCTCATCATGAATTGTTTAACAATGAGTGAGCTCTTATTGAGAGCTTGTTAGGAATTTATTCAGAAACCTCACAAGCAAATTCCGATGATAATTTGATTTAGAACCAAAAATATTTTCCTTTCATTTATTGTTATAATTTTGGAGGTATTCTATCAACTCCACTGCATTGGGTGACAACGAACGACCACATATGAAGGGCGTATTGCAAGAATTTAGCAAGGTTAAGCTGTTGGAATTTACAATGACATGACTATCAGTAAATGGCACTGAATTATGTTTCTTTCTTTGAATGTGATATTCTCGATGGAATCGTAATTATTGCGGAACGATACTTGTGATATTTGTGTATGTTCCAAAATAACCAGCTTCCACAGCTTTGGTTTCTTCGTAAGGCTCGTAATGTCTGCTCCCTAAAGGGAGGGCTATGAGGCCTAAATCCATCTACCTCGTTAAACCTGCATCGGAAATGCGGATCCTGGGGAGAGAGGTTTGTTTTCATAATCGATCCGTGAACACTGCCGCTTCAATACGAAACACCAGAGAACCTTGGAGGAAGGAATTTAATTACCGAGCTAAATTCACCCTTCGCAGTTTAAACTGCGTTGTTTACCGCTGGCTCTTCGCCCTTTTCCTTGTAATATCATCAGAGGGCAGCTTACAGCCAGCCGTTTCCCGCTTTCAGCCATCCGACGGGAGCAAGGTGAAGATCTCCGGTCCTCGGGGAGTTTCTCTCGAGGATTATTAGAGGGCTCTCGGCTCCCTCTTGACATTTTCACACCCCTCACAGTCTCGAGTTTCAACCCTATGTTTTCCCGCTTGGAACATTTGTCTTCCGCGCGCTGATAGTCACAGTGTGGTTGGCGTATGTAACGCATTGATTTTACTTTATCATTCTCGGTAATGCACCGTTGTACGTGTATTTACGACGATTCAAAAATATTTAGCATAAGACAACTGTTTATAAAAAATGTATTGCTTCACTTTCACAAACACCCTAACATTATTACTCACTCTAGAGAACACCCATATCCAACACGTTTTGCTCTGGAAAGGAATGTGGTATGTCCTAGACCAAATTTGTTTATCACCACTAGAAGCCCTCAATATATTGTATATTTATTGTACAATCAAATCGATGATAGATTGAAAGACCCAACGAATTGCTCGAGGGACCCGTATGAAAAACTAATTTATACCTGGCTCATTCAAAATGGCACGGGAAATTGTGAATCCATTATAACGAGCATCTATAGATATTAAATTTAATCTATATTACCTATATTATGCTGTATTGTTTGAATAGAGAGATTTTTCTTTTTCTTTTAGAATATATTTTTATTATTTTGATTAGAATTTAGGAAGCACAACTCTTGTGTCGGCGACACGGGCTCTCAGCCTAATGCGGAACAATATTATTCAGATTTGTTATTATTTCTCTGTGTGTACTATTGTATATTCTATTTCATGAATAAAGTCCTTCTCTCTCTCTCTCTCTCTCTCCCTCTCTCTCTCTCTCTCTCTCTCTCTCTCTCTCTTGTAAGCGATGTTTTAATGACCCCTTAACAGTTGCCAAGATCAGTAGAATCCGCAAATCAAATCAAAACCAAATTCTTTCATCCTCTTTAAGGAGTTTTTCTCCGAAACCACTAGATCCATAACTAAACACAACTAATCAAAAGAACCAAAAACACCGAACAAACCAAAGAATACAAAATTTGTATTCTTTGTGTTCGTATTTAATACGATCTAGTTAACATTCAGTTATAGGCATCACTTTCTGTCAACGCTAAAAGGTGAAATCAAATGGCTGTTTCTTCAAAAATCGTTAAATTGAAAACTTTCGAAACAACATTTTTATGTTCATTGTTGATTTTTCCGTAAAAATCTCGGTTTCCCAGCATTCATACCTCATTTTCTCGATAAAATTGAATTCCAACAAAAAAACTGATTATACTGTTAGAAACCTGACCATTTGACGTTAGAGGGTAGTTTTCTTGTTTGATTCGGGTTGAAATTCATTCCACGAATCCTATGAGGCCACTCTACTTGCTGCACGATCATCCACTCGTCCATAACACTCAGAGCTCTCTTTAAACGTAAGAGTGGATGCTATAAAAAAACGCTTCAAATTCTTTCACTGGGGTTTATTATTTAATCGGCTTGCGTTGATGATTTGAATTTCTACTAAGCTTTGGAGTGTGCGTGTTTCACAGGATAGGGCGATTATTGAATTTCAGGAGATATACATGGAGCACGTGAATCTGTTCTCGACCAAAATACCTATTTGGATTGATCAGTTGATCATATTTGTGTGCCTCCTGAAATTCAATAATCGCCCTATCCTGTGAAACACGCAGACTCCAAAGCTTAGTAGAAATTCAAATCATGAACGCAAGCCGATTGAATAATAAACCCCAGTGAAAGAATTTGCAGCGTTTTTTATTGAACCTCAATACCCCCCCCCCCCCCCCCACAGTAAAAACATCTATAATTTATCAAGTCCTTTGGCACTCGTACTGCGTTAAAACTTCCCCAAATCCAAATTTAAACGATGTAGCCAAAGGTAGACAGATGTAGAGGGGGCACACAAATATCATCAACTGATCAATCCAAATAGGTGTTTTGGATGAGAACCGATTTACGTGGTCTATGCATATCTCCTGAAATTCAATAATCGCTCTATCACCTGTAAAACACGCACACTCCGAAGCTTAGTAAGATTCAAATCATGAACGCAAGCCAATTGAATAATAAACCCCAGTGAAAGAATACTTATTTACCCCAGTAATAATATTGAATAATAAACCCCAGTAATAATATTGAATAATATTTACCTATATATTATCAGAATGCTTCAACCCGTGTATCGGCTACTAACTACACTACAAGTATTCACATCGGCTATCACTCCAGTATCCACATTCACTACAACTCGACGCTATCGGCCGGACATCAGTTGGCACCATAAATCGGGCCATACATCGGGAATGGTTTGACCTACGGACGCGGGGAAGGGCTCATTCGATTCCTAATGGTATGTTCTTCAAATAGGAAAATATTTAGGCCGATTCGACTAGTTTTGAGGTTTTCAGGGATTTTACAAAACTTTTACAGCCCTTGAAGGGCACTTTACATTGAGTGAGGGAGCTGGCTCAAGAATTGGGGCGTCGTCGGACCAAGATGGATTTTTCCTGAAAATTTCAGATTTTTTGCTCCAGCCGTTTCGGAGATATCGTGCGTACGGCGTACGGCGGACGGACGGAAATTTTTTTATTGCAGATTCGGATTCTACACCCTTTGAAACGTAAACCATGAAATTTTCAGGGGGGTTTAGAATTTTTTTTCCAGAGCGATTACAATGGTTTATTATTGAATAATAAACCAAAAGCTAACGACAGACCCGAAGCAAGGCAGATGCTATACAAATATACTAGCGATATTGCTGTCTCTGATCGAGTTTTTGATAACTCATTTACATGTTTGCGAGATAGTGAAGGGTAGATAGGTATTTTATTTTATCTACTTGAATTACAGTTGTTCTATTCATAGACAGCTTCATCGTGGCAATATACAGTATACTGCACCATTGTGCAGTAAATACGTCTCATTTTATGTCATCTAGAATACAATTAAATTGACGTCAGGCTTTCTGTAATATACATAGGTGGATGATTTACATGGAAAGGATATCTAGTGCAGAAATAATTTACAGAATTTGTCCCTTGTGCAGTAAAACCCCCTGAACAATTTAAAGTCAACGATCTATTTATCTGGTCTCTTAATTGGATTTCATCTTATGCAGAAAAACGAGAAACTTCACGAAATTACTTGGTTTTGTAGTTATTATGGACCGCTAATCGCTCCCCCTGTATACATTTACACACTAATTACTTGGACTGAGCCCTCTTCATTATTAGTTATGACGTGTAGGTGCTAAAGATAGTATCCGAATGAATTTCCTGCAGATTCGGTCTATTTTCTGAGTGAAAGAATTTTGTCGCTCTACATCGGGGTTCTAAACCACTGTGCGTTGAAGGGGTAAAACAACAAGAATCATCTAGGTAAATGGCATAATCCAGCATCATTAACTCTGCTTCTGGAATATCCTGGCTATTTAACGCACAATATCTGTGTGTATCCACACCACACCTTGGAATCTTACAAGCGGGATCCCGACTAGGATTATCTTCTTTTAAAACAAAGTCATAGGGGTAAAACAACAAGAATCATCCAGGTAAATGCCATAATCCAGCATCATTAACTCTGCTTCTGGAATATCCTGGCTATTTAACGCACAATATCGGTACAGTATCCACACCACACTTTGGAATCTTACACGCGGGATCCCGACTAGGATTATCTTCTTTTAAAACAAACTCAAAACTGTACATATGAACCTGGCGAAGGGTCTCACAACTAAGCTGGAGACGCCCATTGTTTGACCAAGGAGGCCCCCTCATCCTCAGCCTTGATTGGTTTTAGTGTAATAATGTCACATTGTTCTTGGAGGAGCCCGCCCCAGGGATATGCCGTTCCCTCCTCCCAGCGACGACCTCTTCGACACACAAACAGAGGCCACTGTCCGCCAAATATTTAGCACTCGGACCCTCCTGAGGGAGAACAAAGAACTTTTGGCGAGACCCTGCCCGTACACTACCCAGTTTTCGGTCAGCCTCAACCGAAATAACACATATCGTCGGCTTAGAAGCACTTTTGCTAAATCCATTTTTAGGTTTTTGAAGTTCTTTCTATTGGGACAGTCCATTTTAGCACCAATTTGAGGAAAATCCAGAAAACTAAAAGTTTCTTGCAGCACTCAGTCACAAACCACTCGAATCTTGGCAGGAAAAATAGGCTGGAAAGCATTCAACCAGAAAGAATGGGCCTCCCTTCTGTAATTGGTTGACAAATACGTATGCAAGACACGTTGAGACTAGAGGACTTAGTGCCTCTCTCCTGTCAAAAACGTAATTTTCTTATTAGTAATGGAGAAATTAATTGTTATTACTTTTTCTATTCTCTTCACTGCTGTGTTAACTAATCTGCCCGTTTGTGTTTTAGTTAGTTTGATGATCGTCGGTTCGCGTATATTCATCTTTCTCCGTGAACTGTTACTCTCTAAGATGGTACCTCAGGCACGTAAAAATACGTCTCCAGTGACTGTTAGTTGTTATTGATTTTGTTATATTGTGAAACATTGTTCTTGAAAGTCGGTACCACGTCGCGTGCTCGAAATTTGCCGTTCTGCCTGTGATCTTTCACTGATGGTTAATAGTAAAATCTGCATCATTTTGTCAACCTCGCTGTCAAGTAGCAACGCTCTAATCAATCCTGGCAGCTCTTTTTCTTTTCTTCTGCTTTTAAGCAAGAATTATGGAAACTAACCAATAACTAGGAAACATTAACAAAATATAAGGCTTAAGAAATAGGAAGCAGAAAATAGAGGAAATAGCACAATGATCAGTAAGGCAGCAAAACTGAATTTCGGAATGGAAACAGATAGTGAAAAGAACTGGTATTAATTTTTGTTCAGAACGCTGGTTTCCCAAAATCGGTTATTCAATTTTGAACGACGATTTCACTCGTTTGGTAGTTGATTTATCTGAACCGGAGTTGGTGAACCCGAACATCGTTGTTTAACAGCTGAAAGCTCCAGTTAATTGAGTAAACTTTGATAAAACCGGCTATTAATGTAGTAAATGCTGCATGGGATGGGCGACATTGGTTATCTTAACTGCTAAGATACTTCTATCAACATTGATTCATGGTGGTTTGGAGCCTTATAAACCACCTACAGATGTACTCGGCCGAGCAGACAAAAGTAGCACCAACAGCTGAGGTTCTGCGGAACAGAATTAATACCGTTCGCAGGATGATTTGTGTTCGGGACGAAGGTAAACTCTCGAAAGGTGCAATTATCGCATTAGGAGCAGCTGCGAGCCACCTGGCTAAGAGAGGCGATGCGTCCAGATTTTCCCATTTGCTTAAACGGGAATTATTTTGATGGAGAGAGAAGTGTCCTTGCCCCCAAATTGTGAGTTCTACGATATGAACTGTTGATGTATTGAACAACATTGCCTAAAAATAGTTTTGCATTAGGACTGAAGTTCACAAAACGCTGCAAATTCTTTCACTGGGGTTTATTATTCAATGATTCATGATTCGAATTTCTACTAAGCTTTGGAGTGTGAGTGTTTCACAGGTGATAGAGCGATTATTAAATTTCAGGGGATATGCATAGAGCACTTAAATCGGTTCTCAACCAAAATACCTATTTGGATTGATCAGTTGATCATATTTGTGTGCCTCCTGAAATTCAATAATCGCTCTATCACCTGTGAAACACGCACACTCCAAAGCTTAGTAGAAATTCAAATCATGAACGCAAGCCAACTGAATAATAAACCCCCGTGAAATAATTTGCAGCATGCGTATCAGAATGCTTCAACCCGTGTATCGACTACAAAGCCTTTTAGGAGTTCACTCCAGTATCCACATTACTACATCACTACATCACTAGGTTACTGCGATGAAAACATAAACAATAATAAATTTAAAAAACGGAGATATGCATAGAGCACGTAAATCTCTTCTCAACCAAAATACTTATTTGGATTGATCAGTTGATCATATTTGTGTGCCTCCTGAAATTAAATAATCGCTCTATCACTTGTGAAACACGCACACTCCAAAGCTTAGTAGAAATTAAAATCATGAACACAAGCCTGTTGAATAATAAGCCCCAGTGAAAGAATTTGAAGCGTTTCATGCATATCAGAATGCTTCAACCCGTGTATCGGCAACAAAGCCTTTTAGGAGTTCACTCCAGTATCCACATTACTATTGTACATCACTACATCACTACGCCGCTAGGTCACTGCTATCAAAACAAAAACAATAATAAACCAAAATAACGCAAATGTTGGCACCATAAATCGGACGACGCTCAGTCTTGCAAATAGAGAGCAAACTTATGCTCTACAAACAAGTCCTCAAGCCTGGATGGACTTATGGATGCCAGCTATGGGGCTGTGCAGCCAAGAGTAATATCGCAATAATACAAAAATTCCAAAATAAAGTACTCAGGGACGTAGTTAATGCTCCCTGGTACGTGAAAAATGAGAACCTCTATCGTGATCTTGGATTGGATTTGGTGCAAACCGAAATCTACAAGGGCATGTCAACGAAGAGGCCGTCCATCTTCTCGACGTTGAACACCTCGTTAGAAGGTTGAAGAGGAAATAACCCCACGAATTAGTGTTGTGAAAATAGTTAGAGTGTAACAGTGTCCAGTGATTATGTAGGGACGCCAAACTATATTAGTATATATACAAAATTGCTCACGTTTGCATGTTTGGATCAAGTTAACATCATGTCAGAATAATATCACTTATTAGTTATGTAAAAACTAGATTGTGATATAAAATAAAGTCTTAAAAAAACCATAAATCGGGCCATAGATGGGGAATGGTTTGACCTACGGACGTGGGGAGAGGCTCATTCGATTCCTCGTGGAAAGTTCTTCAAAAAGATTCCAAATTTAGGCCGCTTCGACTTTTTTTTTAGGTTTTTAGGGATTTTACAAAACTTTGACAATCCTTAAAGGGCACTTTAAATTAAGTGAGAGAGCTGAGCTAAGCTGAAAGAAAATTTTCAAGATTAAAAAAAAAAATTAAAATTTCAAAAAAATATATTTTTGGCCCTAAATTGTTAAAGCCTGTTCTATTAGCTTCAAAATAGTTTTTTGGGAGCTCTATAAGTCAAAAAACAACGGAGTTATGGCCAAAAAACTACATACAGGTTTTGTCAATTTCGGAATTAAGGCCTATACCGTACCTAGGCAACCCAGCGACATTTCGTAAAACCTCTCGGCAAATATTTTTTTCTTATAAAAACAAACATCTATGCCAAGTTTGATCAAAATCCGAGAGGGTCACCTGCAACGATAGATCGATTTGACGTGGAATGACCCTAATACTATTCAAAACTAGAAAACCCTGAAATGTTCAAGACTTAAATTCAACACTGTCCTCAGTTCTTTAAATTATACCTTAAAATGTAAGAGGATGATGCGTTTTAAAGGGCGTGGAGTATTCATTGCTGATTCTTTTCCGTAATGCCTAACAATGGTACATTAATGGTATTAAATTATTTTTCAAAGAGCAAACTTATCCTACAATATATAATTATTTGATTTGTATAGTTACTCCTACTTTTATGTTATTATTATCTACCATTTTGAATATGAGTATTATTTCCTTTTTTTTATATATAAATGTATATACTTTTAATTATGGATTACTTTTTTTATGTTTTACTGGGATAGGGGTATAAGGAGTTTTGATACGTGGTTGATCAATATCGATAGGTATTGAACTAAAGTCCTTAAAATTGGTAATACTATTCAAAACTAGGAAACCCTGAAAAGACCTAAATTTAAGATTTAAAGATCTTTAAATGTTTACCTTGAAAAATGTAAGAAGATGATGCTTTTTAAAGGGTGTGGAGTATTCATTACTGATGTAACGATGATATATCTCCGAATATAATAAACCAATAGTAATCACAAGGCTAAATCAACTTTTGAGGACTCGGAAAGGATCTCAGCTGGCTGTATAACCTACATTCAATCTCACGAGTATAAACGTGAGAACGCATCTACACCTCCGCTGAGGTTATAGCTGCGATGCTCTTCACGGTCGTCGGTTACAACCCTGGAAAAATCAGCAAAGTGAGCCGATTATCTCGTCGAGCGCGATGAACAATTCATTCACGCACTGGTGAATAATAATAATAATAACAATAATTTGAATAATTGAGTCATAGAGGGACATTAGGGCAGTGAGGTCGGCAAAAGGAATGCGGTTGTATGGTTAATCATCTCAAATATCCTGTTGGGAATTAGGCGGAAATAATCCTCAACGTAAAGGGCACGGGCCTGCGACGGACGGACGCGGCGAACGAGTTTTGTTTTCTTCTTTGGTTATTTGATGAGCACAATCAGCTGAGTGTAATCGGCGCCACGCAACGGATCATGAGTTTACCTTTAATGAGAAAAATCGCTCGAATCTTTTGTGAGACATCAGGTGTTAATAGCCGCCACAGAATCCTTCATAGCCAGAAAGAAGAATCAGTCTGTCACAACAAGTAACAGTCGCATACAAGAGAATAGCAGGTGACTTCGAAAGGAAAGTGTGTTGAATAAACGCCACAGTTTGAAAACTTGATGCTGGGAATCCAATCCATACCCAAAATATCCAAAGGGTATCCCGATTTTAGATTCGAAACGTGATAACAGTGGTGACGACCCCAGTTCTTACCAGTTCCTACTGGTTCCTAGTAAATACCTATAATCACTGTAGTGTAGACACTGGTGGTTTGACCTCCCAACGGTTATCACGTCCGCCAAGTTAGGTGTGGCTTGTAACGCTAATTTGAATGTTAAGATCATTGGAATGTGTAGAATAATTCGGCTATCGTAGACATCAATGCCTTCAAATTAGAGGTGGGTAGTGAGTGAGTGACCTTGTCTCAAAGAACTTCTCTTTCAAGTGAACTTGTCCCCAATGACCTGTGGAATGAAGACCTGCAGTTCATCACAAGACATTTGCGACAGCATGGCTCCCAGTGGCTGACATTCTAACTGCTCAAACTGCAAGACCTGCAGGTCGCAAGAGACTTGCAGGTCGCAAACGTCTCTTGCTGAGGAGTCTTGGCTCAAGATAACCGTTCACTCTTCCCATTTCAGGGCAGGTCGCCTTTCCTTTACAGCAGATTCTACCATTCAAATAAAATTTATTCATGAGGACTCGAAAAATGACCTCGTTTTGGAACCTATCATTGTTTTACTCGGAGGTAATCATGTAAGGAGTACAATAGACGTCTGTCATCTACCGAACCCTGACTGTACACGAAGATAATCGAGGTCCCATTCATTCACAAAGTGAATTGTTGAGCAAACTGGAGGTCGCATTCATCCACGGAGTGAACTGCAAGTCCCATTAATTCACGGAGTGAACTGGTGAACTTCTCCCACTGACCTTGTTCTTCCACTGAGTGACCTGCAGGGAGTCTACTCCCTCAAGTGACCTGGGTTTACACACCTCTACTTCAAATGGGTGAGTTGACATCTATTGTAGATCTGTCGTGCTAACTCTATAGCGGATAAAATGATGATACGATTGTACTGAAATTGGCACGATATTTTTAAGCTGTTTCCTCTGACCTTTTCCTTGGAGCTGTCTTGCGAGATTGGAAGATTAGAAACTGATGTCAAATGCCAGACTGATTTTACATATGCGCAGGCGTTGAGTGATGTATTAATTTGTGAGCAACGAAACTCATAAGCGATCATTTACATCTTAACCTGAACATTCCCTGAAAATATCATCAAAATAAGTTGAGAACAGGAGTAATTTTAAGCGAGATCGAACCACTACAACGTGAGAAAATTTTTCTTGCTGGACTCTACGTTTTCGCATGAGCAGAATGAAGTATTGGCATTGGAGCGGTTGGATTCATGGAGGACCTCACCTGTGTACTCCTCAAAAATGTCTTCAACATCCGATGAAAAACCCAGAAATTTAGCTTGTTACTGGAATCGCAGACACTCGACTGACCCACACACACAACACTGGAGTTGTTCAGAATGTATTAAAACATATTACTCATTTTGGGGGAAAAAGTTGTATTACCTAAGAACAAGCTCGACGCAAAATAATAGGAAATGATACAATATTCGAACAAACTTAACTAACGAACGGTTCGTAGTATAGTGTTAGATACTACCTCGAAAGACAACGAAAAAATTATTACATAAAGCTTTTCATTATTTCGTGGGTAAAACAAAACGTGACTGCTTCTTGGGTACACTTAGAAACACACGTAAAAATCCAGATGAAATTTAACAAAATAAAATAAAATACAGGCAACAAGAGTGTTCCTCTTGAAACAACTGTTGTCTTCAACTGAATTGAAACTTGGGAGGTGGGATTGTAAATAGTGCAATCTTATTCAATCAACTGTGATAGTTGAACTTTCGCCAGCCCCGTTCTAGCTCAAACCTCCCGTTGAACATTAAGGCTCTGCAACCCGACCGTCTACCCGACCGATTCTTCAAATGGTGAGCGAATGGACTCCAGTAGTCTCTTTCGATCCACGGAACGAACTCCTATGTGAAATAATAAACTATCCCCTTACATCGAATGTTTTTGATATTTCGATTATTTTGATAATTCTTGTTGTCCTCGATATTAATTATTCAATCCTTAACTCTTGTCTCTTAGGAATGATTTGTCAAGAGGCCGAGACAACTGGCACATCCCGGATCAATGTTGAATTTTTTAGATAAATTTTGTAAACTTCGATCGAGTTGGACGGCTACGACGGACGTACGAATTTTTTGTATTAGATTTTTGAAATCTACGTTAGGTAGTTGAAACGTAAACCGGCTCCTGGGGGGGGGGGGGGGGGGTTTGGTTGAAAATGATTTTCCTTGGTCAATTAAAAAGGATCCTTATTGGAAATAACAAACCAAAATCAGCGGGGAGCATCAATGTGAAATCACAGACTAAGGTGCGTAACAGTTAGTATTGTACCGTTTCAATCCAAAGTTTCTGGCTGTGGAAAACATGGATCGTAAGGGTTAAACCACATGAATTCCATCCAGGGTCCTCGAATCTCGTCGTGCACAAGACGAGCAGAACGTCGTGTCCTTATACCGGTCTGCAAGAAGATTAATTCTGCTGTTACTGCCAACTTCGAGTGCGGTCCCGAAGGGGGATTTACGTCCTGTTAGGTGACTAACAACCTCAAGATGACGCTGCTGGATGGCTGAATTATACAATAAATTTGTCTCCTGCTCCAACCAGACAAGAGTTCTCAAGACCTGGCGGATCACTGATCGATGACCATCATTGGACCACAATAGGAAGGTGTATACAATTTATTCTATGTATCAATAAACATTCCATTTATTTCGATTCCTTCAATGTACTTGTTGCCAGGATATTTCCAAAAAAACATTATTCGTGTGAGTCAATTTTTGTATTTATTCATTTATGCTTTAATTTAGCGCTCTATGTTTTTGTTTTTCTACATGAAAAGTGGCGTTTTTACCGAAAAATAGGATCATTAAGCAGTGGCGGTGCCTGCTTTTCTCAGCCAAATTCGATTTCAACTACCAATATGCAAAGAAGATCAATCTCGTCCGCTTTCTCGGCTTCAAATCGTGAAACAAACGACTCAATCCTACCTTTAAAATAAGTTCACTAATAAGTATGTAAATACCTACCCTTAAAAAAATGCAAATTTTGAAATGATTGTCGAACTTCACACGTGTTTTGCAAAAGTTGAAATTCATATCTGCCCAGCAAGAATCATCGTGGAGGTGAAAGCCCATCTCCATCTTTAACTCAAGCTTCATTCCTATTAATGCAGCAAAGAAGACAAGAATTCAAAGAAGTTCATTACTTACCTCACATCCGCAGAGCCAATCTACCTTTCCGTAGATCTGCCTTTGAGGTTCGTTGCAGTCTTGTCAATACCGGCATTGGGCACCATGCGATGCGAATAATCACTTTTTCCTCCAACGACAACTTAACGAACTCACGTTTTAAAGCACTCACTGTTTTCATCGCGTATTTACAGGTAACACAGTTCAGTCACAAGGGTTGGGACAATCAACTGATAACAGGATAAGAGTGTGTTTTGGTGATTCTAGCGCACTCTAGGTGAGCGAACAACTATTTTACCTCCTGTGTAAGGTCTCTGAAATTTTGCGCGCTTTATTTCGGGCACTCTCATTGGTTCATTCTTTCGACTCGGATCCAATCAACGATGTGTTCCCATTCCATTTGGAGCACAAACGGGGTTTAGCTCCCGGACAGCGAACCCCTAACCCCCCTTACCAAACTCACCGCATAACCACCATCTCACCCATCCTGTTTTGGCACACGAATTTGAAACTCTTCTACTCTCCAATGATGAGTCATGGGGAAAAGTTGGAAAACATGATAATATCATACTTTTAATATTATTCATTATCAGGTATGTTTTTCATTTTGGCTAGGGGGTGCACATGCGCCTATGCTCCTGTCAGCCGCCATCCCTGTCATTAAACTCCGATTAGGTTGGCGACGATCTTATTCTGAAAGTTGGAGCCCTACCGGCATCTACCTCCGCTGCATGGAAGTACATTTCAACGTGGACAACTTACATTCTACAAGATTTATTACAAAAATATTGTTCGACACGGACGAATAGGTTCGATGAGTTGGAAGCGTTGAGGGAACTTTGGTTTGGTTTGCTAGTCAATCCCCTTCTACCCCTTGCTCGTCAACTATTCCTATACGACACACTCTCGTATCCGCTCGTCCCTCAACCATCAATCGCCATCTTGCCTACCCCACGTTTCTATTTTAAATGCACGTTTTTCGGTGTTTCTCATCCGGATTCGTGGAAAAGCCTTTTCACCTGGCTCCTACTTCATACTGAAGCTTTCCAATCACGGATTTGCTGCTTGATGCCTGGCCCAGTCTCAAGGAAAACTGCGTGCCCGTGGATCAGGTCAGAATCCTTACTTACCCCCTTCATTCTCTTCATACTAGTATTCTGAACCTGCGAAACCTAACCAAACTTCCAATTTCGGGGCCTTCATTTATTTATTCACGGGGAATACTTATTTGGGGCCATTCCACACATCTGCTAAACCCTGGAGATTCTCTACAAGATTCTAGAGCCCGAACACCGACCTAACTAACCAGCAAATGTATTGAGTCTACTTAAATATTAATAACAAATATATCTAATGAACTTGGTTACATACCAGAAACAACAAATATTTTTAGTGGGCACAATCCTTTGATTTCCTGATATAAACGAATTGGTAAGTGATGCGTGCATGAGAGAAATTTTCTTAGTATTACAGCACAAAAACACAGTCAATTTTGTGGAATTTGTAGCTAAAAATCTATTGTTCCACAATTCTTCAATTGCATAGACTCGGGAATAGTCGCTATGGAATTAGCTTTGAAAAAACGCTGCAAATTCTTTCACTGGGGTTTATTATTCAATTGGCTTGCGTTCATGATTTGAATTTCTACTAAGCTTTGGAGTGTGCGCGTTTCACAGGATAGAGCGATTATTGAATTTCAGGAGATATGCATGGAGCACGTAAATCTGTTCTCAACCAAAATACCTATTTGGATTGATCAGTTGATCATATTTGTGAACCTCCTGAAATTCAATAATCGCTCTATCACCTGTGAAACACGCACACTCCAAAGCTGAGTAGAAATTCAAATCATGAACGCAAGCCAATTGAATAATAAACCCCAGTGAAAGAATTTGCAGCGTTTTTTATTGAACCTCAATACCCCCCCCCCCCCCACCACAATAAAACCATCTATAATTTATCAAGTCCTTTAGCGCTCGTATTGCGTTAAAACTTCCCCAAACCCAAATTTAAACGATGTAGCCAAAGGTAGACTGATGTAAAGGAGGCACACAAATATCATCAACTGATCAATCCAAATAGGTGTTTTGGTTGAGAACCGATTTACGTGGTCTATGCATATCTCCTGAAATTCAATAATCGCTCTATCACCTGTAAAACACGCACACTCCAAAGCTTAGTAGAAATTCAAATCAGGAAAGCAACTCAAATGAATAAAATTGAATAATAAAGTATTTGCAACTTCCTCAAATCACAGGTGATAGAACGATTAGACTGTAAAGGAGGCACACAAATATCATCAACTGATCAATCCAAATAGTGTTTTGGTTGAGAACAGATTTACGTGCTCGATGCATATCTCCTGAAATTCAATAATCGCTCTATCCTGTGAAACACGCACACTCCAAAGCTTAGTACAGATTCAAATCATGAATCCAGTATCCACACTAATAATTTACCTATATCGTACATCACTCAACATCGGCTATCACTCCAGTATCCACATTCACTACAACTCGACGCTATCAGCATCACTAGGTTACAAACAAACAATAATAAACCAAAAAACGCAAATGTTGGCTCCATAAATCGGGCCATACATCGAGAATGGTTTGACCTACAGACGTGGGGAAGGGCTCATTCAATTCCTCATGGTATGTTCTTCAAATAGAGAAAAATTTAGGCCGCTTCGACTTGTTTTGAGGTTTTTAGGGATTTTACAAAACTTCGACAACCCTTAAAGGGCACTTTAAATTAAGAGAGAGAGCTGGCTCAAGAATTGGGGCGTCGCCGGACCAACATGGATTTTTCCTGAAAAATTCAGCTTTTTTGCTTCAGCCGTTTGGAAGAAATCGTGCGTACAGCGGTCAGACGGAAAAATTTTTGTGTGGGAAAAAAAGTGTAAATTCGGACATTTGTAACTAGTTCTACTAGGCTGGCCAACGAACCGACCTTTACTCAATCTTTGAGATACTTCTGAGGACACTAGTTTCATACGTCGATGACGTCATACCGTTGTCATCCCAGTTATTCGATTGAAGTCGTGCGAAAACGCCCCTTCGGCTCCGCCAGACGTTCATCCTGTAATGCGATAGTTTTCAGTGCAAATCTACGCCACGCACACCCTCAATGGCCCAGCTGCCCAACAGACGGGCACAGCATCTGCCCCTCGATTTTCCCTTATTGCAAAAAGCCCTTTAAAGGGAATTGAAAAACGGACTGAGTCACCCATTATTGAACTTCCCTCTGGACACAGCAGATGGCCGAGTGAAATAGCTCGTTCAACACAATTCATAGACCCTATTGTTTCATTGGGGCTGTCAAAAGGTGAATACAGGTAATTTCCTGTTAAGCCAAATAAACAGACGAGAAATTTTCAGTTCAATAAAAGACAGATAAACCCTGTTATTTGAGCAAAGCTCTCGAGGTCCATTTCCGTAAATAATAATGTAAGCGGGTTGTCTCAGCAAAGACAGACAAAACTTATCCATTTTGAGTTAGTGAACAATTCGGACTTGAAAGTACTTGAAGCCGATGACAGATAAGAAAATAAGGGCAGTATGTTGAATGGTCATTAACCTAGACGGGAAAGCCAGGGACAAAGACCTATGACAATTAGCTGCGTTTTGAGATCAACAAACTGTCCTTTAGTGTTTGGAGGTTTCTCCGAGTTGAAAGCCAAGATATCGCCAATAGGTAGGTACATTGTTTGTCGCTCATCCAATACCCCATCATAGACCGTGTGTAGAGTTTAGACGGCTTCAAAGAAACAAAAGCTGAATAGTTGAATAAAGTCGAAACACAATCGCTCAGTTCTGTACCATTGTAGTCTAACTCAAGACAAGACTGACGTGAAGATACTTTATTAAGTCAAGTAGTAGTTCGCACTGCCTATTATTTTTCATCTGGAAACGGTGCAATTCTTCACAAAGACTATCTTATTTGTGTACCAGTTATTGATTACAGTTGGGTTGCCTAGGACTCAAAGCACCTATATTTATAGGAATGGGTAAGGTATTGGTTGAGAATTTCAGGAATGAAGGCAAGTAGGCTTCCACAAATCTGCCTACAACAGATGCCACTCGATACCTTCAAGTGCAACTTGCGAAACCTAAATTTGACTGCGTACTTTGCTGACACCAATTGGAAGCAGTGACATATTGGATGTAGTAGATGGTAATGCAATGAAATCTAGGAGTTTAGATTTACGTGAAAGAATAGAGAATTATTGGTTTTGCATTGTCGACGAAAATTGCCTGAACTCACGTTATAATTCGTAATCCTAGAAAATAGGTAATTACGTTTCGAAAGCAGCTCCCTATATTGGAATGCCAGGTTGTGGATACATGGAGAGAGTTATAGCACAATCTCGGAACGCATACAAAGGTCAACTGAAAATATACCACAAAGGATGATTATGTGAGTTAGATTATACAGCATCGTGCAGGAACCGTAACGGGCGTGAGCAGGGAACTCTAGGTCATTTTCTGTTATGTTCAATTCACAAGCCTTACCGAAGTCACTAATGGCTCATTATATATTTAATTATAACAGAATTACTGATTATTATTGTCAGTGGGCCATGCATCCGTGTTTCGCCTGAAAATCTAAAATTTTGCATAGAGCCAATATAATTTCTATCTGCATCCCTAGCTAGGCAGTCCGATATAGCCAGCCCTACACGCGGGATGGGGTGCTTGCAAGCAATCAAGGGCCTACCCAAGATCAAAACTATTGAGATGGGTGTGGGGTTGAGGAACTCATGGTTACAATGTTATAAAGTGAGATATTATCACGGAATCAGAAATCACGAAATCGGAATCAGGAATCGGTATCACGAAACTGCTGAATGAAACAAAAATTGTAAAAATAGTTAAACATGATTTTCCGTTGTAGTCCAGTCATCTGGTGGTTTGGGCTTGCAAAAATTCCCAACTTTCCGCAAATTTGCTGGGTTGTTTCTAGCCCCCCCCCCCCCCCAGGGGTGCCACTCCTCATTTTGCGGACAAATTAACCTTGTGCTAACTTCAAGGGGCCCGAAAAACCGCGATTTTTTCGGACTTTTTTCAGTTTTTCCGCTGTAACTTGAAAACTACGCGTCCTAGAGAGAAAACCACTTCATTATAAAATAAAGTAGACACAATTTTCTACAAAATGATCTAATCACACATAATTTTTGACCAAGCTATCATCGAGATATACAGGCTCAAAAATTGGCAAATTTCCCCAATATGGCAAAAATTAGCAGAAATCACTCTTTTACGCCAAGTTTATTGTTATTAACGTACTTGAAGATGATATTAAAATTTATTTTCATATTTTGTGCTGGTATGCTGCATCTCCTCCCCTTCATAGCCTAGCTTCATCCCCCCCCCCTCCCACCCCAACCAGCAAAAACAGCCAGATGACACTGATGTATCTAAAATCTTTTTAATTGCCTAAACCTCGTGTTTAAATCGTTAAAACTCGAGTTTTATATCTCGATGATAGCTTGGTCAGAAATTATGTGTGAGTAGATCATTTTGTAGAAAATTGTGTCTATTTCATTTTATAATAGAGTGGTTTTCTCGCTAGGATGCGTAGTTTTCGAGTTACAGCGAAAAAACTGAAAAAAGTCCGAAAAAATCGCGGTTTTACGGCCGCCCTGAAGTTAGCACAATTTTAATTTGTCCGCAAAATGAGGTGTAGCACCCCTGGGGGGGTAGACACAACCCAGCAAAGTCGCCGAAAGTTGGGAATTTTCGCAAGCTCCCCCCCGATTTTGGCACCAGATGGCTGGACTATAGTATACTCACTGAATTCTACAACTACAACAAAATTTGTTTGCAATTTATTTTTTTGCTTGAGGGGCTGACTGCTGCCTCCCCCCCCCCCCTCCCCCCACATTACTATATGTCCATGTAAGGAATACCAAGTATCACTCCATTATTTTCAGTGAAAACTGAATGACAAAATGGATATTTTTGAGGTTGTAGAACAGGTGCATGTGATGTAATTTTTGAGGCTGGCCTCAATAGTAGTCAAATGCCTCAGAATAATTATAAGTTCTAGTAATGCAGGGTAATGGTATGAGTGAATTGTCCTTAATTATAGTATCAAACTTCCGTTACCTACTGGCGATGAAGTTCGCTTTTTTTCCCCAGAAATTACAAAACTTCACGTCACCACGACTTCTGTTTTGCTGAATAGTTGTGTGTCAGATTCCCCCTTTCCGGTGGATTCACTTGTATGAAGAACAGCGACATGTTGTTCCTTCAGTCAACCAGGATGACCAAACTGTCTCCTTCCCTTTATAACTGGTACGACGGGAGAAAAAAAGTGAAGCAAGGAACCTACAATTTCTGATAATATGATACGGGCCCAGGCGCCGGCTCAGTCATCGCCGCCATACCGCGATCCATCCTTAACAAACGGAAGCGAACTCTCTTAATGGCTCGCTCCCAGTCCAGTCCGAGACATGAGAAAACAGTAGTACGACTAGTAATTATTAGATTTTTAGCAGCCTTTCAGAGCGACGCCCCTGCAAGGCTTTTGATAACAATCTTAATTGCGACCGCGGGTTTGTTGACTCCCTCCGGATGTTTGCTTTGCCTGGGTTCGGGTTTTCCTTTCAATTAAAATTCAGTAACGGTATCGAGGATAAACCCTTCCGAGTTTTTAAAGAGTCAAGATATCTAATCTTGTCAAAATAAGTGGTCCTAGTACATGTCGGAGGAAAATATTATACAAATCTATCTGGTTCAGATAGAACATTATTTACATCGACAAAACGAGAAGCCAGCAAGTCTAACTGTAGAGGTCAACACACCTAAGCGAATAACAGAAGCTGGGTACCGTTCTGGAGCCCATTTCTGATCGAAGTTGATACCTAACATTGTTTTAATCTCGCCTAATATTTGAGACATGTGATTTATTCGATTGTTTTTAGTTTCAGACTTTAACTCAATAACATTACCACATCTCCCTTGATTGAAGCAGCAGCCCCCCAAAGGAGTACGGGAACAGAAAATGGTTGGGAACCGCTGATTTAAAAAAAAAAAAAAAAAAAGATGAAAAATTAGCTTGACAAGGGAAAATCGGCAAACCTTAAAACCTCCATTTCTTCAATCACTCGTACATCCCTGAGAGGTGAATTTTTGTCTGCAGCCTTGAAAGTTGAGCCAACATCTCAGCTAACCAACGGCATGATAAACAAATATTTTACGCTTGAAGTTGGCGGAGCGTTCTCGTTTTTCACGCAAGATCAACGTGTCACAAAAAATTAGTTTATCATCTGATTTTGTGTACCTCTCTTCCCTGAATCTAATGATGACCCTCTCGGGCCTCCTCGCTTAACAAATAAGGGATTTTCAGCTACTTTCTCTAGGTCGAAAGTTTTCAAGAAATGGTGGCGTTCATCGAAAATGTGTCGACGGTTTTTACCAAAAGGCAGAAGAGAATCGTTGAAGAATTCCTGTGATCAACATTGTTATTCATCGAGTGATTCAAGACTAGGGGGAAAAATCGACGAGAAAGGACGACAATTAAAATACGAGGTGGCTAACATCTCCAACGTCTCGCAAATCTAATTGTGTGAGCTTCATTGAAGGCCGCGATCCATCGAAACGGAAGACACGAGTTGGCCGCGCGCCACCGGGAGTGCAGCGAAGTTTCCTGTGCAACGGGAGCTGCAGGCGCCGGGCATTGTCGGCCGACGCTCAAATGTCTTATTATCACCTGGAGAAAGGAAATTTGAATGCTGTTGCCGGTATAGTAACGTCAGGACGTGAGGGTGTCGTGGTTATGACGACGGTTAATGGGATATTGGGAGTTCTGGGGCGCATAGAAGTCCAGAATTCATATCCAGCTGGGCACAAATGAAAAAAGCTGCAAATCATTACAGAAGGTTTCTGCATCAGGTAACCATATTAAGATCTCCAGGCTAGCAGAACTACACAGTACAAACGGTGACAACACTCGGAAACACACGTAGAAAACCTGATGAAATTTAATGTGAAATAATGAATATAAAGGCAAAAAGAATGCCTTCGCTGGTCCTCCTAGACTCAGAATTGAAGCTGAGGAGATGGTGATAATCTATAATTATATAGAATCAACCGTGCTATTTGGCCTGTCGCTAGCCACCAGTTAGAAATGGGTCTGCTTCCCGACCGTCTACCTGCTAAAATGCATTTGCGGACAAGTGAAGCGCAGGGAAGTGTTTTATTTCTAACTCGTTCAATTTTCAGTGGTTATTAATAAAGAAATACAGTATTTAGTAATCTGTGCAGGCTGTCTGACATTAAGGGATGAAGTAACTCGGGAAGATGGAAGAAGGATTGTGTTCTGGAAGTATTCATCCAGGTAGATCATCGTCTTTGAGTGACTTATGATCATGAGCAACTATTGAGGCATTTAATGAGAAAATTAATCTGTTATCCAATCCTAAAAATGGTGATAAAGACCTTGGGAATCAGATGCTATGCACATTGATCGAATACGAGTTACAGGGAAAGAAAGAAGGCCTCAAATGTGGAAAGCGGGGTAATTTTCAATGGGAATGCAATAAAAATTGACGGAAAACCTTTAAGCGGCCCACACACCGGTGGTCCCTTCCACACACCGTCCAACTCAGGTGCGAGTGCGGAGAGGGGGTCGTCTTTCGGCACCCCCCACCACCGATTGTCGGCCGACAGTTGGATAGTGTGTGGGCCGCTTTAGCCAACTTTGTTGGCCGAACTTGGTTTGAAGGCTTCCACAGGCCTGAACAACGCACTGAGCCTTGATGATAGATGAAAAGGAGGGGGAGCAATATCATCTCTTGTGCCAATTGAATCAAGCTGCAATTGTCCTGGAAGCTACACTTGAAGGAGACCCGTGTCAAATGATTGTGGAAAAACGATCAACAGTCGCTATAGTTAATCCAGATCTGTGCCCTCCAGACTATAAAGTCAACTGTCATGTTCAACCATTCCAGTCTGGGGTAAGGCGCCTAATTTCCTTTATAGTTTGGAAATTGAACGCCCTCATGATATGGATGTTATTGCAGAAATTGGCGAATTTTGCATTTTTTGAAAGATTATGGCTGTTGGATTGATGTTTGGCAAGGTAAAAACCAAAATATTCAGTAAAGCGGAAACTCACTTCCACATTGACTCAAAAGATCAAGGTATGGAGTTGATAGTATTCAAAAACTATAGCTTTCAGAGACAATAGGGAGAATTCGTAAAGACTTCACATGACTAAATAACACCTCTTCAGGAAAATCATGAATTTGCTGAACCGACGGAGGAATTGGAGCGATGCACAACCGATGTCCCTTGTAAGAAAAGTGTTTTGGCTGCCCGACCGAACCCCCCATTATATGCTCTACTTGGAGACAGTATTGGCACCCCTATACTTCCACCGCCTCAAACTGCATCTAGATTATTTACGGAAAGTATTTGCAATGGCTCTGGCATCGGCTGAAAGAGGTGTTGGGGGTTTCAATGAGCTTGCGAGGCTGCAGAATGAAACCGGTGTTAACCTGGACTATTTCGCCATCAATAAGACCAAAGTACAGGAGATAATCCAGAAATTAGGGGAGAGGCACGAGGGTACATGTAAGGCTCGTGCAGCTAATACAGTTCATTACACATGCTACCGCCAACTAAACCATGATGTACAATGTGCCAATTTCAACTCGGTGGCCCCCATCGACCGCATTCGCTGGATACTCAAGTTGCGAACTGAGCTCCTAAACCTCAACTACCAGCCCTGCTTGGAGGAGAGAATAGATCTGTGCTCATTGTGTAACAGAAGATCTAGGGAGGATACCTTCCATTTCATTTGTGAGTGCCCCTTTCTCCGGGAGTTTAGAATATGATGGTTGAGACGTGCTGAAATACCGCAACAGGTCTTCATAGAAATGCTCAACTCCCCAGTTGAATGGGAAAAACTTATTATGTACGTAAGGGTAGCATGGGGATATAGAAGAGAATTAGTTCACGAATTTAATTACAATTAACCATAGATTAGTTTGCCTGAAAAATTTAAAAATTTATATATACTAAGCTTCCTAAGATTGTTAAAATGTTATAATTTATTACAAAATTATTAATACCGTTGTTGATATTGAATTAAATGTTATTGGTATTACCGGTTTTTTTTCTTTTTCTTAAATTGATTTTTGTGATATTTCGGAATGTTAAATAATTCATAACTAACTACAAAGCTACGTATTAGGTGAAAGTGCTGTCGATGTATGTATAGTGAAACAAACTTTGCGCAAATGTTATGGTGTCTGGCTCACAGGCTTACGGCTTACATGCCAAGCCTTAAGATGCCTTTGTAGCTGGAAGTATGTCACGAAAACTATAATGATATAAGAAATGTATTTATGTGTTCGAGTTTTGTAAATAAAAGGCGTTTACTACTACTACGACTACTACAACCGATGTCCTAATCAAGGAAGAACATTGCATATTTGGATTCCACATATCTTTGGAAAGTAAAAGGACAACGTTTTAGCAGGGCTAATAAAAATGTTGGTACTATCACAACAAAAACTGACAATTAAATAACACTTTTGAAAAATTTCAACTAGCAAAACAAAAAAGTATTAAGGTCCTTCTTGAATTAGAACAGTAAATTATCACGTACATAGGTAGTGTGTGTAAGTCAATTTTTCGCGCTAAATGTTGCAGATTTTAATTTTATTCTTTAAAATCGACTTTTCTTCCCTCTTCCCTTATAGGCTGACTATCTCAATCATATTACATGGACAATGCTTACGTAATCAATCAAACAGGATACGATTTTTTTTCAACTGCCCATCTCCTTAAAGAAGTTCCACAGTTCGCATGGCTCCTAGCCGACGTACCCAAATGCACGCTCAATTAGGACCCAGTCACGTCGAGAGGGTTAACAGAGGCCAGAGGGCGAAGGACCCACGAAAACAGGAAGACACCCCGTCGCGTGTTTGACTTATCTCAGTTGGGAAGCTAAAGGCTCCTTGAACGAGCTGAGATCACGAGGTTTCTCGGTCACTCGTTAAACTCTTTTTATTTAGTGAGTTTTTTCGGTTTATTTTTCGCCCACAAACACCATTAGCGTTCGAATCGACCGAGGTCAGTTTCCAGATCGCGAAAAAAATGGGGATGGAAAAAGTCAATCCATTTGAAGAACAATTTAGCGTACGTTCACTCTCACGGATTCGGCCAGTGAGGAGGGGGCTCATACAGGTCAAATTCACAGGTATGATATTCTGTCATGATTGTTCGTGCTCCAGCATTGAGAAATTGTCAAATCTCAAGTATTTGGGGGTAACCATCGATGTGAAGCTGCATTCGGATGTTCATTGTAATATCCTTGTGTTCATTGTGGAACTAGTTAACAGAGGAACGTTGCTTCTCTTATCCAGGTCCCTTGTGCAGCCCTTGCTATCCTATGGATTTCAGATCCTAATTTCACAATTTTAGAGCCTCTTCAAATAACTCAAAAAGCCATTTTGAAGGTTATTTCTTGCAAATCTAAGCAGTTTGTCAGTCAGCTTCTATACAATGAGTTACGGGTACTTTCTCTACCCCATTTGTATCTATTATTTTGTATTTGTTCTATTATTTTTCCTTAAACATTCCGATTTCTTCAACTTACCGACCTTTGAAAGTTTCTCTTCGCCTCCTTATTATTAGTTTAACTGTAATCCCAGCTGAAATAATGCCCCAGAGCCCGCTTACATTTCACTGCGATGCGTTGTAATTTTAATCTCCCATTTGTTCAGAGGTACGCTCCATCAATTGCTCACTCCTCAGATGCTCTCTCGCAACAAATTTAAAAAACGTTTTTTCACTTGGTTATGTTCTCAAGACCTGGATAGCTGTGCGAATTTACTAAGGAGCTGGTATTGAAAGTGACCATGATTTCATTTCAACAGTAGAATTTGTCGTTTCGTTTTTTTCATTTGTTATCATTATCGGCTGACATGAATTATTCCTACTATTTGTAGATATGAAATTGTTTCCTTACCATTTGTATTGAGGTATGAATGTCAATGCTGGTTCAGTTACTCTTTTTTTTCTTTTACAATGCTCTCAATTGTGAATTTAATTTAATAGGTTGAGTAAATTTCAAGATTCCCATATGCACCAAAGAGCTTTGCTCCATTGCATGTGGATTCCAACAGTTTATCCGTTTATGTTTCTTTTATGTATTTTTCATTGGGATATTTTTTTTATTTTAAACCAATTAATCGCTCATAACCCCCCTGAAAATTTTATACGTTTCAAAGGGTGTAGAATCCGAATCTGCAATAAAAAATTTTCCGACCGTCCGCCGTCCGCACGATTTCTCCCAAACGGCTGGAGCAAAAAATCTGAAATTTTCAGGAAAAATCAATATTGGTCCGACAACGCCCCAAAGTTTTGTAAAATCCCTGAAAACCTCAAAAAAAAATCAAGGCAGCCTAAATTTGGAATTTTAAGGAATCGAATGAGCCCTGGTTGGCCCCAAAAATTGAACGAACCCCTTCGAGTTAATAATAGGTTCTGTTTTATGCTCAGTAATGTTTCAAGTAAGAACTCATACTTATGTAAGAAGATATTTTTTGGACGCCAATGTAAGAGTGAAGGAGAAAGAGCAGTTCATCGTGACTGGCTCGGTCGTTCCTAAAGAAAATAGGGAAGACTTCCGAGGCAAGGTGTGTGTACTGCCAGATGGGGGACGATGATGTAGAGCACACATTCTTTATATGCCCAAAATGGCAGCAGCTAAGGCAGGAATTGGTTGGAGGAATAGATGATTTCAGCCCAGAAACAGTAATAGAAAAGATGATGCAATCTGCGGAGAACTGGAGTACAGTCAGCACGTATATCACTATGGTGCTCAAAGAGAAGGAAGTGAACAGAAGCTGTGAATGAGCCAGGGTAGAAGTAGTGAAGACCAGGAGGAACCCTCACGAGGTTAAAAAGGGGACTGTCCCTAAGTAGTGCCAAAAGCAGTCTCGGGACAGTCCTGAAAGACGAGAGGACCGGTGTTTTTTAGTCGGTATGCCACGATGGAGACCCCGACACAAAGGGTGAGGGGGACACATATTTTGATATACCCCCTCACTGTCAGTCCAGTGATGGATTTTCCACCAACCTCTATATAAAAAAGAAAAACAATCGTGACTGGCTCTAACTGAATGAATACTAAACGTCCAATCAGCCGTGTGGTTGGTCATAAATGAGTCATCTTCATTACATATGGTGTATATAGTATCCATGAACGACTAATGATTTTATCGATTGTTTGTTCAGTAACTCCCTTAATTAGATGATTAGAACAATGGAATGAGTTCACTCAATACACCCATTCAAAAACTAATGTTGCAAATATCACGAAATTCATGAAATTGCATTACTGTTTCATGGCAATCTACTTAACAATAGTTCCTTAACAATTTCATAAAACTTCAAGGGTCGGTTCAAGAGCTCATTTCAAACAAAAAAATGCATCCAAGATTATCTTTTCCGAGTTACAGGTTTTTTCATGTTTCTTAAGCCACTAAAATGGGCAAACTGCCTATAATCCATTTCAAAGACACTCCCATGGAATTTGAAAGGACCATGGAATTGAGACGATGCACAACTGATGTCGTAATTAACAAGGTAGCATCATGATTTGAGATAAGTCGAAGGATTTTGAACGCAGCATGTTACAGGATATAGAATGATCCACGTTCTGGCGTGTAGGCCTACGTGAGTTTTGATTTCAGCTTTTGTTTCGTACAAAGGGACTAGTAAAGGTGATCGAGGAGTTGTATTCAAGACAAAATCATTCAACTGTTTTTGGATCAGTGATCAGCTGAAGGCCCTTGTGCCTAATTTTGTTCCTCATCGGTCTACAAACAACTTTCATCACTTCTTTTCATAATCAACATTTTAAAACCTAAAATTGAAAATCTTACTTGTAGAAAGACTATTTTTGATTTTTTTTTTCAGTTAAAGAGGAAAAAAGTACAGGTGAAATACGAGTAGGTACTTGTAAAAAATTGACAAAAAACGCTGCAAATTCTTTCACTGGGGTTCATTATTCAATTGGCTTGCGTTCATGATTTGAATTTCTACTAAGCTTTGGAGTGTCCCTGTTTCACACGGACCTGGGGAAGGGCTCATTCGATTCCTCATGGAAAGTTCTTCAAAAAAAGTCCAAATTTAGGCCGCCTTGACTTTTTTTGAGGTTTTTAGGGATTTTACAAAACTTTGGCAACCCTTAAAGGGCACTTTAAATTAAGTAAGCGAGCTGGCTAATGAATATGAATTGGGCAGTAGTCGGACCAACATGATTTTTCCTGAAAATTTCAGATTTTTGCTCCAGCCGTTTGGGAGAAAATGCGTGCGTACGGCGGACGGACGGAATTTTTTTTTTTTTTTTATTGCAGATTTGGATTCTACACCCTTTGAAACGTAAACCATGAAATTTTCAGGGGGCTTAAATTTTTTTTTTTTTTTAAGAGCGATTAAAATGGTTTATAATAGAATAATAAACCAAAGTATGACATCAATTGCAGAAGCATCATGTCCATAAAATATTTAGCACATTCTGTAGCTGTAATAGATGAGACAGCCCCTGGAATCATATCTCACAGATCATGACAAATCACTCAGAATACCACGGAGCAGCTGTTTTCTATATCTAGAGATCGCGTGTTCTACCGGGTTGAGAGTGGGCTAATACGGTGGAAGGTACTGTACTGTGAATCCATGTTCATCCATGTTGCGTCTTATTTCCTCACCTCTGTAGATGCAAGCGTTGTCTATCACCGAATAGCTATCTCGGGGTCATTGTGATTCAGTCCCCAATCACAGGCAAGCATTTGGTACTATAGTTAGGGCTTGTGCGTATTTTTCGTAATTTCCCTGATAATGGTGGAAAAGTTGAATTTGATTTAGAAATGATACATATGATGTACCACTGACTAAATCTAATATACATAGATCAACGATTTACGTAAAAGGGTTATTTTAACACAGAAATGGTGAACTTCTTTGTTCTTCGTATTAACCAAGGAGTAGTGTATCTCACCGGGTCATATAAATAGACATTCAAGTGCAGAAGATGCCTCCTCAGCTGGATCATTGGCAAGAAACCCCGGCCACCTCTGACTCACAAATCGAAAGGGAAGGAATGCGAGTTATAGGCTTAGCGGATGCCTCAGCGTCTAAAATTCCCATGGGGTTTCGAAGAAAGAGGCGCACCCTTGCAGAGGCCGAGCTGCAGCTTTCCCACCCAGTTGGCCCTGGCAGGGCAGGAGTCCAGACCTGCCGTCGGGTGTCCATTAGGAGTCGGAGCAGGCGGCCGAGGCCTTCCTCAACCCCGGTGACATCCATCAGGGGGTCGTCCCGACCTTCTCACCACCTCACCACTGACCTCAACCGTTTTGGACGTTACAGTGTGAGTAGGTACCTTGCATGCGCGTGGGTGGAATTCTTAAAAAGTTCCCTGTTCCCCGACGTAGGTATATATCAAGTTTATTTGATGATGAAGGAACTTGAGGAATTCATTCCAATAAGTAACTCTACGCCAACTCATTATTTTTTAAATCTTTACCCATTTCCTATATTGGTTTATTATTCAATAATAAGCCATTGTAATCGCTCTTGAGAAAAAAATTCTAACCCCCCATGAAAATTTCATGGTTTACGTTTCAAAGGGTGTAGAATCCGAATCTGCAATAAAAATTTTCCGTCCGTCCGCCGTACGCCGTACGCACGATATCTTCGAAACGGCAGGAGCAAAAGATCTGAAATTTTCAGGAAAAATCCATCTTGGTCCGACGACGCCCCAATTCTTGAGCCAGCTCTCTCACTCAATTTAAAGTGCCCTTTCAGGGCTGTCACAGTTTTGTAAAATCTCTAAAAACTTCAAAACAAGTCGAATCGGCCTAAATATTTACCTATTTGAAGAACATACCATGAGGAATCGAATGAGACCCTCCCCACGTCCGTAGGTCAAACCATTCCCGATGTATGGCCCGATTTATGGTGCCAACATTTGCGTTTTTTGGGTTATTATTGTTTATTTGTAACCTAGTGATGTCCGGCCGGGAGCGTCGAGTTGTAGTGAATGTGGATACTGGAGTGATAGCCGACGTGAATACTTGTAGTGTAGTTAATAGCCGATACACGGGTTGAAGCATTCTGATAATATATAGCTAAATATTATTCAATATTATTACAGGGGTTTATTATTCAATATTGTTACTGGGGTAAATAAGTATTCTTTCACCTGTGAAACACGCACACTCCAAAGCTTAGTAGAAATTCAAATCATGAACGCAAGCCAATTGAATAATAGACCCCAGTGAAAGAATTTGCAGCGTTTTTTCCCAGAATCTTCTTCATAATGAGGTATTTGATTTCTGATCAAGTAAATAAGGGAGCTAACTACCTAAGTAAGCATTTTGATCAGTGAAAAATTAGTATCAAAGTTGACAGTATTAAATAGAGAGCGCTTATTACACAAAGGTTTATTATTTCTGCATTAGATAACCCGCAAACGCTGATCACGGAACTACCAGAGCTGGACTGTACATCAAATGGTGGTGTACATAATAATGTACCTTCGGAAATGCACGTAGAAATCGAACTGAAATTCAACAAGATAAAGTAAAATTGCAGGCAAACAAATTTACGCTTTTCTAGTCAATTGAATCGGAGTGCGGGAGATAGTTTAATTGTATATCATCAACCAAGCTAAATGGGCTGTAACCAGCCACGCGGTCTAGTTCAGACCTCCCGGAGAACTTAAAGGCTCTCCAGCCCGACCGTCTGCATATTGTATGATCGCACATCAATCCAAGATCTCATTCAATTAGGAGAACTGAATTCTATCTGAATCAAACAGCAAACTACCATTTTACATCAAAAGTTTTTGAGATTACAATTTTTTAAGTCAAACATCATAAACTTTGGTCCAGTAATGTCGGAGGAAATCTTCGGACGACATGTATAAGATGATGGATGTTTTAATTTAATTTTTCAAATCTTGAAACTCGAACCAATATCTTGTTGTGGGCCGATTTCAAAGGTCCATTACCGGGAATAACAAATCGAAAATCCGTACAAGCTTTTCTCGGAGAGTATTAGGCCAAACGAATGAAACTCGGTTCGAAAATCACTTTTGGGGTCCAGTTGTAATAGGGTTCTCGGCATGGCTCTCAGCCGATCCTGAAGGATGATACCAAACGGATAAATATTACCAATTACAACACCGAAAACTTCCGAAATAAGGTATTTGCGTTGTTCACAGTTTCATACGAAGCCGTCTAACACGAAACCGCAATTTGTAAATAACCACAGATATATTTTCTTTAAAAAGCTGTGTTGACGATGGCTATTTTCTTATTTTTGATGTTTGCTCAAGAATGGTAGTGGTCGGAGGGAGGGGGGATAAAGAAACAATTTCATCGAAACAGTTTTGCATGACCCACCAACTTTTGGGTACTTCCTTCTTTCCTAACAATATACAGGGTGTCTTCCATCCAATGGATCACGCGGATTGCGTTTTAAACCCGTCAAGGCGGTTCCAAGCCCGTGTTTCGAAAGGGTGAGGAAAAATAAATCTACTGCCAAAGTTGGTTCTTCGGAAAAACTGTAATATTTCACCGAAAAACATAGATTATGGGGATAATATCGATAAAAAGTGAGTTAAATCTCAAAACTGACAGCACCACGTGAATCAGCGTTGAAAAACAATGGAAATTCATGTACCAAACTTGGGGTTTACATGACACCATATTTTGCGCAATTTGGTATTTCAACAAATTTGCATGCCCGTTGAATGGGTTACGCGCGGTCAAAAAAATCGATTGAGGGGTCAAAAGAGTTCATGAAATTTTGCGTAGAATCCGAATTTGCAATAAAAAAGGGGGGTTCCTATTTGAAATAAGAAAGTTGGTGTCAGTTGCGCATGGTTGCGCAATTGAGCACAGCAAAATTTTTTCATTTTTGAAATTCTAGCGAAAAAATATGAAGATTAAAAAAAACATATCGTTTACTCTCATTTTAGCGATTTTAGGGGGGTGATCCATCGGATAGAAGACACCCTGTATAATAAAGTGTAGCTGTGATAAAATTTCAAAAAAGCAGACAACTATACACAAAATAAGATGACCAACGCTGCTTTAAATTACGAAATTTTCGACCAACGGATTACACAGGCAATGACTAAATGTTTCTACCGTAAAAGTGAATGCGTTCTTATTCTTCTTTTGCTTCCAAACAACTTTGCCGGAATCATGATTTTCAAGTTTTAGACGATTTTGAACAACTTTTGTTTTTGTTAGTTCCTGTGCCCTCATCATCGTTGTAACAAGCCTAATATATACAATTTTCACCAGATTTCGTTGAAGTTTTTAAGAAATGTCATTTCTCAAATATGTGAAGAGGCATTTTCTGTCATTTTTCAATTGAACGAATAGTCATTTTCGCATGGCCTATTCTTCAAATCTCTCTCAAATTTGGAGGTTTGTTGGGAAATGAGGATTCGACTACCATCTTAAATTACTAGTTACCATAAGCACCCATATGGAATCTCGTGACAATTTTGAAAGGATTTCATTATGGTATTCGTGTGGCTATCTAAATGCCGTACCCAATTGGGCGGAATTTTTTCACGAGTAATGTACCTGTCAGCAATTAATGTTAATTTATATTTAAAATGTTATTTGTCGGCTGTCATGAAGTATTAACTCAGCCCAATAACAGACCATCCTCGTCAATCCTAATTGAGTGTCATTCGTAAACCTTCCAACGCAGGAACCCCAAGCAATAATTCGGGCTAACAGGCTCCAATCCCATTAGACGGCTCCCTCGACGCTAATGTTGAGGGCAGCGGAATCGCAACGAGAAAATTATTCCTGAAGGGCGGACGAATGGGTTTACAGGTCTGAATATACAGTGAACGGGGGAGGTGGTAATGGCCGCACCAACACACTCCTGCACTTCGCGTCTACTGTGTTCATGCCGTCCATTGCGCCAGCAATGTCGAGCCAACGGTGGTAAAAGGCCAAAATCTGAACTCAACTGGTTAAAGTACATCTGTAAGAACTGCAATATCTACTTCTACAGCAGGTCAATCGATAGACCAATAATTGTATTTTCAAGATACGTAGTTAAAAACACCAAGACGTCAGATAAGTTGGATGTGGCTCAACCTCCCGATGTCTAGATAACATGAAATCATACATCTCTTGAAGGGTTTAAGATAATCTTGAACTATGTAAAAATCAAGCTTGTTACAACTATTCGCGGCACAGAAATGCCCCGGAACATCAGCCCCTCCATAAGATTAGTAGACATGTATTGCGGGTCAGTCGCGCTAATTCTAATGCGGATATTAGAATGACGTGATAGTGTACAAATTGATATGAGATTGAACATTCTTCCGGCTTAAAAGTTTGAGGGGGTCGGACCACTAGAACCTACAAAAGTGATGTTTGGTGGATATTACAAAAACGCATGCGCAGAGAGATGTATTGATTCGAGTAATAAAACTTCTAAGGGACCATGTACAATCTAACCTGCATATTTCCTAAAATCCAAAAACGCAAAATGCTCGGGGAAACTTTGATTTTGGAGATGAACGCTGCAAATTATTACAAAGAGGTTTATTATTTCTTTATTGGAATTACCAATCTACGTATATTGGACGTTATCAGTGGTACACTATCAAAACTCGACGCCTACACAGTCCATATCCTCTCTTTATTTATACAGCACGTTAGATCGATCAGGAACCAAATTAGCCACAAGCTAATTATTGATCTTCTTAAATTTTAATCGATTTCTGTATGTCCAAATACTGTTGGATAACTCCCATAACTGTAACTCAGTGAACACCTACCCTTTGAGTAAAACAGAAGCTCATATCAAAACTTACGAAGCTCTGATAGGCAGACCATGGGTCATCCCTGACTCTTTACCACGTTACAAGCGTTTAAAATCATGTTACAGATGCGAAGAAGGTTAGTTGATTACAAAGATTCGTTGTTGAAAATAGTTAACTGAAACTGATTTGATTAAACCCCAGTTTTTTGCAATAGTTTTTTGGTTTATTATTCAATAATGAACCATTGTAATCGCTCTTGAAAAAAAAATTCTAACCCCCCCCTGAAAATTTCATGGTTTACGTTTCAAAGGGTGTAGAATCCGAATCTGAAATAAACATTTTTCCGTCCATCCGCCGTACGTCGTGCGCCGTACACACGATTTCTCCCAAACGGCAGGAGCAAAATATCTGAAATTTTCAGGAAAAATCAATATTAGTCCGACAACGCCCCAATTCTTTAGCCATCTCTCTCACTTAATTTAAAGTGCCCTTTAAGGGTTGTCAAAGTTCTGTAAAATCCCTAAAAACCTCAAAAAAGTCGAAGCGGCTTAAATTTGGACTCTTTCCATGATAATCGAATGAGCCCTTCCCCAGGTTCGTAGCTCAAACCATTCCCGATATACGGCCCGATTTATGTTGAAAACATTTGCGTTTTTTTTTGGTTTATTATTGTTTATGTTTTCATAGCAGTAACCTAGTGATGTAGTAATGTGGATACTGGAGTGAACTCCTAAAAGGCTTTGTAGCCAATACACGGGTAGAAGCATTCTGATAACCATAAAAAACGCTGCAAATTCTTTCACTGGGGTTTATTATTCAATTGGCTTGCGTTCATGATTGGAATTTCTACTAAGCTTTGGAGTGTGCGTGTTTCACAGGTGATACAGGTGATTATTGAATTTCAGGAGGCACACAGATATGATCAATCTGAACAATCCAAATAGGTATTTTGGATTGAGAACAGATTGATCTCTATGTGTATCTCCTGAAATTCAATAATCGCTCTATCACCTGTGAAACACGCACACTCCAAAGGGTAGTAGAATTTCAAATCATGAACGCAAGCCAATTGAATAATAAACCCCAGTGAAAGAATGTGCAGCGTTTTTTCCTTTACTTTCAATAATAAACCATTGTAATCTACAATGGAAACTCGGGCCTTCGGCTTAGACTGTTCGCTAAGAGCCTAAAATTCAAGAAACATTTGGAAGATAGCGGTCAAACCTATTTTGCTATTTCGATAGCCTTCTAAAAATGATTCTCTAGATAAGTAGGTATTTTATAGTTTTATTGAGATTAAAAAATTATTCCAAACAACTACCTAGAATATCGCCTAGGTTCACCAGGTTACTCGATCATCCCTAAGCATCCCTAAGCATGATCCCTATCATCGACTAAGCAAAATTTCGTGACTCGATACCGTTCCTAGTTACCATTCCCGAAAAAGTAACACTTTTTGCCAGTAGGGTCAAAGCTGAAGCTCCATGCTAAAAAATTGTTGAAATTTGTGTACAAGTGAAGCGTAGGTGGGTTTTTTCTTTTATCCCGTTAAATTTCTCGTTAAATTTGGTTGTTCTATTCGTGAATTCCCAAGTCTCGACTATTACAGGTTGGTCTTCACTGAGTTAACGGAGTCTTCGGGACATCTAGAAGTAAATTACAAGGTATGGAGACACAGTGATCAGCTGTATTGTCCTTGTGGCTAATTTCATTCTAATAAAATATAAATAGGCCTTTTTAAGACACCTAGAATGCTAGAGAGAACAAACACAGTACCAGAAGAGTTGATTGAGGGGGTAAGAAGAAGCTCAAAAAGCATATACGCAGTAGGACTAGGGTTGCCTCAGCTAGTTTAACTGCCATGAAAGTGTAGACAGAGTACAATAAAGTGAAGGAGTAATAATATATATGATGATGTGGTTCAAAAATTGGTTCCTTAATAGTTATTTATACGAAAACTTTTCTAATTGACCAACGCCAAATAAATTGGAAATGGAGCTCCTTTAGGACATCTACAATACAATGAAGTACAATTTATGGCGTTATCTTGGACACTATTGCTAGGGATGAAGGTGTCCAGTTTAGATAGTGCAGAGTTTTGTGTGCTTGATTGGGGATTGTGAGTTTGTTGTGTTTATTCTATCTAGTACAGACACAATAACTCTTTGTGTAATAATATGTTGAGTTTTTCCGAAGGCCTTACCACGGAAGGAAATTTTGCGGTGTCCGGCCTTAGCGTCCCGTGGCCCTCGCCATCCCCGATCGCAACCCCTGGAGCAGAATGGAACGCGTTCAACATCAGCGGCAAACATCGGGGCGGAAATTCGATTAGGCCCGTTCGATGTTGGCTGCTCCCTCCGAGGCGAACTCCCCCGATCTTATTGGATTTTCGTCGTTTGAATAAATGCAGTTTTCCCTCGCGCGCTTCCTTAAGCAATTTCCGGTTCGTTCGAGGTTTATGAACCCACGTGTCAGCCGGCCCTCAGTTTCCCCGTGCTTTGAAGCAAGTTGGTCGACCTTTGGTGGGCTTCTTTACTTTCCGAAGTTCGAAAGGGATGCTAATTATTTTGGCCTGAAAACACTTTTGAGGAACCCCCATTTATGAATTCCACCCCTTTCTTAAGTAGGTATATCATCATTGTACGTTTGTGTGTTTGAACAGCAACTGTAGTTTATAAATAAAGGAACGACCAAAGTGAGTTTTGACTTGATGTACAAGTGTATGTTTCAGGGATTGTTTGGAACACGAACTAGATGCTCCCAACGAATTTAATCGTTGTGTTAAATTTAACATTTGGTCATGTTGGTGCTCAGCACACATAAAAACATTGAGGCAATCATAAATTGTACAGTTTGCATCGGATTTCAACGTAATTTGCAGCCGAGGAGTTGACTATGATGAATAGCAGGTAGCTTCTCAGCAAACATTCCTACTTCCCGTATCCGCTTCATTAACACCTAACATTCCAGTACGCAGAGACTTACAAGAGACTAGTAATTTGGATCTCTCAGATGGGTTTGACACTGTAACCGTATGATCCGAATGAATGCATTTTTTCTTTTCGTCGGACTGTTTCACGAGGTTATTGGGAACTGCTGTCCGTGTATTGCCCGATGCACATGTCAGGATTGTCGCGTTGTTTGTGGGTCAGAAAAATGCTCTTACGTTATCTGCTTCTCACCATATCATCAACTCCTAACACATTTGCGATTATGTTAAATATGAAGAATCTATCGGATAGAGAGGCAGGTGATAGGTTCGTTAGGTACATTCAGCAGAAGGAATAGACTGAAGATGTCCCAGAAGTCAGAGAGGGTACGATCAAAGCTGTATGAGGAAGGATTGATTTTGCAACGACACAGCCCAAAACAAGACTCCTCCTGTCTCATGCATATTAAATCTATTCTTCACTAGGCACGAATTCTAACATTTGCTTGGTAATGACGCGATTTTGCTCTTCGAGGAAGTACCTTATCTCAACATACACTGTAGTGATTCTGTATTTCCGAGGTGTACTCGTTTTTAAGTTGGCAGCAAATCAATTCTCTATTTCAATTCTTTCTAACAGAACTCGTTCTTATATCAGCAGTGTGGAGGTCTTCAAAAAGGATGAAATCTTCATGGAAGGCTCTTTCTATTGTTGGATATTTGTATATCTTTAGACGTATTCACTCACAGTGATGATTGATAATGAGGACAACATTGGATTGGATTCTGACAGGTATAAATATTGACTGTAATGTCCATTGAGATAAACATGGATTCTGGTATAAATATTGACCTTGTACATGGGCCAGATCAAATTTCAAAAACGCAAGCCATCTCAGATCTCTCTGTACAGTTCGGTACCTACCTTTAGAAACATTTTCGGTAGGCACCTACTTCTAGATAGATTCAGGTTTCCACAAGTAAAACTCCCAACTAAAAGTCCCTTAATCAAAGAATTTTGAAGCCGAAGGGGAAAATTAGAAAGTTTTGAGTTGCCTAGTTAGATGGGGGGAGAAACTTGATGGAACGAAATGTAAATTTTTTCAAAGAGGAGCATCTTATACCGTGATAAGTGGACATTTTCTGGAATGAGAAGGGCACTAGCTAACTACCTACAGGATAAAGAAAAATCGAAACATAGTCGGATGAGACATCACACAACCAGTGTTCGTAAGAAGAAAATAGGTGAAAAGAGTAAAATTTTGATGTTACTTGGTCATAAATGCAATAAATAAGTACCTATTATTGTGAAAGATTCAGAGGTGTGTTAGTTGTGTCACATATGTACCTTGAAATTTCTGCTACAGTTGTACTTGCTTCGGCAGTACATATATTAAAATTGGAACGATACAGAGAAGATTAGCATGGCCCCTGCGCAAGGATGACACGCAAATTCGTGAAGCGTTCCATATTTTAGTGTCCGCAGAAACCTCAAGAATAACATGACCACCAAGAACAGGTGAACATAATTTTGTAACCACTAATCATTGTACAGAACGACGCTGATATCGAGCCCAGGAGTGGTTGATCTGAGGTTCAGGGTTCGAATCCCAGCAGACCTCCTATATTTTTTTACTCTCGGAGTTCCAAGCCCTGGAGCGACACTACTTTCAACGGATCACTCGAGATGGGAGAGAAATTTTAATTAATTTGAAGATGAATATGACATCTCTAGTTCCAATGACACTTCTTAGTTAGAGCTAAGTGCCTTGCATGAACGACATTCATTCAGGATGATACGACATGCCTAAGCAAGTTACCACGTGAAAAGTACCCATACTTTTAGAAAAAACTGTTTATAAACAAAAAAGAACACAAAGAAATGAAACCTAGGGATAATATGTGTAGAAAAAAAGGAAATTAACTGGCACAAGTTAATCTTAACGTATGAGTGTTAAATATTTATTATCCGAACAACTCGCATGGTCTACGGAAAGTGGGTAGTCGACTTGAAGAATTTAATACTCGAGGTTTCGTTGTACAATCTTGAATATTTCTAAGTTTTACAAATTTCAAGGATCGGTTCTACAAGTTGTTATCAACAAACATCTCCTCGTAGGGATTTTTTAAATCGTTTCTCGTTTAGAGTATTCTTATATTACAAATTTTGTTTCGTGATTTACACATTACAATATTATGAAACGGGCACACTGTACGTGTACAATATACAGTATATGTACAATATAAAATTATAGGGCCCTGCAATGAGCTTTAAAATAAATTTCTTTGGAATAGATTCTCTGAATTTACTTTATAAAAATGTTGATGCCATTGCACAATCTAAATTTTTTTAAAAACTCGGTAAATTTAGGCCCTAAACATTATTTTTTTGGTTTAAAAGTGTGCCTTATGGCAGTTCTCGCCTGTATCATACCCAAAATGGAAGCAATGGGTTGTTGCTAAAGGCATTCTGAAAACTATGAGACAAATTAAAAATGAAACTGCTCGAAAATTGTTAAGGCCCACGTGGGGTCGCACACTAAAATTTCAAGCTAGAAAAATAATTTTTAATTTACAAAGTTGTATCTGTCATCAATACACAAAATACCCATCTTACTAACTAAAAGAACCGTCAACTTAATTTAATTACAAAACTATTATCAGATCATCAGTACATATTCAGATAATACCTATTTACAACAAAAGTTTGACGTTCTTTGATCTAATGTAGTTTGTAAGAGATTTCATTCGATCATCATTTGTCTTACTATTATTTATATTGTACGTCTACAAATGTATTCTGGTGTTCTTAGTATTGAAAGCTGTCGATAAAAGAATTTTTCACATAGAATCATAAAACCCTTTGATATAACTCAGCTATGAATGTCATGATTTCAAATGGATGTTTAAGAAACTACAAAATATCTTAATATGAAACCATGGTAATAATCCACTAAAATTGGGTTTTCTCTTGTAAAATCGCATTTTTATTTAAAATTCAAAGAATGTTAATATAACTTCGTTTGAAGTCTGTCGAAGTTCATTCGAATAAGGATTAAATATTTCCCAAGGTTTGTATAGAGCCTGTTTCACTAACAATTGCCAGTTTTTTTGCTACTTTTATTTCGTAAAAATATCACCGAACTGGTTAATTGCGCTAAAAGTCAATAAGAAAGGTTTTGATTTCAACAGAAACCTCAGAAAACATGAAACGTTGAGACGCATGTTAATTGAGGCCATGTTGAGTTCGCTAGGCGATTTTGAATTTTGAAGGGCGTAAGTGTGGACAAGAGGGAAGAAAACTAATCCAAAATTAGCCTATTTTCTGATGTTTGTAACTCACTACTTTTGGGTGTAATTTATAGTTTTTGCAATAAAATCACTTCGATTTTTAAGCTCAACAACTTTGGGAAGTGTGCAAATTTCTGGGCGGCGGACGGTTTAGGAATTGTAGCAGTCAAACCTAGAACATGAATGCTAACTAGATTAATGGACCGTTGCAGCCTCTCTAGGTGGTCAAAGCTTTTTAAAAATGACGTAGGCAACATGTAGCAATCTCCTAGACTGCGTATTCTATAAATCAGAATGCCAGTCCGAGGCAATTAGTCTCAAAGGATGATCTCAGTGTAAAGTCGTAACCTAAAAAGGTAGCTAACTTTAATCAACCTCAGTTACATTTACGAAACAACGAATAGACAGCTTCTTCACTCACAAAACTACCGACGAGTCACTTTGTTACCTCCCATCTTTTTTTTCAGTAACCCCAGAATGAAGCACCAAGTACCCAACACGGAGTCTGTAAAGAAAATTGCAGATTCTACTACACACATGATCCCCAGAGCGATCCCTCGTTGACGATAACCATAATTGACGGAGATGTGTTTCCCGATGAGGCCGTCGTCGTTTTCGTCGTATTTACTGTGGTTCTTCCAGAAAATCAAAGCCAACGACCCCAACAGCAGGTACATCAAGAAACCCAAAAAGTTGATTGTGGCGTCCTGTGGAAAATGAAAGGGATTGCAGGTAAAAATTCGATACACCTGTGAATCTATGAAATTAGCTGTACGGATGATTGCATGAAGTGAACCTTTGAAACACATAATTACTATTCATTATTAATTAATTAAATGGGTGATAATTGATTTGTGATCACGTTCAAACCGACTGTCCATGAGAGGTGTTTTTTAATTTTGGTTTGTTACTCGCAATAATGAACATTTGTACTGGACCAAGCAAAAGAAATGTTAAGCCTCCTTAAAATTAGCTGTTCCGAGATTTATAAAATCCGAAAATTACAATAACACTTCCACAAAAATCCCAGATATTTGTCCATTTATTACTTAGTCTGTGGTGCGTTATCTAAACTCGGCGCCTCAAGCCTCCACATCTTATCCTGTCTACTACAGATGACATGGAGAGACCTCCATTGCTACTTCAGCACGTTAGAATGATCAGGAACGGATATCAGTCACAAGGGCATTCAGCTAATCACTGATCTCCTTACAATGTGATTGACTTCTAGATGGCAAAAGACAGATGGATGACTCCTTCTTGAATATTACTCCATGGACACCAACCTTTACAAGCTCAGTTGTAGAAAACCGAGGCTAATATCCTTCAACGTGTTATATAAGAAAATATTTTCATGGTGGTTTCACTATAAGTTCATTATAATTTCAACTTTCCAAGTTGATTAGGACAGAAAACAGCCCTCCAATCACCAGAGCTCAGGAGCGCTCTCATCACATTTCAGATGTCGCACAAAATCTAACATCCAAATTTCAACTGACAGGAAGTCCATGGAATGGCAATACCTAAAATGCTGTAAGATTCTGCATATGGACACGACGCAGAAATCCACGGGTGGAACAACTGAAATGCAGCTATGAAAAATCTAATTTACACGTATTTCCCCCTGTATAATGCAAAAATACTGCTTTGGCTCCCCCCTCCCAAACAGAGGAATAAGTTCAGGCAAAGATCGGGGAGGGATTAGTCCTCGTGGACTGCGAACTAGTGTTTTTGTCTCAAACAAATCTAAAGGCCCTTTTTGAAGCGGCTGCCCTTCATCTATTCGCTCCACTCGCCAGATGCAATGCTTCGGCGAAGAATAACCTGCCTGTCCTCGAAGAGGTTGTCTTCGTGGTGGCAGTGGTTGACTACCCAGGATGGAAGGCTAAGCCTGAATCCTATTGAGTATACAATGTCTTGGTAGACTCGTCTTGAGGCCGGGAAACACCTGTCCTGCACTCTTCCGATCCAGCTCCGATCCGATTTTCCCCCGAAAATCGGATCGGTGCGGGATCGGAAAGGAATGGGCACACTTGTCCCGCCTCGCCGCGTCCAGCTTCCCTCCGACCGTCAGTCGCCTCTCGAATGTTAACAGTGTCCTGTGACTGTGATAGAAAATGTTGAAGAATTTTAACAACAGGGATTTGGCCATGGTGGCACTTTCACTAGATGAGGAAGGTGAAGAGAATGGAAGGTGTTTGGTGACGAAGAAACAAAATAAATAAATAAACGTAGATTCTGGGTGCACGCTGCTTGGAAAAGCAGTCCTGAAGAAGGAGAGTTTTCAACGTTGCTACCTCATCTTTTGGACGATGAAACCAAGTTCTATCAATATTTTAGAATGTCGATGTCTTCTTTCAACTTGTTGGAACAAAAGTAAATAAAAGGTTTGGCCGTACAATACCGGATATTCCCTCACACACTCAATTAGCTCCTCCGGTTTGATAGACATTGTTATTTAATTTTAGTTTGGAAAAACCACCACAAAACGGCACGAACAAATTCACTAAAGCTTGGAAAATGAGAGCACGGCCGTCCTGCACCCTTCCCGCAAGCTGGACAACGGATAGATTCCGATTCCGGTGCAGGGATCGGTCGTGTGTCGGAAAAGTGTGAACCACAGGGTTTCAAGTTCGAATACATTGCCTCCTCCGACACCCGTCCGACTGCATGATCGGAGCTGGATCGGAAGAGTGCAGGACAGGTGTGTCCCGGCCTTTACGAGTAGAGCCTCTCACATGTAAGTTGTGTGGGGTTCATACAACTCTAGCACCATCCTGCTTACTTGGTTAAAAATGCTAGAACGCTCAGCGCCTTCCTGTAGTACCTTGCAAACAGATACTCGTACCATCGAGCCCGAGATTTTCAACTGTGGGTATAACACAGTCCAGGGATTTTCCATCTTGCTTGCAAGAGGGGATCGAGAAAGTGAGCACATTGTGCTGGGATAATCCCTTTAAATCAACCTTGAGATTTTCCAATCCTAAGGGGGAACAAAATGTCATGCCCTTTCACCAGAAGGTAGGTTCCAGTTTTATCCGAAATTCAGGATAAACCCCATTTGCTCTTTTTGGTAACTCACTGATTACCAATGGCAAGGTCTCCTATGATTTTTTTCTCTTTTCGTACCTCCGACTGTTGGCTCTTTTCACAATCTCCCTATTTATCAGCCACATCTTTGATGTCAGGGTTAAGCAACAAAACTCTTGATAATTATCGGATGACGGAATTTCGGTGACCCGAAAATGTAACTCTAAGGGACCTACAAAAGGCCTTCAATTACAACTTTTACTTACCATTGAAATGAATTTGCTATTGGTCAATCCCGAACGGCAGAGAATGGAAGCCACCACCATGTTTCCAACGAAAAATCCTCCGAAAACGCATAATGCCAATATGTCGATAGAATTAATTTCAGCCTGGTTGGACCAGATCCCTTCTATGCCCAAGACAGAGCCATTAGCACCAAACCAGAAGAGTAGAAATATGGCCGCGTTCAAAAACTGTAAAAAAACCACAAATTTCAGTTTTTATTTGACAACCAATGTTCTGCGATTACAGACAAGACGTAAATGTATTCATTCACCGGTTAACATTTTTATAGACGCGCAGTGTGGGATTTGGCCAATCTGGGAGAACGAAAATGGCAAAAATAAACTTTCAACTCCACTGTGGTGTGTGAATTAACTCTATAATTGTAGGTTTGCTGTTTCTTTGTGCTTTTAGCATATTTTTCAATAAACTGCAATAACTGTACATCAAAGATGTGAAATGCAAGTGGTGTCCGACCGCTCTCTCACTTGTTCTACAACACATTTTTGATCAAAAGTGCACCCTAGAATAGTTTTTAGAGGCTTTATTTCCGAGTTATGCCATTATTAAGACTTTTTGGTGTTTTCGGCGTTACATCATTAAAGTTGCGAACTACCGTCATTTTCATTAGAAATTAAAATTTGGGAATACCGTTTAGAACATCGTGGAATTACCTATATCTTTAATGAAAAAATCGTTTGTTTCACAACCGCTCAATTGGGGCATAAAAATAGAGTCCCTAGTCAAATTTATTGAAAATTCCAAAATTACTCACTTTTTAAACACTTTATGATTTTATTAGTTTTCATAGTAGGACTGTTCACTTGTCGTAAAAACTGTGCCGAAAGGTCAGACTTACTGACTAGCCAATTTGTTAAGCAAATTTGCAGCCCCACTCCCATTTTGGTTCACTATTTTGAATAATAATCCTTTGTAATCGTAAATCACAGCATTTTTGTCCACCCTTTAAATGCTGTCCTTTTTTGTTTCATGATGCGTAGAATCCAAATCTGCAATTTCCATCCACCGCAAAGATTTGCAAAACGGTGCAACTTATTATCCGAAGGTTTATAATTTCTGTATTTAGTAGCCCTTCAACGTAAATCACAGATGAATGTTTATGAAACATACAAAGTTGTTGGCACATTATAATTATATTCTAGGTGCATCGAAAATAGCTCCATCTATATCCCGTAGATCGATTAGGGAAGGAATTAGCCACAAGGGACCTTCAGGTGGTCAATGTGTGGTGTGTCCATACCTTGCAGCTTATTTCTAAACGTCCCAAAGACGCGATTTCAAAAGGAACACGGACGCAGTTTTTTGACTATTTTTACTTGGCATGTTAACAATCGCATTCTTGCTGTCAACCTTTTTTTCTGTGAGTTCTAGGCCTAAGGGAGAGTGAACGGATGAACGTACAACCGTCCGAGTGGGCTCATGAAATAAACAGTTATTTATCCGCAAATCATATAAACTCGATTTCAAAGGAGCTCTCGAAAACAAAATTCCATTGCAATTATATCAGCTGATTCTTTAGCCACAATTTAAAGGTTATGTTTACTGGGACATTGCGTACAAGGCCGATTGTAACGACATTTGTGTCGAATGTTTTTAAATCAAAATTGTACCTTTTAGGAGGAGCTCTCAGGTGAAAGTAGAGCTGTCTGAGCGGTCTCATTTGGTTCACTAAAGGATTGTTTATCAATAGAAAACACAGTAACATTAGTTTTATTCCGAATGTTTCCAATAATTTGATTTTTTCCATATTTCAGCCATTTCACTTTTTAAGATGACCAGAAATTGATAAGTAGAGCTCAGTTCTAACTAAACCCGATTAGTAATGTTAAAACGAGTTTCATCGACTCTGGTCCTGCAGGTTTTAAAAAAAGCTCCAGATGGACGAATTTTTATAAATTCGATTTTCGGATTTTACACTCCTTGAAACATAAGAAAAAACAAAATTTGAAGGGGTGGTTTACGATTTCCCTCTCTTGGTCGAATAATTACGCAGGGTCATTTGAAGGGAATAGGTAGACAATTATACCGAGCAGTACCTAGTGATTGAGTGCCTCCATATTGACATCAAGACATTGTTTTTACCATTATAACATGCTACCTTTTGGTGAATTACCAAAAAATTAATTAATTGTCATCATGAAACAGCGGGTTGCCAGAACATGCGATTATTTGGGATTGTTTGAAACGTTTCCGTTTAATGGAAGTGTTTATTCAACAAACAGCTTCAGATAAAATTATTGAAAGAAAAATGGTACCACTTACCAGTTTAATTAATTTGAGGCAAAAATTTACCGTTCCGTAGTTCATTTTCGCGAGCTGATGGGACTTCACACACCGGCTCAACGATAACTAAATCACTCAAAGTCGCCTGCAGCCTATAGCCACCCGTTATTATGTTTTTATCGGGATACAGCGATAAGGGCACGATGTTGATATTGGATTAGTGGATAAATCGATTTTCAAGTGAGAAAATCTTAATATAGTCGCGGATATATCTATATCTAGAACAGAAAGATACGAGTAGTTCGAATGACTCACGCTCTAAAAATGTGGACGGTTGAGTGCTCTACTAAAGTATGTGTGGGGAGGTATAATAGGACTATCTCAACGAGGAAAACCGTAATTATACCATTGAGTCATTATCCAAGATATGGACTATCTAAGAACAATGTCACAAAAACGCTGCAAATTCTTTCACTGGGGTTTATTATTCAATTGGCTTGCGTTCATGATTTGAATTTCTACTGAGCTTTGGAGTGTGCGTGTTTCACAGGATAGAGCTATTATTGAATTTCAGGAGGCACAGAAATATGATCAACTGATCAATCCAAATAAGTATTTTGGTTGAGAACAGATTTACGTGCTCCATGCATACCTCCTGAAATTCAATAATCGCTCTATCCTGTGAAACATGCACACTCCAAAGCTCAGTAGAAATTCAAATCATGAACGCAAAGCCAATTGAATAATAAACCCCATTGAAAGAATTTGCAGCGTTTTTTTATTGAACCTCAACACCCCCCCACAATAAAAACATCTATAATTTATCAAGTCCTTTAGCACTCGTATTGCGTTGAAACTTGCCCGAATCCAAATTTAAACGATGTACCCAAAGGTCGACTGCTGTAGAGGAGGCACACAAATATCATCAACTGATCAATCCAAATAGGTGTTTTGTTTGAGAACCGATTTACGTGGTCTATGCATATCTCCTGAAATTCAATAATCGCTCTGTCACCTGTGAAACACGCACACTCCGAAGCTTATATAATACAGATTCAAATCATGAACGCAAGCCAATTGAATAATAAACTCCAGTGAAAGAATACTTATTTACCCCAGTAATAATATTGAATAATATTTACTTATATATTATCAGCGATTCATGCATGTCAGAATGCTTCAACCCGTGTATCGGCTATAAACTACAAGTATCCACATCGGCTAACACTCCAGTATCCACATTCACTACAACTCGACGCTATCGGCATCACTAGGTTACAAACAATCAATAATAAACCAAAAAAGGCAAATGTTGGCACCATAAATCGGGTCATACATCGGGAATGGTTTGACCTACGGACCTGGGGAGGGGCTACTTCGATTCCTCGAGGTATGTTTTCAAAAATAAGTACATATTTAGGCCGCCTTGACTTGTTTTGAGGTTTTTAGAGATTTTACAAAACTTTGACAACCCTTAAAGGGCACTTTAAATTCAGTGAGAGAGCTGGCTCAAGAATTGGTTCGTCGTCGGACCAACATGGATTTTTCCTGAAAATTTCAGATTTTTTTTTTGGGGAAATCGTGCGTACGGCATACGGACAGACGGAAAATTTTTATTGCAGATTCGGATTCTACACCCTTTGAAACGTAAACCATGAAATTTTCAGGGGGGGGGGGGGGGGGGTTACCATTTTTTTTTTTCAACAGCGATTAAAATGGTTTATTATTGAATAATAAACCAAAAGGCTGCGAGTATTAGATAACTCGTGTGATTAGATAGATCATTTAGTTGACACTCTATTGGTATATAATACACTGTACAGGTGAACCACAGTGGAATGTATTGTTTTCATTCCATTTTCAATCTTTAAACCCTTAAATCATTGGCACCGGATCATTACTGATTATGTTTAAGGGTGATTCCTATTTTACGGGACAATCGCTGTCCTTAATTGATAAATAATGTTCTGTTAAACTTTTTCCAAAAATTATTTTTGTAGATTTTATGTTGTAACTAGGCCTACTGATGGCTGTCATAAAGTTCGGCTACTCTTCATTATACATGCCGGTAATTGATCGAAATGTACCTCTAATCTCATTGTCATGGTCTGTCCGTGAGTCAGAATTTGAACTTGATCCGAAATTTTATCCGCTCAAAGTACGTTTTACCGGAAATATTTTAACTTGTATTTTTTTAGAATTAGTTACTGGATGTTAGTGCGCTTACAAGTGGGACTAACTTTTAGATAGTCTGTACGAATCAAGTGCTCAAAGTTTGTCCCAAACCTACTGTCTCATTGTCATGGGTTTGAAGGAAATCATCGTAGCTCTCTCAAATGAGGGCATTTTTTGGCAATTCAAAGTTTTTTCAGCGTTGGTAACCCTGCCCTTTGAGGAAACACCATGCTTCCGCCGTTTCTATACAGTTGGGCTCAAAAATGAAGTTAGTCGTTTGTAAAACAGGTGTGTACGTTTCATACTTCTCATTGTTACCATTTTGAAAATCACTCTTAATAAAATCTTATTGATTCGTTTAGCATTAACTTTGGGATAGAGATGTAAAACCTCTATTTAACGCAGGTTTCAATTTCCATAAGTGTTCAATAATGTTGATTTCTCGTTGTCGTGGCAATTTTAAACTTCATTGTTGTGGCTACACAAAAGCCGTCATGGCTGTTCGAAACAATTTTTTTCGAGTTTGGTATTTAATAGATACTAAATAAATACTAATATTAAAATGTGATACTTGTTCTAGCACAAAGTCAGGAATAACTGAAATCAGATATCTGTCTCATTCAACCTTACCAACACATCGTTTACGTAATTCTATCGTTATTTGGTTGACAAAGATCATTGTCATGGATACATACCATTCTTCTAACCTATAAAATTTTAAAACCTGAATTTTGAGGAAACAAACGAAAATCATGCGTGCTTGTACATCACTATACCATCTAGATTGTATAATATAAAAATCATAAATTTAGGAGAACAAAATTTTTTAGTCAGAATCAAAACCTCGATTGTCCCGTTAAATGAGAATCACCCTTAATGGAGAAAAACTATCCAATGGCTACCTCTCTTTTTGACAGGTTATAGTAATTCAAGTGCGATGTTTCCAACCGAATGGTGCGTGAGCTTGAAGGGTGGGGATTTTATGTCAATTCTTGAATGACTACCGAATAACTGATAGATGATTGATTTTTTGTCCATTCTAAACTCGGAGAAATACTATTCAAAGCTCGCTTCACTCATTCGATTTACATGTTCCCTCGTTTTGAATGGGAAGGAGGTCATTGTCATCCAATTGCGCAGCTTCTGGGAGAACTGTTCCAGGGCCGGGGGGGAAGGGGAGGATCGACTTCGATTCGCAACGCCGGCCTGAACATGCGGGATAAAAGGTGAAAAACGCGTTACTGAGGTGAGATGAACAAGGAAAGAGTTGCCGGCGGGGAAGGGGTGGGAGAGAGACGGGGTTCTTCCTTCATGCATGAGCTCCTCATACGTCAGGCGTCGAGTAACAACCTCCCGTCCAGGAATTCCCTTTCGGAGACACCCTGTTTTCTAGGACTATAAGCGTGAAAATAGCAGTGTGATAAACTGCTGGAAACAAATCGGATTTCCAATAGCTACCAAGATAATAAACCTTATTATTTGAATAACAATACATATTGCACAAATAATGAATGCATTACAGGAATTTCCCAGCTAAAATCCCTAAATCCAATTATGAAACCGTTTTTTTGCTGCCAGGTAGGGTGGTGGACCTAGTTGCATACACCTCCCCAGTATCATACACATTCATCTTCACACCCAAATAATAAGACTTCTTGGTGATCTAGGTAGAATTTTCTAAGCTAAAAACATTTTGGTGCTTCCATAGCGGATCTGGAAAGAAAAAGAAGAAGAAGGAAAGGGTTTTCAAAGGCTTATCACTTGTAGCTAGGGACGCGGGTTTGTCAGCACTCAGTAGCGTCCGCTTGGAGTTAAGGTTAAGAAGGTGAGTTCTCTTTAATTGAATATTTTCACACATTTTTCGTCTTTTCACGCCCCTGGGGGTAATAATGATGTATTTTGACTTCGACTTCTATTATTCATTTTTGTTATTTTTTTAATGCTCAAAACATCATTTTTAACCCATTGTAATAGCTACTTATGAAAAAAAAACTATAAATGGTCCCCCCCTGAAAATTTGCATGGTTTTAGGTGTTTCAAAGGGTTTGTAGAATCCGAATCTGCAATAAAAAAATTTCCATCCGTCCGCCGTACGCACGATTTCTGCCAAACGGCTGGACCAAAAAATCTGAAATTTTCAGGAAAATCCATGTTGGTCCGGCGACGCCCCAATTCTTGAGCCAGCTCTCTCATTTAATTTAAAGTGCCCTTTAAGGGTTGTCAAAGTTTTGAATATTTTCAAAAAGAAATGCAAAAAAAACCCTTCAATGGTCGATTTGTAGTGGATTTCCTAAAGTTTTTTGAAAACCTTTCAAGAACTTTACACTGAAGAATCGACGTGAATCCCCACGTCCGTAGGTCAAAATTAAGAATCTGAATGTTCATGGAGATATGGTGCCAACATTAAGCGTTATTTTGAACTGTTTCTAAAAACATTGGAGTTGATATGAACCTGTTGATGTAGTGATGTCAGTAATGTGGATCTAGACAACTCCTAAAGGGCTTTGAGCAAGTCACGGGTTGAAGCATTTATTAATTTTCAGAAAAATCAGAAAATTCCGTCCGTCCGCCGTCCGCACGATTTCTCAAAAACGCAGCAAAAAATTCTTTCACTGGGGTTTATTATTCAATTGGTTTGCGTTCATGATTTGAAATAGCTTTATTCAAATGTTTTACAGGGTTGTCATAACGTTTTGTGAGGCACACAGAATATGATCAAATTGAAAATCCAGTGAAAAATAGTTATTTTGGATATTTATTTAAAAATTGAATAATACCCCAGTGAAAGAACTTGCAGCGTTTTTTTGTAAACGTTCCTACATCATGGCATCCTAGGTACAACTCCTCCTAAAACATGAAGACTGTTGACTATAGAAGTCATTTATGCATTAAAACCATTTACAATGTAAACATTAAACATTATTCGAAGTTTAGTCAGCGATTCTATTCTAAACTTCACACTAGATAACGACAATTTACAATCTTCTTGTGTTTCTGTGCAAGTGTATGATACTGGTTCCGAAGGCTGAATGATACTGTCGACTAATTTTTGCCATGTATGACACGGGGAAAAAAAATCTATCCCGAAAATGGTTCTTTGAATCTAAAAGAAACCAAATATTTTACTTCTCTCGGTTTTACTGCGTTCTTAAAAAGTCATGTTGTCGATTTCGACCCCGGAACTGTTTGTAACATGTTATCTGGCCTAAGCATTGAGCTAAAACTGGATATTTTCCGTTAACGTGTATGGTACTGGTGCCACCACCTATAGTTGGTTTGGTATATCTATTTTCCAGCTACTTTTGATTGAGAAAAAAACGCTTCAAAACTTCCAGTTAATTTTTGACTTTCACCAACTTTTTCTGTTTTATGAGGTGCTGAAACCGAAATTGAAATTCTATTTCACCTTTCTTCATCCATGAGATTTTATGAGAAACAGCGGTAAAGTTGGCAAACTACACAAGGAAACCCCAAAAACACTGTTTTGTACATTTTTAAATGCTATAAAAAACAAAAACATTAGCGGATAGAAAAAGCTGATTCTCCTGATGATCCATTCATCATGGCAAATGGTTTCATCGTATCCATAACATGAATGCTAGAGTCGTCGAAATGTTCGAACATTCTTGAAAGATTCCATCATTGTTAAGTTAGTTTTTAAGTAGATAAAAGTAGTTTTGTTTGCATTTCTAATTCGGTGGCCAGACCTTCCTTTATCATGGCATCATAAACATCCACACCAACGTGTTCTTTTGTGTATTTGTCATGATCGTGGTTTAAGGAATGTCTATCCATTGTCAGGATAGGACTATTTCTGATGACATTTTAAAAAGGTGAAACCCCTTCAAGCTGATAAATTATAACACTACTAAATAGGTCATTGAATAATTTAGAGGCTTCTCCCGGGGGTCGTCCTGTTTCGCTTTATCTTGAACGAAGGATCTGAGAGAAATAAACTTTTCGTTCCTGAATCTCAACGAATTTCTAGCGGGATACTTCACCTCATTTTTTCTCTGATAAGGGATGGGAAGGCCACTATGATCCATTGTGACGCTATCCCTGTCTCGATTCGGAACCTTTTTAATGACCTCTTCATTCACAAAGTGCAGAAGGTTTTCAAACATTTGCTTAGCAATTTTGGCTGGTGTTAGGGCATCGTTTCCAAAATTCTGGAATCTTATTGATGTAGCAGCTGCACATTCACGAGCTATGTGTTCTGCAGTTTCCACCTTTCCGCAGCAGAGCCAGCATTCTATTCTGGGCTAACTAATTTTGTGGTATATTGGAGGGTACTGGTCATTGAGGAGTCCCACAAGTTTGGGAAAGTCTTTGCTCCACAGTGATAATAGGACATTTGCTCGTTTTCTTGAGATGGATAAGAACCGCTCGAATTATGATTGTACAGGAGTGTTGTGCCAGAGTGTTGTCCGTGTCTCGTCTTCCCATTTCTGGTCTCGTTGAGTTATAAAACTTGTTGAGTTTCAGGTCTGATTGTTTTGGCCCTTTTTAGCAAGGACCATAAACGAGACAATAAAGTCTTCAATACGAGGACACATCGATGTTCATTCTCCATCCTAATGGCACGGTCACAGTACTATTCCCAGGTTAATTCTGTTATGCCCGAAAATTGTTCGTGAGCCAGCTTGAAGCTGTTCTTGCATTTAGCCATTTGTTATCTTATTAATCCCAAATTTTCTCAATATTGTTGAAATCTAGGTGGAAAGGAGGTGACCGCAGTGCAGTGTAACCAGCATCACCCAAGATTTTCGCCACTGTATGCTCCTTTAACCGATATACGTGAGTTCTATTAACTCGTAGAGGACTATTTTAGAAGATCTTGTCGTGCGAGCCCATGAGCAGTAAGGCAATCCAACATCTTTTGTTTCTTTGAGCCACTGACTGGAAACTAGTTGCGAATTATCTAATTATAACAGAATTATGAAGGCAAGTTGGATATAAGTTCGTTTTTCAACCACTTTTTATAATTTCCTTGAATCTATCGTTTCGTAACCAATGAGTAAACCAGAATTGTTTTTCTTCCGCCCCGTCCTCATTCTTGTTTGCAGTGAACGTAAACAAACACTGATTTCTGAAATATCTGAAATATTGAGAAGAACAAGTTAACTTAGGGGAAAACTAACAAAGACTGCACAAAACACAGAAACCGCAACGAACGCAAGACAACAACATACCGCCAACAACATATTGCTGTCACTGTAAGTGGTAGGATATTCCATTTTCGGTAGACTCCAACAATCTTGAGCACGTTTGCGCTCTTTTTTCCATCATTATATTTTCTGTCGCCTCTACTTTAGGACTCGTGAATACTCTGGCGCATTATTCGGTATCCGTTATAGCGCATTTCATTTAATTCCACTGAGTACAGAATACTATCGAGCCACCGCCGAACGCTTTCGTGCAGAAGTATTTGGGATAAAAGTGAAAATCCACGGAAGAAAGCAATATCCCACGAATAAAAATTTTACTGCTGGGTGTAACTTTCAAGAGCCAGATGATATCGCAAAGGCTATAAGTAAAATAGAAATTCAAGAACGAGAGAGAACACGTTGCTTGCGGGTGAAAAAGCGAATGACCGAAAAGGAAATGTCTTCAGAAACTACAATAAAATTAATGTACCTGCCTTTACCTCTCACAAAAGCTGGAAATAGTGAAAATGCCCGTTTTTGCAGGCTGCAAAGAGAATTACGAGCCTTGCACTATGAATATGTTCCATCTTCATGTCAGAGGAGGTCGGAGTATCTTCATTTCACTTATTTCAATTTTGACTTTCTAGATATTCTATATTAACCTCAAATCGCAAGTTATTTCTAGACGTCGTAAAACGGACTGGTGAAATTGAAAAAATACAAAATTGCACACATTGTTTATAGTAAATTTTAAACGACAGTGTTATTTAAGATCACAAAAGGTATATTTTAGGTAAAAATCCAATAATGCTTTATTCAGAACCCCTAAAAATCCTTTCTTTAAAGAAATGGAAACGGTCTTATGGAAACAGTATTCATTATTACAACTGAATCTACAATTAGTTACATTGATATTCATCACCGTTTTAACCTTGTAGCTAATATACAGGGTGTCCCATCTATATGGGCCCAGCAAGGAATTGCAGCCAATAATTAATAATCCACCTGAAGGGACCACCATTTCACCCAACCAGTAATGGACAGGCGGAATCTGCTGTCAAAATAATAAAAAAATGTATTTTAAAGACAGTAGCTGAAAAGAAACAGCTGTCAATAGATATTTGTTCCAATACCGTAACACTAAGCACGAAGGCACCAAAGAGACTCCTGCAGGGATGATCCTGAAGATAAGACCCTGGACGATTTTCCACCAATTGGTCCCCTCGGAAGAAGAAATCTCCCTTGGTCGTCAAATATCTATGATGAAGCAAGGCGGAAATCGAAAAATATCATTGGAGAAGCAGTCGGAAGTACGGACCCGCCCTACAGAAAGGACGATCCTTCGTGGATCAAGGGTACTGTGATCGATCGCCTGGGAGAGCAAACTTACCTGATCCAGACGGCTGAGCAGCAGCTCTGGAGGCAACACGTCGATCAAATTTGGCCGAAATCGCCAACCAAGCAGTTTGAGGACGATGCCACTGCCTCCCCAGCTAAGGCAGAAGGTCCGGCTTCCTCTGCATTCCTTGGCTTCCCACCGCCATCTGGGACTACTGTTGAACCACCAGAAGCTACTGTTGATCCAGTGACCACACCAGGGAGACCAAGAAGGGAGAGACACCCTCCCAAACGTTTTGGGTTTGAGTGAGGAACTGTTTTTTTTTTCTTACAAATGTTTTTGAAGCCACTTTTAATTTAACCAGAAATTTCATTGACTTATTTTAAGGGGGGAGAATAGTTGTGGATTACTGGACTGTAAAAGAAAACCGAATAGGAAGAATAACCTGTTTTATGTATAACCTTGTTTTTCATTCTTTATTATAAAAAGTTCTTTCGCTTAGCACGTGTCCCATCAGGGCCGGAACAAGGGGGGGGGGGGGTAGAGGGGGCGCTTGCCCCGGGCGGCAGGGTTGAGGGGCGGCAAATTTCTGGTTGCAAAAAATTTGTTTAATACAGTTTGTAAAAGTTTGTGTCTGAAGCACTTTCTGAAGCAAGGTTGATGCAGAAATGAATTATATATCTCCAGAATTCACAGAAAAAAGGAAGAGGAAAAGGAAAACAACGTATGACGAACTTTGTGAAGCTGTAACCCGCACCCCTGAAGAGCTGTTCATTGCATCCATGCTGCGAATTTCTGATATGTTGATCATGGAAATGAGCACCAGATTTAAATCATTGGAGAATATCAATGACAAGTTCGGGTTTTTGAATGGCGGCCAAATTAATGAAATGACCTTAGATGACTTAAAACTCAAAGCTGGTGAGTTGGCAAATGCGTATAAGGAAGATTTGAACAAAAAGGAGTAGATATTTGAAATCGAAAGTTTTTGAAAGGCATTAAAGGTAGATAATAACTTGAAAAGGTCTAGTGCTTCCACTACACCAGAACTCATTTTAAAGAACAAGCTAGAAGAAATGTACACGAATATTACAACAGGACTTAAAATATTCCTCACACTACCAGTATCAGTTGCTACCGGAGAAAGGAGTTTCAGCAAGCTCAAGTTGGTCAAAAATCACCTAAGAAGTTCTATGTCTCAACAAAGACTCACTGATCTTAGCATTTTTACCATCGAACACAAGCGAGCCTCAAACATTAGTTTTGATAAAGTGATCAAAGAATTTGCCTCCAAAAAGAGTAGTAAAGTAATCATTAGAGATTAAGTTGCGACGCATCTGAAGTCTGTACTACTACTACTACCTACATACCATTGTTTTTTATAGTGTGAATAATTGTATAAATGATAATACTTTATAAAAACGATGACAACTTCTCTTAATTGAATTTTTTTACCTATTCCATGTTTGTTTAATTTGTGAGCGATTTTTTGTTGTGGGTGAAGGGGGGGGGGGGGGGGCAAATTTTAGTTTCCCCCCCCAATCAAAAATTGTCTAGATCCGGCCCTGTGTCCCATATTCATATTTCCTCCTTTCTTTCTAATTTAGAAAATTTGATAGTTAATTTCATTGTGTTTTTCGAGTCACAACACTTGTTGAGTTTTTCGTTGTATAAAAGCTCATCAAAGCCGCATGTAGGTTGGTAAGCGAGTGTTGCACATAAACTTGGTATATTAAATACTCAAGGTGGACGAAATTATTATTGAAAGCGGATCAGCCGTGAGAATATGGAAGCGGAATGTGTCCATTACGCTACACCTTTGATAACGAGGCTTGAGCGCGTGCTGCAACCCCAGTATTTCACCCAGAAGGGATCCCGAAAGAGTTTCAACAACCATCAAAAGACGAGAAAAAGTGTGAAGAAAACCTTTTGAAAGAAAATGAATAATCTAGAACTGGGAAGATGAATGCTCAATTAGCTCGGATGAGGGTCCGGTGAGCACACAAAACCTTCTTTGTGTCGGCGTATTCCTTAACCATGCGAAAACAAGGGGAGGGGATTCCCATCTAGAAGAGATTGCGATGGGTGATGAAACGGACGATATAGACGTCTCGGCGTCTTGTCGAAGTGAAAAACCAAGAGTGAAGACAGTCACTCAGTCACACGTGTGAAAGGTGCGAATAAAAAAGGAAAAATGGGAGAGTACGGAGATGGAAAGTCTTGCCCTGGATCTTGTTCCATTCGAGAGCCTCATGACGAATGTTGTGGGGCAGACGCGTAGAGGAGGTATTCCATCTGCAGTTTTGTGCACGGATAATATGCCTACTGAATTTAGGCTATTTGAGCTTCCCAGCCTGAGCCGAGCCAATTTAGCAAGTTTCCTTCAAATTCATCGAGATGAAGTAGCACTTTCTGATTACTGTAAAACAATTATGTTTGCTCATCAATCGACATTGTCATTCTCATACCACGTGTTAAACCCTTCGAGGACAGTATTTGTTTCGAATATGTCTCTCTTCCTATGCATACTGATCATTCAGCCTTGTAGACAATAAACAATTCTCATTCTTTCCTACACATTCGCCTACAGACATTATACAAATTGGCATATCTTAATATGAAAGTCAAGTTTCACTACTGAAATCAGTTCTTACGGAATGTTGGTCTGATTACTCTCAACTTTGGATTGGAGCTGATGTTTTCTTTGAATAACTCTCTAGAATGGAATGATTCACATAGCTATGGGTTTGCTAAGTGAATAATCTTGGTAGCACGTATAAATTCCACAATTTTCATCTGATTTTGAAGCAAAAGAAGATGAGTGATCCTTAGATTCATTGGTATGCATACCTTTGCATGTGAAAGATACCGAATTACCGAATTTAGCAGTCTGTTAGGCTCTTCATCTTTTTAATCTCCGTGCTAAGGTTTGTTTAATTTGGGCAGCAGGGTGTCCCACGGTGCCCCCCCCCCCTCTCAAAATCGTCAAAATGGGATTGAAACAAGGAACAATTTTTTTGAATCATCATATTTTTGGTTTATTATTCAATAATAAACCATTGTAATCGTTTAAAAAAAAAATTTAACCCCCCTGAAAATTTCATGGTTTACGTTTCAAAGGGTGTAGAATCCGAATCTGCAATAAAAATTTTTCCGTATCTTCTGGAGCCAAAGATCTGAAATTTTCAGGAAAAATCCATCTTGGTCCGACGACGCCCCAATTCTTGAGCCAGCTCTCTCACTCAATTTAAAGTGCCCTTTAAGGGCTGTCAAAGTTTTGTAAAATCCCTAAAAACCTCAAAACAAGTCGTTTCATAAATGTCGAATTTTAAGAACATACCATGAAAAATCGAATGAGACCCTCCCCACGTCCGTACGTCAAACCATTCCCGATGTATGGCCCGATTTATGGTGCCAAGATTTGCGTTATTTTGGTTTATTATTGTTTTTTGTGACCTAGTGATGTCGATTCGAGTTGTAAGAACGTGGATAATGGAGTGATTCTTTAAAATGTGGATACTTTTCAAAAAACACGATACGAAATTCTGATATGATTTCCTGATAATATAGGGATATTCCGATGTTTATCATTCAATATTATACGTAAATAAGTATTCGTAACGTGAAAATTAAAAATACTGTATACATACCGAGGATAGTATTTGGTGCTGGGTATTCGACTCAGGGTCTTGGACAACAAAATCTTCTCCTGCAAAAACAGAAATAAAGATGTTGACCTAAAGGTAAAATCACAAATTCCATTACAAAAATATCTGAAAGTCAAATTTCATCTATTTTGAAAGGAAATATGGACTGTAACGAGCAACATGAAGAATTAAACTGATGTTATCAGTTTAAAAAACTCTCTAAATTCAAAATTATTCAATAGTCTTTTTCATGATTTTAATCTGTGGTAAGCACGTATAAATTTCACAGGTGATTTCATCGATTATTTTGAGGCACACAAATATTATCAACTGATCAATCCAAATAGGTATTTTGGTTGAGAACAGATTTACGTGCTCCATGCATATCTTGTTTAATCGCCCTTTGTAAACACGCACACTCCAAAGCTTAGTAGAAATTCAAAAAATTGTCAAGCCAATGGGAGTAAAAACCCCAGTGAAAAATTTGAATCATCATATTTTTTTCCAAGGATTTCAAATACCTCACTAACTTTCTTATTTCAAACGAGAACCCACATTTTGGTTTATTATTCAATAATAAACCATTGTAACCGCTCTTGAAAAAAAAATTCTACCCCCCCCCCCCCCCCCTGAAAATTTCATGGTTTACATTTCAAAGGGTGTAGAATCCAAATCTGCAATAACAATTTTTCCGTCCGTCCCCCGTACGCCGTACCCACGATTTCCCCCAAACGGCTGGAGCAAAAATCTGAAATTTTCAGGAAAAATCAATATTGGTCCGACAACGCCCCAATTCTTTAGCCAGCACTCTCACTTAATTTAAAGTGCCCTTTAAGGGTTGTCAAAGTCTTGTAAAATCCGTAAAAATCTCAATCAAAGTCAAGGCGGCCTAAATTTGGACTTTTTTTGAAGAACTTTCCATGAGGAATCGAATGAGCCCTTCTCCAGGTCCGTAGCTCAAACCATTCCCGATGTATGGCCCGATTTAAGGTGCCAACATTTGCATCCACATTCACTACATAACAAGGTTACTGCGATCAAAACAAACACAAGAGTTTTTTTTTTTTTTTTTTATTGCTGTAACCTAGTGATGTAGTGATGTAGTAATGTGGATACTGGAGTGAACTCCTAAAAGGGTTTATAGCCGATACACGTGTTGAAGCATTCTGATGCATGCTCCGTCCTAGGAAATTTAAGATTTTCAAATAGAATATTTTTCCATTGTAATCGCTCTTGAAAAAAACGAGAAGCACACAAATATGATCAACTGATCAATCCGAATAGGTATTTTGGTTGAGAACAGATTTACGTGCTCTATGCATATCTCCTAAAATTCAATAATCGCTCTATAACCTGTGAAACACGCACACTCCAAAGCTTTGTAGAAATTCAAATTATGAATGCAAGCCAAATGAATGAAATTGAATTTGCAGCGTTTTTTATTACAGATTCGGATTCTACTCAAAATTTCATGAAAATTTGATTTGAACCAATTTTTTTTATTGCGCGTAACCGGTTCAGCGTGCACGCAAAGTTGCGCAACCCCAAAATTGTCAAATAGTGGACGATGGTGAACTGTAAAGTGTGGCACATGAATTTTCATTGTTTTTTAACGCTGATTCACGTGATGCAATCCGTTTCTTGATTCGACTCATTTTTTTGCGGGATAATGACCACAATTTGTTTATTTGCGCGGAAAATCATTCATGACGACTTTTGACTCTCAGATTAAGATGATTTTTCACTCGATCACTAAAGAAGGTTTCAATCTCGTATTTTTACATTTTTTCAACCAGACCTTGAAAACTAATCTCCCCGTAACAATCTGAAATAGATGCCTAAAATCAAAAAACCGAACTCGGAATAGACTAACTGTAGACAGCTTTTCGTTGATCATAATTGCTGACAAGATTTTACAGGAGCATTGCAAAACCTATTTTCAAGGCTAATATGCTCAACTTGAATAAGGAAAACAAATTGTGTTCAAAGAAAATTGATAAGTGCATGAAAATCAACTGCTGAGTCGAGTATATAACTTTCAGACCCACCACATGTAATACTTGTAAGCAATTGTTTTATCAATTCTACCTTTACTTGATTACGATTTCTTGATATTATTCCCTTTTTTTGACCTTATTAATTACTACGGTTATTTTATATTAAGATATATTAGGTTCAAGAAATAACTCTACACAAGGTTTGGTAATAGATTGAGTTATTTATTCAATAGTCGTATTTTCGCTATGAATAACTACGAGGCTCCTATTAACCACGAGGTGGAAACGATTTAAGTATTTCTTACTATCGGTTATTTTTTTTTATGAAATAGCACCGCAGCGGTATTAGGTAAGGAGTTCGGTTAATAGGATGGATGTTGGATATTGATATCAATTTGATTTAAATACAATGATAATTGAAGAACGGGTTACCTGGTCGGATGAATGCTGGGTAGACAGTGGTAGTTCTGCCCCTGGCTTTAATTTAACTTCACGTGTTACTAGATTAGTGCATCCCAGTTCTTCGGTCAGTACTTGAGGGTATTCCTGCATAAATTCGTTTCGGAAACGTTCGTCAGATTATAGGAGCATTATGCGTGGAATTCTACGTTCATTATCTGGTTCTGACACTAATTGGACTGGGGTGTTGGTATCGAATTTAAAGTGGATTTTGTGTCCTTCGATGTCGCACACTACCTGTGCTTTTTTGAGAAAATCTAGTCCTAATATGACGTCTTGCGCTAAATTCTGTATGACGTATATTTTATGTGTCCATGAATGCTCGTGTACTTGTATCTTTGCTGTAACCGTGAAATGTGTGGTGACTGTAGTTTTATTACCCGTTATTAAAATTGTTGGTTCGCATTTTTCTAGTGGTGTTTGTGTTGGGTTGAAATATTGGTTATAGAATTCGTGGCTAATAGCCGTTACAAATGCACCTGTATCAATTAATGCATGCATGCAGGTAAATTACCTTTTTACGGTTATTTAAGAACCAATTGGACTTACTGTTGTCAAAGGCTACTGAAGAACCCATCAAAACATGTAATTAGGGGAAAAATCAAGAGCATAAGCCTAACGAGTGAAATTTCACAGGTGGTAGACTGGAAATTGCCCCTATCACCCGTCTACACTTTTTGTTTTCATGAAATTAAAGTTTGCTCTGTACACAATCGGTATTTACAGGGCAAGCTCCAAAGGTACAGAGCAGCTGCCCAAATCGGAATTGGCTTTGTTGGGTGGCGTCGACCCAGGGACCCCACCAGCGTCTTGGCGCGGATTCAGATCATTTTCGTTTTCCTCCTTTGTGCTTGAGAGGCCGCTCACCGCACTGGGAGTTTGCGCTAGACACGATGAGCCGATTTCTGGACATCTCTGGATCTCGAACCCCCTCACGATTTGTCACCACCGGCTAATTCTCCCGCGGGTCGTGGTCAGCTCGTCCTTCTCGACGGCGACGGCCCGTGAAATCATTAAACGCCTCTAAATGAATGGTGGAGCCGGCAGTTGCGTTGGGCCCGTACCGTGAACAAAACACTTCTTGAGAGGATCCAACTCTCGCGTAGACGATCACGATATGAAGAGATGGGGAATGATATGTTTTGCAGCTGAATGCTCACAACTAAGCATATCTAAAGAAGTCACAGTCGTGCAGCTTGACTTTGTTCATATAAATATTTTACAAAAAGTATTATCCTTTCAATTCCATAATATTATGAGGGGTGCCCACAGGGGAAGGGGGCTATGACGCAGACTGCGTCATTGAAATTCTTGGGGGGGGGGGGGGTGGTCCAACAAAAATTTTTGGGGGTAAAGTTGATTGAAACAGTATGTAACGTGATGACATTCAAAAACGTATTACATCACTACATAGAACGTAAATAATAATGAATCTAGTAATTCATTTGAATATGGTTTGTTTTTCTATCTGAAAATGTATAAGTGACGATGGCAGTGCTCGAATATTATCCGTGATTAGTTTTAAATAAAATAAGAGGTGCTTACGAGTATTTTTTACATTTTTGTTTTGGGGAGGGGGTACTAACTTACATGGGGGGGGGGGGGGGCGCTTCCAAGTTGGGGAGGGCATCCTCGAGTTATTCAATATAATGTACAGGTATTATCATTAATAACCCGTACATTCACCCTCTTCTACGATCCATTGGATTATGAATTTGGTAAAATTGGTACGTAAATTAAGTGTGAGTATAGATATTCAAGCAGCATGCAGGCAAGTACCTTGTAGACGAATGTTGTTCAACAAATGATGAACAAGATGAGCGTAGGAGAAGAAATCATGATGATGATGATGATGATGTAAAACACTTCCCTACACATTCCACAGCATGAACGATTGCCTTTTACCTAAACATCCAACCGCGAAAACCCGTCCCGAATTTGAAGAAAAATCACTTAGGAAGCATTTTGCAGTGAACACTTAACACCTCACAACCTAACACAAGCGCGAGAGAAGACTGAGGAATATTATCCACAAGAACCCACATACCGAAAATCTTGCTGCACAGTCTGAGCAGCCACTGTACATGGACTTTGATTGAGTTCATTACAATTCCTTGAGTTTAAGGTTTGTTTTGACAAGAGGTTCCAAACCAGTTCGGGACAGAACCAGAACCTACAGGGGTAGGGATAGAACCACCGAAAACTTTCGGTATTATTCTACTTGTCTGAACGCTTTCTGAACTAGTTTGGAACCAAAAACCTAAACGTCCCCTTCCCACGTGGTTCCGTCGGACATCAAGACCAAAAAAAGAGGCAACAGCAACAATGACACATAATAATATTCCTACAAAAATCAAAACAACTTGAGTAACTATTTTTTGTAATTTTCTGACTGCTTCTGTCTATGACTGTATTTTTGATTCTGACAACTGATTCTCTATCTGTACTTCTGCTCATCAATGGAACGTAATTTGGGAAGAATTAATCGCTTATCTATTATTGAGTACATACCTACTTATGCACAAACTGTTTGTCTTTAGTTTCCTCCGTTTCAATGAAAGCTTCAATGGAAGGCAATTTGGGCGGGAATAGATGATAACCGTTGATAACGCAATAAATCTACTGGGCATGTCTTGAACTAGTTCTAAGTGGTTCCAGACTCCTTGTCCGAACATCCAACCAAGAGGTTCGAGATTTTTCAGAACTATTTCTGGCGTGACAAAACAGCCAAAAAGGGGCGTGCGTGTTCGGTTCTGAACTGGTTCTGAGCCTCTTGTCAGAACAAACCTATAGGCTCTGCCCGAAATATATGCCTAAGTTTGCTTCCAAGAAGGTTGGCTGGCAGGCTGCCGCACTCGATGAAAAGACAGAAGGGGATTGTGGTCACCTATGGTGCATTACTTTCGCTTGAACATGGAATCTTCATATCTCCAAAATCAAAATATTCACACGCATTTTTTGTTTTTGATCATCCTGTTTAATGAACAACTTTGTTCCGATAGTCCGTCCCTTGTAGTCTGGGTCTGAACCGAAATAAATTAAAATCGATGGTAACAGGAGAATTAGTAGATAGAAGCAACAATTCTGTCGAAGCAAAGTCAAAAACACGAAAGGGATGTCCAAATTTTTAGCGGAGTTAAAACACAATTTTACAGGCTAAAATTTGTTGAAAATTAGTCGATCGCTCGATCCTTGCATTAGCGTGATTTGAGATTTTTTTATTGTTTATTAAATAAAAAAGTTTTTTCACCGTCCCCTTAAATTCCCTATCCCCTGATGCCAAGACAAGAATGTTGGAGCACAAGAAACAAAGTGAAATTCAAATTAAGTTAAATTAAATTCAAATTTGAAATTTGACCTGCACGACATGACAGAAGTCATCACAACGGCGTGGCGGTTTCGGTCACGACAATGACAATTTTGGTATGCTTTCACCTACATGATAACGAAAATTTGGAATTTCAAATGAGATTCTTCCAATACTGCTCGACGTTTTGCGGATTTTAAGAATGCAACGTGATACGGACTTCCAAAAGAATAAGTGGGTAAAAAGAAAATTTTGGGATCAAAAATAATTGGTGAGCAACTAGGGCCATTAAAATGACATAGAATGAACGAACTAACCTGTTTCCAGAGTTCTCGCTCGATCAGAAAACACACCACCTAACGTTTAGGGCGACTCAAAGTTTGCCCGGTTGCTTGCGAGTCATTGCTACCACTAAAATAAACTTCCTGGAAAATCTCCTTTTCGTTTCCCCATTAACACATTCTTTTTGGGTCATGACAATGACCCTAGACTAAAGTGACTTGAATGAACTGCAGCGATAGGATATTAAAAACTTGTTCCTATCTACAAATAGCGTAAAATGCGAAAGGACTATAAGCTGTTACATTACTTAATAACTAAGGTAAAAGTAAAAACGCTGCTAATTCTTCCACTGGGGTTTATTATTCAATTGGCTTGCGTTCATGATTTGAATTTCTACTAAGCTTTGGAGTGTCCCTGTTTCACAGATAATATAGCGATTATTGAATTTCAGGAGATATGCATAGAGCACGTAAATCTGTTCTCAACCAAAATACCTAGTTGGATTGATCAGTTGATCATATTTGTGTGCCTCCTGGAATTCACTAATCGCTGTATCACCTGTGAAACACGCACACTCCAAAGCTTAGTGGAAATTCAAACCATGAACGCAAGCCAATTGAATAATAAACCCCGGTGAAAGAATTTGCATGCCATTTCATTTTTCAATTATGTCCATGATAGGGAGAGGACGTTGCAATCTTGGGTTTAATTGCTTGATGATATCTTTACTTGTAAGATGGTTGTAATGGTCATCATCGCGTATGAAGAACAATCGCATCAATGTTTAGCGGCTTCGATTTCTATTCTCGAATCTGCTGCAAATTCGACGTGTTGAAATCAAGAGAAAGAAGAAGTTCCCAAGATACGTTTTAGTGGACAACTGTAGAGAGGCTTGATGAAAACTTTGTACGTAAGTATTTTATTTTGAATTTGCAGGGCTGGATTTTCAAGTAAGAGCCTTAACTGAGACGATCTAGCAGTGCATCGTTGTAGTAGGTCAGAAACATGTTCGGCAAAATTCAGTTTTTTGTTCAAAGTGACTTCCGAATATTTGTGAGATTGGGCAGTAGGAATTTTTCCGCCCAAATACGTGAAGGGTACATCGGCAAACCGCCCTTTACGTTAAACGAAATGGTGTACGATTTGATGGATTCATTGTAGTCACCAAAGGTTACACCATTAGCCAGTTCAGTGATGAATGCTTGGAGTTTATTTATTGCAGTTTGACGATATCTCTCGCTGCAATATCTCTTAAATCATCAGCAAATAAGCCTGTGATTAGAAGAGGGAGATCATGACAATTAAGTATGTACAGTTCACAGCGCGCTGTGAATCGTTGGAGTTAATTGACAGATTTTCTCTGCAACCAAACTGTTGCTCTGGCAGCATATGTTCTGTGTACATATTGGAAGATTGGAGAATGTGGACAACAAGCTTGTAGGCCAGTATGACGACTCATTCATTTTCTAGGAAAATAGCTTCTAACTAAGGGACATAGGCAATTCACTGCATTTTTATCGCACATCTATTCAGCTGCAACAAGGGAAGGTAATTTTTCCCGGAAATGGACATATGCTTGAATAGTGATTCTGTTTGCAACGGGAGGAAGAGCGCGGTGCAGTCGAGTTAACCCAGTTGAGCTCCAGCACTGTGATCTCAACAGTCCTGCTCCCGCTCCCCCCAAACAGGTCCAGGACCCCGAGCAGCTTCCACTCAGGTTACTTATCTCTCAAAGTTGACGTCTATCCGCTTGAACTTGCGCGCCCAACGGTACATACGTGCTTGGATTTACTTCTGGTTCTTTAAACGCGACGTGTATTCCCCAACCCCGTACAACACGATTTATCATTTCAATATTGAATTATACGATTTTTTATTCTTCTTCGGATCTTCTGACGTTAACCAGGAAAGTAACGTTGACAAATCGACCATCTTCTTAATAACTAGAGGATAACTTTTTTTTTTGTAATGTTACTATTAAAAGTCAAGTCCATGAAATAAATGATCGTGTTACTGTCACCCAAGACTTCACGGAAAGATTCTTCACCCGACAGGAAACAGAAAAAATGTGAAATGCTATGTCCTATATTAGGTATAGTAATGTAAGTACATATGTACTTCTACAGCAGTAAATTTCAACATGGATATGTTTTATCATGTATTTGCCGTCATTCACAGTCAGACCAAAAAAAAAAACCCTACGACCGTTACAAAGAGGTTTATTACTTTGAATAAACCTTCTACCTAAATTGCTGATCTATGTATATTGGATAGACAATGGTGCATTATCTAAATCAACCGCGTATCGATATATTGTCCTCTTCCTTAAAGAGGTGATAAAATTGGGCAAATTTACATTTCAGCACGTTAAATGGATTAGGATCGCAATTAGCCGTAAGGGGCTTCAGGTGATCACTGATATCCATACCTTACATTTGATCGGAACAGAATATAGCTCTTGGACTAACCCAGCTTGTCAGGAGTGCCTCCGTCTGATTTCAGGCGCCCTACAGAACTTACCAATTAAATTTCGGCTTTCTAGGTCGATTAGTACGAAACGTAGGCTATTGATGTGCGAGGTACGAGCATCGAGACCACCAAACTAAAAGGAACACTGACCTCCGTAGAAACAGTGGTTTCACTTAACCAAGTTATTCGTAGATTCCTCGTAATTTACAATAATCGGCAGAACCGCAAATGGCCAATTTACCATAATCACCTCTTGTTAATAGAGTTTGGTGTAATATGCTGCTCATGTTGACAGTGGAAGATGAGAATCTATGGCAGCGAATAAACACTTCGTTGTATAGCGCTTACCTGAAATGAGTGGTTCGATTTGGAGCCCATCATTGCAGGGAACGGAAGAACCCGGCCGAAGTGTGTACCCACCTTAGTGTATTACATTGTAGTCATAGTTTATCATATTATTTCGATATTGTTTACAAAATTTGCTGATCGTTTATAAAGGATGTGGGGGTGTAGGTCAGCAGTGAAGGCACCACAGCATAAATGATGTGTGGACTACACGATCTGCACAGAGGACTGCGAAGTACGATCAGGCCTTCCCGGCATCTTCCCGCGTTCCCGAGGGGCCGACGTCGGTTGCGTGCCGATATCGGCTCCACTGATCGGATGCCGCCTCTGTGTCGGACGCTCGTTCTTCACGCGAACAAGGAGAATTCTGACGTTGCCCACCGCTAACGGTTCCCCCTTACGGTCAGAACAGAAGAATCGCCCTTTCTCAGATCTGGATAGCTGAAGAGGTGAAGAAGGAACACGTGGGCGTGAGGAAGTCCTACGATAACCATATTTCACGCAACTAACTCATTCGTGCTTTGTTTATCTTTTTTCGAACTGAGCAAAAAAGAAAAAATACATAACGGCATATAATAAGGTAGCAGGAAAAGGATCAGAACCTGATAAAAACACTGCAAATTATTACACAATGGTTTATAATTTCTGTATTAGATTAACCCTCCTACGCGAATCACCAGGCTACATAATTTACGCTACGTAATTTTTTATTGCAGATTTGGAATCTACACCCTTGAACTTAAACCATGAAATTTTCAGGAGGGGTTAGACTTTTTTTTTCAAGAGCGATTACAATGGTTTATTAATGAATAATTAACCAAAATTGTTGAAAAACACCTGAGAAAACGTCTACGGTACGTATACATGGGCCAAAATGCCAAAAGATTAAGATTTGCTTATTTTCGTATTTTGAAGTCCACGATCTTGAAACGTAAATCAACAAATTTTGAAGGGGGGGGGGGGGGAGGTTCATAATTGAAAATAATAACCGAAAGCCTTATCAGCGAGCTTTCCTTTTATTTAAAAACTCTCATCAGGTCCTATAACAATTAAAAGACGTCTGCCAAGTTGGGTGTAGCGAATGGCTTCCACATCTAGACAACATAAAAAGTAGAAAAGTTACTTCAACAATGCTGGGGATTTCCCAAGGGGAGGTCGAAAGCTCATTCTGGTGACTCACGGAACCACGGGCATCTCATTTTCTGCGAAACAGGTCGTCCCCAGGCGCCTACGATGCCACAGGTCAAGTTGGCCCTCCAAGAACGGCGTGTTAAATTATCGCTCTTCCTCTGAACATCACATTCCGGTAAATCCGTTTGACTGACCAAGTAAAAAGCATCACTGGAGACCTCCTAGATTAATCATCGTGGGTAATCCCATGTCATTGAGTGTTTTACAGATCTCCACCATAAGGATCAATTATGATCAATAATCAAGCGTTATCATTTGAGTTCGGATTGAGTCATATTTGCATCATCGGATGGAGATAGTGAAGGACTAACGATTTATCACTCTTATCCATATCCCCCTACCGTAATAAGATTTGAAAGTTCTATTTTAGATCTATGTTTCGTATAACTAGAGAAAATTCCCATGGATTTTGGTTTATTATTCAATAATAAACCATTGTAATCGCTTTTGAAAAAAAAATTCTAATCCACCCTGAAAATTTCGTGGTTTACGTTTCAAAGGGTGTAGAATTCGTCAAGTTTTTAGCTATATACCATTGACACTGCGGAACTGTACGTTACTCTCTACAAATGGTATCCGATTCCGGTAACCGTCCACAAGATTTTAATACATGGTTCCACGATCATAGACAAGAATATCATTCCGATCGGGCAGCTCTCAGAGGATGCTGTGGAATTACAGCACAAATTTTTCAAAAGGTTCCGAGAAAACTATTCGAGAAAATTTTCCAGAACAGCTACCAATAGGGATATATTCCAAAGACTTTTGATCTCGACGGATCCACTCATCGCTAGTATGAGACCCCTCCCCCCATCAAAAAATGAGATAGAATTGCCACGAGAGGTGAAAGCGCTCCTCCCCAATAATCCAAGGGATTTGACAAATTCAGATGACAGGGATAATGACGACTTCGGCCTCGGAAATTTGGGGGTGGCATAGCAGAATTACCTATTTACCTAATCAATTGTGATTTTAGTGTGATTACCTATAGATGAGAAGTTATAATTTATGTTCCGTTTATTAATTATATTAATTAATGACATGAATACGAATACATTATGTTCCCTGTCAAAATTATTTATGATGAATTTCTGCTCTAGGGCTCGTTCTACCTCAAAACCGTTTACACCACCGTATTCAGTGTGAAAAAAAACTTAAGAATTTCACGGTTTGGAGGAAATATGTTGAAATAGGCGCGGGAGAGGTTTTGGTCAGCTAGATTTTGATTCCGGACCACTGTGCGGCGGGGCCAATGAATTTTGAAGCGAGTTAACATTTCTAGTTTAAAAAACGTTTAAAAAACTAGCAAAATTCTGTTTTTTCTAGCTGTAACTATATCATCTGCAACGAGGATAATGATTACACAATTAGTTGCTTGCATTTCAACAACGTACCGTTTCCATTTTCTACCGCTGTTAAACAATTCACCCTCAACTTTCAATGAGCTTATCTGTTTACGCAGTAAGCTCGGCGCACTTTGCATGTAACGGCAAAAACGGACAACTCTGCCAGCGATTTGAAACTTTGGGAAGATCTGTTCATGACGTGGCAGAGGGGTGAGATGAGCAGAACATCAGGAGGGCTGCGAATAGAGGAGCAAAAACAGCTCTGGATGGTAACTGCCTGAGGGAGTTGTAAGGCTGGAATCTACTGAATATTCAGAAAATAAGTAGCATTTCAGCTTAAGACTTAATACATATAATGACTTGATTGACGACAAACCGTGTTTTCTCCTTGAAAAGAACATTTATTCATTAGTTTATAAACCCAATCCAAATAACAAGTTTGTTTCATAAGATTGAAAATAATAGAAAATTTACCTTGAAAAGAAAATCGGTTCTAAGTCGTTGTTTTGGGGAATGAATGAAGTCTCAACGGCGAATGAATGAAACGAATTACAAAAATGAAAACATCTGGAACGAATTGGCCATATGATTAACTGACAACTGGAATGATTAACGGACACTTAATAAAAGTGGAGTGATTCACTTTTACATCTCCCCCTAGGAAGGGCAACAGTTTGCTGCAGTGGACAAAGTTAGCCTGAGACCTACGGCTACCACAACTAATTTCGTAAATCGTGGACGAAACCCTGTTCAGCACTGAAACGTCCCTTTTCTAATAGGGTCCAATTTGTTCGGGTTAAGACGATTGTCCATTTCCACGTATACCAGATCCACTGCACGGAATTCATGGTGATTTTCGAACCATGGGTTATTGTTTACCTGCTGTAATTGATAATTTGAACAATGCTAAAAGTATGACAGGTTTCTGGGTCTTTGTGAAGAAAATGTGTGGAAAACCCTACCTTCATTTTTCACCAAAAACTTTAAATTTTCAGGTTTTGTTGGTAAGCATTACATCTGTCGGCTGAAAATTACTGTGGGACTCGTTATTGACAAGTACAGGGGTCTCCGACCAACCGCCCGCGGGTCACTTAAGACCCGCCGAGCTTTTTGACCGGCCCGCTGAGCATTTTCACCTTGGTTGAAACTTTTGGAACGTTACTTCTAATGGAGGACGTAACATGCGGGACGACAGCTTTAAGGACTTCTGATTATACCCCCGTATCAAAGCTTTTAAAATGAAACTGGGCCTTTTCGAAACACATACAGTAATGAAAAGCCTGGTCCATTTCCCAACCAGCAACAACCTTAAATCCGAAAATGATGAAGAGTTACCGAGTGAATTTGGGTTAATCTTATCAGGTGCTTACAAGACCAGTTTGAGACCGGTTTTCAAGGTTTTGATTAAGCATCTTCGAACATCAGGATTTTCCAAAAACTTACAACAGTTGAAGACTTGATTCGTAGTCTTCAACTGGACATTGAACTGCGATCGAATGACATCTACAAAGACAGCTTCCAGGATAAGGATATCCGAAAATTCTTCGCTGCTCTTTCAGAAAGAGCTTTTCCAAACCCGCGCAATGCTCTTGCTCTTCAGGTCCACCTATCTGTGCGAACAAACGTCTTCGAGGATGAAGTTCACAAAATTTAGATACAGGGCCAACTTGAGTGATGAGTATTTGGAGCCGAGTCTGTTGATAGGGATCGACTAAATTTGAGGCACATTACGAAAATATTTTGAGCAACTATGCATTGAAATTCTCAGCTTTTATGAGGCAATATTACCTGTTGAGCGTTCTCAATAAATTTCATTTATTCCGCTCTGCCTACAAATCTCTCTTTTGTCTCTTACATAATGTTTGGCTCGTGCATTCGAAGAAAAATTTTAATTTGGCCCACCATGAAAAAACGCTGCAAATTCTTTCACTGGGGTTTATTATTCAATTCGCTGGCGTTCATGATTTGAATTTCTACTAAGCTTTGGAGTGTGCATGTTTCACAGGTGATAGAGCGATTATTGAATTTCAGGAGATATGAATAGAGCACGTAAATCTGTTCTCAACCAAAATACCTATTTGGATTGATCAGTTGATCATATCTGTGTGCCTCCTGAAATTCAATAATCACTCTATCACCTGTGAAACACGCACATTCCAAAGCTTAATAGAAATTCAAATCATGAACGCAAGCCAATTGAATAATAAACCCCAGTGAAAGAATTTGCAGCGTTTTTTTAATGGTTATCAGAATACTTCAACCCGTGTATCGGCTATAAACCCTTTTAGGAGTTCACTCCAGTATCCACGTTCACTACATTACTAGATTACTGCGATCAAAACAAAAACCATAATAAACCAAAAAAACGCAAATGTTGGCTGCATAAATCGGGCCATACATCGGGAATGGTTTGAGCTACGGACCTGGGGGGCTCATTCGATTCTTCATGGGAAGTTCTTCAAAAAAAGTCGAAATTTAGGCCGCCTTGACTTTTTTTGAGGTTTTTAGGGATTTTACAAAACTTTTACAACCCTTAAAGGGCACTTTAAATTGAGAGAGCTGGCTAAAGAATTGGGGCGTTGTCGAAGCAATATTGATTTTTCCTGAAAATTTCAGATTTTTTGCTCCAGCCGTTTGGGAAAAATAGTGCGTACGGCGGACGGACGGGAAAATTTTCATTGCAGATTTTGATTCTACACCCTTTGAAACGTAAACCATGAAATTTCAGGGGGGGTTAAAATTTGTTTTTTCAAGAGCGATTATAATGGTTTATTATTGAATAATAAACCAAAAGGTTGGAGAACCCTGGACCAGTAGATTGGGGTCTCCCTGATATTTTTGTGACTGTATAAGTACGTATCATTTTCTACGAAAACAGTTCATGTACTATAATTTTCATAGGTCCAGATGAAAATGATACCGTGCACCGGAAATCTTAAAATATACTTGTTTTAGGGTGAGCGTATGCACAAACAACCCTATTTCGCACATTATCATGTATATGCAGTGTGTAATCTTCGTCAATCTACGTAATGTATTACTACTTGTTTATTTTGCATTCAACCAAGTTTGATCCGTAGCTACTATATTTTCAATCTAATTCTATGCATCCATGGTAAAATTAATGAGGAAAATGTACTGCCCACCCAACTTTGGAGGAGTTTGTCATGCGCAATTTGGTGTGAACAAATGGATTGATACGTCTCACAGTTCTGTGTTACTAGTGGTACGCGACCGCCGGGGTGCTAATTCAGATAATTTCGCCCGCTTAGGATCGTCATCCGTCCCAGTGTGAGGCGGTTCGGAGAGTCAAGGGGATTTTCCCGAGGAGGTGGTTTTCCCTTTTTTCTGAAGGAAGGACGCGGGAGCTGCACTTTGCAGGAGGCTGGGAAACAAGTGCAAGGCGAGACAAATCCAAACTGATGGCCCGTAAGTGATGTTCCATTAGAAAGTATTGACTCAAGGAGGAGACAAGGAAAAAAAAAACCGAGAAGGAAAAACTAGGCCGATCTTCCAGCGGAGCCGGCAATGGATTCACTCGTCTACTCGAACATCTCAACCGATGTTTCCAATAAAAGAGACGTTTTCTAGTCGCAAGGAAAGATATACCAAGGTTGACCAATCTGGAGAATCAAGGAAATTCAGATTGCAATCTAGTTTGCAGGCGAACAAATCTTTTGTGAAGAATGTCGATCTTCATACTACTTGTTTATGTTGATGACATTTTCGTTAATCACAGTTTATCCAGCTTATCTATATTTTCAATCTAATTCGATGGGCATTCATGGTAAAATTAATGCCCCCCCCCCCCCCGACCCCGCCAGTGAAGGAAAATGCGGGGGAAGCGTCTCCCCAAACGTTTGGGGATTTTGATCACGCAATTTGACTTTTAAATGTTGATCCGTCTCTCAAGATCTGTGTTGTTTAGTGGTACGCTACCGCCGGACTGCTAATTCCCAATAAGAAGGCACAACGGTTGCCACCTTTGCAGATGTCATCCGCTATCCTCATGTTGGAGATGATATCTGCAACACGCAAACTACAGACGTCTACTACTGAGGTTTGTAAATTTTTGTGGAAGAATGAGCTGAACGAATCAAAATCAGCCCACATCAACTTCACTTCCCAATCTTGGATGTTGAAATCAATTCGAATAAAATAAGCTTATCTGAAGCAGTTAAATACTTGGGTTTGACACTTGACTCCAAATTAAACTGGAATAGACACATAGAAAAGAAGAAAGAAGAACTTAAAATCAAGTACAGAAGGATGTATTGGCTAATAGGCCCATCTCTCTGTTCACAACAAACTGCTTATATATCAAGGCCCTATTTGGATGGGATACAAGCCAAGAAATCAAATATTAAGAAAATCCAAAAAAAAAATACTGAGAAGTATAAAAACATGCGAAACGATGATATTCATCGAGATTTGAGGATGGAGACAGTCTATGAAATTATTGCAAAATACGCAAGAAAGCATGAACATCGCCTCCACAAACACGTTTCCGGAAATGCTCTACGTTTTGGACAACGAAGGTGAAATCCGACGTTCAAGCAACAAAACTGGATTTAAGGTGCTTGAATAGAATCTGCAATCGAACTCAGTGCTAATTAATCAGCTATATAATAAATCTAGATTTTGCTGTAAACCTACCCTCTTGGATTGTACCTTTATTGATATGTAAAATTGCTAGATGAAATGTATTTGATTTTTCAGCCGCAATTAATAAATCACGAAAAAAAAATTGTGTTATTCACCTATTTCTTTTTAACCTGCGTAGCAGGGCCATTAAACTAGTGATGGTATATATTTCGACAGCTGTGGTTGCATTTTTGTTAAAGCTATTGGATTCCACCAGATTTAATTGATGATTAAGGTATGATTAGGGACCAGAAGACCATTTTTATGGAGTTAAAGTATTATTTCAATAATTGGTATTGTTTCGATCAGGCAGCGTGATTCGGACTTTCACCAACTGTTTTTAATAAATCTTGACATTCTCCAGCGGGGAAATCTGCACATTTACCAAGAGGGATTGGTGAGAGGCTGAAGTTACTAATATTCACACGTTTTTTCGGGCTTTTACCCAATCGGTCCGTCTATCCTAAGTTAAACCTACTGTCAAGCGGTGAATGGCCGTTTTTTAAATTGATTTTGGGCTTTCACCAACAATATTGGGAATGCTTGGATTATCTGGTACAATAAATCTTGTTCCCCCGGGGATTTACAAATCCTAAAGTTGATTTAAAAGGGAGTATCTCAGCACACCGTGGTTACGTTCTCCCTCCCATCTACTAGGCAAGGAGGAAAACCCCTGGTAGAATACAGAGAGAGACACCCACAGTAAAGGCCCCGCATCTGAGGACGCAAGTACCTGTTTGCACTAGGCGCTACACGTGAAGCAGGGCCATTATCTGGTACATCCTGATTTCACCACACTCCAGGAATTTACAGCAAAGTACATACTGTATTTGATCAGCCCCAGCAACAGGTAATTGCTCTTAATATGGCTTTTGTCCTGCCAGTGCTCGAGTATTCATCCCGTATCATGGTTGCCATATAAACATGACTGAGAGGGTACACAGCAGGTTCATAAGTACATTGCACATAAACTTCATATTCAGCGAGACTTAACTAGAACTTAGTGAGTGGAGAAGCTTGCTGAGCCCGTTTGATCGAAGGAATACGGTGACACATCTTCCAAATGGTGTAGCCGTTTTGGTTCCCCGCGAGAATGTTTGTAGTCCGCATAGGTCCCAGTTCGAGGTCCGTGTTGGCTCCTTTCCTCGTTGCCCATAAGCAACACGACAACTTCGTGGACTACGTTTTAGACACTTACTCGTACATTGCCCCAGGTTTTCTCTTTCCATCAACAATTTGGGCAGATTTTAGCTCAGAGGACCGCACAACGAACTGTTGTGAATCCTTTCATGCTAAACTAAATAAGGAATTCAACACAGCCCATCCCATCTTTCATTTCATCGAAGTTCTGAAGTCTTTCCAGGATGACACCTACATGAAGATGGAGAGTGCCGACACTCGCAAAGTGGCCACAAGACGGAAGAATCGAAAAGCACGTACCCAAGAAGCAATGGATCAGTATAGAACGGGTGAAATAACGCGTCTGACATTTTTGGGGAGGACCTCCAACAAGTTCTTGCCAAAAGTATGAAATGCCCAAAATATGAATAATTGAGGAGCTTACTTTCAAACAGGCACATTTCCATTCCGACAATATTCAGGAAGTGAAAAAAACGAGTTGCAGATTAGTGGAGATGTTTTTCTGCAGATAAAGATGCCTCAGAATATGAATAAATTTTCTCCAAAACACAAGGCTGTTCACACTTTCACTTTGGAAATGTGCCCTTTTGACCGAGACTCATGGATTTGTGCCTTTTTGAAAAAGAAAGAATTCATTCTCCATTCTGTAGGTTTTATTGAAAACTTTACCTGACTCCATATTTCCATTTGTCATGCCTGCCATCTATCGAGTCTCGTGTAAATATTCAACGTCAAGACGAAGGCGCAATGCTTCTTTTTTGATATGTGCCTTTTTGAAAACCCACGACTTATCGCCTGACGAAATTCGGAGGTTATGTGCCATTTCGATTGCAAGGCACTGAAAAAAATGTAGGGGACGGATTTGTTACCTTTTGATGCAAACACATAATTTTAGCCCCGGAATTGACGTGGATGTGTTCTGCTTGTTCGGAAATGATAGGAGGATCTGATTCAACTCATATTCAGAGATAGAAAATTGAGAACAAAACGTTTTCTCCCAGATTTGGATATGTGCCTTTTGAAAGTAAGCTCCTCAATTATGCAATTGCACTATGACGGCTACAACATTTTTAAGCATAGGTACCTACAACGTGCAGTTGCAGCCACTCCTAAGTCTGGATTAAAATGCGAAGGGAAATGTTGGGAACCAGCACGGATGCATTTGGGAACCTATGCGGACATTTTTTAGGGAACCAATTCGGTTCCAGCGCTTCCAAAAGTTGGTGCTTGGAGATGTTGACTCCCCATCCCTTCCGAGTAAAGCAAATCTGGCGGTACCTCGCACCTGCTCCCGTTCCCCAAACCCCTTTGCTGTGCAATTTTCTGCTATGAATTATTTATATAACCCTCCGCTCTGAAAAGATGGCCTCATGCTAAGGCATTCACCATCGCCTAATTTCTTATGTGATTCCCCAAAGACGATCCAGAAACATTAACATTAACGTGGTTCATTATTTGTACTGTGAGTCTTTGTTGTTTTGTTTGGATTATATTTTAGCGGTGCATATTTTGTTATTACAGTTTACTTTAATCTTCAATTGTGCATATTGTGCATAAGACTTGCCTGTATTTGTTAAATAAATAAATAAATGTGATACAACCTGCGTCGTAGTTAACGCATCATTACTAACTCCACGTCCTCGTCGTCACATCACGTCCCTTCGCACCCTTTTCTGGCTCATTTTCTACGCACTTTTTTTTTTGTAGCAGCACCCAACTACATCTCGTCGAGAGTCACAAGACGGAACTTTTTCCAAAGGAAATCCGTGGGGTCTTGTTTCACACAATAAAAGAACTCCCGTGTTTCCCAACATCTCCTGAAAGCTTGTTTGGGAAAAAAAAGGGAGCGACCTTGAGGACCGACGGAAGGAAAAAAATGAGCGAGCATCGAGAAAAGGGACGCGTGGAAATCGGGCAGAAGGGCCCCATTGTGGAGATGGGGTTCTCCCCGTAGAGTTTCGGAGGTGGAGATGGCGATGAATGTTTAGTTATTATTATATTGAAAGAGAGGCGAGGTAAAAGAAAAAAAGGCGTAGAAAAAAAAATCGAGAAGAAAGAATGGGGTTTAAAAACGACCGGGTGGAGTACAACGTCCCCGAGGCCTTGGACTTGAGTGCAGCCTCAATGGACGCACGGGCGCAGCTTAGATGCTGAAAGGCCGGATGAAGATTGCAGCGGAGGGAGCTGGTCAGATTTTAGTGAGCACAAAAGATATTCAGAATTTGACGTATGTCATTAAATATTTGCATCTTTACATTCTAGAGATGATGATTAGCATGATTTACTCGTCATTTATTCATTTATGGCATTTCCAGCTAAGTTGCGATGGAAAACGCATGTCAAGAATAAAAAAGCAGAACTGGTTCTCAAGTTCAGAAAAATGTACTGGTTAATGGGTCGGCACTCAAAGATGTCAATCCAGAACAAATTAACGTTGTACAAACAAGTCCTCAAACCAGTCTGGACTTATGGAGTGCAGTTGTGGGGCTGTACTGCTCAAAGTAATCGCGATATTATACAGCGGTTTCAAAACAATGTACTTAGGTGTGTTGTTGATGCATACCGGTACATCCGAAATGTTCGACTTCACAAAGAACTTTGTATACCAACAGTAAATGAAGTAATCAGAATGCACGCTATAGCCCATCACAAGCGGCTACAACTACACGTCAATGAAGAAGCTGTGCAGCTCCTCGTCGTTGACGACCTATCCAGACGACTCAAGAGAAATAAGTCTCATGATCTGTGTACGTGAATTAAGGTGTTCGCGATAACAAAATCCGCACAGCGAAAAAAGAAATTCAGTGAATCTCAAGTGCAACAAATGACACTTCTAACATTCGAAACCAGAGACTTAGTTATGTACCTAAGCTTTACTATAACCAATCCATATTTAAATGTCAAAAATTTGTTGCTAATAAGTTGTAACTTGGTGCAATAAAGCATTAAAAAAAAACAAGCATTTCCAAGTCAAATTTAACCTTTTTTTACTCAAATTTAACCTTTAATAACATAAATAAAATTAAATGACGACGTAAACACCAACAACAAGTACGCAAAGGCCTGCATGATAAATAAATCGAGAGCTTTCCGATGAATGAGTGAACAACATGTTCACTTTTTGGTTATTTGAAAATAATGTTAAGTATCATAATAAAATACTCATGTTTACGTTTTTACCTTGTAAACATTTGTTTTTGAGCAAAACTTTTGTTCAGTTTTTAATTCAATGCATTTATCCGTAGAATACTTATGTCCAGGTAGCTTTAGTAAGATATTATTTGTTTGGGGCGTCTTGTGCTCTCGGAAAATGGTTTGATTGGTCACTTTTCCGCGTAACCGTATGCTCTGAATTTTCTCTAAAAATGTGGGTTTCCCATTTGAATTAACTAACGTTTCATTGGATTCTACAGAAAAAGAGAATCATTAATTACAATTCAATTTTTTTAAACTATGCAGTTGCGTTGTAATGTAAATGTCAACATCTGTTCTTATTATGACTCATTTCGGATACTTGGACCTGAATCGACGAATTTAATCGACAACGACCGATGATAGCCGAGTTGGCTCAAGGTATTTGAACTGACAATGCAAAACACAGACAAAACGATATTTGTCCGTCGAAAACTCAACAACTTTAATTTCTCTAGAAACGGCTTGGTTGTACGTGAAAATCAGAAAAATTTTGTGACACATCCGCGTCACCTTTTTCGGCTAGTTACTGCAAGTCTAAAGCATGTTCCATGCTAAAAAAAAAAAAAAAATAAACATATTCATATAAAAACTTTATATGTATATAACAAAATTATGTTCGTTGAAACGAGGTCATTTTCCGAGTCCTCATGAATAAATTTTATTTGAATAGTAGAATCTGCTGTAAAGGAACGGCGACCTGCCCAGGTTGTTAGGTGGGGAAAGTGAACGGTTATATTGAGCCAAGACTTCTCAGCAAGAGACGTTAGCGACCTGCAGGTCTCGAACTTCACTTGCCACGAAATGTTCGCGACGGTCTGAGTAGTTCACTGATCAGTATTCCCGTCAAATCTCAACCAATGTTATAAATGTTTGAAAATTTTCTCCTATGTGGATGTACATGTTCCATGGAAAAGTATGTAAAAATTGTGCCTATAGGACCCAGGAGAAAATACCAAAATCCGTATTTCTCATTCCCTACAGCTGTCACTAACGAGAGGTATACAACTTCCATCGTCACTACTCAGCGAAATATTTATTGGGGCTGTTATATCCACTTACACTTTGAAAGAACATACCATCTACAATGGATATCCGCCTCAGGAAAAAAAACGCTGCAAATTCTTTCACTGGGGTTTATTATTCAATCGGCTTGCGTTCATGATTTGAATTTCTACTAAGCTTTGGAGTGTGCGTGTTTCACAGGATAGGGCGATTATTGAATTTCAGCAGATATGCGTGGAGCACGTAAATCTGTTCTCGACCAAAATACCTATTTGGATTGATCAGTTGATCATATTTGTGTGCCTCCTGAAATTCAATAATCGCCCTATCCTGTGAAACACGTCCAAAGCTTTAGTGGAAATTCAAATCATGAACGCAAGCCGATTGAATAATAAACCCCAGTGAAAGAATTTGCAGCGTTTTTTTATTGAACCTCTATACCCTCCCACAATAAAAACATCTATGATTTATCAAGTCCTTTGGCACTCGTATTGCGTTAAAACAAATCCAAATTTAAACGATGTAGCCAAAGGTAGACAGATGTAGAGGGGGTACACAAATATCATCAACTGATCAATCCAAATAAGTAGGTGTTTTGGATGAGAACCGATTTACGTGGTCTATGCATATCTCCTGAAATTCGATAATCGCTCTATCACCTGTCAAACACGCACACTCCGAAGCATAGTACAGATTGAAATCACGAACGCGAGCAGAATGCTTCAACCCGTGTATCGGCTACTAACTACACTACAAGTATTCACATCGGCTATCACTCCAGTATCCATATTCACTACAACTCGACGCTATCAGCCGGACATCACTAGGTTACAAACAAACAATAATAAACGAAAAAACGCAAATGTTGGCACCATAAATCGGGCCATACATCGGGAATGGTTTGACCTACGGACGTGGGGAAGGGCTCATTCGATTCCTAATGGTATGTTCTTCAAATAGGAAAATATTTAGGCCGATTCGACTAGTTTTGAGGTTTTCAGGGATTTTACAAAACTTTTACAGCCCTTAAAGGGCACTTTAAATTGAGTGAGGGAGCTGGTTCAAGAATTGGGGTGTCGTCGGACCAAATGGATTTTGGTTTATTATTCAATAATAAACCATAGTAATCGCTCTCGAAAAAACAATTTCTAACCCCCCCTGAAAATTTCATGGTTTACGTTTCAAAGGGTCTGGAATCCAAATCTGCAATAAAAAACTTTCCGTCCGTCCGCCGTACGCCGTACGCCGTCCGCCGTACGCAAGATTTCTCCCAAACGGCTGGACCAAAACATCTGAAATTTTCAGGAAAAATCCATGTTGGTTCAGCTTTCTAACTCAAATTGAAGTGCCATTTAAGGGTTGTCAAAGTTTTGTAAAATCCCTAAAAACCTCAAAAAACATCAAGGCGGCCTAAATGTGGACTTGTTTTGTAGAACTTTCCATGAGGAATCGAATGAGCCCCTTCCAAGGTCTGTAGGTCAAACCATTCCCGATTTATGGCATGATTAATGCGGCCAAGATTTGCGTTTTTCGAGTTCTGTTATCGCCTTCTTGATAACTGGCAGTTTCCCATCTGGCCGTTCCAAGCGCCCTCAACTCGAATATGGGAGTGAGCCCATTTCCTTTAATTTGATGTAGGTCTGATATGAAATCAAGAGAGACTTTGGGTAGTATAAAGGGAACTGCAAATATGGAGCGCAGTTTAAATGATATAAGGTAGCAGAAGCAAAACGCTGCAAATTCTTTCACTGGGGTTTATTATTCAATTTCATCATTTGGTTTGCATTCATGATTTTTTTCTAAGCTTTGGAGTGTGCGTGTTTCGCAGGTGATAGAGTGATTATTGAATTTCAGGAGGCACACAAATATGATCAATTGAACAATCCAAATGGGTATTTTGGTTGAGAACAGATTTACGTGCTCTATGCATATCTCCTGAAATTCAATAATCGCTCTATCACCTGTGAAGCACGCACACCCCAAAGCTTAGTGGAAATTAAAATCATGAACGCAAGCCAATTGAATAATAAACCCCAGTGGACGAATTTGCAGCGTTTTTCCTGAAAATTTCAAATTTTTTGCTCCAGGGAGATATAGTGCGTACGGGTACACCCTTTGAAACGTAAACCATGAAATTTTCAGGGGGGTTAGAATATTCTTTTCAGAGCGATTACAATGGTTTATTATTGAATTAAACCATTGGATCAAATCTAGCCTTATCAGCTCATTACTTCAGTGTCACACGGTTCTCACTCCCTACAATGTTTTGAAAAAAGTGCCTCCAACAGGCAGGAAAGGGGTTTATGAAGCTGCTTCTGTTTTATTGACATCCCTTATTCAAGATGGTCCCAACGCTGGTGGTTGGGTTTTGTCTAGACCTTCCCAGTCAGTTCTACCGAGAAAACCATCCCTGGAGGCAGCAGTGTAGGTTTTCTAACTCTCACTCCCTACTCCAGTAACATTTTGACTGTGGCAAGTGAAACTTAATCGCAGTTGTTGACAATTAGTGTAGTTGTTGGAAGTTCGTTGACAACATTTTGGTTCAACCATTTTCAATTGATTTGTGGCCTGTAAAGGCTGCGAAAGGCTATTACCTCACTCCCTACTCTCTCCCTGCTGCTTGTAGCAAGTGAGATTTTGGCAAGGAAACCTTAGTATTTACTGTAGCTAAAATTAAGCTGATTTGAGCTGTTCCACTCAACTAATTTGAAAGACTTGAGCGGCGATTCCCATGGAGGTTGGAGGCTCAAGAGGGGAAAAAATAGTAGTATATGCTCCCTTAAAAAAAAAAAAAAAAAAAAAAATTTTTTCAAAATGGTGTATCAGCAGTACCTACGGTTTAAGATTATGTGTGCCCACTTGGTTAATATGCCGAGAGAACCGCAGTGATTGATTAGGAACAAGAAAATTGATCAAGTTTCAACTTTTATTTTTTAGAAAAGTCGATACCCAAATGTGACCGAAATTTTGAAATGACCCTCATAAAGTACTCATTTGGGTTCTCTTATTAGTCTAAAAGTTTATTTTTTTAATAGCTGTTCATTGTTTATCTCCATTAGATTTCTAATTTTCTCAAAATCTTTGTTTACTATTTGCATGTCTCTGTATTTTGTCGTCATTTGAGCAAATGCATTTTTAACTCTATGCAACTTCAGTCTATATGATTTTGATTGCCGCTGTCTCACATCAGCAAAATATATACTTTTGTGTTTACGAATTATTCGAACCAAATAGGCACACAAATATGATAATGATCCAAATAGGTATTTTGGTTTAGAACAGATTTACGTGCTATTGCATATCTCCTGAAATATGAATAATCGCTCTATCTTGTGAAACGCGCACACTCCAAATAGTAGAAATTCAAATTATGAACGCAAGCAATTGAATAATAAACCCCAGTGAAAGAATTTGCAGCGTTTTGTGTTTACGAATTAGTCGAACCATAAAAGTAGGAATCACCACTCCTAATGTCACAGCGAACATAGTAAAAGACACTACGGATACAACATATCTTTTCTCAAAGTTGCACTACTGTCAAAGTTGGGAGTTTCATAACTGTTTCTGGAGCCAGGAATATGATACGTAAAAAGTTTTTTCGATGCCATATTAAAGGGTGGGGCAAATACTGAGAAAGCAATGGGTTGACTTCATTCCTAACTACCATACAAAGCTAACTGTGAGATGTTTACAAGATTTCAGTTTTCAATGCAGAAACACAATCCCAAAACTTATTTTTATCATATATAGGCTCTCTTTTACCTATTTCTCTCACACTCATACGTCAGTTACTGCTTGTCTCAATGTCCGTCGTTACATCTCGCCCTACGGCCTCACAGAATACCATCGCTTCTGCTCATCTCTGCTGCTCTCCACGACGGGGGAGTAGAGGCGGGGCTAGTTTAAAAAGGACAAAAAAATATATATTCTCGACTTTAAGAAGAAAATGTTTAGAGCGAAGGGAAAAAAACGCTCGAACTAACTAAGAAGAAAAAGGAGTATTTTTCAAGAAAGACGAAAAGCAAAAAGACGGCCCAAAAAATAAAAAAGAAGTCGCGAGTGAAGGAGATGAGACGGAAAAAAGGCCCCCGAAGGACGGACCCATCACCGATTAGAGTTGGGGAGCCGGGCTCACGCAAAAACCTCCACAGGGCTGTTGACATCTCTGCATCTTCGCTTCACTGGGCTTTTTCGAAGTGAATGTTTTGGGGCAGAGGCTTCACTCTTTATCTTGTCTAGCCATCCGACTTGTGTTCGAATCCAATTTCCCGTTGAGATAACACTTTCAACTTTTTGAATCGACTTTGAAATCGCCGCCATGTGAAAACAACTTACACATTTTCATTTCAAAATCCGGGCTGCTTCCTACATAAAAGTGTAACGAGTGACGTTTGCTAGTAGATACTTGACATACACACATATGTATCGTGAATTACCGCCAATAATTATTGTTTGATTTATTATAGAACCCACATCGTAATATTTCTCATTAAAACTTTCTGGCGGCTCCATCAGAAGACCAATTGTGTTTTCGTGTTCAAGGGTTGTGGCACGGATCAGTAACCTCCCACCTACTTGGGAAAATACAGACAACCTGCAGCACCTCGTGAAAGGAACCCAGTCATTCTCAACATCTCAAACCGTTAAGGTCTATTGAATAAACTGTATTTCTCTGCATTTAATAATCAAGTGTTTCGATGAATTACCACTCACTTCGTAGGTTTTCATCTTAATTGATATATGACTCCGTAAGACCCATCGTAATCAAATTCCGAAGAAGTGATGAGTACACTGTGTATTGCACACTTAAAGAAAGATAAACCGGAATCAACAGATGTTCTAAAATACAACAAATTATCAGATAAAAATGCATCACTTTTTCAGCTAAAAAACGTCTACCAAGCAGAGATGGGCGCGTGATTAACGAATACTTTTACGATTAATTTCCGGCACACAAAATATTCGTAAAAGTAATCGAATAACGAGAGTAATATTTATTTTGTATTGAGCAGCGATGCAATTACTTTTTCGAAATTTTTTAATCGCTCCCAAAACCTAATCGAATACAAAAGTAATCGATTACAATTGTATTTGATTACTTTCGTATTCGATTACTTTTCCGATTACATGGTTCCCATGCCGTTGATATTTATTTTTGATGTTCGTCGCAGACGGTCTTCCGCCTGAATTTAATTAATAACAATTGACTTTTATAATAAACCCTTAAACAAATCTGCATATTACACGAAGTCAGAAGCAGGCATAGCCCATAAATGAACAATAAAATAGACAATAATTGTATGAAAAATTACATTTTTAGATTAGTACAAATTAAGATTTGAAAGGAATATCAGTTATAGTTATACGTAACATTATGATTAATGATTAGAAAAATGGGTGCAAAATTAGGGATTTTGAGAACAAAGTTGTGTGTGTGGCCTATCGTTTTCGATGTATGTTGTCAATTTGGACGCTTGATTGATTGGAATGTGTCCTGGATTGGACATTCCAATTTCAAGAGCGAAGTATGGTTAAGCTGTCAAATTTATTTTTCTCAGCCCGAGGTGATTCTCACAAAAGGGGGGTTATGGCGAAAAAAAAGAAAGAAAGAAAAATATGACAACGAAAAACATAAATTTTTCTTTATTTCACTCAACAACGAAGATTTTTGGATTCTTCGAAGAATCTCATTTTTGAGACTTCGACAAACAAAGTAATCGTTATTCGTATCTGTAATCGCAAAAAAGTATTCGTTAATCACGATTACTTTAAAAGTATTCGCTGGAAAGTATTCGTTAATCGTGAATACTTTTGTAATCGTTGGTCGTTGTGCCAACGAATAACAGATCTTCGAAATGGTTTAAATAATCTCGAGAGATTTTCAATGTTAGATGTAGAAATTAAGTTTGTTTCAAGGATGTACATTTTGCCACAGGATTTGTCCATATTCATACACACTCGCAGAAACACGAAACGACAGTTTTCAAGAATGGTCTAATGAATAAGAGAAGGAATTTTGATTTTGGCGAGAAAAAAGTTGTCATCCCCAGCAATAATGATATTTTCTTTAGGTAGATGCTTATAAATAAGGAGGTTTTTACTCTTTTTCACGATTTTACTGTTTTCCTATCAAAAGGTCTTGAGGAGGGCCAACAATCGAACGTTCAGTGACAGCACGGCAATCTTTCCAAACATGTTTTTTTTAGCTGAAGTAGTGAGAAGCCCGTCAAATTCACCAACTTTCAATCAGTATTAACTGTTCAAAATATAATACTGGAAGGTAATTGCGGCAAAACTGTAAGCAATCAATTAAAATTATGTAGTATAATTTCATAAAGTAAGTGTTGAATGTAATGAAGTTGTGATCTATGTAAGCAAACGCCCGTAGTCATCCACTTTCTAAAGTACAGCTTCCGAATGTAAAGTAGTTCGCTTTGGGATTCGTTCAGCTGGTCCGCAGCCTACGAAGTCAAGTAAAAGTCTTAAGGAGTCTACGTACTAAATTTCAACTCCCGGGTTTAAGTACCGTAGAAATTAGAATTAGAAGCCTGTCAGCTGATCTGAGGAATATTAGTCTACGTACTAAATTTGACGTGTTCGGAGAGTCAATAGTGTAGAAATTTGTTTTAGGAGCCACTCAGCTGATCCGGGGCTTATGCATCGTCAAGTCAAAATCCTAAGGATTCGACATACTAAATTAGGTGGATGCATGACGCATGATGGAAATGGCGTTGAAATTAGCTTTATGAGCTAGGAAAATGATTAGGTACATCATGACTACTCGCTCTCAACCCATTTGTAAAACATGGTACATAATAAAGTGAAAAATATTGATAAACGCATTACTTTCCTTTGAATATTCAGGCTGTTGGGATCGTAATAAATAGTTGAGAAACCAATAATTTGATGTTTTTTTTTTTTTTTTTTACTTTATAGATAAAGTTTCAAGTTTGACCTCGATCCTCGTCGCCGTAAGAACAATCATTGTCATTTGAACCGGTGTAGGTAAATACACTTTACGCCGCTGACCTTATCAATCTTTGAAGATTGTGGTTTACAACGCAAACTCGCGACATTTCCAATCCGTTTTGTCATTCACCGATTTACGATTCTTTGAGCACAAAAGCCTCAAGGACGAGGTCGCACTTCAACGGCAAGTACTCAATTTCACAATGCCATCTTGGATGAGAGCCTCGAATAACGATACTGCCAATAACTCATCCCAGTCTGCTTGAGGTACATTCTGAGCTAATCTAGTCTGAACGTATGCATCTCTTAAAACTACCACCATTCGAAGAACTTCTAGCGAGTAATGAACTTCTCTGGGACAGATTTAGGACTAATGCATCTAAAGGAGATCACACAATTCAAGGAGACGAAGCAGCCAGACGCAACGGGAAGCCTTCCTAATAAGATATCCAGTGATTGATGGTTTTGGTTTATTCATTTCCTATATAAATTTCAGTCGACCAATAAAATGAAGTGTGGAGGCACACTCGATCGGCATATCAATTTCCTTCGATTATTTGCAATGGCATTGTTTGACATGTGTGTGGGTGTAGAATACTATTGGACATTGAGTAGGAGTATTACTGTTTTACTCAAGAGTGCTAGGTGTGGTCGTACGTATATTGGCCTGCACCTCACTAGCTTTGATTCATAACGCTGCAAATTCTTTCACTGGGGTTTATTATTCAATTGGCTTGCGTTCATGATTGGTATTTCTACTAAGCTTTGGAGTGTGTGTGTTTCACAGGTGATAGAGCGTTATTGTTTATTATTCAATTGGCTTGCGTGCTACATGATTTGTATTTCAGGAGATATGCATAGGGCACGTATATCTGTTCTCAACCAAAATACCTATCTGGATTATTCAGTTGATCATATTTGTGTGCCTCCTGAAATTCAATAATCACTGTATCACCTGTGAAACACGCACACTCCAAAGCTTAGTAGAAATTCAAATCATGAACGCAAGCCAATTGAATAATAAACCCCAGTGAAAGAATTTGCAGCGTTTTTACTCAGCCATTGCAAGCGAACCCCTGACAGTACAGTAGATACTCTATGATGATTTCATAAAATAGAAGCTGTTGAACGAAAAACCTATTTATTCCAAGAGTTCAGTTTTGATAATGCAAAATACTAACTGTGTGTGTAAGACCGTCTTGATGGCCTTAAAAAGCTAGCAGAAGGAAGAAAGCAATTTTTTTCTTTACTGATTTTTTATTGCGATTGAAAATGACTTACATTTTATCTAGCCATATTTCATTTCATATTCCTGTGATTTGTTTCTTTATAGTCCCCGAAGTAGAACTGTGTTATCCAAGACATTAAGTTAAAGGATCATTAATTAGTGGGATCTCGCGTTCATGGAGGGGTAGCTGGTTGTTTCGTGAACAGTCTCTATCCTTAAGTCTTGATTAATTTAATCGTTTCGCATGTACCAGGGAGGGGGGAGGCACTACTAATACTGGTCAGTACATCGTTTTGAACAGTTGGGATTTCTACGATGTTTGATTGTATGAATCCTCCATGTTCAACCTTGAGGCGGAAATTCCTTCCCAACAGCCAGTAAATCCTTCAAACAGAGGAAAATCGAGTTCAGTTCAATTATGACGCTGAATCATCCGGGGCACGCTCCCGATATTGGTCCTCGATACAAAAGCCAGCCTCACACTAACAGTAAGTAATGGTTAGGTAGTTGTTAGGTAGGGGCCGAGAGGATGGGGGGGTCCCCATGAAATATTCATCGTCCTTCCGGAGCTTGGTGTGTTTGATTGATGGTAGCAGCTCGTTTTGTTCATTGACTGATTCATCGTCCTGTTGACGGGTTTTAGCGTCTGTGGGGCGTCTGGGGGCTCCGCCTACTCATTCACCAAATGTCACGGCCCGCACCGACGAGCCCGCTCACATTTTTGTTTGCTCAAGGAGGTCAAATTACAACTAGCAAAATAGGAATGTTAGTATGCAAACAATTACACGCCTACGTCCATGGGGGCATCACCTACCCTTCATCACGTATCACACCAACCAAACTTGTATTCGAATCATCCCCTATCTTGGGAGGAAAGCATTACTCCCCGCAAAATAAACATGTTATTGTGTTTGTAAAACCAAGCAATATGATATTAAAACTCGATTTAATTGAATTTTAGGATAAATTGAGTGAACTGAACTAGATTTAATGAGTCTAATGTATATGTGTCCCATGAGATGTCCCCCTCCTAGAATATTTTATGATGTAAAATCGTTATCTTCAGAGTAAAGATTTTCTTTAATTAAATCTCCATGTTTTTTGCCAAGGATCTCACACGAACACGACAAACTCTTAAAAATGTGCGAAATGTGCATCAAATTTGTTTTTTATACTGAAACCTTCTTCATCATTCCAGATTTGGATTCTACGCTTGATTTCGTAAAATCTCATTCGATCTCGCATTTGATTTTTTCGGCCGGACTCAACTTGCTAAGCGTGCGAAGTCATCAAACAACAAACTTTGTTGTTTAACATTTAATGTTAGCGAACCTGAAGTGCGACTCATGAATTTTAATTGTTTTTCAACGCAATTTCGGGTGCAAAATATTTAGTCGTATGAAATTTTCATGAAATTGACTGTAGAATCAAACAAATTTGCTGCAGAAAATTGGGGTTCGATAAAGTGTGGGTCGCGAAGAGTTGCGGTTGAACACAGAGGGCACCGTGGACACGGCAGCTAACATTCAAATTTTAGATTTCTAGTTTGATAACGACCGCCAAAGCAATATTAAGAATGCACCTAATTCTAACATGTGTTTACTATTTTATCATTTAAATTATTAACAGGAGTACAATCCAGCTCTTAGCGACCCCCCCCCCCCCGCTCAACACTCCTTCAACTAACCTTCGGGTGGGCTCCTTCCGCCCTTTGTTATCCCGGCATCACCAGTCATTCGTGTACCTGCCACCTTGGTAAGCACTAGCCTCTCTGGTGCTCTGGTTGAATCAACAGATTTTTCCAGGTAGCTAGTTAGGCTTAGTAAGTACCGTTTATGAACACAGAATGCGCTCACGTAAACCCTTGTCAGCCCCCCCCCCCCCCCAGCAGTAGCTTTCATCTATGTTTACTAGCTCCCCTCCTCTGAGCTAGAATCCCATATTTGTAAGTTGCATAGGCAATTTTTCAAATTTTTAAATTAAACACACATTTTTAAACATTTATTTTTTAAATGTGTAAAATTAATCATTTAAATGATCTGGCTGTAGAACCATAGAGGTCTACTGTCCCGCTTTCTATTTTATTTTTTTTAATGATTGATATCTTGTGCAATTCTGAGGTTCGGGGGGTCACTTTTAGGTTCGGAAACGGCGATCATTTGCAATGAGCGAATTTCTACAGAACTGAAATCTATCTTAGTCGATTCTCAAAAATTACAAGGAAATGACGCTTTACTTGACTATGTCAGTAAAGAACTCCAAAATCCATGTTTTTTCCGTTGAGCAGCAATTGGAAGGATTGGCTTCTACCCCCTCCAACCCCCCCCCCCCCTTTCATTTAAAAAACAGATGAAAGCTACGGCTGGGGGGCTAACAAGGGTTTACGTGAGCGCATTCTGTGTTATTTACTAAGCCTAACTAACTCCCTGGAAAAATCAGTAGATTCAACCAGAGCACCAGAGAGGCTAGTGCTTACCAAGGTACACGAATGACCCACGGTCCTTCCATGGCGGAAGGAGCCCACCCGAAGGTTAGTTGAAGGAGTGTTGAGCGGGGGGGGGGGGGGGGGTGTAACTGTCGGCTCGGTCGCTAAGAACTCTATTCTACTCCTGTTAATCATTTAAATGATAAAAAATTTCCGAGGTTTTTTTGGTCAACTAGATTGAAATTAAGACCGTACAAAAAAAGAATCCGAAAGGTATACTCGGAGAAACATCGATAAGTTTTGCCGAGAACAACACGTTTTTCTTTACATTACACCCTCTAGTTACCATTTTGCGTCATGACATTAGAAATTGCCGAGCCTTATTGTACTACTACAGTAAAGTCGGGATTGAATAAAGAAAGTCCGTCAAGAACTACTGGTTGGGCAGCGTCGACGAAATTTATCATAATCACACACACGTACGGTCACTGTTTGAATTGGTCTTTAATTATTCTGAAACGGAACCCACTTCCCCTTGTTCAATTCTGATCAGAGCCCTTCTATTGACTAAACCTTGCTTAAGACAAACGCTCTGAAAATGACTGACGAAGCGACAACGTACAATATACAGATAATAAGCTTGCAGGTAGGGAGGCCCAGCTTACACCCGGATTACGCAGGGGCGCTTGAAGTAAAGTTTGAGAACCGCTGGTGTAAGGTAATGTAATACAGAGGATTATCCAGTTGATTGACCGACTATCGAAGCAGGTTCACACCTCGAGGCTGACGGCATTTGCATGAAATGAACCACCTTGAAGAGCAGAGAAAGTTATGCAATCACCCTTGTTCAACCCACTGGCGGTTTCGCTGAGCACGAAAGTGACTACACCATAATAGTTTGATAATAGCATCATTTTGCTCGAAAATTCTACGAAACCCAAATTTGTTGTCGTACGAAATGTTATACTGATGAGAGCTACATTAGGTAACTTTTTACCATCACAAGCGAACATTTAATCTTTTTATTCAACTCTTAAACTCCCAAAACGATAACCTCTTCATACTTTGGAATGTGGTTAAATGCTGGACGGAAGGGAAAGGAAAAAAATTGTACGTCTGTTACATTGATCTGAAATCTGCATTCGATGTGTTGGTAAGATCCGAAATATACTATAAATTATATGAGATGGGTGTGTCTACTAAATTTGTTGAAGCTGTAGAAAGTTTAAATGTACATACAACTGCTAGGGTATATAATCAGAAAAGTCTATCTGGGGAATTCAGTACATTTAGGGGGGTAAGGCAGGGGGATAAGCTGTCCCCACTCCTTTTTATACTGTTTCTGAATGACCTATCGGGGGCTGTGGGTGGTGGTGTGCGAATTGGAGGTACTCGCATCAATGTTCTGCATTTTGCTGATGATTTGGTTTTGATCGCTGATAGTCCAAATGTACTGCAGGTCATGTTGAATTGCCTTCAGGAATATATGAATAGGTGGAATTTAATCATAAATGTGGATAAAACGAAAATAATGGTATTTCGAAGATCAGGGGGTAGATTGACCAACAAGGAGAAATGGAGACTTGGCGGTCAGGCAGTGGAAATTGTGAGTTCGTATGACTATCTGGGCATTACTCTTACTACGGAGCTCAATATGAAACCGCATCTGTCAAAAAAATTTAGTGTAGCAAAGATGGGGCTCAATACACTGTGGACTAAATTTATAGAAAATGTTCGGATCCCGATGTCAGCCAAATATAAAATTTTCAACTCAGTAAGCAGAACCATGGTATGTTATGGGAGTCAATTTTGGGGGTATGAAAAGTATGACCAAGTCGAAAAGTTGCAAAAGTTTTTTATAAAAAAGGTATTAGCGTTACCTATGAACACGCCTGATTATATGGTTTATTTAGAGACGGGTGTTCAACAACTGTATCTGTACACTTTTGATTTATTCATGAAATACTTGGTGAAAATTTTAAAGAGCCCACCCACTAGATTCACAAAAATTGTAGCGTTGGAAGTCATAAAATCGAAAATTTCATGGTACAAAATATGTAAAGACCTAGCAGAAAAGCATGATATTATACTAGAATTTGATAATCTGAATGTTATACACCAGCAATGGGAACGCTTAAGGACAAAATTGAAGGAGGAGTTTGAAATGAAATGTAAAGCTGATGCCATGAGCGCACGTTTCCATTTGCTGTACAAAGAACTGCTTCCTCCTACCTACATGGAACAACTGAATCTCAGCCATAGTATTGTGAGAACAGTATGCAGAACTAGATGTGAGATGCTAAATCTGAACTGTAAAAGATGGATTGTTGACAGAAACTTCACGTGTGCCCTATGTAATTCTGGTGAAGATGAAGATTTAATCCATTTTCTAGCAAGATGTCCTATCCTTGGTAATTTGAGGAAGAATTACTTGGGATCTAGATTTATTTCTGAAGAAAGGGCATTAGAATATCTTAATGGGAAAAATTGGATAAAACTGGGTTGGTATGTTACGAGCGCCATACGATATAGAAAAGAATTGATTGATGAATTTAATTTTTAATTTTGCATGTAGTGTATCCAATTAGTATTTGAGTTGAATATGTTTGCTATTATGGGTAATGTTATTATTATAGTTTATACACTAGTTGAATTATGAATTCAATAATTTATAGATGATGTGTAGTATACCGTATAACAGTGGTTGATATACTATGGAGATCACACATTTGTTGTAATATGTAGGATTTACTCGAATCGTGTTAAAGATGTTTCTTAAAGTACAAATTGTAGTTATTCCGAACTTGAGTTGTTAGAATCAAGAAGCAACAACTACTGTTAATAACTAATGTTTCAAGTAGTAACTACTTAAGTGAAAAATTTGATTGTTGATCAGTGAAAAAAGAAAAAACCGTGAACTCCGGCATACTTATAGCTTTAAAGCTCAAGCCGTAAAATGTTTAATTGTTTATTATTGTTCGTTATTTTGTTTGAATAAAGCATTTATAAAATCAAAAATCATAGGGATTAGTTGCTACGAGAAAGTTGATACACTGGCTAAAGTGGGAGCTTCTCATGGAACTATGATTTCAGACAAAACCCCTAAAGAAGATTTGTATCACGCGATTAAAGAAGACCATCAGGAAAACTGGGAGAAGGAATACATCACCTCACACAACACAAAATTTTGTAAAACAGCAGCATCATTTCCTTCTTGGAAACCATGGTTTGTAAACGCGTCATCGAACCGCCGAGAAAAGAACTATTTGCTGCTTGCGCAGTAATCATGGTCTATGTGCATGTGTGGCCAGGACTCAGCCATATGCTAAGACTGCCGAGAACAACAGGAGGGCACATTAGAGCATAAGTGTTAAGATGAGTTCAACTTTCTCCAGGCCACGTAAAAGACTATCTGACGACATGGCTCCGTTCCACCATTCTCCATTTCGTTACAGTAACATACTGTGAGCTGAATCGGAATTCCATAGACTCCTTGAGCTAATACTTGAAATAAGTAAAAAAACATCTAAAACATAAATAAGAATGGAACAACTGAAAAAAATGTTGAATGAGTTGGCGCTGGTATCAAATAGCAGGAAAGGTCTATTTTGTCCGTCAAAGATAAAGAAACGATTGAAACTGCAATTTGCTCTTCGAGAGAGCAGTAGTGTCTTAATTTGCAAATTTGCAAAGGAACAAAACATTGAACTCGATTTCCTGAAATCAGCTTTTTTGAGTTGTTCCGTTATTCCACGATGTGATATTATGTCTGTATATAAATGTTGTAATGCTAATTGATGAATCTAGGATGGAGGGGGTCCAAAGGCCTTGCGCATCTGCGGTGCCTATCGGACTGTGTCTGGACCAGTGGCCCAGATTATTGCAGGTGTTGTACTGATCGACCTGTTAGCTGATGAGAGGAAACGGGTTTATGCCAGAAAGCAAGAACATGCGGCCAGAGCAGTGAAAAAAGAAGAAAGAGCAGAGACCCTGCTAAAATGGCAGCAGGGATGGGCAGCTGAAACCCGGGGAAGGTGGACAGCACGTCTGGTCGTGGAAGTACAAAAATGGACGGAGGGGAAACAGGGCGACGTTAATTACTATTTAACCCAGTTCCTGGCGGTCGTTCCTAAAGAAAATAGGGAAGATTTCCGAGGCAAGGTGTGTGTACTGCCGAATGGGGGACGATGATGTGGAGCACACATTCTTCATATGCCCAGCTTAAAATGGCAGCAGGTAGGGCAGGAAGTGGTTGGAGCAATAGGTGATTTCAGCCCAGAAACAGTGATAGAAAAGATGATACAATCTGCGGAGAACTGGAGTACAGTCAGCTCGGTCACTATGGTGCTCAAAGAGAAGGAAGTGAAAAGAAGCCGGGAATAAGCCAGGGTAGAAGCAGTGAAGATCAGGAGGAACCCTCTCGAGGTTAAAGAGGGGACTGTCCCGAAGTAATGCCAAAAAGCAGTCCCGGGAGAGTCCTAAAAAAGAGAAGAACGGTGTTTTTTAGTCGGTATGCCACAATAGAGACCCCGATTTAACCCAAAAACAGAGTTAAAAACGATGAAAAGTGACGTATCATACGTATTGACGATTCATGTTTGCACAATTTTGATGACTTGCCAACTTTGCGTGCTCACTGAACTCCTTCAATGAGGAGTCAAATTTCCATGAAATCGTGTGTAGAATCCGAATTTGGACGTAGAAGAGGAGATCTCTGATGAAAAAACGTCTGCCAAGTGGGTGTGGCACATAGCTTCCTCGTATCCAAAACATGACTGTATAGATCATTGAAAATTATTATTGACTAAAGAACTTCGTTCAATTAGGCGAAGTAAATATTGAATTAGGGTAAATTTATTGTTATGCAGGATCATATCTTGAGCAAATAAAGGTAGGCATGTTCAACTATAAAATATACCTAATAAGTTCGAACAATCCCTGGAAATTTCATCGAAATCGGTCAAGATCTCACAGAGTTATGCGCGTAACAAGGATTTAGTTTGCGCATGCGTAGAGACTAATATTGATCCGGGGGTCATGAAACTCATAGGGGACCATCTACACATCAAACCGAACAATCCCTGAAAATTTTATCGAAATTGATCAAGAACTCCCGGAGTTATGCGCGTAACAAGGATTTCACGTTTGCGCATGCGCAGAGGCTACTATTGATCCGGGGGTCATGAAACTCGTAGGGGACCATCTACACCCCAACCAGCACAATCCCTGAAAATTTCATCAAAATCGGATTATAACTTCGTATAGTTTTGCCCGTAACAAGGATTTGCTGACAGACAGACAGACACGCAGACAGACACACAGACAGACACGGAACCTAAATTGTTCAGAAAGGTCTAAAACGCAAAACGCGAGTGGAATTTTTGATTTTGGAGACAAAAAAATTTTCACATTCCGAAAGTGAAAACAATGCTCCCGCTACTTTAGTAGACTCGGAAGCAATAGGTAGGATTAATCTTTTATTCAGACCCTTTTTTATATTACCTACTTATACTATTACGTTTTTTATTTTTGTATTACCTACCTGTATATTATTTTCCTGCATATATTATATGTATCATTTTATTATTATATTATTTCCTTTTGTATTGTTATACTCTTGTGTGATCACAAAGTCTAGTTTTGTCTGGAATTGTTTGCTTTCGAGGTTCCGAGTCAATTAAATTTACTTTGTCATTCGATACTACCCATATCGATACATTTCTTTCGATACTGTATCGATATCGATACCAAATATCGTACCGAAAGCGGTATCGGAACGTCCCTAAGTGCAAGCAATAATCACGCTAGTGAATTTATACGTGCATAATAAATATTTAAGAACGTGTTTGCTCATTGAGGCTCTAGTTGGCAAATATACGTATGATCAGGGAACTATTTTCGATGTGTTGGCTGTTTCGAAGCGTTCGACTAAGGATAATCGTTAAACTCGTAGGTAGCATGTTTGCACATTGCAGGAATAGTCTAGTTGGCAAATATGTTCAACTACGCAATATGTTCCGTGTTCAACTACGGATAATCGTTAAACTGAAATGTAGTGTAAGATACAACCACACTAGCGAATTTATACGTGCATTATAAAACTTGAAGAACGTACATGGTTCGAGAGAAAAAAGGCGCACTAGCAGACTAAAGAAAAACTTTTGGTTTTTTTCCACGATTTTGGTCTGAGAAAAGCCTGAAAGGGAATCATTGCATGGGACTTCCTAAACATGCGGCACCTACCTAATCTCGACCTATATGACTTGTTATTAGAGATTTTGTAGGAAAAACTTGGTACTTACCGATGTATTTGCGTGTTCCCGCATTCCGCTGAACCAATCCATGAAGATTCGAGTTCCGAATAGATGGATGATGAAACACTTTTCGCGCGAAACACGGAACGGAGTAGACTGCCGGAGACCGCCACGCCCGAACGCGGAACGAAGACTGGTCGAGACCGCCCGCCCGAACAAGGACCTGAGAAGACAGGTCGAGACATGCCGCTCTCCGATACGAGCAGGTAGGCGGAGGGACCCACAGGCGGTCGCCTCGGTGCCGTTCCTGTTTTCGATTCACACTCGCGGTAGCGGGAACGTCTAGGGTTGTTCCGATATCGAGGGTCTTCCGATATTCGATATCGATAACGATATTAACCATCAACATCGACTCATCGATAATATCGCAACAAAATATCGATATCAGCAATATCGAATGATATTACGCAATTTTTATGATTGCTCACAATTATATGACAAAACTCTTTGTATTCACGTGATTATATTACTACAATCTTAAACTGATTTTATAATGAATTATAACGTAGAAAATTGGGTAAATTGATATAAATTGGAAGCAATTTTCATTCCTTACTGTAAAATTTGGTTGAAAACCTTTTTTTTTAGTTTAGCTAATATAAGTTATCCAAAACAATCACACAGTGAATTTCCAGTACGAAAACAGAAATAATTCTGGTACATTTTTTAAAACTTTATATTGCAAATGTGCTGTTGGAATAGCCTAACTGAAAAACAAACCTTTTCACCCAAAGATAATATTTAGCAAAACTTACATGCATACATGGGCAGAATGAAATTTTAGTTTCTTTATTTAAAAAAATGTATTTGGATCAAACTAATATCATTGCCATTTGCGATTGAAAACCCGAATTTTTATTAAAATAGCTAACTCAAAATAATGCAATATCGAAATCCGATATTCACTTAAATCATTCGATATGACGATAATATCGAAATCCTTATATCGATATAATATAGAAAATATCGATATTTATTGATATCGACAATATCGGAACACCCTAGGAACGTCAGATCACGTTCGGTGACGGGCGCGTAGGTATGGGTATTTTACCGTTGAGTATCGATACTGGGCCCTTCAAAAATAAACGAGTATCGATACTTCAATTCCGATCGAAATATCGAATATCGAAATATCGGCAAATGTTTTCTCACTAGCTTAAAAAAATTGGTTTTAATATTTTTCTTTGGTCGATTTTCTTACTAGTCAAAGAACTCACCAACAAATCTTTGGGTCCATTCTCACTTTTAATGGAATCTGGAATGTAAAGGAATAGTGGCTTTAATACTAGATGGAAAACAGGGAAAGAAAAAGTAGGAAGTCAGCAGTAGGAGGCTATAGCTACTGTTACTGTTACCTTACCTCTCAAAAGTTCAAAAAATCAACACAAAGATTATTTTCGGTTCTGTTTAAGTAGATAGGATTGCTTTTTGCTTCCTAGTCTACCAAGGTAGCGGAAGCATTTTTTTCACTTTCGGAAATTGAAAATTTTTCTGTCTCCAAAATCAAAAATTCCACTCGCATTTTGCATTTTAGACCTTTCTGAACCATTTTGGTTCCGTGTCTGTCTGTCAGCAAATCCTTGTTACGGGCAAAACTACACGAAGTTAAAGTCCGATTTTGATGAAACTTTCAGGGATTACTCGGTTTGATGTGTACATGGTCCCCTATGAGTTTCATGACCCCCGGATCAATAGTAGCCTCTGCGCATGCGCAAACGTGAAATCATTGTTACACGCATAATTCTGGGAGTTCTCGACCAATTTCGATGACATTTTCAGGGATTGTGCGGGTTAGGGGTCCCCTATAGGTTTCATGACCCTCGGATCAATAGTAGCCTCTGCGCATGCGCAAACGTGAAATCCTTGTTACGCGCATAACTCCGGGAGTTCTTGACCAATTTCGATGACATTTTCAGGGATTGTGCGGGTTAGGGTATAGATGGTCCCCTATGAGTTTCATAACCCCCGGATCAATAGCAGCCTCTGCGCATGCGCAAACGTGAAATCCTTGTTACGTGCATAACTCCGGGAGTTCTCGACCAATTTCGATGAAATTATCAGGGATTGTTCGGACTTATTAGGTATATTTTATAGTTTGTTCAATAGTTGAACATGCCTACCTTTATTTTCTCAAGTTATGCTCCTGCATAACAACAAATTTACCCTACTTCAAAATTTACTTCACCTAATTGAACGAAGTTCTTTAGTCAATAATAATTTTCAATGATCTATAAAGTCATGTTTTGGATACGAGGAAGCTACCTATGTGCCACACCCACTTGGCAGACGTTTTTTGTTCACTTAAGATTTTGGTTTAGCATTTAAAAAAAGTGGGTGTGGCACATAGCTTCCTCGTATCCATAACATGACTGTATAGATCATTGAAAATTATTATTGACTAAAGAACTTCGTTCAATTAGGCGAAGTAAATGTTGAATTACGGTAAATTTATTGTTATGCAGGAGCATAACTTGAGAAAATAAAGGTAGGCATGTTCAACTATTGAACAAACTATAAAATATACCTAATAAGTCCGAACAATCCCTGAAAATTTCGGTCAAAAACTCCCGGTGTTATGCTTGTAGCAAGGATTTCACGTTTGCGCATGAGCAGAGGCTACTATTGATCCGGGGGTCATGAAACTCATAGCTGACCATCTACACAACAAACCGAACAATCCCTGAGAATTTCATCAAAATTGGTCAAGAACTCCCGGAGTTATGTGCGTAACAAGGATTTCGTTTGCGCATGCGCAGAGGCTGCTATTGATCCGGGGGTCATGAAACTCATAGGGGTCCATCTGCACATCAAACCGAACAATCCCTGAAAATGTCATCAAAATTGATCGAGAACTCCCAGAATTATGCGCGTAACAAAGATTTCACGTTCGCGCATGCGCAGAGGCTACCATTGATCCGGGGGTCATGAAACCTATAGGGGACCATCTACACCCCAACCCGAACAATCCCTGAAAATTTCATCGAAATTGGTCGAGAACCTCCGGAGTTATACCCGTAACAAGGATTTCACGTTTGCGCATGCGCAGAGACTACTATTAATCCGGGGGTCATGAAACCTATAGGGGACCATCTACACCCCAACCCGAATAATCCCTGAAAATTTCATCAAAATTGGTCAAGAACTCTCGGAGTTATGCGCGTAACAAGGATTTAACGTTCACGCATGCGCAGAGGCTACTATTGATCCGGGGGTCATGAAACTTATAAGGGACCATCCACACATCAAACCAAACAATCCCTGAAAATTTCATCGAAATTAGTCAAGAACTCCCGGAGTTATGCGCGTAACAAGGATTTCACGTTTGCGCATGCGCAGAGGCTACTATTGATCCGGGGGTCATGAAACCTATAGGGGACCATCTACACCCCAACCCGCACAATCAGTGAAAATTTCATCAAAATCGGACAATAACTTCGTGTAGTTTTGCCCGTAACAAGGATTTGCTGACAGACAGACAGCCACACAGACAGACACACGGACACACAGACACACAGACAGACACGGAATCAAAATCGTTCAGAAAGGTCTAAAACGCAAAATGCGAGTGGAATTTTTGATTTTGGAGACAAAAAATTTTTCACATTCCGAAAGTGAAAACAATGCTTCCGCTACTTTAGTAGACTCGGAAGCAAAATGTAACGCGGACAGCGTCTCGAAAAAAATCGTCACGAAAATATTTCTGATGGTTTTCGCTTACAACCGATTCGTAGCTATTATTCTTATTCTTTCGTTGCATTATGCTAATTCCATTCAATTAAACAAATTACAATAAACCTCTGCCAAGAGGGTGTGGCACATAGCTTCCTCGTTTCCATACCATGACTGTATAGATCATTGAGAATTATTATTGACTAAAGAACTTCGTTCAATTAGGTGAAGTAAATATTGAATTAGGGTAAATTTATTGTGATGCAGGAGCATATTTTGAGAAAATAAAGGTAGGCATGTTCAACTATTGAACAAACTATAAAATATACCTAATAAGTCCGAACAATCCCAGAAAATTTCATCGAAATCGGTCAAGAACTCCCGAAGTTATGCTTGTGGGAAGGATTTCACGTTTGAGCATGCGCAGAGGCTACTATTGATCCGGGGGTCATGAAACTCATAGGGGACCATCTACACATCAAACCGAACAATCCCTGAAAATATCATCAAAATTGGTCAAGAACTCCCGGAGTTTTGCTTGTGGCAAGGATTTCACGTTTGCGCATGCGCAGAGGCTACTATTGATTCGGGGGTCATGAAACTTATAGGGGACCATCTACACATCAAACCGAACAATCCCTGGAAATTTCATCAAAATTGGTCAACAACTCTCAGAGTTAAGCGCGTAACAAGGATTTCACGTTTGCGCATGCGCAGAGGCTACTATTGATCCGGGGGTCATGAAACCTATAGGGGACCATCTACAACCCAACCCGCACAATCCCTGAAAATTTCATCGAAATCGGACTATAACTTCGTGTAGTTTTGCCCGTAACAAGGATTTGCTGACAGACAGACAGACACACAGACAGACACGGAACCAAAAAAGGTCTAAAACGCAAAATGCGAGTGGAATTTTTGATTTTGGAGACAAAAAAATTTTCACATTCCGAAAGTGAAAACAATGCTTCCGCTACTTCAGTAGACTCGGAAGCAATAATGAAGTACATTTCTCATAATTTAAATAAAATGTTAAAGTAACGACTAATTGGCTCAAATGCTGTAGAAGCGAAAATAAACTCAGTATTTGTATTTTTCAGTTCAATCTCGACCGACCAAAAAGAAGCTCGTGGCCGAAAGGAACCAGTGAGGTAACGGTACCGGTAGTGGCCACAGTTAAGAATTGTTTTCTTTAGTTTTGACAATTGTGGGCCAACAGTAGCACTGACTTTCTTCAGGACTCATTTAGAATATAGCCCGACTCTTCCCTAACATATCCATTGCCTAAAACTATCAAAAGAACAATTTTTTCTATTTTTTATTAATTTTTTCTCACACCTTTATTTTGATCTAGTAGTGGCCACATCAAATTACGAAATTTCCAGTAGTGGCCACGTGCATGTCTCAGTAGTGGCCACTCGACATTTTGCCCTCCTTACGTGTTTAATATCATTAAATTCAATACCAGATGAACAAAATTGATTCTAGCCTAGTAGAAGCTCTAGGATGCAGCCCAACAAACGAGGACAACTAGGGACGGTCATATTGAGAAGTTTACCACAATTTCCAATGATGCTCTGCGCACTCCTAGTTCAACCTCTGACTACAAGACGACATGAGCTGTACCTCCTGCAAGTTTGAAGCCACTAGGAGACCGGGAATCCTTATTTCTCAAATATAAACTTTAAAATGGCCACTACCGGTGCCGTTACCTTAATCGCTCTTGAAAAAAAAAAAAAAAAAAAAAAAAAACGCTGCAAATTCTTTCACTGGGGTTTACTATTCAATTGGCTAGCGTTCATGATTTGAATTTCTACTAAGCTTTGGAGTGTGCGTGTTTCACAGGTGATAGAGCGATTATTGAATTTCAGGAGGAACAGAAATATGATCAACTGATCAATCCAAATAGGTATTTTGGTTGAGAATCGATTCAAGTGCTCTATGCATATCTCCTGAAATTCAATAATCGCTCTATCACCTGTGAAACACGTACACTCCAAAGCTTAGTAGATATTCAAATCATGAATCATTGAATGATAAACCCCAGTGAAAGAATTTGGAGCGTTTTTATGTTACTGATCATCGAAAATCATGCGATCACACAATGTGACTACATGTTTTCTTGTCGTGTATCGATTTTAAACACATTTAGCAGCTTTTAATGAGATTTGGAAAGTTTTCTGTGAGTTTGAACTTTTTATTTGTTGATGTTAAGAGTTCATAGTTCAAGTGGAGATTCGTAGATTCTTACCCCATCTTGTGGACGTATTCGGAGTAGTACTCCGATATGGTGGATGCAGCGACGCGATTGCCTTCTGCCGCTACGCGTTCCCGCTTCCCGACGTCCGACTCGTGGATCGGCAACCCCGGAAGCTCCATCCAGCTGCTCAAACTCAAAGTCATCGTTCGCCCGTCCATTTTCTGGAACAATAACAGTCGAAAGTAAATAATTTAACGTATTGAGTAATGAGTAATACATGCAGTTTAGAGATATGCGTAATATGGGGCATAAACCAGTACGGAGCGTCATCCTCGTTCTAGCGTACAACCTCATGACGCAAACCTGAAAAACATGTAGGTACACGCTCATCCGGGGCTCTAGGTGTGACAGCTCCCAATACAATACGTGATTCTTTCTAAACATTCTTACAATTTCGTTCATTTCCATAATTTCCCCTCTACTTGTATCTTCCTGAATATTTAATCAATAATATTTGCACTTCATGTATAAGAGTTATGTATTGAATTTAGTATATTTCCGTGATGATTTCATAGACGCATATTAGCTGGCAACTGTTTAGGTTTCTAATTTTAAAAACAACAACCATAATCATAGCTCACGTTATGTATTCACCTAAGTGCATATATAGATACATAATATTATGTAACTATTATCTAAGTAATCTAGTTATCGCTACATATAAAAACTAACCTCTGCCAAGTGGGTGTGGCACATAGCTTCCTCGTATCCATAACATGACTGTATAGATCATTGAAAATTATTATTGACTAAAGAACTTCGTTGAATTAGGCGAAGTAAATGTTGAATTAGGGTAAATTTATTGTTATGCAGGAGCGTAACTTGAGAAAATAAAGGTAGGCATGTTCAACTATTGAACAAACTATAAAATATACCTAATAAGTCCGAACAATCCATGAAAATTTCATCGAAATCGGTCAAGAACTCCCGGTGTTATACTTGTGGCGAGGATTTCACGTTTGCGCATGCGCAGAGGCTGCTATTGATCCGGGGGTTATGAAACTCATAGGGGACCATCTATACCCTAACCCGCACAATCCCTGAAAATTTCATCGAAATTGGTAAAGAAATCCCGAAGTTATGCGCGTAACAAAGATTTAACGTTTGCGCATGCGCAGAGGCTACCATTGATCCGGGGGTCATGAAACCTATAGGGGACCCCTGACCCGCACAATCCCTGAAAATTTCATCGAAATTGGTCAAGAACTCCCAAAGTTATGCGCGTAACAAAAATTTCACGTTTGCGCATGCGCAGAGGCTACTATTGATCCGGGGGTCATGAAACCTATAGGGGACCCCTAACCCGCACAATCCCTGAAAATTTCATTGAAATCGGTCAAGAACTTCCGGATTTATGCGCGTAACAAGGATTTCACGTTTGCGCATGCGCAGAGACTACTATTTATCCGGGGGTCATGAAACCTATAGGGGACCCCTAACCCGCACAATCCCTGAAAATTTCATTGAAATCGGTCAAGAACTCCCGGATTTATGCGCGTAACAAGGATTTCACGTTTGCGCATGCGCAGAGACTACTATTTATCCGGGGGTCATAAAACCTATAGGGGACCCCTAACCCGCACAATCCCTGAAAATTTCATTGAAATCGGTCAAGAACTCCCGGATTTATGCGCGTAACAAGGATTTCACGTTTGCGCATGCGCAGAGACTACTATTTATGGGCGTAACAAGGATTTCACGTTTGTAACGCACGTTTGCGCATGCGAGGCTACTATTAATCCGGAGATCATGAAACTCATAGGGGACCATCTACACATCAAACCAAACAATCCCTGAAAATTTCATCGAAATTGGTCAAGAACTCCCGGAGTTATGCGCGTAACAAGGATTTCACGTTTGCGCATGCGCAGAGGCTACTATTGATCCGGGGGTCATGAAACCTATAGGGGACCATCTACACCCCAACCCGCACAATCCCTGAAAATTTCATCAAAATCGGACAATAACTTCGTGTAGTTTTGCCCGTAACAAGGATTTGCTGACAGACAGACAGACACACAGACACACAGACACACAGACAGACACGGAACCAAAATTGTTCAGAAAGGTCTAAAACGCAAAATGCGAGTGGAATTTTTGATTTTGGAGACAAAAAAATTTTCACATTCCGAAAGTGAAAACAATGCTTCCGCTACTTTAGTAGACTCGGAAGCAAAACCAAGAACATGTTTGTTGTGCACATTTGCGATAATGCGAAGAAGAAAATAAGCAGTTTCAAACAATTTTTCTTTTCTAAATCCATAAATAACAATTTTAGGAAGTTTGTGTGTGTGGGGGGGGGGGGGGGGAGCGATTTGCTGAATGAGGGCTTTCGGCTCGTGCTCTCACAGATTTTGTTAGCGCTTAATCCTGTCTTAAATAACACGTACGACACTTCTCCTTAAGTACAGTTATCACTGAAAGTTATGATGCTCAGCTGCATTCAGGGTGTCTAGCAACTATTCGAAAATAAATTCAAGACTTTTTCCACATTTTGCTTCCGAGTCTACTAAAGTAGCGGAAGCATTGTTTTTACTTTCGGAATGTAAAACTTTTTTGTCTCAATAAATAACTCGCATTTTGCGTTTCAGGTGAACGATTTTGGTTCCGTGTCTGTCTGTCTGTCTGTCTGTCTGTCTGTCTGTCTGTCTGTCAGTCTGTCTTATCAGCAAATCCTTGTTACCAAAACTACACTGTTATTGTCATTGAAATTATTATTGACTTTGATGCAATCTAAGCTCATGACCCCCGGATCAATATTAGCCTCTGCGCATGCGCGAACGTTAAATCCTTGTTACGCGCAACTCCGACATTCTTGAAAATGAAATTCAAGATTGTTCGGGTTGGGGTGTAGATGGTCCCCTATAGGTTTCAGTCTCTGCGCATTTGAAATCCTTGTTACGGGTATAACTCCGGAAGTTCTTGACCAATTTCGATGAAATTTTCAGGGGATTGTTCGGGTTGGGGTGTAGAATCCCATAGGTTTCATGAAAATCGGATCAATGGTAGCTTTGCGCATGCGCAAACGTGAAATCCTTGCCACAAGCATAACTCCGGGAGTTCTTGACCGATTTCGATGAAATTTTCAGGGATTGTTCGGTTTGATGTGCAGATGGTCCCCTATGGAGTTTTTGACCCGGATCAATAATATGCGCATGCGCAAACGAAATTTTTTATATTAACCAATAAAAAGATTGTTCTTTTGGTCATTCACCCCCGTGATCAACAGCCTCTGCGAATGCGCAAAATCCCACAAGCATAACACCGGGAGTTTTTGAATTTCGATGAAATCATTGTTCGGACTTATTAGGTATATTTTATAGTTTGTTCAATAGTTGAACATGCCTACCTTTATTTTCTCAAGTTATGCTCCTCATAACAATAAATTTACCCTAATTCAACATTTACTTCGCCTCGGCTCGTGGAGAACGAAGCCTTTAGTCAATAATAATTTTCATAATGATCTATACAGACATGTTATATACGAGGAAGCTATGTAGATCAAGAACATTTGAAAATTATTATTTTTTATGAGAATATGAAAAAATATCATTAGAATTAAAAAAACGTCTGCCAATCAGGTGTGGCACATAGCTTCCTCGTATCCATAACACGACTATATAGATCATTGAAAATTATTATTGACTAAAGAACTTCGTTCAATCAAGCTCGAGGCTAAAACTTTATTTTCTCCTTATTACTCACGAGGACCATCTACACATCAAACCGAACAATCCCTGAAAATTTCATCGAAATTGGTCAAGAACTCCCGGAGTTATGCGCGTAACAAGGATTTCACGTTTGCGCTTGCTCAGAGGCTACTATTGATCCGGGGGTCATGAAACCTATAGGGGACCATCTACACCCCAACCCGCACAATCCCTGAAAATTTCATCAAAATCGGACTATAACTTCGTGCAGTTTTGCCCGTAACAAGGATTTGCTGACAGACACTCAGACACACAGACAGACACGGAACCAAATTTGTCAGAAAGGTCTAAAACGCAAAATGCGAGTGGAATTTTTGATTTTGGAGACAAAAAAAATTTCACATTCGGAAACTGAATTAATGCTTCCGCTACCTCGGTAGACTCGGAAGCAATAATAACCTCAACCCTACTTTCGTTTCCTTTGAAAAGGATTCTTCACTTCCCGTGTAATTTGACCTTGACGAAATAAAATGCAAGACACTTATTGAATCTTAGTAAATTCCAACCTATATTGTTTTGGTAACAAATTTCAGACTTTTATATGAATTTCTCTGCTAATTCCCGACTTTTCAAGACCGTTTTTAAATTCATTACTAATTCCCGACTTTCCCGACCGCTAGACACCCTGTGCATTGTTTACTAACCATTTATAACGCATTGTTGGATTACATCATTCTACATAACAGAAATGATAAACCTTTGCGTAATTGGTTGCATCGTTTTTTCCCGTGGAATCAGTTTCAACGTACCAACAGCCGCTACCCTTGACCTGGGGAATTTCAGATCTCGATCCTGCTGGAGAAATTCGCCAATGAGTCACCTCCAGTTCTTCAGCCGGCAAAGCGTCGGTCACGACCTTGAGCTCCCCGCTCCCGTCTGCGTCCGAATCAGTATTCATCGCCGTCGCCCGTCAAAACAACATTTTATTACGTGTTTCAAGCTGTAAATCTCGCGAGAAACAAGAGGTGTGTAGTGGATCTGAATGGAGCTCTTGAGAACTTGTATCTACACATAATCCGCCTGCTTACTAATTGGTACGCTCTTGTTGGATTTTTTCTAAATATGGATCAATATAAACATACAGGTACATTTAATTTGTTTTCCACACTTCATACTGTCATAAAACAGTAGAAAGTGTTGCTAACAGCAGGCTTTTCAAATGAACAAAATCTTCTCTAGTAAAAGTTAAATGCACAGCAACTAGAATATATTTTATGTAAATCTGAATTTATATCATTCTTGTCAGACTATTAGTCTTTCTGCATTTAGTGAGACAGAGAGATCAAGTGAGCGATTTTTTTCTTATTTTATGTTTTTCATTTTATTTATCCTGACACACTTCTGGCCTCATCAGGTGTATTGTCAATAATATCATAGTCCATTTTTATTAAATTGCGTAATTATGTTGGATATCGCAGTAGAAGCTTATTTTTGGTTCTGTGGAACATATCATCATACTAAGGCAAGCGGTCAAAGCATTTGACTGTGGCTAATTATTTTGAGTCGAACTGAGTTAAATATTATAAAGAACAGAAAAGAAGGTAAAAAGGAGCAACCAAGTTTATTTAAACTAGAGGCTATCAAGGTACAGCAGGTTTGTCAAATGAACAAAAATCTTCTGTAGTACAGGTTAAATGCACGACAACAAAAATATATCATGTAAATTTGAATTTACACTAATTTTCATTAGAATATTACTCATACTGTACGCTATATCCCTACTACGCAGATTATTAAATTATTAAATGAAGTCGATGTGTGTGTCTCTGGCTCTCACTATTTCAGTAGACCTACTGGAAGAATTATTGAACCCGATTTATTGAAAAGGAAATGTCATTGTGTTTTCAATAGCTGCTGTGACTATCTTACGGATTTTCATGGTTCGATTTTAACGGACAAAGTTTTGTTTTTTAATCCGTAAAATAAAAACGTTGCAAATTCTTTCACAGGGGTTTATTATTCAAATAATTTCTTCTACGCTTTGGAGTGTGCGTGTTTCACAGGTGAATTGAATTTCAGGAGATATGCATAGAGCACTTCAATCGGTTCTCAACCAAAATACCTATTTGGATTGATCAGTTGATCATATTTGTGTGCCTCCTGAAATTCAATAATCGCTCCATCACCTGTGAAACACGCACACTCCAAAGCTTCGTAGAAATTCAAATCATGAATCATTGAATAATAAACCCCAGTGAAAGAATTTTCAGCGTTTTTTTCAAGAGCGATAACAATGGAAAAATATTCTATTTGACAATTTTAAATTTCGTAAGACGAGCATGCATATCTGAATGCTTCAACCCGTGTATCGGCTATAAACCCTTTTAGGAGTTCACTCCAGTATCCACATTCAAAATATCACTAGGTTACTGCAATCAAAACAAAAACAATAATAAACCAAAAAGCGCAAATGTTGGCACCATAAATCGGGCCATACATCGGGAATGGTTTGACCTAAGGACCTGGGAAGGGGCTCATTCGATTCCTCAAGTTCTTCAAAAAAAGTTGAAATTTAGGCCGCCTAGACTTTTTTTGAGGTTTTTAGGTATTTTACAAAATTTGACATCCCTTAAAGGGCACTTTAAATTAAGTGAGAGAGTTGGCTAAAGAATTGGGGCGTCGCCGGACCAATATTGATTTTTCCTGAAAATTTCAGATTTTTTGCTAGGACGGACGGAAAATTTGTATTGCAGATTTGGATTTACACCCTTTACGTAAACCATGACATTTTCAGGGGGGGGGGGGGTTAGAATTTTTTTCAAGAGCGATCACAATGGTTTATTATTGAATAATAAACCAAAAACAACAAATTATTTCAATTCTTCAATTAGCCCCTTTAGGTTGATTCCGAGGGTTCAGGGCGGATTAGACGCCAGGTATGACGCATTTCATGGGCCCTATATCAAAAAACATTTTTTATATGCGATTTTTTATTCTACTCTTCATGTTTGTCCACAAGGTGGGACTGGATTATTCTGAGTGTAATACAATGAAACGAGATTAGATTTGGGGGAAAACAAACCACTACCAACATCGGTGCCTGACTTCGAATAATGAGCATCAACTGCTCCAATCTCCGCACGTTATGCTCAGCAAATTTGAACAAATAGTGAATGATTTTGAACCAATACGACTCACACTATTCATCACAGTACCCGTCCACTCTCTCTATAAAATTCGATTGAACACCGAATCGTCAAATCAACTTCTACCCTACTGGCTAGGGGCCTCACATTACTATTCATATGGGTGAAAGGGCATCAACATATGCCCGGAAACGAAAAGGCTGATGTAATTGCGAAAGCTGGACTGGGGTTGAAACGAATAGAGGAAGGACCCTCCCACCTACTTGTATAGGCCTTCACACCGACGGCGATCAACGAATTTCAAGACTGCTGACACAAACCAACCTATCTCGCTCATCACAGATGAAAAATCACTTATCCGAAAAATTTCCCATGTCCCTTAGAGAAAGTTTTTCGTGAACTTTTGAATATCGTGCAATTCGATTTACACTAGGTACATCGAGCTCCACTGGATTAAAAATAATTTTGAGAAAGGTGGCAAAAAAATAAATTTATTCCTTTGTTCATTTTATATTATTCTGCAATACGTCCCTCTCAATGCATATGATGATAACGTGAGCTCTAATGATCAATTTGAAAGGGAGAAAAATATGACATCTCCAAATTTTTTGATCAACTATCGAACAGTACTAAATAGTATTTAAACTTTTCCGATGTACAAAATGTTCAAAAAGTTTCTAGATGTACCGGTACGATATTAAATGGATACTTTTGAAGTATCGGACACTTCTAAGTGCACCCATCGCTGACCTGTTTAGAGGGAAATCCTTCGTTGTATTTGAAAGAGAAAAAACGCTGCAAATTCTTTCACTGGGGTTTATTATTCAATTGGTTTGCGTTCATGATTTAAATTTCTACTAAGCTTTGGAGTGTGCGTGTTTCGCAGGTGATAGAGCGATTATTGAATTTCAGCAGATATACATAGAGCACGTAAATCTGTTCTCAACCAAAATACCTATTTGGATTGATCAGTTGATCATATTTGTGTGCCTCCTAAAAATTCAATAATCACTCTATCACCTGTGAAACACGTACACTCCAATCATCTTTGTGGTCTGGAGGCACCTCGGATGACATGTCTAATCATATTTGGTACATTTTGGTTTATTATTCAATAATAAACCATTGTAATCGCCCTTGAAAAAAAATTCTAACCCCCCTGAAAATTGCATGGTTTACGTTTCAAAGGGTGTAGAATCCAAATCTGCAATAAAAAATTTTCCGTCCGTACGCCCTACGCACGATTTTTCCCAAACGGCTGGAGCAAAAAATCTGAAATTTTCAGGAAAAATCAATATTGGTCCGACAACGCCCGAATTCTTTAGCCAGCACTCTCACTTAATTTAAAGTGCCCTTCGAGGGTTGTCAAATTTTGTAAAATCCCTATAAACCTCAAAAAAAGTGAAGGCGGCCTCAATTAGACTTTTTTTTTATGAACTTTCCATGAGTGAACTCCTAAAAGGGTTTATAGCCGATACACGGGTTGAAGCATTCTGATATGCATGCTCCATCTTACGAAATTTAAAATTTTCAAATACGACATTTTTCCATTGTAATCGATTTTGAAAAAAAAACGCTGCAAATTCTTTCACTGGGGTTTATTTTTCAATGATTCATGAATTGAATTTCTACTAAGCTTTGCAATGTGCGTGTTTCACAGGTGATAGAGCGATTGTTGAATTTCAGGAGGCACACAAATATGATCAACTGATAGGTATATTGGTTGAGAACCTATTTAAGTGCTGTATGCGTATCTCATGAATCGTTGAAAAATAAACTCCAGTGAAAGAATTTGCAGCGTTTCAGTAGGAACTAGAAGTTTTAATATTTTCGGGAGACAGCAGTAAAAATCCACTTTTATTTATGTTTCATCAAGCTGCAATCCATAAGCGCTGACATCAATATTTCCAGACTATTCATTCAGCAGCCATCGGGGGTTCGTTAACCCAAACAGTAATATAACGGATTTGTTCAAAGTTGAAAGTTCAACCACAGGAATTTCTCCAGCTTCCTTCGTGTCGATTCGGATGGACGTCATTTCGGTCTGTTAGCCGACAAATCGAAAAAAAAAAATCTGAGGTCCGATCACGATCCCGCCCCGGTCTGGAATATTTCAATACGGCAGCACCAACTCGTTCCACTGACCTTTAACAACTGTTGTAATGGGATCAGTAGCAAACCCGCCCCTCCGAGTACCTGGCACCTCTGGGACACGGATGAAGAATCTCGCCAACGCATCTGCATCACGTCTCTGGCTGCAGGACGCTGCGCTCACCTGCGGCGCGCGAACCACGCATGCGATCGTACGCATATGCGTTGATCACACGTATGGGGACGCTGATGGGATCGCTCTGGTCTGGGTGTCCTTACCGTTTTTTAGCTTATCTACGACCTAGTGAAACTAAAACCTCAAAACAAATCCGGGTTACGATCTACTTTACTGCCCTATTTATCTAAAAGTGGTTATTAGTTGACATTTGTTATTGGTGTTATCCTATTGGGATTCCATCAATTTTCACTGAATTTTCAAACCGTTAGCATTTGAGTGTCAGTCGTAAAACCAAAAATTCCTGATAATAGGTAGTTTATGAATGTAGACAATATTCGTAGTCCGCCACCCATCACCATCGAGGAATCAGATTGAGAGGAGCCTCGTTTCATAGAAATCTATATATTTTCTTTAAGAAAGCTTCGGGGGCGGAATTTTGGTTTATTATTTTCAATGTAAACCTTTGTAATCGACCACAAAAAAAAAACAAAATTAATCCCCACTCAAAAAATTTTGGTTGACGTTTCAAGGTGCATAGATTTCAAAATCCTTCCATCTGCTGTTCGCTGAAAGCCATCCGCTATCAGCCGTTAGCCGTCTGATGCTTTTCTATGAAACTACTGGACCAAAGTTTATGAAATTTGGGTACAAAATCCAAAGGTGATCCGGGACGGTACTCTCTGCAGCTTAATCAATCAACTCAAAGAGATTATATTTGAGAATTAATCTCTCAAAAAATCGAAACCTAAAACACTTTCGAAGCAAGAAGGTAGTTTTTGTAGGATTAAGAAAGAAATTAGTTCTCCGAATCGAATTATACCACCCAGATTACTATACCATCATTTGTCTACTCACTATTTGAAAAATCTGATCTTCGGGTAATGACGATGTAAGGTAGACGTCGAGCAGAAGACCGGGGAGACCACAGTATTTTCATCTTGGGAAGTACGTAATTTTATGGACCTTAAATTAAAAAGACTACTTTACAATGCATTGGTTCTCCCTTTGCTGGTATATGGTATAGTTGCCTGGGGTTCTACTTTTGGGTCTAAGTTGAATCTTTTAACTCTTACCCAAAAATGTCTGTTGAAGATATTGCTGAAAAAATCTATAAGATTCCCTTCCTCAGTGCTTTTTAAATAATTTACAGTACCTGATTTGAATAAAATAGCTCAGAAGACTACTTTGATTCTTACTTACAAAGAGTACTGAAAGATTCGAAGGAACTTCAATGTAACTAGGGCTGCTGATAAGGTTACTTTGCTGACTCCGAAGATGAACACTGCTGTAGGCATGGGCGCTCGCAGAATATTTTCCCAGCGGGAGGGGGGGGGGGGGGCAAGGCCACCGGGGGGTCTGGGGGGTATGAAACTTTGCGGTAAAAAAGTAAAAGTCAAAAATGTTTTAAAGTAATATGAATTTGCTTTAAAATGAACTTAGGTGTGACATGCTCTTCAGTGTCTTGCTTATTCTTCTTTTTGTTGTCAATTACGTTGTTTTTTCGCTATAACAATACTAGGGTTTGGTTATTTATGTAGTCATGTTTTTCGTTAACGTGACCTTATCCCGGCGTTTATGCGGAATTGACGATATTTATTAATTTTGGACATACTGAATTTTTCAAAACACTAAAACCTGACAAAAATGTATGCATACTACTGTCCCCTCCCTGCAGGCGCCCATGGCTGTAGGTCAAAGATTATATTAAATATAATAATTAAATATAAACGAATTTTGTTTTGGGGGGTGTCTCGTTTTAATTCGCTTCCTGTTTCGCTGACTTGGAGGCAGGAGTTCCTTTTGGATTTTAAGTTTAAATTATAAAAGTATTTTCTTTCACTGCTGTAAATAGGATTGTCCACAAAGAGCATTTCTCGTTTGGCTATGATAGGTGATTTATTATTTTTTCATTGTGCATTAGTTCTATTCATCTTTAATTTGTGTTCCAAATAAAGGTACAGCATGTGTTGTTTTATTTATACAACATGTATAGGTAGTGGTACTTTTTTCTTTTCTTCACTATCCTGTATTCGGCGTAATTACATTATCTTCATCTTCCAAATTTTTAGGGTAGGGCATATAGAACTCTACAGTTACCATTCACTAGTTATGCATGAGCACATATTTAAGCCCTCCGACCCTTAGCACAAGTGTTTTCTCATAGGGGGCTTGCGTTCATGATTTGAATTTCTACTAGGCTTTGGAGTGTGCGTGTTTCACAGGATAGAGCGATTATTGAATTTCAGGAGATATACATGGAGCACGTGAATCTGTTCTCAACCAAAATACCTATTTGGATTGATCAGTTGATCATATTTGTGTGCCTCCTGAAATTCAATAATCGCTCTATTGTGAAACACCCACACTCCAAAGCTTAGTAGAAATTCAAATCATGAACTCAAGCCGATTGAATAATAAACCCCAGTGAAAGAATTTGCAGCGTTTTTTTATTGAACCTCAATACCACCCCACAATAAAAACATCTATATTTTATCAAGTCCTTTGGCACTCGTATTGCGTTAGAACTTCCCCAAATCCAAATTTAAACGATGTAGCCAAAGGTAGACAGATGTAGAGGGGGCACACAAATATCATCAACTGATCAATCCAAATAGGTGTTTTGGATGAGAACCGATTTACGTGGTCTATGCATATCTCCTGAAATCCAATAATCGCTCTATCACCTGTAAAACACGCACACTCCGAAGCTTAGTACAGATTCAAATCATGAACGCAAGCCAATTGAATAATAAACCCCAGTAATAATATTGAATAATATTTACCTATATATTATCAGAATGCTTCAACCCGTGTATCGGCTACCAACTATACTACAAGTATTCACATCGGCTATCACTCCAGTATCCACATTCACTACAACTCGACGCTATCGGCCGGACATCACTAGGTTACAAACAAACAATAATAAACGAAAAAACGCAAATGTTGGCACCATAAATCGGGCCATACATCGGGAATGGTTTGACCTACGGACGTGGGGAAGGGCTCATTCGATTCCTAATGGTATGTTCTTCAAATAGGAAAATATTTAGGCCGATTCGACTAGTTTTGAGGTTTTCAGGGATTTTACAAAACTTTTACAGCCCTTAAAGGGCACTTTAAATTGAGTGAGGGAGCTGGCTCAAGAATTGGGGCGTCGTCGGACCAAGATGGATTTTTCCTGAAAATTTCAGATTTTTTCCTCCAGCCGTTTCAGATTTTTTTTATTGCAGATTCGGATTCTACACCCTTTGAAACGTAAACCATGAAATTTTCATTGGGGGTTAGAATTTTTTTTTCAAGACTAATTACAATGGTTTATTATTGAATAATAATAACCAAAAATCTCTGATGTAAGTAATTACAAGATTTGGTGGCGCGAGGTGAAAAAACAAACAATAATTGTACTATTGCAATAATGCTGTACTGTAGTAGTAATTATTGTACAATTGATGAACTGTGTTGGTTCGTGATTCAACACAATCTTTTGAACTAGACCCCTAGGCCACTACCTCCCAGGAGAATATTTAAAAGACGACGAGAGTTGCAAGTAGGTAGAGACGTGAAAACACCTACATCTCCCGGTCTGCCCTCGAGAAAATAAATTCGACCTCGACAGAAACGGATGTAGGATGAAAGGTGACGCTGATCCGAGAAAAAATAAAATAAATAAATAAAAACCTGTATCTAGGACGGAGATCGTTCAATTCCACCTTCCCGGACTTTTACTTTTTTTCTCCCCAGCCTAATAGCTTCCCTTTTCTCAGGCGATGACCTTATGGTTTTTCAGTGAATTTGTTTCTATTTCTGTTTCTTTTTTTTTTCGTCGATGCCCAAAGGAGTCGCGGAGTCTGATTGAAATGCTAGACGACGAGGTGGTGTCTGAGGAACGAGTTCTGGTCGCCCTTATCGAGAGGACTTGCGACGGCTCAAAGAGTCAGAGAGTCTGTATATACAAAGGTTTATACATTCTACTATCAAAATTATTAGACAAAGGTTTGTAAATATAGACATCGTGAATGTATTTAGCCAAATACATCGATGACCTTCTACAAATACCACTGACCTCAGGAGTTATTAAACGAGGTAAATTATTCAAGTAGGTTTAACAATCGGGAAAGAAATGAATGAAATAAGGAAAGTCAACAACCCAACAAAAGTAGAATTATCATTTTGTATTAATTAATTTCAATAATGAACCGACCGAAAAAATGAACCCCGTCAAAAATGTCAGAACTAAAAAACGCTGCAAATTCTTTCACTGGGTTTTATTATTCAATTGGCTTGCGTTCATGATTTGAATTTCTACAAAGCTTTGGAGTGTGCGTGTTGCACAGGTGATAAAGTGATTATTGAATTTCAGGAGATATGCATAGATCACGTAAATCTGTTCTCAACCAAAATACCTATTTGGACTAATCAGTTGATCATATTCGTGTGCCTCCTGAAATTCTGTAAAAACCCGTTGTTTTTGTTTTGATCGCAGTAACCTAGAGGTGTAGTGCATGTGCATGCAAATGTTGGCAGCATAAATCGGGCCATACATCGGGAATGGTTTGATCTAGAGACCTGGGGAGGGGCTCGTAAAGTTCTTCAAAAAAAGTCCAAATTTAAGCCGCCTTGACTTTTTTTGAGGTTTTTGGGATTTTACAAAACTTTGACAACCCTTAAAGGGCATTTTAAATTAAGTGAGAGTGCTGCCTAAAGAATTGGCGCGTTGTTGGACCAATATTGATTTTTCTTGAAAATTTCAGATTTTTTTGCTCCAGCCGTTTGGGAGAAACGTGCGTACGGCGTACGACGTACGGCGGACGGACGGAAAAAATTTTATTGCAGATTCGGATTCTACACCCTTTGAAACGTAAACGATGAAATTTTCAGGGGGGGGGGTTAGAATTTTCTTTTTACAGAGCGATTACAATGGTTTATTATTGAATAAAAAACCAAAATTCGTCTGCTCTCCAGAGCTTTTCCCCTAAGAACTGGACTTACTTTAGAACTTCTGGACTTTTATTAACCAAATTTGGGGTATAGTTGGAACTTAGTCCTAGCCTTCAGTGATGGTCAAATTTAAAGGGAGAATTCGAAAGGCAGAATAAATTTAGAAATAACAATATCGAACTAATTCGAAATAATAGTGAGGTTTTTATGTTTGGTATTGATAGACATCTCTTCAATTAATCAAAATTTGATTGTGTTCACGACATGGGACAAAAGACCAGGGAGCTGGAGCGAGCAGACGATATCGTTCAACAGAATGGTGGACATTTTAAACAGTATCTACAATGAAAATGTACAATTTATTACAATGCTTCATTAATCCGAGTTCGATTTTTTTTTACCAGACGAATCAACGCATGATAAAAAATCAAAAACCACGTTTTTCAGAAAAGCAATTTTCTTCCAGAAAACTACACGGAATTTCAAATCTGGTTTTATCGCTGGAAAGCCTAGATTTTGGCGCATCTTCCAGCACTACAGGCTAAAATTCACGTGCCTTATTATAGGGACTCAAGCGTTTGAAGATAGTCGAGATCTCCACGATTTGACAATGCTTTTTAAGCTGATTTTTCACCCGTTTCGCCCGCTCAAAAAAAGTTGGTTCCCCATTAAGGCGATAGGAAATTTAGCGCTCTTTCCAATAGTGGAATCAGATTTGAAATCGCACCCAAAATGTGGCAGATATGGCCGTTTTAATGCGGTAAGGTAAAAAAAAAACGAGGAAAATCTTAAAATTGAAAAAAAAAAAAAAACGGGACAGTAAACCTCTATGGTTCTATAGCCAGATCATTTAAATGAATAATTTTATAGATTTATGTACCGAAGATGAAAAATTGCCTATGCAACCTACAAATATGGGGTTCTAGCTCAAAGGAGGGGAGCTAGTGACCAAAGATGAAAGCTACTGCCTAACAAGGGTTTACGTGAGCGCATTCTGTGTTCATAAACGGTGCTTACCGAACTTCACCAACAATCTGTAGATTCAACCAAAGCGCCAGAGAGGATAGTGCTTATCAAGGTGCCAGGTACACGAATGACCCCCTCGGGCGGACGGAAACGTGGTGATGCCGGGATAACAAAGGGCGGAAGGAGCCCACCCAAAGGTTAGTTGTAGGAGTGAAGGGAGGCAGAACTGTCGGGTCGGTCGCTAAGAACTGGATTGTACTCCTCAACACTGAGGAAGGTAGTAGGTAGGTAGTGAAAATGAGAGTAGTGATTATTAACTTACGTGGATGACCGTTGCTGTAATTGGCCGTTATCATCGCAATGTCGTTGGTTTTCAATTGTGGGAAAACAAATGGTTCCCTAAAGCGAATCGTGAAAAAATGTAATAACCTGAGAAGCGACTGACTCACCCGAACTTTCCAGTGTTAAGGAACTCCTTACATGTGAATGTTCTAATGAAATATTTATGATTTAATTTTAAACAAGCGATGGTTTATCGTTTGGGTTTTGCATTATCATAAACCAACTCATGAATGACGTGCATCTGTGGCATAGATTAACAGGTGTGCAAGGAACATTCCAGCAGAAAGGATATTCAATCTTCATACTGTTGTAAGGTTATTTGAATGATGTTTTTGTTAACCCCTGGACATTCGGAACCTCAGTGACCAAACGATGGAACCATTACATCGCAACCATCAACGAGCACAATCTAACGTAGTTATTATTGGTCCTACAAAACGGCACTCGTTGGAACTAGTGCGCGAATATCGTTAACGCAAAAAGCTGCTTATGAATACTACATTATCCACAAATGAAATTGAAATTGGCGAGGTAGGTACGTGATACATTTATCGAGACGCCTCATTCTCTCGCCGACGTTGAATTTGATAAGCGTTTTACATCAAAACTGGCCTCCAATTGGAAGTACGTGGTGTGTGTGCTGGAGGGAGCTCAAAGATAAAATGTCCCTCGTGGTTGCGTACTTGTACGAAAGCTGTTTTCTGACATTTTATGCCTTTACTTTGCTACATAAACTCGAAAATGTAACGCGGACAGCGTGACGAAAATATTTCTGATGGTTTTCGCTTCGTACAACCATTTTGTTGCTATTATTCTTTTTCACTAGTGAGAGAATCGCCCTAAGAAAAATATTAAAATCAATTGTTTAAGGTGGTGAGAAACAATTTGCCGATGTTTCGAAATGTCGGAATTGAAGATCGGATACTCGATATTATTGGAGGGCCCAGTAACGATACAACAATATCGATACTCAACGCTAAAATATCGATCTTTTGAAATATGGGGTACCGATACCCATCCCTAAAATCAGAGTCCAAATCATAGGATACATAAAACGATGTTTTCAAAACCAAATTTCTAAATAGGTACTTTTCTATAAAAACGAACGTGTTTATTCAATCATCAACCAAGGCCGGCCGACTCCATGATGACGGAAGAGGTTCTTCTGGGACTAGCTGGTATCAATAAAACAATCTATATCAAAATCGGTTTTGCGGTTTGGCCGACTGTAAAGGACAAACGGTCAATTTTCATTAACTTTGGTTCTGTAATTTCCGAGAAAAGCTGCGGACGCCAGGAGAACGGGTTTTTGTTTATTCAATTTTTGTATTTTACACATTTTGGAACGGCAAACCACACATTTTTTGGGAGACTTTAAATTTGTTTTTCTAGTTCGCAACAATGGTTTCTATTGAAAAAACGCTGCAAATTCTTTCACAGGGGTTTATTATTCAATTGGCTTGCGTTCATGATTTGAATTTCTACTAAGCTTTGGAGTGTGCGTGTGATAGAGCGATTATTGAATTTCAGGAGGCACACAAATATGATCAACTGATCAATCCAAATAGGTATTTTGGTTGAGAACAGATTTACGTGCTCTATGCATATCTCCTGAAATTCAATAATCGCTCTATCACATGTGAAACACGCACAGTCTTTCGCTTAGTATAAATTCAAATCATGAACGCAAGCCAATTGAATAATAAACCCCAGTGAAAGAATTTGCAGCGTTTTTTATGGTTATCAGAATGCTTCAACCCGTGTATCGGCTACAAAGCCTTTTAGGAGTTCACTCCAGTAACCACATTACTACATCACTACGTCACTAGGCTACTGATATCAAAACAAAAACAATAATAAACCAAAATATCGCGAATGTTGGCACCATAAATCGGGCCATAGATTGGGAATGGTTTGACCTACGGACCTGGGGAGGAGCTCATTCGATTCCTCGTGGAGTGTTCTTCAAAAACAGTACACATTTAGGCCGCTTCAACTTTCTTTGAGGTTTTTAGGGATTTTAGAAAACTTTCGACAACCCTTAAAGGGCACTTTAAATTAAGTGAGAGAGCTGGCTCAAGAATTGGGGCGTCGCCGGACCAACATGGATGTTTCCTGACAATTTCAGATCTTTTGCTCCAGCCGTTTGGGAGAAATGTTGCGTACGGCGTACGGACGGAAAAATTTTTATTGCAGATTCGGATTCTACATCCTTTGAAACGTAAACCATGAAATTTTCAGGGGGGTTAGAATTTTTTTTTCAAGAGCGATTACTGAATAATAAACCAAAATTTAACCAAATAATTAACCCAACCGTTAGAATTGATGGTGTTTTGATTATAGTCATCACATGACAGTGTTGTTATTGCCAACAAAGGGAATGGTTTTTGTTACACGTACTCGTACACAGACTTGTCATCAAATCTTCAACAAGACGCATTTTCCTATTTAGCAGAGGCTCCCAAGGATAATGAATAGCATCCTGGAACCAAACCTGCATGATCTCAATTGCTGGATCAGACGCAAAATAAAACTCATGGTGTCCAGTCAACGATCAACTTCATTTGTCATCATCATCATCATCTTCGGACACGCTGATTTTCACGGATTTTGCGATGCCATTCGGAAGGACCGGAAATAACGAATTTGTAGATGACATTCAAAGAGTGCAAACTGTTTTCCGCTTGGCGAAAGAAACACATGAATCTAGTAAAACCAACTGACGACTGTTTAAAAGCCAGTGCACCTCGCTGAGGACAAAGACTGAATATGGGGGAGTCGAGAGCTCGTGTTCAGCGAGTATGCAGGGCGAGTGCACCGCGTTCTGGAGCGATAAAACATATAAAGCGCATTCTGGCGGCTGAGCTGGGTGCAGAAGAGGCGAGCGAACGCTTTTGATATGTTGAGGGCTTCACTGGCTATTAGATCAAACTATCTGGATCGTAAACCTCTTGTCTGCAGCGGATCTCGTTCTGAATTTTAATCTGGGGACTTAACCGCGTCCTTTCTCACTGAGAGAAGTCATGGGAAAGGAAATGCGTTGCATGGAATGAAGGTAATTATTTTGTTTCATTGGATATTAACTACATTCCGAACTGCAGGAATTTGTTTAATTTTACCCGTTAGCTTACGGATATTTTGTTGAAGACGGAATTGATATTGATTGAGCGGGAGTCAAAAGAGACTCAAGATAAGGCAATGAATGAGGAAAAATGCTGGATAGGATCTTTGAAGCAAATTCATCGAGAAGAATAAGTCAATCCCACAGATAATTTGTATGAGCTAGGGGAAGAGCAAGGGAATAGAGAAATGTTGAAGGATGACAACTGTGACCTATAGATATGCATCTTGGATAGACAATGCCGGGAAGTCCAAAATGTTGAAGGCAATGATTTTATAATGTTAAACTATGTCAACGTGGGTACGGTACAAATGAAATTTTTAAATTTGAAGTATCTCAAATATGATAATATTTTGTGCTTTACGCACATTTGTGCACGTGCGAGATGAGCAAAAATGTCATAGTTGAAGTACACCAAAAATTATGGTTAATTTCATTTTCACGGGTTTCGCTAGTGTCATTGTACATACTCTCACAGGTGTAGCCATCGGGTTTTGATGAGAGATAATTCTTTTCCAATACTGTCGTTAACCTGCAGACATCCTTAATTCACTATTTCGGTGGTGCCATTCAAAGGGAATGGCTTGGAACTCAACCTAGCGAAGTTCTCGGTTGTCTTTTAACATTTCCCATAAACCTCACTATGTACATTATACTCGTATTCTTGGGTATCACCACCCTATACGTGTTTCTTCGCTTGGGGCTACTTCCTGACTAAAGCCTGCCATTGTCTGACCATGTGTCTGCCATTTCTCCTAGGGCAATGCGAGTATTGAGATTTATCAGCGTCCCACTTGTGACTTTGCTGAAACCCCGCCAATACGACACTTACTCACTTAGATATTTACCACAAGTCACTAATTCTCCCAACCTTGGAGCACACCTCCGTCGTTTGGAGGTCGCACTACAAAATACCACAGACCATCTGGAGAGAGTCCACAGCGAGTTTCTGCTATACAACGCCAACAACTTGAATATTCCACAGAATGCAGTCATTTTTGAATTCTTGGATGGGAAATGTTGCAGACAGCACCCTGAGATTAGGCCCTGTTTGACAGACCTAAAATTTCATCCAGATTGATCCTTTTATAGTCGGCTAACCATTTAATGGCAAAGATAAATCTCATTGACCAAGTCCCGTTTTCTACCACTAATCTTCTCTACAATCGGCCACTGAAGAGATTGTCCACACCTTGAAGGTGTTCATGTTTTGATTGAGAGATAATTCTTTTCCAATACTGTCGTTAACCTGCAGGACATCCTTAATTCACTATTTCGGTGGTGCCATTAGGGAATGGCTTGAACTAACCTAGCGAAGTTCTCTGTTGTCTTTTAACATTCCCCATAAACCTCACTTTGTACATTATACTGGTATTCTTGATTATCACCACCTAGACGTGTTTCTTCATTTGGGGCTTCTTCTTGACTAAAGCCTGCCATTCTCTGACCACGTGTCTGCCATTTCTCCTAGGGCAATGCGAGTATTGAGATTTATCAGCGTCCCACTTGTGACTTTGCTGAAACCCCGCCAACACGACATTTACTCACTTAGATATTTACCACAAGTCACTAATTCTCCCAACCTAGGAGCACGCCTCCATCGTTTGGACCTCGCACTACAGAAATACCACAGACCAACTGGAGAGAGTCCACAGCGAGTTTCTGCTATACAACGCCAACAACTTGAATATTCCACAGGATGCAGTCATTTTTGAATTCTTGGATGGGAAATGTTGCACACAGCGCCCTGAGATTAGGCCCTGTTTGACAGACCTAAAATTTCGCCATAGACTGATTGATCCTGGGTATAGTCGGCTAACCATCCCTAATGGCAAAGATGAATCTCATGGACCAAGTCCCGTTTCCTACCACTAATCTTCTCTACAATCGGCCACTGAAGAGATTTCCACACTTGAATCATGTGATTGGGAAGTTCCCTGACTTGGACATTTTCTCAGGGTCACCTGAAGTAGTGCGGAGTAGAACGTTGAATAACCCCGAAATCCTACTTTTCTGTAATAGTTAGTATGTTAAGCATATTTTTCCAAATTATGTTTTAATTTAATGCGGCTGTTTAATTCGTACTCTTTCTTTTATACATCCTGATATCTTCATTTTCCTCAACTATGTTGTAGTATTAAATATCTATGAATGGTGTGATGGGCTTGCCCATATTATAAATAAATAGTAAACTCCTCGGGGGAATCCATGATCGTGTCATCTTCCTGCGACTTACTGAATTATCAGAACAATCAGGAAATATAGCAACAACTGAATTAACGACGAGGTATATTCACATCAAACCTACGGTACAGAATCTCAACAATGACCCCTACGTGACAGAGTAAAATCATCTTGAGGGCACAGCTCCCTCTGCGGATTTAGTTTCAATTAACTACCTATACCTATACCTGCGAAAACGAAATTTTTTTCACAGCGCCTAAATGACCGAACCATACTCCAAAATCGGCAACACCTAAAATTTATACAGGGGTGAGAGGGCAATGATATAGCTTTCCCAAGTCGAATTGAGAATTTTCCAAGTCGAATTGATAATTTTCCAAACCAAATTGAGATTTTTTCAAACCAATTTGAGAATTTTCCAAACCAATTTGAGAATTTTCTAAATCAATTTGAGAATTTTCCAATCTAAGAAACTTTCACTACCAAAAAGGAAGAGGGAGTTTTCCAAACCGAATTGACAATTTTTCAACTAATTATGAACTAATTAACATTGAAATCAAAAAGACAAAATGAACGAAAAATACTTCATAAGAATTACGGTCTTCTTAAGAACAGAAAAAATCGAGGGCACTCTGTGTTTGGCTGGTCTATTGAAGTCAACAAAAACAAAAATTCTTTCATTTTGCTTCACTAATTTTGTTTTCAATAAAAGTCTTGGATTGCCTTAAAAAATTGTCAATTCGGTTTGGAAAACTCCCTTTTCCTTTTTAGTAGTGAAAGTTTCTTAGATTGGAACATTCTCAAATTGATTTGGAAAATGTTCAAATTGATTCGGAAAATTCTCAAATTGATTTGGAAAATTCTCAATTCGACTTGGAAAAGCTATATTATTAAGGTTTGTGCTGCTATATTTCCTATAAGAAAAACACCATACAGTTTCTTATGATCAACAGGTACAGATCGCACATCTCGACAAGGCCGATTATTCGTGAAGCACCTCGGCCATCAAATTACCATGCAGTCTCGCACTACCTTTTTGTTTTCATATTGGAAGAGCAATGACCCAAACTGAAGAAACCACAAGCTCCCCAAACTCAATGATTCGCACCTACGGACTTTGGAAAAGTACTGGCACCCTGTCCGGCCTACCGTCGGTACGTGGGGGCAGCCATCCGTGAAAGTATATCGCTGCCCTAGCGGTACCGATAATTTCGCGGATGACGCGAAAAACAATTTTTTCCTCTCCTTCGGCGGTGAGGCGGAGTCAAACAAAATGATTAGCCGCGATACAAAGGTGACATCTTAGCACTGTCGATGTTCAGAAAAAATAAGGGGAGAATGGTTTGAGACGACCCGGGGGGTCAGAGAAAAGTTATGTAGTCGGCACGGCCAAGTTGGGTTTGGCACAAAGCTTAATCGTCTAGTAACATCGTCATTGAAATGTTACTCGTTATGAATGAATGAATGAATGAAAAGTTCATTCCAAACCAAATAATGGACATACTGGAGACAGAAGGATACATAGTTCTTGGAATTACCCCATGACCATAGGGCAAGACAAGCCCTGTGCAATTAGAGGGAGTTACTTAAACTAAAGAGTATCTATTTAAAATGTATATTTAATTAAAAAACTTAAAATAGCAATAATAGTAAAAATAATAGGAAAACACTTCTTGCGGCTGAATTTCAAGAATTAGCTCACATAATTTGAGCATAAACTAGCAAATTTGTAATTCTAAATCAGGAAATATAAGTATAAGCTACACTAATATCTCAACTCACATACATGCTAGTAAGAAGAGTTTGACATTTATCAAGTCCATTCATGATTAGCCAAGAAAAAATTTTCTTTTTATAAACAGACTAGTATAATGGCCCTGCTACGCAGGTTAAAAAGAAATAGGTGAATAACACAATGAGGGAGTATAATAACAATACGCAAAGTCAAAAAATCGTATACCTATCCCAAATCCCCGAGGAGAGGACCACGTCGCTTGCCCTGGGAGACGCTTCCCCCCACTGGGGCTCTGCTTCCTTCACTGGCGGGGCCGGGGGAGGGGGGAGCAGGTCGGTTGCCCTGGGAGACCGGGGGGGGGGGGGGGGCGAGAATTCCACCGGCCCAGCGTTACCACCCCCTGAAAAGCGGATATACTCTGATATGCTCGTCTTTATATAGTGTGATCTACTGAAATTTGAAGGAATCCTCAATTTTTCGGACAAGTGGCGAATCAAAAAAGGCAAGCTGTAAAAAATATGTTTGGATGTACTCCACAGTTGTGTTTTTGGGGCAGGTATTACTGCTTGCGAAGTGAGGCGAAAAACGTATGGAGTGGTTTTAGAAAAATCAGGATGTTTGTCATGAGATGATGATTCTTATCTCGAACGATGAACAATATGAGCTTCTTATGACGAGCCAGGCAGCAGATATGTTGGGGACATCAACGGCATCAAAAGTTGGGTAGACATGCATCGGAGTATGAGGCGTGAATTATTACGTTGGATGGAATAATGATAGGATTTCTGATGACTATGAGAGGATTTTAGTTCAATTTCCTCGCAAAGCATCAATAACCAACGAGGAATGCTTATCGCGGATCTGATGATTGACAGGTTTCACTACTAAATCTCAAAAGAAACTACGAGTAATTGAAAATCGAAACAAATGTGTCAGATTGTCATCAAAATTGATATCTCACCGATCAAAATCTTCAAAAGCTACACATTGAAGATCATCTCCGAGATCCTGCCATGAATAACAAATGGATCCACTGCTCTGAGACTCTGCAATCGTTGTCGATAAATTTCTGCCAGGCGCTTCAATCCCAGTGATTCCTCAGAACTCTGATATTAAAGCCGAAAACTTCCGATTATTAGGCGGCTTTGCGGCGATAATGACGGACAAAATAAACCTTTCATCGCCGATTCGCAAATTGGCAATTCCCATCTGATTTCTGGAGAAGGGCACCCTCTTCACGCGTTGCTAATTTCTAGATTACCGTGCATAATATCGCGTGTTTGATACAGCGCTGCTTCAATTTTCTTTCCATTTAAAAACGGACCGTTAACGATATGCATACCTTTTTCTCCCAATCTGAGTGAATTGACGGAGAATCATAGTAATCTGGTTCGTTCTCATAGTTATTCGCATACACAGCATTTAAAAGTTTAGAAGTAACCGATAAAGGAAACACTCAAGGCATAATTTTCGCCAATAAACTTTACTTCCGATGGTAGTGGATGTGAGCTCACTTCTATGAGTTCTGCTAACAATCAAGCTGTTATGTATATCAATCAAACTTATCCAATTGTCTTCTGTCGTTCGTATTCTTTGAATTCTGCAAATATATGCATACTACTGAACGTTTCTATTGTTTTTCTTCTTTTCAGGTTCTAATGGTCCAGTCGAGCTCAATTTTTCAGAGTAATTGGGGAATAACAGTCAGTTGCTGTCATTTCAATTTCAACACGATGGAATCATTAGTAGCTACGACGCCTACGCGAACTTGAAATCCTCGAGCAAGCCTGATTCCTAAAGATTTCTTCCTGTTTAGATGAAATTTACAGGAACGTGAGAGTTACGCTGTAGATGGCCGCCTACGAGAATCATACCCCCCAAATCAATGCATCACTCTGCTCTCCGCTACAATTGTCGTACGCTGAATCAACCAGCATCATTGTCTCAAGTTCTATCTTGAGATAATATTTCAATTCATATTTACTTCTTATCATCCTTTCCACCTATGATTACATGATATTTAATGACACCTCATTAGATACAATGTAAGAAATCTTTTGAAAAAATTATGAATTTCACTAGAAAAAGCTATAGTACATCCTGAGTTCTCTACATTTGCATTACACTATACTCTACAAAATCATGTGGAAGATACAAGGAAACTGAATGCCACGACACCGGTTTTCTCTAAAACTAAAATTTCCACTCGTATTTCCGACTATTCTGAATAACTTTTGTTTCGTGTTTGTTTGTCACATCTGTCGTGAATCGGTCACAGATAAGAGTACTTACTATGAGTATATACATCAGTAACAAGCTTAATTTCTACAACTTTCATCCGATTCTGAAGAAATTTCCTGGGATTAAGGAGGTTAGGTTGTGTAGTCCCCTGTGAAATCCAAGTACTCAAAAGTCTAAACTTTGCTCTGCGAATGCGCTGACGTGCAAAAGCATAGTTTTCGCAGGTTATAGTGGTCCTATCTCTCTTAAATTAGGAGAGTAACATTAGTAGTAGGATTAGTAGTAGAGATGGGACATCGAGACAAAACATCGAAACCATCGATGTCGATGTTTATGTGTTGGCATCGATATGTCCTCCAATATCGGGTAAAAACATCGATATTATCGATATTTTCGATATCGGTGTTCTTATCAGTTAACAGCATCCTTATCACACGGTTTTTATGAGGAATATTGATGCAAAATCAACAGTTTTATTTTGTGACAAATGATATCTCATTTTAAAGGTATTTCAACGATGAAGATGTTAAAAAAGATCCAGTCATGTAGCATGATGAAATGAGCAATTTTTCAAACTAGTTTTGCATGAGGAAAATTTACGCAAAAAACAATTTTATTTTCTGACTTGTGATACCTCATTTTAATTTGGAAATTTTTAAAAGCTGAAGAATCTCATAATTTGTTTTCCAATTTTGCCCATCTACTTTGTTTTATAATCTTCAAACTGCTGTAGTTAGAACGGATTGAGATATCTCCAATCCGATTTCACCATCGTGTGATAGTTCACAAAACCTATATAAAAGAGAGTCACCTACTTGGGGGTTTTCGGGTAATTTTCCTCCATTTGAAATGCCCCAAATCTCCCCTTCGAGTGAGGCGATTGTGCCCATCTTCAAACTTAGCCTTTTGAAAGCTTAGATAGATTTTTTGTGCAAATTTGAACTTTCTCTCTCAATTCTGTCGAAAGTTATCGTCTGGAATGAGTTTTGGTGCCTTTTGACAGTGGATTTAGAATGCTTTGAGACGGATTTTGGTGCAAAAATTTTTTGAAAATTGTCACCAGATGGAATTTTTTCAGTGAGTGAAGACTATACCAAACCGATGTTATCGGAGCCAAAACATCGATATATCGATATTATCGAACGTGTGGCATCGATGGCAAAAAATCGATCGAAGCAAAATCGATATTTCAATAATATCGATGTCGATGTCCCATCCCTAATTGGTAGGAGTATTACCATTTTCAACGAGATTGGTAATAATGGCTGCTGCACTTTCGCAAACGTAAAATTCTTGAAATCTGTCTGACTTCAACAGTTTTCACCTAGTTTTTAAAGATATTTTCAGGAAACGTGTGGTTTAGGTCTAAATATTTCACTACAAGTTTCACTGCTCACTAATAAAAAAACATAATTTATCGCATAATTTTATCGTATTGTAATCGATTTTCCTCAACTTTAAGGGTTGTTGGGAATCCCGATTTAATCAACTCAAATAAATTTAAACTAGATTGTGTCATTTATTAGTACATTTACGCTGTAAAACTATTCCTGTAAATTTCTTTCGAGAACATGTGTGAAGGGTGCTTTTTTGGCCTATGAATCATTGTAACAAACTTAAATGGTACATTTTCAAGATTATTGTAAACATTTTGATGATTTGGAAATTCATATTACTGATACGAGGAAGCTGTGGGCCACAGTCAACTTGACAAAAGTGCATAAACTTGGCTTTTGACGAAAAGTACTTACTTATCAATAAACACAATTAACCTTTACAAGAGGAAGAGGATTTAAATGCCACCTTTCCCTATTCCTGGCTACGTGGGTGGCACCTTCCTATAACTAAATACCTACTTCCTTCCTGTTGGCACGTACCCTTTCTATCTACATCTGAGAGACCCCTCGTGCGGTTTCGCATTGAATTTTGTATATCCCCTGTCTGTGAGATGCTGCGGATGATTTAGAGGGCGCCGGCGCCGCTCGGGCGCGTGCAGTGTTATGCGAGATTACACAACGGCCTGCGTTATGGTAATGTGCCGCGAGTAGCTTTGACCGATCAGGTGGAGGGACATCTTCGTTACGTGTTCTGTGAAGCACTTGACTTCTTCACTGAGCCTCCTACACTCCCTCACCCTCGTCTACTACGTTTGGGGGAGCGCTAATGTTTTAAGCTGCTATGCCACGCCATTTGTGAGTACGGTTACGTATAAACATACTTGTTACATCTGCAGGAAATTAATTCTTCTTGAAGTTGACAGGGGAAGAAAGAAAAAGAAGAATTGTAAGGGTTACGTGAAAATTAATAATACTGTATACATACCGTATAGTAGTAGGGTGCTGGGCTGACCAACTAGATCTTGGTTCCATCTTCTTGCGTTCCTGCAAAAACAGAAATGAAGATGTTGACCTAAGGTAAAATTACAAATTCCATTATAACTGAGTGGTTAATTATGAGAAAAAAAGAAATATTATCTATTATGAAAGGAAATATGACGTACACGAGCAACATGAAGAACTTAAACTGTAGTAGTTTAAAAAACGCTGCAAATTCTATCACTGGGGTTTATTATTCAAATGGCTTGCGTTCATGATTTGAATTTCTACTAAGCTTTGGCGTGTGCGTGTTTCACAGGTGATAGAGCGATTATTGAATTTCAAGAGATATGCATAGAGCACGTAAATCTGTTCTCAACCAAAATACCAATTTGGATTGTTCAGTTGATCATATTTGTGTGCCTCCTGAAATTCAATAATCGCTGTGTCACCTGTGAAACAGGCTCACTCCAAAGCTTAGTAGAAATTCAAATCATGAACGCAAGCCAATTGAATAATAAACCCCAGTGAAAGAATTTGCAGCGTTTTTGTAAAGGGGTTAATGAAACAATTGGCTTGCGTTCATGATTTGAATTTCTACTAAGTTTTGGAGTGTACGTGTTTCGCAGGTGATAGAGCAATTATTGAATTTCAGGAGGCACACAAATATGATCAACTGATCAATCCAAATAGGTATTTTGGTTAAGAACCGTTTTACGTGCTATAACAATAATAAACCCCAGTAATAATATTGAATAGTATTTACCTATATATATTATCAGCGTTTCATGCATATCAGAATGCTTCAACCCGTGTAACGGCTATAAACTACAAGTATCCACATCGGCTATCACACCAGTATCCACATTCACTACAACTCGACGCTATCGGCCGGACATCACTAGGTTAAAAACAAACAATAATAAACCAAAAACGCTGCAAATTCTTTCACTGGGGTTTATTATTCAATTGGCTTGCGTTCATGATTTGAATTTCTACTAAGCTTTGGAATGTTCGTGTTTCAAAGGTGATTGGACGATTATTGAATTTCAGGAGACATGCATGGACCACGTAAATCTGTTCTCAACCAAAATACCTATTTGGATTGATCAGTTGATCATATTTGTGTGCCTCCTGAAATTCAATAATCGCTCTATCCTGTGAAATATGCACACTCCGAAGCTTAGTAGAAATTCAAATCATGAACGCAAGCCAATTGAATAATAAACCCCAGTGAAAGAATTTGCAGCGATATATATTTTTTTTTTTTTTTTTAGATCCTCAATAATGGAACGTGTTGAAACTGTGTGTTATAAAAGGTGCCAAAGGTGCCCGGAAATGGGTTTAGTAGGCCAGAATGTAGCACAAGAATAGAATATCCTTAATTTACTGTCTTCTTAACCTTTATTCCGTATCAACTTTATCAATGAGTCTTCCCCCTCGGATCTTTCAATAGTTTTTCGCTCCCTGGAATAGTGTGGAGAGAGACGTTTCTGGAAGGTTACTCGGATCTAATTACTTTACTGAATTGAGAGTTTTAGCAAAACTTAATATGACCTGGATGCGTCAGCCGTTTGTTTGGCAAGTCCCGTTATTGGGGGAAGGGGAGAGGGGGGATGAGTGGAAATGTTTTTCCGGTCTTGAGCTTTCGAATGTCCGTAGACCGTTATCTCCCGCTCAGACAAACTGGGAGCTTGACCCGGTTTTAAACTCGAACCGAAATTTGCATAGTCGTCTCCTGAGTCATATTGACCCATCGATTAGTGACCTTGTGAGATAAAACCTGATTCTTCGGCGGAAGCGAGTGACGCGTTGCAGGGCAGGTAAATCCCAAGAAGCTGTGAAGCACTTGCGCCACTGAGCGAGATATTTTTGCAATTCAGCGAACATGGACTAATGGAAGGTACATAGTAGGCAGCTTCTCTTTGGATCGAGTGATGGGATAGGTATTCAGCTCAGTCTAATGATATGGATACCTCTTGAATTTATACTAAATTGATGACTTATACTGAAAAGGCTCGTAGTTGATTGAGTTAACTGTTATCTGTGAACATTAAAATATGACAGAGAGCTTCACTGGACCAACATAACATAGATTAATACCATGGTGAGCTCCTTCATGAACAGCTAGAAGAGTCATATCTCCTGTTCCCCAAAGAAGTTGACATTAGATAGACAGACTCTCTGAGACAATAAGAAATTAATGTCATGGTTACCACCTTTGTGATCAGCTGGAAAACCCGTATCTAATGCTTGCTCTAAGAAGGAGACATTTAATAGAGTCTCTCAGAGACAATAAGAGATGAATGAAATGGTGAGCTCTTCCAAGTTCAGCTTAGTTAGCCGCATACCATGTTTTTCCTATGAAGCAGACATTTTTTATAGAGAATCTCTAATACAATAAGAAGTGAATATAATGTTGGGCTCCATCTTTATCAGCTGAGTAACTTCTCCCTCACTGTAAGGCCAATTTTTCGGAGAACAGTTAATAATATGATCAGGAGCTTCAGCAGATATCTAAACTGTTTTTGAATTTTCCTTGATAGGCTACCAATGGTACCACTATGTGGTACCCCAATAGACAGGGGGGTTTGGATCCATCTCGGCTGGGCAGGAATTTTTTCTCCTGAAATGGTGTACCCTTACGATAGTATTCCTTGCGCAGTGGACAGAGAATCCATGCACAGGGGCAAAATTCTGGTGCCCTAAAAAAAATGCTCAAACCATTGTTCGATATGCATTCTGCTGACCAGGTGCCTTAGGCCAGAAGCATTCAAGCACGTCCAGATGGGAAAGGAAAGATTGATATGTTCCTTTTTCCATTTTGCCTTTCATCCCTCCATTTTGCTACAAGAAAAATGTTTTCCTCAAGAAAATCCGGGCCCCCTTAGGAAGGACGGGCTCGGGAGCTTCGGGTCCAGTGCCTCCTCCCTCTCTACGGGGCTGTTAGTGGATCTGATAACTAAAATATTAATTCACAAGCAGCATGATGTTAAACCATCTCCGTCGTCTTCGAATCTTCCAAAGCAGAAATCCCATCTCAGAGCCTACACAGAGAAAGGACGCCAAGATGTATTACAAGTTCAGGAGTAAAGCCAGGACAAGCGGCGTCGGGCGAAAACAAAGGCGGCTCCATGTTCGGACGCTACACCGAGTCCTCTCTCTGATTTATCGCGTCTCTCTGGGTCAAAGGGGACGACCAAACTGTCCCCAGACGTCCCAGACTCCCCTTAGCTCACCGGGAATTAATTTTCGGAGTCCCTCTTCCCTTATAAATGCGTCTTAAAGCCTCCACGAGTCGCACATTCTGTTGGAAACTCGAGTCTTTTTCCCTTGTTCCGCGAACCCTGTTGTGGAGATCCACCTTCGGAGATACAAGAGTTTTACGCTTTTTAAGAGCTTATCGCGAAATTTCCAAACAACACCGGCCCTTCCATGATACATTATACATGGAAACACGATTGTAGCAAGACGACCAGACTCTTCATGCGGGATAGAAGAGAGCGGATGGGCTGAAGACGCTAAAGATGGCTCGAAGCACAAGACGCAAGATTCGCAACGTGAAGTACAACAGCGGGCTCTGATGCTTTCATAGAACAGCTAATCACATCTTCACTTCTCCTAGCAGAGATTCAGATACAGAGTCCTCAACCTAAAACATCAGTTCTAACAACAAACCACCCAAACAAACAGCACAAATAAAAAAATATTTAATAGGTTCCACTTCTAATATCAACCTTTACCTATAATTTGGTGAAAAAATTCTTAGTATGTTCCTTGGATAGTTTGCAGCGTTCTAAAGTTCTCAACTTTGGCAGGCAAATATCGATACTTCATTTAATGACCTAAGACACTGGGATGAATGACAAACAAATGTTTATTGAATTTCAGGAGGCACACAAATATGATCAACTGATCAATCCAAAGAAGATCCTGAAGAATTTTGGTTGAGAACAGATTTACGTGCTCTATGCATATCTCCTGAAATTCAATAATCGCTCTATCACCTGTGAAACACGCACACTCCAAAGCTTAGTAATTCAAATCATGAACCCAAGCCAATTGAATGAGTAACCCCAGTTGAATAAGTAACCCAATTTGCAGCGTTTTTTTTTTTTTTTAAAGAGTGATGTTGGTATCAAGTTATACTTGGTGAAAAGGAGAACTTTGAAATAAATTTTTAAAAATACACGATGACTCAGTTATTTTGTAAACTGCATAATGAGTGAGGAAATGAGTGCATAACGAATGGGAAATATATGTAGTAAGTGGTTCTTAAGATTAAGAAGGTACTCTGTTTTCTGCACAGTAAATTCCTCATTAAATACGGCATTCCAGTTATTGCAACATGCTTAATATTCCTTCATAATCAATATATTTTACATCCTCTAATTGAAATGAAACCCTTTGGTCTCAACAGGATGGTGCAACGTGCCACACTCCGACCGACTGATCTCGTTGCGAGGAGACCAAGACTACATCATAATGTGACTTGACTCCATGTGACTTTTTTTGGGGGTGTTACACAAAGTCACAAGTCCATGAGAACAAACCCACAAATGTGGCAGAACTCAAGCATGAAACTCAACGTGTCCTTGGCCGAATCGATGCAGATGAGTGTGATCGGGTTATGGTGAATTGCAGGGTGATTGGTTGCCCGATGTTGTTTTCCAAGTTTAATCCTCAAAATCTATTCAATCAAATGATGTGATTTTTTTTGCTTCTTTTCTGCAAATAAATTAATTTTACGGCCTTTTCAAATCCAGTGTTCTTTTTCAAATAGGTACCCTTTATATTTGGTACAGACGTGCCTCATTCATATGGCAAGTTCATTTATTTATTTGATTTGTTTCAGTGCCAACTTAAACAGAAGTTAATCCTCCTAATTGGTTTTCGTAACTCACTGTTTTCTCCCGATTTTAGAATCCGTCGCCTAGGGAGATGAATCAGACATTTTCAAGCGTCTGGGTCATCCTCCGAGCGTGGTGGAGCATCAATATCCGCATCCACTTCAATGGAAGGGGCAACTATACCATATCCATCACCTCACATGGTAGCAGAGCGTGGTTACGACCACAGGCCCTTTTATTATTATCTGTCCTGAAGCCCCCAATTATTCGCACTCCTCCATTGGCTTGATGCCATTACTTATGACCCCCTGAAATATATTCTTTCCCCTGCCCTACTTATTGCGAGACCCCCCCCCCCTCCACTGTGAAGTTAATTCATTCCTCCATTCAGCCCCCCCCCCCCCTGGCTTTTCTCAGAGCCCAGTGTGCTGGTTATTGTTAGTTGGCCCTTCCCGATTTTAGAATCCGTCGCCTTGGGAGATGAATCAGACATTTTCAAGCGTCTGGGTCATCCTCCGAGCGTGGCGGAGCATTATTATCCGCATCCTCCTCAATGGAAGGGGCAACTATACCATATCCATCACCCCACAAATCCTAGTCGCCAGCCTTTAAATAATTCCAACTTCACCATTCTGTGGTTAAAAGCAATATGATATTTTTTGTGTTCAACGAAATAAAAACTTCGTATTAATACGAAAGAGTCGATTTGGTGGTCAATCGGTCAGTTCCTTGGAATACCTCTCTTCCTCTTTCGTTTTATTCCTCTCCCTGTCATCCTATGATTTCTTACTCCTGTTCTTTTATATGTCATGTTACGTTTACGCCTAAGTATGAGTTAAACGGTATGAACAGAGACAGCAATTTTGAGAGCTTTCTCTCCCAGTATCCCACGCCCCAAAGACATCGTGTATCCCTGGAATCACTCAACACGCATCTTCCCCCTATGTTGACAGTCCCGAAGGGGAAAAGAAAGTTCGCTTTGATAGACCTCCATCCCCTTCCTTGCTCCAAAAGCCCTAGAACGTAATCAAAGCCTTCCTCCACATCCTCGCAGAAGGGGAAACTCACACTGTCTGTTTACCATCATACACCAAGTAGTAAAGGGCGGGTGAGAGTTTGTGGGTTGAAAGTTGCTCAGGGAAGGAACGCAAGGCTGGAGACCCTGATTAGAAGGGGGAGGTTATACACAAGTAAGGTTTCCAGTGCCTTCTCAGTCCCAACCAGATCCTGTAGGGTGCCGAGGATTCTATTAAAGTAGACTCTCTTCACAATAGAAGTGTTGGAGTGTGGTTTTCTGTGGCTGGGGGTGTTGATAAAAGGGATGCGGAAACGGGTTCTTTTGTAGACGGTTTTTTTCTCGGTTGCGCATTTACTGGGGGAAAGAGCAATATCAGTGTCGACAACAACAACAAAAATATAAATTTGTTTAGTATCAGTGGGGATTATTCAGATAAAGCAAGCAGTCACAGTGTACTCATACGTGCAATACTAAAAATAAGTTTATGCGGAGTTATATCTTCATGTATAGAGTTTGGTTAGAAGATGGATTCAGTCCATTCGATTGGAAGACAAGAGTTATTGGACAATTGAAAGAGGGATTGATATTAGAAATGAAAGAACTTGAAACACCAACACCTAAGCATAAATATCCATAAGGAAACCTTTGTTACGAATAAAAAATGGGTCTTACCACCAACACTTCGATTTGTATTAACTGTTGCTCAGCGGTCATCTGCAAATTTCTACACACTAGTTACGTTTTCTAACCGTGTAAAAGAGAAACCCCCCGATCCTTCCTAAAATCCTGAGTGAAAACGGTTTGAACTTTTAATTCCTACATAAAAATGTAAATCGAAGTTGGGTTGGATAATACGATGGGGTTAAGCCCCCGACTTGGGCCCGCGCTGTAGTTCAAAATGTCATTGGTGAGAAGACACGAGACAAAACGTCGTGTAGCATAAGGAAGTAACGCCTCACCGAAGAAATTGAAAATGTCCATTTGAAAATTAGCTGCGCGTTATCAAACTATGTTTACGTAACTAGGAATTCTCTAACACCTGAACTGGGGGTACGATACATACTTAATGAACGTGCCTTCTGATATTTCAATATTTGATCGACAAGCATTGAATTTTTCTGTATTTTTTGGTATGAAAAACCATAAGTTATGATTGACAATATGATAACTACTAAATATATGGCTGTTACTTCCGGCTAATGCCAATTGAAGAAAAACAAAAAAACGCAGCAAATTCTTTCACTGGGGTTTATTATTCAATTGGCTTGCGTTCATGATTTGAATTTCTACTAAGCTTTGGAGTGTGCGTGTTTCACAGGTGATAGAGCGATTATTGAATTTCAGGAGATATACATAGAGCACGTAAATCTATTCTCAACTAAAATACCTATTTGGATTGTTCAGTTGATCATATTTGTGTGCCTCCTGAAATTCAACAATCACTCTATCACCTGTGAAACACGCACACTCCAAAGCTTAGTAGAAATTCAAATCATGAACGCAAGCCAATTGAATAATAAACCCCAGTGAAAGAATTTCAGCGTTTTTTTTTATTGAAACACGCACACTCCGAAGCTTAGTACAGATTCAAATCATGAACGCAAGCCAATTGAATAATAAACCCGAGTGAAAGAATACTTATTTACCCCAGTAATAATATTGAATAATAATCCCCAGTAATAATATTTACCTACATATATCAGCGTTTCATACAAATCATGATGCTTCAACCCGTGTATCTGCTATAAACTATAAGTATCCACATCGGGTATCGCTCCAGTAACCACATTCACTACAACTCGACGCTATCGGCATCACTAGGTTACAAACAAACAATAATAAACCAAAAAACGCAAATGTTGTCACCATAAATGGGGCCATACATCGAGAATGGTTTGACCTACGGACGTGGGGAAGGGCTCATCCGATTCCTCATGGTATGTTCTTCAAATAGGTAAATATTTAGGCCAATTCGACTTGTTTTGAGGTTTTTAGGGATTTTACAAAACTTTTACAGCCCTTAAAGGGCACTTTAAATTGAGTGAGAGAGCTGGCTCAAGAATTGGGGCGTCGTCGGACCAAGATGGATTTTTCCTGAAAATTTCAGATCTTTTGCTCCAGCCGTTTCGGAGATATCGTGCGTACGGCGTGCGGCGCGGACGGACGGAAAATTTTTTATTTCAGATTCGGATTCTACACCCTCTTGAAACGTAAACCATGAAAATTTCAAGGTGGAGGTTAGAATTTTTGTTCCAAGAGCGACTACAATGGTTTATTATTGAACAATAAACCAAAATCAGGCTTTGGACATCGAAATGGAGGATCAAATTGAAACCGACCGAATCAAGTGGGTGCTATTGGAATCCCTGAATGCAAATGAATCCCTACTTTCCTCAACAATGGCAATTCCCAATGAGAATGAAGCTAAAGACCTGAGCATGACCGTAGAAGACATTCTCACACGGCACTTCCAAAAGAAGAGAACGTAGCTCACTTTGAAACTCAAAAAGATATATTGGCTACTCGGCCAACAAAATCAAGCATTTAGCCCAATTCGGATGTACGTAGAGCTCTAACCAATGGACAGATCATTCAACATACCCTGAACTCTGTACTATGAGGTACCTGACGCGCCATGGTATTTCAGAGATGAGCCTCTCCACCTCGAACTTCAAGTAGACAGTGCGGATGAGTGGCAAAATAGCGAGCAACGGCTCATCCTGCCAGGCTCAAAGTTATGCGATTGGTTCCTATAATTAACAGTGTTAATCCCCACATATTTCCATAAGTCTGATAGCTCAATATATTGTGATCTAAACACCTTATTAGGAACCCACAATTATTAAACTCTGCATCGTCTCTGCGGTTCATGCAATTCAAACATACAGGATGTATTGCATAGTTCTTCCCATTCTGCAATTTAGATTTAGATTTAGTAATCCTTAAGGTACTAACATTATTATTTGTGGTTCAGATTTTTATATAACTTCCCTATTTGACTTTTATTGTATAGTTGTTGCCAGTTGCTTTCATGTTCGCCCTTCAAGTTCGAATATATTTGTTCCATTGATGCACTGCCTTATGATAGGTCCTTCATGTGCTGCCCTCTTTTCTGCCATATCAACTTTTTCATAATGGAAAAATCCTGCATCAGACTTTTTGACACATAAAAAGTAAATTTTAACGCCCAGTTAACGAGTTATTCACACTTGACGTTCTACACACACCTGGCGCCCCCCACCTTGCAACTACACAGTATAACTCTCTAGCAACAGATTAGTTGATTAGTTGACTGCCAGGGGCGTAACGTACACCCCCGCAAACCCCGCGATGCGGGGGGGCCCGGCCTACAAGGGGGCCCGGAGACAGGGCCGCTATAGCAAAATTCATTTTTTTATTATTATTATTTTTTTTTTTTTTTTAAGAATAAAGCGGAACTAACGATACACAGAAAAATTCCATTATGAAACATCGAGTTTATAAACATCAACGATAATGTAGGTTCATTGATCAATCATCTTTTGGTTTTATTTATAACCAGGTGAGGAAGGGTGTAAAGTAGCTAAGGTGTCAGAGTTGCGAAGGCGCGTACTAAGGATGGGACATCGACATCGATTTTATCGAAACATCGATGTTTTGCTTCGATATTACGATGTTTTGCCATCGATGCCACATGTTCGATGATATCAATATATCGATGTGTTGGCTCCGATAACATCGGTTTGGTTTACTCTTTGGTTCACAGAAACAATGCCATCTAGTTTGCTTGCTACCTAACGTGGAAAAAGAGAAATATTAAAAATTCTTTCAACTACCGTAGTATTAGCGAATTTTCGAAGAAAAAGAAACTACCTTTTTTTTTTCAGAGAGAGAAAAAACATTTATTGATCATTATATGGGATGGAATGTTGGAATAGTTGGGGTTGTGAAAAGTATGAATTGATATGCCAAAAGCTCGAATTGGTATGCCGAAAGTTGAAATTGAGTCGCCAAAAGAAACTACCTACTTATTGTTCTCGGACTAAAATATTTGCATCAAGATCCGTTTTAAAGCACTCTAAGTCCACTGTCAGACACCAAAAACACATTCCAGACGATAACTCGCGATAAAATTAAGATTAAGACTCAAATTTGCACAAAAATCTACCTAGGCTTTCAAAAGGCTATGTTTGAAGATGAGCACAATCGCTTCACTCTAAGGGGAGATTTGGGGCATTTCAAATGGGGGAAAGTTAGCCGAAAACCCCCAAGCAGGTGACTTTCTTTTATAAAGGTTTTTTCACGCTGAACACCACGGTGAACTCGGATTGGAAATATTTCAATCCGTTCAAAATAGAGCAGTTTGAAGATTATAAAACAAGGTAGATTGGCAAAATTCGCCAAAAAAAATAAATAAAAAATTCTTCAGCTTTCAAAAATTTTGAAATTAAAATGAAATATGGGTATCACAATTCAGAAAATAAAATTGTCGGTTTTTGCGTAATTCTTCCTCCTGCAAAACTAGTTACTTTGAAAATTTGCTCATTCCGTCATGCTGCACCTGGCAGACTTGGCGTTGGTCTTTTAAAACGCCACCGCTTACTTGGAGACATCTTTATGGAATATTCACACACTCACAAACGCTGAACGAACGAACGAACAAAATCCTCAGAATACTAGCAAGAAGCGATCGGTAGTAGCGTGTATTGAGGATACTATTAACTAATAAGGACACCGATATCGAAAATATCGATAGAAGTCTCGAGTTCGTAAACTTTACGACGTTAAGGTAGGTTCAATTGTTATATTATATTATGTATTTTTAGTTAGGTTATCGTAGCGTATTGTAGGATGACCGTTGAAAAAGTGCAAGCTTCGAAAAAAAAAAAAAAAACACTATGGGGAGGGTCCCCGAAAATATTTTGCGGGGGGGGGGGGGGGGCCCCGCTGAAAAACGTTACGCCACTGCATGGGACTTCCTAAACATGCGTCACCTACCTAATCTCGTCCTATACGAGTTATTATTAGAGATTTTGTAGGGAAATACGTGGTACTTACCGGTTTATTTGCACGTCCCCGCGTTCCGTCGTATCAATTCTTGAAGATTCACGTTTCCGAATAGATGGAAGATGAAGAAGAAACGCTTTTTTTTACGCGAACACGGAGCGTAGTAGACTGCCGGAGACCCGCCACGCCCGAACGACCGGAGAAGACTGGTCGAGACAGGCCCGCTCTCTCGGATTCGAGCCGCTCGGCGGAGGGACACACAGCGCCCGCCGCCACGCCCAAATAGTTCCTCGTTTTCGAAGCTTTAGGCCCCCGAAAACTTCGAAAACGCGAACTTTCGTCGCAACTTCACGATACACACTTTTAATTAAACCTGAAAACCGAGTACCATGCCCTAAGCGTTCAAAATAGGCACTTTCGGTGGAATAGGTAATGATTCCCTCGAAAAATGGATTTAAAATAACGTTTTTTTTATAAAGGATGGTCCTATTCGGACCACTACAACCTGAAGGTCATGGTAGGTATGAATTAGGGATGGGACATCGAGACAAAACATCGATATTGGTATATGATTGGCTTCGATGGCTTTTGTAGTTCGCTTTCTGAAGAAGAAATCAGATTATTTCGATGCATTCGTTGAATATAAAAATTTAGTCGAAAAGCAAACTCGTCAGAAGATGAAGACGCTGAGAACCAGGGGCGTAACGTACACCCCCGCAAACCCCGCGATGCGGGGGGGGGGGGGGGGCGGCCTACAAGGGGGCCCGGAGACAGGGCCGCTATAGCAAAATTCATTTTTTTTCAATTTTAAAGAATAAAGCAGAACTAACGATACACAGAAAAATTCCATTATGCAGCATCGAGTTTATAAACATCAACGGTAATGTAGGTTCGTTGATCAATCATCTTTTGGTTTTATTTATAACCAGGTGAGGAAGGGTGTAAAGTAGGGTAAAGGGTGTCAGTGTCAGAACTTTAGAGATTTTGAGGTTAGTGCGGATTGCGGGAGTTTAATGTTTTTCATCATGTTGTTGATTCGAATCGTTATAATATATATTATAGACCATATTGATATTTAAAAATTACTGAAGGAACTGATGTGTGGCTGGGAAAAAGTTGACTTTTATAACACTCGGTCATACAAAAGTTTGCTACGTAGACTAGAAGTCTCGAGTTCGTTAAGGTAGGTTAAATTGTTATATTATATTATGTATTTTTAGTTAGGTTATCGTAGCGTATTGTACGATGACCGTAGAAAAAAACTTCGCAAAAAAAAAAAAAAAAAAAATTATTTTGCTTTAAAAACACATTAAAAAACATCGAGAGGGGCCCTAAAAATATTTTGCGGGGGGGGGGGGGGGGGGCCCCGCGGAAAAACGTTACGCCACTGTTGACTGCAATCGATAACATTCATGTCTGAATAGATCACATGGCTGTGTTGTTGCCCACTCGACGGCAGGTACACACAATAATCGCAAGCGCAATAGCTCAAATTCCGCGACGTACTAGATTTTAACATTTCACTGGTTTCGATCTATTTGTACAACTGATGTGTATGTTACTAAAACTATTTATTTATTACATTTGTTCCTCCTTATTTTTGAGATTTGAGCGTAGTATCAAGACGTCCAAACTAAACAAAACTGACCTCCGTGTAACACCTGAATCGATCAATTTTGGTTTATTATTCAATAATAAACCATTGTAATCGCTCTGAAAAAAAAATTCTAACCCCCCCCCCCCCCCCCCCCCCCCCTGAAAATTTCATGGTTTACGTTTCAAAGGGTGTAGAATCCGAATCTGCAATAAAAATTTTCCGTCCGTCCGCCGTACGCCGTACGCACAATTTCTCCGAAACGGCTGGAGCAAAAAATCTGAAATTTTCAGGAAAAATCCATCTTGGCCCGACGACGCCCCAATTCTTGAGCCAGCTCTCTCACTCAATTGAAAGTGCCCTTTAAGGGCTGTCAAAGATTTGTAAAATCCCTAAAAACCTCAAAACAAGTCGAAGCGGCCTAAATTTATACCTATTTGAAGAACATACCTCTAGGAATCGAATGAGTCCCTCCCCAGGTCCGTAGGTCAAACCATTCCCGATGTATGGACCGATTTATGGTGTCAACATTTGCGTTTTTTGGTTTATTATTGTTTGTTTGTGACCTAGGGATGCCGATAATGTGGAAACTGGAGTGATAGCCGATGTGGATACTTGTAGTTTATAGCCGATACACGGGTTGAAGTATTCTGATATGTATGAAACGCTGATAATATATAGGTAAATATTATTACTGGGGATTATTATTCAATATTATTACTGGGGTAAATAAGTATTCTTTCGCTCGGGTTTATTATTCAATTGGCTTGCGTTCATGATTTGAATCTGTACTAAGCTTCGGAGTGTGCGTGTTTCACAGGTGATAGAGCGATTATTGAATTTCAGGAGATATGCATAGAGCACGTTGGATTGATCAGTTGATGATATTTGTGTGCCTCCTCTACATCAGTCTGCTATTGGCTACATCGTTTAAATTTGGGTTTGGCGAAGTTTTAACGCAATTCGAGCGCTAAAAGACTTGATAAATTATGGATGTTTTTATTGTGGGGGGGGGGGGGGTATTGAGATTCAATAAAAAAACGCTGCAAATTCTTTCACTGGGGTTTATCATTCAATTGGCTTGCGTTCATAATTTGAATTTCTACTAAGCTTTGGAGTGTGCGCGTTTCACAGGATAGAGCGATTATTGAATTTCACACACAATTGAATTTCAGGCACACAAATATGATCAACTGATCAATCCAAATAGGTATTTTGGTTGAGAACAGATTTACGTGCTTGATGCATATCTCCTGAAATTCAATAATCGCTCTATCCTGGGAAACGCGCACACTCCAAAGCTTAGTAGAAATTCAAATTATGAACGCAAGCCAATTGAATGATAAACCCCAGTGAAAGAATTTGCAGCGTTTTTGCAACTAAACAGTATAACTCTCTAGAAACACATTAGTTGACTGTAATCGATCACATGGCTGTGTTGTGATGGTGGGGGGCGCCCGGTGTATGTAGAACGTCGAGTGTTATTCACCAACTTAACTCCTAGTCAACCCCCCCTCCACCTCTTTTCCTACTTAGCTTGGTTATACATTTTTTCAAGTTTGGGGATCGACGGACTAGACCACGGACTAGACAGACTAGAGCTTAGCGGATCACGGTAGTAAACTTGAGCGTAGAAGGTATCGGGTTATAAACCTTTGTATAATTGGCACCTTATTCGAGTTATCACTTATTAGTTGAGTATATTGTCTTCCTTTTGCTACTAAGGACTTTGAAAGGACTAGAAAATGTTGAAGACAGACATTGCCAAACGTACAAGATAGCGAAAGTGTGAAAGAATACGCCCACCTATTGCATCTTCTATTGAAATCTCACCTTCGGGGTCACTGCGGATCACATCACATTCTCGTTGCGGTGGACCAGTATTCCAGGTCGATCTCAGATTACGCACCCCCAAATATATGAAGCAATATAACCTCCAGACAACGCTGTATGCTGACAGCTTATTTAAATTACGTTACATTGTATGCAGCAGTGGATCATAAACGACAATGAAAAGTAGTAGTTAGTGCCGTCCATCAAAATTTGATAACTTTTTAATTTAAAGAAGTCACTTTAGTACATCACTGATACCAAAGTCAAATGCTTTCCCGTAATCCACAGTCAAGATTCAACCAAGATCGGACAAGCGAATTCCCCATCCCAGTCGTTTCAATCTATCAACGGTACGTAATAGCTTAATGACTTTTTCAGTTTGGTAATAATATTATTAATCCATATTTATCGTTCCTAATCAATCACTGCGGTTTCTGCATATTACCCAAGTGACCACACATAATCAGAAACCTTACAGCTGATACGCCATTTTGAAAGAAAAAAACACTTTTGTTGGTAGTGAGGTATATACTACTATTTTTTCCCCTCTTGAGCCTCCAACCTCCATGGGAATCGCCGCTCAAGTCTTTCAATTTAGGTGAGTGGAACAGCACAAATTAGCGTAATTTTAGCTACAGTAAATACTAAGGTTTCCTTGCCAAAATCTCACTTGCTACAAACAGATCTCACTCCCTACAATTTAAGGAACATTGGCTATTGGGAGTGGATATTGTAGGGAGTGAGGTTATAGCCTTTCACCGCCTTTACAGGCCACAAATCAATTGAAACTGGTTGAGCCAAAATGTTGTCAATGAACTTCCAACAACTACACTAATTGTCAACAAGTGCGATCAAGTTTCACTTGCCACAGTCAGAATGTTACTGGAGTAGGAGTGAGAGTTAAAAACCTACACTGCTGCCTCCAGGGATGGTTTTCCCGGTAGAACTGACTGGGAAGGTCTAGACAAAATCCAACCACCAGCGTTGGGACCATCTTGAATAACGGATGTTCATAGTGCCTGCCTGTTGGGGGCTACTTTTCAAAACATTGTAGTGAGTGAGGAAAAACCGTGTGACATTGAAATAATGGGCTGATAAGGATACTTGATTGATTTTGATACTTGATTTTTTTTCCTGAGGCGGATATTCATTGTAGATGGTATGTTCTTTCATAGTGTAAGTGGATTTAACAGCTCCAATAAATATTTCGCTGGGTAGTGACGATGGAAGTTGTATACCTCTGGTTAGTGACAGCTGTAGGGAGTGAGAAATAGGACTTTGGTATTTTCTCCTGGGTCCTGCAGGCACAACTTTTACATGGAACATGTACATTCTCATAGGAGAAAATTTTAAAACACCTAAAAAACTGTATTTAGTTGAGATTTGACGGCAATATTGATCAATGCCATGAATGTGACCGAAATTTTGAAATGACCCATATCTACAAATGTGTTCTCCTTTGTCAAAGAATGACGAAACAAATTGCAATCAAGCCTAAATATAAAGAATTGAAGGAAGATTAATATAGAATTTAAAAAAAAACATGTATATATATACTCGAGTAATCATATAGAAAATTTTAACGAAGGTAGATGCAAAAATAAATAAATAAATGACACATGGAAGTAGATCAACGTTATTATAATTTTCCATCATTGGTAACTAAGCTAGTGAAACAGTCTATACTTCCTGAACTAGAATCGTTGATAATACGATGTTTGGTAAGGAGTAATCAACATATTGTGCAGTGCAAAGGATCTATCAGAACTGTCACTCCACGTGACAGCTGCTGCTACTTTTAATGCGAATTCGTCCGCCCAAACCTGGCCGGTATTCGATTTTTAAGCCTAAATTAGTAAGATTTGGTCCATTACTTTCGGATAATCTACATAATATCTAACAGTCCCATATCAGTTAGGATGTCCCACAGAACAAAGTTTTGACTAGTGAACTAAAACGCTGCAAATTCTTTCACTAGGGTTTATTATTCAACGATTCATGATTTGAATTTCTACTAAGCTTTGGAGCGTGCGTGTTTCACAGGTGATAGAGCGATTATTGAATTTCAGGAGATAGCATAGGTAGAGCACTTAAATCGGTTCTCAACCAAAATACCTATTTGGATTGATCAGTTGATCATATTTGTGTGCCTCCTGAAATTCAATAATCGCTCTATCACCTGTGAAACACGCACACTCCAAAGATTAGAAGAAATTCAAATCATAAATCATTGAATAATAAACCCCAGTGAAAGAATTTGCAGCGTTTTTTTTTTTTTCAAGAGCGATTAAATGGAAAAATATTATATTTGAAAATTTCAAATTTCGTAAGACGGAGCATGCATATCAGAATGCTTCAACCCGTGTATTGGCTATGAACCCTTTTAGGAGTTCACTCCAGTATCCACATTCACTACATCACTTTGTTACTGCGATCAAAACAAAAACAATAATGAACCAAAAACGCAAATGTTGGCACCATACATCGGAAATGGTTTGACCTACGGACGTGGGGAGGGTCTCATTCGATTCCTCATGGTATGATCTTCGAAAAGAGTACAAATTTAGGCCGCTTCGACTTGTTTTGAGGTTTTTAGGGATTTTACAAAACTTTCACAGCCCTTAAAGGGCACTTTAAATTGAGTGATACAGCTGGCTCAAGAATTGGGGCCTCGTCGGACCAAGATGGATTTTTCCTGAAAATTGCAGATTTGTTGCTCCAGCCGCTTGGGAGAAATCGTGCGTGCGGCGGACGGACGGCAAATTTTTTATTACAGATTTGGATTCCACACCCTTTCATGAATAATAAGCCAAAATTAGTTGAACTAAAGCGGAAACTATGAACTAATTTAGTTGAACTAAATAGAACTCATTTAGTTTTAGTTCGTATCCATAAAATAATTTTGAAACGAATTTAGTTTTAGTTTCTCCAATCTATCTAAGAACTAATTTAGTTCTGGTCGTTAGTTTCGTCGACAAACTGAAACTATTAGTTTAGTTTTCGAAAGCAGTGAAACTAAACTAAAGCAGTTTTAGTTTTATTTTTTAGTTGAAAATTAGTTTTTACCAACTCTGCCGCAGATGCAAGGCTTCGTCAATAGAAGGACCCCTATTAGAATTGATCAAGAGGATCTGAGAAAGACCATGCGTGAGAAAAAACACAACAGGATAAAAATCCGTTAGGACATAATACCGTGGCATATGGGGATGGAAGCATCATTCGGAGCTTATGATCCAGCCCCAGGTAAAAGATTCTAACGAATGCTTGAGTGACACCAATAAAGACAACTGAACAGCTACATCGAGATTTTGCTCGGTTCTATCGTTAATTTGGAGAAACTGATCAATTAGTAGTTTGCTGCCACATTGTAAGTTGTTATAAAGATTTGTTCGTAATTATATTTGTTTCGAATGAAGTTTGGAGTCATTTAAATTTATGATGTCTTATTATCTGGTTAGAAACGTTATTCCCTCTTGTGTGTTCCCGGCTCTTTTCTGCATGTCATCCACAACGACGTGATGTAGTTGATTGCCGGACAACTATATGTTCTATTGAATGGGAGCCTGCAAATCACTGGTTCATATTTACCCCGTGAAATGACACTCGGCAGTAAACTAGGGGTTCCGACGTTACTGCATGATTTACCATACGTTTTCGTGCTTTTGTGACATGAGCCAATGGAATACGACAATGGTCCATGACCTAGCAATAATTGTTTAGGTATTGGTCTGGCGGATAGTGATTTTGTAAAACCAACAGAATCTTTTATATTTAAAAATTATCATCAGAAGGTAAAACTTAGAGGAAACATTCCTATCATATGATATGCTTATAAAATGTTGAATACAGATTAGGCTGAATAATCGATCCTTTACATTGGATATTCGATTGATCGATGTCTTAACCATGAAGTGGTCTAAACCGCAGTATTACCTTCGGTAGTGAGGAACCGAAATGGGGATTTCTGAGAGAAACAATCTGCACCACATGTTGTTGGTAACATATGGCATTCTGGGGCTCCTACCGCTCCCTCTTGCATTTCAAAGAAATCCGGTCCTCAAATCATTAGACCAACATGAACTAGATCATCTTCCGATGTTTTTCCCAATCAGAGTCACACCCAACTATTGAGTAGTGGTCCTCATATCAACTGCTGCATTACATGTCCAAATCTCTGCTGAGTCAGCAGCTGTCCAATACGCATCCCTACTGCCTTGAAGGAACACTTCCTCCAAGTGCTGTAGGACGCTATTAGTCAGGACTGAAGTCTAAGTAATAATAATTAAACGTTTCATGTATAACATTAAATTCGCCAAAAGTATCAATTATAGGAAGCTCCACCTACCAATCAGAATTGGGAAATGTTTTGAAACCAGCAAATCGTGAAACCTTTCGAAGGTTTCTGATATGACTATACTTATGACTATGCACTAGTATACTTGATGTACCCAACCGTTATTTTCTGAACACATACATACATGAGATCATTATTTAACAAATAACGCTATCAATTCATTTCATGGGGGTCCCTTCTCATATCAGAGAGTTAATCGTAGTGAATATATATCTCGTGAATTAGAGATGCAAAACGCCTGCCTAGTTGGGTGACCGGTTTAGCTTCTTGCAACTTGGGCGAATAGGTAGAATCAATTAAAGAATTATTAGCTTAATCCCGCGATCACTGAAAATTTCATTAAACCCTTTGAATAGTTTTGGGAGTGAAATGGTATTGGTGACGGACGTAAGGAAGATTGCTCGGATTTAAATCATTTAAACTTTTTCATATCAGAGTGAAAATATTTTCTGACTTCATGTAGAAAATAGCATTTGGTACCGTACATCTTGAATATTGGAGGAACATTACAATAAGAAGGAGTCAAAATTACTCCCAATCTATCCAACAGAGAGAGTAGAAGGAATTTGTCTCTTCTAGCGTTAAGGTCTTGGAACCCCATCCATCGCAGACTGACTGACAGGAACGGATTTATCAGTAAGCTTTAAACGCAAGAAGCAAGCGGAGATTTTAAAATTTTAGTGCCATGATTTTCTCGGCTTCTTCCATTGATATGTTTATTTTGACATTCAGTGAATGCATTAAAGAAAAACACTGAAAATTCTTTCACTGGGGTTTATTATTCAATTGGCTTGCGTTCATGATTTGAATGTATACTAAGCTTTGGAGTGTGCATGTTTCACAGGTGATAGAGCGATTATTGAATTTCAGGAGATATGCATAGAGCACGTAAATCTGTTCTCAACCAAAATACCTATTTGGATTGATCAGTTGATCATATTCGTGTGCCTCCTGAAATTCAATAATCGCTCTATCACCTGTGAAACATGCACACTCCGAAGCTTAGTATACATTCAAATCATGAACGCAAGCCAATTGAATAATAAACCCCAGTGAAAGAATTTGCAGCGTTTTTTATGGTTATCAGAATGCTTCAACCCGTGTATCGGCTACAAAGCCTTTTAGGAGTTCACTCCAGTATCCACATCACTACACCACTACGTCACTAGGTTACTGATATCAACACCAAAACAATAATAAACCAAAATAACGCGAATGTTGGCACCATAAATCGGGCCATAGATCGGGAATGGTTTGACCTACGGACCTGGGGAAGGGCTCATTCGATTCCTCGTGGTAGTGTTCTTCAAAAAGAGTACAAATTTAGGCCGCCTTAACTTTTTTTGAGGTTTTTAGGGATTTTACAAAACTTTGACAACCCTTAAAGGGCACTTTAAATTAAGTGAGAGAGCTGGCTCAAGAATTGGGGCGTCGCCGGAACAAGTCAGTCAACAGGACTGCTGCCGAGTTGAGCTTAAATTCCGCCGGTAGTGAGGAATTCAAAATGACCCCAAAACCATCCAATGATGAGGGCAGAAGTGTCCATTCCAGGGTTAACATCTAGGAAGCCTATCCTCCATTTTTGTTCAATCCTAACCGCAAGAGATGAACGCAAGGGTAGACGCTCGGCCGTATCACCATGATGAATGTGAATCCTGAAACACAGAATCGGGCCTCCCTGCAACTCTCCCTTTCGACCACCTTGAACTTCAAAAATTGGAAACTATTTGGAATACGATGGGGCCAGAAAGGTATCGGAAACGGTCTGAATTTAGGAGCTATCCCGCAGATTTACTGTAAATTGTTATCAAAACAGGACCTCGAGTTTAAGATACTTTAATAAGGATTCAAAACGACCAAGGGACTCCAGAGTTAATCTCCGGGAGCCCTGTCAAGAAGGTACTATAAATTTATACACCGAAAGTAAGAAGAACGCAAAGGTTTACGTTCTTCCAAATCCCCAACAATCGGGAGTCCCTTTCTAACCGTGGAAACTATTTGAAGGAAGTTCGGAATCGGGATCGGATGAGCAGGGATCTAGGAGCTAACCCGCACAACTATTGAAATTTTCACCAAAACTGGCCTAAAACGTGAGTTTAAAATCCATAAAAAAGGATGCGAAATGACCCCGAAGCCATGTAGTAAGTAGGACAGTCGGAATTTCCCTATTCCAGAGTTAATATCTAGGAACGCTATCCTTTAGCGTAGTTCCGTCCTCCTCGTAGGAGATCAACGCAAGGGCAAACGCCGTATCCCCAACATAGGACCTCCCGTCCCGTCAAGCACTTCGATTGACGGAGGCTACCTTGAACTTCAAACCTAGAAACCTATTTGAAGGAAGGAGCGGATAGGAAGAATTCAGAAATGTCCTGAATCCAGGAAATATCTCGCAAAGTCCCTATAAATAAGTAAATGTACATTGAAATCGGTCCTTAACGAGAGTTTAGAATTCGGTAGAAGAATAAACAGCCACTCGGGATCCACCTAAAGATTAGGGCATGTAGAATCCTCCTATTTCAGAGTTCATATCCAGGAACCCTATCCTTCACCCTGGTTCCATCATCCTCGTAGAAGATCAACGCAAGGGTAAACGCCGTATCCCCAGCATAGGATCGGCCGTCCCGAACAGCACTCCGTTTGACGGAGGCCACCTTGAACTTCAAACCGCGGAAACTATTTGAGGGAAGATGAGGGCAGACGGGACTCGGAAGGGGCCTGGATTTGATAGTTTGATGCTCCCCAGAGGCGGTGGTCGGTGGGGTAGTCAGCAGATCGCGGCAGTGGGGGAGGACGACCGCCCCCCACCAGACCCCGTATATATAGCTCGGCCAAGTGGTGGAGCGGGACTCAGTTGTCTGTGTGACGTTATACAAGTGTTCGTATATCCCGGGCCCCCCACTCATTTCAACCCCCACCACCGCTCAAATTTAAATTTGTAATTTTTTTTCAAATTTTCATTTTCGAATTTGTCGTCGGGTTTTTGTCAGCCGTCATTTTCCCACTCTTGACCGATCAAGAGTTTCATTTTTTCCTCCCCATCTTCGTTCCGGCAGGAAAAAAACATTTTTTTCCTATTTTCTTTTGTCCGGAGAATTTGCCACATTTCGTTCTCTTATATGCGGACGTCTGGAGGAAAATAATCGACGGAGTTACCATCATCATCAACCTGAATACAAGGTAAGTCCCACCAACACCGGCGACCAAGTGCTGTACTTCTTAAGGACTTTGATTTTTGCTGAAATGTTTTTTCTCGGGCGGTTTCAAAATGAAATTCCAGTCGCGGAAGTGTTCATTATTTCCAAGTGTTCGCGAAGTGTCGTTTCCATCACTATTGCCGTGATTTACATTATTGCCAAAACCACCTTTGAACCTCGCACCATCACATCCCATTTTGCAAACTAAATTGTACAACTGCAATATTAGTATACTCGATTCAGCACAGCTGTTAATTTGTTGCCCTGCCCATTTTGAAATGCACTTCCCTTGAATCATATCGCTTTGTACACAATCAAATACTTCGATATCACCCGGAGAAATCATTCTCCCTCTTCAATTGAGCATTCCAAAAAAGAATCCCCCAATGATCATAAACAATTAACAACACCCAATAATTTTGTCGACCCTTCAAATATAAAAAAATTACATCATTTCCTAGAAAAATTATTCTTACAACAAATTGGTGCTATCTATAAAAAATCTCAGATCTTTGGTCACCAATTTGAAAATACCAATACGAATTCTTGAAAACTCTCTTTTCTATAAAATATCTTACGATGAAACTTTGTTCACCAATTTTGAGAAAATCCTTCATTTTCATATAAAAACATTGAAAATGATTCGTTTCACCCATCGTTTGGAGTGAAAATCATTTCTCAACTATCACTATGGAATCTATAAAAATGTACGAAATGAATTATAGAAATCCAATTATAGTTCATAAGATAAAACGTCTTTTTTACGTCTTAGTGTAGCAAGGGGCTTGTGATTCACTACCACTGCTATCCATTTTATTAAAAAATATTTCATAATTCACGTTATTATGAACGGTTTTTAAGGTTACTAATTCTTAAAACGTATTTTCTTCTCTCATATTTCCCTTCGTATTGTCTCCCACATACTTGATTATGAAAACATTTTAGATTAAATATAGATTTCTATGACTAGGAATTATTTGAGGTTTGCGTCGCAATAGCTAATCGTTGACTAACAGGGATCCATTTGCAAGAAAAGAAAAAATCATCATTGAGAATTCAAAACTCTTTTTCTGATACTGTTTCCAAATCAATTAGGATTTGTGATCTTTCGATCGTAAACAGATACAAGTTCGTCGAACGAAAATATTAGTAATTTTTAATATCAATGAATGAAATGATCGTTTGACAAAACGAAAATGATTTTTCATAAAATATTCATTTTTGATTGATTTGTATGCACATTGGAATAAAAACGCACGAACTTTAAAACATCATTCAAGATCCCAGATGAGTTTATTTCAGAGGCCAAAAACAATTTTTGATGAAAATTTATTTTTGATTAATTTTAATTAAAAATTATAAAACGAATACCTACGAGATCTGGATTTCACTTTGTATTTCTTTCATTTCAAGCGCGAATTCTTCACCGATAGAAATAATATCTATAAAGTACGGACATTGAGTAAAAGTTCACGTAAAAAGAATCGAAACAACCCGTTTTTTTGGAGCCAGACTCAAAAATGAGTTCAATGATGTTGAAAACGACGTAGGAATTTGAAACTGTGTAATTACTCATAATAATTATTATTTTCATTAGAATAGAATTATTCTCAATAATTATTTTTATTAATTCCACAATTTCTATTTGAACATAATTATTTGTGTTTCAATAAATCCAGTTTACTAAAAAAATATATAACATGAAAATTTCTCGAAATAAGATTATAGAAATCCGTTTTGTGAACTATCTTGAATGATTTTTGAATTTTAAATTTCGTAATGTGTTCATATTCTAATAACTAATATTATAATTTTCAAAAACGCATAAATCGATGAGGCCAGAAATGGGTGGAAAAGCATCTTATAATTTATATAATTTACAGTGTAAGGAAGATAAAGTATGTGTTATAATATTTGGGAACAAATCTAAAAAATGCCTAAATAATGACTGGAAATCCTTTGAATTTCTTTTCATATCAGGTTTATTTACCATAAATTTTACTATGAGGTTTATGAGTTGATTAATGTTGAAGCCGCTTGCGAGCATTTTACACACTAATTCCATCATATGGTGGAAACGGGGAAACTGTTCAAATACGAGTTTACTACGCCTAATTTCAATTATAAGAAATGTCTGTCTACCATTGAGGCAAAAAGATTCGTATTTGATTTCAATTGATCAAAACGATTGATTATTTTTAGAAAGTGATTTAAAACTCGAAGAAATCCTTTGTGGCGCCTGGATATTCATTGTATGAATATATGTAATTCTCATTTAATATAGCTGATAGTTTGAAATGATTGGTAAAAAGCGAATTTTTGAAACAATGATCATTATGCACTCTATCGCATACAAGTTTCGAGTACCAAGTCAAGTTTTTTAATAAATCTCTCCATTGTTCGTAAAATAGTTTAGATTATTCGGACGATGACTTCATTTAACTGGCGAGTCCAGTTCAACCGATTTTTGTCCATTTCTGCAGTTTTTTCCCGTGTAATTAAATTACATGTACAAATTTTGTACACGAAAAGTGCTTTCACTTGAACCCATCATATTTTATCGTGATGATTGTCCGTTACAGGCAACATGACATTCGATTACCAATTCAGACGTCCGGACCGTCACATACTCATACAGATGTATGTTACAATCAAAATTTTCTATTTCGTTTCTGAGTAGATAAGCCTTTTATACCGAACAGTCTCCTTTCTTGTTACATACCATCATCAAAAACCAATATTTTTTCGTTAGTTTAGATAACAGGAGCTTACTGAAAGCATACGTCGTTCCTATGTAGCATACAAATCTATTTTGCATATTTATTGATCTTCCTTGCAGCAGAAGGTTCCGTCTCATGTTCAAGTTCCTAGGTAAAACTTGGTTTTGGTATTGTTTTTACTGCCAGCGAATTCAATATAAGACCGATCAAATAATAATGGTATATTGCAATAATGATGCAGACTGCTGAATAAGGAGTTGTTCTCGTACAATCATGGCTGCTGATTAAACACGATCTGTTAACACAATCCTCCCAATTTCTGGCATCATCAACTGCACTAGTGAACAGCGGGCACTGAGTTCAACAAAATTTACATTTTTCCACCTATATCATTCATTGTTGACTTTTGGACAGCAGAAAGAAGTATGTAGCCTCGTACTGGATCTTTTATGATCCCTGTAAGTCATCACTTCAAGTTACGTTCAGCTCACGAAAGGTTTAAAAGTTACGTTCCCCAGCGGTCGGTCTTCCTTATAGCTCCAGGAACAGGAAATTAAGGATTTACAGAGGCAGAAGCTACCTACAGTGTTTTATGCCTCGGAACTCAAAAGCTGGCATGAAGCTCGCAGGAGGGTCCGTTGCAAAGAGGGTGGTTTGACAGCGGTTCGATATCGCATTCACTCCCCTTCTTTGCGAATTCCGGGTCTCTCATCCCCGTTCACCTGGCTCTCCCTTTTTCCAATATTATATTTATATCCCCGAAATGGTTTTTTTTTCTCGGAGTGGTACTGGAAACGGTAAAGAACGGTTTAATTTTGTATGAACTTCGTTGTGCCCCATAACAACAGTAAATGAAGAAACTTAGGTATTTCTGCAGGAAACCGAAGAATTGCGAGTCTTCCAGTTGTAAGTTTTACAGCTTTCAGAGCGATTTTGGTTCCGTCTTATGTTGTGATCAGTTCTTTGCCCAAGACATAACTATCAAGTTCCAATGCATTTTTATGTCATTTTCGGTCGTTGTGAGAGTTAAATTCAATGGTCCAAGTTTCATTGGCATCAAAATATTACTGGCTTGTCGAATTTGGATTTCATTTGCGGAACTCGTCCTCGGAACTACAAGTGTGCCCGCCTTTTGCTACTGATTGCTTTGAAGTGATTAACCCCTCTTAGCTATATCACCCAAGGTACCTGACGTCTTAAACTTCCGTGGATAAAGGAAAATCATAGCTAGAAGCCAAAAATCCATATGTTTTCGTCAATTTCGATGACGTTTTCCGAAACTGAGTTTCGTTAGCTCAGGGAAGATACACTATGAGTCTCGGCACCACCGGCACCGTTGCTACTATCTGCGAAAGAACAAACAATAAAATGAACAATGTTAACGAACTAGTATCTTTATAGGGTCCTTCAGCATACAAAAGCAAAAACAGCAAGAACATGTCTAGAATTACGCTTCCAGAACTGAAGGAACTCTGCAGAGAAGAAAAGAAGTGTTTACTGAAGTAACAATTATGAGAAAAACGCGAAAAATTATTACTCAAGGGTTATTATATTTTTCCATTTGACAGTCTACTTGATGTTGTCTATGGTTCGTTATCTAATCGTGACTCCTTACGTTGTTATCATTATCAATAATCATTAAAAAGAGCTTAATTTGTGCATCAGAAACTTGGATCGATTCGGAAAGAAATTTCCCTCAAGATTGATTCAGCTGCTCAGTGTGCCTCCATAAAGTGTAATAGTATTCCTAGATGTCTCAAAGGGGCTCTATTGAAAATTTCCGCACTGTGGCTCGAGTAGGAAAGGTTTCACGTAACCAAAACAAATAACCACAAACTGAACATTATTCAGGAGAAATAAAACACCAACCAACCCTTCGCTAGTGAAATGCAGTCGTTTCAATGTTCAGAATATCGCACAGCTATCGCAATGAAACGGGGAAATCCATAAAAATTACATATGCAGAAGAAAAAATAATAATTAAAGAACTGCGAGATTTTTAATTAAAAACGCGCGTACGGTCCTCTTAAAACGGAGGAGGGTAGGATTACGAGGAAGAAAGAAATTTTAACTGGTGTTAACAGCTTCGAGTTTATAGGGAAGAGTCAAAGTGAGGCGCATCGTACAATATTCTATCGAGCAGAGAGACATAAACGCTTTGCGATTTTTATTTTCACGTTGTATGTTGAAATATACGATGTTCCCTACAATATGATGTATTGTATTAGATAACGGGTTCTTGACTTTTAATTGGATGTATATTCCCGGAGTTCCAAATCATTTTTTTCTATTTCGAGACTTTCTAATTAGAATGATGTATTTGGTTCCGCCAAAATATTCAGGTGGCCAGTAACGAATCGTAGTCTCGCGGACAATATGGAGTTACGTGTTGATTCATTGGAACGAAACTACTGACATTTTATCACAGTACTTTCTTACTTTCAGTACTCAATCTTCATAGTCGACCAAGGAAAAAAACGAATTCAACTTTCCCATCTTCGTTTATTATTCAATGATCCCATCTGTGGAGTGTCACCGTGTTTCACAGGTGAGACAGTTGTAGGAGATATGCATAGTTTAAAGATCAACCAAAATCGATTTGGATTGATACCATGATCAAATTTGTGTGAAAAAAATCAAAAATACATATTGGCTAAAAAAAAACGATTAAATTATTCATACCCTCACTTGTCTACATTTCAACCTCGTTATTTATTCTGAATCATGCCATTTCAATAATAACCAAAATAACGCAAATTTTGGTATACGGATCGGGCCAATCAGAATGTTTGACCTACGGACCTGGGATGGGGCTCATTCGATTCCTCATGGAAAGTTCTTCAAAAAAGTCCAAAAATGACTTTTTTTGAGGTTTTTAGGGATTTTACAAAACTTTGACAACCATTAGAGGGCACTTTAAATTAAGTGAGATGCTAAAGAATTGGGGCGTTGTCGGACCAATATTGATTCTTACTGAAAATTTCAGATTTTTGCTCCACCGTTTGGGAGAAATCGTGCGTATCGATTCGACGTAGAAAAAATTTTTATTGCAGATTTGGATTCTACACGCTTTGAAACGTAAACCATGCAATTTTCGGGGGGGGGGGGGGTTTATTATTCAATAATTAGAATGTTTTCCAAGAGCGATTCCAATGGTTTATTATTGAATAATAAACCAAAAACGAATTTTAACTCCCCTCCCATCGAGATGCGTTGTCGGTTTAGCAATCGATTTTGATTGATTCAAAAAATCAAAAATACATATTGGAAAAAAAAACGTTCACCCTCAGTGCCATCCAAAGCTTTTCTCAAATACGATGTTAAGTATATTTATTACGAAATTTGGATCAAAACTCGGACAGGATGTGTTAAGTTATGTCGGTACCTACCATTTTCAGTCCAAAAATTTACAGGAAGAAATGAAAATCAAGTATATTTCAATCTCTCAATATATATCATTATATTTTATACTAAACCGATATTTCATGTAAAAACGCGGAAAATTATTACATACAGATTTATTATTTCTGTCTGCAGTACACTGTCTTAACTTGTCTGTTTCATACCTAGTAATTGTATTCTGAATGCCATAAAATGAGCCCCCATTCATATTTCAGCTGTAACATGGTATAACGCAGTGTATCATGGTATATCGATCAGGAAATAAATTATCTGATCACTTGGTCTCCATGGCTTGCAATTGATTTTCGTATGACCTAAAGACGGTAGGAATGACTTCGTCTTAAACGTAACACCGTGTCCTTTACTGGTCCCTTTGTACGAAACAAACCAGATATCAAAATACCCACAAGGTGCAATATACTGCATATCGATTCGACGTAGAAATCCAAAGACAAGAACAACTTAACTTCAATGAGATGAAATAATAAAACGAAATCAGGTGGTGAGTACTATCCGGTAATTGATTTTACTGAAATGTAATGGGATTGCAGCATTACAAAAGACATTTTCAAGGGTGAAATCACCTCTTACTAGATCGCTCTGTTAATTTACAATTTCAATTTACAATAAAGGTAATTCAACAATTCCCGCCATTTTTTGGCAAAGGAGCGTATCCGATTGTTGATCCCAGACGCTGATTCGAATACAAACAGATTGTCTGTGTTTTAGTATTATTCCTCATTATGCAAGCGAAATCTCATTACATACGTTATTATTAGCGCATTCGCCAAACTAAATTTTCCCACTTTGAAAGTTGCTCAACCTATTGTTGCGCCAAACAAACCAAACTAGGAGAAATAAAAAATTAACTCTCAAAGAAATTTTACTGCCTCAATTGAATCCCTAAACGATTCTGGGGTCCAGCCGTAGAGTAATCTCTTATTACTATCCAGAAACGACAGAACTCCTTGAATAACGGTGATCGATGTAATCAAATGCTGATTGAGCATATTTGGTCAAAAATCAGGCTTAAAACCGGATTTGACCCTTTCCATCCATTGGGTTTTGGATTTCAAATGCACTCTAAAATTCAAAACGAACATAACCATTCAATTTAGGGAGAATAATAGCTAGAAGTCATGCGGTAAAAGTCACACTTATATGAAGCCTCTAGAAGAAATCCGGCATTCTTCACTCAGCCAACTTTTCATTATGGACGGTTGATGCCCTTGACATCATTCAGCCTTGATTTTCGCTCTATCTTCCAGAAAACCGCTTCGGACGATGTTTTGCAAGTTTTAAATTAACATTTTTATATGTACTAACTGTAACGATAATCAGCTTTGCTTCTGAACCTTGAAGCCGAATGGATCTGACCAGTTTCGCTCCTCAGATTCTTATTAATGTTAATTAAAAGGCAGACAATTCTTAAAAGTCGGAAAATGAACAAAGAACTAAGCAAAATGGGTGGAAAGGCAGATAAACACCTGGAAACTCTCGGAATGGTTCCTGCGATTCGATTCGCGAATAGGGCATTATTGTTTCTGAAGGCACTGTGGAGATTGACGCTCTTATTTCCCACCCTAGTTTCTTGAGGCAAATTTGAATCCGATTTTGTTGTATAAATGGTCAATCACATGTTTCTCAACGGGAAAAGTGATAGCGAAACCCCATTTTCGAAAAAACGTCTGCCAAGTGGGTGTGGCACATAGCTTCCTCGTATCCATAACATGACTGTATAGATCATTGAAAATTATTATTGACTAAAGAACTTCGTTCAATTAGCCGAACAATCCCTGAAAATTTCATCGAAATTGGTCAAGAACTCCCGGAGTTATGCGCGTAACAAGGATTTCACGTTTGCGCATGCGCAGAGACTACTATTGATCCGGGGGTCATAAAACTCATAGGGGACCATCTACACATCAAACCGAACAATCCCTGAAAATTTCATCGAAATTGGTCAAGAACTCCCGGAGTTATGCGCGTAACAAGGATTTCACGTTTGCGCATGCGCAGAGGCTACTATTGATCCGGGGTCATAAAACTCATAGGGGACCATCTACACCCCAACCCGCACAATCCCAGAAAATTTCATCAAAATCGGACTATAACTTCGTGTAGTTTTGCCCGTAACAAGGATTTGCTGACAGACAGACAGACACACAGACAGACACGGAACCAAAATTGTTCAGAAAGGTCTAAAACGCAAAATGCGAGTGGAATTTTTGATTTTGGAGACAAAAAAATTTTCACATTCCGAAAGTGAAAACAATGCTTCCGCTACCTTGGTAGACTCGGAAGCAAAATGGAAATTGCCGGTTTTGTCTTTAGACGCTTGCTTTTATTATATGATTTACACATATGTGAGGAATCAGGGCTTCCGTCAGCGTTGTGGATTCCTCCGGATTCCCCGCGAGAAATCATCTCCGCAAACCCCGATGAACAGCCTATAGAAAAGCCGAAGATTGAGGAAGGCGGTCGGACGGCGAGGTAGAGAAGGGGGATTCAACACAATTTTGTTCTATAGGTCACGTAATTCAATTCGTAACGAGTGTAATGGTTAGACACACAAAAGACGGACGGCGCACCGGCTCCGCCCAGTTTAAATTGTCGGCCGCTAACGGGGAAGGTGTGAAATTAGATGCAATGATCTACGCACGATCCGCCTACCCCTATACCGTTACAACTCCGTTTCACCGGTAACGTTAAATAAATCACGTTACTTCTTCACTTTTTTTTCGTTCTCTTCGAGAAGCCTTTAGGGAGGTTTCGCGGATCATTTCGATGACTATCGTTTCGAATGAGTTGTGGAAGAGGCCATGAGTACGTATGGGCCATTGTTATTTTCATAATCTCGAAAGCAGCCTCAGATGACCGCAAAAATTATAAATAGTTCATTCCTTACAATAAAAAGTGAATCTGCACTAACTACCAATTGAGACGCTTGAAATAAACTAACCCAGTAATGTTCAACTGAATGAAAAATGGTTTTACAATTTAATATTATTACATACCTATTCGCACGAGCAAACTTTTCGAGAATGAATTCACTAATCACGACCAAATGTCACAATTAAATTAAATATCAAAGCTCTTCGTGACGACCAACCTAATTTGTTGGGGGTAATTTGAAACTTCCAAAAGAAACTATTCAGCGGAAAATGGCGGTTGCTGTTTCCACTTTAAGGAGATTCAAGTTTTTTCGAGGAAAAAAGAAGAAGAAGATAGAAGAAATCGAAATCACTCATATCTTGAGTTTTAGGCCATTCGGAACGACTTTCGTTTCGTGGCTGGGTCTATCCGTGTGTATACAGAACCTTGGAACCAGGATTATTCCTTCAGTTTCCATCCGATTTTGATGAAAATTTCAGGGAATGAGCGAGTTCGGCTGTCGATGGTGCCTTATCCCAAATTTAGAGGGGAGTCGAGGAATCGAGTTCTTATAACCTCTTGTCAATTCCAACACGGTCGTATCATTTACTAACTATTGCGCAAGCGCCCACTTGAAACCCTTGTAACAAGCCTAATATTCTTGATAAGAATTATCTTTTCTCAAGATGTTCTACAACTCCCTCGTGCAGTCGTTGATGATGTATGGAGTGTCTGGATGGGGTGGGTGTGGATCCACGCTCATCAACCAGGTTTACGTAGCCCAAACGTAGGTCATCAATGTTTTATTAAAAAAGAGGAGGGTTATTCAAGGATACTGGCGTTCTCATAATTATGGAGCTCAAAATATTCAGGGACTTGACAAGTTATGACATTTCGTTCCTAGAGGAAGTAATCACCAGATCTCGTGGACGATTTTTCGTGGAAGTTCCTTTCCGGAAAACTCACCACTTGCAGCAAGCATATGACTATAGAGGGGCCAAGCGGTTTAACGTTCTACCACTGGAAATTATCTCAATATCCAAGATTGAGACTTTCAAGAAGGAGAGCCAAAAATATACCATGCAGACAGCAACACAGTGCTCAACCGAACGTTAATTAAGTTTTCTTAATTGAAGTTTCTGTTCCCCCATTTTTGGCTTTTTGTTCTTAAAACTAATTTAGGAGAGTGATAAATTATTTTTCATCTTGAAATTTTGATTTGTTCAAGAACCATTAAGTTGTTTCACTAAATTCGTTTGCGCTACTCTCGGCTCCTCCTCACAGCACAAGTCTGCAACTTACAGTGGGGAGTAGCATTTAAGAAGTGTATCAATATTTTGTAATATTTAATATGTAAATTTTTGAAGAAATGCAATTTGTAAAAAAAAAACAAAAAATCTACGGTTTTCATCCGATTTTAATTCAATTTATTTTGAATTTTTGGGTGAAGATAGTAACCCATGAACGCTCAAAACTCAATAATTATTTTAGCGAAAGCGCAAACGTTAAAGTCAATCACCATTTTCCCCAGGTTTCCATCTTTCTAAACTGTGGGGAATAGAAGTGGGGAGCTGATTCATGCATCACCTAACAATTTCATCTCAGTTGTATCATGATTACGTTCGCAATAAACCAATTGAAGGGGTTGAGGTCTGCGGAAACACGACCAGTGGCATTTTCGTCCAACGAATCGCCGTTACAAGCCTAAATTCGACCTATTTTAAAATCAACATTCATGTTATTGAGTCGAAGGAGGTACGCGCCACAACTTGGCGGAAGTTTTTTCAAATCTTGTAAGCAGCCCAAAAATTATAAACATTCGATTCCGGTCTGGAAAATGTGGAAATTCATGAGGGAAATGGTTATTTTCTCCCATTTGTAATGGCCTCCAAAATGATTAAATAAACAGTTTCCTGGATTTTGAATTTTGATATTGATACTGTTCGTTAATAGTACTATCGCCGTATCGTTTGGAAATAAGCTGACTCCTCTTCTATGTAATGTCACGTACTTAAATATTTACAAAACTTGGTCCCCCTTCATGCCTCACAGCAGGTCTCAACTGCATTATATCATGAACCTAAACGGCGAGGGAATCACGAATCGAAGACCAAAAAACAATTTGAAAACATCCTTCATATTCCTCAATTTTCCTAATCGGCACACCTAGGAGTCCACCCCACTTTTTGATTTTTATTATATTTATTTTTATTCATTAATTTTATGTTCATTTTTTTGTAATAGATCTATCCGCTTTCTAGCAAAGAAGTAATAAAAAAATACGAATAATCCAAGTTAACATTTCTAAAACACAACTTTCCTTAGGATCTGATACGTTGCCAAAAATATTTTTGTGGGACATTAGTTTTTCTTTTAGTACGACAAAGTGGCTAAATTTTTTTTTTTTTTCAAGAATCAATAGTTCTTTCTGCGCATGTTGAATCATAAAATGAATAACTTTTCTCGAGACCTAGTCGTTCGAACTCGCTTAATTTGGTGGGTAGTTGGGGAAGTACGAATATCTGAGAAGGAATAGTATAATTTCAACTCGATGGGCAAACTAATTCAAAATTAATAAATTTCGAGTGCTATTGTGTGGTATTTGCCACAAGTCTGACTTTTCGACAGCTTAATTCTCCAAGTTCCACGAGTTTGAGGTCCCTTGGAAGCTGCGAACTCTTGAAAATCGGCCTCGAAGCCGCCTCATTACCGGTAAAGGTTGCTCGGATGCCGAAGGTGTAAAGAGATGCCTTGAATGGAACGTGGAGTGGGCGGGAGCCGATTGAGTATGCAGCCGGTAATGCGGTCGGTAGACGCGGATCGGTGACGCGTTGTAACTTCGAACACGTAGCGACAGCCCAACACAGGTCAGCCGGCTCATCGTCGCGCATCCCGAGCTTCCCGCGAGCTTCCATCTTCTCCTTGAAAAAAAAAACAACGGCCGGCTTTCGGGCCTACCACTTTTCGTAAAAACCTTTTGTTATCGGCCATAAAACGTCTACTTACCTAGTTCTCAAACAAGAAAAACGCGTCTTCCTAGTATGTGGCACACAGCTTCTCCTTTCAGTAACAAAAATGTAGAGATCAAAAATTGTTTATAATTCAATCAAAAACCAATCAATATTGCGAAATAGAACAACTTTTTTAAAATAACATACACAAGACCTTGCCTTTTAGTGAAGATTTAATGAACAATTAAAAATAAATAGGTGTGAATTTCACTACACATCAGTCCCAAACTTTTACAAAATGACCTCCTACAATCTTCCTAATAGAATGACTTTCTATTTAGTAATTAAATTCAGCTAGGAACACGATAATTCTCAACTTCACAACCAAATCTTTAGTATGAATTCCGATTAAAACTATTAAGATACTATGTAAATGTTTCTGCATCCATTTCCCATGCCTGTAGTCACCTTCATCTAAATTCACCAAGTATTTGGCTACGTTGCAATAAAGTGGAATATGTACTATTTTTCCTCCTGTTGCACATAGAGAAATTTTGCCTTTCTACCTTTCACTACGCATCTATTTTCATCAATGAGGTTGCCAAAGACAATGTAAAGCACCTTGGTGCAAAATTATGTCCGATTCAGAACAAGGGCTACACAACAATATCTTATCGACCGAGAAATCTAATTTTTCCGGAATATAAAACATTAACAATCATTATTAAATTGACCATGTGCTACACCACATCACAGTCACGGTAGATAATCTTGAAAGATATAGATATTATGGAAGTTTTAATGATTCTTGCAACATCATATAAATAAATTGAATGAGCGAGCAAGACATTTGAACAAAAAAGAAGTGTTGCTATGTGAATATTACGTTAGTTCAAATTTAGAACGATTTGTAAGCAGTAAAACTCATAGGGATAGAAAATTCCTTAAAAATCTGATGAAAATTGTATAAATTAAGATTGTGACGATGATTTGCGATAACATTCAACGAAAGTTGTTCAGAATCTACTAAAACGTAGAACGTAAGTGGGAATTTTGAATTTTGCGACAAAAATCATTCATCCTCTATGAGTGAAAACTAAGCGTCCACGATCTATAGGTTTCCTCGGAAGCAAAAGGGCTATCGAATTTTCCTCGTACCCGCAACATGAATGCGTATATCATTGATTCAATGATCATCATTCATTGATCATATGACGATGATTCATCTTATGATCATTCATTGATAATCATAGTAGATTCAAAAGAGGGTTCAAATGAATTGAAATGGAGCGTACATTTCCTAAATCATTCTGTGCAATAAGAATGCGATGCTTGACACTGACATGATGGCGCATGCGAAAAGGGTGGGTAGGAAGCAGTGAAGTTGATTAGCTTCTTGCTACGAATAGTGAATTCACGATTCTGTCTTGCAATCCTTGCTTTTGCTCGGCACTGATTCACTATCATGTTATGATCGGGTTAAAGTTAATATGATGATGATTAAACCGTCCTTTCCCTAGAAACTTCACCAAACACCACCAAAATTGGGAAGAGATCGGACTACTAGTTAGTGAAAGCTGGACGTTTGGTGGAGACTTCTGCAATTCTTATGAAACTCACCCGCTGGTCTATCACTAACTTGTATTATACCGAGCTATTCAATCTCAAGAGTAAGGATCCCCAGTCACCGCTTCAAATGAACGGGGAAGAGCGTTCGACTCAACGATAGTTCGCAGGAAAGACGAACTTACGGCGAACAATTTACAGCATTGTCTGCACATTTTCAAAAAATGTCATTGAAATTAGACGAAAACTGTGGAAATTAATAGAGTTTCAATGATTTCTGTTCACAACAGACACATGGACAACCAGAAAGGTAGGAAGGTTGGCGACCGAAAATGTTCATCCCCAAAAATTAAAAGAATGCTTCCAGTATCTACGGTATAGGCTGTTTATGAAGGCTATAATTTATCAGATGAAATTCCCTCGATTATAATACCCCATTTTTCTCCAAAGGTATCCTCCTCCAGGGCAATTTCCAGGAAGGTTGAAATACGGCAGAATCTAATTAGAAGTTCGTAATAAGAAAGATGACAAAGCGGAAAGGGAAGAGCAAACAGCAAGGAGGGCTTGATCCTGTTTCCACCCCAACGGGAACTTGTTCGGGGGCCTAAATCGCCGAGTGATGATGTTCCTAGAGGGTGAGGGAATGACTCAAGTTTAGGGGGCGACTCAAGAGAGTATTTCAGGCTTCCCCCTTTTGAGAGTTACCTAAACATAGTAAGGACCCCTCCGCCAGTTACAATTCTCGCATCTAAAACGCTTCACATCAAGTCAGCTAAACGTGGGGGCAAGAGAAATTCCGAGTAGCAACAATCATAATGAACCTTTCTAATCGAGCTAGAGAAAATGTTCAACCCCCTAAAAATGTGTTGTTTCACGTTTCAAGATTCAAGGAATCCAAAAATCAATTTGAGTATGCCGTCTAGAAAATCAAAGTTAATAAAACTTGTGTGAAATATCACATGTTATGTCTTGCTAGGACTGAATTTTTGGCATAACTCTCAGTCGATCCTAAAGTTTGAGATCGAATCGCTGTAATATTAAAAATCTGAATACACGGTGGCCTACCTAACATAAACAATACAAACAGTAAGTGTATTTGAAAATCCAAAAAATACGTGTCCAATGATTTTTGACAAGGATTCAACAAATTATGTGTGCGAACTTTTGCACACGTGCGCAGTCTACACTAATTTCCTTATTTCAAATAAGAACCCCTATTTTTTATTCCAAATTTGAATTCTACGCCAAATTTCATGAAAATTTGACCCCTCAACCAATTTTTTTGGTTGCGCGTAACCGGTTCAGCGAGGACGCAAAGTTGCGCAACCCCAAATTTGTCAAATAGTGGATGATGGTGAACTGTAAAGTGTGGCATATGAACTTTCATTGTTTTTTAACGCTGATCCAGGTGATGCTACCCGTTTTTTGATTTGACTCAATTTTTGCGAAATAATGACCGAATTTGTTCATTGCGCGTGAAAAATCATCATTTATGCCGACTTTCGACTCTCAGATCAAGATGATTTTTCACTTGATAATTGAAGAAGGTTTCAATCTTCTGTTTTTACATTTTCAGACCTTGAAAATCAATCCCCATAACAATCTGAATAAAAAAGTCTAGAATAAAAAAACGGATGCAAAATAAACAAATTCGGTCATTATTCCGCAAAATTTTGGTCAAATCAAAAACGGATAGCATCACGTGAATCAGCGTTAAAAAACAATGAAAATTCATATGCCACACTTTACAGTTCACCATCATCCACTATTTGACAATTTTGGGGTTGCGCAAATTTGCGTCCTCGCTGAACCGTTTACGCGCAACCAAAAAAATTGGTTGAGGTGTCAAATTTTGATGAAATCTGGCGTAGAGGTTCGAATCTGGAATGAAAAATAGGGGTTCTCATTTGAAATGAGGAAGTTATGTAGACTGCGAACACTGCGCACGTGCGCAACAGTGCGCACACATAATTTGTTGAATCCTTGTCAAAAATCATTGAACACGTATTTTTTGGATTTTCAAATACGCTGTTTGTATTGAAAATAAAATTGGTGTTCATGTTAGGTGGGCCACCCTGCATAGAAAATATTCGAAATAACACTAGTGTTTTCTTGCTCACTACTGATAGACCTTTGATGAATCGAGTGAGCCCATCCAGACCACATTACGTTGATATTTTCACTCTCCCTTCGCCAGTAAAAAAGTGAATACGAATATGAACGAGATCATGATGGACATAGTGCGAATCGCCTAATATTATGTGTACTGATATAATTGCAATTTTGTCTATCTGTTTTCAAGAGTTCCTTTTAAAATCCAGTTTTTCAAGACTTATGTTATTAATTGTGGACTAGTGAAGAATAGGTAATTGTTTCATCAGCTGTTCTATTCGTGGATTTCTACATCGTGTCCTTATACAGTAAAATGCAAAATTGTAGGTATCTTGATGCCAGCTGTTGTTTAGTGCAAAATAACTAGTTAAGTTTGAAGGCTAGTGTTCACGGATTTGCAGTGTTTGGGACATGTAGAAGTCAATTTCAAGGTATGGAGACGCTACGCCCCCAGTTTACACAATGAACCTCAGACCACGTTGAATATACATAGACCAAAAGCATTTTTTGTTAAGTATTCACAGATTTTTCGCGATACGGCACACACTGCGAAGCTCAAATAAACTTCTGAATTAGAATCTAAACCACGCAAATTGGTGGAGCAGAGTAAGACCTGTTTCTTGCAGCGATTCTGACTTTTATATCTGTGGACACATTGTTCTTGGTGGTTGATCCACAAACCCTTCTTAGCGTATTCAAAAGTATCACAGTAAAATGCCGTGACTCGGAAATCCGACTTGTTTCTGGTTAGGTTCTGATGCTGAATGCATCTTGATGTTTAAAAGGGTTTGAGAAGTGATTGTGGAGACCTCAACTATAAAGCAAATGCGATAAGAACTGACAAGCATCAGGATCATGGAGCGAGTCAACCGTTCACATCGCACGGCGAACGTTCACAAGCCACGAACTGCATTATCGTAGGTTTTGCTCCGGCATTTACATAACAAAACCCATCTGCAATAATAATTCCCGTTCCGACCACCCTCCGCGGAGGCCTCCGAAATGAAAACGTCCCGGGCGGGTAAATTGAACGTCTTGAGGGAGGCGCTGGATGAAGCTATCAATACGGCAAAGACCTCCGGCAAGAGTCGTTAAAAAGGGCCAACCTCTGAAGAACCTACTTTGCGGCCTTTCTCGCTATTACCATTCCTTAATAGACATTTTAAGACGAACGTTTGTAGACGGAGGTTTGCGGGAGCGAACGTCAAAAGATCGACGGGGTCTCGCGGCGCGTAGCGGTTTTAGTGTCAAGCTTTCGTAACACCACATCACAACTAACATACTTCACCTTAACTTTAACTGTAATTTAACACTAACCATTATCATATCAATATACCTCTGATATTGTAATAATGCGAACTTGATCAATTCCGCACAATCTCCACAAAACTACATTTTGATTTATTTCTTCCATTGATTACCAAAAAATAAATTTGTTGATCCCCCCTCAAAACTTGTTGCTTTTTATATTGAGATGCGTAGAATCCAAAAACTGAATTCTAAAAAAAGTCGTCCAAAGCTTTTTTTGGAATTCCTGGATCGAAGGTAAAACGACCAGGGTCAAAAATCATGTTTGGGTTTAGTTGCGAAAGGAACGTAGAGTATTTTTCAATCTTGAAGGGTGAAATCAAAGGGTTGAAATTTTCAAAAATCGGCATATCGAAAACTTTTGAAATAACACTCATGTTCCCATGTTTGCCTTTGACAGCCATCCCTTTAATGAATTGAATCGGACCGCTTTACTTTCATCACTCTCCTTAAGGGTTGGAACAGCATGTGATCCAGCTAGGACACACTGCAAATCGTCTAGTATCATGTAAAGATAAAACCAGCTTATATAATTGTTCCAGAATTTTGTTTCAAGAGTTCCTTTTAAAATCGAGTTTTTCCAGTCTTATCTGACACAAATGTAGTAGAACTGAGTGACAGGAATCTTAATCAAAATTAAGACGATTTTCAAGAACCCAACATCATTCAACTTGGAAGCTAGAAAAGCAGAATTCCGATTGTTCCGAACAAAGAATAAATTTATTAACACCACGAAGTCACGAAATTAACACCCTGAAGAACATATACTTTGATTCACGAAACTTTGAGAAATTCGCTCATTTATCATTAAAACATTCATTATAATGGTTTTAGTCAGTAAAATACCAATAAAAGTTATGCCATTTGGAAACACGTGGGGAAAAGAGTAGAGAAGTTGCACCAAATGACTTTTTTTAATCTCATTTCGTTTTTAATAATGAATTTTTTGGTTTCAGGTATGTTCTTCATATATCTGTGGCCCACGTCTTCGGTATGCAATTTTAACCTATTTTACATTACCTATTTAAATTAATTAATAATTTGTAATTATTGAATGTTTTCATATGCAAACCGCAGTTAAGTAAACCTGTTTTTCTCAAAGGAACAGAGGGTTTTATGTTTCATCTGTATTCTTACGGCCAAGGTAGTTCATTCTCGCACAAATTTTCAGGGGCATCTAAGCAACAATTTGAAATTCGTGTGTTGCTTAAAAACCTCGTTAATACGTGGATTTTAAAGTTTGTCTTTTCAAATTAAGATAAGCAAATTATGATGGTTTAAGATTTAGTTAAACCACGAGGAAACTATTGGTAGTGTAAAAAACCTCGCATATGTAACCTTACTCAGTCAGGGTATGTTTATATGTGTTGTTCCGGTTTCTTGTTCGTTTACTAAGATTTATTTGAAGCGAAACCACGCAAATCTGGAAAAGGATCAAATTGAAGTTGGTAGGCGTAAACTGAGAAGATCCGTGGAAGAAGTAAAAAGTGAAGGTTCATTTGGATTCCGGTAGCGCTTCAACAACCATTCCGCATGCCTCGCTTCTCGTACACTTTGCTGGAAGCCACCCACAGCCCACAGAGGTCTGGAGGAAGGTTATGGGCAGGTTATTCACAGGTTTTTTTTCCACCTCCTCCGGTTGAGGACATTCAAGGAGGAGACGGCAAAAATATGAACGCGGAATCGTAAAAACGACCCTTCCGAGGCGAATGGAAAGTTGAAAATGAAGAAGATTCATACGCTGCGATCGGTGGATGCAGGGACTCAGGGAGTTCGGGGCCTTTGACCCCATAACGACTTATATCGCGGTTTAATGCCCCCTCCCCCTGTCCCATCGTGGTCTCCCTCTCCTGGCTGCGTCCTGCAAGGATGTGGATAGTAAAATCGAGTCTCACAGGCCAACCTGCGACACCTCGTGGGTGGAATTTATGGAATATGAACTGGCTCCCGCTGACGATTGAGCACCGTCATCAGAAAATGGTTTCGCTTCCCTTGGGTCGGGAATGTATTTAGCCAATTGGCTCACACTGCAGGGTTTCTCAATATAAATTGTGGATGTTCCTCGAACAAGTAATCAATTTCGGTCAACAACCTGCCGCAAAGGTCCATCCTCCACCAGTTTCAGCATCAAGTGCATTCCTTCAGTTGATGTCACTTAAGGATGTCTATACCTCTTGCTGACCCCCGATAATTTCTAAGCGGTTCATATTCTCCAACTATCATCCGCTCTTTTCAATCATCTGATTTTCGCACTATCATAGGAACCACTTTGTTCCAGATGAAAAACATTTACTTTACCCAATTGTATGCTCCAATTCATTCTGCACATCACTACATTTCGAAAATTTCGGTTTTTCATTTTCCTTTATTACGATCTCTCAAGGCACAAACACCGATAAAGACATTCACATAAAGTCGAAGGAATTTCAAGGTTTTAAATCATAAATAGTCTATCTAGTGCAAAAAATCCAAAATTTCCAAAAAATTCTTTCTATGTCGTTAGAAAATCTTGTTCTTCATAAATGCAATTGTGCGTTTTTGTGAGGACAGTACATTTCCGTCAGTTTTGCAAAAGTGACGTATTTGACAGATTTATGATGCAGATATTAGTTATGATGAAACTAATTTTATGCTTATTTAGTTTATCGCGTAACGATTATCTGTAGTGTGACATGGCCAGCAAAACCTTACTAATTCATTGAAGAAATTCTCCCTCGTTATCTGCACCATGAATACATTCAAATTATCGTCATCAATTCAAAATGGCTAGCGAAAAATTGATATTAAAAATAATGAATAACGACCCTTCTTGCAATGTAACCTCATACTTTGCGTTATCCTCCAGAAGACTTTGAAAATTTCCTTTCATACAATTCAAAGTCATTTCCAAATTTGTTATGCCATTTCTTCAAAAAATCTCTAATCAACCCATCTACTACTTTCTTCACTAGTTAATGAAAATTAGAGATTACTGCAACAGATTTCAGTGAAACAATATCATCTTTCGAAATATTGCTTCCCACGGTTCGCAAGGATGAAGGTGTTTGCTTAAAGCTATAAAAAAAAACGTTTTATGTTCATAATATAAAGGCAATTGACATGAAAAAATCCACCTTTTCGTGTTTCTTCAAGAAATGTCAGTAATGTTGTAACGTGGTTGAGCAGCGTCCCCCCGAAAACTGTCGCCAGATGTCAACGGGTTCGTAATTTTCTTCGAGCGAATTTTTGAGTTTTCGATGACAAACGCCGTAAAATTCCAGTTGAACTTTCTGTTTTCATTTGATATATCAATTCGTTTCTAACGATTTTACGATCATAACCATCGATACGATGGGATTCTTCCACAGATTTATGACCGAATCTTAACGTATCGCCAGATTATAGGATAAATGTAAATTTTTCAAATGGCGAACGCACTCAATCCGAAGTTTAAGAAAAACGTTGAACTTCTAAGGCGGTTTTTATTCAATTTTTATATTTTGTGCACCAACCTGTATACATAGTTTTAAACCCGACAGAGCTAAGGTCAAATCGGAAATGTCATTAGTGACATAATTTAGGTTTGTTTTGGGATATCTCGAGGTTTGGTCTATACGTACCTTTTTTTGGACCGATGTTTCGCAAAATTTATTTAGCATATTTAGGGCTTAGAAGGGGATAAAGACGGTTAACGGATAAAAACAGTTATAAATGGAAGCACAGTCGTGATTTAGTAGGCTTTGTATTCTCATTCTGCTAGCCGCTACTAAACGTTCCTCTTTACTTCTTTTTTTAAATGATATTTTGTTATTAATTGAAAGAATCGAGGTATCTTGAACATACCTACTATCATCAAGCTGTAACGAAGGTGCTTGCAGTATGCTATGCTAATACATAAGATTTTCTATTCTATTTCTATTTCCATTCAACTTAGAAATTTTATGACAATGACGAAAAATTCAAATGTTCAAAAAGTTCCACGAAGAATTCGCATTTTTAATAGCCGTTTCATGACATAACAAAGTTCATTTTACAAAACTTGCTGGACGTTAATCATTGTTGGTTACTTATTTGGATTTGTAATTAGGTTGCAATCAAATGCGTTGTTATCTGGATTCTTCTCTGTACTCCTGGTTAAAAGTGTGAACAATGTTTGACAAGTGGGTGTGTTGTTTGACACATGTTTTAAATATCAGTCTAGTACAAATTAAATTATACTGGAAGCAGGTGTCATTCAAATCGTACTCGTACTATGTCGGTGGGTATGTGGTACAAGGTACCTAGATTTACCTAATTTAGACAAATCGTAGTAATGTTCTTTGACAGATAGTGTGTGTTGTTTGGTATAAAGACCCATTTTGCTCAAACTCGCAGAATGAGAAGGAAATCGACATCATCGTTTAAACAAACAGACACAGAAGTAGCAGATCCAATCAAAGAACATCATTGTTTTCCAATCAAAATCTTTCGGAATCCTACAACCGCATGTCGCACAAACTGATTCAAGATTTTCTTCGATCAACCGGACAAAGTATTGTTCATTGTTGAAAATCTTCTGCCTTCCATCCGATGGTTGGCAAGACCATGAATGAAGAGCAATAAGCTCTCACTATCTATTTTGTTGCCGCCTTGGGTAATTGCAAAAGTTATGGCCAAGCACCCCTCGGTTTTTATACTCCATCATCACCCGCTATTATTAAATCCGCTCCTAACTGCTGCAATTAACGTGTAAATTGACTTCTTCCGTTAAATTTTTTCTTCTTTATTGTAAAGTCGGTTGTCTACTATACGTTGCGCGCCGTTGGCGAGCTGGCAACGGCGAACACTCACTCCACCATGAACGATTTTCATTTACTATTTTCACAATAAAAGGAAAACTTAGTGTAATAGCACGTTAATAAGGTAATATTACGTTTCGGAATTTGATGTTTATTTATTCCCGAACTTTTCCAAAACTCCCCTAAAACTTAGATATTGGAAGTATCACACTATATAAAGACGAGCTTATCAGAGTATATCGACGTTTCAGGGGGTGGTAACGCTGGGCGGGTGGAATTCTCCCTCCCCGTCTCCCAGGGCAAGCGACGTGGTCCTCTCCTCGGGGATTTGGGATATACGATTTTTTGTTTGCATATTGTTATTATACTCCCTCATTGTGTTATTCACCTATTTCTTTTTCTGCATAGCAGGGCCATTAAACTAGTATTCGATAGCAGTCGATTCAAAATTCAATCCTTGAGTTTCATATCAGTTTGGTGGATGGAATATACTCTTCTATATATTGTCAACTTCTGTAAAATCTGTGATTAAAAAACCAGAATTCCCCATTTTTAAAAGCGGGAACTCGTTCCTATGAGTCAACACCCCAGTGAGAACTGAAACTAAGTTATAATGTTCATACCAAAACTCAGCAGCCTTAAATTTGAGTGGATTTTCGGATGCCTTCACATAGGTACTTACTTAGAAGAAGCATAAGTTAAAACCAAGCAATTGAGTACTTGAATTAGAATATTAACGAAACTCTCCCCTCGAACGAACATGTGATCCATGACATTTCTAGGTCTCACGTCATCTTGGAATTATGGTCCTGATAGAGATTCGGCGGATATTCATCTAGACAAGTGAGTTCAATCAATAAATATTAATGATACGTGACAACAATTATGTACGAGTAGTAACAACTATTGAAATATAATGAAGATAGATACGCATAACATTTATCGTCCTTCATTTCAGATATCTGCAAGGATTTAAAAGAATGTTTAGTTACTTTCAGATGACTTGTTTGTTGCTCCGAAGTGATTCAAATTTATAGAAAGTGGTAGAGTGCTGTTAATTGGAAATATACAGAGTGATAATTTGACTTATGCATTACTCTTATTGTGGTCAGTATGTATTTACTGATTTTAAACAACTTCAATTTAGATAGCACTGCGGGATATCGGTGGAATAGTATAACAAATATTTCTTCATGAGCTCGAGAAATGTCAGAGCTGGAGCAATATCTTCTGTGCGTCGAACCCCATCCCGAGCGCGATATTGTTCCAAGACGTCAAATCCAGTTAGCCTTTCGGACTTTATTGGAGTTTCGGACAAGGGACAGTATTGAGTGTAGTGCCGTTCGCCTCAGCTGTCCCCACGCAAGAGTTTTCCATCGCGAGGACATAGAAACTAATAAATTTCTTATGGGGCCGGTCGTGGAAGGAAAGCATCGGAAGCAGGTCCCCTGTGGTACCCACGCCTGTCGGTCGTATTTCATTCTTTTTTTTCCCCTGATCCGCAAGGCAATATTGAGGACGAGATGTCATGTTCCATAACATCAGTTAAGTAACAGGATACAATAAATAATAGAGTGTTAACATTACTTTCCAAACTCAACCGAATCGCACAAAAGTTCCGTTGCTCTCTAAGAAAATTGATATTGACCGCACTAACATACTCACTATATACTTATTCATTATAAATCAGGAGCTTAGAGTGGTTCTGGAGTGGAGTGTAACTAACGCAAATCCCTCCATATCACAAGTCTTCAACTGACTATACCTCCGCACATTATTCAATTCAATAAAGATAGAAATGATCTTAACAAGCTGTCCGCTTCAGGGAATTTGTCTCGTTTGAAAACAGCACGCATGGAAAGCAGGGCTAACGATTATTGGAAATATAACCAGACAACCATTAATACCTATTGTAGTATTTGAATGAAAAATATGTGTCAGACGTTCCTTTACAATTCCCAACAGATGAACGTCTAACGGCCCAACCTGATGACGTCCTTCTGTTCAAAATTAATTTAACTTAAAGAGCGACGAATTCGATGGTAATTCAAGCAAAAACTGCCCATTCTCGTAGCTAAAATAGGAGAAAAACGCAGCAAATTCTTTCACTGGGGTTTATTATTCAATAATTCATGATTTGAATTTATACTGAGCTTTGGAGTGTGCATGTTTCACAGGTGATAGAGCGATTATAGAATTTCAGGAGGCACACAAATTTGATCAACTGATCAATCCAGTATTTTGGTTGAGAACCGATTTAAGTGCTCTATCCATATCTCCTGAAATTCAATAATCGCTCTATCTCCTGTGAAACAAGCACACTCCAAAGCTTAGTAGAAATTCTAATCATGAATCATTGAATAATAAACACCAGTGAAAGAATTTGCTGCGTTTTTCAAGAGCGATTACAATGGACAAATATTCTATTTGAAAATTTTAAATTTCGTAAGACGAAGCATGCATATCAGAATGCTTCAACCCGTATAAACGACTTTAGGAGTTCACTCCAGTATCCACATTCACTACATCACTAGGTTACGCGTAAAAAAAAAAAACTAAAAAAAAACTTTGTTTTGATTGCAGTAACCTAGTGATGTAGTGAATGTGGATGCGAATGTTGGCACCATAAATCGGGCCATACGTCGGGAATGGTTTGAGCTACGCTCATTTTGGTCGCCTTGACTTTTTTGAGGTTTTTAAGGATTTTACAAAACTTTGACAACCCTTAAAGGGCACTTTAAATTAAGTGAGAGGGCTGGCTAAAGAATTGGGGGGTTGTCGGACAAACATGGATTTTTCTTGAAAATTTCAGATTTTTAGCTCCAGCCGTTTGGGAGAAATCGTGCGTACGGCGTACGGCGGACGGACGGAAAATTTTTTATTGCCGATTTGGATTCAAAACGTAAACCATAAAATTTTCAGGGGGGGTTAAAATTTTTTTTTTTTTTTTTTCAAGATCGATTACAATTGTTTATTATTGAATAATAAACCAAAAGCTATAGTACATCCTGAGTTCTCTACATTTGCATTACACTATACCCTACAAAATCATGTGGAAGAACAAAAAAATGCCACGACACCGGTTTTCTCTTAAAATTTCCACTCGTATTTCCTACTATAGTGAATAAATTTTGTTTCGTGTTTGTCTGGGAGTGTCTGTCGTGTGTCGGTCACAGGTAAGAGTACTTACCGTGAGCATATACATCTGTGGTATCCGCAAATCTGAGTCACAAGCTGAATTAAACTGAAAAATTAAAAAAAGTTAAACTTTTTTTTCAAGAGCCATTACAATGGTTTGTTATTGATTAATAAACCAAAATCCGTTTATGGAACAAACGCGAGGAGTAACTCCGGAAACTATGACATGCACGGAGACGTGGAAATACATTGAAACACAAAACATCATCCACAATGACCTTTCAGCACCGCAACTCGAAGCTTGGAGGCTCGTTACTCGAAATCCACAGTCCCATCATTGGCGTCAATAGATGCTACAGCACCTCTATCAGTCGACTTTAGTATCAATTCAGATGAAATCGACTTCATTCTTTGATTTGAATCTACCACGAAGAATCGATAAGACTGAATCGAACCCAGCAGTACGCATCATAATTAGTTGCTTTGCGCCGTTATAAATAAGACATCTGAGTGTTCTAGAACGAAAGAAAACAGCGTGAATTTGATTCAACTCCTCAGTGATAATGTTATTAATCTCCTCACTATTGTAATTATTCGTTGGCGAAAAAACGAAATACTGGTTTCATTGAATATCGTAAATTTAATTATTTTTCTACCCTTTTCATTCGTCTGGTTAAAGATATTCATTATAATGAGCCAACGAACCGTTGAGATTTTTATAGAGAAACTTTTATTTTTTTTATTGACTGAATGTAATGGGACGGTGTGATAACTGTTGGAGAGTGGTCTAGACCCACTGCTCTTCACCCGCTCAACTGATCTCCAAAATCTCCTATCTCTTCAACAAGCTTGCTCTTCACCCAGCCCCTCTGTGTTTACCAGTAACTCTAGAGGTGTTTTTATGGAGGTGCACCCAGTAGAACCTAACCACTGTTTCAAACCGTTGAACGATCTACCAAGAAAGCTGATGATGAAGGGAGTTAATAATTAACTACACCAGCTTCATGAAATTAATATGCAGTTCTCAATATTAACTTGTTGTCAGAAAAAATTGATATAAAATGTTATTTTTCTGGATTGTTCGACCAAGTCTCATTTTATTGAAATAAGGTTTGATTTTTTTGAAAAATAAGTTTCATTTGGTTGAAAAAAGCTTTTATTTTATTGGCATATGGCTTCATTTGAAAGGTAAGAGGTTTGATTGGTACAAGGTTTCGTTTAGTAGGTGTGAAGTTCCATTTGATTGAAGAAAGCTATAATTGACTGAAAATTGAGCATCAATTTAATGGTCGAACAGAACGAGCCGGACTTGACTGTGTTGTGAAGAATTTATAGGCATATAAATCCATCCAAAATCTTATAGGATTAACGGATGGATATCTAGATTACTCCAAACCTACTAAAGTACGACAAAAGTACTCCACTTTGAGCAATGGGAGCACTTCAAAGTTTACTACTTGAAAAGTCTGTTTCAAGTTCAATTCACCATTGCCAGTATAAAATGTGGGACGAAGTGACGAGAAAATAGATGTGTTGGGGAAGGATGAGTTTGGGCCTGGGGCAAGCAAACCTTCTTCGAAGAACCTAAGCCAATTTAAAGACGTCATAAGAAAAACGAGAGGCTGGGAACACGAGGCCCCGTCGAACCGGCAAGAAGAAAAGGGCTATGCAAAAACAAATGTTCCCACAGTTTATGAAAGGGCCGAGACTCTCCACCCAAACCCCCCATCCCTGTTTTGCCGACTTCCAGCAGAGGTGCAATCATAGAGACTGGCCACTCCGAAGGCCATCATAAACGTCTGCACGAGAGCCCTTCCTCCTCCGGATCGTCAATGAAAACTCTCAGTCTTCACTTCTACCGGTCTTCTTCACCTTTATAACCCTTCCTATATAACCTCTTCCATTAAGTCCTTCATTAGGTACCTACTGCATGAGCTCTCCATTGCTCCCGTTGTTCAATCCTTGGGAAGTGGTTGTTGCTGCTGTAATTATATCTACGAGTACTGCCACGGATGATTGGCATAGCCTAATTTCCCAAAAGCAGCTAAATCATTATGAAGAGTTTAACGACACGATACTATTAAAAAAAATCTCTAGTAACGAGTAGCAGGTACAAGGTGGAAACCGAATACGTGCAGCGTCCAGCTTCAGAGATCAACATCACGTATCTCTATTTAGTATTGCTTCTGGAATATAAATGGCAAGGATCAACAATACCACTTCCTTCTTAGACTGAAGAAGCAAGGCATTTTCCCATACGTATCCTCTTCCTCATTACGTACGTACATGTCCTCAACCTAACTCTACCATGCATTGCCTATCATGCAGAATCATTTGAATTGGCCAATACAACTGATTCTGAACGGATTCGATTTCTCTCCACAACCTCCTGATCGAGACGAAAACTAACGGAACCTATTTTATTAATGAGAATGCAACTCACCTATTAGTTAGTGCGGTGCCGTCATTCCGCTGCTCTTTGTTTTTTGTTTTAAAACAAGGTCTGAAGCGTTTGCACCGCTGCACACAGGTCCATCCTCCAAAAAATGTGTTGCTTAGCTTAATCTTTGATTCGGATTCCTCCTTATTTCGTCATTGCTGTAACCAAATCAGCATCATCTCTCAGTTTCACGGCTGTGGATTCTTCAGGAACTTAACCGTTATGGATCTCTCTCATTCTTTTCCAGCATTTTCAAATCACAAGGCCTAATAAGATGAATTAACTGATTTCGATTTTCTTATGGCCACCTCTCATTAGTTTCTTGCGATCAGTTGCACACTTTTTGCTCATGATAATCAAAAAATTGATATTATTGGAAGGATTTATATTTGACTGTAGACCTTTTGGAGGAATCTTCTTCATAAGGGTCGCCTTTATTCCACATTTCACGAACGCATGGTACTCGTACTTTTAGAAACTGGCGTTTTACCCACCATTTTAATATATCATTTTGTAAACAGTTTTGATTAGTTGTATTGCATTTTGCGCATCTCTAACGTACACCTTCTCCGATGAGTAATGTAGTTATATTCCAAGCATAACTTAATAAGAAAAAGGGTTTAACTTTAACGTTAGCTGTCGGATAGTATCTCCACGGGCACCTTGCACCAACAACTATATGCTAACTCCGCTTGTTTGAGATACAATAAAATGATAAATGTCAAGCTAAGGTAGATAAACATGAATAGATAAAACAACTTCATTCATAACAAGACGTTGAGTTTTGAGCAGCGCATTTCTCTTCATAAAACAACGAATTTATTTCTGAATATTTCTCTCTGAGTGTTTCATTCTTGGGAATAGATTTTTTGCCACCTGCAATAATTCGATTCACCAAAAAAATCATAAATGAAAAAATCTGCACCGCGCCATGTTAAGTCTGCGTGATTTGAAGAGGAAAAAACATCCGTTAGTACCTATGAGAGAAGTCGTAAAGTTAAAGACCAATAAACTACCGTTGGTTTTACAGGCAAAAGCCTCTCTCTGGGTTGTGGGAATCCGCCAAGTCACTCGTGAGGTCCTTCGTGATTGAAGAAGTTCATCGATAATTTTCATTTTATAGCGTATTCGGTTTCGGAACGAACATTCATACTTCCCCATGTCTATCGGTAGCTACATTTCCGTCTTATTCGCGTTCCAACACGTCAAAAACACCAAAACCCGTTGTGACCGCATCAATAAAGGGGCTTTTATAGGTCGATTTTCGCGTTGTTTTTAGAGTTGAGTGGCGCTTTCGATTGACGGCAAGAGAGATGTTATCCCGGTGAGATGTGACCAACCTACCTGTAGTATGATATATTGCGAAGTTCATTCACCCCATCAATCCCCTCCAGATCCAGACTCTGGCACCGGCCAAGGGTCCCTTCTTCATATTATGAGTGTTGGCTAAATAATTAAGGGGGAGCTATAAAGGTTCTTTCAAGTCAATAGCTCCTTCCCGGTCCTCAAGCCCTCTTTTCAACTAACGGCATTCTCCTCTCTTATAAGTCACCATAATAATTTTCCTCGCGATTATTTTTCGATAAAAACTCTTTTCTAAAAGGTCTTTCGCCGGGGCGCAACCCATAATTTGCAGTAGGTACTATCGAATAGGAGGGCTTGCTCCCATCTTCTTGAAAGCCTGCACTTGTTTCTAATTTCCATTGCATGCATCTCCAAACAGAACTGAGAGTCAACTGGTTTGATGACGTCAAATGATTCGACATTAGGTCAGAAGGATGAATTTAGTACTATTATCTGTAACATCAACTCTTTGGCCGAATAGTATTAAACCAAGAGCCGGAGACCAGTGAATGGACTTTTTCGACTTCGAAAAATGCTGGTTTAGAGGAAGATTCTGTTCACCCCATTAGATTTACTCCTGCATTCATCCAGATTGGTATTGTGGTGGGAAGATGCTGATTCTTATTATTCCAACTTTATTGAAAGCTTAAAAGGCATGAACTGTTGCCTGATCGTATTGATTGCTTGTAAAGAATTTGGCCTAGCTGTTCCACTGTTTTTGTGGCGTAATACCATTAGATATTACTTACCATCCGTGCCCATATTGGCGTTTTCAAGCTCTCCTACAAACAACCATGATTATCTCTCTGAACCTCAGCCTTTTTACACAATATGAACGTTTAATTGAATAACTTTTGATCAATGCCATTGCTGTTCAGATGGTGACATTACTTCCCACTCAGTTTAGATACTAGAATCGGCTGAACGGTTAAGAAATATATTTCATTAGAATTCCCCACTGATAGACTGTGTTCGTAATAAGTCTCGATTTTCACCTGAGAACCCTTGTGAGAGGACATAGCGTTCCGCTTACTTGGAAAAGTAAAATCCGCAAAAATAAATGGAGTCATAAAGATGTCATCAAAACGACGCCAACCGCTTTTTTTGGATTGGTTTGGTGTGTCATTTTCCCGAACGGTTTTTGGTAGTTAGCTCATAATTACAGACAGCATGACCAACTTTTAAATTTCAAACGCAGCGCAGAATCAAATGTATAGCGTTGTACGTGGATAGCCTGGAATTATGTATCGAAAGCCATGGCTTAGATTCTCGTAAAACTCAAATTAAACGGGAGTGGTAATAAAGCTGCTGATATGAGACGACGTTACGCCTGCTGAATGTTTTGTTGATTGCGAATCCGTTAGATGAAGTCAGAGTATGCAGAGGCAAATTTGAGAAGACTGATGGGCCGTCGGTATACAGTAAGCCAAAGTAATGGGATGCCACTTCTCTGACAACAGTTTTCCTTAGTAAAACTGCAAACTCCAATCAGCTAACCACCCTCTGCTATTGTGACTTTATGACTTCTGGCAACTCTCAAAAACCCACCGAGCTGAGGGAGATGGGGCAGCGGTGTGCTACTGGGCTCAGGCACTCGAAGGCCTAGCGGTCCGATCGACAAAGCCTCCCATTGTCCTGCTTTGCCCGTAACTGTCCGCCAACTGATCGGAATGCTTGCGTTTTCTCAAGCCCTCGCATCCTCCACGCTGTTGCAACCGCGTTAACGTAACGTGTGCTGGGAAAACGGGTTTGATTGACGCCTCGAAAAACCTCCTACTTGGTGAACAATGCCATCGTAATTGCCGCGAATCAATCCCGAACGTACGAGCTCTCAATAGGCTATGCATTCAACAGGTTGATTACAGCTACACATAAAGTCGATCACGATGGTATTTGACCCTGAATGTGCATATCACGCACAGTATTCAATTCCTCCGCAAATTCTTGCTTTGGTTTGTTATTTTCAATAATGAACCTTTGTGATCGACTTGATAATTTTAAAAACCGTCCGTCCGTCACCCTCAGTCCGGAATTTTTATGGAAAACTACTGAACCAAAGTTAATGGTACTTTGGTCAAAAGTCACAAGTGTTCATGAACTCATTCAGTCCTAAAGGTCAGAATCAAAGGGCTGAAATTTTTAAAACTCAAATTATCACAAACTTTCGAAATATTAATTCAATGTTTTAATGTTTGCTAATGACTGACAACCCTTCAATGGATCGAATTAGGCCTATCAGACCACTTTACGTCCATCCGCTCTCCCTAACTTCAAAAAAATGAACGTTAACACGAATGTGAATCTGTAGTCCTTGCACATAGTATCGCCTGGAAAATTATGACGGAAGTATCAGATTGCAATGGAATTTCGGTTTTGAAATCAAAGTTCCTTTTGAAATCGATTTTTTTTTTTTTTTTTTTTTTTTTTTTTTGGTAAATGAAAATTGTCTAGGTGTTTTATTTTACCCTCGTTACATTTCAGTGGGTTTCAACGTCTGTGTCGATTTACAGTAAATTGTACTACTGCAGGTATTCAGATAGGAGCTTTGTTAAATATTCAGGGACTTGTGAAATATTGATGTTTATGAAGCCATATTCATGATAAGTCCGTCTACTGTCTTTGGTATATCTAGAAGCCAATTACAAAGTGTTTATGCACATTGATCAGCTGATGGGCCCTGGTGGCTAATTTGTTTCCTAATCAATGTACAGAGAAGAAGTATAACTGAAGTTCTTTTTAAAGCATCTAGAATACAATTATAAGGTATGTAAGCACCGTGCATATATAATGTATCACATAAATAAACGAAGATCAGTGATTTATCTTAGAAGCGTTATCTAATACGGAAATAAACTTTCAATAAGCCGTATTTTTTATGAGTTGCTTTGTTATTGGAAATTCAATGAGTTAACAACCGATGTGACAGCCCAGGGATTTTTAGTAACAATCTCAATGAACTAACCGAAAAATCAACCATTCAATTAATCAGTTTCTTGGAAAAATTCAAAATTAAACTAAATACTGTATGACATTGGGTTAATAGAGTAAAGATAAGTTTGAGATGAACTCGCAGATTTGCACTGACTGATTTGCATTACTAATTTCTGATTCGCATTGCTCGGGGGGAAAACGTGGATTTGGACCGACAAAATCACGTTTTTTTTTTTTGCATTAAACGCTGTTTTCCTCCCAAAACTTCACTATAAAAATTGTTTTGTTATTATACCGTTAGAAAGCTGACAGTGTGAGGAAGTTTTTCCTGATACCCGCCGATACCTCTATTAATTACAGGCAAAAAATTAGCTTGAAAAATGGTAATTTCCGAAATAATTTCAAAATTCAGAATTCAGACTTTTTTACCAATTAAAAAGACATTAAAAAAATTGCGTTTTCCATTAAACGATTAGGAAATTTTACGCTCTTTCCAACGGTCCCCTCAGATTTGAGATTGCTTTTAGAACAAGGGAGTTATAGCTGTTTTAGTGAGGAAAGGTCGAAAACACGAAAAAAAAATCTTAAAAAATAAAAAAAGTAGGATTTTTAGCGGAGTAAAAAAAAAGTTAAGGGACAAAAAATGTTGCAAATTAGTTGTAGAATCGACTCCTGGATTTTTGCCTACCACAAGTGTAGACACCCTGTATAGGCCTTCCTAGTTCACATGTTCACAACCTCCTCGTGCAAAAGAGAAGAACAACAAAGTCTAAATAAATTCAAAACCCGACTATAAAATGCTCATCATTTCCATGATAATAATGACTGGCCTCTTGATTAGGGTGAAGTAGGTTATATCAACTCTCGGAGTCATATAACAGGACAGGAATTTTAATTGTTGCTGAAATGAGAGTTGCTCATAGCTCATCCTACGCAGCCGATAATTTTTTTTTTTTTTTTTTCGCAGACCGTTTATGTCAGGTTTTAAGCGGTTTGGGTTGTTTTTTTCCCCTGAAACTAACAAATTGAAGGGTTTTATAAACTCGCTCGGTGTCAAATCACAGTGTTTTGAGTCGAAAAACGCTCCAATCACTCCGAAACGCGTGTCAGGCGAGAATGTTCTGTAATCCGCGAGAAGGTCCTTCCAGTAACGGTTCGAACAAGCGGTTTGAATAACTTATTGGAGAATCCCGAAGCTTGGTAAAATGGTTCTGCTGAGCCAAACTCGAATCTAAACTGCACGTTCACAGTTTTTGGTCATTTCAATGGTCATTGCTAAAATCAGAATAACGGTAATAACTAACAATAATACTCACAAAATATTTCAAAGAATAATTTAAAAATACAAAATACGAATATACGAGCTTTTAATGTGGAAGGTAAGTTGATGACTGGTTCAGTTCTAATACTGCACGTCAAATCCAAAATTTACTCTTAAAAAGTGATTCAATGTTAGTTTATCCAACACTTGATAGATCAGCAATTTCATGTAAATAATAAGCATTGTTGTTAATAGATGTTTTTATTCGCCCTTCCCAAAAGTCGATCTGGCTAGGACAACCTGGCTGACCCAAAGCTGATTTGAACAGCAACCAACGCTGCCTAAACAGAGAATGTAGTTCACAGCTTACAGTTAAACTGTCATCGGGGGTGGTTTAAACTCAGTTCTTGCGGTTTTTGAGCAGAACAGTTGTCCTTCAAATGTCTTGTACGTTATATTATTGAGGAAATTGAGGGATGATAAACGCTCAAGGAAATTCGAATGATGTAGGTACTCTGGAACTGATTTAAATAATTCTGTTTTTAGATCGCATTTGCTGAAATTTGTGTTTTTGGTTTATTATTCAATAATAAACCATTTTAATCGCTCTTGAAAAACAAATTCTAACCCCAATGAAAATTTCACGGTTTACGTTTCTGAAGGTGTAGAATCCGAATCTGCAATAAACATTTTTCCGTCCGTCTGCCGTAAGCACGATTTCTCCCAAACGGCTGGAGCAAAAAAGCTGAAATTTTCATGAAAAATCCATGTTGGTCCGACGACGCCCCAATTCTTGAGCCAGTTCTCTCACTTAATTTAAAGTGCCCTTTATGGGTTGTCAAAGTTTTGTAAAATCCCTAAAAACCTCAAAAAAGTCAAGGCGGCCTAAATTTGGACTCTTTTTGAAGAACTTTCCACGAGGAATCGAATGAGCCCCTCCCCAGTTCCGTAGGTCAAACAATTCCCGATGTATCGCCCGATTTATGTTGCCAACATTTGCGTTATTTTGGTTTATTATTGTTTTTGTTTTGATATCAGTAACCTAGTGATGTAGTAATGTGGATACTGGAGTGAACTCCTAAAAGGCTTTGTAGCCGATACACGGGTTGAGGCATTCTGATAACCATTAAAAAAACGCTGCAAATTCTTTCACTGGGGTTTAATATTCAATTGGCTTGCGTTCATGATTTGAATTTCTACTAAGCCTTGGAGTGCGCGTGTTTCACAAGTGATACAGCGGTTATTGAATTTCAGGAGGTACACAAATTTGATCAACTGGTCAATCCAAATTCTAAATGCCATAAAGAGAAGCAATAATAAACCCAATTTCATCCATTTTCTAGCGATAGGTCAAATCACAAAGCACAAAGCGATAGGTTTGCAAAACACAAATTTAGTCGAAGGTAGCAAAAATCGAAAGATTGTTCAAGAGATAAAAAGCTGCAAATTATTACACAAAGACTTATTATTTCCGTTAGATTTCAAGGTAAATTGTCATTGAACTCGGCGCCTTGTTCGTTTTGTGTGTTCACATCAATAACTCTTCAGGTGATAAGCGTCTCCATTTCTTGTCATTATGTTTCTGTGTGTTCATATCAATAACTCCGTGAACACCACAACTGTAACTTTACTAGCCCCCATGTACGAAACAAAAGCCGATATCTGAATACCTACATATCGAAATGACGAAGAAATCCACGAATATCAATATAAATAAGACATACCGCACCACTTCAGCAGAATCCTTTTCAAAGGAGGCAAAAATCAGCTTGCCTACTAGTTGGTGGCTTATTTTTTTTCTCTAGTGAATAGCTGTACACGAGGTTGGGTTGACAGGAAGCTGACGCGAACTACTTACGAAATAAGTACTTTATAGATTCGACGAATATGTAATAACGTTATTTTAAACGATTGAATCACAAATGTGAATAACAACTTCAAAACACCTGAACGAAAAAACAAATATTTGAAACAAACGAATGACGGAATGATAAAGTGAATATGACGAAAAAACTTCGAAAATCCCTCATGCTATCTCTCGGCATCCTTACCAGACAATTGAATTGAATTGAAGTTCAACCACGGATCAACGATTGTTCAATAGTGGTTGGGTTTCGCTCAGGGGAAAACGCGTTTCCTGGAACTTGGTTCAATGAAACGCAAACACAAACGTTTTTAAACTGAGATCAATCTGGCGTTCACGTTAATCTTGGTTTCCTTTCATCGGAGTTCTTTTTTTTCGGTGAAAGGCCCTCAGTATGTCTCGGTTTAAACCTTGACTCGTTCCCCTGGTCCTTAAACACAATTAGATAGTCTCCCCTTATGAACAATACCCCACGCTAAACTGTCCCCGACCCCAAACTCGAGAATCAAAAACACACACAGCCACTCGACAAATTACAACTCGAGACTAATCGAGACGAGACTGACGACGAGGTGAGTCAACATCTGCAAATTGGCGCTATTTACAACAAAGTGAGTAATTAACTGCAGTCAAACGGGTAATTTTGCCGCAAAGCGGGGCGTTCACGTACCGTGTCAACTCCGGTTTTCTCCTCGGTCAGTTCCAAGGCGAAATGCTGGGGAACGAAGCCAGTTGACAACCTTCGAATTCCGGAGTGTAAACAACTTATTTCAACTCATAAGGCGACAGGTGAATTTTGGACCTGGATATCTTAATGGGCTGAAGTACGTGAGTGCAACAGTTTCTACAATAAAAATGCGAAGCTTTCATCATTTTAAAATTTTCCCGCTTAAAACCAGTGCGTTGCTAGGGAACTACATCTAAGTCATTTTTCATCGTACAAAATAGTTTGCTAGTCGTTGGAAAGGCAAATTGGATTGAGATAATTGGCAAATTTCATGTAAAATATCGCCTGTGAAAAATACGCTTTGTTTCTCTATATGCCTATCTCTCCGTAGAGGTTGCTCGCAAAATCTAACATACCCTCTGTCCCCTGGAAAGGTTTGGTTTTGATATATAGAACATCGCTATCAATGTATGCTGAATTTGGAATCGCAGTCATAAAGCAAGCTGTCGTCACCTGAGGAGCGAGGTTGAATTTGGAATCCTTCATGAGCGTAGATAATGTCCACTACTTCTGAAGTACAAACTGCTGCTGCTGTTATTGTGCACTTATGATGTCGTGCACATAATCATCACATCAGGTGACGATTGCTGAACTTCAGCAGCCTTCAGAAGCTAATCATAATGCCGCTTCTTCAACCACCAGCACATCCAAAACTTCCTCGATTGGGCGGTAAACCTCTGAACCAAAAACCGTTGGCAACTCGTTGGAAAGTTTTTGATTTATAGAACATGGCGCTCTATCTATGCTGAATTTGGAATCGGAGTCTGATGGTCCAGTACTTGTAAAGTGCAAATTGCAGCTACTTTATTGTGCATTCAATATGTCAAGTCCAAAATCACAACATCAGGTGATAATTTATTGCTACACTTCAGCAGCCTCCAGGAGCTGCTCATCAAGCCCCAACCCACCCCCACCATCTAACAACATCCTCCCACTTCCTCGATTGTGCGGTAGAACTCTGAAGCAAAAAGTCCATAACGAATCGGAGCTCGAGATTATTTTGCGTGTAGGGGGAGCAACCGGCGCCGGAACCACACGCTGTTTTGTCTAGTAAGTCCGCGAGTTGAGACGAACTGACTGCAGGTGTCGCGCGACTTTTCAGACATTCGCAGCTTCGAATGCGGTAGACGAGCGGGAGAACGTAGGTTGGCGAACAAAATGAGAAAAAACCCCAACACGCACACAAAAAAATCCCTTTCGAAGTGTCGTCTTTTTTATTTTCATTTTTTCTCCTTCTTCAATTTTTTACTTGGTTTTTTTTCTCTCTTCGTCGGCTCTCGAGGTTCATTCTTAACGAAGTCCATTCACTTTCCACCGGCTGGTTGTGTGGCTTTTAAAATAAGCCTTTCAAGTCAAAGACTCAAATATTTGCAGTCTTCAAGGGTCCGACTTTTTCCACCTCCCTTCCCCTCTCCTCATCCTTCGTGGCAGATAGATTTCGTAGACTGAATGATATATGTAAGAAATGGCATTTGATGGAAGTAAAAGAAGAAAATACGGGAACTGCCTAATGTTTATTTTTATTCTTCAACCCGGAATCGAAAATTATTTATTCAAACAAATACAAGAAATTTAATTGGGTGTGATACTTGATAATGAAAAAAAGAAGAATTGATAATATCAAAATTCTTAATAATTTTATTAAATCTCTTTCTGGTCTCATTTTTTGCAACAAATTATGCAGCCATTATTGAGACTGCTACGGCTTGTAAATCAAGTCATGACTAAATGCCAAGCCACCGAATTATTTGCCCGTTTACTTGCAGATTTTTGCATCAAATTGTTAAGAACTACATCACATAGTAAATCGCTGCTTCTCTAAATACCATAATGTGGTTAAATTAATTAATTTATCAATAAATTTGTTGCAGCGTTTGAATTGCTACAGATGAATTGATTGATGTAATAAGTATTTCATTGAAATCCACCCCAACGCGATAATGAGATGAGTGAGAAAATGGTTCAAACTTCCAAACATTTAGTTTCCGTGACGAGGTGTCATCTTGATGATTGGCTTGAGAACTGGACATGATCAATTTAATCTGATCTGACCATATTGTAATTTCTGCAACGAATTAGACGAGGATGTTCAGAATGTGGAACGTCGCCTACTGAACGCGGAAGAAAGAGCTGCATCCGCTCTCATTCAGTAAGATCAAATCCTACCGCTTAACTATCGGAGAGCAAGCATAAATCAAAATGACTGATGTTTTACCTTAAGATAGAATAATTTTATAAGATTTAAGGAATCAATATTAATTCTATTGTATGATTTCATGTATGTAGAATACGGAAAACGCTTTAAATAAAACTAATGACTTTATGTTTGCCTTTGATACCTTTGCCTTCAATGACTCAAATGAGCCCATATCAATGGGGCGCAGGATTGGATTGCTGAAGCAGTATCATCGCTGAATTCACATTAAGCACACTTCATAAATCCAGGTGCTCTAATTGCATTTTAGAGAACTCCTATCCGACATCTAGCATAACTCTGGTGGTGGTTAAGTATTGGCGATTTACCCACGTTTCAAGCAAAGAAAATGTTTTGACAGAATATGACTGACTACCTAAAGATCAGTCCCACGTTAAGATAATAAAATGGTTAGCTTAGCTTGCCTAAATATTCCACTCCCTTAACACTATGCCAACGGTGGTTGGTTTTTCTCGTACCGGGCCCATGACTCTTCAGAGAATCGCGGCGTGGGAACGCCACGGAATCCGTTGACAGTATCAATGAAGAAGGGTCGATCAAGTCACAGGAAACGCGCTTCAAAAATCCAAGGGCTCTTAATGCTTTGAAGAGAAATCAAGTCCACATCGAAGAAGACTTCATGGGTCCACATTCAGCTTAAAGGCCGTTTTTTCACGTCTGCACAGTTTAAAGAATGAATGAAAACGTTGCAAGTTTGGGCGTCCAGGCGGTTCAGTTTCGTATTTTCCGTTCAGTTTTATGTGATATCGCCATGGAGAAGGTTCTGCTGTCGTCAATTTTCGACTGCTGTATTGTAAAAAGAAAAGAATCGTAATATATCAGAGGAATCGCTCGTTCAAAATGGTCACGGAAATGGCTTTTAAAAATGCGGACACTGTGCTCTTTGGATTTAACTCGCCAAATGCACGGAAAACTTTCATAAAGTAAAATGAAATCAGTCAAAAACTCGCGAGATCATTGCCGAAGATCTGACACGGTTGGATGATGGTCCCGGTTTTCAGAGCTCAAGAGCTCAGTTATCGCTGCAACTGTGCTGTCCTCCCGACGGACTCAAAACCGAGCAGTTTTCCGGTCCACACGCAACGTCTTGAACTGCGGAGACAAAACGTTGTGCAGAACGTAGCGTGTGGACTGGCGTTAGCTCTCTTGTTCTTGGCGATTTATCAACATTTTAAGCATAGCATATGCTTGACAAACTATGGGTACCTGTATGTCTGAACAGTATCCCACATTGCGCCCATCGACTTGTTAGCTCGCCCATGTATTGGTGAGATTCCACTCCGTTAACACAGTGCTTTTAGTGGTTGGTTTTCCTCGTACCGCGGCCAACCCCCATAAGTCCCTCAGCAAATCACGGGAGGAGAACGCCGCGGAATCCGTTGACTTCGGTCACCGGCGCGTCCCACTTCCCTCGTGACCAAATGACCAGCGGCGGCGGTGGGTGGACGGAAGAAAATGATTTGTGGGTCCCCGTCCCGCCCCGTTCCGGCATCAGTTTGGACTCCGCGCCGCTTTTACTGCTCAGCCGCAGTCGAGTCCGAGGTAGGTCAAGATATCCGCGAGCCCTAAGTCGCACCTGCTTCCAGCAATCATCATCTCAGCTCCTAAGTAAACTACCGAGCAAATCACCTTTCCTGGCATCGGCAGTTTACGCTTTCCCAACAGCTGAAGGTTAGAAGGAAGGTAATGCAATTGGCCTAAAGTGGAATTCAGACCTTTCATTAAAAACCAGCAAATCTGTACACACTGTACCAAAGTTGATATTTGGCCGGTGCGGAGTAATATCTCAGAGAATGTTAAGACATCACAGTCACCTGATCTGAAGCAACCTTCTGAGCAATTCATCTTTCCTGATATCGGAATTCTATCTTCTCCCTATCAACTCTAAGGTACTAGGAACAGTTGTGCTATCAGCTTTAAACATTGATTTCTGAACTTATGCATAATTTGGGTATAATACAAATAATTAAACATAAATATTTAGATGTTTGACTGCATGCAATGATGAGAGTCCTTCTGATCAAAGACAATCTGTTGAATTCAGCGAACGCTCCGTTAAAAGCCTTACTGCATAAAGAGAAGTCGTCGGGTTTCCCGAAGTTCAAGATTACTGCATCCAAGAAGTTCGGGTAGAGTGATCAATCCCACGATATATGACGCCCCTAAGTTCTTTCCTTTGTTTAATAGGAGGATATGCTGCCCCTTAGGGAATGGTAGCGGCGAAGTGTGAAAACAATCGACGATTTAGTGTATCATGTGTGCCAACGTGTCTTTTGAAACTGGGTAGCCGAGTTTGGTTGTTCGGGAACTCGTTCGGGGATCGAGATTCGATAAGGGCGCTTCTTTGACGGTCAGGTGAAGCCAACCAAGAAGGAATTCGGGCGGTTGAGTGGAGCTGGAGGGGAAGGCGTCAGGAAGCTGGAAACATTCTTTCTTTCGCGAACTGCAAAAAGGGAAATTGCCTTCGGTGTTAGTCTCAGCGAGGTCATTCATGAGAACCAACTAACAGATAGCTAGTAGACAAAGACCTTATAGTTTCTAAATTAAAGAGGTAACTATGCATTTAACTTTGGTTTGCCTATTATTTTGGATGATGAACCTCCATAATAGACCTAAGAAGCAATTAAACATCCACTATTAACACACATCAACATCCACTATCTATTAAACCGAAGTTCATGACCAACTAATCGTGTACCTATTGGCTGGCAGTGATCCTAACACCAGAGACTACTTCAATAGCCGGAATTATCCAAAGGTCTAGTTGTAATATTTTCCTTCAACGTGCTGTTGAGTCGCTCCAGATCTGTTTTGGATTTCGACAATTTCGCCAAGCCCCCTTAAAAAGCCGTTTAGGCGGAGCTAAGATCGTCGAACCTGAGGTGCCAACGTCTGCGAGTCAACTTGCAACCTTGAACTCCCGCCTGGACCGCTTGCGGTGGGGCGACTGCAGTCGAACCTTCCTGTCATCATGTGGGGTCTTGACACACCTTGACGCTCTTAGAATTATCTTCAATGTCGCGCACGTTGATCTTAACGTTCACAAAAATTACGCAAAGCAATTTCCCTCTTGTATTAACTCCTTCAGCTGAAAGATCTCAGCAAAAGTTTTTCAAAAAGGATGAGCTTTTTGAGCGTTACACACCCATGAGCGCTGAATTCTTTCTCATGAGACCAAGGGGAGGGATTGGGCGGATATCAGTTGGGGGTCATAATTCCCTCTTGTTTAGCTTGGGGCACTGATATTAGGAAAATGAGGACATTAGTACTATTTTGATTGGTACAATCCCTTGTATGTACATCTTCATCCTTTTGTGCCTCGCACGTCCTGTTCATCTTAGAGCAATGAGATTTGAAACACAACTTCTTGACACCATAGAGAGTTGCATCACTTGAAAGAGCAATAATGTATGTGGGCAACCCACGGCTAACTAAATAGTTAGATATAGTGCTGGATATAATTGAGGTTAGTGAAAAAATAATTCCAATTCAAATTAGGATCGTATTATTCGTAGAACAGTATTATTATCGTACCGATTAACCCTGAGTTTATCTACAGACTTTTCTGTTTTCTCTGTATTGCTTGTCCTGTTGGGTAATATGATTGTGATGCATTACTTAGCCACAAACGATTACTGCGTGCAAAGCTAGTGCATACATGAAGAAGACTGTGGGAAATTTTCCCACACGTTATTTTATTAGATACTGCTAAATCATCACCTCATTCGAAGAAAGTTATTAAACAAAGAAACTCCGTTCGTGCAGCATGCCTTAAGGATTTTTTCATTCTCTCGCCCAGAGTGGTATCACTGCGAGCGTACTTTGATGCTCTTGAAGTAACTGGTGGTCACTTCTTGGTCCCGTCCTTCGCACTTTTCAACTTTCTTGAGCAACTGCTTGAAATTAGCCTGTTCACGCAAAAGTCATTACATTCCTTTTTTCGTGTTCCTTCCTGCAGCACTGTTAATTCTCATACTGCCTGTTGTCATGTTCTAGATTCTTAAATGTATTTCTTCTTGCTGTGATTACGCCTGCGTACTCTTCCAAACGAAAAGTTCATTATGTTCCTTGTGCAATTTTCATGATTTGAGAATGAATATACAGCTCGTAGCAACAACAAACGACTTTCAAATGTACTTTTGGCAAAATTTTGATGGAAAGCATCCGAATTAGTAAACCTTGTTCGGTGTACATCTGGGTCAGTTTTGGTTTTTTGATTTATGGGTGCAAGAGATTCATAAGGGGCCGTTAGATCCCATCAATAACCACTCCATTGATGAAAGTACAATAGTATATTTTTATCTTCGCTACAAGCTGACTGGACCATCTTTGACCCCACGTGCAGCACTCAAGGACCCGTTATAGGTTCCACCACACGTCAAGAAATCCCCCTGTCAATGACTTCGATGCCCTTGGGAATTGATTCCGCTAGATTCTTGAAGCGCTGGGTTCCTGCCTCGGATTCATTATGCCGTTTCCCCTCTTATCTCAGGCAGCTCATCCCGCCGGGAAGCGGTCTCAAAACAATCGAGACTGTTTTCAGCGGCCATATATGGGGCCTGAGGCCTTCGCCAAGAGCCCATAAATCGGCCCTTGCTCGTCCCAATGACCAACTGCGTGGCTTTTCAATTGAAAATCCTCCCGGGTGCCCTGGGGTTTCGACCCAATCTCCTCGTCCGTTCAGGTCGCGGGGTTCCCAGGACGCTGGTTGGTATCTTCAAATTGGAATTCGCAGCCTATTTATCCCATCAACGGCTCCAACGCGTGAACACAAATACAAACAGGGAACCACAGTTACTTGACCGAATCTTCTAAAAACATTCATGGAACTTCTATCGGTATTGATATCAGACAGACCAACGAATTCGTAATTCCTATCATTTCAAACAGGTAGGAATCTAATAAGGTGCAATATGGATGTTGGGAAATAATCGGAAGTACATGAAAAGCTGGTGAGGAAAAGCGCCGGGAACTACTGAATTGCTCTCTCCCATTCGCCAATTGGAGGAATGTTGTCACTCGTTGCTCTTCATTTGAATGTTTTAACTAATCGAGTTTTATGGACAGAAAATTGGAATAAGGAGGTATTCGGGTTTTCGTATCTGATCAAATTCTACACTCATTCATTAAATTATCTCTCAAAAATTTTATCGCTACAAATGAATTGGTGCTTGAAAAATATAAATTAGGTGCTTCCATCATTAATTATATTATTATAATTATAATTCCATCAATAATTATAATTATAATTGCTAAGCATTGATCCACAAATGAACAGGAAGGAAATCAGTTCTGCAGAATCAACTATTTTATTGTCCAAATGGAACCAATACATACTGTTTGTTTAACTACTTTTTTTGATTTTTATTGTTTTGTTTACATGTTCGCATATCTAATCTAGTTTTAAGAATTACGAGCTTTTGATTCGACAAAAGAATTTCTATGTCCTCTAACATCACTTATTTCCTGGTACATCAACGATTGATATCTTAGTTTTATATATAGTTTTTCAACATTTCAAACTGCATTTAAATAACTGTAATTATCATGAACATTCTCTAACGTAGTTTTGTTTTTTCAGGTATGTGTCCGCTTGGATAATAAGAATGCCAGAAAAACTCCGTGAGTACTTCTGATTTCCAATGAAAATCCACCTAACTTTTCTTCAATCTACTAACTGTTCGCTTTAAATGATTTACTTAAATATTCGAACAATCATTGTCCTGTGTTGTAATAAATCTGTACGGCTCATCACAAAGGTATTAAATTCGTTTGCACTATTTTTTTTATGAATAGTAGCAGTTTTTGTTAATACTTTACAATATTATTAATTAACTATCAGATGATTGTTATTATATTTTATATAAATTACCTCGTCACTCCCTTTGAAAGGTTCCGTAGGGATCATTTAATTGTTCCGTGACAATGGATGGATCAACTATTTATTATATTAATTAAATAAATACAGACATATTGCTCACTGGGGTTCGTGTTTTATAGCGTTCCAATATCAAGCGGGAGCATTGTTATCACGTCTCGTATTTGAAACGCGTTGGATTCCAAAATCCGAATTTCTACTCGTGGTACACGTTTTAGACCTCTACGAAAATCTTCAATTCTAATTTGGTCTTACGTTACTATAGCGCGACTATAAATTTCAAGTGAAAAGCACAATTTTTACATTTTCTATTCGATCCAATGAGATGCTCATGCTCTGCATGGGTTGGGGTTCATTAGCTCTTTACCTTTATTCGTAAGTCCTCTATCAAGTCCTGCACTTAACAACATAAACAATTTCAACCTACGTCCACTCTTACGATTTTCAATCAGTTTGCATGGGATTTTCAGTAATAATTAAAGTAAGTATCCCAGGAAAAGGAAACATAGTATTGTAGTATATTATAACAAGCATTCAACCTATAGAGCACAGCCGATGTCGATTGATTTCTTAGGGGTACTGTGAGTTGGGATGGAGATGGTGCCCTACGGATTCTATCATTAACTTATCATAGGTAGGCTCTACTCGTTCTGCTTCGTTACGGTCTTATGTGAAAATAATGCGAAATAAGAAAGATGGTCTTCTTGCAGCTTCCTATTTTATTACACTAGGTACTACCTGCACTTACTACAATCGCTGACTACTATTTCAATTTCAATATGTTACAGACGATTTACAACATCACAAAAGAAATGGTATCAATACATTACAACAGAATAGTAATATAACTAATAATAACTATGAGATATAATGGATTTCAAACATAGATGGAAAATGACCAACACAACGCTAACATATCTTTATAATTTAAACAATGAACATTTGGACCTTCCTACCCCATAGTTTCCACCTACACTAGTCGGAAAAACGATGGTTGTTTACATAGGTTATGGACCGGTGCTTACCAAGATCTATAAAATGTCTGAGTATTTGATAATCAGCGTACATATATAAAAATAATTAAACCTTGTGAAATAATTTTCAGCGTTTATTGATCACTGGCAATTCGGTTCGTATGTCACGCGTAAATAGTGCTAGGTAACTGCAAAGAAATTAATGAAAGAAAGAGAAGAAGAAGAAAGATAACTTTATTCCGGAGAGAACAACAACATCGCATCGGGAATTTTTTATATACAATGGAATAAACTGCTAAAAATAGGGCTAGGCCCTGTTCGGTTAGGGGGAGCTGCTAGAGGCGTTTTTGAACAGAGTTAAGGTCTTTCACCTTATTTCACCTTAATAAACAGTTAGGTAAGGCATTTGAGGGTAGGAATTACCCCCACTTCTAAATGAAATTTCAAAATTTGGAGATCACCATTGAAAAGAGCATTACAAAAATATCGGGGATACGTAAAAAAACTCATTTTTGTCAACCTTGGTGGTAAGGCGTTTTTGTTTCAAACGGCAGAATTAACCATGTGAAAATCTTCTTTTTGTAATTACTTCGTGAAAAATTTGAAGGAATTACACGGCCTATGAAATTCCACGAAGAGCTGTTTGTGTGAAACGCCGATTACGGTTAACGTGAACCCACCTACACCCTACCCTCTTTCGTTATTGGATGATAAAATTCACGCCCACACTGCTCACAAGAAAATGGCTTCTCGCACCTGTCGTCAAACGATACAGGTTCTCAGACAGCGCGTCGGCTCCCCCGACATAAGCTTTCGAGAGCTCCGCCCTGTCATTAGCTCGACGCCCGAAAGGGCCCTTTTCGCTCAAAAACGAAAACTCCTTCGGCACATTCGCCAGGCGCCCGCTTCAATATTTGAAGAGTCGAGCCGAATTCAGATATTTGCTCACTAAGCTGCCAGGATGGCGCTCCACTCAAATACTCAAGACATTTTATTTTCCTTTCTCGCCCATTGCCGATCCAGACATTCTTTAGCGCCAACACATCAAACAGTCCTTTCAAAGGTTCGACAACATCTTTTTTTTTTCGAAAAACGATTTTTTTTTTCATTTTTCAGCTTAGCGATTGCCCCAGCGGCGACCGTCGACTCGCCCGAGCAAAAAGGAAAACGAGTCCTTAGGAACCCCGAGAAGAAGCAATTATCATGCAGAGTTATAGTCCAACCGTCTGCAAAACTATAAGTACCGTCTGGGGTTTTTGCTCTGGTTCCACGCTCGGGTAGAAGTTTAAGGTCCATCCCGAAGATAGTTTACGCGCTCGTTCCTGTCTTCTCACTAATTTTCTTCTACTCGCGAACTCCCTTCGAGTTCGCTCGTCTTTTCCGTTGGGTTTCTCACGAAATTCTCTCGGGAGGACGCCTGGAACGCCAATATCTCCCTGTCGCCGATAATTTTTCCCGCCGCTTAACCACGCCCGACGTTTTTACGATGTGCGAAAGTCATTAAAGGCCGCGACAACAAAATTGTTGGAGGCGCTATATTGTGTTTGCATTTTATGCACATCTTCGACCGGCCAGCAATTACGAATAGGAAATTCCAGTAAACAGCCCTGCTTATCTAGTTTGCTTTGATTTGGACTGACTCCGTCAAGGGAATTTCGAAGAAGTATCGTAATATGATACTATCAATGATATGATATGATATCAACTATTTGGTATGTGGACCACGATGTTTTTGGTTTATTGTTTTCACTGATGAACTTTTGTTAGCGAACGAGAATACTATTAACCCCCTCAAAATGTGTGGTAATTAGCAAAGCTCTCCATCCGCTTCACTATGGTCCAGAATCCCAGGAAAAGGCAAGAACCCCCTAAAATGTACCAAAAGCTTAGACAAAATCTGAAATTGGGCACTTAGGTTGGGTTTCGTTCATCGTTGGTCTAAATGTCTCACCAGCACAATTTCAGCACCAGAAATTGGTGTAAAAATGAGCTTTCTGTTTTTTATCGGGGTTACGTAGGCGTGAGGGGTATCATTTTCGATGTTATTTTGAATGTGGAATTGATTTTAGTGGGTCAACCCACTTGCAAATCAGCTATAATTGCAGTAGAATGTGATCAACTCTGAAAATGGATGTCACCATGCGATTCAGCATAAAAATAAAGTGCAAAATCATGAGCCCCCATATGGGGTCTGCCTGTCATAATTCATTATATGTAGAATATTATATTTCAAAGTTTTTCAGCAATAAAATGTTAAAACCGATTCTGTTAACCCTTTAGGCTGCATCCAATTGAATCCCAAACAGTCGAGAAATTATGTTGTGTGAGTGTGTGTTGGAGCCTGGTTTTTGAAAAAATTGAAAAAATGAGAAATACAGCTAGGAAAGCGTGTATTTTCAAACTTTTTGGCATGACAATATTAAGGGTTATCAGTTTGTACCATCATTACTTATTTTGTACTCAATTAAATTAGGGCCCCTACCTATATAACACTATGAAGGAGGCTCCTAATTATTTTCACTCAAAGAAGTACCTGTTTTGAAATAGAAAAGTGTTGTTTGTCGTTTCGTTCAAATTTTAACTCCGATCATCTTAGAAATACCTGAAATATTGCAATATTGCATTGGGATTTTTTAAATACATTAGGCAAAGATAATAGCCACGTTTGTTTGGTAAAACTGCTGAAGAAGGATTGGAGAGACATATGTGATGATTTGAGGAAAATCTGAAAAATCATAGCGGATGTCTAAGCAACTTAAAAACAAAAACTTATCTCTGAACTAAAAAATCGTGTTTTTTGAGGTAGCTGCATTAGACCAGCAATATAAATTTAGCCCAGAAGTTTCCAAAGAAAATTGCAGACTGTGAACGACACTGTTTTGCGATTGTCAATATAACAGCTAACGATATAATGTTTATAAATACATCTTGTACTTTTCAGTACATTAAAACTCTATAATTAATGTATCCAATGAAATACATTATCTGCGAAAAAGGAGGTCTCTTGTGTGGCCGCGATTCTCTTGCCGATGTAACACCTACGACGACTTAATGGCGAGAAGACACGTAACTTGGCAACTTCGAAGGCATCGAATCCCAAGTGGATGGAAGGTTACGTCTATAGGTGGGAACGTACCTTCTACAGCAGCTCTCAATAAAAATGTAAAAAGATTATCCAAAACCCGCGGCGACGGAGCTCAAGTGAACCGAAGCTCTTTGAAACGTAACAGCTATCACAACAAAAACGGCTATTAGCTTTATAGTAACTATTAATAGCTAATCGATGGCTTCTTTGGCCAGGTAACCTATACTTTTTTGATACTGTCAGAAAGTTGGAAGCTCTAAAAGGTTTTATTTTGACGTCTTCACACATTTTGACTTCACACATTTTGACGTATTTTGACAAGTCTTCAATTCAGGTTAATCCATCATTTACATCACGTCACCAAAAAGTGACGGTTTTCACTTAGCTCAAGTGTTGTATAGCCCCCCTCCATCTCAAAGAAGAACTCAGCAAGCGAGTTTGCTAAGCCAGTTCAATTCATGATTTGGAAAGGAACATTTTATGAAAGCAAAACGGACGCTCAGCTGTTTAAGGTGAACTTAAATTCTCTCTCTTAGGAAGCTCATCTGCGGACGATCGCGAGTCATACACTGGCTACACATTCCTACTAGCCGGAGGTGCAGTTAGTTGGGAATCTCGTAAACAAAATACAGTGGCACTTTCAACCACGGAGTCTGAGTACATAGCAACAAGAGAGGCATACGGTCTTCCATAAAGGCTCTCGTGGATGTTTTCTTTGATATTGTTAGGAGGCCTGCCGACAGCTCTTTAAAGAGATGTTTTGTTACTTGTTTCAAAGAAGCTTATCTGCGGACTGTTATCAAAATACCTCTTCTCTTTATGTTGATTTGGTTCAATTTTACTACTATTATAGAAAATATTGCTCCCTCGAAGGTCGTACACCGTGGGCCACTACTCTAATGCTCCCACCCTCGCTACAAATCCGTTGCTAGGGAGAATGTAACTTTGTTCAAATCTCTGTTGATTTTGACTCAACTTTCGAATCAACCTATCCAAACCTCTGGCAGTTGAAATTGATAGGGGCCCTTCTGCTACAATAAGCGACGAATGAAATGAAAGGCTTCGTCCCAATATGTGTGAGCCACCAGGTAAATATTTTCGAATTGAACACTGTGACTGATAAACAAAATTGAATTTATTACACTCCAATTAACGCTTCATCTTAATAAAACTTGACCTAATTCCATTGTTTAGGTCAATCTGTTTTCACCTTTAATCGCCCAACAAAGAACAGTGATATCTAATTTATTACGGCAATTATTTCGATAAATTTCCGTCAAATGCATATTCGTACCGCGGTTCTTGCATTCAAATTCAGATCGTAAATCGCATCGATTAATTTTTACAGCCCGCCTATAAAATAGCACTCTGAATTCCAATGATGACTATCGTTAAAGTTTTCATTGTACTCCCAAATGAATCAATCTTGAATGTCACGCGATTCCTTTGTTATTATCCATACTGGAAATTTAGGCAGTTTCTCCCGAATATTGTTATTTCTGCTTGCATCTTGTGTTTTAAAGATGTCAGAACTAATTTGCTTCCATACACTTTTTAAAAAACGAAACGACATGCTCATGTTGCTTCGCTGATCGACTTCGTCCTGGCCGTCCAATATATGAATTCGCACCTTCAACAAATTTTGCGGGAACACCAATTGTTCATTAATGACATACAGCGTTTCTTAAGTGTACTGCATGAGACAGGAGTCCTTACGCAAGCAATCTTAGTCATATAACGTGAACTCTCTGCATTCAGAAATTCCTTACAATGAATGTGTTTAAGGATACCAGCCGAATTTATCTCCAGAAAAGGGGGACTGCTACGACTGGGTGGGACTGTTACGTTCTGTCATTCGTTTTCTCACGGCCAAAAATGAATCTGCGATAAACATTCATCGAGAATTAGTGTCTGTGTATGGAGAGGACTGTATGAGTGTGCAACATGTGAGGAAATGGAGGAGATTGTTCCTGGAAGGGCGAACAAGCGTGGAAGATGAAGAGCGGAGTGGGCGGCCTTCAACATCTCGTGGAAACGACGCAACTGTTGACGCCATCACGCAAATTCTCGAAGACGATCGGCGAGTAACGATTGATGAAATCATTGCTTTGTTGCCTCCACATATTGAGGTAAGCCGAGCATCAGTTGGGAGGATAATTGATGACCAGGGTTACCACAAAATTTGTGCAAGATGGGTGCCACGACTTTTGACTGAACAACACCGAGAGCAAAGGATTGCTTCAGCAAAAAATTTTTTCTTTCTGTTTTTGACCGTATAGTGACTGGAGATGAAACATGGGTGCACCATTCGACACCAGAAACCAAACGCCAAAGCATGACATGGAAAAAAACAACTGAAAGTCCAGTCAAAAAAGCGAAAGTGGTGCACTCAGCTGGAAAAATCATGGCAAGTGTTTTCTGGGATGCTAAAGGGATCCTGCTGATTGAGTATATGCCTAAGGGCACCACAATAACTTCCGACACTTACTGTGAGACTCTGAAAAAATTGAAATCCGCAATAAAGCGAAAACGACCAGGACTTTTGACGAAACAAGTTTTTTTGTTCCACGATAATGCTCGTCCCCACTCGCCTCGAAAGACTCAAGATCTTCTCAATTCATTCAGATGGGAAGTTTTTGGCCACCCACCATATTCACCTGATCTGGCACCAAGTGACTTTCACTTATTTCCACATCTGAAAGCTCATTTGTGAGGGAAAAGCTTCCGAACCGACGACGAGCTCAAGACTGCCGTCTGTGCTTGGACCTCTAGTTTGGACACGCAGTTTTCAAGGAGGGCATACATAAATTGCTCCCCCGGTTCCAAAAGTGCATCGATCGAGCTGGGAATTATGTTGAAAAGTTATATGATGTTACTAAACACAAAGCAATAAAAATTTTTGAAAAAAATTTTTTTTTTTTTGAATTTTGTATAGCAGTGGGAACCTTACTTTTGAGACGACCCTCGTATGAACTGAAATTCCGCCCTCATTCGTTGATTTATTGACCGCAGGTTTGGAAAAAAACGTTTCAGTGTCATAAATGACACCGTCATATGACCCCAGTGGTGAGGACGAAAACCCCAACTCTCTTCTCAGTTATTCAAGGCTAGCTGCAACATTTATTGCGAACCTGCCAAGCCTAAGTGACACCATGGGAAGCAAGTAAATTGGGAGAAAGGTGATTTCCGACCAACACCCATCAACCTTACAAGAAACACAACAGAGGTTGTTATTCGGGAAAATATCAGCGTTAGTTCTTCGATATGTCAGTAGATCAGCTAAACAAAAGGCCTCTAACCAAGTTTGGCACAAATGCTTCAAACCAAAGCTCATATACCGTTCCACATCAGTACAGAGAGTAAAAAATAGTTAGAACGAGCACGCTTGCTCAGGATCTGACTTTAGAATCTCATTCTGAGGTTTGAACACACAGGAACGAAACGTTTTGGGGGCACGTGAGGAAACCTACTATTTTGATAAATTTTCTGATTTATACGTTTTTATTACGATTATTATTCATGTTTTTAACCTGTAAAATCGATAACGGGCAATTTAGTGAAGATAATATCTTTAATGTCTTCTTAAGGACAGCTTCAGTACAAATCAATGGTATTTTAAGAAGATTAACATGAAGAATTACCTACTGATGATGATACCCAGCAGGAAACGAAAGAACCAGCATTGCTCTTAGTTCGAAGATATATCAGCAGAAGATTCAACACTGATCCGATTGGCCAGACGCGTTTTTGATTTTTGATACTTTTTAGCGTTATTGTGCCACGGTTAATTGAGGAGGTAACAATTCAGTATTGCATCCTTTTTTTGGGGTTAAAAAGCCAATTCTTTCACTGATATAGTATTAGCAAAGATTCATCAATTATATGAGCAAACTGAATTAAACTTTTAACAAACTAATTCGGAATTGGCCAGGTGCGTTTTTAATTTTTCGAATTTCTGCTACTTTTTAGCGTTATTGTGCCACGGTCGATTGCGGGAATAGGTAACAATTTAGGCTCATATTAATTATTAACAAAACACCATAGCCAAGAGCTGACCAGTTCTTCTTACGACGGCATCCTTTTTTTGGGGTTAAACAACTGCCAATTGTTAGGTACACTTGATATATCTGTACTCGATTGCCATTGTACCAATATCAAATAAATGAAATTAAATAAAACAGCAATGTTTCAGAAATCTGTCTGTGGATAACAGCTAAACAGCAGCATTATCTACGCACGATAATACATCACAACCTTCGAAAATGGTATGATTAGCGAGATAATATTTAGGTGATGGAAAAAGTATACCCTATCTACGCTGTACTAATTTACTATAAATACCATATCTTCGAACGTACGAACGTGCTGTTTAAACTTTACAGTAATTCATTCTAAAGCTGTGAAATAGATGAACTCTCCTCTTTTTTTTTTTTTTTTTTCGTCAAGGGAACATCGTGAATAAAAAGTGGAAAGCATTAGCAAGGCCGTGTCTCAAGCCCGCCTTTCACGATTTAATGACCAGAAGGCTCCGGTTGCTTGCAACCATAAGTTCATTCTTTGGCAACGCTCTTGGTAAACAAACTGAAATCTCTAGATTGATGTAAGACGGGGATCTCGCTCCTCGATAGTCTAAACCGATATAAACAAAGTCGGGGGAGCTCTGATGTGTGAACCTGTTGTGAGAACGAGGTATTGAGTGCCCTAAGAGAATCAGAACCTTTTGTCAGTTTGGGATTCACATGGGTTTGATAAGTTTTCAATCAATCAACTTCATCATAACAATCACTTCAATCATAATCTGTTAAAGCCCGTGGGGTATGATGAGGAATTGATGTACTCATTGATGTACTGACAATTGTCGGGTGTAGTAACAAAAACGTGAAATAAGCGTTAAAACTTACTAGGCAGAGGTTTACTATTTCTGTATTGTATAGCTTTCTATGTAAATCACTGGTATCCTAAGATTCTAAGGTATCCCTCTTGTTGTTTCATTAAACTAAGTCTTCTCACTGAGTCAAACGATTAGAATCTCGCGCTCCCTTTTGGAATCCGTAAAAACATTGATAGTGCATTCATCTGCAGCTATCAGAAATCCCTTCTTCAGTTATTCAATATTCAAACATCCCCAAATTAAGAGACGATTTAGCTCAAGTCAGTGTTAAAAAACGGGATATACGTACCCCCAATGGTGGGAACTTGTTTGTTTTTGTTTGTATTTGCTATTCTTCAATCGAAAATGAAAGGTCCATATTTGCCTTTGCTCAAATAGATGTTGCTCGAGCTCAATATCCTGTAGATTAACCTCAATAAGTGAAAATAAGGTTTATATTTGTATGGGCATTGTGTCATGGTTTAGATTCTTTCAAATATCAACGAGAGTATGAAGAATAATTGGATGGAGTAACAGGATGCGATGACAGGGAATCTACAAATCTTCCGTTAGTTTATCGCCGCGATCGAAATATCCCCCGAAGGCGAAAGGAACTGAAAGGCGTCAACATCGGTCACTTGCGTTGGTGTTAATTGCCTCATTCCGGCCCCAGCAGATCCTTCTCATTCTCCTCGAAACCCTCCACCTCTTGGCCGCTTCATCTGTCAGAACGTTTGCCGGTAGCGCTCTGGGGAACACCGCCCTGGACGGTTGCACCGTTAAGATATCCCTTTCCGGAGGTGTTAATCGAAAAGTCACTGCCCTCGGGCCTTAACTGGAAATTATGAGAGCAGAGTAAAAGTTAACAGATCGTTGGAAGGAGGGGTACAGAATATATTGAGAGAAGGGGGGTCAATGAAGCAGGAAGGGGCACGCAATAGAGACTCCGTCTAGAGGTAGACCCGTGGCATTTTAACCTACGTGGAATATGACACTAGTCTCAGCTGTTCATAAATTTAAGTGATCAAATCTTGGTATCAAGGTTTGTCATCGAAGTTGATCAAAAACGTGTAACATAAGAACCACTTGCCAGGAGTCACAAAATAGATATAGTCATCATTAAAAAATAGTAACACTATCCGAAATCCGAAGAACCTCATTACTTGATACGCAGATGCCATACCTTAATATACTACATGTATTAATTTTATTATCACAGTAATCAGAATAAGATAGAAGTTGGAACACCTTATACCACAAGCGTTGGAAAATCGTGTATAGGTTCGCAACACTGTCACACATTTTCTGATCGCCGTTATCATGACAATACATTACATCATCAATATACATATACATCATGCGGTTCATTGAACAGTAGTGGTCGTTTAAAACTAATCTTCGCACACTCCAATTCTCAAACGTAAATTCGGGAAGATTGAAAAACCTTAACAACGAAAACGAATGTGTTTCCTATTCCCCATAATGTTCTTTCGTATTATACTTCAAGAACTGTAAGCATCATTCCTTAGTGACCCAACACCAAAACTGTAAGTTTAAACTTACATATCACGCGTAATTTTAGTAATAGTACTTGGTGATGAACTGGTTTATTCAGCGATTGCTTAACGGATTCTCATGATGCTCCTTTTCGAGTTGATTCTAGTATTTCTGTGCCAAACCATACACAAGAAGATTAACTCTTAACGAGAGAAATTTTGTATAAGAGATGAAAAGTCACTTCTTACAGTAGGAAAACTACGAATGGTGAACGGTCGACAAATGATAACGTTTCTCTCTAATTAGTAACAAGTATTGTAAAAATATTTTTGTACTCGTAAAAAGTGTCACGAGCTTTTCTTTGTTGTGTTCCGAGGTAAAGACATGGATATTGTAGATTTGCAGCTCAACCTCGTTGAGGTCGTCATTGGTGGTTGTCGGATGATGATCAAAACGAGCAATCAAGATCACCTGTGACGACTACCATATTGCCAACCTTGATATGACTAAACCGTAAGCCCATAACAGAGCTTCCGTGATGCAAAGTCAGGGAGAAGTCCGCCGAAGACTGAACAAAGTCCCACCCCGGGAGCAATTACAAGAAGCCAGAAGCTGGGCCGGCCGGGGAAGGACTCAAGGTGGGGCGGGGGAAGGATGAGCCTGCTCTTCCTCCGTGAAATCCACACTCTATTGTAATGGTTCATAGAGAAAGGAGGCGATGACCTTTTCCTTCGAGGTGGAATGCCACCGTCCGAGGATCCCCTCTTCCCTAACGCGATCGAGAATTTTTCGTCGTACTATGTGACCAGGTAATTGGCCCGTTATCGCGCGATAGGGGACACCGATAGTTTTTAAACGCTTCATGGATAAAAGCAGTTCCAGCCACGCAACAGGACTGTGTGAACAAACATTCTAAACTTTTATCGAATTTTCACAAAAAAACCTATTTTCAGTTGTGCCAAGAACTTTGGAATGAAATTTTTTACATTTTCATAGGAAATTCGTTTTTGAGAGAAATTCAGTTTTAAAATTTTCTACCAACTAAACGGTTTGGTACCAATATCGGGGTTAAAATTTTCAGTAATAGAGTGTGCACGCAGAAACAATGCAAACAAATTTCAAACATTCGAACAAATCTTATATAAAGTTCATACTCAACACAAATAGTTCTTCCAATCCCCTAGTCGAAATTACTAAACCAACAATATAGATCGGGCCTGCGTACTCTTATATGATTTTGATGTCTTCAAATATCGTTAAAATCTTGGATTTGATCGGAAATTAATCAAGCCAAGCCTAAAGCGAAACAAGCCTCAAACCGTTTTGAAATTTTCACATGACAAGTTTTACGTTTTGAAACCTCAGTATCTAATAAATTTTTGAATGACATAAGAAGGTTAGCCCCGCGTGTTTCAACGAATTTATTGATACCGTTGCCACAATCTTCATTAAGATAGTTAGATTTTAATTCTATCCACAAATGGTTGCTGTCCTATATCATAGTTGCCATTACATAGAAAAGATAGACATTATAGATAACATCAAATTCTTTATTGGTTGTTTTGTCTTGGAAAACGGTCGTCCAAGTTTACATCTGACCAACATTGCATCTACGAGTCGCTCTGCAATTAACCGACGTATCTACGTGGAACCTTTGGTCGTAACGCGCTGTGGTCGGGTTGTCATTGGGCTTATTGAATGGTAATCAATAATAATCGAAATTATCGATTTGTTATTATTATGATCAAAAGGACAAACTACCCTTTTGCTCCGAATGTTTCTGAAATGATGATTTTTCAATATTTCAACGTTCAAATATGAACTTTTGGGTTTGCATAGAAAGCATCACTTTTGACTTTGAGATTTAAGGAACCTCCCCGGTCGATACTTCAAATTAAAAAAGTCAGAATTAAAAAGTTTTGGATAAAACATTTTGCCGGCATACAGATTTGGGTATGTGACATTTCGATTACGATCATGATTATGATCGTCCTTCGAATTATACAAAAACATATCCAAAATTACGATTATAGTCGTATAAAATTATATCATGCATTAACGTATCCAAAATTACGGCTATAATCGCATGGTATAGTATAAGACTTATCCAAAATCAGATTACGATTATGCCCGACAATTACGTCATCTATTACGTAGATTGATAACAAAAATAACAGGTAGATTACATGCGTCAGTTCCGAATATGAAAACGTTAAAGATTTTTTGGATGGATATAAATAAATGAGCCGCCGATCATAACTATCTGCGGGTGAGATAAAAGGAGGAATTTAAGACGTAAACAATAGGCTTTTATTACAGCCACGTAGGAATAGTAATGGCTCTGCTACCTAACAACTCAACTTTGATTGATGGTTGAATGGTGGTTGAAGTTTCATCGCATGTTACTTTCCGGGTAAAGTCGTTGTTTTCTAGGATAATACGCTTGTAAGCCTTTATTCATTCCGACATACAGGATTTATGTGTGCGAGTTAGTTCTTTTAAGTTCCAATCGATACAGCAAAATCCTTTTGTGTTGTCTGTTTCTGTGTCTAGTGTGTTATTGTTTGTTGGGTCTTAGTTGAGTACTTAGTTACTCACTTAGTACATTGTTCAATCATATAACACAATCTGTTTCATAAATAGTTGACCCAGTCACGTCAGATGTTTTCAATAGAGATATAAGTTTCTTTTTACCATTGACTGCCAATTAAGAGAAGACGGTCATCATTTCTGGTAATTTTGTCAGTAGCATAGAAGATAAGAACTACAGGGGATTGTGTATTTGCCCCAACCTCCCTCCTTCTGTATGAAATCCTACATACTTGCTCCATATCGCGACATCACCAGTATGCTACAGAAAGAATACGGCTTTTAGCAAGCTTTGTCAATTTACTACTTTACGAACTAGTTTTTTTAGAAGTTGAACACGAATATAGCTCATTGTGTGACCTTAGCACAGGTGCTCATGTTTTTTCTGATTGGTGGAGTGTCCATCCGAATTGCAATCCTCGCATGGAAGGTCTATTTCGTGCCTTGGTTCAAATAGAGTAATTCAGTCTTGTTTCAGCTACATCAATGAAGTCGTTTTTATTTTTATTGTTATTATTTATTTATTTCATTATTTTCTTTTCGTTTATTTGTTGGGACTGCACATTCCTCTATTCTCCTCTCAGCAGCCGCCCCTGCTTGCAGCGTATCCCTTTCCACTTTTGATGTGCGAAGAAGTGCAAACTGACATCACAATAATACACCTTTTTGTAATAATTTGCAGAGTTTTAATTGTTAGTTTGCTGCTTTCTGTTGTAATAAGTTACAACTGTGATGTTTTGTGCAAAAAATAATACTCATTTATTGTCTAACGTATCTCTAAATGGAAAAAGCCCTTTCCATATCGACAGTGGACTTTGCCGAAGGAATGAGTCGTTTGGTTGAAGCCGCTGAGGATAAAAGACGTACTCAGACCTCAGAGGGTTAATAGACTGCTGTGAGGTCCTCTTCAGAACGGCGATTGAGGAGAAGACGTAAAAGTGAACTCTTTTCTTAAGACGATTCTGCTTCTAGGAGAGCGTGCGTCCTCGTTGCCACGCTATTTACCGCATAGTCACTTTACAAATCACAACCATTTACTTTTTCTTTTTTTCACTCTCACTCTGACGGCACAACTCCCCTTGACAGTATGTGGTGTCTATTATGTTCGGCGAAAAGTGCATTTAATCAACCTGACAAGGCAAAACTGAATTTCAAACCGACAAAAACACGATTTTTCAGTTTTGCGATCAATCACAGTTTAGTTGATCACTTTTTTTTCGATTAGTATTCCCTATTTTCTTCTCTGTAAGCAATGTAGAATTAGCAATGTAGATCTTGTTTGAGCAGCACATATACAAAATTCTTCTGTAACAACTTTGCATATTCCTTATATCAATGATCGTCTAAAAATACGATTAGCAAAGGTTCTATGCATAGCAGCCAACAGGGCGTTCCGAGCAAGGTGTTAACTTACACCGTCCGTTACTAAGGCAAGTATGAAATGCCGTACAACTTCCTGTAGCGATCGCTTATGGAATGCAGCCCTACAGAAAGAGCTTTCCGACCTGGTTCCACGGAATCCAAAATGTTCTCTGCTGGATAAGCCATTCTCATTTCATTGGCGGAAAAGGAAGACAACGTCAGCGTAGATTGTCCATTTAAACTGCTGTTTCTATAAAATCTGTGAACCTAACTCTTTTGGACAAAAAGGAAACATGATTGGAAAATGTATCATCCTAAGTTTTTTCGATCTACCTAAAAGATTTGTTAATATACCAATAAGTTTACCTTTGCGTCCTAATATAATCATCATAATATCAGGAAAATTATGCATCTGTGCTTTAAAACGGTGTCTATTTCAGTAATCGATTCGATGTTACTGTGGCCTTCTCCGTGTCAAAGACGTTAGAAAACACAAAAAAACATTGTTTCATAGGTGATGATCTTCATTTATGATTCACACCATGAACTGGAATACTTTTTTTTGTGGATTAAGATACATTCAAAATCAGCAAAAAAGGCGTTACAAACATGATTGAAAAATGTACCCATCATGGTTGTCTAATTATTTGAATATAATTGGCAACCACTATACTTTTTTGCAGCATGGATTGTGACGGGTAGAATGCATCGCTTCCCACGTTGCTTTCCTCCCATCCCGTCTCCATTGCGGAAAACGCTATTTTGAAAAAAACACTTTCATAACGATTTTTTAAACCCTTGAGGACTTACAAACACGTGATTCCTTTGTTTTCAAGACGCCATAAAAGTACTCCTCCTAACCCTCGGCGGGACCTTGCCGCGCGGTACGTTTTCTCAACTTCGCTTGCACCTACTGCTCCCTCAACACCATCCGACATAGGAGATACGCGACAAGAGCTAAGTCGTCTGACTTGGCTTTAAACGTTAATGGTGAGCTGAGTAATTATTCTAAACTATTTCCCAACATTCGTTTTGTAGATGCATCCAACGTACTCTTTTGTTTCAAAGGCACTTGCAAGGAGAAGGTGTAGTAGCACCTACATCAAGTTTGGGATGTGTCCATCAAGACGAGGCTGAATCCACGAACTACTTCTATCGATTACATACTAAAATACGTCACTAAAAACTACTTTTTTTCACTCATTTTGATTTTATCACCAACTAATCTTGCCGGCAGCCTAGTAATCCAACCCTACCACTGGATTCTATTTACAAATTATTAATTTTACACAGATATTCATCTAAATGTTCCGTAAAATGCATGTTACAGTAAAGGGGAATTCCGGAACATAGAGTATCTTACAAGTGTTCTTGGGATTTTTGATAAAGTAATTACTCATACCATTAGCTGTCAAGCAACCATATGGCGATTAGTTAGGAAAGTCCTATGTTGCATAAAGTCTCCCTTTTATGAATTGTCAAATAGCTTTGTCAATGAGAACCTACTTGAGTTGAGTTGCCATTTAAATTCGTGAGATTCTCATATTTTACGAGGGGCTTTTCAGTATTCACTGTTTCATTATAGTTGAGAATATATAAATCATGAACGGAAAGGCCGATGCAGGACAGTTCTGGACTTGCAGTTTAATATCGAACGTGTCGAAAACCCGTTGAGTAACCCTGTACTAACTTTTCACACCTTTTGTACACATCCCCCGAAATCAGAGAGAAAGGTTCTGTTAGCCAACCGAAGTCACATTTAAACCAAAGGGTCATGACGTGGGCCGATAACTGACGAGGACAATTGTGAGGGAGATGAACCGATGAGTTTTACGCTCGCTGAAATGTCGCATTATGCAACCGATAATCATCTTTCCGTCTTGTGTAGAAGTGGAAGAGTTGCGAGGTCATAAACCGAACCCATTACTTGAATATTATTGATGTTCGGAGGAAGTCGATTTCACACAACGTACCAAATGCCGGCGGTTTATAGTAGTTTTACGGTAACAACGATGGACTAGACGAGAGTAACCCAGCGTTACTTAGTAAGTACCTAAGGGAAATGTAAATACCGACATTTTAGACGCCAATCACTGCTCTACCTTTAGTATGACACCTACAATGTGACCAAACCACTATGATGAAGTCTACCTGAGGTTGCTAATGTTATAGACCAATACAACCAGCTGTTGCTGAACATTTCTGTAATATATCAGGCACCTTCCAATCCAGGGATTCCCACTCTTCATCTGTTTGTAGACATTTTCTTTTTTTACCGGAGTACTGATTGAATTACTAATAAGAGATATCATGTTCGTCATTATTTGAATGACGAGCCATTTTGGCAGATCACGCTTATTGTCTCTGAGTAACTAGGTATGGGCTCTTTTTAAGAAATTTGGAATACAATTGAAAGGAAGGGAAAAGTTAAGAGAAGAGCTTAATATGCATAGTTTACGTTCAATGATATTATAGGGCAGTGTTCTACTTAGAAGGGATAGCTGAAACCGAGATAATAAACCTTGGTGTTATATCTTGAATTTTTATATTTTCCAGCCTCATCAAAATGGTGTCAGTGAGTTATACAATGTCAAGAGAAACTGCATTTTTTAAGGTTGCAGTCTCTATACAAGTACAGCCACCTTGTCCTTTTCGGAGGAACACAAACACAGAATTCAATCGCTTAAAGTTTTTATCTCAGCAGAATGGAGTCTGATTCACTACACAGCAAGGGAAATTCCGTCCGCTCAAAGAGGAATGCGGCTTAACAATGCGTCCCCTGCCACGAGTTTCATATCTTCTCGAGCTCCTTTGCCGACTCCCGTGTTGGTTTCTTTGTAAGGGGAAACAGATTAAAACATTCGAAAATAATGTAGGCACTTTCCTCGTCTGGAAAAAGACATGCAACTAGATTTTTCGGGAACGGGCGGCTTAGTGGCGGATATAGAAAGTGGAGGTGAGGGAGACCGTGTTATGACGTTTTTTAAAAAGGAGGAAACCTGGGTAGGAAACCTGGGTAGGTCTATTCTAACCAACCCGAATCTCCCGAATTATTTGTTTAAAGGCAGATCATCTCGATAATTAGCGACTGTATAATCACCAGTGCGAATTCATTGGCAATAATAATTCACAAACAATGTATTCACAACATCAGAGAATCATCAAGTCCAGCATTTGCATGGTGGAGGCGAATGATCAAAACCAATCAGTGCCCAAAATTTTAAATTCAGATCTGACAGCACCCTATAATTCTTTAGGAGTGGGATGGGAGGGTTACCATTTGTCTGAGAGTAGAGCATGACAATATTTGCAGTTTTATAAAGCATGATGAAAATGTCAGCCAGAAAGAAAATGAAATGCCAGAGAGATTATGTTGTTGACGTATATCGTAATACAGAAACATGAACATTATTTCATTTATTTGAGCTCAAACCCTGGTAATAATGCCTACTGAATATCCATTCATCTTTTGGCACGCGATAATCAGTATATCGGTCGAATTAAAAAATGACAAATGAGGGGTAAAAGTCGTTGAATTAATATTTGTTAGCAGGCTATTCCAAAAAAACATTATCTCAATGAAATTAAACTTGAAGACGAGCTTCATGATTTTTGTGATTCTCAAATTGTTGAAGTGAAAATAAAGATTTGTCTTCATAATTTGATTTAGCAACATTCTATAGTAGTTAGGTACCGGCTAAAGGAAATTCCAATGTAATTTTGTTGATTCTGGATTAATTACGAAGATTTTAGACCCTCCAAACCAATTATGAAGTCGAACCCTTGTCTGAGTTAGTCAGCTAAAATGGCTTCAGAACAGCAAAAATCCGGATACCTTCCCTACGCTCGTTTTGGTTTATTATTCAATAATAAACCATTGTAATCGCTCTTGGAAAAAAAATTCTAATCCCCCTGAAAATTTCATGGTTTACGTTTCAAAGGGTGTAGAATCCGAATCTGCAATAAAAAATTTTCGTCCGTCCGCCGTACGCACGATTTCTCACAAACGGCTGAAGCAAAAAAGCTGAAATTTTCAGGAAAAATCCATGTTGGTCCGACGGCGCCCCAATTCTTGAGCCAGCTATCTCACTTAATTTAAAGTGCCCTTTAAGGGTTGTCAAAGTTTTGTAAAATCCATAAAAACCTCAAAAAGAGTCGAAGCGGCCAAAATTTGGACTTTTTTTGAAAAACTTTCCATGAGGAATCGAATGAGCCCTTCCCCAGGTTCGTAGCTCAAACCATTCCTGATATACGGCCCGATTTATGGTGCCAACATTTGCGTTTTTTGGTTTATTATTGTTTATGTTTTCATCGCAGTAACCTAGTGATGTAGTAATGTGGATACTGGAATGAACTCCTAAAAGGCTTTGTAGCCGATACACGGGTTGAAGCATTCTGATACGCATGAAACGCTGCAAAATCTTTCACTGGGGTTTATTATTCAATTGGCTTGCGTTCATGATTTGAATTTCTACTAAGCTTCACAGGTGATAGAGTGATTATTGAATTTCAAGGATCACAAATATGATCAACTGAACAATCCAAATAGGTATTTTGGTTGAGAACAGATTTACGTGCTCTATTTGAAATTCAATAATCTCCAGCACACTCCAAAGCCTAAAGCCAATTGAATTGCCAGTGAAAGCGCAGCGTTTTTCTCCAAAATACTGCACTATTCAAAAACATTGTCACTTTGGTTGCGTTAATTAATTCTACTGTTTAACAAATGACAATAGATGTCTTAGGCGCCTTAACTATTTTTGGTTCAGTTTGAGCAGGAGAGAAAAGGTTATAGTGTTGAAATTTTGGAATCTTGTAGATTGCTGTAAAGTAGAGTTCAATCAAAAACTCTTTAGAAACGTCTTTGCAAAGAGTTAGAAACCATCACAATAGTTCAATCGTCTACAAGACTTGGCTGAAAGTAAGGGCCTCTCACCAGATGTTTCGTTCTCATCAGGGAGGAGCGACAGTCTTACCCTCGATGTCACTCTAACGTCATTTTCACAATTTTCGATCCACCACGAAGGTTCCCACAGAGCTCTGTCGAGGCCCCAGGCTAAGTCACGAATCGTAACTGTAATAATTAGTGTCTAGAAGGGTGGTGGGAGGGGCGAAAGCATATTAGTGGGTCAATTGGACGTGTGAACCTCGACAGCGGGTTAAGAGAGGAGGCGGAGACGGAAGAAAGCTTGGCGACTTGAACGGGCGGTTAGGCGGGCATTCAAACCCTTTTATTCTCCCGGCCGTATTTGTTGAGTGAGTCTGCAGGTTGGGAAGCCGCTGGAAGAGGAGCCGATCTTATGAGTGCTAGTTATAATGGCAATCTGGGTGGGAGGGCTCCGCCGAGGCACCGGGGTCGTGATGATTTCCCACGACCTCCCCTTGTAAAAGGCAGAAGTCCTTCCTCCTCCAGTTGAGAACACTCCCTTTTGCTTTGTACTTCCGAACTGCGACCAGACTGTTCTTCAACATTTCCCCACTTAGAAATGCACTTTTCCGGTCTACACTTTAACACCAGCCCAAAAACATTTATAATTGAGACATTGGAAATTACTGAAAGTTTAGTAAATCGACAATTTCACAGGATAGCAGCAAACCTGAGAAACTCATTCGGCGAATTAACATAATACGTGCCTAAGAAAAGGCATCGTGCTCATCCCAGGCATTAACGCGAACGCTATTGTCGTTTTAGGTTACTTATACAGGTAAAAAACGCTGCAAATTATCACTTCAAAGCTTTGATATTTCTGGATCACCCTTCTACGTGAATCAATCATCTATGATTATCGGAAGTAGTCCGTCATTCATTTTCTTAATTCGGCGCTTCTACGACTTGAACTGTATTCTAGACGTCTTAAAAAGAGCTCAATTTATATTGAATCTTCTTAGAAAGAAATAAGCCATAAGGCCCCATCAGCTGATCGGTGTGTCTCCATGCCTTGTACTTAATTGACTTCTAGACGTCAAAAAAAAAAGGAAAGGATGACTCTGTCAGAAATATAACTCCGTTCATTGTTTACGTACTAATTGATTACGTAACAAAAGTTTATATCTAAATACCTAAAATGATAAGTAAAAGTGTACCTATATCGTCACCGAAACCCACAAATAGAACAACTAAATTCGTTGAAATAAAATGAAACATTACCTTTGCTTCAATTGTCTACAAATATTCGTCGATTACAAAGGATCATTATTCAAAATAATAAACCAAAATGGGTGTTCGTCATAAGCAATATGGATAAATTTTTTAGCTTTTTTCTTTCATTCTCGAACTGTTTAATATTATTAAATATTAAATGAAAAGAGCAAATTTTCTTCCGAATTTTGTTTTATTAGTCGTAAACATCAAAAATAAATTTTATTTTCAAATCATAAAAATATTATCCATTTTTATTTTTATTTTAATTTTAAATGCAGTGTGAAGCCTCTCACATGTCATTTCCGGAAGTGTAGAAATTATTTATTCAATCAATAAATTCAACAACCCTTCACTGTTTCTTCTTTAGTTATTATTCATTAAGTAAATTCCTACGTTACTCCTTAGAAATCCCGAAAAAAATCCCTAAATTCTTTTTGGCGTTTTTTCGCAAAAAAAAAATTATAGGTTTTGAAAAAGAAAAAATAAAAGAAAATTTTTGAGATATCATGGCAAATATGACTTGACAACCAAAGTATGACGTTATTGGGTGGAAAAAACAAAACGTGACTTAAGTATAAACTTGAAATTGGAAATACCTACCTATCACCTATCGCCGTGAAATTGGTCACGAATTGCTTCAAGAAAAATATGCATATTTGGGGGAAAAGTATGACCGAATCTGAACTCTATTAATATGCAATTTTCGTATCATTACTTGGGATCTGACTTCAAGGACCCCATTTCTTTCAAATTTCTGTTCTTGCTTAGAAATACCGCCGAGGCCTTCAGACTTCTCCCTCGCATCCCGTTAGAAATGCACTTTCGCGGACGTCTCTCCTCGTCTCCTCCGCAGCGCTTTTAACGGCCGTTGAGACCCGCTTTTCGGCTCCGCCAACTGCACGTTGGTCCGGGTTTATTGTTTGAGCGAGTCGTTACGACTCCCTCACCGGGCCAACCTGCGAATTTCTCCCCGCAACATTGAAAACTGCTCTATTAACCCAATTCTGCCTACAAATCGATTTTTTTTTTTTTTTTTTCGAAACATTTTTTCGTTATTGTCCAAGATGAATCAACACGCTCCCTAGATAATTCTAGAGAAATTACGGAAATCGGGTGACCGAACCAATGATTCCACTCCCTTCCTTCGAATGAGCAGTTGCCACTAAGTGACAAGAAGTATTGATTGATTTACCTTGACAATATATCACGAGAATTTCAATGTCGCAGCCTTTGTACAACAGTACTTTTGGTTTATATTCAATAATAAACCATTGTAATCGCTCTGGGAAAAAAAATGCTAACCCCCCTGAAAATTTCAAGGTTTACGTTTCAAAGGGTGCAGAATCCAAATCTGCTGTGAATCCAACTTTTTTTTTTTTTTTTTTTGCTTGGTTTTGATTGCAGTAACCTAGTGATGTAGTGAATGTGGTGGAGTGAACTCCTAAAAGGGTTTATAAGCGATACACGGCTTGAAGCATTCTGATATGCATGCTCCGTCTTACGAAATTTAAAATTTTCAAATAGAATATTTTTCCATTGAATGAATGAATGAATTCATATTTTTCCATTGTAATCGCTCTTGAAAAAAACGCTGCATCTTCCACTGGAGTTTATTATTCAATGATTCATGATTTGAATTTCTACTAAGCTTTGGAGTGTGCGTGTTTCACAGGTGATAGAGCGATTATTGAATTTCAGGAGGCACACAAATATGATCAACTGATCAATCCAAATAGGTATTTTGGCTGAGAACCGATTTAAGTGCTCTATGCATATCTCCTGAAATTCAATAATCGCTTTATCACCTGTGAAACACGCACACTCCAAAGCTTAGTAGAAATTCAAATCATGAATCATTGAATAATAAACCCCAGTGAAAGAATTTGCAGCGTTTTTTAGTTAACGTGTTTTGTTCTAGAATTCTAAGTTAATTTGATAATAGATTTTAAATATAGGCATGTAGGAAGTATGTGATCAGTAATCGTTTGAAAACACGTATGACAATGTATAAGAATTTGCTATTACTGGAAGAGTAAACTTATTAGCATATAATTCGAAAGGCTCGGAAGTATATTTTTCACCCAAAGGAAAGAAATTAAGCAAATAACCTGTGAGGGAGCAAAATCCAAAAAATGAAATTCAAAAAATTCGTTCTATGTCGTTGAGTCGATATTTTCGGAGCATGTTCCATGTTGGTCGAATGTTCTGCATAGAACGAGAATTCTAAAGAAATTTGAAATACACACTATGCCGGCCATGATGCATATCTTTACGGTAACCGCACTTGTTGTTAACTATTAATCAATTATTAATCATTGTAAGTTGTATTCATCTGTAGTGGAATACTGCTAATTCCAATCTTCGAGAGACTGGCAAAAAATTTGAATTCTCAACTACTGTTAATGAAAAAAAAAATCGCCGTTTTTTATTCACTTCTTCGCAACTGTATTTTAAAGAACAAATGCCAGTTTGAGCGGCGCACGACCGTGTAACTGCTGTTTTTCAATCATCTCGGTACAAGTACCCTCTGTTCAACCTGAAATTCTGAAATTTCCACTATGGTTGAAGGAATTAAAATTGGCGATATACAGCTCAAAATATGAAAAGATTAAAATTTCCCATGGTTCACCCATTTTATCATAATAACATAAATGTCAAATGTTTGATCCAATTCATTCGATTTTCATTTTAGTTTACTCACATTTTATTGGTTGAGTGAAGGTTTAAAAGTCGGCAAATTTTAACCAATCAAATGTATTGAACCAATCGACCAAATGGAGACTAATTGAGATGTATTGGACCAATAGTTCAATAGAGATAATTAAAAAATGGGTAAGCCATAGGAAATGTTGAGGTGTATGTCTTCAATTTTAATTTTTCCGCCAAAGTAAAGATCATTTACTACTTCAACCATGGCAAAAACTTCGGAATTTTATGGACGAAAACAGTGTGAACTATACTTAGATGAGTAAAAGAGAACAGCAATAACCTGCTAAAACTGGCGTTTGTCCTTGAAAAACCCCTCATTACGAACTGGGCAAGATCGATCGGACAACACATGAAATATACAAAAAAAATTACGACATTGAAATTATTGTGAGTTGGATTACACCATTGGTGCAATCTAACACCAAGTATTTGGAAATTTCGAATCACATATCAGAACTTTTGATTCGGTATTCCCTCTCGTTGCAACGAATTCCGCTGAAGTGCTTATAAGCGACACTCTCGGAACCCGACTCGTCGGTCTGAATCACTTTCGAAGTTTCCATGAAACAGCCGGGCCTCGTTGTCGATTCCAACCCACCATCGCCTTCCTCACACGTTGGCATCCGTCGGCGCTATTTCATCAGCCATCAGCAAGTCTCATTCACACCCTCTTGTCACTCGCTAACTGCATAATTCTGATGATTCCAAACATTCAACTGTACTTAATACACAAGCAATTCAAGAACTAGGAATATAATTGTATTCAGGTAGGTGTACTTTAATTATATGTGACACCCCATCCACAGCACCAAGCTTTGCTTTTAAAGTCGGTGGATTACTTTCCACATTTGGTTTTTCCCTATGATTTCAATGTTATTTAATATATTGGACCATGAATTATCCATCTATTTATCCATAATCAGTTTGCGCTCTTTACATGCTCATTAAATCTCATTAAGGAAGGTTGTCAATGTTTGAAAATATCAAAAAACAAAATCCGATAAGTGCACTGTGCCTTCAAAAACAAATTCTAGCAGACTTCATATTTTTTCATCTCTATAAATTAATTTTCCTGACACATGAGAGCACTTTGGTCCACAAAAATTATTTACGTTCAAATTGAAACATCTCAAAAGATATTTACAACTTTTTTTCATGAAAGATTTAACGTTCTAATTCACAGATTCCATACTTTTCCAAGTAACGCTCTGAAATAACTTTTCTTAATATTAATCATTTATTATTTAGTCATATGTAAATTAGACAGTTTTTTGTGATTTTTTAGCTCCTTCAATTGAATTCAGGTCAAATTTTCGGGTGCTATTTCGTTCTCGAAATTCCCTATTGTAATTCTACAATATTGTATTGTATTCCCTATTGTATTCTGGAAGTATGAACAGTTTTTACCATTCACTGATGAGGTTATTGATTACATCTCCAACGATTCTTAGGAATTAAGATTATTATTATTAATAAGATTATTAGAAAATTAATTAATATAAGCGTACTACGCTTTATATCGGTCTCATCTAACTGTTACAATATTTTTATTAAACTCCTGATACACTTTAATTGTATTTCACTAGTTGGGCACTATAACTGCAATATTATTTCAGATCTCCCCTTTCTCTAAAATCACTCGACAATTTAGTCATATAGCATCAACAATTAAAATCTAACTGGATTTTCTTTTATGTTACAGGGTCGTGGCTTCGGGCGCCATGGGGGCGGTGTCGTTTAAAGGCAGCCTCCTCCTCATGGCATTCCTCATACACACAGTTTTAACAGGTATGTGACAAATGTACTATTCAGTCAGACCTTGAAACAACACCTAGCCATTAAATCATGTCTACCAATTGAACTGTCATGGTTTAAGACAGTTGAATCAGTTGGATACTATCCGAATTGATTTCAAAACGCTCATCACCTCACCAGCCCCAACATTTGACCAGTCGTAATCAAGTAACATTATCGTCTGTATTCGATCTTAGAAGAGTTACTGACCTATTTCTATTCATAGATCACATGAGATCTGACCAGTTGAACTTGACCCGTAATTATCTTGCCCTCATCACTCGCCACACGCTCTTTACGTACGGAGCTGCGGCTCATTTTTTCCACATCGATCCACGAGCCCTGAGTTACGCCTTCTTTCTCATCGTTAGAACCAGTTGCATGAACGAGGTCATTGAGTCATTTTGAGTCCTGGAACGGCCCCGGGCAACCTTGATCGACCAGACGTGGGTTTGTCGAACTCGGGAATGCCATCCGCCCTATCGACTCGATAAATTCACGATGCCCAGCGAATATTAAATTTGTAATATAATCTGTCCGCATTCACGGCTATTGGCCACAACCTTAATCTAAACTGCTGGACGAAACTGCCGTACCGCGGTTACACCACACCAAACTTTTCAGTATCTTAAGAGTCAAGTAAAAGGTTGTGGATCCAGTTTCTGCAATAACACTACAACATTCAAATATGTAGATTCTTTTACATAGTTTCCTGTGCATTTATCACCGAAGAAGTAAAAGATACAACTCATAAATAAACGCCAAACCTCAAAACAGGGGTTGAGAAAAACACTTACCTTGATTTCAACCAAAATTCGTACACTATTCCATTGATTAGGGAAAGACACACAGTAAGAAACCTTGAAATTGCCACATTTAATTACTGCAATCCGTTTTTGCTAGATTCGCGAATCCGTTTTCTTGCAATAAGCCGTGTTTACAACGATGGACGGATCCACATTTGGATTCCAGGTAAAAGTACGCCATGGAAAAAAACAATTTTGTAAAAGTTCAGATCACTGTCATTATGAAGTGAAGAAAAAATTCACGTAACGGAAAAAACAACAGTTAATGAAATTAACTTTTGATTGATATTTTTTTTGTGGTTTTATTTATTGCAACTGATTGTAGGATTCATCATCTAGCAATACCATACCTACGCCAAACTAGAAAAAATTCTATCTAATTACGGTATAATATGCTATCACAAACTCTAAGGTTAGCTACATGGAATGCAAATGGACGTACAAACCGAGCCAAGGATGTAGAACTTTAGCTCCACTCTAACAAAATAGACATCCAGCTTATTTCAGAAACTAATTTCACCAGAACTTCGCACTTTAAAATAAAATGATTCTCCCTATATCATGTAACTTAGCCAAGCAACAAAGCCCGAGGAGGATCAGCAATTTTAATTATAAGAAACATAGTTCAAATGATTTTGAAACATTAAGTGGGTCAAATTTAGTCTACAGACGGGAAGAAAGAGCTTGCTTGCTAAAACGTCCAACTTCAATTTTGTTGACATAGATAAACAGAAAGATAGAAAAAGGCACAGAGAAAGTAACAATTTAATGCCTATCTTCTGAAAAGAATGCAATCCTTAGAGGAGAACACCTATTGAGTTGATAGGTTTAAAGACTTGCATGAACTGTACGAAGTTCAAATACAATATACAGGATATAACACCGAAACCGTGTGCAGGACAATAAATAGAACTTTGAAGGAAGATAACTTCACATTAAATAGCATGCATTAATAGCAAAGCATTATGATTCATTGCCAATGCCTTTGATTCTGGAGTGGGGATACTACTGGATCTTGAATGTTTCCTTCTAATTTTAATTAATTGGTACTACTTCATAAACCGATACAGTATTATCATAGTTGTAGCGACTTTGTAAAATATTTACTGCCGAATCTCTTGTGCAACACAGAGGGGTAGCCAACAAAGTCCCTTGTAGTGCCAACTTTTTGTCGTGAATTGATTTTCTTCCCTTATCTCCGGTAAAATATCCCATTACTCCATCAATAGCGTGTCGGCAGGAACCGTTTGTGACTGTCAGGTTCATCACTTCCATGCCTAATAGCATTGTCGTCCTGACCACGATGGATACGATGAAACTACCCACAGGGTCTCAACGCCTCATCAGGCCCGCCCGACCCAAAGTAAACGATGACGGATATGCGGCGGTAACGAATTGGACGATGGAAATATCCAGCGGGATCCGGAGATCCGGGCGTTGCTCGGGCGTTGGCGGAGAGCGGCCGGTTTTTCCTTTCGGACGAGGTCGAAGGACCCGGGGCCCGCGAAGCCCATTGTCCGAAGTCGCCGTGGAGAACGACATTTATTGAGCGGCCATTGTCCTCGAATTATGATTGGGAGGCGACATGAGGGGACCGCCTTGTAAAATGACGGATTTTACAGCGCGGAGACCTTGAAGATCCAGAATATTAAGAAATCCCAAAAAGAAAGGCCCGAACGGAAAACATGACTCGAAGTGATACAACTATGTAGTCTTTTCAATTTTTGGATAGTCAGCAGCTTTTGATGTTTTCTACATTACAAAGCAATTCATTGTAAATTTCTGTTGATGATCCATGGAGAAGAACTACTTTTTCACTTCATAGCTTCAATAGCCCAAGGTTGTCCAATCTCTTGGATAAAACACTTAATCATCGATCTACCACCTTGTAAACCCTGATCGATCTTGCAAAATCAACATTTCGTCTTGGATTTTGGGATTCACTGTTTGGTGAATCAGTTCCTGGACTGTTGGTCTTTGTCCCAACTCTTATAACTAACAATTATGAGAGCGGTCGTGAAATGATCAACGAGTTCTGGCTCACTACATAGTATTAGGCAAGGTCAGAACCTACGAAATATCCTTAGTAGCCAAAAGAGTATCGTACCGCGACTTTTAATGAGGACAGTAAAACAATCGTATAGCGACAGTTTTCTCCCACTCTACCTACCGGTGGGCGTGACCGGCGAGGAGTTAATTAGGAGGCTCATTACTTTTTGTCAACGTTCAACGTTCACGTTCCTCGTTCACGTTCAACGTTCGCGTTCATTGTTCACGTTCAACGCGTGCGTTCAACGTTTGTGAGAGAGGGTAGATGATGATGATGATGATGGTTTGAGAAACTGATCCATCATTTTTCGATGACGCCCACGTTCAATGTCTCGTTCACAATCTATTGTTAGGAAATCATGTTTTTCAACCCAGCATGTTGACAAAGTTCTTTGAATTGGGGCGTCATCGAAAAATGATGGATCAGTTTCTCAAACCATCATCATCATCATCATCTACCCTCTCTCACAAACGTTGAACGCACGCGTTGAACGTGAACAATGAACGCGAACGTGAACGCGAACGTTGAACGTGAACGTTGAACGTTGACAAAAAGTAATGAGCCTCCTAATTAACTCCTCGCCGGTCACGCCCACCGGTAGGTAGAGTGGGAGAAAACTGTCGCTATACGATTGTTTTGCTGTCCTCATTAAAAGTCGCGGTACGATACTCTTTTGGCTACTATCCTTCTACTTCATAAAAGCCACTGCCCTTTGCAGCCGATCTGTTTCGTTCCGTTTGGTTATAATGGTTGGCAACAGACAGTTTTTTAGCGTAGGAAACTTGGTAACTTGAGAAGCCTTGATGGAGTTTGTCGTTTCATGGGATGCAAGGGTTCCCTACCAGTATTTATAGCACTGTATAAACAGTATTGAGAGTGAATAGTTGAGCATGATGTAATTAACAAATTGCTTGAAATAGATCTAATATTGTGTGAGCTCACTCTTTCCCTACCTATAATTTTCCTGAAAACCGCGACTTTAACAATGGATCGATCTAATTAACCCAATGAGTCACTGTTCCCGATCACAGACAACGTTTTCATCTCCTTTTCCATCATTGAATAGCTTCATTGTCTACAAAATACCGCTAAGATCTCTCGAATAAATACGCGACTCTCTTTATAACCAACTCTGGGAAAACAGAAGCATTAGACTCATGCATTTCTGAGAGCTCTTAAAAACCTATATTACTTACGACTGGAAAAACAAAGTAAACTCTTCAAGTTCACATGAGGCTTCAAACGCCTTTAATTACTGACACCCAGCGGCTTTTATCTGCTCGATGTATACACGTTTTTTCTTTCCTTTTTTATTTCCTTCGGTTTCGGATCCCGTTATAAGAACATGCCTTTCGTGTTGAGCCTCCCCGAGAGTAAAACGCACACGTCTTCCTTCCGACTTCCAGAGAAATTTCCAGTCTCGAATCTACTCATCAAGCTAATCGTTATAATTTTAATAAGAATAACTCAATAATAATAATTATTATTTTGACAAATTCTCTCGTCGATTGAAAAAACGGAGGAAGTGCTTATTCATATTTAACAGCACGCACAAATTTACTCGTACTTCCTTGCAATTTCGTGCGTACTCGTAAATACATTTCAATTTGAAAGCATCGTTATCTCCTTCCGGAGACAGAGCAAATTTATCCGCGGCATTTTACGTTTTAGAACGTTAAAAACGTCTTTCGTTACTTTTCTGCCCGCCTCTCCGAGTTCCTTTCAGTGTTTCGGCAAATTCTTGCTCAATAGTTAGTTACCGTCAAATTTTAAAGAAATCGTCAGGGAAGTGAGAGGTTATGCTACATGCTCACGAAACATGTTTCACTCCGTTCATCAGCAGTAGCTAAAAATTATACTCGTATGCTACCATGAAACTCAATTGGAATACTCAAATTGTCATTTGCCAACTACCGTCCGAATTTGAAAGAGATTGATGACACATGCAGGATCAGCGAAAATGCCTTTCTGAAAATATTTGTGCCAAGGCGAACTTGAATATAATTATTTTTACAGTTATCATCGGGCGTTGATGACATATTCAGGGATACAGTACGGTTTTGGATACAGAAGATCCTCATTGAACTTAATTGCTTAATTTGTCTCATTCAATTACCGATTTTGACATTTCACGCTCAAACCTCAACCGTAGGAACCCTCCATTTTGGTTTATTATTCAATGATAAACCATTGTAATCGCTCTTGAAAAAAAAATCTAACCCCCCTTGGAAATTTCATGGTTTGCGTTTCAAAGGGTGTAGAATCCGAATCTGCAATAAAAAAATTTCCGTCCGTCCGCCGCACGCCGTACGTACGATTTCTCCCAAACGGCTGAAGCAAGAAAGCTGAAATTTTCAGGAAAAATCAATACATATTGGTCCGGCGACGCCCATATTCTTGAGCCAGCTCTCTCACTTAATTTAAATTGCCCTTTAAGGGTTGTTAAAGTTTTGTAAAATCCCTAAAAACCTCAAAATAAGTCAAGGTGGCCTAAATTTGTACTCTTTTTGAAGAACACTCCACGAGGAATCGATTGAGCCCCTCCCCAGGTCCGTAGGTCAAACCATTCCCGATCTATGGAACGATTTATGGTGCCAACTTTCGCGTTATTTTGGTTTATTATTGTTTTTGTGTTGATATCAGTAACCTAGTGACGTAGTGATGTAGTGATCTAGTAATGTGGATACTGGAGTGAACTCCTAAAAGTCTTTGTAGCTGATACACGGGTTGAAGCATTCTGATAATTTTCAGGAAAAATCAGAAAATCTGAAATTTTCAGGAAAACGCTGCAAATTTTTTCACTGGGGTTTATTATTCTGGATTGCGTTCATGATTTGAATTTATACTAAGCTTTGGAGTGTGCGTGTTTCACAGGTGATAGAGCGATTATTGAATTTCAGGAGATATGCATGGAGCACGTAAATCTGTTCTCGACCAAAATACGTATTTGGATTGATCAGTTGATCATATTTGTGTGCCTCCTGAAATTCAATAATCGCTCTATCACCTGTGAAACACGCACACTCCAAAGCTTAGTAGAAATTCAAATCATGAACGCAATCCAATTGAATAATAAACCCCAGTGAAAGAATTTGCAGCGTTTTTCCATTTACGTCAATTTGATGTCATCCGTTACCCAGGATCTGACTGCACGGCTAGCACGTACGCATCTACCACTAAGTGTTATTTGTCTTGCTCCCACAACTCGGTTTGCCATTCAATCATTGTCATTATGTATAATCCGTGCGTTGCACCGCCGAGCAAAATACTCCCCATAGAGTTTCGCACTCCCATTGTCAATTGTCTCGGGATGAAAGGAAGGCCCATTCTGTGTTTGTACTCTTCGATCCCCAAAAGGTAAAAAAAAGAACTTGTCCATTGTCACAGCTGATTGGATCTCCTTCCAATCAGATACGATTTGCGCCTTTTTTCTCTTTCTCATTTTTTCGTCAACCTCTTTCCCTTCCTCCAAAGAGTAAACAGTTGTTTGTCGTGATATCTGATCAATCTACAATACAACTTGAGAAAATCTCATTTTACTTGTAGCACCATGAACAAGATCACGCCCGATCACCAGGTGGTGATTTATAGTACACAATGCTGCGAGATACTGCAAAATTTTGTTCTGTTATTATTTTCCATTATGAACTTTTTAAGAGAGAAGAACTAGAAACTTCACTGAAAAAGAAATAAAAGTGTATCGTCCAATATATTGGTTGGGCAGTATACCAAGATTTGGAAAAGTTTGGAAATGAGATGGAGGTTTTGATAGTAGCCATCGATGGATGGGATACCAAAGAATCGAATTAATCCACCCAGGTAACTTGGATTCTAGGAAACTGGAGTCATATCGAGAAAAAAATAAGTTATCAACTTTCAACTAGTCAAGTTAGCTCTTCAGTCAACCAAGCTCCTGTTCCATCATTTCAAGCACCCATGACGTAAATATTGTTGTTCTTCCTCAATATTCGTCATTGGTGTCTAAATATGTGTAAAGAAACAGTATCCAACCAACCAATGAAATTAAATAGGAATGAGAGTTTTTCAATGTGATTTATCGACATTAGCTGTTAACACAGGACGATTACTCAGTTGGATTCCCACGACTCAGCCGCCGAAACCTGATTCAATTCACACCTCGTTTCCTAATTTCCCGCTCACACGAAAGCTTGTAACGTTGCATCCAACTCCCCACAGATGACTGCACTCCGCAGTTTCTTTTGAAATCTTTATTACATTTTGGTTTGTTTTGAATATTAAAGTTTTAAAGCAATTAATAACCCCCTCCCCCCTTCCGAAATTTGTTGGTTTACGTTTTGAAAACATTATTCATAAACCACCTTTTAAAAAAAACATTATTGTTACAAATTACCGAAGCTTTTTCCCATGTTTATAAATTAATCAAAGAGATAACCTAATTTATGAATCCATATGAAACTAGGTATATGAACTAATTTTGGGTATAGAATGGTCCAAGATATTCATTTTTTTTGTTAATGATTGATTTCATTTTAAAGATGCGAACGATACCATATGAATCGGTGTGAATAAGGGTTTTAGTGAACTAAGTGAAAATTCTATCATAAACATCCATGTTCGTTTCAAGTGGCACGTATAATGGCACACACGCCTCAAAAAAGCAAGTTTATCACAACTTTGGTTCATCATCAACTTCCGTAATATTGAGTTTTAGAATATTATAAAGTTTTATTTTAATTAGTTTTAAATTATTAATAATACGTTATAGGTCCAGACAAAGTATGATTTTATTCCGATCTCAACTATTGAAAAAACGCTGCAAATTCTTTCACTGGGGTTTATTATTCAATGATTCATGATTTGAATTTCTACTAAGCTTTGGAGTGTGCATGTTCCACAGGTGGTAGAGCGATTATTGAATTTCAGGAGGTACTCAAATATGATCAACTGATCAATCCAAATAGGTATTTTGGTTGAGAACAGATTTACGTGCTCTATGCATATCTCCTGAAATTCAATAATCGCTCTATCACCTGTGAAACACGCACACTCCAAAGCTTAGTAGAAATTCAAATCATGAACGCAAGCCAATTGAATAATAAACCCCAGGGAAAGAATTTGCAGCGTTTTGTAGTTAATATTATTATTTTATAATAATGATATTTACCTATATATTAGCAGCAGCGTTTCATGCATATCAGAATGCTTCAACCCGTGTATTGGCTATAAATCCTATTAGGAGTTCACTCCAGTATCCACATTCACTACATCACTAGGTTACTGCGATCAAAACAAAACAAAAACTCTTGTGTTTGTTTTGATCGCAGTAACCTAGTGATGTAGTGAATGTGGATGCAAATGTTGGCACCATAAATGGGGCCATAGATCGGGAATGGTTTGACCTACGGACCTGGGGAAGGGCTCATTCGATTCCTCATGGAAAGTTCTTCAAAAAAGTCCAAATTTATGCCGCCTTGACTTTTTTTGAGGTTTTAGGGATTTCACAAAACTTTGACAACCCTTAAAGGGCACTTTAAATTAAGTGAGATTGCAGCTAAAGAATTGCGGCGTCGTCGGACCAAGATGGATTTTCCCTGAAAATTTCAGATTTTTTGCTCCAGCCGTTTGGGAGAAATCGTGCGCACGGCGTACAGCGGACGGGCGGAAAAATTTTAGTTGCAGATCCGGATTCAACGCCCTTTGAAACGTAAACCATGAAATTGTCAGGGGGGACTAGAATTTTTTTTTTTTTTCTCAAGAGCGATTACAATGGTTTATTATTGAATAATAAACCGAAATGCATGTTCCAATTAGGTGCCTTGTATGGAGTCCACAAATAGGAGTACTTCAATACAAAAATATTGAAATCGCGTCGACTTGTACCACAATTACTCGTGTATTACGTAAGACTTGAAAAACTTGTTTTCAAAAGGAATTCTTGAAACAAAAATACACATGCGATCCCCACATGATACTAGGCGGTTTTTACTACATCCAAGCAGGTTGATATTCACATTTATGTTACTACGTTATTTTTTCAGTCAAAGTTCAATTAGATAGAGCGAACGGTTGAACGTAAAGCGACTTGGGTGGGTGTATTCGCTTCATTGATGAGACGTCTATCAATAACGAAAATAAAAACATATATATTATTTCTAAAGCTCTCCATAATCAGATTTTAAACTAAGTTCATCCTTCAGATTCCACCTTTTAAGATTGACTAAAAATCTTGCTGAAAACTCAGTTCCGATTAGACCCTAAATGTGATTTTTTACTCAAGTTCCATTAACTATGATTCAGTACATAGTTGAGAAGAAAAGCTCGGACGGATGGATTTTTTGGTTTTGTATTTTATAATTCGATTTTTAGATTCTACATATCTTGAAGCGTAAAATAATAAATTTTGAAGGGAGGGAGAGAGGGGATATACTATTTTTCCTTATTTTCAATTACAAAGATTTATCATACAAAATAATGAACCAAAATACCCAAGGCAACCACTTCACTTCGTAGGTTAGAGCATCGACGGTAATTTCAGAATATCATTAGACACTTACGTGTTGAATGGACTGGAACTAAATACCTACGTTTTATTTCTATTCTAACATTCAATATCGAGCTTAATTCAATCTTGCAAATATAATAATATTATCAATTTTGTTAACTACAATAAAATAAAACTTTGTTCGGGGAATGGTAACTAATTTGAACTGACGAAATACTCGGAAATGCTGTTCGAATTTGTGTTTATTGCTTGGCAGTTGAAACAAGTATTTGTGACAATTAGATCATTATCATATTGTTTTTGGCCGAATCCCGATCAATAAATATTTATTACTTATTTTTATTTTACATGATTTTATTTTTTATTTATTTTTTTTTAGTTTATTTGGCAAATTTAAATTATTTATTATAAAAAATTCAAGACTGAAATTTTTATAAGTCATTATTAACACGCTTGTGGCAACACTCTGGAATTGATAAAAAGCTGCATCTTTAAGTTTACGACGTCATTTAGGTGAAATATATTGACAATTTCCGAAAATCATAACTTAAAGTTAGAGCTGTTCATTTGATGTCTTGCCCATTCACCAAACTTACAGTTAAGGCTCCCTCATGATTCAGGAAAAAGCTATGGCCTATTTATTATGAGAATAATTTTTATAAGAATGCCCGGCTTTCTGTTCCAACTACAATTAAAACTAAAAAAGATCTAAAACCTCCACTGACAACTTTATCACCAAAATTAGCATTAAATAGAAACTGGCATCTGTCTCAGTAATAGAGACGTAGTTGCCAAATCCATAATTGAGCAACCCACCGAGAAAAACATTTATTTTGAGAAATATAACGGTTATATTTTAAACTACTCTTCTGTGAAACCACCATAAAAATGTATTAAAGTCGTAAAACAGCTAGCGCAAATTTTTACGATGGGTCAGACAAAGTGTAATTTGATATTTCGAAATAAAATACGGTTCCGTCCCAAAAATTTAGCACCAATGACGCTTTTTTTCAACATTAAATAGCTTGTTTTAATATTTTAAAAATTGAAAGAAAAAACGTATTTTGATATTTCCAAGTTTGACGCTGTGTTGACGTCATTGGAACCCTTCTACTTTTTTTGCCAACAATGAGTTCATTAATGGGTGAGTACCAAATTCCAAAACATTTTTTAAAAAATTGGTGTAAAAAGCTGGTGGTAAAAAAGGCGGTGAAATTTATTGTCCATATTTTCAGGTTTGTTATTATTTGAAAATGTACTGTAAGAGTGAGTAATGTGCTTTAATCCGTGGAGAACGATCCTACACTGGCGATATCAGTGAAACTACTCGTTAATATGGATTTATATTTACGTGTTAACTGTGCATTCCGAGTAGATAGAGGTCAAAACGGTTTAATTGTATGTAAGAGTCCTCTTTAACCAACGAGAAAGTTGAGAACGACAGTGTTTTTATTCAAATTTCCTCCCTGAGCTAATCGAAGTCTTGTTATGGAAGGAGCGACAAGGTGCTAAACAACGGCGAACGGTTAACGCGGTTTTCATAAATGAAATTAGGGAAGCTGAAAGTAACTGTTCTTCATTAATAGGGCGAAAATGTTTGTTTGAACACTCGGTTCGTTTTACGGTTGTAGGAAGCTAATTCGCCGAGAGGAGCCCAGTTTGAGGAGTCCTACGTGATAGGAATTGACAGCTCACGAAAAAAATTTTGTTGCTCGTCGGAATAATTAAAAAAGAAAAAGTTTACCAAGAGGTTCTTTTTAGTGGAGATGTATCTGAATCATGACTGGTCGAGTAAGGTGCAGGCTGAGGCAAAATTGCAGTTTGTTCCACTTGAAGTATAGGTGCATGAAAAGTAAGAGAGCGTCGGGAGCGATAATTATTTCAACGATTGTACGTTTTAATCAGATATCGGTTTGAAGTCACAGCTTCCCTTCATCTTTTGATGTATATTAGAGAAATGTTCACAGTGGAATCTTTGCAACACACTTACAATTTAACCTTTTCCGTTGAATGTTATTAATATAACTTCAAGAATAGTTTGATCGTTCCTTAAGAATCTCATCCCATTATCAAAAGTTCTGGTGACTCTACCGTTGTAATTAGTGTAACCTATGTTAATGTATGATCGACGATTTTCCCGTCCGGTGAATCAACGGACGAAATAAAATTGAAGAACGGACGAAAATCTCGCTACCTACAACTCGCGGAAGAAATCCCGAAAATCGGGCCGTTGCGGCTGTTGGAAGTCAGAGAGCAGGTTCTGTTGCCGAGACAGGTTCTCTCATCTGCCCGTTAGGTAGCTACCTATCCTCTTACGAAGTCAATATAAATTCGCACCGGTTGAAATCGATCGTCTTTCGGTCGTCCGAGGTGGTCAAATAATAATTAAATAAGACATCAGGAATTCCTTTGACACTAGTAGCCATTATTTTAAGTATGTTCAATTCATGGTAGTTCTTCACACTTACCTAATGAGAGTACTTAAGGATCAACTTGGTTACCTCCGATAATTGTATCAAACGCAGATACTAGCAGGCATATTTTGAATTTTGTAAAACGTACATTTTTGGCAATGCTTAATTATCAATCTGACAATGGCAAATTTGGAAAATAATGATGTGCCGTCCAGTCCTCGTGTCAATCATCATCTATTACCTTTAAGTTTGAGCAAAATCAGATTGATGATAAGAAGCAAGAAACAGTAAATTCTGGGGATCCCAACGATAGGTGATCTTTGATTGGAAAGGGGCAAACAGCTTTGAAAATCCGTCAAAACTGGAAGAAAGTAATGGATGTCTGGGATGTGAATAGGATCTGCGGTAACAGAACAGCACACATACATGAAACCAAGGAATGTTAAGAACGCCTGACTTGGACTGTGACTGGAATTTTCGATTTTTCAACAACATTTTCCATACTTATAGATACATTTCTCATAATTTAGTATGAGAATATCCAGAAAAATCCACGTCTTTCCAGTTCAAGTTCAGACAGAGATCCTGGAAAGATTTATTAAAACATTTGCAAACGTTTCCTGCCGCTCTTCGGGTGTTGAAAAAGTAAACATTCCCCTGAACGGAAAACTCTTTGAACGATAATTGAGCGAAAGAGTTCATCAGTTGACTGACCCCGGTAAGTTGTGAGTCAGAGTGGGAGAGAAATGTTCCAAGGACCCCGGCAGGACGGCTGCTTTCGATGGATGCTGGCGTGAGGTCGGTTTTACAGTATCCATCCGCGTCGCGAAGGATTCGGTGAAAGAAGGGCACCGGACTCCGTGTCCTTGACGTCTTCAGGGCCCGCACAGCTGTTATTCAAGATCAAGGACCCCCACAATCCTGCAGTACGTACTTCCTAATCACAAAACTTCCCAAATACCTGAGGCAAATCATCAGAACAAATCCCTAAACACTGATTCTGATTGCATGTTCTTAATGAGAATCCTAAACTTTAAATAATTATTCCCCCAGAAATGATAACTAAGGATTCGATCAAGGGATCGAAAGCTTAGTCATCACCTTTGAGATGGCATCTTTTTCGTTTACAATGTTTTGACTTCCTACTTGTATTTTACAGAACTGCTAATTTCTCCAACTACTTGGCTTTCTTTGCATCCACTACCGAAACACTATTTAACTTACAGTCCTAAAATTTACTCAATTTTAGTGACATTTCCTATTCATCGCATTCATATATTTATGTAAAAAGCCATTTGACACCTCAAATTTTCAAGAAAAGTTTCATCACATTTCAGATCTCTGAACTATCTCCCTTCAATATCCACATTTTTTATTTATATAATTTTAGCAAAACGTGAGTCATCACAATTTGATCACTCACTTATTTTAAGCTTAATTGAAATTTTATATTTTGATTTAAATATCTTAACAAAGGCTTTGCTATCACCAGAATAGCTCATTTTCACCAAAAAAATCAGTACTACTCAGAATCGAGTGCCGACAGTTGCTAACAGGATATGGAAGAAATTGAAATGACGTTTCTTGAATCCCTTTCTTTTACGAATGGTTTTGGTTTATAATTACCAATAATGAACGTTCGTAATTCGATTCTTGTTTCGTAAACTGAATCAATAATAATTACGTAAGAGTTTAGCTGTTCGTGCAGTATCAACTTGGATCACCGTAACGATTGTAGCTAAATTCAATTTTGATATTTCAAACCTGAAGGTAATATCCACATTATAGAACTTCAGTTGAATGAGTCGGATGAAGCCAAGAAGAGCCTTGCACGATCAATCGTTCGTACTCCAGAAGGGTCGCGAGTTGGATAGCAGAACAATTGTCAACACGATCGTGAATCGCAAAGTCACTCTAGTTTGCAGGAGTGCGCTGAACTTCTGCTTGTCCTGATCGATTTTATTCGATTTTCTCGTGAACGGATGCACGCGTAGTGCTTGAAAACATACTCGTACATATGTAGACAAGCGATTTGCGAAAAAAGGGTTTTTTAGTATAGAAATAGTAAACTTAAGTTTAGTGACTTGGGTCTTCTCTTTTCCTTCCAAAACGATCGACAGTTTGTCTGATTCTGATTCTAGCCGAAGATGGCTTCACTTTCGTAGTCCACCCGCCCGTGTTTTTTTTCCTGGAACCTGCAGCTTCTTCCCATCGCCTCGCACGTCTGATAATCTCCCTCTGAGACGTGATGTCTATCTTTAAGCGGATCCGAGTGCATAAAACCCTCTCATTTTCGTTCGTTCATCTCCTCAAATGCTGTTCCCCCTTCCTCCTCCTCTGCAATCATATCTGAAATAACATCGCGTGGACGAGAAGTCGAGGGAAAAAAAAGAACAGAAACACCCGCCGCGCACTCTAGATTCCTTCGGAAATCGCCATCTATTTTTGGACTTGTCATGTCTATCAAATCAGTTTTTAATCTGCCTTTTAAGTTTAAAAGTTATGTAAATTCAATTTGAACTATGACAGTTTAAAACAATAACTATAATGGAGAAGAATTGGGCAATGGAAATACAAATTTCTATTAAGAACAAAACCCAGGGGAAGAGGAATCAAGTTTCAAATTGGATACTATCAATTCTTGTAGATTATACCAGTGGGTTAGTGTAGAAGGACCTGGAATTATGATAGATACTCGCACTAACCGATTAGACGATAAGCAGTGTTGTCAGCTTCATTTTGTAACAAGACAAGATCATGGGTAAACAATCCCTCAGTTTTCGCCAAGATTTTTTGTTTAGAGTTATTACTGCTAGTTTCTTAATGAGATACGAAGGAGGAACGCGAGCAAAATTCTCTGGGAAGGTGTCTCATTCGTTTCCCAATTCTTCTGGTGTGGGGAACCTCAGGGAGATGCAGAACGTCGCAATGTATACAGCGTGGCGGAACCGTGGAGAAGAGAGAGACGTCGCAATCTTCTTTTTCCCTCAGGCCAGTCACCCTAGGACTGTTCACACGGCCAAATTAATATTCACGCATCCAACAGATATTATTAACTTGGGACCTTCTCAAGAACGACCGGAGCTAGTCGGGCAACGCCACCGAGCCCCGCTTCATTAGGGCTAATTCTCTTCATTTCTTGATCCGATGCAAATTTCTAGCTTATCGCGGAGCGACCGTTCTTGGAGCGAACCGTTCTTTTATAACGGTTCGTTTATTATACCGAATTCCCACGAGTTCCCGTCCACCTTTGACGTGCTTTTGCTCGAAAAAAAATATCCGGGAGTCCTTCCGGCCGATAGCCATCAAAGGTACAACGGCCCCTCAGATTTGAAAAGCAAAATCAGATAAGGGATTGCGAGAAAATAACTTCCAACGTTTCTTTTCGGACTCAAGCGAGCTTTACGAATTCTCGAGACAGTACCTGACCAATTCATATCTCAAACGATGTATCCTACACTATTGAGGTTCTAGACCTCAAGAAAAGCGTTAGGGATCCGTGTAATACCTCGAAATCGATATAAATCATTACTAATTGGGTCAACCATAGTATACCCAGGGGATTTTAAATCGTCTATAAAATGGAATTAGCGTTAAAAGAGAAAAACGAAGTTTACAGCGTCCCTTCGTCGTTTAATATTCTGCTATTCTCCATTCTCCGAGTTTAGATAATATCTAATAAACACTCTAGTCGCCTAGAATGTTTATCTAATACAGAAATAATAAATCTTTCTATAATAATAATTATTATTAACATTAATAACAATTATTGTTCAGCGTTTTTTGTGTTATTCTGTCGACCTTTATTACAGGGAGCTCCGAATGCACCTAGGGAGCCAAACAAATGTTTAACAGTCCGCGGTACGTTGTATTTCTATGAATGTCATGGATGAAAGACACGGATGGCGGATTGCCCAAACCGTTTGTAAAGTTTTTCGAACCCATTAAAACCGTTTTTCATTAATGGTAACGATTTTTATAGTTATTGGACTCAAATTGAAAGCCCGATTATTTTATGCGTCATAACATTGTTTTGACTGCCTCCGCATGGATATCAACATACTCAGCAAATAATCGACATTAAGCAGTTGATTTTTAATGAGTTTCGACTCTTCACAATCTCTAATAACGGTAGATAATAATGGTCAATAAATATCGGCACATAAATCTAGTACTGAACCGTTAATTGGTGCTTTCTCTTGTTTGTGGTTTGGCACTCCATTCATTATGAAGAGGTTTAGTTTTCAAATCCTTTAGTGAATTCAGACAACTTTGCAGATCCAAAATTAAACCATCGGTTTTAGAAAAGAACTCGACAACAATCTCACTAGATCTCATTATCTTCTAATGACACTTTCTGTGATTGTGGGTTTAGCTAGGCACTTGATAGTCAGGCTCGGTTTTACAATAATTGAATCCAGAAACTTAATCAAAATCTGTTATGGTTACATTTACCAAATGGATTTAGGTTATACCAACGACGTTTCCCACAGCATTTTGGGTTACTGCCACCATTGAGGTACCCATCATCAAAATTGTTCTTAGTAGACGTATTCCATACTTCATAGTTTCTGATAATGCAGCTTCTGCCCCGGAAAAATGAAACAATTTCTCGAAGGAAACAATGTATAACATGAAACCTAGGCTCACTATCAACCAGCCGCAAATGATCACGCAGAACCCTTTGTTCAGAGTGTTAAGAACAAGTTAAAACCAATGGAGTCTGACGGTGGAGATTTTCAGAACAAAATAGATAAGTTATCGACCCACCAGAGAACTCAGCATACAAACTCATGTTTTCCTGTATTGCTCAAAATTAGGTTTGCTAATTTGTGATAAGGCTAATAGCCTGCCCAGGCCAGTAGCCGCAAAGTGGCACGAACTTTTCAAGTCTGATTTGCATTGATGCGAGGTTATCATCCACGAGGAAACGAATGGATACAGCGAGTCATACAAGCGAACATGGAAACTTGCACTATCAAGCACCTGTAGAAGGCAGGTTTTAGAGTAGAGGCAAGGAACCTAACAGGCTAACAGGAAGGAGGCTAACACATGAATGAACGACTCCTAGGCAATAGAACAACAATCTCATGAGTGTGACAACTTCATCGTAGTGTACAATAAATGAGTCAATATTTTAGAATAACAAATAAGCCTTATCCAACAATAATGTCCACATAATTCAGCTAAGCTTTGATATTGGGTTGTTCGGAAAGTAATTTTTTTTTTTGGGGGGAACATGAAAGACAGTTTTCGTATAATGAATAAATATTTTATTAAATTATATATTGGCCATTCTGGTCCAACACCTTTTGCCATCTTTCTGGCAGTAACATAATTCCCCTCTCATAAAAGTTTTGGTCCTTGCTGGCAAAAAACTGGTTCAGGTGGTTTTTGACATCTTCATTTGAGGTAAAGGTTTTGCCACCCAAAAAATTTTGCAGGGACCGGAACAAATGGTAGACGGAAGGCGCCAGATCTGGAGAATATGGTGGATGTTGCAGTACGTCCCATTCAAGCTGTAAAAGTTTTTGGGTGGCAAAACCTTTACCTCAAAAATGTCAAAAACCACCTGAACCAGTTTTTTGCCAGCAAGGACCAAAACTTTTATGAGAGGGGAATTATGTTACTGACAGAAAGATGACAAAAGGTGTTGGACCAGAATGGCCAATATATAATTTAATAAAATATTTATTCATTATACGAAAACTGTCTTCCATGTTCCCCAAAAAAAAGAAATTACTTTCCGAACAACCCAATACAATAAGAAACAGCAGCATTTTTATACTCTTACGGACAAATTGAAAAACCAATACACGTTTGGACGATTTCGACTTTCCCCTGATGAGTATCTACCACGATGACGTATATACGTTTGTAATTCTGTTTACGGAGTAACTACTTGATTTATTTGCTTGTGTTTAGCTAATTGTTTCTCCGTGTTCTCTCTTCCTTTTTACTTTCTCCTATTTCCTCACCTAGTGCTTCTCTACTTACTTTTTCTGAATGAGAGCACGCATCTTCTCTAAATATTTTTCGTATATATTTTGGTTTATTATTCAATAATAAACCATTGTAATCGCTCTTGAAAAAGTAGCTGAAAATTTCATGGTTTACGTTTCAAAGGGTGTAGAATCCGAATCTGCAATAAAAATTTTGCTGAAGCAAAAAAGCTAAAATTTTCAGGAAAAATCCATGTTGGTCCGGCGACGCCCCAATTCTTGAGCCAGCTCTCTCACTTAATTTAAAGTGCCCTTTAAGGGTTGTCAAAGTTTTGTAAAATCCCTAAAAACCTCAAAAAAAGTAGGCGGCTTAATTTGTACTCTTTTTGAAGAACACTCCACGAGGAATCGAATGAGCCCTTCTCCAGGTCCGTAGGTCAAACCATTCTCGATCTATGGCCCGATTTATGGTACCAACATTCGCGTTATTTTGGTTTATTATGGTTTTTGTGTTGATATCAGTAACCTATTATTGAATTTCAGGAGATATGCATAGAGCACGTAAATCTGTTCTCGACCAAAATACCTATTTGGATTGATCAGTTGATTATATTTGTGTGCCTCCTGAAATTCAATAATCGCTCTATCACCAGTGAAACACGCACACTCCAAAGCTTAGTAGAAATTCAAATCATGAAAGCAAGCCAATTGAATAATAAACCCCAGTGAAAGGATTAGCAGCGTTTTTTCTTGAAGTCAATTTGGGTTTCAAAACTAAACCGCATGGAGTAATCACATGGTATAGAAATTCCGGTAAAAAATAAATAAATTTAATGCTCGAATTGAAATTTATAAATAGTTGAACTATTTAAGTGAATTCGCGTTCAAGACATTGCCGACTACATCGATTTGTATTTTTTTGCAGCTCAGTCAGAGACTGGTGCTCCTCTTACTCAGGTTCTTTAGTACACTCTTCCTCTTGATTTGTAGCTTCTTGCTGAAATAGATGAATTATTTTCTGCTGAGCCATACGTTGCACCCTAGCTGCCCGTATTTGACCAGCCTCAACTACTTTTTTATATTCTCCCAGGTATTAAGCGAAGTTCTATCACCCTCGATGACAAGATCTCCAATATTAGGTTTCATATTCGTGGTGATTTAAAAAAAAGCAACCCCTGAAAGTCCAAAAACTGCCAGCGACAAAATGATTATATGGGATTCGGTTTGAAGAATCTGAAGATGTTTCCCACAGATGTTTTCATCTCCGGTCGTACGTGCCTTCAAAAGCCACGTCCTTCGGCGTCATACTCCTTTTTGCAGTCGTAAAAATCATCTGGCCGAGGAGATGGCCACTACGTAAAATGGGTCATTCGTCGAAACGGACAAGCACATCTCAACAGAATAGACGACGGGTCCCAAAGGCTCCAGCGAGAGAAAAACCACTTTCACCCTCGCTCGAGGTTCCTTCGAGGATTTTGACGGACAGATGAAGGTTAGAAAGATTCTCCCCAGTCTTTATTTTCGCGTTGAAGACTCGGGGGGGTGCTTCCCCTCCCCTTTCCGAAAAAAAAATGGAATTAACTTCTCCCTTTCGCCTTCTGTATCTCTTACAACTCGCTATCATCACTTTCGGTAACTGGAAGCGATCCTTAGGCTGGAATCACGTAGAGAAGGAACCGCCTGCGTATCAATTGAAGACGAAAATTGCAGTCTACATTACGTTTTGTTGAAAAACACCACCTTCTGACTTACTCGTGGAAACGAGTTGTTTAATTTGATTGTAATTCACATCGCTCTGCTCCATTTACAGCTCGACCCGAAACTCTAATAAGCCCAGTCTGAATGACATTACGGAACGTAATGATTATCAGGCTCACTTACATGGATGCGAGGAAATCCAACAATTTGTTCAAGTTTTTCCAGGAGATATACCGTATGGGATTGAATTTTTGATTTGAATAGGAAACACTCTGGCCTAAGACTTAAGAACGTTACAGTAATTGTTTCATTATATACTGTGTATGGGGTGTATCACCCCTGCATGCGTAAACGTAACTTCCACCAGGCACCATTTTCCCAGGTTCTAGTGGTTCGAGTTCGCTCACATTTTCAGGATAGTTAGGGAATAACGGGTTAATAATCTCATATCAATTTCAACACGATTGTATCATCATTCTACCCGCCATAGAATTCGCGCCAGAGATCCGCAATACAAGTCAACTAAAGCTTTAAAGTCGCTGAAGTATTGCATGTTCTGGTGAAACCGTTGTTTATTTTTCTGGTGAACTTATATTTTACATTTTTGAGACTATCTAAAACATTCAATAAGATAATTACGTTAATGTTACTTAGACGAGGAACCCATGTGCCACATCCAACTTGGCAGGCCTCTTTTTTATTTATCTATTTTACAATTTCCGGAGCCATTGCAATTTATTATTTAATTTCATAAGAAACACCCTAGGCACTAAGGGCCACTTTCGCAAAAAAAAAAAAAAAAAAAAACGTGAGTTTTAACAATGGGAACCAAGATCAATATGAATGGCAATTTGATCGCAGTTTGAAAACGTAAGGGCTTCACCAAACTAAACCAAGTTCCTGGAAACACGTCTTCGCCTGAGCGAGATCAACGTAAACCACTGTTGAACACCGGTGATCCCTGGTTGAACTTCGATTCGGAAGGCATCGGGTAGTCCAATAAGATGATACCGTGAGATCGCACGGGAGGTTGTTGATGGTTTTTCGTCATGAACACCTTATTATTTATTATCCGTTTGTTTTTCGTTCTCGGTTCATCGTTTGTTTCGAGTGTTTGTTCGTTCGTTCAGGGGTTTGTGAATTTTGTATTCACCTCTGTAATCCAATTAGTTAAAATAAATATATCATCTATTCGTTGAATCCATATTGCACCTATTTCGCGAATGTTTCTTATCAGTCTCACGTGAACAAAACAATTAGCCAGCTACGCACAAGATGAAGTAAAAAATCCCGACTAAGAGGCAACCTGATTGCTGCCTGTTTTGGCAAGAATTGTGGTGTAGAAATGCGGTAAGTACGGTTTTGGTTTATTATTCAATAATAAACCATTGTAATCGCTCTGGAAAAAAAAATTCTAAACCCCCCTTAAAATTTCATGGTTTACGTTTCAAAGGGTGTAGAATCCGAATCTGCAATAAAAAATGTTCTGTCCGTCCGCCGTACACTGTACGCACGATTTCTCCCAAACGGCTGGAGCAAAAAACCTGAAATTTTCAGGAAAAATCCATCTTGGTCCGACGACGCCTCAATTCTTGAGCCAGCTCTCTCACTCAATTTAAAGTCCCCTTTAAGGGCTGTCAAAGTTTTGTAAAATCCCTAAAAACCTCAAAACAAGTCAAGGCGGCCTAAATGTAAACTTATTTTTAAGAACATATCATGAGGAATCGAATGAGCCCCTCCCCACGTCCGTAGGTCAAACCATTCTCGATGCATGGCCCGATTTATGGTGCCAACATTTGCGTTTTTTGGTTTATTATTATTTGTTTGTAACCTAGTGATGTCCGGCCGATAGCGTCGAGTTTAGTGAATGTGTATACTGGAGTGATAGCCGATGTGGATACTTGTAATTTATAGCCGATACACGGGTTGAAGCATTCTGATATGCATGAAACGCTGATAATATAAAGGTAAATATTATTCAATATTATTACTGGGGTTTATTATTATTATAGCACGTAAATCGGTTCTTAACCAAAATACCTATTTGGATTGATCAGTTGATCATATTTGTGTGCCTCCTGAAATTCAATAATACCTCTATCACCTGTGAAACACGCACACTCCTAAGCTCAGTAGAAATTCAAATCATGAACGCAAGCCAATTGAATAATAAACCCCAGTGAAAGAATTTGCAGCGTTTTTACATTTAAAATTACAAAATAATTTTTATATTTTTCTTCGGTTATTTGACAAGTGTAAATTAGTCAGTAATAGAATATTATCTCATTTATTGCATGTTCGAGGAGCACGGTGAAAAACTGTACCTGCTGTACTTATTCTTTCTTCTATAAAAATTGTTTCAGCTACTTTTGAGCAGGCTGTTTCTTAAGTAGGTGTGGTGGATACATTCCCTCAATAAAGTTGGTGCATATTGGTTCTCTTCAACCACGGGTTTTAAGTAGGCTTTGAATAACTTTCGATAGGCAATCGATACTAGAAGAACTTATGTTCTCGTTGAAGGAAGACCCTGGTACAGATAAGGAAGGTATGCAGTGAATGCGAGCACCCCCTACGACGGACGGACCTCTGGAGGACGGCCAGGAGAGAGCGACAGAGACTCGAGTCCGCCCCGAGAGTCGCACGGTCCATTTGGCCCCGACACCGTCACGTAGGTGACACAAACCCCATAACCCCGACTGTCACCGAGGACTGACCACCTCCCCCCGTCATCTTCCCTGTCCTCAGTCCAACTCTCCGAAGAGGATTAATAGACGGAAACATAGGATGTACCCTGAACTCCGGGTCATTTTGATGATTTGTCGCTGTAGTCTTTCCTTCCGGGATGAGAACCGTTATTTTCTTCTCAGGGTTCAGTAACATTTCGACAACTCTACAATAAAACTATAGCTGTGTAACAGTTATAACACCAGAGCGGTTAAACACGATTGCCTAACATATCAAAATGACATTTTGATTGCCACTGTGTTATTGACGTGGACATGTCTATTGGCAGGGGGCCATCCTATAAAATAAGTCACGTAACATAGAAAATGAGGAGTATCTCAAGTTCAAAAGTGTTGCAACAGCGATAGCGCTGCCCAACGAAGATCAGGTTAACCTACCAGAGCTTAAAAACAGGTTAGCATAAGTTATCTGATAATGCTATGTTATTCATGTTGTAAAATGGACTTACCGGAGCTCAAAAGCCACTGTTCTTGCAGAGTGACCTGAAAAAAAAGAGGAAAAGTATTAACACATCAAAATTTCAAAAACCGTTCGATGTTAGGGTGTAGTTTGTTATTAGATTCTTATAGAAAAATGTTCCCTAAATCGAATGCGACCCCTCCAACTGCGGTCCTGTTATCCGTTCACTAGCCTGCCACAGGGCTGGTGAGAAATGAGAGAGCATACTTTAAAAGGCTGGCGGCAGCCCCAGAGCAAGGTGGCTACTGAACGAATATACCAGTCATAACGCTGTCTTCCAAGCTTCAATTCAGTTGAGTGGGAGGTCAAGGAGAACAATTGCAAGCATTATCTTTACAGGCATTTTTATTTTATCTTGTTAAATTTCAGTTTTTCTAAGTGTATGTGTGTGTCCCTTTTCTGAGTGTACCTAGGAAACAATGTCTCTGGTTGTACAATGCAGTTGTGACAGTTCAGAGATCCGTGTAGGAAGGCTATCTAATGCAGAAATAATGAACCTTTCTATTTTTTCTATAGTTCACATAATTGATGTTCCAATTCTGAACACCCTAATGGTCGACAAAACAGGAAAAAGAGGTTTTCGCAGGTTTTTTAATAGTTCCTGCGTTCTCAAAAGGTTTTCATCACAGCACAATATGAAGAACAAACAAAATTGTTATAATTAGGTAAAACTTTTTAAATAGTTAGTGAATGTCATAGATTGTATTATGTATTATCACTTTTTTATAACTTGATGTCATTCAACAACGCTGCCTCTGGAAGCTATTGCATAAAGTCCCTGACATTATTACACAATAAAGATGAGAACCTTCCTTCCGTTATGAATTAGAATAACCAACAGTTAAATAAAATATACCTACAAAATCTGACAAACCAAGTTGTTGTAAAACCTTTAATTTGAAATAATAAACACTAAATTTAGGTTGGAAACTCGAAATTTTCAACCTGGAATGTGAAACCTCTAGCTTGAAACATGGAAAATGTAACTTGAAATGAGGAACCTTGAATTTTATCAGGGAAACCAGGTATTTTATCTAGAACACCTTGAATTTGACTTGGAAAAGTACAGTTGGCTTTTTCTCAACTCCAATCATGCTGTCTTGATCTATCGCATCTAGTCTTATAAACATGGATAAGTGATTTTCATGGAAGAGTTAACTAATATAGCAATAACTAGCTGACTCGCCAATCGCTGTATTGTCTTATAAATTATTTCTAGTTTCTAGATAAGTTTTAGTCTAGAAAAGTAACTTATTTATTTTAAGTATTTAAGTTTGTTGTATACAAAAAGTACGTAAAAGTAAGTGTAGACTTTCAACACAAAAGCGTTTTTGAGTTGGAGCTCGTGACCCGTGTTGAGTACTTTTAAGGTTATGTAAATCACTTGTTTAACTAAAACTTGATTAACTGAACTAATCGTGCCAAATACACTTAGAATTAATGATTTTATTACCTATTATGAAATATTATGAGAGTTATAAGTTACAGTGAGATAGCATTAAGATAATTGTAAACGTTACTACTACACTTGATACATGAACAAGTACTGTTACTGCCGAAACCTGTGTAGGGAGAGAGAGAAGTCTCATTGTGTGAGTGAAACAGGAGACCGGCTTCAGTATCATCCCAACTCCGTGCTGTTGACTTAGAAGTGACACCGGTATAGTGTGGCATTTCACTCACCAGTAACAGGCGCTGGCAAATTTTAAGAATCTAAGATCGGTAACACTATCCATATATCGGGATTAAACTTTAATGATAAAAATAAATGTTTATTTTCATTAAAAAAATGTAGATTCGTCATAATTTAAGGGAAATTTTAATCGAAGTACACTTGAAAACACTTTAATTGATCAGTTACCGAGCGGGATAATAATGATTTAATTACTAAAATGGCTCTAAAAACATAGGCGTTTTATGTATTTTGGTTTATTATTCAATAATAAACCATTGTAATCGCTCTTGAAAAAAAAATGCTAACCGCCCCTGAAAATTTCATGGTTTACGTTTCAAAATGTGTAGAATCCGAATCTGCAATAAAAATTTTTCCGATTCCTCCCAAACAGCTGAAGCAAAAAAGCTGAAATTTTCAGGAAAAATCCATGTTGGTCCGACAACGCCCCAATTCTCGAGCCAGCTCTCTCACTTAATTTAAGGGTTGTCAAAGTTTTGTAAAATCCCTGAAAACCTCAAAAAAGTCAATGCGCCCTAAATGTGTACTCTTTTTGAAGAGCACTCCACGAGGAATCGAATGAGCCCCTCCCCAGGTCCGTAGCTCAAAGCATTCCCGATCTATGGCCCGATTTATGGTGCCAACATTTGCGTTATATTGGTTTATTATTGTTTTTGTTTTGATAGCAGTAACATAGTGATGTAGTAATGTGGTTACTGGAGTGAACTCCTAAAACGCTTTGTAGCCGAAACACGGGTTGAAGCATTCTGATAATTTTCAACAAAAATCAGAAAATCTGAAATTTTCAGGAAAACGTTGCCAATTCTTTCACTGGGGTTCATTATCCAATTGGCTTGCGTTCATGATTTGAATTTCTACTCAGCTTTGGAGTGTGCGTGTTTCACAGGTGATAGAGCGATTATTGAATTTCAGGATATATGCATAGGGCACGTAATTCTGTTCTCAACCAAAATACCTATTTGGATTGTTCAGTTGATCATATTTGTGTGCCTCCTGAAATTCAATAATTTAGGGGTATGAAAAATAGATCGTAGCCGACTCTCAGACCTATTGAATACGCATATAAGATTTGGTGAAAATCGGTAAATACACTGACTAACATTGTGACACGGAAATTTTATATATTAGATAAACCTTTGTGTAATAATTTGGAACGTTTTCTTATGTCGGTTGTCGCCGTTTCCTCTCCATATCGCAACGTATTGCTCGATCGCTAATAAAACCTCCCCGAGGCTCTCCCATCAATAAAAACGACGCGTCTCTTTAAAAAGAACCGATTCACGGAGGTATCGAAAGGCGAGTGTCGAAAGTCAGCCGTAAAACCCCGAAATTAGGCCAGCATTTGCTGAACGGTTGTAGAAGTAAGAACATTTAAGACCCAACGAACTACGAATATGACCGGATCCCACTGACACAATTCAATTTTCCACTCGCGGCCGACCTGAGGTGTCCTGGATTTAGCTAGAATTCCTCTGGAAAATTTTTTTTTCCGCCTATTGTTTTGAAGGGTTGGCGCTATTTCTGTAAATGTCTTCATATTCTTTGTGATCGTTGATAGGATCGTTTCGAAGAATTTATGTAGATTCTGATAGTTAAAGTAACAATCCCAGAGCGACGTCTATCGACTAAAATAATTTTATTGTACACCAAATGTCAGGGTGACATTTTATTGAGAAACGTTTGTGTGACGCGGTTTTCATTCATGAAACATTCATTTCGCTCCTCGTCTACATTTGCTTCAATACGAATTACTTAAGATCCGTGAAAATAAAATTGCACCCATACTCAATTTTTGAAAATTTGTAAGTAGCATAATTAATGTACATGTTATGTACATTAACTTGTCATTGAAATTCTAAGCACAAGTACACAAATAATTGTACTTGTCTAGGTTGGAAGTTCAAGTACTTGTAATTCAAATACAGCATGTACATTCTCTCTTTCAAGCTAGAATGCTATGGCGAATGGTGGCGAGGAATTTCGGACCACCTCTCTGACTCTTTACGAGAATCTCTTTACAAGCGCTCATCCTAAAACCACACACTTTCATGTACATTCTTGTTTGGGCTACAAGTACATGTACTTTTACTTGAGTGTTTTGGGAATAAGTACCTACTAAAAAGTGGAATTGCTTATACATGTAATTGTCTTGTACCTAGTAAGAATTTACTCCTTTGGTTTCCTCGATTGTCGGCAAATATTAGTCGATTTTCTATTCTTTGAGTACTGATTTACTTGAATAACCCAATTCCGCTTAAATTCTGAGAGATATTATGAGAGAGATATATGAAAACTGAGAGATATTATGAGAGATATATATGAAAACTGAGGGGATTGTCCAATATTTTCTTAACGGTTAAAATTAACATTAAAATTAACATATCAAGATTAAGGAAACGAAAATATCCCCAACTCTTTGTATTGACAACATAGAAAGATATTAAATCTTGGAAATTTAAAAACATTAGCACCTTATGTAGGTCAATAGGCTGTGTCCTTAGTATTTGAAGTAGAACAGCGCGTTTTATTGTCTATTCTAGTAAAACGCTGCAAATTCTTTCACTGAGCTTTATTATTCAATTGGCTTGCGTTCATGATTTGAATTTATACTAAGCTTTGGAGTGTGCATGTTTCACAGGTGATAGAGTGATTATTGAATTTCAGGAGGCACACAAATATGATCAACTGATCAATTCAAATAGGTATTTTGATCGAGAACAGATTTACGTGCTCTATGCATATCTCCTGAAATTCAATAATCGCTCTATCACCTGTGAAACACGCACACTCCAAAGCTTGTGTATCGGCTACAAAGCCCTTTAGGAGTTCACTCCAGTATCCACATTACTACATCACTACGTCACTAGGTTACCGATATCAACACAAATGGTTTGACCTACGGACCTGAGGAGGGGCTCATTCGATTCTTTGTGGAGTGTTCTTCAAAAAGAGTACGCCTGACCGGTATTCCCCCACGTGTGTGGAAATGCCGGTCAAAGCGGTTTTTCCAGTTTAGAACCAATACTTCTTATATTAGGTGTATTATGAAAAAAACTAAGGTTGATAATTAAAATTAGATAATTTTGGAAACGAACCGCGTTGGGAGCATTATTTCAGGACCGTTAAGGCCAAACATATGGTACTCCAAAGTTAAGTGACCGGCATTCCCCCACTCTCCCCTACCGTTTTATTGACTTAACCTGGGCAACGGGTGAACTAGTTTGTTTGGATAGTTTATAATAATAAGGTGATTTGATATGTGAAAATTCTATAAGGTATGGTGATCGGGAATTAGTACAAGTTTTACATTCAAACGTTGACCTCTCCACATTCAGTAATGAGGTTATGGGGAGATGAAAAGCGGCATTCTCTCAGGTGAGATATCTTCTTAATTCGCCCAGAAACGCTGACGAGAAATCGATTCACCGGGCGAAAACGGGCGTGTCCGAAACCGTTCATTTCTGGCTTGAGACCCGAATATTCGATTTACAACGGCTAACTGGCTCGGCAGACGGGTCCGGACAATGTTTGTGGACCAGGGCCCCGAACGTGGGACTCATATTGAGCAAGCGACCACTTGAAATTCCGCATTTCTTCCATTTTTTTCTCGTTTATTTTTCGATATTAAAGAAATAAAGGGGGAAAGAAACTGAGGCAATGTCATTTCGACACGCAGACACAATTTCGATACCAGCCATATAGTTTCTTTGTGAAGGTGTTTCGACAATGAAGAGAGAGAAACAAAAACAGGGACTACCTCGTTCATTAAGAACAACGGGAGCTTGAGAAGTCATATAGGAAAGATCGTGGGAAATGTTTCGTTTGTATCGAAGCAACATTCACACCAACTTTGATCCTATAAGCTTGGCTTATTTTACAACCGCCATTCATGTGAGTTATTGGGATTTTCCATCATAGTGAGTTGACGGAATGCCAAATATTCTTCCCTGAAACAATTCTGATACTCCAGTGTTCGAAATGTTACGTGAAGGTCAAATCACTGGGGTTTATTATTCAATTGGCTTGCGTTCATTTTTTAAATTTCCACTAAGCTTAGGAGTGTGCGTGTTTCACAGGTGATAGAGCGATTATTGAATTTCAGGAGGCACACAAATATGATCAACTGATCAATCCAAATAGGTATTTTGGTCGAGAACAGATTTACGTGCTCTATGCATATCTCCTGAAATTCAATAATCGCTCTATCACCTGTGGAACATGCACACTATAAAGCTTAGTATAAATTCAAATCATGAACGCAAGCCAATTGAATAATAAACCCCAGTGAAAGAATTTGCAGCGTTTTTCATGCATATCAGAATGCAAGACCCGTGTATCGGCTACAAAGCCTTTTAGGAGTTCACTCCAGTATCCACATTACTACGTCACTAGGTTACTGATATCAACACAAAAACAATAATAAACCAAAATAACGCGAATGTTGGCACCATAAATCGGGCCATAGATCGAGAATGGTTTGACCTACGGACCTAGGGAAGGGCTCATTCGATTCCTCGTAGAGTGTTCTTCAAAAAGAGTACAAATTAAGGCCGCCTTGACTTTTTTTGAGGTTTTTAGGGATTTTACAAAACTTTGACAACCCTTAAAGGGCACTTTAAATTAAGTGAGAAGCTGCCTCAAGAATTGGGACGTCGCCGGACCAACATGGAGTTTTCCTGAAAATTTCAGCTTTTTAGCTTCAGCCGTTTCGGAGAAATCGTGCGTACGGCGGACGGACGGAAAAATTTTTATTGCAGATTTGGATTCTACACCCTTTGAAACTTAAACCATGAAATTTTCAGGGGGGGGGGGGGGTTAGAATTTTTTTTCAAGAGCGATTACAATGGTTTATTATTGAATAATAAACCAAAATACAACACTGGAGGACATCTTCCGTCTTCTTAAACACTAAATGGTTACAAAATTTTGGTAACCGTGGCCATTTGTTCACACTTATGTCATCAACTTCCCCAATTTCGTCTGTTAATATTTCAAATTTCTTAAAATTGCTGCCAAAAGTTCACCCCACCAAGGCGATCCTAGAAGTTTCGATGCTTTCTTTTGTTTTAGCTGGAATCAATATTCTAAAATGAGGTGTGCCCAGAGGTCGGAAAAGTGACTCACGATTTTCTTTCTCGGTATATTCATTCAAATGCCAAATCAGTCAAGTTGCGACTTAATAAAAACGGAGTAAGATTCATTGTCTATAATTCCACGAAAATAATGAGTTACAGTTAAATCTAGTTCGACGGTTAGGTCATCATCATTAACAAACATGAACAGTATCAATCAAACATCATCAGTAATAAACATGATGAGTTCATGTGTAACTCATAATTTTCGTGGAAATATAGAGAACGTTCTATCTTACTCCGTTTTTATTGAAATGGGTTTCCACAACTTCGTCGCGAGTGACTAAGTCCGTAGCAACTTAACTTGGGATTTGAGTCGTTTAATAACTCAAGCGGTGTCGACAGCCACTAGTTGACGTTTCATCGTTTGGTGAAGATTGCAAATAACAAAAATATTGGAAATTACGGAGCAGTTCGTTTGCCGTGTGAGATCAAGATGACATCATTCATTGATTGTAGTAGACTGCCTCAGCGATTTCGCGGCTGAGAGCTCATGGTACAATATTTGCAGGTACTGGAAACCAGCTATATTGACGACTTGGTGAATCGTTGAAGATCGCAATATTCGATGATCATTTCAAAATGGCAGCAATACTGAAGATCATGCAATAGTCCAATTGCCATGTACAGATCAAGATGACATCATTCGAATATTGACGTGCACTACATCAAGTGATTTCACGGCTTAGCGCTCATGGAAAAATATTTGAGGGTATTTGACGACTTGGTGAATCGTTGAAAACCGTAATATTTTCCTAGAAATAACTCATAAATAATTTATGAATGTCGCTGCTTGAATGGTGGGTACTTGAAATAAAGTAAATTGCCTTCATTATTCAGATTGACGAAGGACCTGATCTCTCGAGGCGAGGTTTCGAGACGGCGTAACCAATAACAATCATAGCCAGGTTGATGCTTGAGTTTCCTCGCCCAAACTATTTTACTCACTACTGTAATTTCGACGTTGATTGCCTCCATTCTTTCTTTTTTTTTTTTTTTTTTTTTTGGAGCTATGATAAAAATGGGCTGTTTTACATTTTCATTATTTGCAATCCAATCGTTGAAGACGCTGCTTAGAGGCGTGGCGAGATTGCCTCGAGGGTGAACTGAAAGGATTTTCAAAGGACTATCGATGAACTTCACCTCTCTAGCACGATCTAGAAGTTTTAATATCCGCTTTGTTGGTCCAGAAAGACATGAGATTACTTAAAGTTAAATTCAACAAAGTTTTTAATCAACTTTTACTTCATAAAACGAAGATCTTAGCAACAACAATCTTCGGTTTCACCAACTCTGGTTCTGGTAAATCAAAGAGCTAAATCTACGATCAAACCCAGCTAACCGAATGAATCGTTGCCTTCCTAAACAATCAGTACCAGCTCTTTTTGGCATCTTTGTTTCCATCCCGCAATTCTGTTTTGCTGCGTTCCTGTCCATTGTGCTATTTCCGCTATTTTCTGTTGTTTTTCGTTAGTTTTATGTTTTGTTTGAGTTTGGTATTTTGCTTGTGCACGACACTACGTAGGAACCTATTGGGCTATTCGTGTTATTGGTTATTTTGGCTCATTAGTGCTAAACAATTAGCCACAGAGGCTTGATACATGAGGACGAGTCTGAATGACGCAGATTTTACTATTCGCCATCAACGATTGATCACAGAGATAACGGCCGATTTCGAGCACGAGGATATTGATTTCGTGACGATGTATCGACTTTCAAGAACTAAGAACATGAACAAAATCTGTGTGTCAAAAATAAAAAAAAAGGAGTGACAAGTGAAGTAGTAAAGTCAAGGAAGCAGAAATCAAACAAAAAAGAAAAAGAGCGAAAATTCAGGCGGTTGTTGGTTACCTTTTCAAAACCTTGAAACCATGGGCAAGTGGAAAATATGTCCGGGCTTTTTGTGGGTGCCTTTAGCTGCTAACTCGAGTGGGTAAATTCTCTGCATTGCCCGAATGCACGTGCCTGTGGCAGTTTTGTTAGTTTCCATACGAGAGAAGTTAACTTCGTCTTGAAGGGGCCGGAAAATCGTTGGGTGGCATCAATTTTGACTAAACGCAGTTCTCCTATGTTGAGCTCTATGCTGTTCTATAACTTTTTAACCAAATTTTCCACGTACTAGCTCTTGAAACTTTGCCAAAGGCTGCTATCACGTTTTGGAGACGCCGATACCATGATCTGAGGTTCTAAGTTGATATCTGCCTCAGATCTGGTACCTACATCTACCGAATATGGGTCTCCAAGAAATTTGATGGTGACAATGGAATGAACTCTTTTGAATCAAACGATAAGTATGTAAGAGGTCTTAAAGTGATTATTCACTCATGGTCGTCCCCAATGCTTCCTACGCGATGGCTTTACGAGGTTGAGTCTGAGGAGCTCCTTGATTGCTCCCACTACATGCTCCCAAGCTGCTGTTGGTTGTATAAACTCCCAATCGATAATTAGCTTACTGCTTTGGTAGGCTGAAGTTACTCTCAAGTTCACTTCTTCCAATTAAATGAATTCTCCGGTTAAATTATAACCTTTTGTCAACGCATATCATAGACGACTGCTACCGGCATCCGCAAACCTCCTCAAACACCTAAGGAAACCATCAGTTGACAGTTAATGTTAATTCATAATGAACAGCACTATAAATGACACTAGTAAATAGTGAAATAAGTGAATCCATGGCAGATCTAAATAAGCTCAAATTGAAAGTGCCCAAATGAGCCCATTACATTACTCATTGTCAATGGAAAGTGCTTGGCTGGTGACGTAGTTCTGAAGTACGTGTTTTGTGAATCATAACAGTGCTCTAGTACTGTGAGGTTTCGTCTCAACAACGTCCTATAGTTTTAGAAACGGTAAACCAATTAAACAGCTTTAGCTGTTTTCCATTGTCAGTGTCGTCCTTATAATTTCTGGAAAACGCTGCCTCTAGAGTCTCCGCCAAGAGTTCGCATGGAAGTAGCACATGAGTTCTGACCACCCCTAAAACAATCCGACCACAATATAAATATGATAAGGGTTTCTACCTTTCCATGTCTCGCTTAATCGGAGCGATCGTGGTCGGGGTAAACTTCGTGTCTCTATCTAATCACCTTCTCGACCAGTTTTGGGCTCAACTCACATCTGCCCCTATCCACACCTCGTCCTTGCTCTTGAGATACAATGGTCCAGCTAAATTCCAACCAGTTATTTGGAATGTTCCAACTAAATTAACTCTGCCTCTCAGTAATGATAGGTTTGGACTTGTTGCTGATTTTCCATTTTGCCTCTTAACATTTCAAACAACATTCCACAACAGCTCTTATCGATTTCCGTCCCATGAAAATCCAATTGTTTTCCTGTAGCATACTTCATAATGATAGTACTCCCGGATTTCGTTGCTGACCATATTTTTTTTTCTTAATCATCAAAAGGCATCATCAGAGACTTGAGTCCGTCCTCGTATTTTCCTTCTAATCTTATCAAACCTACTTGATCCTTGAAATGTTACAACTTTCGAAGTCCCGATGAACCAGGAAATGTTTCCATTTTTACATCATACGACGACCGGGCCTAAGGAATCAAATTTTGAAGAGATTACCTTTTGGCAGAAGGAAAAATTCTGTTTTGTGTGATTATTTGAAAACACACTACTTATGGGGGAAAGTTTTTCGTAATTTTGCGAGACAAAGCTGATTAAATCGGAGCCCTTAAATACAACAAATTTCTCAGTATTTCGGCTGTATGTTCAGAAATTAGCAGATATCCCCAGAAGCTTTCACAAACATATAAATATTCATATTTGTTAATATTCGTGTTCATCTTGAAAAATTGATACCACGAGAAGAAAAACTCTACATTAGTTTGGAAATCTTGCGCCTCTTCTACCTACACCTTTAGGAGCAATATTTTGGCTGAACCATGAATCAAGTTGATGAACTCGAAATAGTGTTAGCTATTCGTCGTTCGAATATGATCGAATATGGAAACTAGACGATTATGTAATATGGAACTCTTGCACTAAGTGTGTATATATGAACACTGTTGACAATGTGTGAGGTACGAACAGCTCTACATAATGTGATGCAAGGAATAAATTATACCCCGTGAAAAGGTCAAAGGTCGTTCCCATTATTCATGGAATGATTAACTTTATAAATTACAGAACATACTAATGTATGAAATGGAGGCATTAGTCTTCTGTAGTTTGAGACACGCTTTAAACCGGAGGGGGCTTGGAATTATGATAATAATATTAACAACAGTATTATTACAACAATAATTTATCATGTCATCCTAGTACTGCAAGTTGTACCGTCTGAGTGACCGTGAAGTTTTTGAGCCAACGTTGTCGCTAGTACCGTCATGGCTTGGAAGCATAAATTGTGATAATATAACAGAAAATAAAGGTAAAGAATGATTTTAAAGTTAATATGGATTGCAAGAAGAGAACACTTGATAAACTAAATGAAATGTTAGAATGCAACATCAAAATGTGCTCCGAACAGTTTTGTTGCACCAGTTTTAGTAATTGCATATTGAACATCTAAGTATTCCTAAGTACTCGAGGTGCATTTTCAATACGATTTATCAAACTTGACTGATTGATCTTTTAAAACAACCTTATTCATCGAATACTCCAATATTATTGTACCGTGCCTGTAAGTTTATTGATAAACTAATTACATACCATTTTGAAATTCTGCACTCTGTTGTGGCGGTTGATTTGTCCATTAGGATGACACCGGTATTTTAAATTACTCAATACTCTTTACCTAACTGTGCATTCATGGCATTTTGGACCAGTTAGTCCGCTTGTCAAGTTCACATTCGCGATTCCCCTTTTTCTTTCGTACAAAACGCCGTGGCCGAGCTGGGTGTTCTCTCCGGCGATATCCCGAAAAGGGCCTCGCATCACTTCTTAATGACATTCCACCCAGGAGAACCGGGGAGAGGTTTTTCCACGAGGAAGTCTTTTAATTGGGAGGACGGGTGGCACTTGGAAAACGATCGGAGGTAGAAACCTTCTCACTGTTTACCGTTAGCGTCTCAGCGTACAGAATCCCGGGGTCTCCGCAAGACCGGATTTTTTTTCCGGTTTTTCAAGTTATTTCGTCTCCCTCGCCAGACCTGATATTCGGATGGGTCAACAAAATTCTGCTAGGGAGTAAACTCCATCAAGGTCACTGTACGTACCTATCAAATATCATAAATGCGTCGAAATGCTGATGAAACTTGAATGATTACTAATTCAATAAACTAACTGGTTTATTACTGCTACCGGAGTATGTACCTACCCTTTAACGGATAGAGCTATGTTATGTGAGCTTAATACCTTCATGGCATCTGTAAATACTACATAATTATAGTTGGCAGATAAAAGTGCATTTTTAGTACAGTAGTCATCCCATTAATAGTTCGACCTGGTCTGTTGCTAGGTTCGTGGGTTGCTATCTCTGCCCTTGGCATCAGTTTCTCACATTAGCCTAGCGTAACATAACGTTTTGGGGCGTAATAAACCTCGTAACGTCATGTGAGGGGCTTAATCACGTGGATATTATGGGTACTGAAGTATCCATACTAATCACCCGACAGACTCTCCCTGGCACAATGGGAGTTTTACGAGGCGGGTACATATGCATTGAGGCTAATCAGTCCAATGTGGTAGGCATCGTTGAAACTACATTATTCGCGTTGTGCAACTCAACAGCCTACCTTCACCTACATAGCGCATCAGGATCTCGAAAAAAATTACTTCGAAATTATGTTCACATGTTTTCTTTTGACTCCATAAGACATTCGTTCATAGACATGCACGATTTACTGATTTCGGAATCTACAAATGTCGGTAACTGTACCTTTTAATTGTATAGTTAATGTACTGGAATAAACCCTTTTTTGAACTAGTCTAGAATTACTCGGAGTCTCAACCAAAATTTATTAAGTTATATCTTACTTTGTTAACTCTAAATCTCCCATAGGATTGTGATGATAACTAAAATAGGTACAGTTGCAATATTATAGCTTTTCCCAGTCAAACTTTTCCCAACCAAATTGATACTTTTCCCAACCAAATTGATGTTTTTCCCAATCAAATTGATACTTTTCCCAACCAAATAAACTGCAACTAAGATGGTAAACTACCTATATTTTTTCTGCCAATAATTTGTATTATAAAATAATACATACATTCATTATTCGTTGGATTGCAAGCTTTGTGTTGTTCTATTTCCTTAATTTTTTAAGATCATGGTAAGGAAAGTATTAATTTGGTTGGGAAAAGTATTCGGTTTTGAAAAGTTTTAATTTGGTTGGGAAAAGTATCAATTTGACTGGGAAAAGCTATATACTTTCATTGATGTTGAAAATAGTAGGTACCTCTTGAATAGCCTATAAAAAGCTCCTTGTTTCTGATAACAGTCAAGATCTGTATCACAAGAGCTAGTGGGCAGGAAGATGGGTGGCAGGATTGTTTTGGCAGTAGGGGGGCTATGCGTGCGTTTCGGGTAGTCGGCTAACAGCAAATTTTTTAAATAAAAGCGCGCTAAAACCGGAACAATTTGAACAAACAACAAGCAGCTTGAGAAAGCCGAAAGGTGGTATGTGAAGGGATGATGGAATTGTCTACGCTCAACTGCCCTTCACGGAACCATAAGTTAGCACACAAGTCCTTTGAATTCAAAGGAAACTGAGGACTTCAGAGATCGTGGAACCTATTGTCCTGGAAAGGAAGGATTAATGAGAACTCACTCATACCATACCAGTCGGCTGTTGGATTTATAGGAATCCCTGCTGCAGGGCTCGTCATCCCTTTCCTAATTTATTTTCGTATTAATATCTCCGGTAGTTTGATAGGTCTTCTGGTTTGTTTCGATCGTTCTATCGTAATCGTTTTCAATTCATTGATTTTACTTTTTTAGAAACTTCTTAACTTCATTCTTCTTTGAGAGGGGGCCGTTTAAAATTGCCTAGCTCCCCTCAGGTAGGCACTCACTCAGAAAAGATTGGAAACCATTGGACTAGATGATGAGTATCGTTCTTTTGTAGAGATCTTCATTCTAACCAATTTAGCAAACTAATGCAGCGTCCATTCGTCTCATATGTGCATCTCAACATGAAATTGTGCTACATAATACGATAAGATAGAGGTTTAGTGGATAGCATGTATGCAGTATGCATCACATTGCTCGTATACTTGCCTCGTGTATAGTTCATTCCGTTGGTTTGAATAAATTCCACGGACGTTGGCCACAATCATCACTGACCTACTGAAGAGAGGCGATTCGGTAGAAACGAGCGAGACCTGACAGTTCGAAGGCTAATGAAGTCGGAGAAGTTGAATAGCCTGGCGATAATATAATTGTCTCTGGAACGCTCTTTTCCCGCCCGTTCTCCACCTGTCCGTTCCGACCCATTCATAACTCGCCGCGGCGATTTGGCCGCCGTCCAAAAACCACCTGTCGACGTCCCCGCGAATCCCTTCTCAATGCGATCCGGTTTGATTCACACGGAGGTCTACCGCGCCCGATGAATATGAATGAACCACGTAGTAGGAATAGAGGACGAATGTCTTTCCTTTTTTTCTTGTCTCTTCTCGCGTCAACCAAGAACACGTAGGTAGGTACATTGTAAGTTTGCCCAAATCACTTACATTTAAAGCCAAACTCAAAAACCACCAAAATCAAAAGTGCGAATGGCAGTTTCCCAAAATTGTCATTTATCTCGTCTACCTTCCAACTCTCTTGTACTCAATTTTGGTTAATTATTCAAAAATAAACCATTGTAATCGCTCTTGAAAAAAAAAATTTCATGGTTTACGTATCAAAGGGTGCACAATCCGAATCTGCAATAAAAATTTTTCCGTCCGTCTGCCGTACGCACGATTTTTCCCAAACGGCTGAAGCAAAAAAGCTGAAATCTTCAGGAAAAATCCATGTTGGTCCGGCGACGCCCCAATTCTTGAGCCAGCTCTCTCACTAAATTTAAAGTGCCCTTTAAGGGTTGTCAAAGTTTTGTAAAATCCCTAAAAACCTCAAAAAAGTCAAGGCGGCCTAAATTTGGAATGTTTTTGAGGTCTTTCCACGAGGAATCGAATGAGCTCCTCCCCAGGTCCGTAGGTCAAACCATTCCCGATGTATGGCCCAACATTTGCGTTTTTTGGTTTATTATTGTTTGTTTTCATCGCAGTAACCTAGTGATGTAGTGATGTGGATACAGGAGTGAACTCCTAAAAGGCTTTGTAGCCGATACACGGGTTGAAGCATTCTGATAACCATTTCAGTCTGTTTTTTTTATAATTTTTTTTTTTTATAAAAAAACGCAGCAAATTCTTTCTAAAAGGCTTTGTAGCCGATACACGGATTGAAGCATTCTGATAACCATAAAAAAACGCAGCAAATTCTTTCACTGGCGTTTATTATTCAATTGGCGTTCATGATTTGAATTTCTACTAAGCTTTGGAGTGTGCGCGTTTCACAAGTGATAGAACGATTATTGAATTTCAGGAGGCACACAAATATGATCAACTGATCAATCCAAATAGGTATTTTGGTTGAGAACAGATTTACGTGCTCTATGCATATCTCCTGAAATTCAATAATCGCTCTATCACCTGTGAAACACGCACACTCCAAAGCTTATCAGAAATTCAAATCATGAATCATTGAATAATAAACCCCAGTGAAAGAATTTGTAGCGTTTTTCAATTAAAAATCTTCAAATAACTTTTTCTAATTTGAAAAAAAAAACGTTAAAAAATGTAAGTAACCCAGGTAGTAGTGTTTTTTTATGGTTAACGAATATTCAGTGGTATTTTTTATGAACAATATGAAAACCATTAACACGACAAAAGGATATTTTCAATGCATTTAGATAGCCCTAGTTTATGGCAGAAACTGGGATCATGAACTGGGTTCTTATAGACAGTGCTGGTAACTAACTAACAAAAAACTAACTGATAATCGCAATTCCAAAGATTTAATTTTGAAAAAATGCCTCGATTAATAAACAATGGTTTTTACCAAAGGTGTCCCTGAAATATGACTGTAAGGGAATGGAACGATTTTCCAGTTGTGGTGGCGTAGAAAGGCTTATGGGAAATCTATAAAATCTATTCATCTATTTGTATGTTGGTTAAATAAAATGGGTACAAATGCACAATTTTGCAGTTGGTACGAATTTGGAACTTATGTACTCCCTCAGATTACTTTTCCCAGGATTAATAACCTATGGTTTCTACCATAAGTACAGTGACCATAGGTACTCCTTTTGGGAGTACAGGTCCTACTTTTTGTGTTGGTGTCCTCCCATATTTTTGAACTCATGAAAACGAAGGTAAGGTCCTCCTTTTTTGAAATGGTACTCCCAAGGTCCTACTTCAATAGGTTGTGGGTAAGCCCATGTATTTTCCAAGGAAATTTTCTAGGTCGATGTACGTTATCGAGACCGGTGGAATACAAACATCGATGTTTAGCTCCATTGTGGAGGACTATGTAGAACAAGAAGCAGACATTTTTTGTTATCTTCGTCAGTGCTATCTTTTCTACGCTTTTTGTGAAAGTTACCTACGGAAGTGGAACGCAAAATATTCAGGATCTTGCCCTTTTTTCACGGATTCTGCTCGAAAAAAACATTTTCATGGAATGAAAAACCTCTTGTGACGCTTTTTCTCACATCTTCGCCCGATCATCTGCTAAAATTAACATAGATGCGATGTTTGACGAGGTATCACTTGTTGAAAACTACATATCGGAGGGGAAGATTGGCAAATGGAACGAGCTTAAAGCAGCCTCAGAAACGCGTTGGAGTGAAATTTTCAATCACATGCGCTCCAACAAAGATTTTGTGTTAATTTGTATTTAGCTTACCAGCAACAAGTGCTCCTATTGAACGCTTATTTTCTGTAATTAATAACTATTGGAGTGCGGAAAAACCCCAATTAGGCGTTGACACTCTGAAGGAGGTAATGCAAATTTACCACAATTTTGATGAAAATTGGTTTAAAAAATGGCGACTCTGGTTTCATATTATTTTCACAATTTTTTCAGCTTCTTTATAGTTCCTGAGTTGCAATGTGATAATGACGTTTATTTGGGTAACAATGATATTTACCTGTTTTACGTACCTGATTCAGAAGCTGTGAGAGTAATATTAATATTATATTCATAATTTAGTTTGAAAGCTCCTATTCCAAACATACTTATATACTTTTTTTCTGAATAAATATTGGTTGATGAAATTTGTGTTACACTTCTTATATGGTCCTTTTCTTTTTCAAAATTATGGTCACCGTAACCATAAGTGTCCCTGAAATAAAACTGTAAGAGAGTGGAACGATTTTTCAGTTGTGGTGGCGTAGTAAGACTGATGGGAACCTTATAGAATCTATACATTTATTCACACAATAGGTAGGTAAATATATGTTGGTTCAATAAAATGGATATAAATCCACAATTTTGCAGTTGGTACAAATTTGGAACTCATGGAACTCTCTTAGATCACTTTTGCCACAGGCCTGGTGAGGTCTTGGCAATGAAACTAGGTAGTTCAACATCTAAAGACGTATTATTACTTACTCGAAACATCTAACGAAAGGTTCCGAACTTTCCTCATGTTTGTTTCCATCTCTATTTCCGACTGTATGATTCCATTAGTCCCAAACGCCTACACTCCCCCGCTATTTCAACCTTATAAGGTTATATTTGCCGTCACGAATACGCTAACTGTGGATGTTTATTTGTTTCAGCACCCGTAATAGAGGAAAACACCGAGCTGCTCGGCCCCGATCAAATAGCCGGTAAGGCCTCCTCGTTTCTCAACCGTTTTCTTGGCTGTAGGAGCGCTTTTACAAGGAACGGCACAAACCCGTTTTTTAACCGGGTCTGCAACATTTTGGCGATGAGCCAAAACACGAGTTAGTAACAAACAGAAAAACTCGGAATGACAAACTTTTTCTATTTCTTTTAAATATCCCCCTTGAACTTGCAAAAAAAAGGGGGAGATGTGGTGGAACAGCATTCTGGGTCGTATCAAACGGTGTGGGTAGCACTAATGAAAGAAATTACTAGATACTTAGAATACCCACTACATTTTATTATTAAATTAACATATATATTACCTAAAAAAACAAATAGCGGAACAATAAGTCGTTGATCATTTGCCCAATAATAGTGAACCTAAACTTCTTTCGTCAAAACTAACTGTCGCCTCATGTTTCTGACTTCAAAATCAACAACAAGATATTAGATACATCATTGATCCCCTGCGAATTACATATTTTTGTTTTTAAACAAACATATAAAATAAAAAATGATCGTAATTGCGAATTTCCTTTTTTTTAAATTATTTAATCTAAATGATTTAGAAACCATACTCATTTGGATATAAAGAGATGTTTGATAATTCATTAATTCATTTAATGACATGAACGATGACACATTATTCCGTATCCCAAAAGATTTTTACAATTTATTTGCAGTTGTTACCGATTTTTAGTTCAAAGTAACTTCACAGATCTGCGGTGGTTACAACTCGGTTCAGTAAGAAAAATCGTATAAGAGTCGACTCATCAGAGTAAAGAGTTTTTTAAACCTTGTTTTTCTTCAAAAACCAATGTTTTCACCCTTAAAACGCCTTTTTCCAAGTGTACAAGTAGATATTCATTTAAGTCCTGAAAATGGCAGCTTGTGGCCTTAATTTTCTTGTAAATTTTGACCTCACGAGAAAAGCCCGCAAGTGTTAAATGACTAACATGCTTTTTTTGTACTCAAAATTTAAAAAATTAAATTTTTTGTTAAATTATTTCTGTCAACATCTGTTAGGAAAATGTCTCAACTATTCTTGAACCATAAGATTTCCTCAAGTTTCAAGTGGTATGAAACTATAACCACATTTAAGATAAAACAGCTAAAACGTGAAAAAAATCCTGAAATTCAAATAACTTGAAAACTAATTATTTTTGACAAAACCTACAAAAGTATATTATAGGGATAAATGTTTTTGTAGAATTGATTCTTCGAATATGGACTGTCATTGATGAGACACCAATTGTATAATTAACCACAGACTAAATGATCATGTTGAAAAAACACACAGCAGCAATCATACAAATTAAAATCATGCAAATCCAGCTATTTATCAGTTTTCGTAATTCGAGTCGATTGATATCGAAAGATGATCACATTATTGTTGATATGATTTCTTCCCAATCTTCGCCAACAAAGTTATATGTTTTCATACAGAATTTCATTAAACTCGAGCATGAAATTTTGAAAGACCTTTCCCATAAAATAACATTTCACTTGTGTTTGTGTTGAGTGAATCTGGCTCGTTTTTGAGGCTGATATCATAGATAAAATATTGGGGTGTTAGTTTGGACAGAAAAGGTGTAGGCAACGAAGGTCGTTTGCGAATAATGGTTGGTTGGATTGGAATGCTAGAATGCTGAAGGTTTCGCATGAGAAATTTGGTTTAAGGGATAACATATTGGTACCGTATTGTTTCCTTATTTTGCAATTGCATTGAATTTGCAAAATTCTGCAGAGAGTGTTCTGGTGGGATGTTCATTTTTAAAAGCTCCATATTTAGCAAAATTCCCTCTTGGGAAACAATTAAGATCTTCTTCATATTCCGACATTGACATTAAGATAAAAAAAAATTAGAGCTGGTTTTTTATAGTCGTGCATCGCTCAAAATGTGTAAGAAATAAACAGCTTCCACTTCTATAATTATGGATGAATTTTATAAAGTATTGAACACCAAGTACGTAGGATATGAACTTTTAGTATTCGTTGTTTATTTATTGGAACCGGGTTGCAAAATATACTTTGAGAAAAGTTTAACGCCATCCTATCAACAAGACCAGGATCAAATTAATTATAAAGTTCCCTCACTTTCATTCCTGATTTCCATTGGTTTCATTATTATTGTTTGATTTGCACATTTATTTTTCTCATTAAAAAAACACATACAAATAACATGATGTATTACTACGTAACTTGATTTTCATTCGGTCTCAGATGAACGTTTTGAACGGGTTGGACTCCGTTGGTTTTGGTCTAAGGGGCTGTGGGATATACCATTCTGAACGACCTACAGGTGGTGCTGGTTTGCCTATAGAATCGTTATTTGTTTTGCTTTCGTTTGAAGAAAGTTCGCAAGGTTTATCGGTCCATACACTAATGGAGTATCTATGAATGAATCATTTTTGTTATTCGTAATGTCACTATGAAAAGATTATTTTTTAGTTTGAGATGGGAAACCGCTAGGTGGAATTAAATTGTAATAAACGAATTAATGTTGTCTTGGTAAAATCCTTGAAGGTTTTATTGCCCATTTCACTCGCGACTTCTTATGAAATCAACAATTTGATGACGTTGGGTATGTTGGTAAAGAGAAAAATTCATTTTAATTAATATTTTAACTCCCTTCAGTCACACGAAACATAATTTAAAGTAAACCAGAACAATAAAATTGATTGAAACCCGGTTTATCATGACGGAATAAAATTCATTGTTCGTTATGTAATTCCTTGGTGTTTCAATGTACGTCATGAAAAAGCAAATCATGAGAGGTTTACGTCTATTGGATAGTGAAGAATAAGTGTTCTTGGGCCTAAATTTTTAGCTTTTTAGATAATAACATTCTGCTTCTGGAAAGGCAAAATAGAGCCAGTAATAGAATCAGTAGACTAATCTGGTGTTTGTATTTGTGATGGGACGAAATCCAATATGGGTATTCTTGTGCCAATACAGGAATCGGTTGTTGGAAACATCACAAATATTGCTAGCAGAATCGGGCACGTTTTATTCTGTAAAATCCCATCAGTGGTGTTAAGAGCTTAATCTGGGTTTGTCATCAGTTTTGGTGCTGGTTTGACCTGGAATGAAAATGCAGCGATAGTCATGAAGAGCTGTTGTATCCTGCAGAGATTTCAATCCAGTAGGACCTCGACAAGACTGAGCGTTTGTGGATCAAACAATTTTAGCGTAGAATACGCTTTAGCCATGGACTAACTAGCCGAAAAGTGTCACGCGGGAGTGGAACGAAAAAGGGTATGGTATCCAGGAACGAAAACGGTGACGCGAGGCCAATAAACATAAGAATATTTACATCCATGTGTAGTAGTTGCGACAAACCCGTACGAAAAAGGGTATGATATCCAGGAACGAAAACGGTGACACGAGACCAATAAACATAAGAATATTTACATCCATGTGTAGTAGTTGCGACAAACCCGTTTGAAGTGAGTCATTTTATTTATGTAAATCGGAGTTTCAGTCGTTCGCGAATCGTCCTTCGGTTCTACAATGAACGTTCGATGATCATCGTTGAACGTTCAGCGTTCAATCGAGGCTAAAGCGTATTCTACGTTCCTATACTTGTGGCAGTAGTCTCTAAATAAAAGCAAAAGGGGGTCCAGGGGGCTTGCCCCCTGGCGAGGCGCGGAGCGCCGAGTTTTTTTCAAAAAAGATTAAATATTAAATGGACTAACTACTTGCAAGGTATTTATTTTAAGGCTATTTCAATTTGTACGAAAATTTATGATTTGGTCTAGCGAAAAATCTTCAACTGGTGAAAATAGATTCTGGGATTTACGAGGAGATAGCTCCAAACAAATGCTGGATTGGAAAACACTGCTCGATACAATTGTTTAGTGCCAATCGTTTATGTAATAAGAAAACCATGTAAGTCGAACTTTTTCCGGAAATGGTTTTGAGTTCTCTCTATCAAATGGGTAGCTTGATCCACTGGAATGAAGCTCTTTCTCGTCCCACGAATGGTTTTGCATACAGAAACGAAAGAAATGATCCGATGATCTGTACGTCCAGCAAGATGAGCACCCAACGTGCTTACCTAGTACTCTTATATAGCTTTTCCAAGTCGAATTGAGAATTTTCCAAGTCGAATTGAGAATTTTCCAAACCAAATTGAGATTTTTCCAAACCAATTTGAGAAGTTTCCAAACCAATTTGAGAATTTTCCAAATCAATTTGAGAATCTTCCAATCCAAGAAACTTTCACTACTAAAAAGGAAGAGGGAGTTTTCCGAACCGAATTGACAATTTTTTAAGGCAATCCAAGACTTTTATTGAAAACAAAATTAGTGAAGCAAAATGAAAGAATAGCACTTTATGAACTAATTAACATTGAAATCAAAAAGACAAAATGAAAGAAGAATACTTCATAAAAATTACGTTCGTCTTAAGAACAGAAAAAATCGAGGCCAATCCGCATTTTTGGTTTTGTTGACTTCAATAGACCAGCCAAACGCAGAGTAGCCTCTATTTTTTCTGTTCTTAAGAAGACCGTAATTTGTATGAAGTATTCTTCGTTCATTTTGTCTTTTTGATTTCAATGTTAATTAGTTCATAAAGTGCTATTCTTTCATTGTGCTTCACTAATTTTGTTTTCAATAATAGTCTTGGATTGCCTTAAAAAACTGTCAATTCGGTTCGGAAAACTCCCTTTTCCTTTTTAGTAGTGAAAGTTTGTTAGATTGGAAAATTCTCAAATTGATTTGGAAAATTCTCAAATTGGTTTGGAAAATTCTGAAATTGGTTTGGAAAATTCTCAAATTGGTTTGGAAAAATCTGAATTTGGTTTGGAAAATTCTCAATTCGACTTGGAAAAGCTACATTATTATTTAATTAATATTTCTTCACAACAGGTGCTTTTTTCCTCTAGCTGATAGGAATTGTTTATAATTCGAATTGCTCAGATTTTATTAAAATCAATACTGATGAGTAATGCCTGTTCAGTGATTCACAAGCCACCAAGAATTTGGACTACTAGCCAACAGGGCTTCTATTTCGATTGAAATATAATGATAATGTTGCGTCGAAATTAGCTTTCCTTTAATCCCTAGTCAACATTAAACGAAACCTGCGAATGATCCCGACTTGGGTGCACTTCTATTGAATTGATTCGTAAACTACGAATATATCTGGTGTCAAAAGCTAGGTAAAACCCTGTAAATCGAGTTTTTATTTCTAAAGTTCATGTATATGACATTTCCGAGAAGCTCTATGCACAAACTGCAATTCGCGCCGTCACATTTTAAAGATGGAAGAAATAAAAGCTGTTATAATTTAGTATTTATAGGAAATATTTTAGGATTTACAGGTATTTATATTATTGTATAGGAAAAAAATTGACTTAAATGGTTTTCTTGCTAAATGAACGAAATGCTGGTTGAATGCTCAAGCACCACATGCAGTTTAGGATAGAGATTTGTCTGTATGTTTATGAGTAATTATTGGACTATTGCAGAGGGAAAAGGGTGCTATTACAACTATGAACACTACGACGAGGGGGATCGGATACTTACGAACGAGCCTTGTTTGAACTGCACGTGCCACAATCGGATGCTCATGTGTTACCTGAGAGTGTGTCCCTTCACGAAGGCCATAGGACAGGACTGCAAGGTCGAGAAGAAGCCGGACCAGTGCTGCCCGGTCATCACCTGTCCACAAGGTGAGCTATACCAACGACTGCATTATCTGTGACGTAAAGTGGTGATCGACCCCACATCATCAATTCGACATCAAGGAAGCAGGATAGAGATCTAAACTGATCAGAAATAACGATTTACTCCTATCACCACCTTCATTCGCCCGTTTTCATAAAGAAAGCAGAAAGTTCTGAAGTAGCTTCAAAAGCCAAACCAAAATCTTAACTGAACCAAAAAAATGTAAATTATTATTTCTGTATTAGATAACTCTTCAACGCGGAACACCAGACTACCAGAAATGGTCGGTACATCGTAGAGATTATGCTTCCTAGGTACACTCGGAAACGCACGCAGAAATCCAACTGGAATGCAGCAAAATGAAATAAACGTCGTCTGCAGTAAATTATCAAAACTCTGCTCTTCAATTAATTGTAATTGTACAAGTAAAAAAAGCACCGTTGAAATATAACTCCTTAAACTCCAATCTTCGCCTGTTCTTTTGAACAAAAACAAAAGCTGAAAATCCGTCGACTTTAAATACAATAAAAAATCACGAAATTTTGATTTTGTCGAAGAAAAGTTTTAGAATAGTTATATATTTAAACAGGGTGTCAACAAAACAGGTCTCATTTTCTCAAGTTATCGATTCTAAACTAATTTGCAACAAAAAATGTCTCCTGAAGTTTTTGTTTAAGCCTTTATTCAGAGTTATTAACAATTTAAGATTGTTTTCGAGTTATCGACCTTACCTCATCAAAAGGGACGTAGTTCCCTAATTTTCAAAGTAATCTCAAATTTGAAGAGACCGTTGGAAAAACTGTAAAATGTACCGTCATCCTAATAACAAATACAATTTGTCAGTTGAATTATACGGGGAATAAAGCAATCTGAAAATTTTTTTTGTTAAAAAAACTTACCGTTTTTCAAAGCTGATAATGTCCAAATAATTCGAGATAATTAGCTTCTGGCGGTAAGCCTAAAAACTGCTCCAGAATCACAGCTCTCCAACGGTATGATCAATTTTGATGTTACTCTACTGGTTAGAGGAGAAAGTTGCGTTTGTGACCAGGGAAACGTAGTTTCACATGTTTTTCACATACCAAGGGATTCTAGGGAAAGGGTTACTTCTTCATTTTAACAACATGTCATAGACATCCATAATTCCTGGCCTTAAGCGACTATATAATGTTTTGTTTTACCCCATGTAGAGTTGTTTTGGTTTGTTTATTACTGAATATTTAATCGCTGCAGCAAAATACTTTGTGTACGACGAATAAGGTTGAATTGGATTACAGTTCCCGTGGCACTCCTGACGAGCTCAACGACTGAAACGACCGCCTCCTCCGCGACCGCCGTCGGACACCCGGATAGCTACGGATGCGTACTCGACGACAACGTTTTCTACGCTGACGGAGCTCAAGTAAGTTTCTGTCATATATAATGAAAATGTCCGCATTATAATCGCTTAATGTTATCTTACCCGAACATAGCTTTTCTATGAGCCCAAAAATGGAAAAAATAAAAATCCAATCACTGAATACTCGGGGGGGGGGGGGGGGGCATCCTTAATACCTACACAACGATGGACAAAGGATATTTTCATCATATCTACACACCGATGAAGATCAAGGTGCGAGGGCGGTCCTAGGCTTACATTTGGGGGGGGGGGGGCTCATTGTTAGAAAATGTAATACATTTTTTTTATCAAACCAAAGCCAAGTCCTTACCTAAAGACTCAGTTTAATTCATATTTAATCTCTTCACTTGACGGTTTTTAATCCAGGTTAAAATAGGTCTATCTTCAACATTTTTTCCCATACAATAATTATCGGAGGAAGAAAAAAGTGTGTTTGCAAAATAAGCTTATTATAAACCATAAAATTAAAAATTTTGGGGGGGTCATGACCCCCATGACCCCCCCCCCCCTGGTACCGCCCTTGTCAAGGTGCCATTTCCCCTTAAACAGTGAAAAGCGACGAGCTTAATGTTTTACTTGAAATCAGTTGTGTTTGCGAGTGGTGGAGATACAAAAGCCGTTTCCTCTCGTTCGATAGGACCAGGATAGATACCGAATATCAATAATTATAATTTTACTTGTTGAAATAGCTTCGGAAACATGAGGTGAATTGCGAACTCGAAGGTAAATAATGAACACCTCGGTTTCTCTGGAATACCAAAAAAGATAGTGACCTCTATTGAGTCTGAAATGGGCGTATATCATTTCCTGAACAGTTGCACTAAACTCGAACCCATAATTAACTGCATTTAGCTGAATTCAACTTAGTTTGATGCAGATTTGGTTTACAAGAATTTAATTTTTTTAACCTACTTTTAAGCTTGAATATCTCCTAAACCGTTGCAGATAGACGAAACGTGAATATGAACCCTTTTGTAGAATATGTTTCAGCTTTAATTTTTATTTGAACAGTTTTTTGCTTTCTTTTTGTAAGGCCTACCGTTTTTTAGTAAGAGCAAAAAACTAGAAAAGAAATAAATTTTTATGTGACGTACTTGACTACCTATTTGATTGGTTTTTAAATTACTTCTTTTGGTTTGTTATTCAATAGTAAACCATTGTAATCGCTCTCGAAAAAAAACTTTTAACCCCCCTGAAAATTTTATGGTTTACGTTTCAAAGGGTGTAGAATCCAAATCTGCAATGAAAATTTTTCCGTCCGTACGCCGTACGCACGATTTCTGTCAAAGTTTTGTAAAATCCCTAAAAACCTCAAAAAAAAGTCAAGGTGGCCTAAATTTGGACTTTTTTTTAAAGAACATTCCATGAGGAATCGAATGAGCCCCTCCCCAGGTCCGTAGCTCAAACCATTCCCGATGTATGGCCCGATTTATGGTGCCAACATTTGCATCCACATTCACTATATATCACTAGGTTACTGCAATCAAAACAAAAACAACAGGTTTTTTTTTCATATACTTATTGCAGTGACTTAGTGATGTAGTGAATGTGGATACTGGAATGAACTCCTAAAAGGGTTTATAGCCAATACACGGGTTGAAGCATTCTAATATGCATGCTCCGTCGTACGAAATTTAAAATTTTCAAATAGACTATTTTTCCATTGTAATCGCTCTTGAAAAAAACGCTGCAAATTCTTTCACTGGGGTTTATTATTCAATGATTCGTGATTTGAATTTCTACAAAGCTTTGGAGTGTGCGTGTTTCACAGGTGATAGAGCGATTATTGAATTTCAGGAGGCACCCAAAATATTTAATATGATCAACTGATCAATTCGAATAGGTGTTTTGGTTGAGAACCGATTTACGTGGTCTATGCATATCTCCTGAAATTCATTAATCGCTCTATCACCTGTGAAATATGCACACTCCAAAGCTTAGTAGAAATTCAAATCATGAAGAATCAATTGAATAATAAACCCCAGTGAAAGAATTTGCAGCGTTTTTTTTTTTTTTTTTTTTTTAATTGGATTCAGAAAAACTCGTTTTCAAACCTAAAGAGAAAGTAACTATTCATTTGTGTTCATTGTGTTATTTCGAGTTTATCGTATTATTCGTTTATTATTATCAAGCTAATTTATTGTGTTATTTAGTTCCATTTCCTTTGTCAAAATACTGTGTCAAACTTTTTGAAATTACCCACTGTGAACCTATCTAACCTAACCAGCTGCTTTGTAGTAAAATTAAGTATCAGAGGACATACATTATGAGTTTCTCACGTTTATCACGAGTACATTTCATACAGTTCACGAGTTAACGACCCCTTCTAAGTTTTGAACTCATAGAATAGTGTCTTCAACCACTTTGGGACGTTCCATTGAGAGGCGAAGAAATCATTAAGGACCTTTTCTAAAACATTGGTCTGAATCCACACTGATGTGTTGGGTTTAAGATTGAGATTATTGTTCGAATCAAATTTTTTTGATAGCTCAGGCCAAAATTGTTATAGCGAAAGTCAGGTAAATGTACACACGTTTCATGAATAACTTCGAAAGCTTACATGATTTTTCGAATATTGGGTGTGAAAGATGTGGAATACTACACCCGCACCCCTCGGCCAGCCAAGAGCCAACAAGTACCAACTATAACCCTAGTGGGGTCCGTGTGCCAAAAAACAGATTTTCTACATCAAGTCTACGTCTAAGTTTTTCCACTTAAGAACTCAGCTTTTATTGAACTTATGTAGTTTATTCTTTGTCATTTTTGAGACCAAATATGACACTTTTGTACATATGTTTATGGATAAGTGGACGGATAGCTAGATAATAGCTATTTTAATTAACTTGACAGTCCAATGTTGACTTAAAAAAACATACATGTTTGTTAAAGGGATATCTAGAATATTATCCATTACCACGACCAACTTGATCCGCATCATTCTTAAATTTACCTCCGACATACACATCTAAATCATAGAAATGTTACATCTGTTGTTTGGGATTACCTTTCAGATGAGTCCATTTCAAGCAGGATCTTTGGTAAGACTCTCATATACACACTAGATCGGGAAGATCTGATGAATGAAACAACAGATCCATGTACCACACTCGATTACACTCGTTTTTTCTCAGAGCTTTCTATCCACCGCCATAATTTGGTTCTGTTTTTTTAATCACTTTTCTCACTGGAAACACCAAGGCACCTGGAAACAAGCACTATGGTTTAGTTGTGTTCTGAATTTTTGGTTTGCACACTGTTTTGAGATTTTGGGTTCTTGGTAATATGTGAATATTGATTTTTAGTCATACAGTATGAAATCTCAGTCATGAACGCTTTAAAATATTTTTCAAAATCGCTAACGGTGAAACTTCTCACCCAGAATTTAATATTCTTTGTGAAGAGCTTTTGAAAACCACAATTTTTCATGATCTAGAAACAATTGTGTACAGGTTTCAAAATTTGCTGCATCGGTGACGCCAATTAACATTGTTTGCCACTTGATTAAGAAAGTGCGATTACTAAAATATTCAGAGATGTTACAAATGTTTCATATATTCGTACTTGTAATTGAAGTTAAAAGTATAATTTCTGATGGATAAGGTTAGTTCTCCCTTCCCGATTCTTGCATCCGCCGCCTCGGGAGATGTACCAGACGCCTTAAAGCGTCTGAGACTTCCTCAGAGTGTTGCGGGCATTAATCGCCTCAGAGAACTTGAAGGGGCAACTATGCCAATCCATCGCCTCCCCAAAGTACACAGATACTTTTACACCAAGTATAACTAGTACGTTTGTTCTTTTAACCTAGAATACTATGGAGATTGATGAGGAGGAACCTCTACCCCTCTCCTTCATATTTCGAGAATACTAGTTGAAAAAATGAGATGGCTATTGTACATTAATGAAGAACGACTACCACCTAATTTTCTTGATATATTGTCCCTTTGCGAGGATTTTATATAGCTTGAGTGTTAAACCAGCAGATATTGTAACTATAAATTACTAATTTATCCCAAAACTAAAATCAGGTATTCATGTACACTATCTAAGCAAACATTGTGCGAATACATCCATTAAGTATAAATACTTTCTTTATTAATTGATCAGATTTATTGTTAATTAATTGAAAATCCCACTAATTTACTAAAACTTTGGTAACATAAAAAATTTTTGGCGCTTTCAGAAATGCGATACTAGCAATAAACACAAATTTAGACCTGATGAAAAGTCCACTGTTGAATTGGAGAGTGAAAGTCCCAGTAGTTCAAGTACACACAGATTTTAGAAGATTTGTACTATACTTGCGATTGCACTTCCTCAACTCCTGTAAAATATTGGCAAATTTTCTCAAGCCCTTGAAGATGGTACTCCGAGTACCCAATACTTGGATATGCCAAATCTGATTGATAGACATCAAGTTTTAAAATATGCCTAAGCCTCCAAATATGCCTTGATTGCTCCAAATATACATGTAACATGAGACTGATTTGTTTCCGACATAAGAATCAGTAATATTATTACCTTATATTATTCTTGAAAAGAAGTGCTCCCATGGAACGCACATTGTCGGTATCAGACTAGTTCTTGGTAGGACATAGTAACTTGTTTGCGGTGATATGAACTCTGAAGCACGATTTTGTTCTGTTCAGGTGCCTTCGGACCCAAGGAAGCCATGCGAGCTCTGCTATTGCATCCGGAATCAGACGGCGTGCGTGATGCAGGAGTGCACGTTGAACGTGGAAGGCTGCAAACCCGTCTACCAGGAGGGGGTCTGCTGCCCCGTCAGATACGATTGCGGTTAGTCCTCTTTTTCATTTTCCTGTTTAATTAGTAACTACCTTCCTACTACTTGAGAGTTAGGCACCTACCTTTAAATAACGCTGTTTGCGAATATTATTGTTGGAGCTCTTCAATTTTTAAAACATCTTTATTGTCGTGTACGTTTCACCCATACAACGTGGGCTTCATCAGCAGGTATTTTCTTAATTGTTATATAAGCAGCAATCTCTCTGGTATTACATTCTTCAGGTTCGTTTGTATCATCGTCAACGTGATCATCTAATTTATTCATATGTGCTACTTCAGTCATCAGTCTTGCATACATTCATATCCATCCTGGATCCTCTACCCCGAAAAACGTGCTCATACTCTCCCAATTTTTCGAAAATAACATTTAAAAAACGCATTAACATAAAGCCATTCAAGTCAACCTGACAATATGTAAAGTAATGCACCCAGTGAGCAGTACAATCAACAAAAATGATCTCTACAAAAATAATATCAAGCAGAAAAAGTTCTTTTACCCTGGAACAGTTGAAAGAGGAGGTTGGGGTGTTGCCAAGGTACTTCACAGGAGGATGACTAGCTGCAAAGTTTATGTAAATGTATGCAAGACTGATGACTGAAGTAGCACATATGAATAAATTAGATGATCACGTTGACGATGATACAAACGAATCTGAAGAATGTAATAGCAGAGAGATTATTGCTTATAAAAAATTAAGAAAATACCTGCTGATGAAGCCCACGTTGTATGGGTGAAACGTACACGACAATAAAGATGTTTTAAAAATTGAAGAGCTCCAACAACCCTTTTCGCAAAGAAAAATGGTCAAGCCATACCCCACGCTGTCCCAAATAACGCTGTTCCACGTCAAAAATCGATCACTTGATTCTAGAGGTCTGAGAGTGGTCTGGGGGTTTTTGAGGGTGCTGAATCCGAATCCGAGATCCGTTTCGCCCCTAGACGCAGAGGTTCCGCTGTTCAGAACCAAATGTTTAAAAAACTCATTTAATTTACTTCATTGTTTTGCAAAAAGTAGGAGCTATTCTTACAAGAAATTCAACGCTGAACATCCAGAAAAAGCTTCTTTCGTGTTTTTTCCCCGAAAAACGACAAAAAACGAGGTTTTTCATCAATCATGAAGATTTCCGTTCATTATTCTTACGAATCAGCAAAACCAACAATGGTTCCTGAACCTACATGTACTTGGTACATTTCTGCACCCTAGCAAGTGAAATACCCAATTTTTTGAGTCTGTTTAGATTTTTAAATCTTTAGTATCACTTCCTTTGTCCTTAATTTGATAAAACAACTGTAATTTTGGGGAACCTAACCGGTGCAAACCTTTTTTGTCAGTTTTCCATTGGATGCTTTCCGATTGCAGGCATTTTAAATTCGGGAGTCTGAAAGGTATCAATAAACGAACTTAAAACATACCCTTAATATACATGCTTTCCTAAGTAATGTCGAAAAATGATTAACTTATCTGGATTTTTGCAGATTATGACGAGGTGCTGACCACCCCTAGACCTACTGCTGGACTTGTCACGACGCCAGGCGGACCTAACGAATGTAAAGCGAACGACCAGATTTACCAAGACGGAGAAATGATCAATAATATGACAACGAACCCATGTGAACACTGTTACTGTATGCGAGGTGATGTAGTTTGCGCTGTGCAGGAGTGTGGAACACCACTCGAAAACACCGAATGCACCCCAATGCCTGCAGAGCCTGGCCAGTGTTGCCCTAGTACTTACCAATGCCGTAAGTATTTGTTTTCAGTCGCTATAAACACAAAACAGATAATCAATGAAAAAATTTCTGCCACATTCTAGTCTTTATAAATGTTTGTTCAATACATTTATTTTCTTTCCACAGCCAATGGAACAGTTCCAGCCCATGCCTTGCAAGCTACTCCTAATCTACAACCCTCCCCACCATTCGCTCCGAGTTTGGCACATATCAAACCTGATACTGAAACAGAAAAACCTAATTCCGATGATGTAGCTAATGAAGATGGAGAGAAAACAGATGGCGAGAAACAAGAAATTGAAAAGATTGTTGGACAGTCAGACTCAACTGTGGCTGAAACTAGTGAAGTTATAACTGAAGCTCCCAAGGATGTAGCCATTATTGAAATCATCACTACCGCAGCACCTCAAGAGGCAACTGAAACACAAACCCAAGGTTCCAAAGATGAAGCTGTGCAAACCAATATGGAGCAACAAGGCGAGATTTCCAATGTGCCAGAGCTCACTCCAGAACAAGATCAGGTCGAAGAAGGACATGCCGATGAAGAACATGTTTTACAGGAAGAGCACGTTGAAGATGGACAAGGTCATGAAGTAGAAGCTACAACAGCTCCAGGACACTATACAGAAATTTCTGTGGAAAATGTGGAAATGAACACGTCCCCTCCTGAAATAGCTACGCCTAAGTATCCTAGTGCAGCTCACACTTTGTTAGAAGACGATTCAGATAATGAAAACGCTGAGGTACCAGAACTTACTACGACAGGCCCATCGGGTGCATTAGTGGAGCACTTGCCACAAAACGAAAATCAAGAAGTAAACAACCACCAACCTGGTCATGACGGAAATGTGGAGCCAGAGAGCCAAGATGCAATCAGCCAACCAGAACACCATGATGAAATCAGTCAGTCAGGTCATCAAGGTGAAGATGTCATCCAGACAGAAGATCAAGGTACAACTAGCGAGCCAGAACACCAAGACACAACTGCTCAGCCAGAACATCAAGACGAAAAAGTCATCCAGCCAGAAAATCAAGATGAAATTAGCAACCCTGAGCACCAAGATGGAATCGACGAGTCAGGACATCAAGATGAAATCAGCCAGCCAGAACACCATGATGAAATCGGGCAACCAGAACACCATGATGAACTCAGTCAACCAGAACACCATGACGAAATCAGTCAGCCAGAACACCATGATGAAATTAGTCAACCTGGAAACCAAGACGAAATCAATCAGCTAGAACACGATGAAACAACTAGCCAACCCGAACATGAAGAGGAAATGAGCCAACCAGAACACCATGAGAATGCCAATCAAGATGTTAACCAACATACAACTATCCATCCAGATGCTCAAGGAAGCAGTATTCAACCAGAGCTCCAAGAAACCACTATTCAACCACAAATTCAAGAGGTGATCAACCAGTTGGATAATCAAGAAGCTAGCAGTCAGCAAGATAACCTGGAAACAGTACATCCTGAAAACCAAGATTCAAGCCAGCAAGTGAACCAGGAAGCTGTAAGTCAGCAGGAAGTCGTTGCAAGTCCCACTGAACTTCCAACCGTCCAGCAGGTGAATGAGGAATCGAGCAGTCAAACAGAAACCATGGCAAGCTCCACTGAAGCAGCTCCAAGCAGCCATATTCCTCAAGAACCTTTGCCAGAAGAAAGCGAGAAACTTAGTGCTTCACACGATCTTCCAGAAACAAGCCCAGCTCCAGTCACAACAACAACTACGACCGAACAGGAGCCAATAGAAATGGCCAGGATCCCTGGGGAAGGAAGCTGTCTTTACAAAGGGTTCACTTATGCTCCAAACAGCGAAGTAGTGAGCGAAGACCCCTGCAAGAGGTGTAGATGCGTCAACTCAATCGTAGAATGCAAGGATCCTGAATGCCCTGAGCCACCAATCACACTTTACAGTAACTGCGTTCCAATGCCGCCTACAGATGATGCCTGCTGTCCAACTTATTTCTGTGGTAAGAATAAAATGTTTCCATTGAATTTATCTTAACTTCAATGATCAAAATCCATGTCCAAGTATATTTTGATAGGATGGTGAACGTTTCGAAAGCAGCTAATGTAGTACAATATGTGATACATATTGTAGTGCTAATGAACCAAAACCAATTATTCTAATAACATTTCATTTTCACCTAAACAGCAGAAAACCCCGATGATTGATACATTTTGGGAATTATGATTTCATAAATGGGTTTAGTTGGAATCATCGAGAATGCTTTTCTGTAATAGAATTTACATGGTTTGGTTACATCAGGGTTGCAGTTGTCCGGGTACTTTGAGCTGAACATTGGCAGTAGACAATCGGGCGATTCATAGAGCACCAGAAATATACAATACTTTCACATTCATCTCGTCGATTAACAAGAAGGAGAAGCTCGATTTTTATGAGGACGATACTTCAGAATAAAAATTGCTGAGTATTCTTGTTCCGAAAGTTATTTTAGTTTTATGAACACCTTTCACATCCTAAAAAAACTTGATAATAGAAAAAATCAGCTTGAACTGATTAGAATTGCATTGTAAACTAGAAAATAAAATTAGTACCACTGTCAATCATAGAAACCCATGAAAAGAGTATAATCACAAAGAAAAAAGTCAGTGCGAAGCTTCACACTGCTTGCCGATAAAATACATAAACGATTACGTGCAACTTTCCACGCGATTTGAAATGAAATTGTGTTTTTTTATTCCCTTTGAGCAGTAATTTGTACCATTTTATAAAATATTATTAAAAACATATTGTATTTAAATAACTCACAAAACCATAAAGATCGCTGATTCTGATTTGGTCATGCTTTTTGGCCATACTTTCCAGGGCATGAGGAGAAAACAAAAATAGATTAGATACATCTAACATATTCCCCAAATCTCAGATTTCCAACACCACTTTTAAGAAGAAATGTTCACAAATGAATTTTTTTAAAGAGAATCACGTTTGAATAGGTGGGTTTTTTTATGGTGAAATCAAATCTATTCACCATACTAAATCGACTTGCGTCACATTTCAAGTACCTTTTTCTGCTGAATCGAATGGCGACTCTCTCAGCCCAGAGTTGTTAGGAAAGTCATTCGATTACCCATTACAAATTCCAATTACTTTTGAAGACAGATAATCGCGATTACCATTCTAATTACTGTAATGGTAATCGAGAAAACGATTCCTTTTTCCGATTACAAGTGATGGTAATCGAAAAAACCAATACCACTATTTGTAATCGGAAAAAGTAATCGTTTTTCGATTACCATTACAGTAATCGGAATGGAGTACCGGTAATTCGATTACTTTTTTTAATCCGATTACTGCATTGGTAGAATGCGAATTTGATGCCACAATGATAGATGACACAATGTTATCTATTTAATATCGAATAATACAGATGCCATCTACTTAACACTTGCTATTCGCTATATTTGCTATGCATTATACATTGATTGTAAAAGTGTAAAATTCCGTAAGTTGAAATTTTCGTCCAAGTAATTTTTCTTTGAACCTTGCGTCTTAAACGCATCAAACCTGTAAGAATACATCCCCCATGGAATGGACCCGGTCTGAAAAATCGTTATTTTCTGTATAAAGTGTTTTCCCTTTTATATCGACTTGTTTTTTTTTAAAGGGATTATTTAAACTCGGAATTAATTAAAAGTAATCGGAATGACGATTACTTTTTCTGGTTACAAGTAATCGTAATCGTTTTTTCGATTACCATTACTTGCAATCGGAAAATGCAATCGTTTTTTCGATTACCATTACTTGTAATCGGAAAAAGTAACCGTTCTAACGATTACCATTACAGTAATTGGAATGCTAATTGCGATTACTTCTGGAGTAATTTCAACCCCAAAACTTCGGATTTTCAATCTCCTTTTTACTGAAATTGTTACTTGCCAAATATACGTCATTACAATGAAAGTAATCGGAAAATTATTCATTCCTCAAAGTAATGATTACATCTCAACTCTGTCTCAGCCCTTCTCGCTCAAGAAATGAGGCATTTTCAGAGCGTTTCCCCTGCTCGAACTCTCAGCGAATCTTATTAATTGACATTTTCAACTAGTAGTTCAACCATTTTTAGATAGTTGATTTTGGGTGAAAAAAACCGCGAAAAAAGAAACATGAAATACGCTGCCAAACTAATTTTTTTGAGAGAAGTCAATTTTGGGTGGAAAACGTTGATTTTTCCGAAATTACTCAAAATTAACGTAATTTTCTTTAGAAAAATCTCATTGTGAATTCTCATTCTTATACCTTTGGGAAGAGGAGATTCTGCAAAAATTCTACCTGGAAAGTGGGAGCCCCAAGCATGTTTATTATGAGCATGAGAAAACACGGTGACAAGTAGTGTTTTTTCAAGAATCCTCAATGATCTTTGAACTAATTTTTAACCTTCTAAGTCATTTGAAATGTTTGCCCTAAATTGATAGGAAATCTGACACCCTTCCCAGCCGAGCCCTCAAAATTGATTTTAGAGAGTATTTTAAGGGAGGGAGTTTTAAAAAACATGAATCGTCAAAAAGTTGGGGGAAAGCAAAAAAATGTCTAAAATAATGGATTGCAGAGCCGTTTGGGTTCTCTTGAGTCAAGTCCCTGATTAATTCCCGAGTTAACTCCACAATACCTTTTCCTGGTCAATTCAATTTACCCAACCAAAAAATCTAGTTTTTATTTTCCCGTTGGGCCCCTTAAGCTCTTTTGCGCTTTTCTAAGCAGATTTCGATTTCCAAAAATTCTCTTCGTCTCTTGAGAATCAACATCTTAAAGTGCATAGGTAGGTATATTTCTTCGGCAACTTAAATCTGGCTACATAAAAGCTTTGACGACACCCAGTAGATGAAAAGTCTTTTGGCTGAAAATTCGTTTTCGAAAATATATTAGAAAGGAAGAATGAATTTGGTGTTTGAAGGCAAAATATCCTGAACACAAACTAAATCCCACCTTTTTTGCGACTTATTTTATTAAGATAATCCAAAGGTTATTTTGATGTTTAATGCAAATTGGTAGGTATTTGCTTTTTCGGGTTAAAAAATGAATCTTTCAAGAATGACATGCTCGTCTACTGTCTCTCGTTCGATTGTTGAGAAGTCGATGGTAAAGCTAAGGTTTCTCAAGATTCACAGCTGAGTAGGAACTTGGGTAATAAAGGCGTCGAATACTGTAAGGAATATGACGATACTTCCTGGAAAGCTCACAAACAATAATCATCCATTATTATTAATGCCTAAACATTAACATTTCGAAACAATATCTTAACTAGGTATTAACTATTTGTTCTCACTTATTCTAGGAGTTATATTTAACTGTTGAAACTAACCTAGTTTCATTTTATTTACAGAACAAAATCCATCTCAAGAGCCTGAGGTCGACAGCATGAGCATTGATAAAATCGATCAAGGAGTAGAGGAAGGAGCACCTGAAGAGGGCATTGCTCCAACAACTGTTTCATCACTCCATGAAGACAACTCAGTTGTACCAGAACAATTCGTACCTGGCACCCATGAAATTACCGACTATACAAACCAAAATGTCGAAGATGTTGCTCAGCCTGAATCTCCAGTTTCGGAAGATGCAGATGAAGCTAAACCATCTGAAGAAGGCTCGCAACCAGAGTCTGTGGTTCCATCTGGTGAAGGTTCGGATCAACAAGTCGTAATTCCATCTGAGGAGTCTCACCCAGAACTTGCAGTCCCATCTGAAGAAGCACAACCAGAATCTGTTCCTGTAGAGTCTGCTACTGAGCCCAAATCACCGGAATCAATTGATATCACGACTGCTCTTCCTGAAACCTCAAATGAGCATGAAGGGGCTTCATTCGACCAGCACGAGGAAAGTCCTGCAGAAGCGATTGAGGATGTTCAACCTGTCAATCAAGATAATGTTGAATCTGAATCTTCTCATGATGTAGAGGGTATACCATCAACTGAGCCAACCCAAGTAATTTCTGAAGAACAAAGTGGCAAATTAGATCAAGCTCAGAGCATCAGTGAAACGTCACAGACTAACACAGTCGAAGAAGAGCAAATTGTAACAGAGAGTCCTCAACGACCTGGAGTAGACCAATTATCTTTTGATGGTTCTGACAATGAACAGCCAATGACAGAGCATTCAGTTCCAGAAATCACTGCAGATGGTTCAACAGCACAGCCAGAGCTTGAAAAACCACAAGAAACTCCTGAGGAACAAGTTAAAGAAAAGCTTGAGGAAACTATTGAAACAACAGTAGCTCCTACCCATGAAGATACTGCCAATGTGGAAACCAGCCACGAAACAGAACCCCAGCATACTGAGATGACAAATCAAGAAGTTTCCAATGTTGAGGGCCAGGAAGTCACTGAGGTTGAAAGTAGTGGTTCTGGTGATGTGAACACTGATGCCCCTCAAATTTCAATTAGTCAAGATGAAGGTGCTGAGCATGATTCGGTGCCATCTGGAAGCAGTCAGCCAATAGAAGCTGAGGTTATTCCTACAATCGATCAATCTGAAAATGATTTGACCGCAACGCATGATGAAAGTGTGCCAGAATCTCCCACTACCGCTATTCCTGAGGAGTCATCTTCCATTCAAGCTGAACATAATGAAGCACAACTTCCATCGACTGAAGGTCCATCTGGAGCTTCTGAAAACCCAGAAACGCCAGAACCAATGGTGACAGCTGGACCACCAGTTTTGTTCCCTGATATAAGCCATCAAGGTGCTCCAATTCAAATGCCTGGACCAGTTGGAATCAACACTGAAGACCTTACTTCTGAAAGTGAGAGGTTAGGTGAAACCGAGGCCCCTATTCAAGAACACACTCAAACTGAACAACCTAAAGGATCTGAAGAAAGTTCTTCAAGTGGAAATGTTCAGCAACCCACTGAAGGAGAAAGCAACGGTGAAGGTATTTATACAACAGAAGGCTTGGATACTGTATCACACCAAACAGAGGAAGCTACTAACGAGGTTGTATCAGGCATTGTGAGTGAAGATAATCAAATAACTGAATCTAGTCAAACAAGTAAACCAAGTGTACATGATGATGCAAATGAAATATCGCCAATTGAGCAAGAACAACCTCTAACTGGTGACAGAAATGTAGAAGAAGTGCAGGAGCCAGAAGGTGCACTCCCTACTACTGAAGTAAGCCAGTCTATTACCGAAACCCCACAAGAGCATCATGATACAGAAGTACATCCAACTCAAGATGAATCAGAGATCCAACCAACTCATGATGAAACAGAGATCCATTCAGCTCATGATGAATCTGAGGTCCAACCAACTAATGATGAATCAGAGGTCCAACCAACTCATGACGAATCTGAGGTTCAACCAACTCATGATGATACTCAGGTCTCAGAAGCTCAGTCTGAAACTGAGGTCCCACCAGCTAATGGAGACTCAGAAGTACCACCAGCTCATGGTGACACTGAAGTCCCACTGGCGCATGAAGATACTCAAGTCTCTCAAGCTCATGATGATACCCAAGTCCCACCAGCACATGGAGACTCTGAAATCTCAGCAGCACATGAAGATACTCAAGCCCCACCAGCACATGAAGACTCCGAAGTCCCACCAGTGCATGAGGATACTCAAGCTCCACCCGCTAATGAAGATATTCAAGTCCCACCAGCTCATGATGATACCGAAATCCAGCTCACACATGATGAATCTGAAGCTCATCAGGAACATGACGGGACTGAAGTAACTCATGATGAAACACCTGATAGAATTTCAACAGGTGAAAACCCTACTGAGGAGACAGAAGCACCTTCCATTTTAGAACAAAGTTCAACAGAGGCAGGAGCAATGGCAACAGACACTCCACAAGGCCCTATTGTAACACATGGTGACCTACCTACTCCCAGTGAACCCTCAGCTGATAATGTAATTTTCCCTCATAGTGAAGATGAAACAGAGAAACAACCGGAACCACCACTAACTCAGCAACCCCTGGACACAGAAACATCTGCTTCCCAAGCAGCTATTGAAAATGTTGAACATGAAAAAGTAGAATCTGATATTGAACATACACAAGCAGTAACGCAAATACCAGAAAGTGAGGAGGTAGTAACTCACATTGACAGTGCAGGTCCTCAACAAGTTCCTGAAATTGCTAATCAAGTAGTGGAAACAGAAACAAATGCAATTGAGCATGCTACAGGACTTGAGCATGGGGAAGCACCAAGTGCTCCCAGTGAAGCTGACCAAACTGAAACAGAGGAGATAACTCCTCTAGAAGGAGACCATCATGAACCTATTGAACAAGAACAACCCCCACACCCTGAAGAACCTCAAACTATTCCCCAACAACCTCAAAGTGTACCTGAAGAACATATTCCTGAAGTATCCCCAGATGAACATGAACAGCAGCCTGATGTTGTACCAGCAGAACACCAAGAACATCCTGAATCTGATCAGGTACCAAGTCTAGAAGATCATTCTGAAGAGCATAAAGAACCTATATTAGAGGAAAACCAAGAAAAGCAAACTGAGCAACCCACAGTAGAAAGTCACTCTGAACAAACAGAGCCACATCAACCTGAAATGGAACAAACTGTAGTAGCTGAATCAGAGTCATCAACTCAGATTCCTGAGAAGACTGATGCAGAAGAAGCACAATCTGAAGGGGAAAAAGAAACTGCCCAGCCTGAAGCACAAGGAGAAATTGCACAACCGTTGCCTGAAGCAGCTCAAGATGAAAATCAACCAGAACAAACACTGGTTGAAGGAAACTTGGAACAACAAGAACCAAAGCCTGAACAAACCCCTGTGGAAAATGCTGAAGTTTCTCATTCGGATATAGCAGAAGAACAACCTCAAACAACTCAAGTTCCTGAGCTACCAGGTTCTCCTCAAGACTCTGAAGCCACAACAGAACAACACAATGTGATTTCAGGTCAACATAGTGAGAAAGATGAAACCCAGCCAGCTGTTTCTGATCATGAAGAACTACCTGACATTAATGGAAGTACGCAGGAAGCTACAGTGGCACAAGATCATGATTCAAGTCTTCCAAGCACTGATGAACTGGTTACGCCCATTGAAGGAAATCATGAGCAAGTACCACTGGCATCACAAGACAGTGCACCAGCAGCAACTGGAGAAGAAGAATTGCAGACCCCTGCTCCTTCAGGAGAGCAGACGATTCATGTAGAGGGGGTAACTGCAGCACCAGAGCAGCCAGAGGCTGCAGAGGATCACCAACAACCAGAAAGTGCAGGGGACCACGAACAACCAGCTATTGAGGCTGATAAAATTGAGGGGCAAACTGCAGAAACTGCCCCTGCAATTCAAGACGAAGATCAACCACACACTCATGAAGAACCTACACCATCTGAAGGTGTTCCAAACGAACCTATTGCACCTTCATCTGAAGCAGAACCCTCTAATTCAGATGTAGCAACTACTGCAGCTGAGGAAGCCCCAGTAGAAAGTGGACCATCAGCTCCTAGTGCTCCAGAGTCGGCTCCATCTGGTTCAGAAACAGTAGCACCAGAGGAACCTTCAGCACCTATTGTTGAACAGCAAACACCAGTGTCTGAACCAGTTGTTCCTGAACAGCCCTCAGCACCAGAATATACAGCACCTGAAGAAACATCAGGTCCAGAATCTGAAGTAATGCCCTCAGCACCAGAATTAGATGCACAACCATCAGCCCCTGAGCAACCTGCAGCGCCTGAAGCACAACCATCTCCAGGTCAAGAAGAAGTTCCTGCTCCCTCGGAGAGCGATATTCCATCACACCCAGATCAATCTAGTCATTTAGTAGAAGAAATTGAAAAAGAACAACCTTTCCCAGAAACCTCCAGTAGTCCTATCCCTGAACTCCTGCACAGTAGTCCACTTCCACCAGTTGAAATTCCTTCAACAGAAGGTCCAGTGCTTCCTTCAGGACTCCAAACCTGGTCGCAGAAGCCTTACCACCCACCACCAAGTATGCCTGAACACCAACAACATCACCAAACTGCCGAAGTGCCTCATCTAACTGAAGACAGTCATTATCCATCTCAGCCTTATGACCAAGATTATGAAGATGATGACAATGTGAGTTATGGACCTGGTACCTGTCGATATGGTGGAAAGGTCTACCTTTCAGCCCAACAAATCCCCAGAGACGATCCTTGTGATTTCTGCTTCTGTTTCCGCAGTGACATAATCTGTTTACAACAGAGCTGTCCACCACCAATCAGGGGTTGCTATCAAGAAACGATCAAAGGCTTCTGTTGCCCTCGATATGAGTGCCACGTCTCAATGGCAACGATGGTAAACATTACTACAACGAGTACAACAACAACCACGACAGTTCCCCCACACTTCCTGTCGCACCACTACAATGGGTCGGCGATGAAAGCTGGCTGCCAAGTGAAGGGCATTGCATACAAAGTCGGTGACAGAATACCATCCACGTCAGGTCCTTGCTTAGACTGCAGGTAAGCAAATAAAGTGTATATATTACCTTTCAAATATTATGCAGATATATAGAAACATGGACGTGTAAATATAGTATAAATAACATAAAATTCGCGTATAGGATTTGCTGGTTCAAAATTGCGATCCCAAATTATCCGTCTTTCCTGATTAAGGTTCCCCGTTTTTGAAGTGTTTGGAAATAATGAAAAAAAAAGATACTTCTTGCTTTGCTGCACTGCTTCTTCATTTATTTGGAGAGTGCACCGGAAAATAAGAATTTAAAATACCCATGAGCACTTTCAACAGCAGTCAAGAACACGAATCAATTGAATAAAGCAAATTTCGTTGCCATCCCTGGAATTGAGCCATTGAAACGCTACCACTCGGTCACAGAAGATGCTTAAATAAAAAAATTATAATAACAATGAGATTTTTAATTACTTTTTTGGGCAACTTCGAGTAGTGCACTACCATATTACAGTGATTCAATTTAAGTTTTAAAAATAAACGTTCAATTTCCCATTTTAAGTTTCCTCAATTTGTTAGCGGGTATAAATAATTCACCATCTTCCACTAACTGTACCGCTGGTTCCCTTAACTCAAATACATACCCGACTTGTACAGAAGAAAAAAGTTGCAAAACTCATTCTAGCCCTTTCTTTGGAGAAAAACATTTATTATGAGTTGTTTCAAGTAACAATCTAAGTAACAGAAGCCAAAAAAAAAATTCAGTACTCCATGTCTGCAAATTTTGAGGATCGTCAGGATAACTAGCAAAATTGCAAAGATATTTTGATTTTAACTTTGAGATATAACGTTGAACTACCCTGTTTCATAATTACTTGCAACGGTGTCAGTGTCATTCTTGAAGTTCAGAATCGTCAAAAATGTTCAATAGTTACGTATGTTCAACCATAGATAAATATCCATTCTTGCTAGACCTCCTGAGTTTTTGAAGTATTAATGACCCCTATCAAACTTCTTTCCAGATGTGGGGCCGATGGGCAAATGAAGTGCGACCCAACCGTCTGCGGCCCCCAAGAATCCCTGCTGAGGCAAGTTATGGCTGCATCTGTCAGCAAGAGGAGGAGGAGGTGAGCTGCCTGAAGACGTGCGTCAACTCTGGTGCCATCTTTACAAGCTCAAACGACTCGCTCCCTCAAAAAGTAAAATAAATCGACTGAAAGTGATAATGAAAAGGTTAGGTTTATCACTAACGGACTGAAATTTGTTTACAAATTATTGCTCTAATAGATAATTTGTTTTTGAGAAAAAAAAAGAAAATGAATGAGCTAGAACGGTTTTTTGAGATTAAAGGGCCGCGTTCGAGGCTTTCGTGTCCCAATTAAAATTTATGCGCCCTTTACCGGATGTGTTGGCTTGTGTAATTTATGAATCTTCAATTTTCTCTAAGCCACTCTTTAAATATCTGGTACCCGAAACTAAATAAACAAACAAAATCTTTATAGAAACTTCATTTTGGGCGCCATACTTATTCACAGCTTGCTACTTTCGATTAGTAGAAGTCAGTTACTATTAGTTCGTTATTTAAAAGAAAAAATTTAAAGAAAAAAAAAATTTCAAAAACATTTCGGAAAACGTCTAACTTTCTTCTATTTCTCGAATGGCAGGCTGTCTTGTAAATTTTAATATTAAGTTAGGTTTTTGAGTGTAGATTAAGTTATTTATGTACACCTATTTAAAAAGTATAGGACTCTACAATAAGTAAATGTGATTTAGTGTGATTAAAGTATTTGAAACGGTTTAAAAAACGTTGTTCACGTTGTAATATGAAAATGTGAGCGACATTTTTTCTTCAAAATTTTATACTTTTTGGTACCTATTGTAATTTAGATACCACGTGTCAAAAGTGACAGAGTTAGTCTGTTCGAGTAAAGCGTTTCTTAATCACAATGTTTTTTGTAAATATTTTCTCAATTTTATACGTATTGAATGAACTTGAAACAATTTTAAAATGCCATTCTCATTGAACAAAACGATATTATGAGAGGAAAGGAGTATTAAATTTTTTTTTCGAAAGATTTGTGAAAACTCTTTCACCTTTTACCTGACAATTTTCCGTAGGATTCTTGAAGTAAAAGAGCCCGGTAATAAAACGTTAATTTAAACGCTGTCAGTTTTTCTTTATGTTCCTTGTCCTTAACTGTGTCTTATGTTGTTCCACTCATCATGGTACATATTATATTCTTAAGGATTTAATTTATTTAGCATAGGCTTGCAATTTTCCTATGCAGTGGGTAGGAATGTCGTCAAGAGGATGCAACACCAGAAGATGCTGGAGTTCGATTTGAAATAGCTACGTCGACACCAAATGACTCTAAGCAACTTACGAGTACACCAATCATATTCTATGGGAGGATAAAATGAGCATACCACAGGTGATACTTAGACTAATTTGCAAAAGATTTGGTTAGTATAGAGAAGGTCAATTGGGTGAGTGCTGCAAATTAAGGGTGAAATTACAACAAATTAGGGGCAATATGACAGTATACTTGAGATTAATAGTAAAAACAAACGAGTCATAGTAAATAAAGACGACTATGAATCAGAGCTCTGATGATTCTGTCTAGGGATGTCAAGAAAATATCGAAATATAATATTTTTGGGCGATATTTTCCATTCCGATATATCGATATTAAATGTACACTATCGAATCCGATATGTTTAAGCCGTAAATCATCAAATCAACCATATCCTACATCTTAGGCTGCAGAACACAAAAAAAAAACACTGCTCTAATTTCACTACAGTTTTAAATCTTTGAAAGTGTATAAAACAAACCGTCGTTTGAAATGGCTGAAGATTGCAAAAAAGAAGAAGAAGCTGCAGGTTGGAGGAATTATCTTAGATGAGGTAGGCAAATCATAGGTAAAATACACTCCGTTTAATAATTACCTGCAGTTCAGTGAGCTGCTCAAGGGGGCTATCTGAAAATAATAAACTCAGTTTTTTAGAATTAGCTGCATTTTCAATTTGATTTTCGAAATTTTACTCATCTTGAAACGTAAAATGGGGGTTTTGTCCGAAACAAAAAATGGATTTCCACGAGAAAAACGGATCAAAAAAACGCTTGCATACGAGTCTGCAACACATTGGGACATTTTATGTCTTTAGTCCCCACCACCATCACCCCCCCATTTCCAACCCCATTAGCTGGGGACTTTTGAGAAGGATAATAGCGAAGAAATGAAATGTGGGGGGCACCCCCAGACCCCCGGATTGTTAATGTAATGATGAAGGATAAAACCCATCTCAATTTATTCAGCGTCCAAAATTTAGTGAAAATTCAGCGCAGCGTTAAAAATGCTTGCATACGAGTCTGCAACACATTGGGACATTTTCATGTGTGTTTTCTTATTGTATTTATTACTAAGCATATCTCAACCGTGCATTGCACGGCGGAATTCATTACGATTAATGCACCGCGACAGACTAAGTGCCCTTTACAACTCACACAGAGGACCGACCCACGTAAATACACTACGTGTATTAGTAGTCAGATGTTACGCGAAGCGCCGATCTTAAACTGCGAAACGAATTGACTACCAATAAATGTCGTGTTGTACAAAGTTTGCTGTTATACTATCCTCGTTACCTACTACTGTTACCTGCTACCTACGAAATGTCAGGTGACAACGTCATTTCTGATGGTCATAATCATCGTTGTGGCCACTTGGGACAATTTTCGTGACGATTTTTTTGTTTATGTGCCAAAGCAAAGACATAAAATGTCAAAAAGGTAGGGGCATCTTGGAGACTTGGGTTCTAGCCAGAGGCCTACTGGAGAGCGCTCAATCAGAGGGTTTTCCTCACCGCTATCCTTAACCAATATTGGTTTGATTGAATTTTTTTTCAGTTTTCCTTCTTACTTCACTTACACTGATTTTACAACCCTACATATGATAAATGACTTCCCTGGATCCTGGTACATAATTATTATCATGAATAAAGTTTAATTGAATTCTTGAGAGGTTGAATTCTTTACCTATGGTAGAATGAAATTCAATAATGCATTATCATTCACTGGACTTATACGTAATTCGGATTAGTTTGGAAAAAATATCGATGACCAATATATCGATATGTCCCGTCGATATATCGAATTACTAAAACGATACTTTTTAAAAATATCGATATTCGATATATTGATATTTTTTGCCGATATTGACATCCCTAATTCTGTCACAACCTCCAAGCTGCTGAGAGTAGGTATACCAATATATGAAACTAAATTCATGTAAAATGAGTTCGCAGTTACGATAAACGCACAGAAATTCAGGAAATGTAAAGGCCTCGGCAGGCTACGGTTGTCCAGGAGGAGAGTTAGTCTTTCTCCAGCACTGGGTATTACAAAGAATGCTTAAAAAGCAGAAGCCAACACATGGGCCATAAAGGATTCGACAGAGATATGGAAAAGTGAGAACAATAAATACAGACAGCCTAGGATAAGCATAGCTGGATCATACCACAACCTACAAAGCAAATGAGGCTAATCAATAGAGTCCTTATGGGGTATTTTAGTTTAAGGCCCGGCGCTAATAACAACGTAGGTTGGTAGGGTGGCGCAAAGCAGGAAAAAACTGCGCGCAGTCGGCAAGTGCTAATAAGAGCGCAGGTTTTCCTTCAGTAGTGATTAATGTGAATTTTTTCACATTAATAACAACAAATTAGGGGCAATATGACAACATACTTGAAAATAATAGTAAAAACAAACGAGTCATAGTAAATAAAGACCACTAGAATGAATCAGAGCTCTGATGATTCTGTCACAACCTCCAAGCTGCTGAGAGTAGGTATACCAATATATGAAACTAAATTCATGTAAAATGAGTTCGCAGTTACGATAAACGCACAGAAATTCAGGAAATGTAAAGGCCTCGGCAGGCTACGGTTGTCCAGGGGGAAAGTTAGTCTTTCTCCAGCACTGGGTACTACAAAGAATGCTTAAAAAGCAGAAGCCAACACATGGGCCATAAAGGATTCGACAGAGATATGGAAAAGTGAGAACAATAAATACAGACAGCCTAGGATAAGCATAGCTGGATCTTACCACAACCTACAAAGCAAATGAAGCTAATCAATAGGGTCCTTAGGGGATATTTTAGTTTAAGGCCCGGCGCTAATAACAACGTAGGTTGGTAGGAAAAAACTGCGAGCAGTCGGCAAGTGCTATTAAGAATGCAGGTTTTCCTTCAGTAGTGATTAATGTGAATTTTTTCGTGAAACCTTCTGAAATGGAAGGCGATCACGCTGCCAAGGAATCATTCCTGATGTGTAGAAAAGTCCGTTAATTTCAGGGGCCACTGTAAAAAGATCAGTACTGATATGGCATCCTCATACCCTCAGCAAACAATTTGCTTACCAACAGTACTCAAAAAACGTCTGCCAAGTGGGTGTGGCACATAGCTTCCTCGTATCCATAACATGACTGTATAGATCATTGAAAATTATTATTGACTAAAGAACTTCGTTCAATTAGGCGAAGTAAATATTGAATTACGGCAAATTTATTGTTATGCAGGAGCATAACTTGAGAAAATAAAGGTAGGCATGTTCAACTATTGAACAAACTATAAAATATACCTAATATGTCCGAACAATCCCTGAAAATTTCATCGAAATCGGTCATGAACTCTTGGAGTTATGCTTGTGGCAAGGATTTCCCGTTTGCGCATTCGCAGAGGCTACTATTGATCCGGGGGTCATGAAACTCATAGGGGACCATCTACACATCAAACCGAACAATCCCTGAAAATTTCATCGAAATTGGTCAAGAACTCCCGGAGTTATGCGCGTAACAAGGATTTTACGTTTGCGCATGCGCAGAAGCTACTATTGATCCGGGGGTCATGAAACTCATAGGGGGCCATCTACACATCAAACCGAACAATCCCTGAAAATTTCATCGAAATTGGTCAAGAACTCCCGGAGTTATGCGCGTAACAAGGATTTCACGTTTGCGCATGCGCAGAGGCTACTATTGATCCGGGGGTCATGAAATCTATAGGGGACCATCTACACCCCAACCAGCACAATCCCTGAAAATTTCATCAAAATCGGACTATAACTTCGTGTAGTTTTGCCCGTAACAAGGATTTGCTGACAGACAGACAGGCACGGAACCAAAAATGTTCAGAAAAGTCTAAAACGCAAAATGCGAGTGGAATTTTTGATTTTGGGGACAAAAAAATTTTCACATTCCGAAAGTGAAAACAATGCTTCCGCTACCTTAGTAGACTCGGAAGCAAAACTTTGAAGCAAGACATCGATGCATGGAAAACATCGGTCTCTGCATATCGATGTATTTTGGTGCAAAACATCGATGTTTTAGGGAAAAAATCATTTCAAGTAGGTAGTTGTAGGAATATACTTGACACAATGAAACACTCAACTATTTCATATTTTGAAAAAATCCAAAGCAACACAAATTATTTTATACTAAAAAACGTCTGCCAAGTTGGTGTGGCACATAGCTTCCTCGTATCCATAAGATGACTGTATAGATCATTGAAAATTATTATTGACTAAAGAACTTCGTTCAATTAGGCGAAGTAAATATTGAATTAGGGTAAATTTATTGTTATGCAGGAGCATAACTTGAGAAAATAAAGGTAGGCATGTTCAACTATTGAACAAACTATAAAATATACCTAATAAGTTCGAACAATCCCTGAAAATTTCATCGAAATTGGTCAAGAACTCCCGGAGTTATGCTTGTAACAAGGATTTCACGTTTGCGCATGCGCAGAGGCTACTATTGATCCGGGGGTCATGAAACTCATAGGGGACCATCTACACATCAAACCGAACAATCCCTGAAAATTTCATCGAAATTGGTCAAGAACTCCCGGAGTTATGCGCGTAACAAGGATTTCACGTTTGCGCATGCGCAGAGGCTACTATTGATCCGGGGGTCATGAAACCTATAGGGGACCATCTACACCCCAACCCGCACAATCCCTGAAAATTTCATCAAAATCGGACTATAACTTCGTGTAGTTTTGCCCGTAACAAGGATTTGCTGACAGACAGACAGACAGACACGGAACCAAAATTGTTCAGAAAGGTCTAAAACGCAAAATGCGAGTGGAATTTTTGATTTTGGAGACAAAAAACTTTTCACATCCCGAAAGTGAAAACAATGCTTCCGCTACCTTTGTAGATTCGGAAGCAAAACTTTGAAGCAAGACATCGATGCATGGAAAACATCGGTCTCTGAACATCGATGTTTTAGGAAAAAAATCATTTCATGTAGGTAATTGTAGACTTGACACAATGAAACACTCAACTATTTAATATTTTGAAAAAATCCAAAGCAACACAAATTTTTTTGTACTAAAAAAAATTATATCAACTCCAAGTTTTTCCAAGTGTTGGGAATACAAATTAGCGATTTTGCGTTTCTAAAACATCATTGTACGAAAACATCGATGTACAATGAACATCGTTCCCTGACCATCGATGTCAAAAACATCGATGTTTTGAAAACATTGATTACCGATGCTCATCCCTATTGGAGATTCGCATCTTACCGTACCTTGGTAGCTAAACCATCACCTATCTACCCTGCTGGTGTACCACCACCTTATCTTTTCCCTGCCGTTTTCCTACTCTCTTTCCGTGCTACTGGAGGTGTGTAAACCCTGGTCACCTGAGGGAGTAGACTCCCTGCAGGTCGCTCCGAAGTTCACCAGTTCACTCCGTGGATGAATGCGACCTGTATTTTGCTCCGCAATTCACTTTGTGAACGAATGGGCTGTATGTTCGTGTACAGCCAGGGTTCAGTAGATGACAGACGTCAACTGTACTCCTTACATGAGTACCTCTGAGTAAAACAATGATAGGTACCAAAACGAGGTCATTTTCCGAGTCGTCATGAATAAATTTTATTTGAATAGTAGAATCTGCTGTGAAGGAACGGCGACCTGCCCAGATTGTTAGGTGCGGAAAGTAAATGGTTATCTTGAGCCGAGACTCCTCAGCAAGAGACGTTTGAGACCTGCAGGTCTCGAACTTCACTTGACACGAGAAGTTCGCGACTGTCTGAGTAGTTCGAATGTCGGCCACAGGGAGCCATGCTGTCCCAAACGTGTTAAGATGAACTGCAGGTCATTTGGGACAAGTTCACTTGAAAGAGAAGTTCTTTGAGACAAGGTCACTCACTCACTACCCACCTCTACTGTGTACTGTTTCGTAAATCAGATCAATCAACTGTTTCCTTTGATGGTGTGATTATTATTAATTATTAAAGGGTTTATAATAACTAATGATAAATAACTAACCCTTTAAGTCAACTAATCTGTTGCTAGAGAGTTATGAGTTATAGACTCATGAGTAGTGTAAGCAACAATCACGCTAGTGAATTTATACGTGCATATTATGCACTGCATAATACATATTTAAGAACGTGTTTGCACATTGAGTAAATAGGGGGGGGAATATATACGTATGATCAGCGAACTATTTTCGATATGCTGCCCTGTTTCGAAGTGTATGAGTGTGTGTTCAACTAAGGACGATCAACTTAAGGTAGTGTGTGCCACAATCACACTAGTGAATTTATTAGTGCATAATTGCACATTAAGGGAATACTCTAGTTAGAATGTATACGTATTATCAGGGAACTATTTTCTATATGTTGGCTGTTTCGAAGTGTTATTTGTGTTTGTTCAACTAAGGATAATCGTTAAACCCATGGGTAGTGTAAGCAACAATCACGCTAGTGAATTTATACGTGCATAATACATATTTAAGAACGTGTTTGCACATTGAGTAAATAGTCTACTTGGAATATATACGTATAATCAGGGAACTATTTTCGATATGTTGGCTGTTTCGAAGTGTTATGAGTGTGTCGACTACGGTGTTCAACTAAGGATAATCGTTAAACTCATGGGAACTATTTTCTATATTTGCCTGTTTCGAAGTGTATGTCGTTAAACCCATGGGTGTAAGCAACAATCACACTAGTGAATTTATACGTGCATAATACATATTTAAGAACGTGTTTGAACATTGAGGGAATACTCTAGTTAGAATATATTTGTATAATCAGGGAACTATTTTCGATATGTTGGCTGTTTCGAAGTGATAGTGTTGTGTTTAAACTAAGGATGATTGTAAACTCATAGGTGCATAATACATATAAGAACGTGTTTGCACATTGTGGGAATAGTCTAGTTGGAATATATACGTATAATCAGGGAACTATTTTCGATATGCTGCCTGTTTCGAAGTGTATGAGTGTGTGTTCAACTAAGGACAATCGTTAAACTCATAGTAGTGTGTGCCACAATCACACTAGTGAATTTATAAGTGCATAATTGCACATCAAGGGAATACTCTAGTTAGAATGTATACGTATTATCAGGGAACTATTTTCTATATGTTGGCTGTTTCGAAGTGTTATTTGTGTTTGTTCAACTAAGGATAATCGTTAAACCCATGGGTAGTGTAAGCAACAATCACGCTAGTGAATTTATACGTGCATAATACATATTTAAGAACGTGTTTGCACATTGAGGAAATAGTCTACTTGGAATATATACGTATGATCAGGGAACTATTTTCGATATGTTGGCTGTTTCGAAGTGTTATTTGTGAGTGTTCGACTAAAGATGATCGTTAAACTCATAAGTAGCATATTTGCACATTGTGGGAATAGTCTAGTTGGAATACATACGTATAATCAGGGAACTATTTTCGATATGCTGCCTGTTTCGAAGTGTATGAGTGTGTGTTCAACTAAGGACAATCGTTAAACCCATAGGTAGTGTGTGCCACAATCACACTAGTGAATTTATACGTGCATAATTGCTCATTAAGGGAATACTCTAGTTAGAATGTATACGTATAATCAGGGAACTATTTTCTATATGTTTGCTGTTTCGAAGTGTTATTTGTGTTTGTTCAACTAAGGATAATCGTTAAACCCATGGGTAGTGTAAGCAACAATCACGCTAGTGAATTTATACGTGCATAATACATATTTAAGAACGTGTTTGCACATTGAGGGAATAGTCTACTTGGAATATATACGTATGATCAGGGAACTATTTTCGATATGTTGGCTGTTTCGAAGTGTTACTTGTGAGTGTTCGACTAAGGATGATCGTTAAACTCATAGGTAGCATGTTTGCACATTGTGGGAATAGTCTAGTTGGAATACATACGTATAATCAGGGAACTATTTTGATATGCTGCCTGTTCCGAAGTGTTATGAGTGACTGTTCAACTACGGATAATCGTTGAACTCTTAGGTAGCGTAAGCTACAATCACACTACCGAATTTATACGTGCATAATAAAACATTAAGAACAGAGATGGTTCGAGAAAAAATAGGAGTACTAGGGGTATAATCACAGAATAGGTAACGCACCTCTTATCATTGATAAGTTATCACACCGTCGCCCGCCATATCGATATAGGTCCACGGTATCGATATATAAATCGAAGAAACGTGTGATTAAACATCTGGGCTACAATATCGGGGTTTGGTCCGGGATTAAAAGAAACATAAATGCGAATGAAAGCAACAATCTCCTATTGTCTAGTTTGGTGGTCTAGATGCTCGCTACGCTCGCATCTCAAAAACAAAAAAATATCCTATATCAATCCTTCTAGTAAAGTATAGATCAGTTGCAAAACGAAATGAAAACTGGAGGTAATAATATTACTTATATTATAACACGTGAAATGAAATCCGACGGGGAAAATGCCGCGTACGGGTGTCGGGCGAAGGTATGGTCGTGATAATCGTTTCAAGATGGAACTGGTATCGATAAATTGATACCATTTATATCCATGTAAGTACACTTCGATACATCCTGATAAGATCGTGATAAGAGGTGTGCGTTAACTATTCTGTGATTAGGTATCGGACTAAAATAAACCTTTCGTTTTTTCCACGAATTTGTTCTGAGAAAAGTCTGAAACGGATTTGTTTCGTGTTATTTATTCTTGGGCTTAGCTGGTCCTACAACCTGCCCTAGACCAATTATAATCTATTATCCTTCTATTGATCAATCATTGCATGGGACTTCCTTAACGTGCAGAGATTTTGTAGGAAAATACTTGGTACTTACCAATGTAGTTGCTTGTTCCCGCATTCCGTTGTATCAATCCATGAAGATTCACTTTCCGAAAAGATGGAAGATGACGACGGAACACTTTTTGCGCGAACGCGAAACGGAGTAGACTGCGAGCGACCACACCCGAACACGGACCCGAGAAGACTGGTCGAGGCCAGCCGCTCTCCGATACGAGAGGGCCGGCGGAGGGATACATAGGGCGTGGTCGCCGCGGGGCCCAAATAGTTCTCGAAGTTTTGCAGTTTAAACGAGGAAAGAGCATCGATGAGGAAACATCGATGTGTCAAAAACATCGGTCACTAAACATCGAACTTATTTCTTATATTTTGGTGCGAAACATCGATGTTTTAGAAAAAACATTCATTCTGAATAGGTAATTGTAGAATTATACTAGATACAATGAAACATTCAACTAATTTCTTATTGTATATTAATTGTATACTAAAAAAATTATATAAATTCCAAGTTTTTCAAGTGTTGAAAATAAAACTAGCAATTTCGCGTCTATAACACGTCAATTCACTAAAACATCGATGTAAAATAAACATCGTCTCCTTACCATCGATATCAATTACATCGAACATCGTAACAATTACATGTAAACATCCCTAGTTTGAAATTCAAACTTTGAATTTTGTCGCGCAATCGCGTTATTTAATAACGGTTATTATAAGTTAACGTTTTTGTAGGTTAACCTGCTGTTGTTGACATTCTTCGTTCGTCTTTGATATTGCTTTTTTTAGTCAATTATTGCCTTTGTGGTTTGCTTTATATTTTTATCATGGAAGCGATAATATCAGAAGTTCAAAAGATAGAAGTTTTGTGGAACGAAAATAGCGAGATTTATAACAACAGGAGCCTCACAGATCTGGCTTGGGATGCTGCGGCGAAACTAACGAGGTTTTCAAGTAAATCAAAACACCATTAATAAATTATTTCTTTTAAATGTATACACCATTCAATTACCTAATAAATTCTCTGTAAAACATAAATGTACAGGATACAAATGGTGAAACTCGCCTAGTTTTCCTCGGAGCCGATAAATTTAATCGACTGGCTTTCGTTTTCTTTGCCTATGGGCCAAATAATACATCAACGGCGTCGATAAAAGCAGTAAAATTTGGAAAAACAAGGCATCTTTCCGAATATAAAATAAAACTGAGGGAAACTGGTATGAAATAACTCTGGAGGAATGGATGGAAATGAATCGCGGACAAAAATCCTCGCGTTTAGCCCAGCCCGTACGAAAAATCCCCGTGTGAAAAATTACAGTAATATCCTATTGTCTAGTTTGCTGGTCTGGGTGCTCGCTACGCTCGCATCTCAAAAACAAAAAATATCCTATATCAATCCTTTTAGTAAAGTATAGATCACTTGGAAAAATAGATGCGTTACCTATTCTGTGATTCAGCCCTAGTTTTCCGAAGTTGGGGATTTTTTGTCCGCCCTAGGGGATTTTTTTGTCCGATTACCGATGGAAATATGGCGTATCCAGCATCGGCAACAACGCGATGTGTAACCTCACGTAAGACCCAAGGTACGGCCTTAGGCGCCCGAAAACTTCGAAAACACGAACTTTTTGGCGCAACTTCACAAAACACACTTTAAAATAAACGTGAAAACAGAGTACCATGTCCTACTCATCAAAAATAGGCACTTTTGGTGGAATAGGTAATAATTCCCTCGAAAAATGGATTAAAAATAACGTTTTTCCTAAATGTGCTGGCGCGTATGAACGATCAGTGGAGAACAATGATACTGATCATATTCCCAAAGACATCAAGTGGTTTACATAGCGTGTACTGTAAGAATGTGATCCTATTGAAATTGGTTTGATAGTGTTAAACCGTTCAATCTCGACTACCCTCCAAATTGGAGCAAAATCGGACTACTAGAACCTGAGGGAATGATGCTTCATGGATTTTACGTTTGCACGTATGCATGTTAATGTGATTTTTGAGCAATGGTTTCATTGGGTACCATAGGTGTGTAGATACACCTCACATTCCCTGAAAATGTAATCAAAAGCGGATGGTTGGCAGACAGACTTTTCTTTTGTTTATACATAAAACTGCCCTGAAAGGCATAGGGGCACACCAATAAACAGAAACGAAAAACCAAGTTACGCGGAACAACACATAAAAATGGGGGGGGGGGGGGGGCCAGGTTTACCCGATACCGACCCTGGTTATTAGTGAAGTTGAGGAAGATGGAGGATGAAGACAGGGATGAAAGGCAGTGCCCTTATAGAATCACCATTTTAATTAAGATACCACTAAGCATTCCTGACGAGATGCCAAACTCGAGCAACTCCGTGGCACTTTCTTGCACCACACTTCGCGGCATGACACGGTCGCAGCCTTGACGTTATTAGCTCAAATACCGCTTGTCGCAGGTCACATACACACACAGGCAGACATGGTACGAAAGTTGTTCGAAACGGTATATAATAGACAGGGGTGCCCCCCCCCCCCCACAAATTTGAACCAGCTCCCCCCCCCCCCCATGTAAAAAGCACTGGTAAGCACCCCTTATTTTATCCAAAATTAAAAGAAGAATAGGTATTGAAAAAATTCAAACCCAGCCGGCAATAGACAAAACGTGTATATTTTTTGAGGTTCTTTACATAGCAGGCAATATTTTTTTTTGAAGGTCGTCACGCTAAACACCGTTTCAATCAACTTTAACCCCCCCCTGTGGGCACCCCTGACTATAGTGTCCCATTTAGCATGTCTAAGTATGAATAGGATTGAACGTGAAAAAAAACGTAGCAATCAAAGCTTGAAGGGTGACTTAATATAAAGCCATTAGGACTGATTAAGGTAGAACCCTGAGTAGGGTAGATTAAGGTAGATTAACCCTAGAGAGATAGGGCTCTTCACTAAGCCTTTAAAGGTAGGGGTGAGTATGTTTTACTCCTATGTTGAAAACTCGCTTACACGCCTTACAGTTATTATCCAAGAAAAGCCAAAATTGATAACAACACATCACGTCGTCTAAAACTGTTTATATGAAGTACCTACTTGAGAAAAAGCAATACGTTTTTACTAAATTTATGAGTGTAACTTAACAGTTTTCAAAATATTCAAACAAAAACTAAAATTTCGTAAATAAGGTAACATGCTTATAAATTAAACATCATCAACTATAAAGCCAGGAATAGTCCCAACAATTGTTAAATTAAAGTTACTTTTCATTTCAGAGACTAATGGTACACTCGTAAACCAATTGTCGATGGTGATATTGCAATTTGAGTGCTTGAAGGATGCAGTTGAAGTTTTTACATAATAGCTCCCTGCACTGTGTCCTGCTGGTACTGAGCCCTTCCCCAAATATGGTACGGCGTCAATCAAATATTTGGTTGATGAATCACAAGCCTCAATGACTTCCATGCTGTATCTATTAGGCTTGGTAGGGATGTACATCAAAAAAGGACATCTTCCACGAAATCCAACTAGCTGTTCATCAACAGCTGGCTGTTCATCAAATACGATCCAGGTCTCTACATACTGCGACACTATCCAATTAATAGTGTCTGATGGGCGAAAATTTATTGGCTGTATCCCGAGTTTTCTTGTCGTCGAATCTGAGAGTATTTAGTGGAAATTTGAACCGTTTCAGTGGCATGGTAGCCCTATATTTACTTCCAGAGGTAGTAACATCAAATAAATATTCTGATTTCAAATGGTTGTCTTTCAGGGCTGCTGCCTGCAGTAGTTTCATATACCTAATTTTATGGGAAGCAGACACAAAACAGAAAAACACGTTAGTACTCATGAGTAGAATGTAAAATTATCGATAAAATAGGAATCTGCCAATACTGGGAAGCAAGCTACGTGAACATGAAGAGAGTGAAAGAAGAAGTGGGGAGGCCCACTTGAAAGAAAGATTGGAAGAGTTTATGAGGAAGTGCCGACCTTTCAGCAGATCTGAATGCATCAAGGGAGTGAGCACACCACACTGAGATTGTAAGGGCACTCCGTGATTTCGCTCCTGCAATGGAAATTGACCTAGTCATGGCCCTGCAAAAGTGAGGTGTCACAGAATGTTGTTAGCTCGATCTATACCACCTGATGGGAAAATAATATCAACAAAGTCCGGTAGATAGCCCTTAATTGCTTGGCAAATTGTTCACAGAGAAAGAACATTTAATTATGTCACTTGGTCGCTACCCAACAGACTATTTGCTGAAGGAGTGACGTGTCCTTGGAATTTCAGGTGGCGTCCTTGGTGGTTCAGAAGAACAATAGTGTACCCACAGTCAGTGATTATGTTATACTCCTTCTTCTGAACGAAGGTTGATATTTGTTGATGAGAGCCTATTCTTCTTGGACTGCGCTTCTTCCTCTGCCTGCAAGCAGATGGGACAAATACTCAAGGGCAGGGCTTTCAAAAAGCAAGTAGAGGGAAAGGGCTCGCAATTGGCAGGGCAAGGGTAAATATTTGAATTTCAAGGGTTAATATTAAAACAGTATTCCCCTTTTTGCCTATGAAAAATTGCAAGGGGAAGGGACGTCAGAACAGCCGTTATTAGAGGCTGCCGCACCTCTCTAACATGTAACATGGAAGTGATGAAATGGTCTTGTTGCCAAGGGCTGAAGCGATTATGCCTGCACTACCCAGAGAATATCCCTGAACCTAAAAGGCGTCAGGTTTACGCTCAAGAGTTGCGGTTTCAAGAACCGAGAAGGGGGATATGGAAACATCCACATCCATCACAAACTACCGGGCCAAAGATGATGAAACCCCCAAAAATAAAGATGTTCATCTTGCAACTTGCATCCGTTTACAGCTCATATCGGAGCACTGACGGATTTGTACTGTGGTTTTGATTTAATGAATTAAAAATTTTCGTTTAATTGAAACATCCATAACACAAGTCCGAACAAAGCCAAAACAACACGTTTTCATTCAATCACCGTATTAACTCTACTCAACAAACTGCGAGGGAAAATAAAAAACTCATCTTTCATCACAAAAAAAAAAGTTTTTAATGGTGTCGACCTTTCAATTAAGTAAGTTCATCAACTCACTTTTGGTACAATGGTGTGGCAACAACCTTGAATACATTTTGGTACACTTGCCAGAAATAATAAGTCCCTCGAAAACGAAAAACCAAAAAAACTAATAAATATCACTCTTAATCGCAAAAATTTACAAAATAAATGAGCATTTTCGTTCTGAACGACAATTTTCAAAAACCCGATCTAAAGAATGGCACATCATTGTCAACAATGCTATTTCATCAATCACGAAAATCGTTCAACTTGAAACAGTATATTAAATGCAAATGCCACGAACAAATCAATTTAGTAAAAAATCACTTTATCCAAAGCTCCTTGAAAATACAAAGATATGACAAACTGGCAGTTTTATCTTTAATTGATATCAGCTAAACATCGAATAATTTCAACAAATATTAGTTTTAATTATAAGGGTATAAAAATTGTTACTTTTTCAAACAACCAAGTGTACTTATATTGTCTTATTGCCTATTTATATTTTTCCAAATTCAAACATTTGAACGTTACCCCATCTTAATTAAATTAAAGCCTTAGGTTCCACGGTAGGTTATTTCTTTCTTTGTATTGTGACAACTCAGGCGTTTATGATCTATAAAAAAATAAATGCAATTTTCCCGAAAAAATTTAATATTGCAAAATTTCCCCATTTATTGTTCGAATCTACCAATAGTTTTTTTTTTTTTAATTTTTTCATTTGTCTTTATATTCAAAATTTCATCAATACAAAAACACGATAGAATATTCAACATCGATAAAATTAATATTTGGCATCAATATACAACAAATTTATAAAATGTGTGAAAACAGTGCAACGTTTGCGAATATAAAAAACTGATTGCGACGTGATTTTTTTTTACAGCCGAAACCTGTCGGTTTATAGTGCTCTTAAATATAATTTAAACTACAATGAAATGATGGGAAATATCTTGTTCTACAGAGGAAGTTTCTATGTTAGACAATTAAGTCAGTTTGATCTATTTTATCTATATAGTGGACATCATAGCAGCGAGGCGTGGTAACTAATGCAGGCAGGAAAATTGAGTAGTTTATGACAGTACGAAGCGTTCGATCTGAAATGGACTATGCTAACACGGATTACAACAAGCCATCTAGGGTAACATCGTATCCTATTTATATTATATTTTTCTGTCTGTTTCGAGTTTAGCATAGTGAAAACGAAATGTTCACTGACAATTTGTTAATAGTTGAATCATGGCATCATACATGGGATTGTGTACGGTTAAGAAATCCGATCGAAAATCGGGGCGAGTCATGCTTGTCACTTAGCATATCAGTACATTGTGGACTTGGGAAAACCTAGAGCAAGATCCGTTCAGTCAGGGAATATACCAACAATAAGACTTTCGAAAGGAGAATTCCTCTGCAGTGTAGATGATAACTCTATACTTGAGACTTCGACTAAAATTTCAAGGAGAAAAAAATTCAAAAGGTTTGTTCCAACACCAGGTGCTTTCAAAAGTGTAATCAATTTTCAACTGGCGCATGCCCAGTGGTGGTAATTCCATGTCAAGCTTTCCAACAACCATCTTCAACTGTTCCAAGATGAAGGAGCAGCTGACAGGGGTTGAACTGCTGTTGGATGGAAATCGATGGCAACAAAGGGCTCTGTCCCTTACTGTTCATAATAGAAACCGTTGGCATTCTCGGTGTTAGCAAGCACGAGTGTTCCAACTGGTTTATCAGCAGTTGTCTAGAACTCTGAACAGTCCGGTCAACATCTGTTGGACTGCGCTCTCTTTGATAGGGACAAACCTAATGACTACGAGTATGAAAAAACTGAATTGGAAAAGCAACATTTTTGTTGGAACGTACCTATAAACATAGATGCATTAGGCACTAAAGTCGGTAAACAAAAATAAAAGGGTACGATTAGGCTGTGATTTCTTTTCAGGTAATCGAAAAAAATACATATTTAAAAATCAAAGCAAAGAAAAGGCAAATTAGCAAGGAATTAACTACCAATTAACTGAGGTTATGTTGTTTGGTAGGCATACCAGAAAGAAATGAAAGTACGAGCTCTGGGAGAGTAAAGGGTCAGCCATCCATCTTACACCCACTGAAATTGGTAATGTCACTTCTGTTACGTTAAAAAGTAACTTGCTCTACTTCCTACAGCCTCATTTCCAAAAGCTCAATATCTTCAGGTAACATTATTAGTAAGGATTGACGAGACCCTAATCATCTATGCTACACTGAAATCTCAATTATGGAAGAATGGGATTATTCTGGTGTTCCACTAGGATGATTTCATTAAAATACCTTGGTCATTCAGCTGCATCAAAGTGTTTATTCCAAGACAGAATTTTCAAAGCTGATCAGAAAAGCTATTGCATTTTGTGTTTCTATCGTATTCTAGAGAGGTTCAGCATCCTTGATCGATCAATAGAGGAATTAGCGACAGATCTTAGACAGCTGATCAGGTTGATTTAACAATCTGCCTCACAAAGGCAGCTCATGTCAACCAAGTCCGAGTCCAAGCTTAGTTTCGCAAAATGAAGATTATTTGCATATAATGAGTGATTTGGATGCTAACTTTGCTCCCAATGTAAATCAATCACTTTTGAAAAATAGACGTTCATTTTATGGACATGAAGACGAAGCGATGGGTGGAATTGAATTCATGACGTCCCAAATTGGCAGCAGGATTGGAACCCCGAGATCGTCATCATAAGAGACTATAGTAGATCACTTAGTCAACTCTAGGAGTTTTACGTTTAGTATTAATCGATGCCTCAAATTATGGACCACTGAAGAAAAATCACTGAAAAGAACTAGCGATCACAATGAATAAAATGTCCAATTAGTCATGCCATCAACAAATACAGCCAACTTGATGCAGCTTCCAACCCTCCAAGCTCCTTGTAGATTAGATTCAAATATGTCTATGTATTTATTACAGATTCATGTTCCAGTAGTGATGGAATAAAATCACTTTTTTATTACGTCAAGGTTTAGTCATAAATGTAGCATAATGATGTAATTATTTTGGCTCAACAATTTGGCTTGGCGAACAATGGACCACCACCGTTTTGTTCCAAAAATTGATCAACAACAGTCTTATCAATGCGAGAAAAGAATCAAAATCGTCTCGAAACAGAGGTCAATTAGATAGTATTTAGGTATTTGATCATAAATTCCAGAAATTCCCCATAACAAAATACATAATCGCTTGTGTTTAAATAAATTGCACATGATAACAGTTTAACGTTTTTCGTATTAAGCGTTGAACTTGGCAACGGTAATTTATATAACAACATCAAACATGCAAATAATCCCCCATTTCAACGTGTCAACATTTTAATAACTCTTGTCCCCATTAAATTAAACCTACCTAATTATCAGAGAGCAACTGGGCAAAGAAAGCTCCCACATTAATCATAACTTTTGGTACCTGTGTAATAAACATTAATAACTATTGGTTCTATCAAATGAAACATTACAAGAAAAAGCTAACAAATATAACCTTCTATTACCTACTTACACAATAGTACAAATTGTAAATAACTTAAATTGTCTGCTGTGAATTTAAAGCTATGATGAATACAAATAATTCGGTGAGCAATACGTAAGAATCAAATGATAATCTTAAAAACTGATTGCAACAAGTGTGTAAAAAATAATGTTCTAAAGTTACTCAAAGGGATTCTTAAGGGTAACTTCCTGAAAGGTACCAAGCAATTTCGAATTCAGTACTTAACTGAAACTGGTGATAGACTTATTCGATAATGATTTAAGAAATTCTTCAAGTTTAGAACTCAGTACACTCATGTGGTTTTATTAGGCTTCAGTACCAAATTAAAACTTGGAATAAAAAGATTCTTCAAATACACATGCGGATTTGCTAGATACATTCTTGGTACCTGAAATCTTGATATAGTTTTGAACACTAGGTGCGCTAATTCGACTTTGCTTGGCAACAAAAGAAGCGATTAATGTTTCCTAAATCTGATGGTATTTCTGAGATCGCGTTCTGGTTGAGACAAAATATCGTTTTACAAAATTTCTACTGACGACACTGCAAATAAAATGCCTATTTACTTTGGAACACATTGAGCGATGTTGAAATCACGAATGAACACAACAATGAGTAGAAGTGGCGAGAACACGTCAAGCTACTGGTGACTAGTACAACTGGAGCAATCGGTACTCGGTAGTCGTATGAAACCAAATCCATGAGACCACGAAAACAGGGTGTAGAGGACCCTTTCCTTTCCAAATTAAAAGTAGAACATCGCACGAAGTGAGGAAAAACTCACCAAAGTGCAACAGTACTTAATTCTATCGATTCCCCAGTAGGAGAACATTATGTTCTTCATCGGTGAGTACCAAAGAATTCTACACTATTCCCAAGATTGAGCATTTGTTACCAGAATACATCAATCCGTTTCTGTAGGTTTCCTTCACAACACAGTTTTGGCACATCAAATAGATGAATACAGTGAAAAAAACTTTCAACAGTAACATTGCGCATTGAAAAACATTGTTCATTAACAAAATTTGAACATTTAAATGCTATCATTATCTATAAACAAATCGGATGACATGGAGTGACAATAATGAACAGGAAATCTTTGCAAAGTTTGTTGTGTCAGCAATCTTTGCATAGCGTGTTATGATTCTTAAGAGCAACTTGATCCGTTGGAATTTAGGTGAATAAGATGTACCAAGGAATAAGTGCTAAACATCGGAATGACGAATCATAGGATGTTAACAATATCGTTTTACCTTAAATTTCATACAAGAAAAGTCACTTACTGAATGTCGGCTCAGAAATCCAAAGAGAGATTAATGATGCCAATGTCTCGTTTGGGGTAACATTGAGTTCATCAGTGAAAATTTTGTCAGCCCTCCAGTTGGACTCAGAAGCTGAACTTTGGTACGGTTGTGAAGATTCGAGCATGGGTGCCAACGTTTATCAAAGTTTAGGTGGCAAGGAGATTTTTGATTTGTTTAGGTGTCGCCTCCTCGTTCAGGTGTTTGGTAGTGTACCTATAAATAGCATAGATGATGTAGTTTGATAAACAAATATATCGTTCACGATCAAATAAGGTGTAAATTCGAACCTATTTGAGAGGAGAAGAAATCCAACATGTGGTTCATCAGAATAGTGGTAATTTACCTCAGTGCGTTCAGAAGGGATTCCGACTTGATAGGGGGTTGATCCTTCAGAAGGCGAACGCACCCTTTGACGTCAAGGGAGGAAGGTTTCGTGAAGGCTCCTGAAGGATGGACATGATCATACAGGATCACCAAACCAACCATCACCCGGAGTACTAGAAGCTCGGTTTCCTCTTTCTCAAACTGTGCCACCAGGCTTCTATATGGCAATAAACATAATTTTCATTCAACTTTTCTGAAGCAAATAAAACCAAATTAAAATATCTTAATCCGTCTCAAAGTAACATACTAGTGTAATATAATGATGAGGCATAAATTATGAATAAACACAAGACCGATTCATAATGTGTGATAATATCACACTAATATATTATATTGTATTGGAATGCCGATTTGGCATAGCCGAATAGCGGTGGAACATGAATTATTATGAAAAGACAAATGATGACTGCGATACAAACATCTGATTATTATGAGGTTAGAGAAGAGTCTGGGTAAGCCGCGTCTTACTTAGCAACCGTTACTATTAAAACTAGTTACCTATTAGTGAACCAATTTGATTGAACGAGAACTATGAAAATATACTCGACGAAGCCAATGTATGTATGCTCCAATGGTTCCAACCGCTGTAAAGGTGGATTTTCAGAAGAGTTTCAGTTAGAATGGAGTCGGGCTTAAGAAATTAACCAATGAGAGAGCTCGAAAAACAAAGAATGGTGCACTCCTTTTTCTATGCACGCCAGTAGGGGCACTTCTCATCACTTTAATTACCAGTAATAGGGATTTTCCAACCGCTTGCTCCGAGCTACATCAGTGGAAGAGCGCAGGCGCACTAATGAGGGAGCAGGATGAGGCGTTTTCCAACCGCCGCCAGTGTAACTTCGGGGCAACTTGCACTGAATTCCAACCAGCCAGGGAACTTGCTCAGGACTCCCCCAGGGTACTCCAGCCTGAGGTCGGAGTAACTTGCTCTGAGCAGGAAACCTAGGGTAACCACTTCAAAAGTCTAACCTTCCTCATTCCATTTTTGTTGTTGGTACTTATATTTCAGTGTGATGGAGTTCTTGGAATTCATTGGTGATGTCCCATCCTCATCCTCGAGCGAAAGTTCTTCGTCAGACTCAGAGGTCCTAGATATTTCAGCCGAGGAGCTAATTATAGCGGGAATTTTCCAACCCAGTGTAATTCCGCGTGTACACCGCAGTGGTCCCAAGCAGCAAGTGCCCTACACTACCATGCCCCGAACCTGCTCGCAGCAGGTTGGTGGGAAAATCCCTAATCAGTAATATTCCTATTGTTTTATTTGTTCTGTAGGATTGTTTTCAGTTATTTTTCATGCTTCTGCGTTTCTGAAGTTGTTTATGAGTGCTACGACCCATTTACACCAAATGAGCATTATTCATAAACAAGATGCTCAGGCAATGTGAACAGTCACCCCCCAGAACAGTTTACAAACCCTCGAACAAATTATCAAACGCTTGGGCACATTCCGCCACTTGTCGGTGAACCGACGAATCATCAAAGGGATTCATGTTCATTGCACATCCAGTATAAATGGCGTATTGGCAAGAGAAAGAATAGCCGACACCTACAGCAATATTCAGAAGTTTTGGGGGTACGTGTTAGCGTCTTTATCATTTCGGGTGTATTGCGTTTTCATATCGTTCTAAATGGGGTGGTACAACAAGAAATAGACCAGAAATTCACAGAAGTCTAAGAAAAGCATCTCTTCCATTCCCTGTACGTGGATAGAACCACAACTGAAGTACAGTATCATCTTTGTCCTCTTTACTTTTCTGGAAGCCCGATTTTGTGGACCTCTATCAATGTGGAAATTTTTGTATTGGCGTTAGGCTGAGGGGGAACTTCAAATGCTGAGAGCTCAGTACAGCATCTTTATCCATCTTCACGTATCAACAATGAAATGAAGTGAAAATAATGAAAAGCGATATCCGTCGATATCCACCTTCCACTTTCTACACTACTTTGTGACTCACAGAAATGAGCTATCCGACAACGGAGCACTCTCTGGGGTTGGTGGGGAACTACTGAACAAACACATTACCTCACCTAGCCCCTAAAACGCTTCCTGGAATGTGTGCTACATGTTGTCTTAAGACAACACCAGCAGGCGCGTATCTCATATGTCGTCTTAAGATGACACCAGCATTGAGAGTGTTAAAGTTAAGTACAGGAATGTATTTGTTAATTTCATGCAAAGTATTGTAATTGTAAAAACTAAATGCTCAACAAACAAAAAGTAAATGATGAGCAAGAGAACACATATTTTTATAATTAGCATCAAAACGGAATGAGGTACTTACGGTGACTCGAGCATGCGCAGACAGACTTTAGCCATGGTAGCGAGGGTTTCAGTTGTGTTTTCAATTGGTATGTCTTTATTCTAAAAAACAATAATTCTTGTAAATGATCTGTTTTAAATATCAACTTGAGAATACTTCGTAACAAGGCGGCAAACATTACACAATCAAATGCCCCAACAATGCTAATCAATGTTCTCCCCTGATTAATCGCTGGCTAATTGTTTCAAACCAGTTCATAATCAAAGGGAGGTGATGGGATCCGTACTGTTTTCCTAATACGAAACAATTTCGTACGAACAATATTCGAACTTGACCATAACTACAACAGTGCTTTCTAAATTCATAACCCCAACTCATAATATCGAATAATTTTTTCCAAGGAATATTCATTTCTCTGTGGAGCTTTCACAACAAATAAAAAACTGCAAATTCTTTCACTGGGGTCTATGATTCAATTGGCTTGCGTTCATGATTTGAATTTCTACGAAGCTTTGGAGTGTGCATGTTTCACAGGATAGAGCGATTATTGAATTTCAGGAGATGTGCATGGAGCACGTAAATCTTTTCTCAACCAAAATACCTATTTGGTTGATCAGTTGATCATATTTGTGTGCCTCCAGAAATTCAATAATCGCTCTATCCTGTGAAACACGCACACTCCAAAGCTTAGTAGAAATTCAAATCATGAACGCAAGCCAATTGAATAATAAACCCCAGTGAAAGAATTTGCAGCGTTTTTTTATTGAACCTCAATACCCCCCCCCCCCCCCCCACAATAAAAACATCTATAATTTATCAAGTCCTTTAGCACTCGTATTGCGTTAAAACTTCCCCAAATCCAAATTTAAACGATGTAGCCAAAGGTAGACTGATGTAGAGGAGGCACACAAATATCATCAACTGATCGATCCAAATATGTGTTTTGGTTGAGAACCGATTTACGTGGTCTACGCATATCTCCTGAAATTCAATAATCGCTCTATCACCTGTAAAACATGCACACTGCAAAGTTCAGTAGAAATTCAAATCATGAATGCAACTCAAATGAATAAAATTGAATAATAAACCCCACTGAGAGAATTTGCAGTGTGCGTGTTTCACAGGTGATAGAGCGATTATTGAATTTCAGGAGGCACACCAATATGATCAACTGATCAATCCAAATAGGTATTTTGGTTGAGAACAGATTTACGTGCTCTATGCATACCTCCTGAAATTCAATAATCGCTCTATCACCTGTGAAACACGCACACTCCAAAGCTTAGTATAAATTCAAATCATGAACGCAAGCCAATTGAATAATAAACCCCAGTGAAAGAATTTGCAGCGTTTTATACATGGTGACAGTGATAACTTAACAAACAACCCGTTTCTATTTTCGTTCTATTCTTAGTTAGTTCGATTGCTGCATGCTTTACTTGACAACTTTTCCTACTTTATTTCTTGTTTTCTTCTGTTTTCGTTAATAGTGTTTTTTATGTTCATAGTTCATTTGTTAATATGGTCTTTGTGAACAGGGCAATGAAGATTAACGCAGCAAAGCAGAATTTCGGAATGCAAACAAAGTTGACGAAAAGAACTGGTATTAATAGTTCTTTAGGACGATAACCATCTAGATTCGGTCGGTTAGTTTTAATCGTCGATTTTTATTTATCTGAACCGGAGTTGGTCAAACCGAACATCGTTGATTAACGGCTGAGGTCTCCGGTTTATAGAGTAAAAGTTGATTGAACATTTTGGTGAAACCAACCCTCAGACGGCAGACTGATAACAGCCCCGTTTGAATCCATCTTTTACAACAATCAAAATTATAGCACCTAATAACATGCAGTGATCATATGAATGAACGTTACCTCCTGTAAGAAGTTGGACGTTGCCTGGGTGATGGCACGAAGCATGGGCGTCGCGTGGGCGTAAAACAAGGAAATGTTGTTGGCGAGATCTGGGGACATTTCGTCTCCAGGTGTCGTCCCGGTGTCCTGAAGCCAGGGTCTCCTCCTATTCAGCGATCTTCGGTAGAAGCTGAAATCGTTTTGGATCGCCGGAGTTTTCATCTGAAACCATGAGAATGGAGGATTTAGACGTAGAAGATCTCCACAACCTTGGGGAAGAAAAATTATCAATGAATGAGATGTCGTTTGATGATAGTGGTGTAAGACCAAGGCCAGAATCAATTCCGTTAGGCTGATATCTCTGAGTTTTATCCCAGAATTGGTAAACGATCTACACCAACAATTACTCTAGTCTTCTATTTGAGATAAATTGACGTGAGCATAACAAATCGGTAGAATTGAGAAACCTAAAATCAAACTCAAAGGAACTTAGTTGATTTACTTAATTTTAATTTTTTAAATCGAATCCCTTATTTTGGAGCATAAGTCTTTATTTTCTGGCGGATACGTTTCGTCCTTCAACGAGGACTTCATCAGTCTTATTATGTCATCAGGAATGGTTACCATGGATATGCCCTCAGAAACGAAGGAGACAATAGTGGACGAACTCTTCCCCACTCACTCTGCAGAGGAATACGATAGCGTTGAGGTGTCTGAGGAGGAGATACCACCTTTCACCAAGGACGAGCTCATGCAAGCAGTAGGATCAATGAAGAATAAGAAGGCACCTGGCCCGGACATGATCCCAGTAGAAATACTGAAGTTTGTGGCACAGCAACAATCAGAGGTACTGCTCAATATGTACAATGCTTGTCTGAGGGAAGGCATATTCCCTGAGCCATGGAAGATGGCAAGACTTGTCCTCATTGGGAAGGGAAAGGGAAACCCCAATACAGCATCTGCCTACCGGCCGCTGTGCATGCTGGACACAGCCGGCAAACTATATGAGAAGCTCCTAAAATGGAGGATATTGGAGGCTGTTGGGGAAGTCGGAGGGCTGTCACCCAGACAGTATGGTTTCGTTGCAGGCAAATCGATTGTGGATGCCGTGAATGAGGTGGTAACAGCTGCAAAGGCAGTGAGACAAGGGAACCACCGTTCACGGGACCTATGTATGGCTGTCACCCTGGATGTGAAGAACGCCTTCAATTCGGCAAAGTGGGGAGATATGCTCCGAGCCCTCAAAGAAGAGTTCAGGATTCCTGCTTACCTCTACAGAGTGGTACAGGATTACCTGTCAAATCGGTGGGTCTCTTTTGAAACCCAAGAAGGGAGGCGCAAAAAGAGAATTACATCAGGAGCAGCCCAAGGATCAGTTCTCGGAGCAGATCTGTGGAATATCAATTATGATGGCATCCTGCGCCTCGAAATGCCAGAAGGCGCTTTCCTGGTAGGGTATGCGGATGATGTCGTGATAGTGCTCGTGGCTCGTACATTGGAGTTCCTTCAATACAAGCTAAATCAGGCGATGAGGAGAATCACAGAGTGGATGGAATCAAGATCCCTCACCCTGGCCATCCAAAAGACAGAGATAGTCCTCCTTACCACAAAACGTGTGGAGAGGCCGATTGAGATGGCAGTGGGGAATCATTGCATTGAGGTGTCACCGGCTGTGCGGTACCTGGGAATAATGCTTGATACTAAGTTGACCTTCTGGACCCACATCTGTAAGGTGGCAGATAAGGCAGCGGCTGTAACAGGGAAATTGAGTAGGCTCATGGCCAATATGGGAGGACCATCACCAGCAAAGAGGAGGCTGCTCATGCGGACAACGGAGGCTATCATGTTGTATGGGGCGGAAATCTGGGCAGAGGCGCTAAGATATAATTAACGCAACTAATGACAACAACAAATGATACAAATTTTTAATCATGACTAGTTTTTATATAAAGAAGGATGAGGGAGCAACTAAAAAACTTCAATTGCCCATACTACAAGTAATGAAACAAAGTGAAGGGATGTGTGGTGGCACCACCATGTCTAAGCCGGAATTCTGCATGTATTGATGACATAATAAGACTGATGAAGTCCTCGTTGAAGGACGAAACGTATCCGCCAGAAAATAAAGACTTATGCTCCAAAATAAGGGATTCGAAATGAATGTGGTCACCCCACTACCTACACCCACTACTAATTTTAATTATAAAGAGCTAAGTAAAATTATAAATAAATATGTGGCAGTAAAATTATCCATAAATATGTGGCAGTAAAGCAGTTTTAAATGTTCAAAAGAAAACCATTGAGCAGCACACTAATTTAGCAATCTTAGCTTGAGTTTTTAACACACTACAGCACTTTGTAATTGTAGAGGATAGTAGTTTTAACCAATGTATATATCAAATTACGATATTTTAATGTTTTTCGTCCACGGCAGCTATCAATACAAGAGTAAAATCAAAACCATATGCAGAGGAAAAACAAAAATACTTGATATGACTAGTGTCAAATATCTATGTTATGGTTTCCTAGATGTGGTTTAAGGGTTGAAAAGAGCCATTGAAATCGATGGAAATAACGTTTACACTCTAATAACGTTTACACGATTACGTTTTTAAGAACCCAGGCAAAAACTACTAGCAATTTTCCGCTTCACCTTCATGAACTAAAATTTTCCATTTCCACAGTCTAGGCCTATTCTGCCAGATGCCTTAACTAGCATACCACACCCCTACCTAGTACAAAAAACCCCTTTAATTTCTAATATATTGAAACTCCTAATTACCTTGCACTCGTCAAATTTCAAGACGAACTCCAAGACGTGGGCAAACTGCTTGACGAGAGCTTGTTGCGTTTCCAAGTGTTGAGATGGGCTCATAGACCCGGAGCAGAGTTCTCGTAAAAGTTTTGGCACCACTCTCTCTGGAAAATAGAACAAAAGTTGTACAAACTATAAACAATTATTCAACCTAAATACCTCATTCAAGACATGAAATGTGTGAGCCAAAAAGCTCCCAGCTCCAAAAAGAAGGAAATGCACTACTATAAAGTGGGCGTTGGGAGGTAGGCACCAACTGGGTAATCTATAAAAATTGGATCTTTATATCTTTCTTTCGTTATTTTTAATTACCCATTTTGTTTTATTTCATCTCCTTAAATTATTGGATTTATTCATAATAATCGTATTTTTTGGTTTATTATTCAATAATAAACCATTGTAATCGCTCTGGAAAAAAAAATTCTAACCCCCCTGAAAATTTCATGGTTTACGTTTCAAAGGGTGTAGAATCCGAATCTGCAATAAAAAATTTTCCGTCCGTCCGCCGTACGCACGATTTCTCCCAAACGGCTGGAGCAAAAAATCTGAAATTTTCAGGAAAAATCCATCTTGGTCCGACGACGCCCCAATTCTTGAGCCAGCTCTCTCAATCAATTTAAAGTGCCCTTTAAGGGCTGTCAAAGTTTTGTAAAATCCCTAAAAACCTCAAAACAAGTCGAATCGGCCTAAATATTTACCTATTTGAAGAACATACCATCAGGAATCGAATGAGCCCCTCCCCAGGTCCGTAGGTCAAACCACTCCCGATGTATGGCCCGATTTATGGTGCCAACATTTGCGTTTTTCGGTTTATTATTGTTTGTTTGTAACCTAGTGATGCCGATATTGTCGAGTTGTAGTGAATGTGGATACTGGAGTGATAGCCGATGTGGATACTTGTAGTTTATAGCCGATACACGGGTTGAAGCATTCTGATATGAATGAAACGCTGATAATATATAGGTGAATATTATTCAATATTATTACTGGGGTTTATTATTATTATAGCACGTAAATCGGTTGTTAACCAAAATACCTATTTGGATTGATCAGTTGATCATATTTGTGTGCCTCCTGAAATTCAATAATTGCTCTATCACCTGTGAAAAACGCTGCAAATTCTTTCACTGGGGTTTATTATTCAATTGGCTTGCGTTCATGATTTGAATTTCTACTAAGCTTTGGAGTGTGCGTGTTTCACAGGTGATAGAGTGATTATTGAATTTCAGGAGGCACACAAATATGATCAACTGAACAATCCAAATAGGTTTTTTGGTTGAGAACAGATTTACGTGCTCTATGCGTATCTCCTGAAATTCAATAATCGCTCTCTATCACCTGTAAAACACGCACACTCCAAAGCTTAGAGCTTAGTATAAATTCAAATCATGAACGCAAGCCAATTGAATAATAAACCCCAGTGAAAGAATTTGCAGCGTTTTTTAATTTCAATATCTACTTTAAGAGTTCAATCTCGAAGAACACATACCGAGTTCCAAAGAGAAATAATAAAATCGTTTGAGCTTCTCAACCAAAGGGAGAACAATGTGCCAAGCTCTGGCCTGAGCTATATCCGTGGGTGTTGTGATCGCTTCTCTTATTTCTCGTCCAGCGCCCTGAAACATAATTTGTCGTCCGATTTTATCAAAACATCAGATAAATTATTGTAGAGCTCTGGTCTTTTGTGTGCAAGATGAAAACAACAGGAAAGAGCGCAATAATAATAGAACGCTAATCAACGTAACAACATAAGTATACAACGAAATTAGTGAGCTGATATGCAAGATGGTTTACCATACACAAATATGGTAAATGTACACTCAAAATCCCAAATACGTACGAAGCTAATGAAAAGTAGCTATTTCCCAAAGCAGTTTGCTGATGAATACAATATACGAAAAATATAAAAACACTAAGAAAAAGAAAACAATCTGCCAAGTTTGATACAGGAGAAATTTGATTGTACAGATCATTGGAATGTGATAATAAAGTGAGTTTATAATACCTTACATTATATAGGAGCACAAAATGATGAAACAGGAAGTGTGGATCACAAGTAATATCATCAGTTAATATAAATATAAGCAAAGCATGTAGGCAGAATCCGCACATGGCATAATCTAGACCACAACCCTCCATTGTCACTAAGAAATTAATGGAACCGGATAACAGCTGTCAACGTTATGATAGCTCAACCCACACAGTTCAGGTGAATACCACCAAAACTGAATATGATGGTCGTAATTTTCCATTTACACATGCGACGAGGCTACTGTTGATCCAGAAGTTATGGAAGTCTTAAGGATACTCCACACAAACCCTCAACATTTCAAATTGATTGGACCGCAATTTAAGTGATACTTTTGGTTTTTATCTTAAAGGGTTTCACTAGAATTGTTCAAGGGGATTTTGAAACCATAGTAGATTTTGAAACTGGTGGGTAGAGCAAATTTAAAGATTCAATAACTGGTTTTAATGAATAATAGATAATATATTAGATTTCACTCCCCTCCACAATTCGTAGCATACTAGAAATTCAATATGTTCGTAATCAGCAACATGTTTTCTTCGTAACAATCATGAAAAATTGTATTCTCTAGCTTCCTAGACTTGCTACCGAAATGTATAAACTACTCAACATTTGAAATGTACCACCTACAAATCCAACGGTATCCTCCTCCCAGGTAGTCACTGCGCTCAGTCACGGGTTTGGTTTTGTTATCCAAGGCTCGAAAGAGACGCGTAAGGTCACGATAATTGAAGAATGGAACGATATTCCTCGTGACTTCATTCGTTCACTCATTGAAAGTATGCCGAGAAGAGTAGAGGCCGTCATTCTAGCTCGAGGTGGGCCAACTCGTTACTAAAGACAAATTTTTGTTCATTCACTCTTCATTTTCTTAGTTATTGTGTTTCATTCTCTTTTGACTGACAGAAGCATTCTTCATTTCGGCTGAATTACGTCCAATTTTGCTCTATAACAATTTTTTCAGCAGCTGCACTGTTAAATTCACTTCGCCTTGTTCTTTTGAGCCTTGGATAACAAAACCAAACCCGTGACTGAGCGCAGTGACTACCTGGGAGGAGGATAACGTTGGATTTGTAGGTGGTGCGTTTCAAATTTTGAGTAGTTTAGTTCAAAGTTAACATTTAAAACAACTTGTCAATAACTCTCACCAACTGCGATAAACTCTAAATTCAATATAATAGATAGAATAGATCATAGAAAACGGTAATAAATAGATAGTATAAGAAACAACAAGTAACAGTGAGCTTGCTGGTCGCACGCTTGCTGAGTTTTGCTGCAATAGAATTGGAGTAAGGAGTGTAGATATGGATGAATTACTTGATAAATAGGAAAGTTTGATGCTTATTAATCGATATCTCGATGGTAGTAATAATCATACTATGATTGCTGTCAGTGCTAGTTTAGGATTGTTTGATTGTATCAGGTATTTATGACAAAGACGACAATCAAGTTGAATTAGAACTATAATTGACAATTTTATCTGCATCCTAATAATATATTAATTAACTAACCCTAAACTTAAGTCTCTCCTCATATAGTACCTTAACGTTGAGAACGATGGGTCGACAGCTTGTTCCGAACGCAAGGGGGACTGTTTCGAGCACTGGTTATAACGACAGGGCTATTCGTCTTAGGAGTCGTGGATGTGGTAGGAAACAACAGCGAATTGTTTTCTAGCGCAGCTTTCTCCGGACTAAATTTTGTGCAGTTCCCTGCTTCCTAAGAAAACTCCTGTCGTCTTCAATTTCCCGGGGAAAGGCCGCCTTGAGCCAGGTGGAGGGGACACTGGACGCTCGCTTCCTTTCCGTGGACCCGACTTTAAGGGTTCCACTGGAATCCCACAGGGGAATCTCATACAAACCGCTGCCAAGTTCAACGTGCTATGAAAAATATTGCCTTCCATGCCCCAAAACGTAATTGAAGGAAAACCCTAATGTTTCAAAGCATTTTCCATATTCTAATGAATCTCACCCAACATTTGCATACTTTTATTTATTGCATGAGATGTCATCCTATCTAGTTGCACAGGTTGTCATCAAACTTTCAAATTCTTAACAGGAAAGCAGAGGGTTAAACATGAAACGTTTACAACTTTGGGTTACCTTTTTTCAATTTCCTAATAATTCTGTATAATGTTCAAATCAGAACACATTAGGTGGAACCAGTTCAGAACCGAACACGCCCCTTTTTGGCTGTTTTGAACTGGTTCTGAAAAATCTCGAACCTCTTGGTTCGCTGTTCGGACAAGGAGTCCAGAACCGCTTAGAACTAGTTCAAGTGGTTCGAAAAGGTTTGCCAGAACTTTTAGTCTGAGACATGCGCAGTAGATTTATCGCGTTATCAACGGTTATCATTAGGGATGGGATATCGGAAGAAAAATATCAATATCGTTATCAATATCAATTCAATTAAAAATATCGATATCCGATATATATCGGAAGAAAAATATCGATATCCGATATTATCGGTAAAAAATATCGGAACATTATCTTCAGTTTTGATCATCGAACTTTTCAGGTTAACTCTTTCACGTTAAATGGCAGAATAATCTTCAATACTTTTATGTGGGGCTGCTATGATCAGATTAAATATCAACTGTGAATATAGTATAAACTAAATGAACCTATAAAGTTTATAGGGTCTAAAAGTGTGAACAAGTTGAATAGAGCAGCTTGCTGGTCAAAGAAGAAGAAGAAGTACAGACAGAAATCAGATATTTATAGATATTATAAGGAAGAAGGAATTTAGGATTTATAATTACCTGTTTACATTAATAAAATCTGCAAAATCAAGCACGCATTCATTGATTTTTTTTTTTTTTTTTTTTTTTTTTTTGCTCACCTGTTCATATTTTAATACTTGCGCTAGCTACCCAATTCATTTCTCAGTTGAGTTTTTAAAAACCGATAATATCGCAAGGAAAATATCGATATTCCGATATTATCGATATCGATATCCCATCCCTAGTTATCATCTATTCCCGCCCCCATACGGCCTGGCCTACCTACAACGTTTAGGTTGTCAAAACAAACATTGTTTCAAGTATGAATTCCGAGGTTTACAACAATGTCTAGTTCGTCATCAAGTTCGAGTGATGAGGACCTCACCGTCATCAGTGAACCTGACTTCAGCTCATTAATTAATTAGGACGGAACCATGCGGGAAGGGGACGTTCAAGTTTTTGGTTCCAAACTAGTTCGGAAAGCGTTCGGACAAGTAGAACGAATACCGAAAGTTCTCGGTGGTTCTATCCCTCCCCCTGTAGGTTCTGGTTCTATCCCGAACTGTTCGGAACCTCTTGTCAAAACAAACCTATTAATTGTTGAGGAGAAGCAGCAAAGGCTGTAGTACATGGTACTCCAGTGCATTGCCACACAAATCTGGACATGAAAAATAGAAGCAAAATGAGCATGTACAAGAAATGGAATACCAAGTATTCAGAGAATAAGGAGAAGAAGGGAGAGTACTATCTCACGGTACAACCAACAATACTGAGACAACCCTGGTTCTATGATGGAGAATTAGATCGAAAATTTATTAAAATAATATCAAGATTGCGATTCAATCATCACAGGCTGCCTGCGCATCTCTACAAAATAGGTGTGCTGGAAAATCCCAAATGCCCACATGTAACGGAGTGGACGAGGGGGACACTAACCATGTAATTTTGCAGTGCTCCAAGTACGACCGACAACGCGTGGAACTGTTTGATAAGATTATTAAAGAGAATATTAAACTCCCTACAAACTCCAGCTGCTTATTGCAACAGAGACCAACTTACAGTGCAATAGTTAAATTTGTAAAATCCGCAGAAATAGAACTATACAAATGAGTGCACAAGGTTATTGTAGCTTGTATTGCTTAATAAAGCCAACTTCATAAAAAGGTGTAAACCATTTAAAAAAAAAAAATAATATTAAATTAAAAATAATAATAATAATAATAATAACAAAAAAATAAAAATAATGATAATAAAAATATTTAAAAAAAATAATAAAAAATAAATAAAATTAAAAAAATAATAATAAAAAGATGTAAACCAATGTATATAATATATACATATTATGTATAACTATAACTAACATTCAATGACATGGCTGTAAGTGCACTAGGAAAAATGTGTAGATATTAAGAACCATTGTTTTACATGGCTAAATACACGAATACATGAGTGTGAGGCCAATAAAAAAAAAAAAAAAAATTGGTGAGGATGAATAACCTACGAGGGAACTCACTTTATAAAGGCTTAGCTCATTGAGAATCCCTTCGGAGCTTTCGAGAACAGCAGCAACTTCTTCGTACACCGGTCGCTCTTTGTCACTCGGATCAGCATCTAGACAAATTTTGTTCATCAACATAAAATACTATAATTATGTACAAATGGTAAAGAGTATAAGTGTATAATCAGATTTCAATTGAAGACTTATGTTTTCCTCCTTCCTTCCTAGTCTTGTTTTACCAACATTGGATCCTTGGACAAATACATAAATGATCAACAGATATACAAAATTCGTCACCATAATCATCTTCCCAGCCCCACATCTTTTTATCCAAAACACGTAGGTACTTACTTAGGTTAATATATTCTTCTGCATCGGTAATACATTTCTACTGTCCCTATCATGATTGGGGTTTTGTATCAAAGTTTGAGGGGGCGTCATAAAACATGTTTACTACACGATTAAAAAGGCTTATTATGGAAAATAACAAACAATAATCACAAATGTGGTGTACATGTGCACTACAGAAGAGAGTAGATAGGCCTCGTCATTTAGGTATAAACATTCACATCAAGCGCGATATTGTTCATTTATAGGAAGCTGGTGGATATTCATGTTCGTTTTATCCAATCTGAGAAATTTACTCAGTCATGTAAGCTCAGGATTTGCCCTGGTAAAATCAATTTTACAGAATGGTACCTCGCAAGCTGGTTAGCCACAAATCTGATCGACAATGAAAATAATGATGCGCAAAATCCAGACGTTATCCGACGATCCATTATAAAATAACTACTAGTGCACCACAGAAATCCAAAGAAATGTTCAAGGCCGAGATTGTCAAACCAGATTTCAACCAATAAATTTACAAACAAAGATCCGTTCTGTTACTTTAGATAAAATCGAATTGTTTCTTGACGAGTTAGTACCAGTAAAATTTAATTCACCTTCATTCGAGCGATGAGTTTTTGATCCGAGAAATTTAATGAACTCATTCCCACTCTTAATTTCGAGTTTGGAAACTCAAGAACCCATTTGAAATGGGTGCTTGGAGGTACAAAGGTAATAAAAATCGAGATTCAAACTTCTAAATGAGCTAAATTTACGATAGCGTTCGTCAAATTATGACACTCGGATGATGAGTCTTATCGCCTCAACTAATCTTTTACTTAACCTCAATGTAATTGTAGACAGCAAATATACAAGAGGTTTCTCACTCCGTGTAAAAGAAAAAAAGGTTAATCTAGACTGAAAATGAAGTAGAATGCCACCAAACATTATTGTTTTTCAAAGTTTTTTAAGGAAACCAGGTTTTTTTTTGCCACATTAAATTTACGAATAATAAAAAACGCTGCAAATTCTTTCACTGGGGTTTATTATTCAATTATCTTGCGTTCATGATTTGAATTTCTACTAAGCTTTGGAGTGTGCGTGTTTCACAGGTGATAGAGCGATTATTGAATTTCAGGAGATATGCAAAGAGCACGTAAATCTGTTCTCAACCAAAATACCTATTTGGATTGACCAGTTGATCATATTTGTATGCCTTCTGAAATTCAATAACCGCTCTATCACCTGTGAAACACGCACTCCAAAGCTTAGTATAAATTCAAATCATGAACACAAGCCAATTGAATAATAAACCCCAGTGAAAGAATTTGCAGCGTTTTTGATGGTTATCAGAATACTTCAACCCGTGTATCGGCTACAAACCCTTTTAGGAGTTCACTCCAGTATCCACGTTAACTACATCACTAGGTTACTGCGATCAAAACAAAAACAATAATAAACCAAAATAACGCAAATGTTGGCACCATAAATCGGGTCATACATTGGGAATGGTTTGACCTACGGACCTGGGGAGGGGCTCATTCGATTCCTCGTGGAAAGTTCTTCAAAAAGAGTTCAAATTTAGGCCGCTTTGACTTTTTTTTTGAGGTTTTTAGGGATTTTACAAAACTTTGACAACTCTTAAAGGGCACTTTAAATTAAGTGAGAGAGCTGGCTCAAGAATCGCGGCGTCGTCGGACCAACATGGATTTTTCCTGAAAATTTCAGCTTTTTTGCTTCGGCCTTTTGGGAGAAATCGTGCGTACGGCGGACAGACGGAAAAATTTTTATTGCAGATTCGGATTCTACACCCTTTGAAACGTGTAGAGCGATTACAATGGTTTATTATTGAATAATAAACCAAAATTGTCTGAAAATTCTTGAATGTTAACTGCTTTTCCAAACTACGAGCTAGTGACTGGCAAAAATCAGGTTAATTCGCAAATTCAATCCATTCCCTATTGGTGTGGTCAACTTTGCTTTCATTATCGATTTCAAGGAGGAATTTCAGTTTGAAGTGGCTCAAAGCTTCTTCGTTCAGATAACATGAATGTATAGATCGCCGAAATGTTTTAGTTAATCTTGAAAGACGAAGAATATCAGCTTGTTGGAAGGGTTCCACGTTCGCGCAAGCGCATTAGCTACTAACGATACTATCCCATTGACATTGATATGGGATTAACAAACCGTTTATCCCCGAGGACCCTGACAATTGTGAGCGCGATCGGACCTCAAGAACCCGAGAAAAACATTGCTTAGTGGCGCAGAAAGAACTAATTTGTGACCAATGAAACTAATATTGAACCATCTATAGCTTAACCAGCACATTCCATGAAAATGTCCACAAGATAAGATGAAAATTGTATAAATTAAGCTTAAAACAGAGACTAAGCGACGAACTCCTCCATGAAATTGACAGGGAATCGCAAAATATCCCGTACCTTTAGAAAGCTCATTCATATGCAAGTTTTCCTGAAAATTTACAGCTGGCAGCACATTTTGTGGATAAAAAACGTACAGATATTTTCTTCAATTTTTAATGATTGAACTGCTAATTTGGTTCAAAATTTGAGTTCACTTTTTATTGTGAATGTTTTCTAAAAATTTAGGTATAGGTACGGTGACCATAGGTACTCCTTTTGGGAGTACAGGTCCTACTTTTTGTGTTTGTGTCCTCCCATATTTTTGAACTCATGAAAACGAAGGTAAGGTCCTCCTTTTTTGAAATGGTACTCCCAAGGTCCTACTTTAATAGGTTGTGGGTAAGCTGTGGGGAAGTGTGGCTGTGGTTCATACACAACGTCTTTTTGTGAAAGTTACCTACGGAAGTGGAACGCAAATATTCAGGATCTTGCCCTATTTTCCTGGATTCTGCTCAAAAAAACATTTTCATGGAATGAAGCGTCATGTGAAGCTTTTTCTGACGTCTTTGCCCGATCATCTGCCAAAATTAACATAGATGCGATGTTTGACGAGATATCCCTTGTTGAAAACTACATATCGGAGGAGAAGATTGGCAAAAGGAACGAGCTTAAAGCAGCCTCAGAAACGCGTTGGAGTGAAATTTTCAATCACGCTCCAACCATGTGTTTCTGCCCAACAAAAAGATTGTGTGTGAATTTGTATTTAACTTAACAGCAACAAGTGCACCCATTGAACGCTTATTTTCAGCAATTAATAACTATTGGAGTGCAGAAAAAAACCAATTAGGCGTTGACACTCTGAAGGAGGTAATGCAAATTTATCACAATTTTGATGAAAGTTGCTTACAAATGTTAGATTTTTTGAAGAACCACGATCATCGGCTTAAAGCCATCCACGGTTCTGCCAAATATGATTGGTTTAAAAAATGACGAATCTAGTTTCATATTATTTTCACAATTTGTTCAACTTGTTGCAATTCCTAAGTTGCAATATGATAATGACGTTTATTTGTGTAACAATGATATTTACCTGTGTTACATACCTGATTCAGAAGCTGTGAGAGTAATATTATTATTATATGCATAATTTAGTTTGAAAGCTCCTATTTCGAACACATATTTATTTTTTTCTGAATAACATTTATTTACCAATATTTAATAATGGTTGATAACATTTTTGTTACATTTCTTATATGGTCCTCCTTTTCTTTTTCAAAATTATGGTCACCGTAGGTATAGGCCCTTCACCATAAGGGTACAGACTCTGAATCTGAAAATGTGCTCAAAAGTTAACAAAGTTGTTTTCACTAGGGTTTTATGACAACCATTTTTTCAAATCATACCTCCGGAACAGATTAAGATAGAAAGGAGCGGTCAGCGGCATTCTCCTCCATTTTTAGTCATATTTTATTTTATTCCAATTTTCGTCTATTATTTCCAATAATAATCCTTTGTAATCGAATAGCAAAATTTGTTTATACCAACCCCCAAACTTTTAGATTCAACATCTGCAATGTCCGTCCCCTTACGTGCCGTAAAAAGCCATAGAATTGATGTCAAAAATCCGTTCTTTCGCACTAGGGGTCTAGTTGGTCCATCCTAGCCAGTCCGATTGTCTCGCATACATAGGCGCCTTACGCTCATATGTGCCAAAACGTCACAAAAACAAGGTTTTTACTGTCATGGGCAATTGAGGTGTCATTTCCTAGTAATATTGAACGCAAAATTGACTGGGATAGGTTGCGAATCCGTAAGAATTCATCCATAACAAATAATCGCGATTTCTGAACCTAAAAGTGACCCCTCGAACCACACACTGACAACAGCAATCGCGGATTATTCAAAAAATAATTCACATAATGTTAGAATTTACAGCGTTTTGGTTTACTATTTTCAACAATAGGCCTTTGTAACCGTACGGCAAACATTATGTACAGCCAACCCCCCAAATCATGTCATTTTACGGTTCATGGTGTACAGGTTCCAAACTGGCATTGTCCGTCCACCGCACTGAGCATAAAAGGCCTTAGAATTGATGTGAAAACTCCATCCTTTCACACATCAACTCCAATTTGGAGTTGTGACCAGCCGGATTGCCCCACATGCATAGATGCTTTGGGCCAACACCTATCATAAAGGCGGTTTTCCAAGATTTTTCCTGGTGCAAGCGAGGTGTCATTTTCTAGTAATTTTGGAAGCAAAACCGACTGGAATAGGATTCAGATCCACAGGAATTCACCGACAGCAAATAATCGCCATTTCTGAACCAGCCAAACCTTTCAATCAATGAAGCATAATTCAGAAAAATAGTAAGCCCATGTATAGAATCGAATTTATGATTAAAATATGGTTTTTATATTTTTATTAAAACGTCCAGAATAACTCCTATAGTCGTTTTCTAATAAAATCTTGAAGTTTGTCGTTGTCAAAAATAATCAAGTACCTCTACAACTGTAATTTGCGTGTCAGTCATAACAAGTCACGCGAAATCAAGCCTTCCACCTTTCCATGAAGCCCTGGGGTGACTCATAGATCGGGGGCTTAGTCACGTCAAGCAGAGAGGAATTACTGGACTAATCAGATGCAATGCACGATTCTAATGACCAAAAAAGCAACGTATTTTACAGTGCTGACTTGTTTTAAACGGGAGATTAGTGTAAGAAGGGAGACAGAGTTGAACATAAAAAGTAAAGGATAAGAAACAGTTATAAGATGTGTTTGGGTTAAAATGGAAGGAGAACAAGAGTAAAAATGCAGGAGATTCCTATTCATATTAGTTATAGGTTTACATAAATCTATATTCTGAGCATTTCTACCACATTGTGGAAATCAATGAAAAGGTCAAGCCATAGAAGATGTCTCGTCAAACTGTCAACCATATTGAACGGCAGGTGAAATAGAGGAACAAATTATTTATGAACTCACTTTCGAAGTCCAGGAATATTTCGTACTTCTGGGGAGTGCAACAGTTGGAGTCATCCCTCGCCAAAAGGCTAAGCAGCTTCCCCATAGCGACCAGCGACTTGTGTTGGCAACGGAAACCGTCGACGGAAACGCACCTACTTTCTGGTTACCTGATGAATTGTATCAGAGTTGACGCACTAGAGTTCCCTATTCTGTGACAACCGCATCGAGATGTCGATGGCCGTCGGAGGATGAAGTTTAATTCAGTCTCGTTAGAACTCACAGGAAGAGACCACTTGCCGAGATATCCAAAACAAGAAGGGGACGAGACGGATCGACCGAAAACGCAGTACACGCCCGACTCTTTGACCGACAGGGTTACGGAAACTCAATCGTAATCGGGAGTAAAAGAACGATAATGGTGTACGAGGATAAAAATAGAGAACTGAAGCAAAGAAAAAAATGCCACTACAAAAAGGAAGAACCGGATTTCAGATGGGGCATAAGCGGAGGAGAAAAAAACTCGAACTGAACTGAACGGGAGGTGGTGTGATGGTGCAGTCCACTGATAACCAACTCTCGGGTGTTATCAGAGCAGTCGCGGAGTCAACATCCGGGAAGCAAAGCTACCACACTTTTTCTTATAGAGGTCATGGACGTTTTCGTCGAAAATATCGGTATTTTTTAACAACCTCGTCTAATAACTTATCATTTGCATTGAATTTAGTAGTAAACCACCACACTAAAAGAAAATAACAAACACCTGATAAAGAAACAGATCAGAACTTTGAACTTAACAGCTGATTCCTTTGAGCTTTCCAGAATATTTACATCGAGAAGAAATGAAACTACTTATAAGAAAAGAATTTATTCCCAGGTTGTTTTTTAATGCGATTGCCAGTAAATTCTCCAGATAATGTGTTTTCTTCATTTTGTACTGAAAAAATATTAATAAATATACCGCCTTTGTGTAGAAGAATATTGAAAAACTTATTCTTTTCAATGAGAAAGTTCTTTATGGAGATCCCATAAACGTACAGTAAAATTGCTATGGGGATTTTATACGATTTTTTGGAAGTATATCAATGATTAATAAAAAATCACCCGCATTATTTCAATTTTTATTTGTATATCGTTTGGTTGTTTATATTGATTACATATGAAAACTATGAACCAAAAAGTTGTAAGCAACATCAACGCTGTCCGTCTACAAAACACTATTAGACATGAAGTAGAGAGAAGTAGAAGAAGGACGATTTAATCACGTTATCATTCGCAGTGCGAATTCGCACATGTATTTGTTTGTAGTTTTCTAGTTCTTACCTATTTCATTTTTACTTTGGTTTGATTGATGAGTTACGTCTGATTATGTGCAAATAGACATCAGTAGGTGGCAATTTCATAAACTTCAGTTAGTAAGGATTTTTTATATTAAAATAGTTTATAACACACCGAGCAGAATGGACAACATGTTCATCTTAGCAGAGGACGTCGTCAAGACAGCTCCTACGAATTCCGTCACATTGGATTTGCCCACCTACCAGAAGCAACTCCAAATTAAAATCATGAAACTCAAACACCCAGATATGGAATTCGATGTTATAGGTAAGTGTGCTCAATTTGTTCATTCAGTTAAGAAAACTTTGACATTTGATTGTAAGCATTGCTTGATGTAAGGAAACTAAGTTTACCGGTTCAGTCAGTCTACAGTTGTATTTATGTTGCCTACAATTTGCTGTTTATTGGGTTGTATGGTAGCGGCACTTAGGTAAGTAATTCTTTGATTACGGGTTCATTCTGTCCCATAACTACCTGGTTAAACGGTAAGTAGTCTGATCGAATACTTTCAACTCCGAGAAAATTTTGATAAAAACTTTTCTGACTGTTGCTTGTATAAAGTGACTATCTCCCTGATGGAAAACTGAAGTTATTCGAAAAGGCTAAACGGATGAAAAGTGAACTGGAAGAGGAAAACTTGTATAATCTTGAAAATCTCCTATTTTTCAATCAAAACCCCCTGTGGTCAAGAGTGCGCATTTTTTGGCATGTAAGCCTAAAAATTTGCGCCAAAATGTCTAATTTCCGACGGTCTAATCAAAAAACATTTTACGGTTGAAGTTAGTGGAGCAATTGACAATTGAATGCGGAGAAACGTGGCCGTTTACTGTGAAATCCACGCTCTTCCCAAAATCTCCTCAAAAATAATAGTTTGGCATCGGATTTTATGTATGTATGTTTTTTTTACTGGTGCTTCTCTCGGATCCCCTCGCTCAACAAATAAGGGATTTTCATCCTTTTTACCCAGGTCGGAAATTCTGAGTGATTAGTATCTTATTAACTGAATGTTCAACAATGTAGTGATAATAGTTACAACTATAATATTTAGTTACAACAAAAAAATAGGCAGAATGTAGTCAGTTATAACTGGCATAACTCGAAAACAAAGCGAGATGAAGGAATGGGCTCTAGAATCGGTACTTGGGCGGTATCAGTCGCTTAGACACTTATGATTAAAATCATTAACAGTAATTAATGCCGCTGTAAATCCCAGATAATGTTCCTCAAACCCCCATTACTGGAATACAGCGTCTCCAGATTCTACCAAATTAGTACAAGCACATCATGCACTATTAGGCTATTACACATTAGTTTCAATTGACTCGGACTTATTTTGGTTTTTGCTCGACTGATTTGATTTACCAATGAAATTAATAGAAAACATACGGAGTTCAATGACATTCGATTTTGGATCTCGGGACAATTTTTTCGTTCTCAATAAACTCACACGAAATTGGAAGTACATTACCGAAATTGGATGATTCATGAGCATGCAAGTTAATGGGGTTAAAATTACTCACTATCGTTCATAATGATTTTAAAGACAATTTTGTTCCATTGTACTATAGGAAGTGATAAGCTATTTTTGTAGCTTGCGGCTAAACTCGAGCCAATTTTCTGATAGGTTTCGTTTTTTCTGTTGTAGATTTCGTTTTGGTGACTAGGTTCTCATTAGATCTGTATTACAAAAGTACCATTTTCTAATTCTGGTACATCAATTCGACTTAACTCTAATCCTAATTCATGACGTCTTTGTTACAGGTATCAATCCAGCTCTAATGAACGCATTCAGACGTATATTGATATCGGATGTACCAACAATGGCCATTGAGAAGGTCACTATGCATCAGAACAAAACTGTAATCCAAGATGAAGTCTTAGCTCATCGACTCGGTTTGATTCCTTTGAAAGCGAATGCGAAGCTTTTCCAGTACCGGCTCCCAGGTGACCAGACAGGAACAGATAGAGACTCCCTCCATTTTAGTATCAACGTCAAATGTACCAAAAATCCCCTCTGCAGGGCTGGACATTACCGCCCAGAAGACTTATACGTCAACCACCAGGTTCTCTCATCTGACATCAAATGGATCCCGATTGGAGGCCAAAGTCGACTGTACAAAGTAAGAACTGATAAATTATATGATGTCTTAAGGCAGTTTCTGTAACCTCCCATCGTCAATTCAAGAATCAGAGTGATTTACAATTTGTGAAACACAAACAAACAAAACAAACTTCAAACATACAAACTTCTTTTACTTAGGGCCTAAACTTAAACTTTCATATTATTAACTATAAAAAGGTTTTGGCAGACTTCTGACTTCAAACCAGTTCAAACTAAAGAAAACCCCTGTTTTCAATGAATTTTCATACATTCTTACTGATGTGTTTATGATGATGATGGTAATTCCCTCCCCTTCTTTCACACAACCATTTCAACTAGCCATTTCCTAACTTACTTCTAACCTAACTGATTGACTTTGAGTTTATTCCTCTATTCTCGTCAGGAAGAAGACGTTGGCCCAGTTAACGATGACATCCTAATTGCAAAGATGAGGCCCGGACATGAACTTCACGTGACGATGGTTGCTGTCAAAAGCTGCGGTCGTGATCACGCCAAGTTCTCGCCAGTTGGCACAGCCTCTTACCGCCTCCTTCCTTACATCAAACTTCTGGATGATGTTGAGGGTGAAGACGCCCAGACATTACAAAGGTCAATATTCTTCAATCCGAAATCTGTACATTTGTTAATTATCAATTCTGTATATATTTACATTAGGCCCCTGCAAGATACCGTGGGGTTTCTTATTGGTGAGTGAACCTGCTGATAAGCACACCACTCCTTCGCCCATTGTAAGAGTTATCTTCTGAGAGACCCTGCACCTCCAGTGCCCATCTTATGATGGGTCCAAGGAAAAATGCTCGAGCCTTTGTCCACAGCTCTTTCTTTCATATTTCCGAGCCAGTGGAACAGGTGGCAACCAACGTTGAAGGGGAAGTGTGTGCTGTTAACCTAGCTGTGGACTACTTAGTTGTGAGAGGCGGCACCCAAACTGCGATTGTGTTAGACTCACTAGCAGCCATTTCTGTCCTCACTCACAATGGCATGGCTGGTGTTGGAGTGTCACAACAAATTGTCCAGCTGTAGGTGAAGGGTTCTTACATGGTTCTGCAGTGGGTCACCTCTCACTGCTATATCAAGGGCAATGAAAAAATGGATGTCCTAGCCAAAGGAGTTCCATGACCCAACTGAACATTCCACGTCCGTACAGTTCAGCTAACCGCCCAGGAAAACCTCGTTATCCACCTGGAGTACAAGAGAGCAGCTATTTAGAAAAAATTGGGAGCCTCTAATTGACGACCTATTAAGGAAAAATTTACCCAGAAAACTAAACGTAGCTTATTTTAGGACAAAAACTGGACTGGCACAGTAATCCAGTAGCACACTTCTACAGAATTGGCATCTGTACCCTGGGTAACTAACTGGGCTGCTCGGGCACAAATGGCTTGCTGGTTGTTGCGGAACTTGATACGAATACATAAGGTTCCCAGGGAGAATTTTAGAATAAATCGTGTTGGATGCAGGAGCCGTATCCTTGTAGAATGGATTACGCCTTAAATTTACTTGTGTGAGTTTTGCTCGCAGTCTACCGATGGCTCTGCTAGAATTTTTTTCTGATAGAATCGTTTTTGCTCAAAAAAAAATTTTTTTTTTTTTTTTTTTTTTTAGGCAACTTAAACATTGAGATGACATTACATTCTCGATTCTACCGCTTTTGTATATTAATTACTAATCATAAGCTTTCGAGAATGAAAAAACATTAGTATTAATCATATTAATTACAGGTGTTTCTCAACTGGAGTCATATCTTTGGAAGAACGCAATGGCAAGACTTTCGCCAAAGTGGAGAACCCCAGGATTGATATGTGCAGCCGCAATGTCCTCAATGAGCCTCATTTAAAGAAAAAAGTTGTTCTAGGACGAGTGAAGGTGAGTTAATTCAGTTGTCAGATGACCCATTAGCAAAGAGCGTAAGTAATTTGTCATCCCATTTCATTCAACTGTTGAAAACTGAAGCCCAGTGCAGTTGTGCGAGTGATGTACTTGATTCTAACAATCACTGCTTACTCATTTCACTTTAACTCAGTGGCTCCCAATCGTTTTCTGGAGTTGGAGTAATACTTATCGCCCCCATATCATGTCTATCGTATGCAAAGAATTGTTGGGGATAAGTATCCATAGCTTCACCCAACCTAACTCGTAACCATTCTTCTTGAACGTAAGCATCGCTTCACAGTCACATCACAGATCTAAAAACTCCGTCAACCAACAGCTTTCAAGGGCATGAACAGCTTCAATTGAAAATGGAAATAGAATCCTATCACGATATGAAGCTTGGTCAAATCGATTACCCTTTTTATCACCAAGACTGCAGCTTAACAGAAATCAGGCTACGAACATGGTGATCAGAGATTCCTTCATAGAATTTGCAGGTTGCTAGAAGAGAGTATGGTGGATCGATTTCTGCTTCCTTTGCTAGAAGGCTAGGAGCCATTATGCCATTATTGCCTTCCTCAGACCTCTTCAATTTCATTCTTACCATCCATCGCCAAAAGCTGGGAGGATACATTGGATGCACAGACTATACTATCTTGATAACGATGGATGTTGACCACTCATAATACATTCTATCCACGGTCGTAATTGATTATAAGTAACATAACTCAGGAATTACTTTCTTCTAATTCCTAACAGCTATATGCCTTCACTATCCTCTTCTAAACTCTTTGCTCTTCACAGGTTTTCATTTAAAATTCACAAAAAGCATGTTGTGTTGTGGCATTAATTCTTAGTACTCCATCCATTCCTTCACTCCATTGGTATTACGTTAGAAGGGAATTTGGCATTCTCCCCATTCCGATGCTTAATCTTCTCTATGCTGGCTCTTATTCATACGGATGAATTCTGTTCTCCACTACTTGGAGAGGAAATGACAACTATTCGTTTTGTTCCAAACTCATCTTTGAATGTATTCAATGCAGTAAATGATATTGTAACACATCGTTTGTGGCATAAAAGTATTATTTGGTACTCCCTTGATTGAAACATGCAAACGTTGCATTATTAACGGTTATCAAGGGTGTTAACCATGCCCTAAGTCTCCTTCATTATTGCCACCATGCAACAGTGCAGAACAATTGAGGGTATCCAGAGGGAAACAGTCCTTCGCTTTGGGATATTTTGGTTCAATTTTTGTGATTTTGTAAAATAAGATACGTACCTACTAGGTAAATTTTAAAAATTGCACTATCCTGATTTTTCAGGACCATTACATATTCACCATCGAGTCTACTGTTGGAACTTCGCCAGATGAATTATTCAAAGAAGCTATCAAGATCATGAAGAAAAAGTGTACCGATGCGTTAGCAGAAACAAAGAAATTTTCCGCTCGCCCTCAGGAAAACTTTTAATTTTAATTTGTGCGCTCGACTTCTGTAAATAATTTTTTTGACAATAAATGGTGTTTCCACGATGAGTTGAGCTATTGTTTTGTTGCAAAAATTAGGAGAGAGAGAAACTGCTGTGATCAATTCTTAAAACTGGCCAATCTCAGAACCTTATTCCACTGTTGACTTGATTGAATAGCTTAAGAACGGCAGATTGATTTTGGAATCCAACAGGAGCTCAATCAGTGTTTAATCAGCAGTTACCTACTGTGGGTTAATGATGTCCATTGAATACCATTAACCTGTCAATTATGTCCTACGTAGAATCGGTCTCATTAATTTAATTTTCAAATTGAATGTTGCTATAATGAACGTGGTTTTGCAAAGTGGTATTAGTAATACTGGACTATAATGAACGTGGTTTGGCAAAGTGGTATTAGTAATGCAAATTATTGCCAAAACGTTACAATGGTTTGTTATTGGTAAATACTCCGAAATTCATAAGTTGGTAGGCATTAATAGATTTCGGGGGGTTTTATGTTGGGCCTGGGACTTTCCTTGGTAGGGGAAAAGGTCTTGAGGGCTCTTGATGCCACCTAGTTATCACTAGTGTGGTGCATTGTGCCTATTGCTTACGACGCGTGTATTTAGCAAATCAGATTAGAATTTTAGCGAATAAAAAAGTTACGAGTTGAAAAAAGCAGTCATACAAGGAAACGGGCATTTGAATATATAATTTTTCGAGATTACCTTTATTCATCAATGACGTCCTCTACGTTAATATTACATCAAAAGTTTGAAATTTGCAAACACAATACAAATTGTTTCAGAACGAGTAGAAATATAAAAATATATTAATATAAACAAGGTAAAATGTAGACAAAATACCCAAACTTAACAATAAATACACAAAATAATACACATGGGATGAAAACTCTTGAGAAAATACAAAATTGATAGACAGGGGGAGTTTTACAATTTGGAAAGAAAAATCACGATGAGATATAAAGAAAACCACGCACAATGTAGCCAAAGTTTTTGTATGCATTCGCTGATTTCTGTGTGCCCAGTGTGTAAAATAAAAATATTCTACTTGCTATTTTGAAAATCTTGAATACTTCCCACAAACACCCAAACGTAATTTCAAATATTTCAAGTTAAAGGGTCGACACGTTCTTGGCGACATATACATCTAACGTCAGCAATACTTTTCAGTAAAGATACAACATGCAGGGAAATTACAGGCAGCTCCAATTAGGCTATTGAAAGCTCCATCTGTCAGGATCAACTTTGAATAGACCGTTCTTGTTTCCTTAAGATGTTGGACTGGCAAAAGTGCTGAAGGGTTGACAGACGATTAAATGCATTGAAATTTACTCTGCCACTAACAGCAGTTTTATTCGTGGGCTAATATATGTGGAAACCTCAACTACATCCCCAGTTAAGATTCACCATTCAATGCCCACGAGGGTTACAATGCAAGTCACTGGGTTAGACCATCAACTAGAAGAGTGTCACTGGCTAAAACAACCATGCACCAAAGGTGTCGAACAAAGATCATTTCAAAATAAGTATGAGAGGTATTAAACGACTTCGCATTCAGCAGTTGACTTTACTTACTTGAAAGGGTCAACATTAAAGATAGTTCCTAGAAGAGGAGCATGTAACATGGATATGGAATGTTGAGCTGTACCTCAAAATTCATGTTATTATCTTGACAATTTTGTACGATAGTTACGAATGAAAAATGAGGGAGCACCGCAAGGCACATGATAAATATTAAGAATCAAATCTCATTTTGAGAATGGAAATTTAACCAACCCTCCCCAATTCACAAAATATTTTTGATTTATCATTTCCAATAATGCACCTTTGTAATCGACCAAGAAAAAAATCTTTTCAACCCCTTTAAAAACATTCATTTTTAAATTATAAAAATAAATTCACACTTGGGAATTCGGAATTATAAAATGCGTTTTGCAAGTAACGTATAGCAAATCAGATAAGAGCTCGTACATCCATGAAACAGGTCTCCTAAGAACTTTCTTTTTCCACTATACCAAAACGAACTACATTCTGTGAAACGAATCTAATAATTCACAAGAGTCATTTATATTTATTTGAATGAACAGTTTTTATATTATTTTGAAGTGAGAGCCTTTTAGTTACTAAATCTCTATGGGGTTCTAATGCAGGCGTTGAATGGGGCCAAGGCACTTCTACATTAATCGAACAAGTATACACTTCTGAACATTTCAAAATTCTGAGATGCTATTCAGACAATTTTCAGCTGTACCTCGCCCAGATCAAAAGAAGGTGAAAAAAACTCACATATTAATACAATGTAGATGTTTTGTACACAATACAATGTAGAAGAACCAAAAAAAAATCAATTGTAAAATCGAGTAGTTTATATTTTGAATGCAATGAAAAAAAATAGGAATACTGGCACAGTATTTGTGCGATATCTCCGCTTCAATGTATGGGAGATATCGTACAAGCAGTGAGCTCAGTTTTCCAACGAAATCAAATTTTTTGAATTCAACTACCAAAAGATGTCTGAAAATCTGTCATATACTGAAAAATAAAATGGGAAGTGCACACAACTTCTACAAAGTATACAATTCATGAAGCGTACGGACATAAATAGTGAATGAAATCAAAATTGAGATCAGAACGAGGGATCTTTTTTTGATAAATCAATACGTTGTATTATGATTAAAGTAAGAAGTTGTAGCAACAACTTTGTGAGTTACTTTACTTGCCAGGTGGGGGATTGCCGAATTTAAATAAAAAAAATAAAACTTAAATAAAATTCAATTCCAAAAATTATTGTGAATGTACCATCACGAGAGAAGCAATTGTCAACCGACAAATACAAAATTTATTAAATAGTATCCAACAATGAAGTAATTGAATGTGATATTCACAATAAGCTTTGGTCAGAGTGGATAAGTTTCTTGAATTGTAGGATTCTACGCAATCTTAAATAATTGATAAAATTGTAGTAATACCCAACAGATAAGTAGCATACAAACACCTTGGAACACATCTTCGCATCTTTAACAGTGATGCTGAGAGAAATCGACGACTTTGGCTAACGTGTATAATGAATTTAGAATCAGTCGCGGTGAAACATACTAAACTAAGGAATCTACATTAAACGCTATTATGGAACTGGAAACAATTATTTCAGTCTCTCGCCATACTAATCAAATATTACGTGGGTTTTAAATACCTCTTTTCAGGCCCAAAGGGCCTTATACACCCTATAGAATTCGGAAATTTCCCTAGACACATATTTTTTTTAGGAACAAAGGCGAACTGGAATATCTATGAAAAAAATTATATTCATCAAATTTCGTTAAAAACTACTCATCAAGACAGATGTAAATACAATAAACTCGATCAATATTACACTTAGAAGAGACAAAAAGCGTAAAAACGGCGCAATCGCATTAGTAGTTTCTCGGCGTTCGATTTTTCTTTGATAGAGAATAGACCTATAAAAAGGGGAAGTCCCGCAAAATTTAATTCCGAAAGGCCAATCGACGTTACTAGATAGTCTCTGATTATGAACCAAGATACAATCGGTGGTAGTCGTTCGCACCGAAAGCAGCGTTACATTTCGGGCACTTCCTCTGTCGAGTTTCGTATCTGAAATAGAGAGATTTGTATAATTAAAAACCATTCCCAATGAATCCAAAATAATTGAACTGTTGATTTGTGAAACTAGACCTGCACTATCACCCAAAACTGTTGACGAACTGAGAACTAAAGATCGTAGGGAGTACTAAATTAGGGATTCGCATGATTTTTGAATCATTATTTTCAATCGTATAGCAAAAATGTTTCATAATCCTCCCTCTAATTTGTCATTTTACGTTTTAAATGTTAATTATCAACTTGATTGCGAAAAAATTGTAAATAATATTCTACTCAAACAAAGATTTTGGATTTTTAGAATTTCATTTATTTTGATTTTGGTTTATTATTCAATAATAAACCATTGTAATTGCTCTTGAAAAAAAAATGCTAACAACCCCTGAAAATTTCATGGTTTACGTTTCAAAGGGTGTAGAATCCGAATCTGCAATAAAAATTTTCTCCCAAACGGCTGGAGCAAAATATCTGAAATTTTCAGGAAAAATCAATATTGGTCCGAAAACGCCCCAATTCTTTAGCCAGCACTCTCACTTAATTTAAAGTGCCCTTTAAGGGTTGTCAAAGTTTTGTAAAATCCCTAAAAACCTCAAAAAAAAAGTCGAAGCGGCCTAAATTTGCACTCTTTTTGAAGAACTTTCCATGAGGAATCGAATGAGCCCTTCCCCAGGTTCGTAGTTCAAACCATTCCCGATATACGGCCCGATTTATGGTGCCAACATTCGCGTTATATTTGGTATATTATTGTTCAGTAATCCAGTGACGTAGTGATGTAGTAATGTGGATACTGGAGTGAACACCTGAAAGGCTTAGTAGCCGATACACGGGTTGATGTATTCTGACAACTATAAAAAAGCTGCAAATTCTTTCACTGGGGTTTATTATTCAATTGGCTTGCGTTCATGATTTGAATTTCTACTAAGCTTTGGAGTGTGCGTGTTTGACAGGTGATAGAGCGATTATTGAATTTCAGGAGCACACAAATATGATCAACTGATCAATCCAAATAGGTATTTTGGTTGAGAACATATTTACGTACTCTATGCATATCTCTGAAACCTGTGAAAACACTCCAAAGCATAGTAGAAATTCAAATCATGAACGCAAGCCAATTGAATAATAAACCCCAGTGAAAGAATTTGCAGCGTTTTTCACCACATTTAAATGAAATTTTAAGTAGAGGATTTTCAGCAAAAATATAAGGTTCAATGTTTAATGAACTGATTTTTGTAATCATGGAAATTGTACAATTCAATGTGTGTTTGACATTAATACGTGGGGTCACAGCTTGTCGCACAACCGGGAACATTATGAAAAAAAAACTACCTGGCCCTTCCCGGACAGTGACAGCAACAGAGAACAAAGAGCAGCGGTTTTCCACAGCCCTGGGCAAACAATAAGAGCATCAGTAGGGCACATGTGGACAGCTGGGGTTCCAATGTGGGTTTCATTTGCCGGGCATGAGCTTGTATGAGAAAAGCTGTGACCCACCTCATTAATATTTTCCAAATGGGGACAACTCCTTGATGTCTGAGTTGTATACAACCCACTGGGTCTGAATGGGTTGAATCCGAGTACCAATGCACGTTGCACTGCTACGACCGATTCACTGTCTTTGTGTTCGAGTCATAGGCGAAGGCACAATGACCCACACTCCATTCATCCGTAGGGGTATTTAAACGGTAAAAGGTAACCGTTCGAAAAAGCCCTCACAGACCTTCCTACCCCCATCCTGGGCAGAGCCAGAGCCTCCTACTTTTGGATCTATTCTCCCCTGTACCGGGGTAACTTAGTCCAGCGAGTTACAACACAGCCTTCACCCATCTCCTTTACGAGATGCTCCAGACCCACCCAACGGTCTTTTCTCCTTCAGGCAATTGCGGTTGCCAGTCCGTTTTGGGCCCATTATGCTGCCATAAACGAGCATTCTTTCTAGCAGGAGTGATGAGTCAGCCTAAATCTTTACAGAAAGAACGCTGATTTATGGATCACTCGGAAAATTGTGAGGGACGGGTCATACCTTCAGTCCGGGACAATTCGTTCCGTTTACATGCCGTTAGCGGGAAATCGGATTTTTCTCTCAGTTGATGTCACTTTCCAGCAAACCCATCTAAAAACTGCAAGATAGGGCGAGAGAAGACACGATTTCCTCCCACTGGACAAAAATCCTTGCAAACCCAAGAGGAAAAAATCCAGACGTACCCTACCCTCATTCTGGTTGGCTATGAATCCAGTGAAAAATCCTGAGGGATTGGTTTATTTCCCTATTGTCTTCGACAGAATTACGAATCCTGACACGATGGAATGGTGAGATACCTCGAAAGGATTGATGACAGGAAAGTCTTGCCATTAGTGGCTACGGGTGGATCGTGAATCCTGTCGGCTTTCCTCCAGGATTTTGCTAAGAGGAAAAACCATTGGATAAGAATGTTCGTCCATGGCTAGCTACTGTTGAGCCCAGGCTATCCTCTGCCTTCATCCAACTTAAGAATGGGAGGACTTGGGTTTTATTCCAGAAACCTTCACTATTATCTTTTGATTATTGTAGCTGTCCATTTCAATCAATCAATTTATCAATGTATAACAAATCCAAAATTACATGGCTCTAGCTCAATTCATGGGAACTGATAAAAGACATTCAATCAACGTCAGTGTTTACTTGCACCGGTATCGATCTTCGATGTAAACCAGCTTTTCAATCGAACGAGTTAATAACAATGAAGACCAATATGTTAAAACAAGTAATTCTTTTTTGTAAAGCTAATTCATCTAGGAACACTAAACCTCTATTTCCCCTCATATTTAGAGGTCAGCAATAAGCAAATAAGTAGTGGTAATAAAAACTCACCTAGTTTTAAGACAGTCGTAACAAAATACATGGAAACACTTCGATAGAACTGCGTCCTTCCGCTTGACTTTGCACGACGGGCATGTCAGCGTTTCCTTGTACTCGCGTATCTCCTCCATCATCACCTCATCCAAAGTACCTGCCAGCTCAATCTTCTTCATGCGTTCAGTCTTTCGCCGCAGTTGAGCGATCTCCTCCTACAAAGCACAACGCCATGTGTTCAGTGGATGACATTTCGCAAAGAAAAATATCAGGAAATACCAGGAATAAAAATCTACCTGAAGTCTCTTTGTTTTATAAGCTTCAGCTTCAAGGGCGCTAGTCTTCTCTGCAACGACTTGCTGTGCTTCCTTCATTTGTGCATGGTATTTTTCTGAAAAAAAAAAAAAAAAAAAAAAAAAAAAAAAAAAAAAAAAACATTGAGTAAATTGAACATCACCATAAAGCACTGAAGAAATTAAAATAGTTAAGCTTCCAGTTTCTGCCTCCTCAAATGGAATGTTTCTGAATTCTGGGTTGGTAGTTGCAACTACCAGGATTATGTGAAAGATGCAACTTACCTAAATGAAGTTTGAGATCTGCAGCTGACTGAGCACTTTCGATGGCCTTCCTCTTATGCATTTCTAGCGCTTGTTGCCGCACTGCTAATTCTTTTTCAACAGTCGCTAACGAATTTTGGAGTATTCTTTCCTTTTCTTCTAACTTTCTTACTACTATATTAGTGGCCTCTACTTGTGTTGTTAGAGTAGAAACCTGTAACAATTAAGAATATTAACGTCGGTGTCACTAAGAACTTATTATACTATTGCCCACGTAGGAGCGACCCTGAGGTTTTCTGAAGACCTCTGGGTCTGGCAACGCCGCTCAAATCGGAGCCTCCAGGTAGTGGCCTGACGGCTCGCATCGGACCCTAATTACGGTGCGGTACTTACATCTTATGCAATTCAAATGTGATCTAATAGTTGATTCGATCATGCCATCACCAGAATCGTGATGTACACGAAAAAGAGACATAACGAGTATAAATTTGAACTGGAAAAACATACCTAGACGTTATGCAAAAATACCCAATGGCGGTTTTCGTCAAACTCAAACAAAAATGGGTTTTTGTGATGCTGATTTTGGACGCTGAACATATTGGAGTGGGTCCCAAACCTGTACGATTGACCCAGAACGAAGAAATCCATTTTAAAAATGGTGCAAAATGGCATTATTTCTGTCCTTTTTCGAGCCCCATCCCATCTGACAGGGTTGGATCAAAGAAACATGAGTTTAAGTGTAATACAGTTCGACACAAGAATAATAAACCCATGTGTAATCAAATTTGCAACGTCTTTTTGCAATTTATTACACTTTTGCAATACGGCTACACACTTGTGTGATAAGGTGTTCCTGAACCGATTGATATGAAATTTAGACTTGTTTTCCTCTGAACAACGAGAACATTTTGAATCTCACAAAAAATTACATTTTTCAACAAAAACAACTAAAACGTCTTGCGTTAAGAGGGGAAGATTGAAAGGGGCTTTACTGCTGCTAATGAGGGATAGTCGGCCGAGTTAAAGGGTCCTGCGGTGTTGCCACCTGATGGCGGGGAAGGGGTTTTTGTCCTGGCGGTTCGGGGTTGCTCCTACATGGGCAATGGTATAGGTGTAAGGCAACTATGACAGGAACAATAATATAATAACCTCTCCAGGTAGAACCTACTTGTTCTTTCAGAGCTTCTTTCTCTTCCCGTGAAAGTTTGTGAAGCTGATTGGATTTTATCCGTTCTGACATTAATTTGAAATTGGCATCGTCTTTCTCTCTCAGCTGCTGAATGAGTCGTGAATTTTGCTCCTGCATGTCTTCGAAGGCTTGGCCCGTCACTTCCATCTCGTTCAGGAGTGCTTCCTCTTCCTGAGAACAACTTTTGGAGATGTTTAGGAGGAATGCAAAAATGTATTCATTTCTCAGAATGTTAGTTCATTTAGTGGGTAATGTGTTGAAGGTGATAAGCCAGGACCATTTTCAAACGGTGCTCATAAAGCTGTGAAACATAGTTTTAATGAAAGAATTAGTGCAAAACAACTGCAAATATTGATTTGGAATGATATCAACAAGATCAAAGGCACAGTAGGTAGAAAATATAAAATTTAAACTTTAGATGTGAGCAATATGTAACCCAGTGGTCATTTTCAATAAACGCGAATATACCACAATATGGCTGACATGATTTTATCACGTCAGCCAAAGAATATTTACTCTGGATGATGATATGTTCCGGAGCAGTTTCCATATTTGAAAATACTGCTTTTATTTAATCTTCTAATGAGTCATACGCCTGGAAGGAATGAGATCAGTTTCTGCTGATCATCTACAATTTTTGACCAAGTCGTAAGTTTTAGGGTGTGGTGTGCTTTGTTGTTATTTGTTTCACTCATGATCGGTATAATTTTGACATATTTCTGGGTTTCTGTTTTGCCTTAGCATCCAAAAAATGCCCGTTCCTCTTTCTGGAAGTCCAATAGTTTTGGAGTGAGGGTCCAAAAGAACGGAACCTTGTATGGTTTGAATTTGAAAATAAAGGCTCCTTGGTCAGAAATGGCACATAGTAAATTTCCTCAAGGGGTAGGTTACAAAATTGAATTACAGTCCAATAAATGACACTCAAGAATGGTAGTGGGCCACCAACTGGTCTGTATGGACCAGCACTGGAGGATGGTCCAAGAAAGTACAGGCATGAGAGCCACATCATTTGGACCTTGTTGACCCACTCCAAAGAGGAGATTGAGCTATCCCAGTCTGGGTTCCAATTGGGACTTGGTCAGGATCCTCTTCTGCCAGACACTCAAATGTGGTACTAACAAGAAAGGAGAAGGGAATGTTCAATGAACACAAAATACCAAAAGAACGAATAATTTCATCGCTAATATTCACATTTCATGGGTAGCAGTCAGACAAAAGAAATGATGAATGGTGAAACCTGAAGTTTAGGGAATATAATTTCTGACCACAACTAACTGACTACTAAAGGAACCTTTCTATACAAGAGCCTACATAATAGTAAGAAATTAATAAACGAAGTAAATTAAATCAACAACAGTCAACACGACTTCCAGAAGCTCCAGGCAAGTAACAAGAGTAAACGAATTTTCATGGAATAGATTAATATTTTAAATGCCTCTTGTAACACTTCAATGATTGAACGTTCGAATTAGTTATTCTTTTATCTGCATCATCATTTCAAGCATAAGTATAAGAAGAGCCCAAGAAACATTTACATCTGACAAAGGGTCTGCAATACCTCTGATGACAGTAATAATTCAAATTATCACTGAGCTAATTGTAAAAATTACACTGACGACAAATTATAGATAACTATTTATTAAAAATGTAAAATAAATAAGCAGGCAGGGTTATCACATCATGATATTAGCAAGAAACACAAACAAGATTAGGCAACACAAAAACTAACTGTCACGTATAGCAATAATTTCAAAGATATCACAATTGTTCAAATATTAGGACAACTTTTCAAGAAGCTCACAATAGAACTGTAGGAAGAAGAGTAAAACCACATTTAAACGAATATAACAAGGATAACAAAGAATAGTGTTATTCAACGACAGTTCGGTAATTATACACGCACGCACACAACATACACACTGATGGGAAATAAATGTCAGAGATGTGAGGAAGTGAAGGGATCAAGGTACGAGGAAGGCATGCAGGATGGCGTACAAACATATGAATTCCCTTGCCTGCTTGTGGGTAGCGACCTGTTTCTGCATCAAGTAGTGTTGCTCTTCCAGGTGCTTGATCTTCCTCATGGCGTCCTCATCGGCCATCTTCTTCCTTTCTTCTCTTTTACTCTCCTTTGAAAACACAAGAGATAAACGGTGAACTAAAGGAAAACAAGCAGATGTGTCTTATTGGACGAAAACGTTTGTAGGTTACACAGGAAGAGGTTTGGACGGGAGCAGGGAAGGTGAGAAGAGGTCTCCGATGATCATCACAATCATGAATATTGGAAGAAAACATTCTCAAGATATAATGAATGCAGTGAATACAATCAGTGGCATGATTCAGAGTTAACTAAGATTTCACCCATAAACAACCTGAATAGGAAAGCTGCTATCAAGATAAAATGTTTACCCTTTGGCATTTGTCCTCAAAATGTGCTGACAGGAGCACAGACGCATCTGCACCCCCTGGCCAAAAAAGAGATACCTGATAATAATAGTATTATCGTACTGGTTCCCAACTTTTCCCCATCAATCCTCACTGAAGAGCAGAAAAGTTTCAAATTCACGTGCCAAACAGAGCCCCTGAATGGATGAGAGAATGGTGGAGTCGTGAGTTTGGTGAGGGGGGTTAGGGGTTTGCTGTCCAGGAGTAAAGCTCCAGCGAGATGGGCGGAGCTTGGAGCGTTTCACACTGTTTGATTTGATTTGGCTCCAAAGAATGAACCAATAAGAGCGCCCAAAACAAACAACCGAAATTTCTGAGTGCACACGTAGTTGTTCGCACACCCACTAAGAATGCTAGATTATGCATCTTATCCTCTTCAATCCTTATCCTTTCATCAATTGATTATCCCCAACCATTGTGACTGAACTGTATTGGCTGTAAATATGTTATGAATACAGTAAGTGCTATAAAATGTGAGTGGAATTATCGGTGGAGCAAAGAGTGATTATTTGCAATGCAGCGATTATGCCCAATGCCAATATTTACAGGACTGCAACAAACCTCAAAGGCAAGCAGAAATTCACGCGAGTTCAACCCTCATTACTATGAAAAGGTTGATTGGCTCTGCATATGTGAGGTAAGTAATCAACTTTTCTGCTTCCTTTGTCTTCTTTGCTGCAATGATAGGAATGAAGCTCGGGCTAACGATGGAATTGGGCTCTCACCTCCACGATGGTTCTTGCTGGGCAGATATGAATTTCACTGTTGCAAAACACGGTTTTTTCAAGAAGGTGAACGAAAGTTGATCGAATTTTTCTTTTCCCGATGATAGTTATAAACATTACAATATCTAATCTTCCTGTAATTGCAATAAAATGCTTTGGGAAAAGAAGGAAGAACAACAACTCCTTTGAAGACCACGTAAAAAATTAAATGAAACCGGAAATTTCAATCTAGATTAAGTCCAAACAGAAACTGTGTGTGCTTCAAAAAGCACTCATTGTGGAGGATTCCATGTTCTAAGTTGGAAGATGACATCTATTGCACATTAATATTAATATCTAACAATGAAAATCATTCTTCCAACAGAACGAGAGAAAATAACACAAAATGCAGCTCACACGTTAGCGTGCTAAATGAACAATGGATAAGATCGTCTAAGATAGATGTTCTGTTCCGCGTTACATCGAGCCGACAAGATTGTACAAACACAAGATGACTACAGCAAATCTCTGGCAAGGATGGGCCTGTAAGTCGAAGGAAACTGCGGATTGGAGAGGATGTGAAGTAGTTCTGCTTTAATAGAGAAATATAACCCACTTTAATAAGAAACAACCTCAATAAGCATACCTTTTTCAACTGCTGCCTCAATTCTTCATTATCTGCTCGCAGTTTCTTCTCGGCAGCCATAAGTTGCACTTTATCCCTCTGTTCTTTGCTGACTCCCTTGTACATGTCGAGGAGTAGTTTCATTTCTTTCTGTTCATTAACAGTCTTTCTACAATGAAATAGAAGTAAATTATACAGTTGAATAGATAGTAAATAGATGTGAGTGCCTAACCGTAGAGACCTTATGCCAGAAAGAAGTATTGGAGCCTTATCCCAAAGTTCAGATACTCTAGATAAGAATAGATAGGCATATGCCGCAAACAAGAACGCATATTATACAAATAACGTTGTGAAATGGCAGTATTTTTAATAGCTACCATTCTCAAAACTAAAGTTACTAAAAAGTTGATTTGAAAAAGGTTCCTAATTAGAACATTTGCTTAGATGAATCTATCAAACAAAGACAATTCATTTATTCGTCGAGGAACTTAAAGGAAACTATCTTGGTGGTCGAGTTACCACAAACACAGATATAATTCCTGAGAACGCCACCCACTCTTCGGTAGAGAGAGGCAACAAGGGAAGGTGAAGGCGACGAACTCATATAGATAAGGTTAGCGTAGGACTTGGCATTAAGACTTAGCAAGTGTGAGTTTGTGATAGGTATTTCAATAATATTTATTCGGTGGTTAAATGCAGGAGAGGAGGTGAGGGCTCTTCACATCTGTGGATTTTGGAGGCCTAAGCGCAAGTGGACTCCTTGGGTGCAGCAAAGACAACGTTGAGCTTAAGTAAAAGATACTTTGTAGAATTATTCACATACTTCTTTCAGTAAATTGTTGTAGTTGGGTTCAAATGGAATGAATCACTGTTCTCAATTATTTTACTCACAGGTTCGGTTCTTGCAAACCAATTTACTGTACTAACCTAAACGTCAATGTGATCAGTGGCAAAGCCTGTGGTCATCACTGGATTCGGCGATGACCAGACAATTTAATAAATTTAAAGAATTAGTTAATACTAATGTTAAATATACAATTTCCTCTTTATAAAAAAGAAATGTTCACAATGCCTCATTGGCGACATTTGGAAGTGCTGTCATTCAAATATGTACCCCTCATTGAAGACCCCTTTTCTTACGACAAATTATGTTGACCAACAAATTTTCAAATGAGAGTCTCGTGACTACTCGGTGGCATCTCGGTTCAAAGTCACAACAACAGGGTTACTGTAGCAAGCGATTTTCAACGTTAAGGCGGGGTTTGTAGATGTCAAAGTGGTTTTTGGTTCAAAAAGTGTCATTTAAAGCTGTGTTTGCACTGATTTCACCAATAAAAAACGTGAATTTCATATGTCAAGAACACCTTAGATTGGCGTTTTTGACAGGAAATTTGTCAACATTCCGGAGGAGGACCACCCTTCTTTGCTGGGGGGCCTCGACATTAATGAATAAAATGTTGAACTTTTCAAATATGACCCCCCAACCCCCTCTAGTGTCACTCGATAATGAATAAAATGAAGACACTACGGATCAAAATATTCTTGGACACTAGAATGCAAATGAGGATACAATCAAGATCGAAGTAGGAATGAGAAATTTCTCCCCTTTCAAGTCGTGTACCTGAGGCAAGTCATCTTCATTCTACCTAGAGTTGTGTATCCCACTGGTTTCCTCTTCAGAACAATGCATTATACTCGTAGGTAAAAGTGTAGATTGATGAATTGGCTCACTTTAATTGGGCTTTGAGATCTCTAACAAGTTCAGATTCAGCCGGCTTAACATCTTTGGCTCGATGCTGTTCTCTATGAGCTGCTGGTTCCTTCTTCACTTCCTTTTTCACAATGACGCCACCTGGACCAGGTGTACCACCTGTACAAAGTAAATAATCACTATGAAAATAGTATTCATCTACACAAGGAACGCACAGGGAAGGCAGTAGCTCGAATCTTACTCTCCCCTTTGTGAGGGTGATGGAATGGTATAGTTGCCCCTTCCAAGCAGGTGGATGCATTAATGATGCTCCGCCACGCTCAGAGGATGAAACAGACGCTTGGTAACGTCTGATTCATCTCCAAAGGCGTCGGAATCTAAAATCGGGAAGGGGCCAACTAACCATATCCATCACACTCCCGGGGCTCTGAGAAAAGCCGGGGGGGGGGGGGGCTGAACGGAGGTATAATTCTCATTATAGGGGGGGGGGGGGGCTCGCAATAAGTGGGGCAGGGATATGTCAATTTCAATTGATCATTTTAATGGGCATACAGCCTCAGGGGGGGGGATGCAAGTAAATAGGGGCAGCAGGGAAATCAGGACAATTAACAATAAAAGGGCCAATGGACGTAACCACGCTCTGCTACCATGTGAGGTTGATGGAATGGTATAGTTGCCCCTTCCAAGCAGGTGGATGCATTATTGATGCTTCGCCACGCTCAGAGTAAGCCCCAGACGCTTGGTAACGTCTGATTCATCTCCGAAGGCGTCGGAATCTAAAATCGGGAAGGGGGCAACTAACCATATCCATCACACCTCCCATTCCCTTCTCCTCCTGAGTCACTTCCCCTCTTGAGAATATTCTCCGCGTAAAATAAAATAATCCTCATAATGGAGTGACAGGGAAGCCTCATGAACCCTTGCAACCTCTTTACCGCAGTGTATTCACTCAGGTTTAGCCAATTTTAACTAACAAATGTCTTTCTGAGTCAATAACACTGATATGTTGTGACTCAAACCCTTGTCATTTCTGAATGAGCTCTTTGGAGGAGCTTGTAAGGGAAGTGACTGGCGTGTAGATAGGGGCAGGTTGCTAAAAATGTGAGGCGCAAGTCTCATGCTTACCAACCAGATTAAATCAGCTTCACAACTTATGAATCTATGGAAGAGTGACATGAGCTTAATAATAACTATTGTTACAAATAATAGGTTTGTCTTCACTGTCATCAACTGGCAATTAGAATCAATTAACATGAATCATGCAAGTATATTAAGAGTATCTGATATCTCGATTTCAAGCGAAATTCCCAAAATCGGAGATTGAAACGTAGCGACACAAGACAATACCCAACTTGGCTAAGGAAAAGATGCGTCATTGGAAATATAACACAGAAGCCCCTCCCCCCTTTATTTTATATCACACGAGAGCTTTAACCACATGAGTTTTCAATTGTTTTATACAAATGGTCGAAATGCTACAGGAAAGGGGAAAAAAATTTCCTATAGTAGTATGGAGTAGAACCATTTAAAACTTCAACAGGAGTACAGCATCCACTCAATCCGCTACGTTTGAAGGAAACAGCAGAGAATTATAGATTATAGAATTGAGCACGGGGCAGAACCAGATTAAAAAAAAGGAAATCAATTATATCGTCAGAACGTTTTGCTTGAAAAAACTTGGTACTTAGTACAAAAATGAAATTTTGTATACTTGATACAGTAGTAAAATAAATTGATTTCAATGGCTAATGTTGGCAGAATTTGGCAAGGAAAACTGACTAGTAAGTTGCCAATCGAAAAATCCTATGGCAGTTTCTAGGGAGCTGCCAGTGGCAGGATGGACACTGAACATACCATCATGGATATTATAAGTCAGCCATTGTTCAGGATTATTTCCGTGAACGGCATAATGACGCGAAAGTCGACTTGAAGTGGCTTTTGGGTAGCTAAATACCTCAATATGTGAAGTCGTGTACCTAGTGGAATTGAATTTCAAGTGGCAAATACAATACAAACTGGCATTGTTCAATGAACAATGTTCATTGCCAAAGAGCACTTGGTCTGAAATAATTTAATCATAATTACAGAATTACACTACCTACACTACAATGTACATGAAAAACAATGTATAAGATTTTGTAAAAACACATAGGGGAAGCTCATACAACACATACAATGTCGTGAATCAGAAGAAGAGGGTACAAACCTTCTTTTTTGATAGAAGGCGAGCCACCAGCCTTTTCTTTATCACCACTCTCTTCGTTTACATCAAATTGACTGATGCACTGCAAAAATTAAAGACCAACATTATCAAAAGAAAGAGGAATTATTTTAGGGATTTTGAAGGGAAACCAATTAAGGGAAAAGCACCAATAGTGAACACTGTACCAATAGTGGACACTTCGGAAAAAAAAGTTGTAGAATAAAGATTCGGGTTGAGCAGGGCACTTGAATCTTTTTGGATTAACTAAAGTAATAGCCTAACAAACGTGATGAACCAAAAGGAAACGTTAGGGCCAAAATGAAAAATAATAACTTGACATTAAAAACAACCAGTCTGTGGGTGAAGTGATTTTGAACAGGACGCTGTGCAAAATGCTAAGGAATAGAAAGTATGTTTTAAGCAATGTTCAATATAATATAATGTTCAAATATTTGTTCCCATTGGTTTGAATATATACTATAGTAACTAAATTGACGATTTTCCAGTCGCCTAACTCCGTTAATATTGATAAACAAGGGCTTTTAAAGCATGTCCACTTCTAGTACAACAAAAATGACGGATGCTCCGGTAGTGGACATCCCTGTTCACTAATGGTGCAACTTCCCTTTTCACGAAAGGATATTTTCTTAATTTTCTACTTGTTCATTTGTATTGGAACAAGCTCTCGGTACGATTTTCAAATGAATATAGTGTTGCGGACCAGAGGCGGACAGGGGGTGTCCTCTACTAGTGCAAGATGATGTCCTAGTCCATGAGCTATCTTCTACTTATACATGAATTGTTCTCTACTGGTGCTCACTTCATTCTTAGAGTTGAATGGAATTCTTTTTGTTTTACTACCGATTAGATATATACATGATTTTAAACGAGATTTTACGTCGTCTTGTTGATATCTACGACGTGTCCACTACTGGGTCATGAAGTGTCCACTACATCAACACTAGAAAATTTTAGCTGTCCACTACTGGTGTTTTCTGTTATTCTACAAAATTTGACTCTATTTCCTCAAACATTTATAAAATTGGTGTTTCCTTTGATTAAACTCAACTAAAAATGTCTGAAGAACGTGTAGACACCCAAGAAAAAATTTGAGAGCTAAAAATTTATGAGGTAACACAAAAAATCACACAAGATTTTCTTAATGTCCACTACTGGTGCTTTCCCCTTACATATCATCAAGATATCAAAGAGCTGCATTTTAAATCTTTACTAGAAAATTAGCTGAAATGCCAATCATTAATTACTCAAAAAACAACTGCAGTTGAAATGTTTTTCTAACGCAACATCACAAAATATAACGCGTGGTCCATTGACATGTGACTGCCCAGTATCAACTATGCAGTTTTACCAGAAACAGACAGTTCTAATGTACTCCATGAAGTATTTGAAACAAGCTCCACCTTACCTACAGCAGATTGATTCCAAACAATTAGAATTTTTAATAATTGATGAACACCACTTACCGTCAATTCAATTTCATCTTCAGAAGGCTCTTTCTTTATGCAAGATTCTTCCTTAACCTTGTAGCTATCGCCATTACTACTGTTCTCTTCTTCTTTGCATTCGAGGAGACTCTCTTTGCTATCTTGCAAGGAGCACTGCGACGCTGGGAGTTTGCTTTGAAGCTCTTCAACATCTTTTTTTAGCTAAATGAAACGGTTCATAAGATTAGAATATGCAACGAAAGGAAACCAGACCATGGTATACAATGTATACTATACATACATAAGTTCAATTAATGTTGAATCTGCATCAGGTTCTGCACAGTAGCTTATCAAAATTTGGTTAGAACGCAAGGTATATATGGGTCATTCAACATTTCGTTACAATTCAGAAAGTGTAGTTGAATGTTTTCATATGTACGGAGGTAACTAACTGCGAGTAATGAGCCTCAGCAATGTGCACACATAGATTGTTATAGTTTTCAAGTAGTCAAAATTAAAAAAAAAAAAAAGAGTTTAGGGTGGGATTCAGACGTTTAGGGAAAGAAAAAAACACTGAAATTTACGGGGAAAATCTTTTAACAAATGGTTAAACATCAAATTTTTGATAGTAACAGATGGGTAAAACAATTTACATCTGACAGGGACGTCGCGAAAACATAATCATATTGAATCTCTTAATTTGGAGCGTTACATCTGTTTATTCTTGTCAGAAACGTTTCGTCCCGCAGCGGGGACTTCCTCAGTCTAACTATGTATAACTACTAGCATACTTGAGGCATTGACATGGTGGTGGCACCACACATATCTTGTTATTCCACCACCATGTCCATGCCTCAAGTATGCTAATAGTTATACATAGTTAGACTGAGGAAGTCCCCGCTGCGGGACGAAACGTTTCTGACAAGAATAAACAGATGTAACGCTCCAAATTAAGAGATTCGGAATGAATGTGGTCACTCCACTACCCACACCCACTATCATAATCATATTAAAAAGTATCATGAAATTTGAAAAACTATAGGTATACCAGACTTGAATTCAAACAGCAATATTTCTGCCGCTCAACTGTTGGTACCGACATCTACTAGAGAGAGTTAGCGCCGTCATTTCTCGACCTCCTAGTAAGATATCTGATATGAAATAGGCATCTTGGGGGCCATATATAAGGGTTGGAGAGAGCACCCAGAAACAGTGATCTATTCACAACCAACTAAACTTACTGGTTCCAACAGAAGCTATTGAAATTCGCAGACAACCAGAAAGAAATGTGGGGAACCCTGCAACCAAACTTATTATTCGGGGGAGCGAATTCAATAGTTAATAAAAAAAAAAAAAAGAAATAGTCGAAAAAACTGGTATTTTAAACCTCAAAAGCTGCAGCCAACCAGTATTGTTGCTGCCTTTGGAGCATGTAAAAATATCCCTTCTTTGGGGTCTTGTCGATTCTATTTGAAACACTCTTATCTTATGACAAGACTTTCCAAAATCTTTTCTCAATCAAAATGTGATTGAAAGAGGTGCCAAGCTTCGAACAGTGACAACTCCAGGGAGGAAGACCTAGGTATTTACTATACATGTTGACTCCCTCGTAGTGTACGAAAATTTTTTGGGTAAAACTAGACCGAAAATGGAGCAAAACGCCGCCAACCGCACTGTTCTATCTCAACCCGTTCCGGAGATATAATTTTCCAAAGATTCTTTCGAGGAAACCACGTTTTCTTCCATAAAAGCTGTGTTATGTGCACTTTGCTCCAATGTTTTTCAATTTTTTAGTACATTCTCGGATTCAGCATTAAATTTCCAATAAGATGGTAGTACAGGTTACCGTAAAAATCACTAACTTTGCATCGAATGAACAGCTCAAACTTTATCTCATGTAGGAAAGTTACATTTTCTTATTTTTCATTATCGCTCATCAATTTGCTAAAAGACCACCCACAAAACGTTTTTTTGGTCTGTTTGGGTATCATAATTACAGTGACTTCGACCTTCGGAGTACTTTGAACATTGCCGCTTGTAGATTAGCAGTTCTTTTTCCTTTTAAAACGGGACAGGTTTAATATTCTTCTTGGATATGGACACATTTCTTGCCTGACAGATTGAATAGTGCGAGTTACCTGGATTTTTTGCAAAACGATCTACCACTACTTCTTCATGATATTCCACAACGTTCAGCAAAATATGGTACCTAAACAGGCCAAACGTTTATTTTCTATCAACAATACTCTTTTCTCTTCCGCTGAAGAGTTTTTTTTTTGGGTAAAATACAGATTTTAATAATGGGAATATCATAATGTACCTATAATTTATCTACTAAGTAGGTACCTGACTTTCATACCAAAATAATACACCATGTTTTTCGGATTTAAAATGTGAATATCTCTACGAAATTGGACCAAAATCATAAATGTGACTAAATCATTCGAAAGCTGGTTAAATGCGCTACTTTTTATGGAATTTGCAGTTTTGTGGGTGGTCTTTTAGTAAATTGATGAGCGATAATGAAAAATAAGAAAATGTAACTTTCCTACATAAGTTAAAGTTTGAGCTGTTCATTCGATGCAAAGTTAGTGATTTTTACGGTAATCTACGGTAACCATCATATTGGAAATTTAATGCTGAATCCGAAAATGTACTAAAAAATTGAAAAACATTGGAGCAAAAAGCACATAACACAGCTTTTATGGAAGAAAACGTGGTTTCCTGGAAGAAATCTTTGGAGAATCATATCATAGGAACGGGTTGAGATGGAACAGTGCGGTTAACGGCGTTTTGCTCCATTTTTGGTCTAGTTTTACCCAAAAAAATTTCGTATACTACGAGGGAATCACCCTGTATATGCCCGTGTATTTCTGCTATAAAAATGGGAGAAGGAGATATTGGAATCGTAATACAAAAACATGAAAAAAATCGAACGTATTCAATGATTAGTTCAGCTGGGTGTTTCCAGTTACGCCAATTGAACCGAAACTTTGAAATGACCAGTATGCAATTGCATACACTTTTTTCATGATTAACTATATACAAATAAATACTGACCTTGGTGAGTTCGGTATTCGTGTCTTTGTATTTCCTCTTGTAACGGTGTACCTCGCCCTTCAGCTGCTGATTGTGATTTTGGAGAGACGTGATCAGGTGACGCATTTCTCTGTTGATGGGCCCCGTTTGCTCATTGGCCGCTAGATTCTGTTCGAACTCAATTCGCAACATTTCGTACTCCTTACGAACCTGAGCCAACATGTCTTCAAGTTGTATCACCTCTGTTCTCAGTTTTTTCTGACCCATCAGCTCTTCACTCTAAACGGAGATACGCGTATTAATGAAATCGCATCAAAACCAATACCACAAATTCTTCAACTGTACTGTGAAATATACAGAAAACGTACTTCCATCATCTCGATTTGCCGTAGGTGAGAGTTCTTGGACGTCTGCAGTTGATGTCTCACGTCATCCAGTTGTGTTTTCAACTGCATCGACTCGTTGTAAAGTACAGAAAACTGGGATTGAAGGCATTTGTATTCAGTTGTTTCAACTATAACACTCTCAGGTAGTTGACGAATCTATGAAATTACAATGACATTTCAATAGAAATTCAAATATGTACAGTTTCAATAGTAAATTCTTCAATTCAAGCTCAGAAAAAATACCAAAACTCTGTTGCTCTGGATCAAAATACCATTGAAATGACTTACATCCATTTTAAGTTTCTCGACTTCTTTAAGGGTCTCCCTATGTTGTTGATGCAATCTATCCAATTCAGTCAGCCTATTGTTTGCTAATTCTTTCATCTCTTCCAATTCCTTAGCGAGCTCTTCTACCTATGAAAATCGAAAGAAGTTTGAGAACCGATCTCAACCGAAAACTCTAGGTGGTAGAATTGATTGTAAAATAACACAAATGAGTAAACATTTCTTCAAAATCATGGCACTTGGCGATAAATAGCAAATACCTTCCTCTGAGAGACATTAGATACTGGTGCTGGTTTGTTAGTAGCGCCCTTGTCATCACCCTGGATGGATTGGTAGTTCTTGAGTTTTTCGATGGCGTCAGCTAAATGATGCTCCAATTTGTCATTACGTGCTTGGACTTTATTCAGTTCGTACTGAAGGTCATCAATTTGATTTCTAAGTTCTGCAGCTTCCGTTTCCCTTTGAGTCACGGTATCCTGGAGTTCTGACATCTGGAATTTACAATGTGCTCTTTGTTGTGATAGTTTCAAAATCACATGAAAGGTCTAAAGCGGTATGAGCAGTACATAGAAATGAAAATAACTTGTTAATTATAAAATCTCACAAGGGACTCGGCAGTATCCCAGCTGATTTTAACAAAACTAATCTGGGGATAACGCCGCGTAGAGACCACTACCAGTTTATACATGCAAGGCTAGTTTCAGCTATTAGTGTATCAACGATTCTTGCCTCCCTGGGTCGATCTTAAAAAAAGTTCTCTCATAAATATTAATTCCCCCATCATTTATATCAAAATATGCTTCGTTATTGCCGACGAGCAGAGAGCAATATGTTTGTTCCATTAATGTTTCTTCATTGATGGTATCGGGTGCCATGAACTGCCGGCATAGAAGGATCAAGTTGTTGTGCAGTCCCACCCCAAGGAGGTTCTTCAATAGCTGGCAACAGGGGTGGAAGACACTAACCCAGCCATTTTCCAGTTTTCAAATTTAGGACTTCCATTAAGAACATGAGATTTGGATCAACAAGTGCAGCGTAGATATCAAATCATTAATCATGATTCCTGATCCAAAACAAGGAAAAGCAGCCAGCTGGATGCATTCAAACTTTTCAAATGCAGTTTCAGTGATTCATGAAGTGCACGTAAAGGGCACAAACATTCTCAAATATAACATAAGGAACATTCAATTACTATTAATGTTAAGCGGGTATTAGTGAGGGACCGATTGCTTTTCATCTATGTCGTATTTAGGTTCTTGGGTACGTCTAAAGAAAGAGAGAGTTCATTTACTAGTCACTTGGGCCATTTACCTTGAGGGATATGGTGTGGTACTTCTTGTGGAGAGATGTATTAAGAGCTTGCAAGTTTCGATTTTCGGCCTGGATCTCGATATTGGCTTGTCTAATGACCTCGTCCATGACTGGAGCTTCCTCTAAAAAATCAAATTCAAAACTGCAATGCACAACAAACTTTAACTTTTCAACCAATTCAGCTTAACTATCAAGAATATGGATTGCAGAATGCCTTTCACAATAATGATAAGTTACCTCCACTCTCCAGTTCTCCTTTAAGAGCCAAAGTAATTTTCTCATTCCTTTGCATCAGGCGATCGAATGCTTGAATAACTTTGGCCACAGCTCTCTTCGACACCTGTACTCTGTTGGCGAGCTTGTCATCGAGCTCTTCTTTGTCCCAAGTAGAGAGCTGCAGGAGAAAAGACGTTGTTGCTTCGCCTTCATCTGGAACGTAAAAATTAACATTTAGTTCAATATATCAGTAACAATGTGAATGTTATTCATAACAGTATCTATTCAAATCTAGTTCAAAACAGAATGAAGTTCAAACAACAGCAGAAGTTGAGCACACCTCTTGAGTGCCTCAGTCCCAAACCAAGATCGATTTCACATTGTTCAATAAATTTGTCACGACACTGTATTAAAGTTGATAAAATGAATGGAGTATACACTAACTCTTGTTCTCAGATTCGTCAGCAGTTTCAGCATCGAAGCGTTGAAGCAAAACACGGATGTCCTCGTTAAGTTGGTTCCAGTAGCGGTTGACCACATTCAGAACTGCATCATCCTGCGTCTGTCTCTTCTCCAACTGTTCTATCCGCTGGCGCAGTTCCGCCTCAATCCGGTGCCTCTGCTCGATTCTCTAAAGAACAAAACCATCGAGTGATAATGAGAACTGGGTCTGGGAGAGCTGAGAAATGGGATAGGAAGTAGTGAACTTTGAAAAAGTTCCTGAACTCAAACAAAAAGAATTTGTCAAGCAATAACAGCAGAAGAATAAATAGGTTACGATTCGGGGGTGTGTAATTTAGTGAGAGAAATTGAGTTGGAAGAGAAATAGTGGATTAGTATACCTTATTATGGGAAAATTTCGGATCAACTCGGTAAAATTCTGTCGTCCAGGGGTTTCAACGTTGGGTTTATGAATAAAAATAATCTCAAATCTTCTTTGGGTTCGGTTAAGGATAAAATTAACGTTCAGGATAACAGTGGGGTTTATAAACTCAAATGTTCATGCGGGCTTGAGTACTGTGGTCAAACTGGTAGGAAATTTAGGGAACGAATAAAAGAGCATGAAAAGGATTTCAGGGACAACAAAGGTGATTCTGCCTTTGCAAGTCATCTGAATGAATCCAATCATAGCTTTAGTTTTGATCTGACAAACAGGCAATATGTAGAATTTCCTCACTTTTGCCCAAAGGGAGTTATGTTGGATGTGCTAGAAAAATTCGAAATTGTTAAGAGTGATAGGTCAGGAACATGTTTAAATGATGTCATTCCTCAAAATATTTCACCATTATTGGGTTCTTTCTTGCAATAAGTTTGGCTCCGCCTCTCCATAATGATACTATTTGTGCCCCTTTCACTTTGTAAGCCTTGAGTGGCATTGGTTGGTCCTCCCCGCCCCTTTCACTTCCTTGAGCCAATAGGATTCAATCTCCTCTCACTTGATCCTATATAAGATATGCTTTCAGTTCATGTTTGTTACTGATGATGACCTAAACGTCGAAATAGATTCAACAGTTTAACTCTTTACTTTCGTGGAAATATAGACAACGTTCCATCTTACTCCAATTTTATTTTCACGATTCAGGCATCCTAACTAGTCCACAAGAGCGCTATGTTAAAATTAACTTGAGTTTACGGTAGAACCTGAGTGATCAAAATCCAACTTATAAAAAAAAACCTCAAGTTGCTGTTGAATGATTTTAGTTAACTTCACTGAAATAGGTACCTCAAGGGGTTCAGAGGATCGACTAAAGTGAAGTAAAAGTCAGTTTTTGCCAATTTCTAAAAAAAAAATATTGACGAATGAAGAAATTTACCCGAATTAAAGTTTTTCTGTCATTTTTATATTACACTAAGACACATTTTTCAAAAATACAAAACCCAAATTTTTCCCATTGCTCAAAAACGCCTCCAGTGGCAACTCTCTCAGGGTTACTAAAACCCATAAGCTACCATATTAATAGTCCGTAAATTACCAAAGTGAATGCTCGGGGTTATCAACTGCTGAAATCTATGTCAACAGCCAAGATAAATTAAAAATGCACGGGTTCGTGTGATGTGTGGAATCTACTTTTTTAAACGTATATTTCATTGTGACTCAGTGATTGTTGTTATGTAGAGAAAAAATCTCGTGTAAACAAACCAACCATTTTTAATTGATTCCAATCCAGCTAAGCCAACCTTGGATGACGAAAATCGCTAGGTTCGACACTATCATACATGGTGGCAATCCCCATGACTACTATTTGAAGTATATAGTAACTATATACTTACTACTAGTATAAACGTATAAAGTATTACTAGCATAAACTGTTTATACTGGACAAAAACTAGTACATCATAGTTCAGTTCAAGAGATTCTACAAGGAAAACTTGAATTTCCTACCACACTAATATTCCAAATTCCAACTTCAGCTGACCAAGGAAATTCTCTAGATGCCGCTCGTTGAAAATTTTCACGAACAATATTCCTCTAGAATAAATACCTGGGCGAGTTTCTTGTTCTGGAACTGAAGAACTTTAATATCCATTTCTTCCAGTGTTGAAATTGGCCCAATCCGCACGGGTTCGAATTGAACCCTCTTCTGAGGAGGTTGGTTAGCATCGTTTTCAGCTCCTCTTTTTGACATTTTGTAAATTTGAAGGATGTTCAAGAATCTGAAACAAATTTCAACTTTAGAACAAAATTATGAGAAAGAAGTAGTTCTAAAGGGTCATTTACAACCACCAGCATGCAGATTCTCGAGACTTACACTAGTTTTGTACTTAGAATTGTTTTATGATGGTTAATTATGCAGTCAAACAACTAAACTTATAAGCAATTCCCATGGCAAATGATGTTTTGCTTACTATTGTAAGAAAACTGTAATGCTCGAGCTTATTGAAATAACCAAACTTCTTTGGCACAACTGGGGCGTCGCTGAGGACCTTCCAATTCCAAGCTATCCACACAACCCTGAGGTTCTGTCTGTAATGTTTGTTCCCATATCTCTACAATAGGCCCAAGCCAGCTGAGCGCACGGCCACCAGTGTACTAGCCATCCTGCTGACATTCTATTAGTGTACTGCGTCCAACTTTGAAATGGCTAGAGTGAGTCATGTCACTCAGGCGCGGCGGATGTTTTTAGAAAAGCCTTCCCGCCTGCTTTGAAGACCGCGCGCGCAGCTAGCTTGGGCCTACTGTACCTCCCTGGGTTGGGACAAGGGGTCGCTGAGATGAGAGCCTACGGACTCACAATAAGGTGAACGGTTATTTATCTCAGCCCGAAATCCAAGCGTGCTAACAAGCTCAGCTCGGATAAACTTTTCATAAGGAGCACATTGAGAACTTGTAAGCGAGTGAGAGCTATTACTTCATGACAAGTTGCCAACAAGGGCAATAGTAAGTATTACCATAGCGTGAAGTATTTCAGAGTACAAGAACTTAACTCTAGTTCCCAAGTATGGCTACTAGGTATATTTATAGAGGGAAAAGGAGAGGATACAGTGATGAGGGGAAAAGATGAACATGGCCAGAAGCTAACTGTTGTTCCTTGGGGTAGATGCAGATGTGGGCCAGAACTCATGGCGGGGGTTTTGGGAGCCTGTTGGCTTATTGCACTTTCCTGAGAGTTTTGCAATTGATCAAGGAGATTCAGTCTTTAGAAAAACAAGATTCCTTAGGGTAAATACCACTTATTTTCAGTACTTTATTCAAATTGAGTGACACTGCTCGATCCCAAATCATAATTTAGCGTCCTGAATGCAGATTATTGTTCAGATCAGATCAGGCACTGACTTGTCAAAAATTGTCCCTCACTATGTTCAATTGAACACAAAATTGCAAAATATCGTTTGCCCAATTACAGGCGAAATAATAGCAATAGCATATCATCAGCAACACAACCTTAGATGTTGCTAACTAAAAGTACATTACCGTGAAGTAAAACCTACTGGGAAATGGAAGGTACATACTCTCAACAATTTAAACTCAGCAGATCAACAAAATCTTGGAATTGGATTACCTTCGGTTTCATTCAACGGTTCAACTTTGTAATTCAATACTGATTTTGAATTGATAGTAGATGTTGTTCGCAAGTTATAGAATGCATTCGGAAGACAAACATTGTAAACAAGCAAGATATTGGTTAAAACCTTGAACAGTACATTTGAGGTGATAGTTCGAACTTATCTGCCCTTCATTCAAAATTCAACTAAGAATTAAAATAGAGAGTAACTTGAAATTACTTTTAATGAAGTGACAATGCAAAACAATTCAGCCACCTTCAGGTTGTTGTTGACCAAACCACTGTTTTCAACAACGATATCATCTCTAAGTACATGCCATGAGACTGTTCGAACTATCTTATCAGTAAACCTTCCAAATAAATGCATTTTTATGAAACATGACTATTAGGTAGGCACCACTACAATGTTATTCGGTGCGTTAACTATCGGCAAAATATAGGCAATTCCTGTCTACTACGAGTAGGGAACACGTATGAATTGAACAAGGTTCATAGACCCTCTTGTTATGATATTATCGGAGAAAAAGAAGCTATGATTTACGTGTTGTGCAACTTTCTCCAATCTAAGATTTTGCGATATGAGTAGATCCTACAAGGAAAGTACACTTTCGACTCTTTGGTACATGACCGAGTGTAGGATTGCATTGTGGCAAAACGTTCTTCAACAATCTTCGAGTGGACGCATATCATATTTTCCTCTCTACCTTTGAAAAGAATATCAAAAAGACCACACGACAACCAGGGCACTGGAGTTCAATGAAAGTCAACGCCCCTAGCAACATCCACAAGCCCTTGTTGAGAAGAAATTCGATTCAACCCGCGTAAGCAATATTTTCCGTTGAATGTGTCCCTCTAGAAGACAAATGGATACACTAAAAATCCAATGAACTAAAGAAATGCTTCAATAGTTGGTACGTACAAGGAAATAATCTTCCAAGTTGACTAAATATCTGCTTGTTATCGATTGGCGACAGATAGAAGCATACTGATAATTTTCATATTTACCGACAGCTATCCTGTAGTACTAAGCTCAATAAAAAATATTGACTTGCAGAAGTGATATTAACATTTTATACAATGAAAAAATACTATAAAACTGTAGAAATAATTGAGAAAAATTGATGCGATTGAGAAAACACAAACGTAACGGGCGCCATTGAGGTGAGCAGGCGACTCAGGTCAGCGGTAAGTCGAGCCAACCGAACAGTCGAAATCGACAGTTTATTTTAAAATTTTAAAGCGATCATGTTCGGTTATACAGTGTTAACTGATAAGGTTTCTGTTGATAGATTAATGCATGATTTATTTGATTGAATCCAAACCATTCGAAAGTTCAAATCAAGAATAACTCAAATGCAACCATGGAAAATTAAGGTTGGCACTTGGTGACAACAAGGTGAAGAACAAGTTCCATTCATACAAACCACAGAGTGTAAAACTGACAAGATAAGTAAGTATAGGTAATGTTTTAAGAAGCAATGATTCTAAAAATGTGACATCTTAAAACCTTATTTCTTAAAATGAGATGACATGTTATGTCAGACTCGAAACGCAAATTGCTCGGATTTCAAACAAATTGAAATACAAGGGAAATTATGATTTTTGTGAACGAAAACCCTAAAACAAAACAAAAACGCACCAAAACAACAAGCCCCCTATATCATATTATAATCAGGGATGCCCCTTATTATATATAACCCTTATAGAGCGGGCCTACACTCTATTAACTGCCATCAGCCGGGAAACTCAAATCCTTAAAAAAAAAAACACTTAAAATCACCAGTTAAAAATTTTTAAACTATGGAGCAGGAGTAAAATCCAGTTCTTGATGCTTACTGCTTTAATATCTCCAAATATCAACTCACGGTTGTTTCATTACTCACTGGGTTCTCAATACACCTCACCAATTAGGAACTCACAGTTGTTTAATTACTTACCAGGTTCTTAATATCTCCAAATATTAACTCACGGTTGTTTAATTACTTACTTACTTACTTAATTATTACAATACACCTCACCCATTAGGAACTCACAGTTGTTTAATTACTTACCAGGTTCTTAATATCTCCAAATATTAACTCACGGTTGTTTCATTACTTACTTACCGGGTTAATATTATTCCTGCTACTGTTGCTACAGGTTTCTTTGTATAGAGTTTTCCGGCTCCAGTAGTACAACCTTCTCCTTCACTTTCATCTCACGCCAACCTTTTCCTATATCTAAATTCCAAATTCTTTTTGTTTATGAACTTTTCCAATTTCACTATAAACTCAGTTCGTGACACAATAAATTGATAATCTTGTCAATTTTTCATCTTCGGTACTCAAACGCGTAAAATTAATCATTTAAATGATCTGGCTGTAGAACCAGAGAGGTCTACTTACTGTTATTGTCAGCTGGTTCAAAAATGATGTAAAACAGTTACTTTAATTTGGAGTTTGTATGTTGTTGATGTAGGTACTTTGTTTTTCTGTAAAATATTAAATAATATTTAATATTTTATTCCGGCATATAACATAATATTCATATTATGTTCCGGCAAAATCGGTTATCCAGCGTACCAGTGGCCCCAAAAGTGCCGGTTAATAGAGCATCCACTGAAGTACCTACCAAGATGAGATGCGAACTTCCCCGCGGAGGTCGAGGTAGTAGCGCTGTCCCGGAAATTAACGTCTAGTTCAGTATGGACAGTTTCAGGTGGTTGGCAAGTTGAATTTGTTGGCATGGAGGGAAATTTCTCGTTGTTGTTGCTACCCCGTGATTGTGCCTGGACTCGTAACATAAATAAGTAATGGTTTCTGATAAAAAAAGGTATCGACCATCGGCTAATCGAATAATGGTCTCAACGATTATTTCATCAGGATTAATCGATTCACCGATGAATCGAAGCTTTAGTAATCGATTATATGAATAAGGTTGGCCAAAAAGCTGGGTTCAATATGAACAACAAACTCAACTTAGGAAATTCATTATTTATTAAAGAAAAAAAAGGACCTATCAATGTTCACAAAGGAATAATAATTATTGGAACAAGCTTGGTCCAATATTTGTCATTAATATCTTCCAAAAAAGTAAAATCTTGCCCGTGGTTCACAAGGGTTTGTGTTCCTGTCATAAACTTTGTGAGTGATATTGATAACGTGAGGAGAAGAAGACATGATCTGTCCTCTTGTCTTGGGGGAAAACATGCAATTACTATGGCATTGTGTCATGATTTACCATCTTTTATTTTTTTGTGAATGATTAGTCTCAATGAATGTAAAAAGAAAATGGAATACAGCAAAATTGAAATCTCTTTAAAGAAAAAATCGAATAATCCTTACAAATTAATCGATTAATTGGGCCCACTGGCATCGATTAAAGAATAATCGATTAATTTGAATCATCGATATCCCTCCGCTTTCGAACCTTGTTTTATTATGCTATTGCCAAGTGCCTGCGGTGTTAAACACGTCAATCATCGCCTCGTTATTGCTCTTGCCTCTAATAACTAATCGTGATCGCTTGCACTATTTACATTTCTCAGTTAATCTATGGATTTCTGAAGCTCTCAGCCTACAATTCAAGCCTTAACATGAAAGCGGTTGCTAATTAGAAAATGTAGAGTTACTACGGTTCCATTCCTAGACGATGGAACTAAGTCTCGAAACTATGAATAGTGAGTAATTCATGTAATTTTTACTGTTGTATGCAGAAGTTATTGTTGATCTATGGTGAATAGAATAATTGGATAGAATAATATATTGCAACCTCCCAAGGTATATCACTACTCAACCACTTACTATCTAATGTTACATTGTATCTGAGTTTTACTGGATAATCCATGGGGTCAGGCAAAAAAGCGATGAGATTCATTAGATTAAGTTCAATATTTTACTGGTTACATCGTGCATCAATGAACCCTTAACCCTTTGCCGTCGAAAGTTGAATTCCTGTCGTGTCCACAAGGACGGAACCCGGTCAGAGGCCGGCATCATGTATGTATCCTATAGAACGACTCAGTACACGCTATTAGAATATTATCTCTTTCAAGGACGATTAGCTTTTTGCGATTGGTCATCTAAAAATGCAGCATCACATTTGAAGATATGTATTCATCTAATAAAACCACAGATTATTGTAATTTCTTCTTTTTGTATTGTAATCATATTCCTAAAACAAAAAATTTAGGATAAATTTAGAGTGTTATGTTTGAGATGGCAATGTGGTGAGCAAGTTTTCACCATGACGAAAAAACACATGAGAACTGAAAAGCACAATCCCTATACTCACAAAATCTAGTACAATGGGAGCCACACGAAAATAACACGAGAACCAGAGTAATCAGTAAGAAAAAAGTGATAAAAAGTCGAAGTTAGTAACCAGTCAAGGAGAGGTTTCCCATATTCCTCCCATGTGGGGTTTATTATATCAATAAAGTGCTGTCTATAGTCAAAACCTAAGAAAAAATCTACAGAATCGCGCTCAATATTTGAAAAATACCGAGCTTTCACCGGGTTTCGTCTATGGAGACAAGATAGGGCAGAGACCGGCATTCGACCGCTGTAAAGGCCCGTTCACACGCACAAGCCAGTTTGCGCAAACTGAACTGAACAACTCGGTAGCGTCCACACGTTCAGTTGAGTTTGTGCAAACCGTTTGGTGGGATCGTTCTCAAATTTACAACTATTATGGATTAATTGTGGTTTCTATTGTTTTTTAATAAAAAATGAATGAGGAGGAGCTTATCTCTTGTGCGACTACAGCTTATTTAGTGAGAAAGACATTGGAAATTAAAGAACTAAACAGCGGAAATGGACCAAGGACTGGTTACTGAAGAGGGACCTCCTTTCACATACGAATTAATCGTCGAGTTGAACGGGGAACCGAATGATTTCCACAACTGTCTATACATTCACAGACGAATTCCTTTACTTGCTGTATCGCGAGAATAGTCCTATTGTTCCTGAACAAGACACACGACAAAAAATACGTCGTAGTACCTACATCAGATGACATCACATGGTGTACATAGATTCCCTCCAGGAGAGGGCGAGATTTGTGGGTTGGCTTGAACCGCGTTTACACGCTCAAACTTTGCTCCAACCTCAAGCCGAGATTTTTTGGTTTGCACAAACCAAATGGCTTGCGCAAACTCCGTTCACACGCTCAGTTAAGTTTGCACAAACCGGCTTGCACAAGCCGATTTGCGCAAATGGCTTGAGCGTGTGAACGGGCCTTAAGGTATCAAGGTTGCCGAGCAGGTTGCCCGGCTTTCGTCCTGCGAGACATCCCTCTCCCGAAACGTATGTGGATATTTCCTTGCAGGGTCCTGACCGGGTTTCGTCCGTAAAGGGTTAATAATCATGAAAAGCCTACTGCTAGGGTTCAACTGTATTCCTTAACACCTACTTACTGAAGCCCCATGAACAATTTTATCAACTTCATCCATTCGATAGAAATTAATTTGTACTGTTCTAGTCTGTGCCCTCACGCAACCCCATTGCAACCTCCCACACATATCGATAGATTTGTTAATGAACCAATGAGAAGGGCAGGATAGATACTCAGAAATAGGTATGCAATCGTTATGTTAATGATTCATTCTAATCTATTTGTCTTACTACTTACTACTACTACTTACAGAAACATTTTTGTGCATTGCACTATATAGTGAGATTACAAAAATAGATGTATAACAAATAACTTGAAGTGTACTATAATTACAAGGATCAGTTCAACAACTACCTAGTATTGAACAATTATGAGTATTAATGAACTGTTCTTAACAAAAATCATTTACTAATTTAAACCCTTGGAGAAGTCTGAGTGGTGTTTCTGTTTGAGACGCCTTAGATGTCTGGGAAGAGGTCGATCTTGGGGAATGCTGCTCACGAGCTGGTTTGGGTGGGACGATGCCTTTTGGTATGATGAGTGGTAAGTGGCGATTAAGTAGTCTTTCACTGTTGGCACCTCCAGGTCCTTATGGATTTCTTCATTTCTAACATACCAGTCAGCGCCGGTGATCATCCGGAGTACGCGATTTTGAAGAACTTGTATTCTATTTATTAGAGAGTTTTTCCTCCCCACGGTGGCAAACGGTGTTGAACGCAAACCTAGGGAAACGTAAGGCAGATGCTAATTTTTCAAGAGGTCACGTGGTCTCCTTGTGGTGTCTCTCCCCGTCGTCAAACAGTCCTTATCATAACCTGACATCCATGTTTTGATTTGGCCACCAGCGAAGTTTACTTGAGTTATAAATTTGGCTCACACGAACATCTCAATCAGAGTAAGTTGCCTCGATTTCAACTTAGCGTGGACACGGCAATTGTCACTCGCATTAGTATTGTGTCCCAAAAAAAAAACTCGTTTTTATTGAAAAATTAGTTGGTTATAAATTTCTATATTACACTTAGGATTGATTCAGATAATGGGTACTACTGTCAGCATCTCTAGGCATTCTACTGTACTCAGTACAAGCTGTACTCTACGATAGTGGCTAACAGGTTGCATTTGAAAGCAGTTCTGAGGTTGTTGTTGTCAATCAGATCGCCGCAATTTAAACCGATCAATTCAGCTTCCATTATGAACATTGCTTAATAAATACTACTAAATAGAATTGAAAAAAGCAAAGACGATTGTGGAGGTTGAAAGAGTTGAGAGATTCTCAGGTGAAGAGGGCAATTATGGTTCCGAATGCACTCTAGCGGGATTTCGTCCACCCGCCTTCCCCGTCAATTCCTCGTGAATAGTATCGTTCCTTGTGAATAGTATCGTTTTTGTAAATTAATTTGCTACAAAAATCTGTGTGACAATGTCCTCCCAGTGCTCTGAGTCATTTTCTCTTTCTCCATTCAAGCTCAAGCTCCAAAGAGAGCGGAAAGAAGATTGATGGTTGGACAAAATCCCGCTAGGATGCGCTCGAAACCCTCATCGCCGAAGAATCTGAAAGAGTTTCGAACTCTATAACACTGTTATCAGTGAAACCTTCCTTGAGACCATACGGTCGGAGCCCACACCACTCCGAGTTCCCGGTGCGTTGCGTTGTGAAAGGTCTAAGTCAGTCGGCTACCGCTAGGTTTTGCTAGTATCACACTGCATAATTGCACAGTACGGTCGCCGACCGTTGGGAGGAAAAACTCTCAATTTGCGTATCCGAGGCAGACGACCATAGGCCTCCTCCATAGCACCAGATAGGTTTGATCAGGGAGTTGTAGATCAGGAGTTTGTTTTTGAGGCTGAGGTTTTTGTTAGCGAGGAGTGGTATCAATTGAGCGATCCTATGGCGAATTTTGGCAGCTGTTTCATTGATATGATTTTTCCATGTTAGGCGTTGGTCCATTGTCATACCCAGGTACCTACTTGACGTGAGTCTTAACTTCGAGAGTAGCTGATTCCATTTCCACGGGCGGGCATGTGAAGTTACGTCTGTAGGTGAAGATGCATAGGTTTGATTTGGAGGCGTTGATTTTAATTCTCTATTTTCTCGCCCATTCAGTGACGTTGTTTGCAATCGCTTGAATAGACTCACTCGCCTCCTCCCCAGTTTGGTGCTTGGTTAAGTAGGCGCAGTCATCTGCAAACTGAGCTGATATTTGTCTTACTGATCTGTACTTTTTTAGAAGGATTGATTTAGGATATTTTTTGTTTTTGAGATGCGAGCGTAGTGAGCATCCAGACCAGCAAACTAGACAGAACACATTCGAACACACATTGAAAGCGTGGACCTTTATCGATAGGAGACTCAGATCTTTTTTCGATATGTGTGGGAGGTTGCGTGCGGGGGACAGACTAGAACAGTACCATTAATTTTTCAATATGGGTAACATATGAATATTGGGCATCACGTACATAATAGTACAAGATTGATGAAAAACTCGCTGTTGATGCGCGGGATATTCCACTATGTATAACTTGTAATAATTACATATGAAACATATTTTTGGGCAGTTTTCTTGTTTACAAAGTTTTCTCAAAGCACCTAAGAATTTAATGACCGGCTAACCTGACTATGAACTTGAATCGCCTCTTGACTGAATGAGTTAGCGCATTTTGTCGCTTTCCGTTTTTAGGTAGATTCAGAATTAAAAATAGCATTAAGACCGCGGCGGCCGAATATTAGCTATCGAACTACTCCTGTTTTAATTACAATGGAATGGAGTGTTCACCCCTTCAAAAGAGTTGATGCAATTAGCCTGCAACTCCCAGAGAATCCCCTGGAAACTTGAAGGCTCAGAACTATCCTTATCCGTCAAAATTCCCTTCTTATGAAATTGAGTTATGTGGCTCGGTTTCTTTTTTCAAGTTCATTGAGTGTTACATTATATTTAATTCATTTTCTTTTATCAGGTGCCTATGTTTTCTTAGTTATAAATTATAACATACCTACCACAGGCTTCATACTTCAGAGCTATCAGCTTCAGAGCTATCTTTTTCGTTTAATTTAACAATCCACCGTTCCTGTGAATGCATTGTACCTATGCAATCCTGAGGTGTAGGTATTTACTACCAAGAGCTACGACGATTGTGGCAAAAATCTCAGTTGTGCTCGCGTCTCTTCAGCTTCGAGCTCGTTGATTTTGGTTTCTATAAAGGGAAACCTTCACTATCTACTGTTCCGAAAATCCTCAGTTATGATTTCGATTTGGAATGATTTCAAATGTCTTGAGTTATAGTTAAGTACTAAATATCGAAGTCTTGAATTGTTTCTTCAAGTTTCTAAGGGTTTCCACTTTTTAATAGTAGAGGTATTGCCCGACTATCTTCTAATTAATTCCATTTTGTATTTCAGAAATGATGACCTCATTTCAATGTCTCCGTATAAACCAGGGATTATCTGAATCTGGGTATGAGTCACAATTGATCGAAATTTTAAAAAAAGAGTATGTTTGTTATAAACCAAACACTCTCATATGCCTCGGGATTAATGATGAAATGTGTGGATTTCCTGAAGTAATTCTTCGTAACAGTAAACTTCGACACTCAGTGTGTCTTGCTGATGTTAAGGATTCGATCCAAGATCTCATCCTTAAGAACAATTACATTATAAACGCGAGAGATTGTTTGGGTCTGACTCCTCTTCACTTGATATGCAGTCTTCATTCTCCTGGGCAGACGGAAATCTTGAATCTTTTTCTAACCCAGGAGATGTCCCATGCTAACGCCCTGGACGGTTTGTCGCGTACACCTCTCCACCATGCCTTAAGCCCAGCAAATCTGAAGTACCACTCTGAATCTGATGACAACGGTCAACGTCTTGTGGACATCGTGTCGCTCCTTATCGAAAATGGATGTAATGTCAATGCTACTGAATGCCATGGACTCTCTCCACTACACCTTGCATTAGACTATTACAAATCAGGAAATTCCAATAAACTACAAAAATTGCCAGAGCTGATAACTACTTTATTGGAGGGTGGTGCTAGTTTGAACCTGAAAGCTCCTTCAGGCTATGAAGGATGTGATGTCGTGCTCCCTCCTACTCCTAAAGCCCTGACTCCGCTACACCTCGCTTGTCGTTTGAGTGGTCGTCCATCACTTGAAGCCATGCGTTTGCTTGTTTCTCCTATTTGCGTCAACACCACCGGCCATCATAAGAAAACGCCCCTTCACGAACTCCTATCAGTCAGAAAGAGAAAAAAAAAGTATCATGACCACTCTTCCTCAACCCCTTGTGATTTTATAATTGAAAAAGCGCTTTTATTAATTCAGAGCGGGGCAGATGTAAATGCAGAAGATAGTCAAGGTATGACCCCATTACTGCTAGCTCTCGAGTATCCTAATCACGATTATTATGGCCCATTGGTCAAACTTCTACTGGAAAAAGGTGCTAACCCAAAAGTCAGAACTTTAAATATGGTAACACCTTTACATCTGGCTTGTAAGTACATGAATGATGAGCTGATAGAATTATTAATTCCACTATTTTTGGATGGTGGTGCTAGCCTGAATGCAGTAGATTATAACCATCTTTCACCTTTCCATTATGCTCTATTACCTCGTCCTAGCTCTCACTGGTCATCTCCACAGTATTTGAATGTTCATTCTTTACGCACTCTTGTCAGGTACAAGGCTGACCCTAAATTGAATGACTTACAGGAAAATAGTTCTATTCACATGGTATGTGTGTCACCTAATCCTCACCTCGGGGATGTTGTTGCTTTCCTCATTGATGAAGGGTGTGGAATAAATCAAAAAAACAATCAAGGCAATACTCCGTTACTATATTTTCTTCAAAACAACTATAATAAACAGTCTATTCAAACTCTTATTGATCTGGGAGCGGATTGCCGTGTAATGAACAATGAGGGTATATCAGCTTTACATTTAGTTTCCAGGTCGTTATTGTATCAAGAGGACGTTGATGAAATTGTTGAGGTCATACTGAAAGGTGGAGCTGATGTGAATGCTCGGGATCATGATGATAACACTCCCCTTCATTACGCAGTTAGAGACGAATCAACCACTAACGTAAAAGCCATAAGAAAACTCCTTCTAGCCGGAGCAAACTTGAATATTGATAATACAGAGGGGATGACTCCTCTCCATATAGTAACAAGCAACGGGAGTCAATACCTGGCCAAAATGTTTTTGACTTTCGGCGCTGATGTTAATGCGACAGACAATAATGGCAATACGCCCCTTCATGTCGCACAAACTGCCTCTGAAAATGGCTCTGCATTATCTCGGATACTTCTAGAAAATGGTGCAAATCTGTCTGCAGAGAACGGCAGCGGTGCCACTCCTTTTTTGATCATGAGCTTAAGTACTCACCGTTTCATGATTGGGTACACAATCCTCCTGATTGAAAAAAGGAAATATATGCTGAACGATAAAGAAAAGAGATTGCTCGAGCATAATAAAATATTCAGAAGGAGATATTATAACTGTTACAGTTGTGTTTTAGCTATGGAGAAATGTTTCATTGGCAATAGCAACGTCACCCTCTTTGAGTTTCTGCTTGCGAAAAATGAATGTGCCATGCGGTACGTTCGAAACCCTGATATTTTGAATGATTTGACTCATCTCGCAGATACTGCTAGGTACCGTTGGTACTCGGGTATGATACAAGATAAGTTGTCTGATGTTAAATTTTTGAAAACTCTCATTGACCGCTCGACAAGATCTTTGAGGATAATCTGCTCCCCGTTACTATTGCCAGATTTAGTTGCTGACCTGGTTTTGTCATTCCTTGATGAAGATGATATGAATTCTATGAACCGTGCCGTTTTTCAGAGCCCCTAAAACCCTCCTTAGTTACTGTTTCTTTATAAATTGAATTGAAACTATCAGCCAAGATTGACTGGGTTTAACAGTAATCAATGGTTACTAATAAATTAGTTAATCCTATGTCTAATTTTGTGGGAAATTATTCTGCAGTTTATTTGCTAAAGGGCTATTTCATCATTTGTAACTTCATTTTTTTCAAAATTTTGTGAAAATACGAATTGGGAAACTTTATGAAATCTGAGTTAAGTTGAGAAAATGTTCTAATAATGTGTTCGGTGCGCAGTGATTAGACGTAACATGCCGATTCGGCTCATACTATATACTATGATGAAAATATTTCAAATGATCTACTTCGAAGGTTGAAACAAATGTTGAAATGTGATGTCCCAATGGATTTATTTAGTGATTGAACTGTCAATTCCTTCAATTTTGAAAAATATTTTTTCGTCGAGTGGTTTCCTGTTTGAAGTATGATATTCTTTTAATTGGTCCCTGAAATCGTCCATGGTTTGCTCAAAGCAATCTCAGACCCTATTGTTGTCTTTAATTCATGAATAGTGTGGTGCCGGTGCGTGCTTTTGCTTTACAATTGATTCCAAAGTATTTACGTAATAGGGAGTTGATAATTGTTCCATCTGGAATCGTCTATCGAAATTGGGAGTTTTCTTCCTTAGGTCATTGCTTGACAATAATTGCTATGGTTTCCTCTTATCCCTGATAGGGATTGTCAGGCGAAGTTTGGTGATGGTCCGAATTTGCACTGAATCCTGCTGGATGTATAGTTCACTTGAAAGGATGGTCTATCAGTATGTGCTGTGGATCCGCCCTTTTCTCATAGTTGCGGCATCAATAATTACCTGCCCTTTCTCACGCCAAATCGAAATTCTAATGGTCGCTTTGGATTAGGTATTGTGAATAGACTCATCAAAAAAGGTTATGAACCAAGCGAGCCCGATCATTCAACTTTCACCACCAGGGAAAAAATTTGAAGTGTCAACAACGCCTAACCCTCCATTTCGTTTTCATTTCATACTAGTTTTTACTACGATAAAGATATGTTTGATATGTGTGAGTTAATCCCATTGAAACCATAATTTCCGATCGAATCCGCAGTGGATGATTATTTGTGCCCTCTCTCATTTTGTTTCCTTTGAGACGACCGAAATCATGTAGAGAATCAACGCTGTTTAAAACCTCGAGAGATCGTGTGGTAGACAGCCCAATCCATCAGTATCATAAACCGAGCAGTTGTTGAGTAGCTACCAATTACTTCAAGTAGGTTATGATTACTTTTTCAATTAGCTGACCAAAATGTGTCATTGGTAAAAGTTTTGCTGTATTTAGGTAATCGATGGTTGACATAGTGTAGACTGCGCCAGGGAATAAATATAGGTGACGTTTAGAGGTTTAGGTGGGTGTATGGGGGATTTGATTGTTGGTTGTATTTTTTGGCCAGAAAAATAATGTAATGCGGTTTTATCCACCGTGCATCTCATGATCCTGTTATTATACCACCAAGGCATTTTCACCTGTCAGTCCACATTGTGCTCACTCAGGGACAGGCTACGATTAACAGCCAATATTTCGAGGCCCTTTCACGAACAGCCTCGAGTTATCTCGCCCAGATGGTACACATCACTGCACCCGCCCTGAGATATCTCACGAGGGGATTTGCTTGGTCTGGACCAGGGCCGAGTTATCTCGCATCGCCAATTTCAAGTATTCCCTCATGTTAAGAATCCCCCGCATTCTGTTAGTGGTGTGGTGTGATTCGAAAGTCACAGGGGGGTTTGCAGATTGCGATGCGCCAAAAGCCAAAAGTTCGGAATGCTATCAGTTACTTTTTATAGGTACCCATTGTTTTGATTGGATGTTTTTCAAGTTCTCAAGCGAACCAACGCGGGGTTTTCTCTTTAATTTCGGAATAATAATGACTGAGAAACGAGTTTTTTCGGACAAATTCAGAAACTCCTTAGTTTCGGGACAGCCAAACTTTAGTGATAGTGATGATGAACTGTGGAGATGATTTTCATAGAGTTTATTATAGTATCCCATTATAAGTTAGGAAGGTAGGATCAAATCTTTAACCCCTAGTTTCTACTATAAAAGTATTTGAACCTTTTGCACCACCCTGTATTCAGCATCACCTGAATCCTCTAGCAAATCAACACAAGTTCAGTGCCATATGAAATAAACAGTAAATTGTAATAACAACTGTAGCACAGCAATGGAGTTGGTTAGGTGTAGGTTTAGAGATTTTAGCACACATTAATGCGTAACTCTTTAATTTTGTGGAAGTATATTATGTTTCTTCTACTACCTGTGTTTTCTGTCTCCAAACATACACCTCATCCCAAAATGGAACAATTTCAGCTTATTGTTAACCCTTAGCGAGTTCAAAGTATGGTTCACCCTGAATCTGTGCTTGTAAGTTTGAAAAAGCTGCAAATTGTTACACAAGGATAATAAAGGACTGTTTCTTAAATAAATTTCGATGGATAGGTCATTATCAGTAACAGAACAATAAATTTTTATTACTTTGTTACTAATGATGGCATAACCGTCAAAATCAATTTAATGTGTAACTCTTCAATTTTGTAGAAATAGATTACGATTCTTCTAGAAACTCTGTGTTTTTCTTGACCTGGGTTTCGACAGTTTTGTCGCCAATGAATTAGATTGTATGTTTGGTTTCTTTCCCTACAGTATTCTATATAAACATTGCCATATAACCAGTAAGTACCAATGCTTAATAGTTATAATTGTGTACAATAATTACCCGTTAAATTAATGTTTTCATGTATATAAAAAGTTGTTATGTAATAAAGTGTAAAATGAAGTAATTTCCCAAGACGATGTCATGTAGTGTGTTGGGTCATTAGTCTTACAACCTTCATGATTTAGAAATTGAAAATTAGTTTTAATCTGAAATTATCATTTTATCTTTGGAATGGACGGATTCTCAGTATTTTCAGCATTGTTGACCTAAATTATAATTTTTAATTTCTCTCTTGGCCAAATTATCATCATTTTGGCTGAAATAAACTGTGAAATGAGTATGTTTAAACAAGGTACTCATTTTGTACATATGCTTAATATTGATAAGTAACAAGAAGAGCGTTATGAGGCAAATGGATTGATTTATTTCCAAAATGTCCCTTGAGCTCAAGTAGTTTTCTCTGGATCAAAGACTGACGATAAAATTACCCCTTAAGAACTTATTTAATGATGAATCGATTGAAGCTGTTGTTTTATAGGTGTTAAATGTTTTAAAATTTTACTTATATTGTGATTAAGAGTTGAGCTATCTAGAACTCAAAATAAAAAGGTAATATATCGGTGAGACTGAAATTATTGTGATAGAGAGGTGAATGTATTCTTGAAAATTATTTCTCTAAAATGGAGCTTTCCTATAACTCAAAATGCTTTGGAAGTATGCAAAAAGGATCTGTATAAATGTGTTTTGAAACATCCTAATAATGTAGTTTTTATCTAAAATTTTGTATTTGGTTCAGATAGACATTATTTCTGTGAATTGAATGTGACCATTCAGGTCGCTGTACGGTCATTCGTTCCCACACCTTTTGAAAAAAATCGGGAGGGCTGTTTTTAACTCGAGGACAGAGGGTGGATAATACTTGTAGAATGATTGGAGGCAGCCTTTGAGCATGATGGATACTATACTAGTCACAGCGCTGTCTTCCAAACTTCAATTCATTTGAGTTACAGGCAGTGGCGGTCCTAGGATTACATTTGGGGGGGGGGGGGGGGGGGGGGTCATTGTTAGAAAATGTAATACATTTTTTTTATCAAATCAAAGCCAAGACCTTACCTAAAGACTCAGTTTAATTCATATTTAATCACTTCACTTGACGGTTTTTAATCCAGGTTAAAATTAACAGAAAACAGAGGAAGAAAAAAGTGTTTTTGCAAAATAAGCTTATTATAAACCATTAAATTAAGAATTTGGGGGTCATGACCCCCCCCCCCCCTGGGACCCCCCATGGTTACAGGTTGAGGAGAACTAGCGGAAGAATTATTTTTCCCTCTTAATAATTTTATCTCGTTGAATTTCAGTTGTTCTTATCTTGGGTTTCATTTCTGCCTGTATCTAGGAAGCATTGCTGGCGGTACAGACTAGTTCTACTAGCCCGGTAATCCTCGTAATAGGGTACAAAAATGACAAACCTTTGTATAATGATTTACAGCGTTTTACTACTATTTATATTACAGATGAACCCTTGTGGCTTCCAAGACTGGTTAACATTCATTTACCCTTTCGACAGTTCCTACTAAGTTGAAAATGTTCGCTCATTGATTTAATCATTGACACTGATTGACAGGTTAGACGTCAATCCATTTCATTCTGAATCCATCCATTTTCCACTTGAGTCGTTCATTCGTTAATGAGACTGAATTTAGAAACAGGGTGAAAATGTAGGCTTACCTTAATTATTATTAAAATTGTGCGACGTCATTGTAAAATTTTGAAATTGGCGAGTTATTGCGCATAGTAGTTGCCTTAGATCCTGGTTTTATAATATGTGTATGCAATCTTCCTTGTATTGTTACAAGTCTTCTGTTACCTACATACAATGTTCTGTACAAAAGTGTTGGTAACTCAAGGAGCATGGCTTAGTTTTCCACCTACCATGTCAAACTCCACCTCAGTGTTTTATGTCTTCGATAATGAACCATTGTACTGTCTTTTGGGTCCTGGAAGACAAAGCAGTTCAGGAACTGTGGATTGGACAAGTTCAAGCGATATTGTGCTCCTCATTATTTACGTTCCATAAAAATGAGATCTTTTTGAGTTATTACTCTGCAGTGTATGTGTTTTGATGTGACCTGTTCATTTTACCTGTCGAAAACTGTACGTTATGTATCGTAAAGAGCATTACATTTTGTTACAGTTTTTCATGAAGGTACCAATAATTGTTCTTTCAGAGAATATGAATATTGCGTAATATACATCTGTCTCTGGTTTGACCATTGTTTGGAATATCCTGAGGTTGGAATGATCCTGTCACTTGTGATTGACATTGATAGGCATTAGTATTGTGTTATGTAAAACAATACTTGCTATAATTCTCTTTAATTAATTAATTTTCGATACTGTATTTGTTTTCTGATTTCGATGTTGTGATATTTGAATTCTATCTGTATCTTGAATGTTGATGTTATTCCTAATACCATTTAATACAATTTTATTGTCAAAAATACTCCTCTATCTTTCTCTTCCTAAACTTGATACACCACTACTTTTCTGCTTTTTACATTTTTAAAATTTTCCCTATTAAGTATAAATAGTAAAAAAAAAAATGTTTATTCCTCAGATGATACCCGTTTCGTTGGATCAACTGATTATGAACCCAGAAATATCCACTAGCAACAGCTCAGCTGTTGAAGAACTGAAAAGATATAAAGGTTGTTTGTCTAAATCGTAACAGAAGAAAAACAACTTGAAGTAACTCTATTTATTCACTTCAAAATGTTTGATTTTCTCACCTACTTCAATTACGGTGTTTGGTTGTTTTCTAGATGCAGAAGAATCGTGAGTCTTGAGTTTATCTTTCTAATAAAATGAACGAAGGTTACGTACTTGATTGAGGTGAAATATCTGAAGTATGCAGGTACTGTATGTGCCAAGGATATGCATATCAATGTGGGTATACCTAATCCCAAGAGCGGCCTCACCACTTTTTCATTTAGTTCATTTGTTCTCGCTTCCGATACCACATGTAGGGAACGCAAGCTTTGTTTTCGCTTTTGGGAGATGGATCTTTATTTCTTCAAAATCAAAATTCCCTTATATATTTTTCGTTTAGCACCATTATGAACGATTTTCATCTGTCCGTAACAAGCCTAATTCCCAGTTTTCATCCGATTTTTGTGAATATGGAATTTCCTGTGGGCCAAAAAGGAGTCATAGAACTTACATACTATGCGGGTTTCAATCGCGCGCTTCCCTGACAACAAATTGTAACGCATGTGATCAGGGCTACTCCAATCCGAAATACTTCAGGCGAAGATTAGCTGATTGGGGACATACACATAAAATATGCTGCAGACTTTTTCGGTCCGTTCTGTTGCATAGTACACATAGTTCTCTCTGGTCAATGGCATGCTGGTCGCCTCTAAACCAGACACTCAAGCAGGAACCACTGGAAAGTCTGAGGTGGGCGAATAGGCGTTTCTCTTCAAGATCCATTTGGAAATTCAAGTACGGTTAAGGAGCGGAGCAAGTAGAATTCAAAAACTTGTAATACACAGAAAACAATGCCATTTCTACTCGCTCAAGATCCTGATACAACAGCCTCGTCTTGTAACAACTGGCGACCAAAGTTTCTGTTAAACTGACGACACAAACTTTGTTGTGCTACTTCCACCGGGTTCTGTTTTTCCCACAGGTGCCTAAAACCAATCTCACTAAGCAACTTTTTAAATGGTGAAGCCCAATTGTACTTTAGCAGATCCGCCCCTCGCTCGGTTGTTTCTCGTAACTGGCGGTAGCAAATCGTGGGATACCTATGTGGCTCCATCCTCAGTACTTTTTCCCAACAGCGCAGGGCTCGCTCCCATACATTCACTGCCAACCTCGCTCTTCCCGTCTCCACCCTGAGCAGGTATCCAGGGGTGGACCGTGGACGCTTTTGGTGAATCGTACCTATATATTATGCACTGGATTTTATATATTTATATTGCTTCCGAGTCTACCAAGGCAAAATCAAAAATTCCACTCGCATTTTGCGTTTTAGACCTTTCTGAACAATTTTGGTTCCGTGTCTGTGTGTCTGTCTGTCAGCAAATCCTTGTTACAGGCAAAACTACACGAAGTTATAGTCCGATTTTGATGAAATTTTCATGGATTGTGCGGGTTGTTGTGTAGATGGTCCCCTATAGGTTTCATGACCCCCGAATCAATAGTAGCCTCTGCACATGCGCAAACGTGAAATCCTTGTTACGCGCATAACTCCGGGAGTTTTTGACCAATTTCGATGAAATTTTCAGGGATTGTTCGGTTTGATGTGTAGATGGTGCCCTATAAGTTTCATGACCCCCGGATCAATAGTAGCCTCTGCGCATGCGCAAACGAAATCCTTGTTACAAGCATAACTCCGGGAGTTCTTGACCAATTTTGATGAAATTTTCAAGGACTGTTCGGTTTGATGTGTAGATGGTCCCCTATGTTTCATGACCCCCGGATCAATAGTAGCCTCTGCGCATGCGCAAACGTGAAATCCTTGTTACACCCATAACTCTGGGAGTTCATGACTGATTTCGATGAAATTTTCAGCGATTGTTCGGACTGATGTAGCTTTAGTCAATAATAATTTTCAATGATCTATACAGTCATGTTATGGATACGAGGAAGCTATGTGCCACACCCACTTGGCAGACGTTTTCTTGTTTGAGATTACACTCAACATTTACTAGCTGAAGGGTCTTTATGGCTAATTTCTCCAATCAATCAACCGTGCTGGGCCCGTTTTGCGGCATGTAGAATACAATTACCAGGTATGGCGACACCGAGTTTAGATAATGTACGTTAGAAAAGTCCAGTAAACATAAATGAGTTATCGTTATGGAATCCCGACAATAAACCTTGTTTAAAGTTTGTGACGTTTCTTAATGCTGTTCCCCTGTGTTGATTCAAGTTTTTCGAAACATTAATGTTCCTGATAAAATATCACTTAACACCTACTGTTTATGTGGAAAGAAAATATGTATTTTTCAAAAAATAACTTGACATCCCACTTTTCCATAATTCAATGGAACGTTAAAAAATTAACGAACCAATTTGCTACATAAAACCATTGGAACGTAATATTGAATCCTCACTTGTGAGTACTCAATTAAATTGTTTGTAAGGTTCCGAATTCTTGCTATTGCCTCGACCTCAGAATCGAATTTCAACATATTGGACTTATACAAAAAGTGCTACACGAATCTCCAGAACATCATCCTAGCTGAAAGCCAACCAGTATTTGTGGTAGGTCATCAAGCAATATTATTGCTGTTATTATTTGTTGAAAGTTTAATAATTAATAGTAGAGATTAATCCATCTACAAACTTCTGGGTTTTTCTTACCTTTTATGGTTTATTGTTTCCAACAATAAGCATTTGTAATCGTATAGCATCAATTTTTTATAACCGCCTTTTTAAATTTTGTTATTTTACGTTTTGCTTTTCAATGTGCACTGTCCTTCCACTGTAATAGGCCTCAAGCAGGGTTCACATCCATCCTGAAAGCTATCCAGAAAGTGCAAGCAGCTGATTGGTTGGACATCAGCTGGGGAGGGGGGAATATTTGTTCTGGAGAAGCACTTTTGAAGCAAACTGTACACATAAGATTTTTCAGATATTTTTTGCTTCGTATCCGCGCTGTTCACTACCGCGCATATGGAATGCCGTTTGGAACTGAAACAGCTGTGGGAGGAAGTGCGGGAGACGAGTTGTTAGCTGGTGCTCTCGAAACAGCTGTTCTGGACAGCCAAAATCCTGGATGGTTTGGTTATGAACGCCTTCCCAACTTCAGCGATTCCCCTCCACTGTTTTTACTTTCCCCTATCCGTATTTCTGGACGGATGTGAACATGAATTCCATCCAAAGTCTTGCGAGTCCCAACTTCTGCCCAGCCCTGAGGCCTCACACATGTATAGATGCTATGGGCCCAAAACATGGCTTTAAGCAGGGTTCGCATTCATCTGGAACTTCTGGAAATATGAATAGGGGAAGCTAGTAAAAAGCAGTGGAGGGGAATCGGCCTAGCACAAGCTAATAACTCGTTTCCTGCACTTCCTCCCACAGCTGTTTCAGTTCTTGACGCCATTCCGCATGTGCGGTAGTGAGCTGCACAGATGCAGGACGAAAAATATCTGACAAATCTGATGCCTAAAGTTCCAACAATCAAAAGTGCTGGTCCGAAAAAAATATTCCCCCTCCCCAGCTGACGTCCAACCAATCAGCTGCTCGTACTCACTTTCTGGATAGTTCGCCAGATGGGTGTGAACCCTGCTTGAGTGGGGTGTATTTTTTAGTATTCTATGACGCAAAATCGACTAGTATAGATTTTGACGTTACAACAATCGTTATTTCTTAACCTGAAATTAGCGCTCCAAACCTCACAATGAGTGGAGCAATCATTTCCAATTAATTGTGGACGCCGATTCGATTGCGATGGGCCACAGACAAGTCCCAGTTCATCTGACTTGGAAAATCCATTTAAAGGGGTGAACTTGTTGAAAACGGATGTACAATTATTTTTTTCCAGTTTCTCAGGCAATCAAGAAAAGTTTAGAGTGGGTTATCAGAGAGTCAGAAATAATAAACCTCTGCGGTATAATTTTTTAGCGAATTTTCGTAGGTAGTGAGAATATTGCAATGGCTCTCAAATTTAAATATATGTTCTTGGAAATCTGTGTTGAGGTATTCTGAAATGAATGCTGGATTTTAACGTGTTTTATACCACAGAGGTTTATGATTTTTGACCGACCCCTACCAAAATTACAAAATTTAGCTCACAAATCCTACATCGATCCGGGATGAGCGAGTAATATTGAAATCTTGATCAATCAACTCTAAGTTTAATTAATTAACGATTAAACTACAAACACTCTCAAAGGAATCGCAAAAACATTAAATGTTTGTGAGTAGTTCTTTGATTGATTACGATAGAAAATAGTTCCCTGAATCGAACGAGACCACTTGGGTTGCTGTACGATCAACCCTCACCATTTGAAAAACCTAGTCTTCAAGTAACAGTAAAATGGTGGGATAGACGGTCGCGTTGAAGAGCCCTTTCAACTGGAGGTCTAAGCTCGACCTCGAGGCTGGCGGTAGCTCAAGTATTTTGATCTGGAATTGAATTACAGGATATGGGAGAGCGAGGCGCCGGAGTTTAGGTTATGTACCACACGCCAAGTCTAATAGAACACGAACAGTGATTTAAGAAGAATAGCAAGGTGTCTCAACACAGATATGATAAACCTCGTTTAACAATATGTCGCGTTTTTTACGTCAATTTTAAGACCTGTTATGGATAGCAGGCGGGCGGACATTGCAGAGTTGGAGTCTGGGCACCTTGGAACATAAAATTTGAGTGGAGCTATAAAAACGTTAGATATACGTTTACAAAGGCATATTACCTGATATAATGAACCGATAAGGAGATTCGTGATGGTAAAAAGATGTTTAACTCTGGTAGTCACTCTTCCGACAACGAAAGTTTATGCGCATAAATGAGATAATTCAGTAATTACTACAAACGTAAATCCTAGGCGTTCCATTCGCCTTACTGTTTTTTAAACCTGCCTTTAGAATGACGGAATCCATTATGATATGAGGAATCCTATAACATTGTGTGATAATTGTTTTGTCACCTTTTTCTATTAGGAAACGTTGAAGGAGATACAAACGTCACTCGAATGGCAGATCGGTCGTTACGAATCAGCCCTCAATTCTGACACTCAAAGTGAACTTGGCACAGACCCACGGATTTTCAAGAAAATGAAAGGTTCCACGTGATTGCCAAGCTATCTTATATTTTTATCTTTTAACAATAAGCGTACCTACCTACATAGTGTTTGGTTGGTTCTGACCCGTATCTTCAAATACGAAAAACAAGGGACATTCAGCAATATCAAAAAAGTTCTCAAATCAAGTCTTTGTAGGTATTAAAAACAATGCTGTTTAATTTTCAGCCAATTCCGTTGCGTTTAGAGCCACGCAAGCGTATTTTTCACTTTTTTTTTTATTCCCGTTGTCGATCGAAAAAAATTTGCAAACCGATTTGGCGTATCTCACATTTCTTCTTATTTGATTTGGATTTCGTGGATTAAGGCAGTAACAGTAATTAAGTACATATTTTTCTAGTTGCATTTCATGGCGCAAATCTTAGTCCTACCTACAGGACCATGTTCAGAGTTTTAGAAAGAGTACTAGAGTTCTAGGTTCTAGGCTTCTTGGATATTTTTTCAGTTGAAAAACAATGTTGTTCGGGAAGTTTACGAAAGGAGGCCCTTCTAGCAAGCACTTTCTCTGGGAGCCATAGAGCTTCACTGAGCGACATCGCTGGACTCGATCATGTGAAATCCGTGCTAAGAAAGTCAGTTCTACTCCCTCTTCAATGTCCTGATTTGTTTATAGGTAAGATATACCTACCGTCGAGGAGAACTACTGAAAATTTTACGTTCACAATAAAAAAAAAGTCAAACTCAAAGAGTGAACAAATGAAAAAAAAAAAAAAAAAAAAAAAACGCTGCAAATTCTTTCACTGGGGTGTATACGCTTCCAGGAGATATGCATATTGCACGTAAATCTGTTCTCAACCAAAATACCTATTTGGATTGTTCAGTTGATCATATTTGTGTGCCTCCTGAAATGCAATAATCACTCTATCACCTGTGAAACACGCACATTCCAAAGCTTAGTAGAAATTCCAATCATGAACGCAAGCCATTTAAATAATAAACCCCAGTTGAAAGAATTTGCAGTGTTTTTTTTAATGGTTATCAGAATGCTTTAACCCGTGTATCGGCTACAAAGCCTTTTAGGAGTTCACTCCAGTATCCACATCACTACGTCACTAGGTTATTGATATCAACACAAAAACAATAATAAACCGAAATAACGCGAATGTTGGCACCATAAATCGGGCCATAGATCGAGAATGGTTTGACCTACGGACCTGGGGAACGGCTCATTCGATTCCTCGTGGGGTGTTCTTCAAAAAGAGAGAGAAAGCTTCACCATTACCGAGTAACAAACGCTATTTATTAGCTAAAATCTGAAACCTTGTCCTGTCGATTTTGCGTCCAAAATTTCCATGAAAACATTTCCATGAAATCCATGTCCACTTGCCTGTCAGAAAAATTTAGAAAACCTACGATTTTTTACTCATAACATTTGGGCGTCTGAGACAATGCGGTTGGTAAGATGTTAAGACCAATTAGACCACTAGTTGAGCCCATGTGTGGAAGAACTGATTGTTTACATCAAACAAAAGGACATACAAGGAAGATTTGGAATGGATGCCCCTTATAAAATAAGGACATTTGAAGGAAGTTAATTCTAAAATTTTAGTATGCTATTACGAAGGCTTATCGTTGAACGTAATAAACCCAAGTGATAGAATTGTCAGCGTTCTAGTGTAGGTATCATACACAGGCAAGAGGAACTCGGCTGAAGAGAAATTCAACGATCATTGAACATAAGATTGAATCGTTACCACATTGGAAATTAAAACCAACCAACTAACTGAAACGTAAAATGCTAAGAAAATGAACCTGTTCGAATAGTATTGTATTCTATTCGACTTGAAGTAGAAAAGTTCCAGTTTTGGAGAATGGTGAGGGGTGGCTCGCCTATTGACATCTTCCTGGATTAGTTAGTTCAGTTAGTTTCTCGCACCGTCGAATCGGGCGTCTTGTTCAAAACAAATGTTAACTTAGAAAAAAGTTTTTGGATTTGACTAGAAAGTTGCTGCAGGGTCAATACCTACTGAGTTTTTGTCAACAGGACGGAAAACGTGGAATCATCTACTATTATATGGTCCTCCAGGGACTGGCAAGTCCAAAATAGCAGCTGCAGTCGCAAATGATTCTCATCTGCTGTTTTTCTCAATATCCAGCGCTGATTTGCTGTCCCAATGGGTTGGAGAATCGGAAAAGTGAAGTTCCTTATTGTGTGCATGGTGATTTATCTGTATCTTACACGTTCACTCTCAAATTTTAAATGGCTATTTCAAGGGATGGTTATCAAAAGTTAAAACATCAATTGATAATTTTGACAGATTCGTCCATTTACCGATAAAATAATGACGAAACTAATCCATTAATCGGAAAAAAACATTCAAATGGACGGATTTTATTGAATCGTCTTATATTACGTTAAAGTGTGTTAACATTCCAGCACCCTCACAGAGTAAAGAGATCGTTTAAAGTAGTATTGTCCTTTAAAATAACAGTTTTCAGCCGTTTTTTCGATTTTCAGTGATTTGAACGATTTTCTGTGCTCAAATGTGCCATGAACTCATCTTTCATTCAGTATGGTTCGTGTTTTTTGTTTTTTTTTCAGAGAAAGAACGAAGTTTTGATTTCAATTCAAAGGAATGTTAGCATCTTAAATGAAACAGACACATACACACAAGCAAAAATTGCAATAAATAAGCTAATTCTTTCAGAATACCTCAATAGGCATCTCTGTTAAGAAAATTGTGGGCCATTTAACAAAAGCTATTCTAATATTTCCCGAAGGGAGCAAATCATGTGGGAAACAAAACCCATTACCTGGGCAATGGTCTTCACTAATAGTATTCATCTTAAAATAAATTCCATTAAACAACAAAAAGGAATCATTCGAAAAAGTGGTCTTTTATAAAGCTCTTGTTGAGTGTAACAAATAAATCATTTAATAGTAATAGGTAACAATAATAGTGTTATTCATGCTCTAGGGGAAACCTAATGAGTCACTTAGATCACAATTGGGAAAGGACATATCTACCGTTCCATTAAGAACTCAATTTTTATAGAGTAACATTTATGGAAATAAAACTTAATGATAGAACCCATTTGTTGATTTTAGATCGGTTTTAGACCAAACGTCGATTATTCCTATTAATCGATACCCGTCCCTACCTATTTCTTAATCACTCGATTCAACCTAACCCTCATTTCAGTTATCCACGATCGAGTGAATTTTCATGGCACGCATTCCTAACACTGAATATCCAAAATTTCAATCATTTTCAGAACAATCAGGGAATTGTTTGAAATGGCCAGATCACAAGAAAAAATGTCGATAATTTTCATAGATGAAATCGACAGCATGTGTAGAAAGAGGAATGACAGTGAGGGTGACTATAGTAGAAGGCACGTAGCCAAATTCACAAGATTTTCCATCACAGATTTGTATTTCAAAGTTTGAACTGATTAAATATCAAAATCATCATTGTTTAGGTTGAAAAATCAGTTTCTAATTGAAATGGATAACAACTTGAATGGCGACAATCGTTGCATTTTGATTTGTGCAACGAACTGCCCTTGGGATCTTGACGTTGCGTTTATGAGAAGATTTCAATGCAGAGTTTTCTTACCCCTTCCTGATAAGTAAGTTCTGAAAATATGTTTTTTGTGTGAAAAATCACGGTAACTACTTTATAAAGAAGAAAAAATATATTTTTTGGCACCAGCTTACTGACATACCCGGTGGTACTACCGTCCAGAATGGATGTTGGTATGCTTAAGGAAACTTCTCCTCTCCTCCCTGTTCTTTCCATAGTATGCCACCACCATACTCCTAGACTTCTACAGTCTTCGCCAATCACCACAACATTTTGTAGGCAGCTTCACCTCTCACATACAGACCATGTAAAGGCTTCTGTTCACAACTAAATATTTTTACACTTTTCACACCCTAGGGTAGTGTTGGCCCTTCTGGAAACATTAAGCGTTCTCACCCGGGGCAGCTACAGAGAAGAGCATAGGCACATGTTTACCCCTCATCAATAATGAACGAAAGAAGCCTCCTTCCTCATTTGAAGCAAGCGAAACAAGATTAGATCATCAACCAAGGCACGAAACAGACTTTCCAGGGCTCTGTGGACCCTAAATAGTCAGAAGCAATAAGAGCAGCTGCTCCAAAGTCACATACCAGTGTAGGAGTAGAAGGTGGAATTTCAGAGCATTTTCAATTTGAATTGTGGTGGGCATGTGAGAGACCAATCAGAGAGCGTACAAAAAACGTATTCTGGGTGTACCTACAATGCCTTTTCATCTTATCGTTTCATTACCAGTGCGTTCCTTACTGATCAGTCCTAACGCAGTTCAGTTTGTTTCCTGGTTTTGTAGTTTCGAAGTCTGGTAGGCACCATGACCATAAATCTAGGGACACATGGAAGATGCTGACTTAGCGCAGGGTTCACCATCAGCTTACTGTAGTGTCATGTGACAGCCCCTACCCACTGCTGTTGCTCCTTACCCCATAGTGTTAAGGGTTCAGCCACATTCGTGCCGTCTTCAGTAATCCATGGATCACAAGACAGCACTGTACAGTACGAACCGCCTGACGCAAGAACTATTTATGGGAGTTACTGTCAGTTAACAACAAAGGAGCATCATTAGCAAACCCTGTTCACCTGTTTCACCACTAGTCGGTGAACCTAGTGGATCTGTTACTCTGTGTGCTAAAATGAAGAATCATCAAAAGGATTGCGAGACAACGAATAGCCCATTGTACCTACTCCGTTATTCATAAGTTTTTGAGGAGGGTGCGTGTTGGCGTCTTAATTATTTTGTTAATTTCATTTCTGTTTTCACGATGTTTTAAATGGATTGAGATAGTGAGACATAGACAAATGAAATTCGTATTTCGCAAAGAAAAGCAACTCTTCCGTCCCCATTGCGATCTCTGTGCATCCCCATTTAGGGTTGGTTTACACCCTCACCCAGGTTAGGCACAATGGAACACTTGGCGTTTTAGTAATTACCTGAAAACTTACAAATTCCCTTCCTGTCTGCTTGGTTAAAGATGTGTGTGTTTTAGCAATATCCCAGAGGAAATTCTGTCATCAATCTCAAAATGAAATGGTGCAGGAGTAAGCCATCTCTCGTTGAACAGCTTGCTTGCTTTTTTTTACAAAGCCCCATTTCTTGCTTATTTATACACTTGTTGATCCAAGCTTGCCCTGGGCAGTATCATTTCTCGGCTTATGAACGTGCCTTTCTTCAATCGAGCGTAACTTGGGCTATATCTTCGTTTGGACCTCCATCAATTCTTCTACAAAGTCTTAAATGTCGAGATGCAGCCGATTGAAGTCAATATTAGAACTTGACTGGAAAGACTCACAGGTGTTCGTTGTCCTGGACACGTCAGCTGATTTGTATGCCCACAATTGTGGAGGGTACCAAGCATTGTCGCCGATATAATTTACAACAAAATATTATGCAAATGCTTGCCTGTTGTTCCATCACTGAGAAGGAGAAGACTTTCCTCTTCGTATCAACGATTGAAGGACATACCTGATAACGGGAGTGCCTGGGGTGCATATAAGTATTTACGAACACACGACAAACGCATAGCATTCAAACCTTGGGTTTTAGTGTTTTATAGGGGTGAACCTATTACGACCATTTTGCAGTAGCGGCCTTTTCGTCTCCTTTTACTAGATTTACCAGTGAGGGGCATCAACATTGTAATGCAACTACCACCAATTGAGGTAAAACAACACTGGTGATGGAAACCACAGAGAACTCTGGCTGAGACTTGAGTCTAACACCATTTCAATTTTCTTGCATCATGACGTTTTTCGTAGCCACTCCTTTTAGTTTGGATACAATTTGCCACAGTTCATTTCTGTAAAACTTAGTTATCTTAGTGAGGCCTGCTCATATCTGCACTGTCTGTGCCAACCTGGACGGTCATGATTATGGTGATCGCATCGATGGAACTAACATCATTGTCAAATCCTGCGGCAGGGTGTTCTCTCAAACGAGGTTGGGTAGGGAGGAGTTCAAGGCTTACAGTAGTAATAATTGGTGGTATGTTAGTAAGTGAATGTTAAAAGATATTAGTCATTTCAGTTTTTAATCTTTAGATACATTAAAAACTGAAAACGTGTATTTTATAATTGTACATAAGCGAAACAGTAATGAAAATTGATTCTACTACTCATTTGAACAAACAATGACGTTTAGTAATTCAGGTTTCCATTATAATAGAGCCGCAAGACTGAAAATTCTTCGTGATCAGAGCCGAGATGTGGGAGTGAACCTGTCCGAGGACGAGTGGCAAACAATGGCCACTCTCACTGATGGTTACTCAGGAGCTGATTTGACGAATTTGGTGACGTACGCACTTCAAGAACCCTTAGATGAATTTGTATACAATCCTTCTCAAGCTACCAGCGAATGTAAGCCTACCTCTAGAGTAGGGTGTTGGGTTTTAACAAAAAATAAACAATCAAAGCATTTAAAAATCAATATTATAATTGTATATATTTTAACCATAAGCGGGGAAAATTGATTTTTGAATGATTCAGTCTTTCGATCGTGATCTAATCTTACATGCAATCACCAACAAATGGAGAAAGTATCTACGCCTCAATTCGAAGGATCTTATACTCTTGAAATGATCTTAAATTTCAGGTTCCAAGGGGAGACCTAGTACTTTTAACGAAGAACCACCCCAAGCACCACCAAAAGTGAGATATTTAGATGAAGTTGAAAATGTACTTTTAAGAGAGATAAATTTCACTGATCAACAATACATTGATTTCCTTTTGCTTGCATCTATGCTGATAAATAAAAAATATATTGAAACAGTGAGATTTAGAAAGGCTTTTTCATCTCTTAACAATAATTTGGCTTAGTTGCAGGTGAAAATTAGGGATGTCAAATTCGAAGATTTCAAAAAAGCTTTACTCACAACTCCGAAATCTGTAACAAGTGCAGAATTGAAAAAATTCCACGTTTTCATGGAACAAACGAGTTGAAAAAATAGAGAGCACTGATGTTGGAATGAATTTTTCCTATTATGTTACGTTCAACCCTTGATTATGTATTACTTTAATTATTAGTAATGGCTAAGCAATAATAAATAATTATTCATTATTACAGTTAGTTCAATTAGCCCAATATTCCAGATTTTTTGCATTTGCGCTCAAGACGTGTGATGACTTATAACAATCGAATTTGCACATTCATTAAGGCCTTAATGTTTTTATCGTGATAAGTTCAAGAGTTGAATAGTCGAAAATGATTTATTATGTACATCTTATATGCCTTGTAGCTGTGGTGCATGAGCCAATCAATAAGTAATTGTATTATATGAATATTGACTATTTTACATCAATAACGAAAATCGGTATTAGCTAGTCAACTTTCCCTAAAGATAAAGCTAATCAAACCATCAATTTTAGGCCTCATTAATTGTGTTCTGAATCACAATATTGTATCACATTCGAAGGAATTACCTCGGAAACTCGTATTGGAATGAGATGAGTTCTGATAAACAGTTGGGAATCCATAATGTTGTTTTATGGGAGTTTGAAGTTAGGGTCTGGTTTTGCGATCAGATCTTGTTCCCTCTTAAGTTGGGCTTCCCGATAGTGTGCCAATTCCAAGGCCTCACGCTGCTTGAGATCTTGCAGCTTTAGAGCCCTTTTCTGGAAAGAAGACGTGAAATATAAGTAAGACCCTACAGTAGTTTTTCGAGGTTGACCTGGAAGCAAAGTCCTGGTAAGAACTTATCGCTAATAATTTGTGTAACAAGGATTGCTAGCATATCTGTGAACAGAAAATGACATCCCATTCTTCATTGGAGTTAATTAACTCTGAGGACTAAGTCGCCATCTAGTACAAAGTTGCTAAACATGATAAAGTTAGAAGTTTCTTCAAGGTAATACGGTAACCCTAGGTGGTAGGGTAGAGATGTGGAGTTCAGCTGAACGGACCCCAGTGAACGCATCCGTCGAAAGATATGATTCCAACTGAACGGATACCAAAAGAGTTGACGTTCACCAGTTCACTTGAATCCATCCCCAGCTGTTCAAATCACCCCGCACCAACACACTTGCCATTCTCATATCATGGATGAAGGGGTTCTCGTGTTTTGTTTGTTCAGTTTTCAGTCATGCTGTCAAAGTTATTATTTATATGGACGGTACCCGAGAGTTAGTTTTTTCAAGTTCAGTAAAAATTGAAATTGATTCGCGAGTAGAAAGAATTATTTTTTCAGGTCACCCACTTCCTATAGAGAAATTTGTAAGTTTCACTACTACCTAGGCTTCCTGTACCTAGTATTTTCAATTTAAAATCAGAATTAGGTAAGATTCTTTGAAGGCCTAGGAACGCAACAGAAAAAGAATGGTGTATTTATTGAACTTTTCAACCGATATTTTTCTAAAACTACCTATTGATATTTTTTGGTCGATACTATCGGTGGTGTCTACTATCAATGATTAACCTGCGATATATATCGGCATCAATATTATAACGCCGATACTATCGAACATCGATATATTATGTATCGATGGTCGTCCTTGTATGAGGTACAGAGGGTTAAAATAGGTGGGAAACCCGTCCTCCGCCAGACCAAGAGGACACCGGTTGGCGAGGGGGAAAGAGTTGATTGTAGTGAACGCCATGGGAAGGAGAAGGAGACTACTTCTTCCATGGTGAACGTATTGAACGGGTGAACTGATTCCAAAGAACGCATCCCTAAACTGAGTGAACGGTTGGGAGTTGATTCCCGGGACTGAACGCATCTTACACAACTCTATGGTAGGGCTGGTCACTGTTTCTGCATACCAACGCCCTAGTACCAGACATTGGAACCAAACAATCTGGTTGATAGAGTAAATCCCTGTCTCTGTGGGCACCCAACCCTCCCACCATTACGTATGACAAGCAGGACAAGCCCCAAGTTCCCCCGATTTGAGTTAAAAGTGGACCTTTGCCTCCGGCCTCAAGGACACGATCCCCTGATAACAAGATGTAAGCGTTCATCAAGGGAAAACGATCCCCCCTCCAAACAAATCGAGCCTCAATCAATGAATCATGATGGAAGATACAAGTACTGTTTTTGTCGTAGGTGGTAGTACGAAGGGGAGTTGTGTCGTTTTCGGCAGAAATTACAAGTTCATGCATCAAAAAGATTTGGGGCGAGGTGTTGTGCAGACAGAAAATTCCTTATGAGGCGCTAATGTATGCCAGAACATGTGCCGCGGCAATTCTGTGCCGTGAATCATTGTAACTAACTAATTTTTCAGTTTTCAATTTTTTGAAGAAAAACGATCGATATAAAATTTGAAGTGAACACTTCGAAACTTAGCTATCTAGAAGCAAGTATCTGATTACACTTATCATATCCATGTTCAATCCTTTTCCATGATAACGGAGCTTATTATATCTGAAAATAGTGCTTTTAAATTCGCTCACAGTATGATCATGTTGCTTATGTTACAAAATCATACCAGTACATTAACATCGTAAGCATTTTACGCAAATAAAGAGAAGTACAAAATTTACTTTTAATTTTGTAGATTTTTCAGCAAGCTCCATCATCTCTTTCTTGATGTAATGTGCCCTCATGTGATAGTCCCTGATCATCATGAACTGGAAGGAACGAAACAAAGAGTTTTTCGTCAACTATTCTTGATAATACAGTATAGATGATTTTTATTAAAAGAAGTAGCTGATCAGTTATGCACAGCTTTTCAAGAATTTATTTCCATTGAAATAGTATTAAGCCAACCATTAATTGGGAATACATAACCGAAATGTAATCGTTCTTTACATTTAGGTATTGCTAAATTTTCCTTACCATAGCGTTTAATTCGTTCGTATTTATGGATGCGAACTTCTTATTTTCCTTTTCCACATCACTTAGAACTGCTGCTTGCTTTGATCTGAAACAAAAACGTTCAGCTTTAGGTTACTAGCAGGTAACTAAGTGCTTTACAGAAATCAGTGAATCAGCCAGTAATTTCTGTCTTTGAATGGTTCACATAATGACATTAATATTCGTAAAAAATTGTTCATATCAGTTTTAATAGAAAGAATGTTGACAACCGTGGTGAAACCTCCGAGGTGGCTCCCATAACACTGTCACCATCAAAAACTGCCACTCACTGCTTTGATATAGCTGGGTACTTATTTGGTGCCTTGTTTTTCGTTAATTTCGATTGAATATGGAGTGTTGAGTATCAAGGATTTTGTTTGAATTTAAAGAAAAACTGTTTTTCTGTAGAAAAAGTGCGGGACGGAGGAGGAGGGCGGCAACTGCAACAGCTTTGGGAAGATTAGTAAAGTCTTCGACAGGATGAAACGATTTTATTTCCAAACGTAATCCACTTTGTTTGGTTTAAAAAAGCACTAACGCCAGGTTTGACGTCTCGAAATGTGCTTCTATTTACGCAATTTTTAATACTAAATGTAAACTGCATAAAAAAAGTTGTTTTCACATGGGGCAAGTTTTCAGCTTCTAATGGTTTTCCATGAATTTCTTACTTATTATCGAAACGGATAAGTACCTATAATACTGTTTGGAAACAAGCTCCTCATATACTAACGTCACTATATCGCGATTTTTCTATATTAAGTAGGACTCAATCAATTTCACGGAATTTTGAGAAATATATATCTAAAACATACCTAATGGTGTTAAAACACTGCATACAGATAATTATTCATCATTTGTAGGTGCTATATTTAAAGAATTTGAATTACGTTAGTTCCTGCAGCTGTTTCTGCAATTGCTTCACCCCTGGCTCGTACAACTTGGCCAGTCCTTCACCGAATTTCTGTGCTCCGTTATGATCCATCTCACATGGTACATCCAATGACGATTGTTTTCACGAAATGCTATTGTTGTGTTGAGTATAAACAGGAAACAAACTCTATAAAACAGAAGTGTGTACTGAAAGACTCGACAAACAAACAAAAAACCTCCAAATCAAAGGCTGGAATGAAGAGGAAGGTCGTTGATAACGATAAGAAAGGATAACCTGCATCACTGAAGTCTTCCCTCAATCGATTCAGTAACATCGAAGTGTAGGTTTTCTGGAGTGTCGAAAGAGAATTTCGTTGCTTTTCTATGTGTTAAATTCAATTGATAAAAAATTGTGTATTTTTTTCCAGTGAGTTGATGGAAACTTAGGTTTTATTGTGAGTTTTGTTTAGTAAATATAACGGATGGTGATAAAACGAAAAGACTAATCGATTAGTGGTGTTCGTTTGACAGGTTGCGATTCGAATTTCCCTAAAGTTGTTTTCGTTTTCTAGTTGGTTCCACGTCAACGTTGCAAGATTCTGCCGTTCGACATCGTCTTCTTTTCTCCCATCTCAACAGACTTCAATACTGGCTGGTCGAGGAGCCGACAGATTTTCCTTTCCGTGCTGATTAAGTTCAGTTGAAAATATCGTGAAACCATTTCGGGAAGATCGGACTTCTCTCTAACAACATGAGTTTGTTCCGTGTGACAAGTTGGACATTTATTTCCGCTGCTCTCTTCGGCGTGTTATGGACAGAGGCGGTGGTTCCTCATAGGAAATTCGAATACAAATATTCTTTCAAACCGCCCTATCTAGCCCAGAAGGATGGATCGGTACCTTTCTGGCAGTACGGAGGAAGTAAGTTCGTTCTTTTCCCTTTTATTATAAATATGGTACTAGTAACTGGAGTGTAGTTGATAACTCTTTTAGGATCACCTGTGATTTGCTACACAGATGTCGTAAAATTCAAATATACGCTCCAGCACCTTGTGGTTGATGACATGGTTAATGGGTGCTGATGGTTTTGAAGATCTTGAGGAAACCGTTTGATTACTGACTGAACCGCTTTCTCCTGGTGTTTCTGAGTTTGACTGATATCGGATTTTGTTGTGTCTCCTTACTTATGTTAGTATGCATCCAAATTGTACTTTGCCATGAATCTATCAATACTACTATCGCAAATCATTTTCTCATTCACCTAAATAAAGCGTGGGTTGTAAGTATGTTGGGAAGCTACTTAGATAACACCACAGCTGTGAGGCTACGTGTCAGGTGTGGAGATGACCCTGGGCATTGAAAAACAGCGACTTGATACCTAGAGAACCATTCCCCGTAGCTCTGTTGTACAACTATTTAAATACGTCGTTAAAAAACTATTAGGATGCCGATATTTTCTGCAGTAACTATTTTTCTCTACTTCCAACTGTCTGCTGAGCTGATTATCTAGGTTGGTAGATTATTCAAGCTGTTGATGAGACACGTAGGTATTTGCAGACTTTTTATGTGGAAAAATCTACTCGATAGAAGAATATTACCTGCCTCCCAACCTTGTAACCCACCATACATTGTATTGTTTCATACGTGTAGGAACAATCGTAATCGATCAAGTAAAAAAAAGTATATCCTTCAAAGTGTGTTGGATTAAATATACAGGCAGTTAGGTAGATTTCAAAAAATACAATTCGAAAAGAAGTTCCGGCGATTTCCTGCTGCAACCACTAAATAAAAACTGTGTGCCTACCTTTCATATTTTCTCAAGTCGATCGTAAGATCGAAAAGAGTACATGATGTAAGTATTGAATGTAACGACGATGTGATCTGTCACGTCTCAGGCTGCCCAGGACTTATGCATCATCAAGTAAAAGTCCTAAGGATGGTGCAGACTAAATTGCAGCTTCAGCGTATGAGTAACGTAGAAGCTAGCTTTAGCAGCTAAGAAAATTTAATAAACAGTCTTTATGAAGGTATACGAGAGCACCAGAACAAGGACTACAGCTATTACAGAAACAACCAAGTACTGCATGACGGCTTACGCTCAACCATCTAGCTGTGTGCATATTGTGGCAAGGCTCCGGTTTTTTTTTGTTTAAAGCAAACAGGATTTTGAATGATTTATGATTTGCCCACTGCAGCAAAGTTGATAAAGATGGGGTTCTCTCAGAGAATGGCATGAGTCCGAATTCAGGAGTCCTAAGGATTCTCATACTAAATTGCAGCTTTATAGTGTGGTTAACGTAGAAATTTGCTTTAGGGTTGAGGAAAATGAGTACTGGATGACGACTCGCGCTCAGTTTTCGAACACACAGCTAATGTGTGACACTCGTTTTTTGGTTTAAAGCATGTGGAAACAGGATTTTGAATGATCTATGGTTTGGCCACGGCAGATAAGTTGATAAAGAGTGTTTCTCACAACTGATCCTACGTGAAGTAGTTCTAAAGGCTATTTCTGCCTTCTCGGTAACTTCAAAGCTGACTTGGAGTTGCCTAAACTCCCTCAAGGCTGCAGCCCAGGGCAACAAACTAACGCTGCTTTGGGTGCCGGGTCATGAGGGAATAGAGGGCAACGAGGAAGCTGATCGCCTTGCTAAAAAGGGATCAGAGTCCAACCCAATTGGACCTGAACCCCAACTAGGGGTTACCAAGAGTTATATAACTCAACAGGTTCAGAAATGGGAGGACAAAACACGCACAGAATACTGGCACAACACTCCTAAGCAGAGGCAAGCCAAGCGGTTCCTCTATATTTCAAGGAAACGCGCAAAAGCCCTTCTATCATTGAGGCGCAAAGACCTTCGCAAACTAGTGGGTCTTCTTACTGGCCACTGCCCCCTAAGGTACCACCTAAACAAAATGGGTAAGGCCAGGACAGTAGAATGCCAGCTCTGCTGCGAAGAGGCGGAAACAGCAGAACACATCCTCTGTAATTGTCCTGCTGTTGCATCAACTAGATTCCGGCATTTCGGGAAGGGTGCCCTAACACCCACTGATATTGCCTTGGAAACGCCTGAAAACCTCCTAAGCTTTGTGAACGAAGAGGTTATTAATAAGGTTTTGAATTAAAATGGGGACAGCGTCACAATAGATCCTAGCGGTCTCAGTGACCAGGGGCTCCTCCCATCCCTTATCGGAAAAAAAAGAAAAAAAAAAACGTGAATTAGTTGGATTATTGTTCCTCTGCATTCATAATTAATGCATCTGTTGGAGCTTCTTGCATGAGCTACTGCCATCCGCTTATCACACTTTCTTCTCCTTCAATCCTTTTGTTGACATTTTCTGCTTCCTAATTTTGACTGTTCGATGCTCTTCCAATGTACGCCATTCTGTCACGTTTCTCTTTCAATAAGCGCCTCTACGTCACCACCAACATGTGATCAAGCTTATGGTCGCGATTGTGTCATGATGCGGAGTGTGTTGCGGGAAAAGTGCCACGGAGCTTCTCGAATTGGGCATCTCTGCACGAGTGCTTCGTGGTATCACCACCCTTTGGGGGCTCTCATCTTAACTGTAGGTCATTATACAGGATCATTTATTTTCCTCCCTCCTGCATTTTACTCAACTTCTCAAATCTACGGAGCGGCGTTGGGTCAACCTGGGCGTCCTGTCCACCTTTAATTTAATTAGTTTTTTCGTTTTTGTTTAATGGTGTTTCCCTCCGCCTTTGAGGGGAGCCAATGCAGAGGAAACGAAGGAAGTAATTCTACCTGTACTAAATTTTCTGTTATGTAACTAAATGATCCTTTCGTCGAACAGTGAAAAATGAGAAATCAAGCTTTGTAAACTCGAATGTCTTTCAGAAATACTTCAAACAGGTGTTCTTTGTGGTGAGCTCACTTCAAGCTTTAAAAGTAGCGGTGGAATTTCGAGAGACTTGGTTTCCATCCTAAATCTGTGATCCCTTTGTAAAAAGCTGCGGTATTGATTTATTTGCTGGACTTAAATCTTTAGGATTTTAATAGACTTGAACAAACATCGTCGTATTTTGCTGTTTTTATCATGAAATCTCGACTATACCACTTACTTCTCAGTTTTTTACTAAAATTGTAAGCGCCTGCTTCTCTAGGTTTAATAACAAGTAGGAGCATTGATTGTCTATGTCATTTATTGAGTTCAGTTGGATTATATTGGGACGTTGAAAGGTAACCTATATGCAGGCGAAATGGTTGTTGTCGCTTGTGTTATTGGTTTTCGCATTTTCTTAAATTACCTTAGTTTCAAATGAACATCCAAACTTTGTCTTAGCCAGGCAGTAATTGTTAGGTTCATTGCATGTTACTACGATTCGAAATTTGTGCATCTTCTTCTTCTTCTTTTCCGGCACTACAGCCCGATGTGGGCTTTGGCCTCCCGTGCTATCACTTTCCAAGCTGGCCGGTCAAGAGCTTTCGTTTTCCAGTTTTCCACTCCGATGATGCGGATGTCGTCAGCAACATCATCCATCCAGCTCTTCCTCGGTCTGCCACGTTTTCGTGTTCCCGGCGCATTCTCTTTATAGACTCTCTTCGGCATCCTTCCTTCTTCCATCCTGGACAGATGTCCCAGCCAGCGAAGCCTCTGAGACTTTATGAACCGGACTATGTCTTTGTGATCAATTAGTTCGTCGAGTTCCTGGTTCCATCTTATTCTCCATGTGTCTCCGTCGAGTACCGGCCCGAACACCTTCCTCAGAATCCTCCTCTCAAACACACGGAGGGAGTTTTCGTCTGCGGCATTCATCACCCAGGTCTCAGCCCCATAGCAGACGATCGGGCGTATCAGGGCTCTGTATAATGAAAGCTTCGTTTTTCTGGTCAGAAGAGTGGACTTGAATAGATTTACCAGACTAAAATATGCTCTGTTTGCTGTCATTATCCTATTTCTTATTTCTTGGCTTATCAAGTTTCCACTGTTAACTTGAACGCCTAGATATTTAAATTCATGAACACCTTCGAAGTCATAGGATCCTATTTTCAGGTTACGGGCTGCTCTGTGTGTTTCTGAAGGCGATATGACCAGATATTTGGTTTTTTCTTCGTTGATCAATAAACCCAGCTTTTTACTTTCTCTTTCTAATTCAACGAAGACTTCCTTAACGGATTTTTCCGTGCGGCCTAAATTTGTGCATGAACACCACTTATTCACTTCAATGGAAATTCATATAGGTGAACCAAAATAATTTTAAACTATACATTGTTATTGAAAAAAATCCTACTGTAAGATATTAGTGGTAAATTCAGAATTGAAACTCTAACTATTGTATCATTTACACATCAAAAAATCTAATCGGTTTTTATTTTTCACAGATGCTATCGCAAGTGCTGAGAATGTGAGAATAGCGCCATCCTTAAGAAGTCAAAAAGGTAAGTCGGTCTTTAATTGTTTGCTTTATAGGCAAAGTTCAATTCTCACCTCGAGAGTTTACACTAAGTACCGAAAAATGATTCAGAATTTTTCTGATAATTGTTGAGATAACATAATGGTAAAATCAGGCTAAATATGTTTTAAGGCTAATTATTTTGGCTTGTAAAGAACAGCAGAAATCCACGTAATTAATGTATCGTCTGCCTTCAAATTTATTCCAGGGAAGAAATATAATATTTTTGTTTCCTGACAGATGAGGAATTTAAAGTAACGATTTTACAAATATTGAAAATATTTCAGGTGCAATATGGACCAAAACTAAAACAAATTTTGAATGGTGGGAAGCTGAAATTGTGTTCAGGGTTACTGGTCGAGGCAGAATCGGTGCTGATGGTTTGGTAAGCATTTCTTTGAACAAGATAAACTCAAATTTTATTATTTATCAATCGTTATTAAGTGACGATGATAAATTTATAAATCATTTTGTTTAATAAAATTATATCTTTTTGTAGGCTTTCTGGTACACGGATAGTCAAGGAGCGTATGACGGTAATGTTTTTGGAAGCTCCGACAAATGGGTCGGCTTGGGAATTTTCTTCGATTCCTTCGATAACGATAATAAACACAACAACCCTTACATCATGGCTGTTGTCAATGATGGTTCTAAGGAATTCGACCATACAAAGTAAGATCGATACAACAAAACAAAAAACAACAATAAAATACAATCTATGAGTGGTGAACTAAAGTATTCATTCATGTAATTTTGATTGCTCCAACAGGTTTGATTGCATTGTATTTTATTCAATACTAGTTTAATGGCCCTGCTACGCAGGTTAAAAATAAATAGGTGAATAACACAATGAGGGAGTATAATAACAATATGCAAAGTCAAAAAATCGTATATCCCAAATCCTCGCCGCCCTGGGAGACGCTTCCCCCCGCTGGGGCCCTCCTTCCTTCACTGGCAGGGTCGGGGGGAGGGGGGGGAGCATTCCACCCGCTCAGCGTTACCACCCCCTGAAACGTCGATATACTCTGATAAGCTCGTCTTTATATAGTGTGATTTGAATATTCCTCCGGATGATACTTGTAACTTATTTTTGGTATCTTGTGTACAAAACGGCACCAAATGACCTAAAATTAGTTTTAGTTATATATTGGATTTATTGATTCGAGTGATAAATATATTTTAGCGTTCATCATATTTCTTCGGTGTTAAGTACTGCAAATATCTCAAAATATCCTGACCCCTAGTTTGAGAATCTCCTGTCAAATATCTAATCTCTCTAGAGTGGATTTGTCAAACAGCTAGACAAATTATTTGAGATTCAACATAATCGAGTATCAGCAGCTCTAAAAAATCATGGTGCATTTATCAATCTCCAATTTAAGGCCTATTAATTGACTGGAGTTCTTTAGAGGATGGTTATAGGTACCAATATGAAAAAGTGAAATTCCTCTATACCAATGGGGCAACCTCTGTATTCGTTCACAATCAGTGTGTAGTTGTTAGCCTTCAAAGATGAAAGAGCACCAGCTACTGATAATTCTGCATGTAGTATTTCGGACGGGGGAGTATAATTAATACGTTTCACATAGCACTTTTTGATAAGGGGTCTTATTCCAATCTCAACTTGCTAGTCATCTTGAAGGTAGGAGAGGGCGCCTTAGGTGAGGTGGGGAAGCACGCAGGCTTACCACCTTCACTACACATAAATCGGTAACCTAGGGGATCTACAGATATTACACCTCTCCCCCTTAAGTATGAAATATCAGAGAGTAATAATAATAACATAATTCAAAAATAACAGCTTCAATGTACTTCAACATTTCTTATATGAAGTACCTAATCTCAATGTTCTTCTACTTATACTTTCTACTCAATGTTCTCAATCACTTGACAATCAGCTGTAAAGAATTCAATACAATATCCTATATCGATAAATAAAAAATAACTTAAATTAATACATCTCGTCTATAAGTCTTTCAACAGGTTTAATTTTTCTACCAGCTCTTGTGGTAGTAGTAGGTGTTTCTTCACACAGTTTATTCTTTATATGTGACGGGGTTTTCCCCTGATTTATCTGGTCAATATTAAATTCTAGAAAAGGAGGACTGGAGGAAACAGGAGACCTACGGGAAAAGTGCGAGTGTGAACCAGGGTCAGTATTTGGCGTTTTGTCTGAATGTTGGACAGCGCCAGCTGTGCAAACCTGCTTTCTAAGCTGGTGTACATGCCTAACCCAGGTTAGCTCCCATTCCAGGACAAACACTTTCATCCGTCGAGGCCCTAAAATATTTTTGATTACGCCTGGCACCCACTTGTATCCCCCTGATCGAAAATCGCGAGCCCAAACAAGATCATTTATGTAAAATAGTGGGGGCTCAACACCACCATGATTTTCAATTTGTTTCTCCTGCTGTCGCCGAACATACGCTGAAGTCGTAGGTTTAGACAGCTTCAGCCGGAGACATACCCGTGGTTAAGTGAGGCGTGTTTCGATAATCCAACAAAGGGGTATTAGGGCAGCCCTATTTTTTAATTTACCTACTGGAAAGTTTGGAGTTGAAGAAAATGAAAACCTTGAAAGTATGCAGGAACGAGAGGTACCCACAGATCATAGAAAAGGGAGCTTTCTACTTTGATTTAAATGGAGAAATCATCGATATTCATACATGGATATTCGTATACATATTATGATTCAAAAACCGAACGTTACCAACAATGTTTCAAGTATAATATTTACCTATTTACGGTCAAGATTGAATGAAGCAGTAAATGAAACCTGATGGTGAAGTGCTCTATCATGTTGAAATCAGTACCTACTCCTGTGTCTTCGCCTGCGACGCTTGTAGATCCGTTTTATTTCCTCTCCACTTGGCATTTACCAACTAGACGTACGAAAATATACGTTTTTTGTTGAATATAGTTCACGACATGTCGAGATGTAGATATGTAGAACAAAACTGGCTGTACCTGAGAGCATACAAACATGAAATGGTAGGACTTGTAGTTGATATAGTTTCCGTGATGAGGGGTTAGGAAGCAGCACTCCCTAATTCGGGATTTAAGAGCTAATGAAGGATTGAAATCAACCTCCAAGTTCCTAGGGATTCGACTTTTGTTTGCCCTCTGTCCTGCATTGATAAACAGCACCTCCCTCACTAATCAATCATTATCGATAATGGCCAATCGAAGTATCTAACGAATAGGATTGATGAACCGGCTCTGAATCAATTCAGCAGAAAATCATGGATTTAGTTTATGCATTGGCCACATTTTTTATTGATGAGGAATCTGTTTTGCTACTTCAGCAGGAAACACTGAGCCCAGAAATGTCTGCTTTTACCAACTGTAACAGCATAATGCTATCTTCATACTGTCTACTTAACAATAACTGATTGCTTTATTGAAAACTTCACAAGTTAACTTCGTTTTTGTTGCAGTGACGGTTCATCGCAGATGTTATCAGGCTGTGTGAAGGACTTCAGAAACAAACCATTCCCAACCCGCGCTAAAATTGAGTACTACATGAACACATTGACGGTAAATATGACAGTTTCATTTTATTTGTGTATTGCATATATGTTTTTGAAATGTTAGTAGGTTAAAATGTTGATCGTAATGAACCATATTTTAATTTAGGATGGTGAAGCGAATTTGAGTTAAATGATCAGGGAAGGAGTATCTAATATCCTTTGGCATCAGTTAATTAGTGATTTGCAGATTTGGAGTGAGTGAGCCATTTAGGAGAATGAGTCCAGGATCGAAACTGAAACAAGGAATAATTATTCTGGGATACTATAAGTAATATATCATCCATTCACTTTTCATCAAGAAGAACATATAGATGGTTCTAGTCGTGTTCCTCCATCTTCTCTAAATAAGAGTTGTTTCTTATTGATAAAAGTTGTTTATAAACATCAAATCAAATTTATCTATCCATATATCAGACTAGAAGGATGAAATGAGTCCTTTGTATTCAAAAGCGAGATCTGGATTTGAAATAATCAAATTCCATTCGTTCCCCTGTGGGTGAGCATGATGCTAGATCAAGTACGCAGAATGAATCCATGGATGCTAAATATACTCTCCATGGACTCGTTCCTGGAATTATGATGATGGAAGTTTATTCTGACCTTGAAATTTCTTGTGTTTGACTAACGGAATGGAGCTTTTTGCGGTATACATCGTTAATCCACTGCTATAACACGAGAAAAATATATTTTTAATGCTTTGACCAAAAATAGTCTTAGCTAAAGAAACCTGCTTCAGTTAGTAACCAACATGGATAGTTCAAACAACATCCTGTCCAAGGTTTGCGTATCCGCCTATGAATTGTGTTGAGCAGAAGTATCAACCAATTTCAAGTAGACGAAGAAATTGTCTGCTGCCTAGAGCGAAATTGGAGAGCTTTTGTTAAGCTTTTATAAATTAAATCATTAAAAATATATACAGTAGTTGGGGATTGGGAAATATACTTGTAAATCACTCGGGTCAGCAACGCTTCGTTCATGATTTGAATTTCAAGCTTTGGAGTGTGCGTGTTTCACAGGTGATAGAGCGATTATTGAATTTCAGGAGATATGCATAGAGTCACGTAAATCTGTTCTCAACAAAAATACCTATTTGGATTGATCAGTTGATAATATTTGTGTGTCTCCTGAAATTCAATAATCGCTCTATCACCTGTGGAACACGTTCACTCCAAAGCTTAGTAGAAATTCAAATCATGAACACTAGCCAATTAAATAATAAACCCCAGTGAGAGAATTTGCAGCGTTTTTCTATGGTTATCAGAATACTTCAACCAGTGTATCGGCTATAAACCCTTTTAGGAGTTCGCTCCTATCGAGTTCACTACATCACAGGGCAATCAAAACAAAAACAATAATAAACCAAAATACCTCGGGAATGGTTTGAGCTACGAACCTGGGGAAGGGCTCATTCAATTCCTCATGGAAAGTTCTTAAAAAAAAATCATAATTTAGGCCGCCTTGACTTTTTTTGAGGTTTTTAGGGATTTTACAAAACTTTGACAACTCTTAAAGGGCACTTTAAGCGAACTAAATTGGCTAAAGAAGTTTTTGTCGGACCAATATTGATTTTTCCTGAAAATTTCAGATTTTAAAAGCCGTTTGGGAGAAATACGCCGGACGGACGGAAAAATTGTTATTGCTAATTTGGATTCTCCACCCTTTGAAACGTAAACCATGAATTTTCAGGGGGGGTTAGAATTTTTTTTTTCTTTTTTCGAAAGCGATTGCAATGGTTTATTATTGAATAATAAACCAAAAGCCATAGTCTGGCCAAACATAGAACGACACCGTAATTATTCCACAAAGTTACAAAAATGAAATGAAAGCTATCTTTTATTCAAACTGGACGAACTTCCCTTTGATATTCCTTGGGACAGGCCCATGTGAATCCATCTTGAAATGGTTTCCTTCACTAACGATCGAGCTGTGTAGGGTTAAGGAAGCTATTATAGTTATGTGCTCCTAAACTATCTGTAGGTTTCTATTATAAATTATAGAATCTTCGAATAAGTTTAGAAGATCTATTGCAATGGGTCAACAATTTTTCTATAGGAATCTGTTTTAAACATTTAATTTGTTAAACCTTTGTTTTTTAGTGCATATACAGCGTACAACTCTGAATTTGAACTCATGTTCATGTGTAGGTACTATTTATTGCTTAAGTTTACCTCCTTTTACGCGTGGTCTTGGAATAGAGATTTGAAATAGGAATTAGGCTTCACTTTATCAAAGTTAGAAGAATATTCCTATACGATGAACAATAGCTAAAAGTTTAGGAATTATTCACTCTGAATCAGTATCTTATTTTGAAACAGATCGAATACCATGAATAGAAGACATTTATTTGTACACACTAATCGTAGAATTTATTATTACAGCCGTCTGTTACTTATAAACTGGTATTTTACGAATTATAACATAATCTTCGTGCCTGTCTGGATGAAACAAAATGATGTAATAGTTGAAGGAACACAAATTTGCAAAAGCTTTAAAACATGCATTGTTTTGCAGTTTTCATAATATTGGTTTCATTATTTGTTGGAAGGATTCTGTGTGCTATATTTATTTGATCTCCTTAGGTTCTTTTCCACAATGGTATGACCAACAACAACGATTACGAGATTTGCCTCCGAGTGGAGAACCTTCACCTCCCGCGCTACGGCTTCTTCGGCGTATCTGCTGCCACCGGAGGTCTCGCCGATGACCACGACGTCCTCCAATTCCTGACGACGAGTCTGTACCCACCAGGTCAAGCACCTGCGCCTGGCCAGGCAACCAAAGTGACTCCTGAAGAGGAAACCAAACTAACTCAGGAGTACGCCGATTACCAGAAGAAGCTCGATCAACAAAAGGAAGAGTCAGTTTGCTTTGAATCCCATTTTTAAATTACATCTTTCATACGCTTACTCTTGACCATGCGCTGAAAATCTGAAGTGAATTACAAAACGGGCTGCTTATACTCAGAACAAAAATTGTCTTGTGTGTTATTTGAATGAGTCCGCGCAATACACATATCAGCATATTGAGGATAACTACGTACAGTTAATTCTTTCAGTTGGTCTAGAAATCCAAACACATAATCTCGAATGGCTAACCTTTTCTGAAAACCACTTGTCAAAGACTGATCAATGTGATCTTTTTTACACCTAAATCTACTTTTAATGGGTTTCAAAGTTTCAGTTCTCAGTAAGAAGGAGTCAGAGATGTTTAGCATGGAGTCCAAAACAGATGTTTACAACATTCCGTCTATCATTCGTTTGTTGGACGAGTAAAATGACCGTGGTGCATGAGAGTTACTTCTGATGAATCGTTTTATAACTGATTTTGACTTTTGCTTTCAATTTTCAGTTACAAGAAAGAACACCCACAGGTTAAGGACACTGACAGCGAGTTTGAGGATTGGTTCGAGAGTGATTCACAACGTGAATTGAGACAGATTTTCGCTGGTCAAACCCAAATATATGATCAAGTTAGTACACCTTGTTATTTGACACTTCCAATCATGTAGTATTACCTCACAATTCAAAATGATCGTTTTATGCTGTCAAAAGTGGAATCATCTGTAGGGGTAGGAGACTTTTTAGACAAGCTTTTATTCTCTGTCTGCATCGGTCTGAGTTATTACCCCAGTTTGTAATAATAAATACGCATGAAAGAAATGACTGTTTCATTATATCATGTTTTGTATAGGTCCGTCTTCTTAGCCAAAAACTGGACGAAGTTGTAGGAAGGCAAGAGAGAGCATTGGGACTTCTAAGCACGCTTCACCAAGGCGGTGGACAACTTGCAGCCCAAGGAGGTAACTGAAATGTCCATTTTTTAATATAAAATATGGAATAAATCAATTAGATAGCAGCGCATTCTATCTTTAATAGAAACTACAAAGGAGGGCGAAGTTGAAATTAGGCGTTTAGGGACAATAACATAAATATGACTGAACCTACTCTGAAATATAACAAATTTTTGATTGATTATTTTTAATAATGAGCCTTTGTGAACGTGTAGCAATCAACCCCCCTCCCCCAACCCTCAAACGTTGCCGTTTTACGTTTCAAGATGCTTAGATTCAACATCTGTCACGTCCCCCGTACGGGCCATAAAAGGCCTTAAAAATTGACGTAATACTGACGTTCTTTTGCACATGGACTCCACTTGAGGTCTAGTTGCTCCTAACTTCTAGCCAGCCCGATCTCCTTAGACGTATTAATGCGATGGACCAAAAAACTGGTCCAAATCTTGTAGTGTAAATAACTTTTAATTGAGTCTTCAATGGAGATAGAATGATTACTCACGAACCTGATTGTATATTTGATAAAAACTTCGATTCTTGACACTTCGTGCAGGACCATTTTGAAAAATAATTTCTGGTGATACTAATTACGCTCCACAACTCAATGCTCAAACATAACTGCTGACACCAAACTAAAAGTAAAAATCTTCCTTGGTAGTTTTCTGAGGCACATGTTTTTTTGATCAGTCTCATATTTATTTATTTATTTATAATCATACGGGCGAGCCTAATTTACATTCAGTCTGGATAATAAGCATAATGTTCAAATAGGTTTATATATATTGATAAGTCGGGGGGGTGGGGGGTGGGGGTTTGAGATAAAATTTAGATGAAAGCTATGGGGGAAGATGAAATGTGGGACTTCAAAGTTGATAAGGGGGTGGAAAAAAATCAAAATGAGGGTACATAGATAGAAATAAATTTGCACTGCGGGGCATTCGGTGAAGGGGACGATGACGGTCGTAGTTTGTGGCTGAGAACGGGACAAAAAACAGTTGAGGAGATCGAGTGGACGAACGGGAGGCGGCTAGATGGATCCTCGAGAGCAGTGGGGGGCAGTCCAGGATATTATTCAGTTTTTTATACAGGTTTTTTATACGAGGTCTGCGGAGCTCTGTCTTTGCTCGAGGGTCTCCATACGACATCTCTCCAATAGCAGCTCATAACCAATGTTATCCGAGGGGATTCCATTTTGAAAGCAACATATCGCAAGAAATTCCTTTGGACTCGTTCCAGACGATATTTTTGAACCGCGTATAAAGGTGACCAAACTGTGGCTGCATACTCAACCAGGGGCAAAACTAAAGCTTTATAGAGGGTCACAATGGCATCCACATTGGAAAATTCCCTCGTATTTCTCTTGATAAAACCGATGGCCCGCATTGCCCTAGCAGCCAGTCCCTCAATGATTGGAAAAATTCAACCGCCCATCACATAGGATCCCCAAGTCAACAATTTCTGGCACCCTCCGAAGAGCTCCGCCACCGAGAACATAGTTATATGTGATTGGCTGTGATAGATGGTGATAAGAAACCACCGAGCATTTTGATGGATTGAGATGGAGGTGGTTTAATTCACACCAATCCTCCCATACCATATCCTCCCATATCTTACCATTTGTGTTTGACCTCTCGTGATTTGTTGACTTTCTCGGTTTCAGGTGTACCTCCACCGCAAATGGGGCAACAACCTTTTGTGGACACTATCAGACGTCACGAAGTTGACGCACTCCTCACAAACCAGAACACAATGATAACTGCTGCTCGAGAAATCAGGTTAGTAACTGCCAACAAATAGTGAAGAATTCTTCTTGTGGGTTCGATTTTCTCCATTTTTTGGGTGTTGAATCTAGTGCTACCGAAGCGAGCTCTCTTGTTTCTGCCATGTAGCAATGTACCATTACGTATGTAAGCGTAAATAGCATGAAATACTGATATCCTTGAGCTATCCAAGATCATAAGAGTGCTCCACCACTCATGACCTTCTTCTATTCTGATGGATCTACTACCTTTGCCATTCATTCATTCATTCTTTTGATGGGCATGTCATCAGATCTTCATATTATCTACTGATGAACAGAAGAGCCTTTGCAGCAATTATTTTGGCAAGCTTCTCTCTTTGCTTTAACATTTAAAGTTTGCATCAACAGTCCCCTTCACTTCTGCTACTTGCATTCTATTCTACAGTCTCATGGCAGCTGATAAGAATGTGTCATTAGAATACTTTCTCCTTAACGCTCTTTTCCTCTTTGCACTACCTACTTGCTTTTTTCGAGAAGGGAATGGCCATTTCACTCAATTATTTATTCACGTAGATGATTAGTTCTTTTGTCAACAGGTTTAGCTGGTGTTGCAATGGGTTTCCATGTTAAAATACAGTCATATTGTGATGTTTTATTAATAAAACACTACTTATGTTAAGCCTGTGAAGTACCGAACACTCGAACATGAATTGACTAACTCAAGGGGTGGACATTAGTCTCCCCTACTCTTCTCTCAAACTGTACATTAATATAAACAGTACACTACAAACCATTACTTCCTTCTTTTTTTTATTTTTATTATTTTTTTTTAATTAAATTTATTGCAACAATCTTGTGCGTAGCACTATAATGTAGGAAATCTACGTCGTATAGCATGCAATTGCATGATTCACGTGATGTACTTTTTCACTAGGTATAAGCGCATCCGCTGTACCTTAGGTGCTAATACATAGAACCAAGCATGGTTCTTGAAATTATTAATAGCCAACAATAACATATAACAAAAGTTAAGTATTGTTCGGAAGTAGGAGCATTCAGTTACACTTGTAAGGGTTCAGTTGAAGCCATCGGCGCTGTCTGTGTGGTGTCTTCTTTTGAGGCGTCTCATATGTCTTGGTAGTGGTCGCTGTTCGTGAATCGTGTTGATAAGGCGGTTTGGCTGGGCTGGTGCTTTATTGTACATTTTGTGGTACGCTGCGATTAGGGAATCATGAACTGTGGGGATTTCCAGGTCTTTGTGGAGCTCTTCGTTTCTTACGTACCACGGGGCGTTGGTAATCATTCTAAGTATTCTGTTTTGAAGTACTTGGATTCGTTTGATTTGGGTCAGGGATGCCGAACACCGCTCCCGTATAGCCAAATGGGACGAATCAGCACTTTGTAGGGCAAGATTTTTAGTCGTAAGGACAGTTTATGGTTGGATAGGAGATATGACAGTTGCCGAGTGCTATGTCTGATTTTAGCGGTTAAAGGAGTGATGTATTCGTTCCATGTTAGCCGTTTGTCCAGAGTCAGGCCCAGGTAAGTTACTTTAGTGTGTTGGCATATGGGAGAGTTGTTCATTGTAACTGGAGGTAGGTATGCTATAGTTCAATTTATAGGTGAACGGTACTAGCGCAGATTATTTCCTTCTGGGATATAATAATCGCTCTAACCTTTAATTTATTCTTGTTTTATAGGAATTTCCTTGCTGAAGTAAACTCAAAGATGGATCGAGTGGTGGAGAAGCAGGAACGCGGCACAGGCACCGCTCAGGTCATGGGCTACGACACTGTATCCATTGTCAACGAAGTGCGGGAAGCACTGAACGGTGTCAAACGGGACACAGAAACTGTCGCTCAGAAACTCATTTCACAGGGCCCCAGCTTGTCGAATTGCCCAACATGCGTCACTCCTCTTGTTCTGATGTTCGCTATTGCTGGACACCTCATCATCATATTCGTTTACTTCATATACAGGTAAGTGGTTATTTGGTTACTCATAATGGTAGTAAGTACTAGCTAGTTAAGATGCTTGGCACTGTTAGGATTCAGCTAACGATTTAATAGCATCCAGTTCTATTATACACCTTGTGCTATTTAATGACACTCTAATCAGTGTCCAGGTTTTTCCATTCTGACTCAATCCAACGTTTTATTAATAATTAATAAAGAATTATTCTGTTGAGCTTCTTATTCACATGCTCTAGTTTCTTTCAGAAACATTTTCTACTTCGATTTGCATGTGTAACATTATATTTAACAAAACTTCCTCAATTGGAGTTGATTATATCAACTGTTGAAGAGTGTTACTCCATACATACCTTTCATACCTTTTGAAAAAAAGAGGCATATGTTGATGATTTTTAATTCAATTTGGAAATTATGCTGATGCTAACACAGCACTTGACTCGTTATGCAAAGCTATGAGTTCATTGATTCATCCTCACAAGCAACCTTCACAACGCTTTGAAAAACGCTACACCTCAAGGACACCGCTATCAGGAGCTGGGGGTTTGTCTACAGGAGACATGCTTGTTCTGATAAGCCATCACCTTCATGGATGGTCTGAAGGATAGCTTACAGCTGGTATGAGCCTTGGCTAGCTGCAGTCCGAATTGCACGGTTGTAGCTGTACGATTACACTAAGTAGCTACAATGCCACATATCAAACTTCAATCCATTGAGGTGAACAAACGGAAGCACTCTTCTTGCCTGCATTTTAATTCTATCTCGTTAAATTTCAGTTGGAATACTTGTGTTTTCGAATGTACCTAATATGCGGTGTCTCTGGTTGTACAGTCCAGTTCTGGTAGTCTGGTGAACAGAGTAGGTTGTAATTCGGTTATCGGATTCGGTACATCTTGTAATTTGAAACAACAAATTTGAGGAGGGATGCTCGAGACAGTGCAGTAGTGTGCAATAGGTAAATGGATAAGCTGGGGTTTGCTGCGGAAGGAGACATTCTTGTCCTGGTAAGCCATCTCCTTCATGGATGGTCTGAAGGAGAGCTTGTAGCTGGTATGAGTCTTGGCTAGCTGTAGTCCAAATTGCACGGTTGTTGCTGTATGATTAACTTCAATTCACTTGAGGAGAACAAGCAGAAGCATTATTTTTGCCTGCATTTAAATTCTATCTCGTTAAATTTCAGTCGGAATACTTGTGTTTTTGAATACCTAATAGGCAGTGTCTCTGGTTGAACAGTCCAGTTCTGGTAGTCTGGTGAATAGCTTAGGTTATAATTAAATTTTTGGATTCTGTACATCTTGAAACGTGAAACATCAAATTTGAGGCGGAATGCTCAAGAGAGTGCAGTAGAGCGTCAGTGTGAAGTAGTTAAATTAATGAGTGCACATCTAATTCAACCAAGTTAATTATTCTGTGATGAAACGAAGCTTCTATCCCCTTACTTTATTTAAAACTTGGTGATAGATACCCAAGTACTTTCTTTGCTCTACGCCTTTATTGACACCTATTCAAGAAAGCAAGTTCAGCCTACTTTTTTACGAATACACTTTTTTTGATTTGTTCCGCAGGGACAGCAAGGAATCGCAAGCGAAAAAGTTCTACTAAAAGCCGCCCTCTCAAACTTCACTTGTCAAACGAGAAACTTCCGCTAAGGTGATCACATCCGTAAGAACTCTGCGTCCGCTGGTTAGGCGCTCTTCTTCGGTTGTTCCCACCGTCGCATAAACCGTGAAAAGTGTGCTCTGTCTTTAAAAGGAACATTTATTTATTTTCTTCATCAATTGGTTTGTTAATACGTCAACAATATAAGTGATGAAAACAGTAAGAGTAAACGGCGGTTCTAACAATAATGACAGTTTCAATTTTGCCGTGTAGAGTTCTCCGAGCTCTGCTTAATTGATTAGCTTAATGATATAACAAACCCCCCTTCAATAACAGTTGAATTTTCCTGTTTTAATGGATAATACTCCAACGTTCCCGACCGACCAACCTTTAAAACTTTCCATAATTTACTGAGAAACCATAAATTCTGATGAATTATAACTATTGAATTTTCATGAGCAACTTAGTATTCCTTTTCAGGTTAAAACGGATTTTTAAAACTCAACATTTACCGACTTTTGAATCCGTCATGCCGGGCAAATAAAACTGCAATTAATAATTTATTGCTCGTGTACGTAAAACTAAACGTTAAACTGACGTAAAAATGTCACATTATCTTTTTCATTTATGAATTTTCACACAGTTCGTAATAATAGTTAGTCTTAAAAAAAACTTGTTTTTGTTTATTGCTTTCTACCGACTTAAATTTTATGTTGATGATCGTCCTTCACAAAATCCGTACATTATTGGAAAACGTCTATTTGGGCGAAGGCACAACGAATACAAAGTGAAATTTGAACGGGATTCTCTGTTAAGACACAAATCAATTATTGGATTTAGTATTGATTCAATTAATCATAGGCACCTACTGAGTATTGAATTGTGTAATGTCCGTCTCATTTCATGTCAAAATCATCTTCAGTTGTGGTACAATTCCCCCTATTTCATGTTAATTTTATTAAATTTCGCTTGTCACCACTGTTCATGCCAATTTTGTTGAACATTACAGCTTAATGTGTAGCTAATTCAGCGTTGTACATAGGTACATTATTTTTTCAAGAAAATGCAGAAAGACAATTTCGCAAAATCTTGTTGTGATTTGTATAAACTCTTTGTTTTTAGCGAGTGAGACGATTGCTGTAGAAAATGAAGTTTAGGTGTATTTTTAAAGTGATCTTTCATTTTCATACTTTGTTCATATTTTCACATTTCGTTGTTTGGATCTTTATTATAAAACTTTGTTTTGAAAATGTGTTTATTACACAGTACTTGTCACTCGACGGAAGGATGTAATGGATTTGATGAATGACAGAAACGATTAGAAGAAAAGACGTGTTTTTGTTTTGGATTTGGACAATGTGCTGGATTGTGTGACAGCTATAGCGTTGGTTATCATCAAAATGAATTGGCTAGGTATCTACCAAACATCATTGTACGTATGTGATTTTAATGTGTTTGAACCGTTGATCACAAAATACCTCTTACCCTCAATTTCGGGAGAAGATCTCGTGTTAGGATCTATCGTATTATTCACAATAACAACCTTCTCAATAGTGATCCCGTACCGATTGATTGAATACAACATTCCCCCTTAATTCTCAAAATCAACCAATTCGCCTAAAGTCGAATCAATTTCAACGCGAATAGTAGGGATTCACCTAATAATCCAAGCCCCTTATTCGAAGACGACCTATCGGACAATGAAAAGACTTGTAAATCACCAAACACTTGAAACTATGAATAATTCATCATATGATAAAATCTTGATCATTCCAAGTCCGTTTCCAAAAATCATTGGTTGTTTTTCTCTGATGATGAGTCGTTGGGGCACGATACGTCATTCTTATAAATACATTCATAATGCAAAAATTAACTTTGATTATCAGCTGATTTCTATATTTCTCAATAATTAGTAGGAATTAAGTCTTGGTTGGCTCAGTTAAATGGAGTCAAGTTTGCTTCATTTCAATTTTAGACATGGTACCTATTGAGAAGGGTTGCCATCAGGTTGAATATTGTCCGACGAGTCTTGCCTTATCAATTTATAGGCAATCCAACACATACTTTAATTCAATGATTGGGTAGATGTTTCACTAAAATACGTGACCTGCAAAATTTAATTTAATTGAAGAATTTATTTAAAAATCTGGAAATATTAACTAATGTAATTAATTCAATTGGTATCTAGAATGTGATTAAAACATTCCTTTCTTTTAAGCTTCCAATCATCGCTAATTACTATGCAATTATTGCAGTGCTCATTAGAACCCAGTTTAATATTAATCACGGAGGGCATGTTATCACCTAAATTATTTTGACATATTCATAATCATAACTGATCAAAAGGTCTTTAGTCTAATTGTCTCAACGTTTTTGGATGTACTCTTTAAATTTGACACTTATTTTTAATTCGGAATGTGTCTTACGAATTTCAGAGCTAACTTTAAAAAATATTTACCTGATGGTTGTGAAACACCAAATTCTATGATTGTGATCAATTTTGAAACGACGTACTTATTACGATACTAGTTTAATGGCCCTGCTACGCAGGTTAAAAAGAAATAGGTGCTTAACACAATGAGGGAGTATAGTAACAATATGCAAAGTCAAAAAATCGTATATCCCAAATCCCCGAGGAGAGGACCACGTCGCTTGCCCTGGGAGACGGTTCCCCCCGCTGGGGCCCTCCTTCCTTCACTGGCGTGGTCGGGGGGAGGGGGGAGCTGGTCGGTTGCCCTGGGAGACGTGGGCGAGAATTCCACCCGCCCAGCGTTACCACCCCCTGAAACGTCGATATACTCTGATAAGCTCGTCTTTATATAGTGTGATTAATAATAAACTGGATTGATGAATGGTGAACCAATTAAGGAGAATCGTTTAGGAGGTTCGAATATTATAGATTAGCTGGGATATCATGTGCACTGCAGTAATAGCTACTTTATTGATGTCCAACTTGGGGGTCCTGTGCAACTACTTGAGCATGTGGTCACTTCACTATTATATATCTACTCAAGACTGAATGTAAAACTTACTACTTGCGTTCGACGCTCCTCTTGAATTTGATGAGGTGAAAAAATGATTTCTTCCTTCTCTATGTTTTAATCGTTGATGTAGGGTTCGTTTTTTGGTTGTTTGGTGTGGATGATGGGTGAGAACGTCCTTGATGATTATTGTTGCGAATTGTTATGATACATTTTATGTTCTTTTATATTAAAAGGGTATTGATCGATTGGATTTTATCTTGTTATCTTTATTTCACAAAAAAACCTGGAGTCTCGAAGTAAAATGGTTTTATACTGTATAAAATACTGTATAAATTATACAGTTACATTGGATTGGGCAGTTGAGAATCATCGAGGTTCGTATCCATCAATGGTGGCTTCTCCCGTGAAACTCAGGGGTGCACATTGTCCGCCGCACTAATCAAAGGGGCTATCACGAAGGGAATGGAAGAGGAGCTTTCGTTACCCAATTACAAATTCCAACCACATGCTGATGGGATATACAGGGTGTTTCATAAAGTTTAATCACATTTCAATCTGGAATAGCACAGCAATGGATAGTCACAGGTCAATGAAACAGCTACCGTTCGAAAGAGGTTGCCATCAATGTTTACTTTGGTGCTGGTAGAGGTCTCTCGGGTGTACCTGGAAGGCGTAGGGTCGCCATGTCAGCTACTGCAGTGATGGCAAACGCCAATGATGGAAACGCAGTAAATGGTGCAAAACTCAACTACAGTAAGACAGCGACGTTTTTGTTCTTCAACTAGCTAGATCACCACCACATTGGCATTCAGCAGTGAGACGATAACTCAACAAGCAGGTTCCCAATCGATGGATGGTCGAAAAGAACATTCAGATTTCATGTTACCCTCCTCAATATCCAGACCTCTCTGTTTGCGACTTCTTCTTGTGTTGATATATGAAAGAACGAGTTTTTATGCCACCCTTACCAGCCAATCTGGTTGACCTAAAAAACGCTGAAAATTCTTTCACTGGGGTTTATTATTCAATTTCATTCATTTGGCTTGCATTCAGTGTGCGTGCTTGGAGTGTGCGTGTTTCACAGGTGATAGAGCGATTATTGAATTTCAGGAGATATGCATAGAGCACATAAATTGGTTCTCAACCAAAATACCTATTTCGTTTGATCAGTTGATCATATTTGTGTGCCTCCTGAAATTCAATAATCGCTCTATTACCTGTGAAACACACACACTCCAAATCTTAGTAGAAATTCAAATCATGAATGCAAGCCAAATGAATAAAATTGAAAGAATTTGCAGCGTTTTGACCACGTTTTCGGGTTCTACGTAAAATTTCCGTTACACCCAATGCACATTCATAATCATAAACGACCCCTAAGGACCGTAATTGCAGTTCAAACATTGAACATTTAAAAAAATTGTTAGTTTCTGAATTATTTGTATTTTTACTGCAGTTCCAAAAAACTTGCGATTCCTCGTCGATCTCATGGAGAAATTCCAGTTTGAAGGCGAAAAAACATTACGCAACTTTTGAACTGCAATCGAGTCCCAGGGAAAAAAGAAACAGTTCGCGGTATGAATTGGGCATAATAATTAAATCCGCAAAATAGATAGGTTAAAAAAATAAAGAAATACTACTTTTCGGGAAAAATGATCGAAAATCATTTCTAATATTCAGACTAGTAAAGTTTAAATAAATCAGACTAGTGAAATTAAAAGAAGTCGCGCTCACAATGTGTTCTCAGAATCTATATCTGATATAGGTTAAAAATGTATTTATTTTTCAGCAAAATTGATATATTATTCATTTTGTTGAAGCTCTCTTGAAAATCATTGAAATCATCATTGAAAATAAACCGCAAAGGAATCACCTAAAAGGCAATGTCATTGTTGAACGATATCGTCGGGTTCCGGGTAAAAGTGACCAAGTAACATTTTTTTCAAAATGAGCTTTTTTTGTCATTAAAGGAACGTTGTCTACTGTGTGTTGTTGCTAAGAACGTTATCTTCAAACTGATGTGCAAGAAATACTTGAAAATAAATTTTACCTGCCTGACCCAAAGAGTTTTATGTGACCAAATGGCATTTGAACTCAACCACAAAACACGAGATGGATGATAAATGTACTCTCGCTGGTGCATGTAAATGTTATCAATTGCCATTTGATCACTTCTACTGTGTAAGATTTGTAAGATTGCATAGTGGGCAGGTGAAAATGACCAATTACAGTGATAGGTAATGGATAACCTTTTCTAACAGAAATAGGTATATCATTGTTATTAGATGCTCGGCAACACGATAAATTAACGAAAAAACTATTCAATCCCTCAATTTCATGCAACTATGCGACAGATTTTCGAAGAATTGAATTGACCAAATGAGTAAAGCTTAAAACTCCAGGCAGGTAAAAATGATCAAATAGAGTTTTCCGGAAAAACAGCTCTTATTTAATCTGAAGTGAATTTTGAAGCACGATATCATAGGCGGGCACTAGCTAACTACCTACAGGATAAAGAAAAATCGAAACATAGTCGGATGAGACATCACATAACCAGTGTTCGTAAGAAGAAAATAGGTGAAACTTCAGATCGCTCCCCTGTAAAATTTTGCAAATGTTACTTGGTCACTTTTACTCGGAACCCCACGATATAATCTCAACAAAAGCAGGTTAACCTACAAAGTGTGAACAAATGTTAACGCGATTGCGAGGAAAATCAAACCACGCGGCGTGAGCGTTTGCCGCACGGTGCCGCGCCGTTACGTCTGACACATCCGTAGAATCGCATTGTTTGACGGCGCCAACAGATCGCGATAGGCTCACAGGCCCGCACCAGCTCGCTCGCGTTCGTTTTCCACGTAAGCCAAGACACGGCGTGTGGTTGCCCCGACGCCTGCGCCTCAACTCGCGATTCCTTCATGTAGCTAAACAGGCGCGAGCCGCGCCGTCCTGTGGAAGAGTTTTCTCTCAAAAAGCGCGGCGAGGCAAGCCGCCAGCGCAGTGAGGCAAACGGCCAGCTCGGTGAGGCAAGCGGGCAGCGCCGCTGGCCCAGCGCCCGAGAACCTCGGTTCCAGCTTCAGTTTCGATGTACAGCTATTCAGTTTCAGTCATTCAGTTTCAATGCATTTCTACAATATGGACATTAACTTTCATGCGTTCGCGCCAACATGACTCACGCTCGCGCAGCTGTCTATTGACCGCCCTTGATTTTTCAATGGTTATCTTGCTGGTTTCTCTACTTTCCATTGCAGTAAATACAAAAGAACTAGAACGAAATTCAAAAAATTTATTTTTCATAAAAAAATTCATTACTATCCAATATAATCTCTAATATAATCCAAGTTAATATCTCATCTATTAAGTCCTTATTGTAGCCATAAAACTATTTAGACAATTTAATATTTGCATTCGTTCCTTGTTTACGCTTTTTAGTACTTTTTTGATGCTGTTGATCTTTATGTTATGTTCTTTATGTTCTGACACACGATGCCACAGTCCCCTTCCTCCCGGACTTCAGAATTGTTTCTTTTTTTCAATTAATTTATTTATTTATTATTATTCAACTTTATTGTACATGGTACATTACAGTTTTGCTAAAGTTTATATAAAAATAACTTGTAACATGTGCAGTGATCACCACCCAGTGGTGGTCCACTTGACATAATTACGATAATAGAAATATATTGATATAATTTAAACAAAACAAATAGAATTTATGGATAAGTTAACAGTTTATTTTCATTAGCATGCAAGTCCTAATATTAGGTTAGTCATCATTATCTAAATAACTAATGCTAAATAATGATAACAATAATAATAATAATTTGTCAGGTGGGAGCCAGGTCGGACTGCCGTTTCCTCTTAAGACGTCGTTCGCTGCGAGGTGGGGGAGAGTTCTCCGTTATTTTTTTGAGGAGCTCGTTGGAGTGAATCCTCAATCTTTCGCGATGGCGTTTGTAATTATTTTTTAGGACTTCTTTGACTTCGGGGATACCCAGGTCATTATGTATGGTGTTGTTTTTAACATCGTCGGGGGCTCGTGTCATTAGCCTAAGAATCCTATTTTGAATCGTTTGGACTCTTTTAATTTGCGATTCACAAGCTGATCCCCAAATGACACACCCATATTGCCAGACAGGCCGAAGAAGTAGGAGGTATATCAACTTTTTTTACTGCAGATTGAGTGAAGGGCTTATTAATAAATGTTTAAGAGTGTACATACGAGCTCTGGTTTTTGGTACTACAGCCGAAATATGAGCGTTCCAAGTCAGACTTGAATCCAACAGCAAACCTAGATATCGTGTGTCAGAGGAGTACGGTACTACACAACCTCCAAAGGTTAGCTGTGATTGTAATACACTCCTTTGATAAGTGAACTGCACCAAGTGCGATTTTGACCCGTTGACCATAACTCTCCAGTCTGAACACCATTGAACGACGAGCGTGGTATATTCCTGCAGCTTGAAGTGAGCTTCTTCGTTAGTTGTCCCTTTGGCTAAAACAGCTACATCATCTGCATAGTGAGCGATCTTCACAGAGTGACCGTCTGGATAGTCGTGCTCATAGATGAGGTATAAGAAAGGTCCCAATACGCTACCCTGAGGAACACCGGCTGTATCTTGTCAGATCTTGATTCTGCATTTTCGTACTTGACAGAGAATGTGCGATTGCCAAGATAGGAGACTAATATAAGAAGCAAAGTATCCAGTAGATGTGGTTTCAATTTTGAGAGAAGGCCATCGTGCCAGACTCTGTCGAATGCCTTTTCAGTGTCCAAAAACATCCCCAGCCTGACACTCCTCTCCTCATAACTGTCTAGAATTTCGTCAACGACACGATGAAGTTGTTGCTCACGTGAGTGCGAGGGTCTGAATCCGAACTGAGTAGGCGGGAGAAGTAATGTGAAGCCGTTTCTTCGAGCCTTTGGCGAATTCTGCGCACCACCCGTACTCCAAAGTGGCCCAGAAATCCTAATCGCGAGATCGTCTCTCCCAGCTAGTTTGAGGCGGTTTCACGGGATTTGTTCGATGAGGAAGAAGTGTGCGTCGACGGGAAGGCTCCATGACCCTGAAGATGTAATAGCCTAGAATGAGCATGACATGGATTCCGAATTAGATGGTACCTACGTCTAAACAACCGCAGCCAAGTACACCTAACACTCCTATCTGAATGAACAGTAGATTCATTGGATCTGGGGAGTAGGAAAACCCTAATGCTAAGAATAGTAATCGTTCCAGAAAATGGTACCTACATACTATTGTGTTTAGCATTTGGGAATTTGGTAATCAAGTAATATTCGAGGTGATGTTATGTTAATATATTGGAAATGTTTTTAATCCAGTCTCATTATCACGACTTTTTACAGTCAATTCGAAAAATAGAAGTTTTTGGGCAGAAGAACGTATTTTTTATTGTGATGTTTACCCAAGTATTTGTGTGACGATTGAACATTTTCTTCAAGTTTACGTTGCCTTTTTTTCGTTACAAAACTGCACTTTTATGCTGGTTAGATATTCCTTCTTGTAGGTTAAATTTAATGTTTCAAACATTACTAATGTCCTGCAGAGGATTTGATTGTAATAGTTATATAAAACACAAGGTGGCGCACTCCATACGCCACTCCAACTCCAGCGTTATGTTTGAACACCAGCACTTCAAGGGTTAATAAAGAAACTAGGTTATACAGTACCCGCATGACGGCTCAGTCGTGCAAATTAGTATAACACGCGCCTTGATATTAAGGGGCAGTGATTATACCATTCCGCAAGACCGCTCATCGTTGCGTTCACATCTTGTTCAAACTGGACCCCTTGTATTGGGAAGTCGCAAGCGCACCCTACATTTTTGCTACTTTTCTCTACCCCCTTTATATGTAACTACTGTCATTATAAAAATAAAATTACTACGTATTAGAATAATTTCAATAACAAAAATTATTTAGGTAGTTCATAATAACTACTGCCCACCTAATACAGTTTTTTTAAACTCATCCGTTGGGAAAACGGCTTATTTCGTGTTGTTACATTTACATGATTCAACAACACATACCTTTTCTTTTACATACACTAAAAAGTAGGCTATGTACTAACAATTGTACAAACACGGACCACTAGAAAATAATGGTGCAGGGGACCTTTTCCGCCTTCTGCTCTTGAGCGATTTTGTTAAAAAGATTACTCCTCTCTATTTATTCCTCCGTCAACTTCATCCCCTCATGCGGGATCGATCTGAAACTTTCCTTGTTTTTTCTACACTTAATAAAAAGTGTAGCGCACTAATCATTTACTGTTCGTAATAGAAACTTGCGATAATACCCATCACTGCCCAATCTATCTAATCCGCCCCTTACAGATGGTGGAGGTTTTAACCCTGAGCCCGCATTTTCCTAGGGTGTCCCATTTTTCTAAAAAAGTGAATGCAAAATTTAATTTAATGAACATTCAACTGGGAGATGTAGAAATAAAAACAAGTTGGGTGTGGTAAAAACCTTTCCCGTCTAGATAACGTGAATATTACTTCGAAATATTTAAAATGTTTAAAATAATCTCGAAAGATGTAGAATATAAACTTTTTACAAGACTTCAAAGGATAGAAATGCCGCGGGAAATGTTACCCCAGCAATCGAAGCATTGAAATGAGACGGCGAAATTCTATTCCGGATAGAATAATGATTTCCGGAAACTTCAACGTTTCCTGAAAATTACATCAAAACCGGATGGAAACTGTAGGAATCAGGATTGTTACAGAGATTTGTATCTGTTAGTGGACTTCTTTTAAATTTTTGATTGAGTCGTTTGTTACACGATTTAAAGTGGACAAGATTGATCTCCTTTGCATATTGCTTGTTCACATTTTGTATTTGGGCGAGAAAAGCTCATTTTGGTTTATTATTCAATAATAAACCATTGTAATCGCTCTGGAAAAAAAATTCTAACCCCCCCTGAAAATTTCATGGTTTACGTTCAAAGGGTGTAGAATCCGAATCTGCAATAAACATTTTTCCGTCCGTCCGCCGTACGCCGTACGCACGATTTCTCCCAAACGGCTGGAGCAAAAGATCTGAAATTTTCAGGAAAAATCCATCTTGGTCCGATGACGCCCCAATTCTTGAGCCAGCTCTCTCACTCAATTTAAACTGCCCTTTAAGGGCTGTCAAAGTTTTGTAAAATCCCTAAAAACCTCAAAACAAGTCGAAGCGGCCTGAATTTGTACTCTTTTTGAAGAACATACCATGAGGAATCGAATGAGACCCTCCCCACGTCCGTAGGTCAAACCATTCCCGATGTATGGCCCGATTTATGGTGCCAAAATTTGCGTTTTTTGGTTTATTATTGTTTGTTTGTAACCTAGTGATGTCCGGCCGATAGCGTCGAGTTGTAGCAAATTCTTTCACTGGGGATTATGAGTGAATGTGGATACTGGAGTGGTATCCGATGTGGATACGCACACTGCAAATTCTTTCAGTGGGGTTTATTATTCAATTTTATTCATTTGAGTTGCATTCATGATTTGAATTTCTACTAAGCTTTTGATAAAGTGTGCGTGTTTTACAGGTGATAGAGCGATTATTGAATTTCAGGAGATATGCATGGACCACGTAAATCGGTTCTCAACCAAAACACCTATTTGGATTGATCAGTTGATGATATTTGTGTGCCTCCTCTACATCAGTCTACCTTTGGCTACATCGTTTAAATTTGGATTTGGGGACATTTTAACGCAATACGAGTGCTAAAGGACTTGATAAATTATAGATGTTTTTATTGTAGGGGGTATTGAGGTTCAATAAAAAAACGCTGCAAATTCTTTCACTGGGGTTTATTATTCAATTGGCTTGGGCTCATGATTTGAATTTCCACTAAGCTTTGGAGTGTGCGTGTTTCACAGGATAGAGCGATTATTGAATTTCAGGAGGCACACAAATATGATCAACTGATCAATCCAAATAGGTATTTTGGTTGAGAACAGATTTGCTCCGCGCATATCTCCTGAAATTCAATAATCGCTCTATCCTGTGAAACACGCACACTCCAAAGCTTAGTAGAAATTCAAATCATGAACGCAAGCCAATTGAATAATAAACCCCAGTGATTTGTCTCACGTTCCCTTCGTGGTTGTCCGTTACGGTCTCCGTGCATTCCCGAGTTTCAGGGCAGGAGCTGCCACTGCTGTTCACTTATTTAGCCTGGTAATTGAAAGATAAAACTGTTGCGTAGCAATTTGCAGAAGTTTTATAAGGTTCCTTGAGAATTACGACAAAAATCTTAGCTTTTGATCTGACCTTGGGGACTGGGTAACAAAATCGCGTGTTTCGTCGAAAAAATCTATATTCCCCTGAGAAAGGAAGAGAGCGAAAGACACGATTGTAAGTAAGTATAGGTGGTACGAACCACATCTTTGGAATAAGATGACAATTGAAGGCACAATGGTGAGGACGAGGACTTGAATTGACAGTGGAGTCGAGGATTGTGTGCATGTGTACGGTACACACGAGGCCCTGATTAGCCTGTTTGCACGGGCGATGCCCTTGTGCGCCGGGGTCGGCGCGAGCGTGTCGGGGTAGGTTATTAAGGGTTGAGAGGATCAGAAGGGAGGGGAGATAACGGGCCGGACGGGGTCGGAACGGGCCAGAAGGACGGGGGTTGGGTCCGTCTATTAGCGCCCTCATTCGGATTCCACTCGCCGAACGCTTTCACGTTCTCGTTCATTTCCACCTTCGATCCCCTTTTGAAATTCGTCCGTCACTTCTGCGGAACTTGTCGAGGTTTTCGAGCCTGGCAAATGGAGTTAGAATCCGAATCCCGTCGTTTCGCTTACGAAATGGCCTTTAAAGGGATAAATCCGGGGAAAAAACGTGTTTCAAGGCGAGTGCACACGCCAGAGTGCGTTGGTTTTTGCTCTCCCGTGCACTAAAACAGCGAAGTGTTATGTTAATCCTCGGGAGGAGGAAACAAGCAATGAAACGCTACCGATTATATCCAAGCGCCTAAAATGTTTTGATTAATGCGAGATTATGAGGTGGTGAGGGGCACATTTTCAGGATTATTTACTACCGTTTAATTTCTACCAGTTCAACACCTATCTCAGCAAATTTTGAGTCTAAAATTACTAGGAAAACTATACCTCACTTTACTATCTCACCAAAAACTTCTATAAACCTCGTTTTGACCCATTTATGCGTGAAAGGCGATCGAGCTGATTTGACATTATGACCAACGCCAGAAGTTAGGAGTAACTGGGTTATTCTCAAACTCCGGGCAATTTCCAGGTACTGACATTTAAAAAACGCTGCAAATTCTTTCACTGGGGTTTATTATTCAATTGGCTTGCGTTCATGATTTGAATTTCTACTAAGCTTTGGAGTGTGCGTGTTTCACAGGTGATAGAGCGATTATTGAAATTTCAGGAGATAAACAAGCACGTAAATCTGTTCTCAACCAAAATACCTATTTGGATTGATCAGTTGATCATACAGAGAAAATCAAAGGTCTTTTTTAATCCTGTATTCACTCTAGAGAGAGAGATATTTGAGTTCACTGCATTTTGATTTATTATTATTATTCAATGATTCATGATTTGAATTTCTACCAAGCTAAGGAGTGTGCGTGATTCACAGGTGATAGAGCGATTATTGAATTTCAGGAGATATGCATGGAGCACTTAAATCGGTTCTCTACCAAAATACCTATTTGGATTGATCAGTTGATCATATTTTTGTACCTCCTGAAATTCAATAATCGCTCTACCACCTGTGAAACACGCACGCTCCAAAGCTTAGTAGAAATTCAAATCATGAATCATTGAATAATAAACCCCAGTGAAAGAATTTGCAGCGTTTTTTATGGTTATCAGAATACTTAAACCCGTGCAGCGGCTATAAACCCTTTTAGGAGTTCACTCAAGTATCCACGTTCACTACATCACTAGGTTACTAAACAAAAACAATCAAAACAAAAACAATAATGAACCAAAATAACGCAAATGTTGGCACCATAAATCGGACCATACATCGGGAATGGTTTGAGCTACGGACCTGGGGAAGGGCTCATTCGATTTCTCATGGAAAGTTCTTCAAAAAAAAAGGCCGCCTTGACTTTTTTTGAGGTTTTTACGGATTTTACAAAACTTGGACAACCCTTAAAGGGCACTTCAAATCAAGTGAGAGTGCTGGCCAAAGATTGGGGCATTGTCGGACCAATATTGATTTTTCCTGAAAATTTCAGATTTCTTGCTCCAGCCGTTTGGGAGAAATCGTGCTTACGGCTTCGGCGGACGGACGGAAAAATTTCGTATTGTAGAATTGGATTCTACACCATTAGAAACGTAAACCATGATACTTTCAAGGGGGCTTAAAATTTGTTTTTCTAGAGCAATTACAATGGTTTATTATTGAATAATAAACCAAAACGAACCATATGCAAATTAATTACTAGGTTCATCATTATTTACGTTTCATCTAGTGATGTAAAATAGTTTTGAATGTCGTCACGTTAAACTCTGTTTCAATCAACTTTAGCCCCCCAAATTTTTGTGTAACCCCCCCCCCCCCAGTATTTCAATGACGTAGTCTGCGTCACCCCTGTGGGCAGCCCTACCTAAATACTTTACATTATCGACAAAAGGCAACAAAGGACAGGAGCAAGTCGAATTAGAACAAGAACACTCGTATTCATGTAACCTGATAGCGGCTTCAGACTTAATTCTTCAAAAAATGCTAAAATGTATACTGTGAGTTTTTCAAGATTTAAGTAGACGACGATACAAAATCTTATTATTGAAAATAGTAAACCAAAAATGTGCGAATGTTACCGAATCTGGACACAAGCAATCGCATGAAATGGAGAGTTCGTTTTAGTAACGATTGGGAAAACACTACATTTCTTCCATTCTCGGTTTAAACCGATGTGGCGTTCGTCTTGGAGAAAGTAAAAAAAAAAAAAATTGCGGCACCCAGCGAAATAAAGAGAAAGCGGAGGTCGGGACAATGTTAAAGTTAGAGGGAAAGCGCTTTAAAAGTTTATCGCCGCCTCAACCCCCCGACACTGTTGAATCGGGATCAAGTCGCGAAAAGGCAGAGTCTAGTGCGGCGCAGCGTGACCCCCTTCCGTTAATCAATTCAGTCGATCAAAATCGCGGCGCCTCCGCGACGCCGTACAAGACACAGACGAAAACAACGTTCGTCTGGAAGCCATTTCGTCCGCGGGAAACGGCCCCGAGATCGGCCCCACGAGGGACATTGGTGGAAAAAGAAAAAAACCTCCTTTCGTTATGGTCGTTTTTTTGTTATTGTTTTGTTCAAAGGTAAAGCGGTGGCCTTATTATAAATGTTAAGTTGTAAATGGGCGGCGGGAGGGGGCCGCTGCAGTCGAGGCGCTAGCGCTCTGCAGACCGAGAGCGCGGCGAGGGTCAGGGTTGCCACCGCCTTGTAAAAACGGTAGGTCAACGTGAAAACGTTTATTTTGTAGTTTATGTACTTATACCAAAAAGCTCCAGTCATGATGCAAGATCGTATGAATTCAGTTCGATTCAATAGGTTTAATTTGCCGAACACAGAGAGTACAGAACAACAATAAAGTAAAATTAACATCTAAAACACCATTCATTTGCTCATCAATTGAAAAATTGTTAAACTTTTCCTAATATTCAAAAATAAATATAAATGATATAAAATGGTCTTCAGGGGTTAGAAATTCCACATCCACGTCCTCCTCATCTAGCTCCTCGATGGGAGGAGTGTTTGTGCACTCTCTGCCTTCACAATGCTTGCATAGAGCGGAGCACTTGAGTCCTGCCTTCCTGCAAGAGCAGGAACCGAAGCAACTCTTCCTGTACTTGCAGGATAAGCTTTTGAGGAGGAGCGGAGGAGCTGCAGCCTGCATCATGGGGATGGGAAGCCAGATGCAAGCCATGATGAGGTTGAGAGTGCAGGGGAGTCACTCATGACTGCTCTCTATGGAGGAGATGGCCGGCAGCCCCTGCATTCCCTCCGCTACAGCAATTTCATCAAGGCCTCTGCTAACACTAAAATAAACCTGGCTCGGCTCCTACCCACCAAAGAAGCTACCAAGTTTCATTCCTTCCGTACCAAGTGCTAACTAGGTACAGAAGTGGGTGGGAGTAAAAAAAAAAAAAATCCTACAGAGTGGGCATGGGCAACGTCAGATCAGGGTCTGCTTCCCATCCCCATGATGCAGGCTGCAGCTCCTCCGCTCCTCCTCAAAAGCTTATCCTGCAAGTACAGGAAGGGTTGCTTCGGTTCCTGCTCTTGCAGGAAGGCAGGCCTCAAGTGCTCCGCTCTATGCAAGCATTGTGAAGGCAGAGAGTGCACTAACACTCCTCCCATCGAGGAGCTAGATGAGGAGGACGTGGATGAGGAATTTCTAACCCCTGAAGACCTCCCAGACATCGCCCCCCCCCCCCTCCTAATTTCGGAAGTGAGCTGTCCTCTGATCCCCCAAAGATCCCCAGAATATGAAAAACGCGAAATTCTTGAATACTTTCTAGTGTGAGTGTTAATGTTTTCATTTATTATAACTTTATATACCTGCTCATTTGAACCACTTATTGTCTTAATTATTTATAATTTATTTCATTTTATGACCTACTGTCAATTTAAATGTTAAGTTAAATATGTGTAATGTATGCGACATGTTTCAGTACCTACCTAGTTACATAGTTTTATACAAATAATTCAACATTCATTCAACTTTTCCTTGAACCGCATTTCTACTTATTTTGGTTTTCTGTAAGTTAAAAAAAATCTATGATAGATACAGGTCCCCCGATGGTCTTAAAATGAAGGTAATTAAATGTCCTACAACTTCATTCCTCACAAGTTTACTGTAGAATGACTATTTACACCAATATATCGGTCAAAAATAGACCAAAAGTTAAAATTTTCACTTTTTGGAAAAATTTGTCAATATTTGCACAGCTGTATCTCTGGAACTAATGGAGCTACAGAGTCCAATTACGTCTCAAATTGTAGCAAATTTTATCTAGTTTAACAAAGGATAAGAGTCTTTTCTCATCAAAAGGCTCCTTTGGTGACTTTTCTGCGAAAAACTGAAAACAGTGCAAAAATTTCGTGGTTTTTCGGCTGTAACTCCCGTCGCTTGCGGTTTTCAGGCCTGCAAATCTAGATTCGTACTATCTGGGTGACCCCTAACAACATATTCAAAAAGGAAGTTTACAGTACTTTTTGCAATGTTTGATGTTTTAAATGACTGGCCTACTTAGGATTTGGGAAGTTAGGGATGTTAGAGGAGGGAGAGATTGATGGAAGGAAATGCCCCCAAAGAATGACCACTGTTTAAGTAAGTGCTCCGGATGACGAAGGTGGCGATGCCACGAAGGCCTGAACTGACGAGATGCCCGTGACACTTTTCCTGCTCCACACTCCGAGTCATGACACGGTTGGAACCATAACCTTGATGTTAATAGGCAAAACTCATGTTAGCTCACATACTGCCTGCTGCAGATGGTTCCTATCATATTTACTTTCCTTAGCCCTCCAAGTTTGCTCCATGTCCAGGTCTGACAACTTGGACTTCCAAAATCAGACCAATCGGGCTTAATGGCAACGATATCTGGCTTCTTGCCCTGGTCACTTGGCATATGATACAGTCTCTCTCTATCCACATCCCAGTCACTGGATGCCAATGCACCTGCTACCTGCATAGCAACCGCATCATGACGCAGAATGCGGCCGCCGTGAGTTCTTGGACACAGGTTCGTATTTTTACCCCATTAGGCACAGAAAAGGTACCTACCTATGCCCCAAGACTACCTACACACTACTCACCTCCTTGGCCAGTTTCAAAGGCACCCAGATGGCATGCAAAAATTGGTAGTCGTTGGCACCAAGCAAACCTGCCTGAAGTAAACTCCACCCATTGGGAGGAAATGAGGGATTCAGAGCACACACACACAATCTTCAGAAACATCCGAAAATTTGATAAAGTTTCTGTAATCATGGGTCCGCAATCAAATCTTACCAGTGAAAACCTACAAAAAATAAAAAAGTGTCTTCTTACATTCATTATAGCATTACTATGAAATGGCTTGTTGTATACAAAAAACGCTGCAAATTCTTTCACTGGGGTTTATTATTCAATTGGCTCAGCGTTCATGATTTGAATTTCTACTAAGCTTTGGAGTTTCACCAGTGATAGGCGATTATTGAATTTCAGGAGATATGCATAGAGCACGTGAATCGATTCTCAACCAAAATACCTATTTGGATTGATCAGTTGATCATATTTGTGTGCCTCCTGAAATTCAATAATCGCTCTATCATTGTGAAACACCTTGACTCCAAAGCTTAGTAGAAATTCAAATCATGAACGCAAGCCAATTGAATAATAAACCCCAGTGAAAGAATTTGCAGCGTTTCATTCATATCAGAATGCTTCAACCCGTGTATCGGCTACAAAGCCTTTTAGGAGTTCACTCCAGTATCCACACTTCACTACATCACTAGGTTACTGCGATGAAAACATAAACAATAATAGACCAAAATAACGCAAATGTTGGCACCATAAATCAGGCCATACATCGGGAATGGTTTGACCTACGGATCTGGGGAGGGGCTCATTCGATTCCTCGTGGAAAGTTCTTCAAAAAGAGCCCAAATTTAGGCCGCCTTGACTTTTTTTGAGGTTTTCAGGGATTTTACAAAACTTTGACAGCCCTTAAAGGGCACTTTAAATTAAGTGACAGAGCTGGCTCAAGAATTGGGGAGTCGTCGGACCAAGATGGATTTTTCCTGAAAATTTCAGATCTTTTGCTCCAGCCGTTTGGGAAAAATCGCGCGTACGGCGGACGGGCGGAAAATTTTTTATTGCAGATTCGGATTTAACACCCTTTGAAACGTAAACCATGAAATTTTCGGGGGGGTTAGAATTTTTGTTTCAAGAGCGATTACAATGGTTTATTATTGAATAATAAACCAAATGTATCGGAGTCAACATCACATCAAATTTTTAGGGGAAGTCCACCAATCGCTTGTTTCTACCGTATTTTCGTCCATTCTTATTCCCAGCCACTCTTATAAGGAAGGCAAGAGGCGGAATGATTTCAGCTGAAAAGGTGCATTGCGGGGTATTTGTCCCGATATTCGGGAGTCCCACAATCGGATGTAAAAGTCTTGTTCATTCTGGGATTGATCTGTGAAACAGATAACCCTCATTCCAGTTGTATATATATTCATGTTTTTGCTTACAGCTCGAAAAAGCAAGGCCCTTCTACTTGCGGCGAGCCCCCACCTACTACCTTAAGAACAACCCTGTTTCGTACGCAGCACTACTGCAATTGTCTGGCATTTGGGTTAAAGAGATGGTTCCCATGCAGACTCCGTAGGGGCATTGAGAATGAATATTCCATCCTGCAATTTCAATTGAACATCAATCAAACACTAATCGTCAAATTTTTCATCTTCCTCGTCGATTGTTTTATTGCCTGTTAATCTGATCAGCAAAGAGTTAATTTTAGCTGTTTCCCATTTTTTAACCTTTGAAAGATGATCTTATATTCATAAGAATATAAGTCACATTAACATTTTGTGAAAACCATAATTTTGTTTTCACCTTATTCAATGAACAATAAACAATCACCTACCCAACAATGAGCCGTTTAAAATGAAAAGATAAAGAGCTGTGTTTTTTTTTTCATTTGTGATTCAACGTAGATAAGAAAATAAAATTAATGCTTTTCTTGTGTACCTTGAATCACAAATGAATAAAACCTATAATTTAATTATGAAATCCGAAGAATGAAGTAGGTACTTGGTAAGTAATGTGGATCATATGATGTTTGGTTTAATAACCAAACTTTTTAAGAAAAAGTAGGTAGATGAAAGTATTTAAGATATAAAGATCTTCAAAGGAATGTTCCAAAAACCAACAAATTTTGTAAAGTTAGAATTGTTTTCACTTTTTTTCCACCCCGATCACAGGGGTTCAGTATTGTAAACTACCCCCTAAATCTATTCATACCGCTGATTTTTCCGAAAATATTTTTACTACAAATCATTATTTTAAGTAACATACGGTATATTGTACGTTAAATTTTACAATCAAAGCAGTCTTTGGACATTGAAATGGAGTATCACATTAAACGAACCCAAGTCGGTGCAAGTTGATTGTATCTACATTCCTACTTTCCTCAACAACGCGGTAGTACCCTACGCGAATAGAGCTCTAATACATGGGCATGACGGTGGATGCCATGTTCGAATAGAAGGAACACGTCAAAAACAAGATGACTGGGCTCGTATTGAAATTCACAACGATGTACTGGCTAATGGGCCGACGATCCACCAGCACTATTGGCAACAAGTTGCTCCTTGACTATCAGAACTCGTTTGGATGTATGAATCGCTGTTATGTGGCGCTCAGATCCAACCAATAGAGAAATTACTCATTACACATTATTCAATGTTTCCAGAACTCTGTTCTACGATTGTTGCTGATTCGATGTTCAAAGTTAAAGATCGACCATAGCCGAAACTATCCAAACGCATTTAAAGGAAAAGCGTTAACTACCACGTTCAGGTCAAGACGAAAAACGCTGCAAATTCTCTCACTGGGGTCTATTATTCAATTGGCTTGCGTTCATGATTTGAATTTCTACTAAGCTTTGGAGTGTGCGTGTTTCACAAGTGATAGAGCGATTATTGAATTTTTTGTAACGCCGTACGCACGATTTCTCCCAAACGGCTGGAGCAAAAGATCTGAAATTTTCAGGAAAAATCCATGTTGGTCCGACAACGCCCCAATTCTTGAGCCAGGTCTCTCACTTAATTTAAAGTGCCCTTTAAGGGTTGTCTAAGTTTTGTAAAATCCCTAAAAACCTCAAAAAAAAAGTCAAGGCGGCCTAAATTTGGACTCTTTTTGAAGAACTTTCCACGAGAAATCGAATGAGCCCTTCCCCAGGTCCGTAGGTCAAACCATTCCCGATGTATGACCCGATTTATGGTGCCAACATTTGCGTTATTTTGGTTTATCATTGTTTTTGTTTTGATGTCAGTAACCTAGTGATGTAGTGATGTAGAATGTAGATACTGGAGTGAACTCCTAAAAGGCTTTGTAGCCGATACACGGGTTGAAGCATTCTGATATGCATGAAACGCTGCAAATTCTTTCACTGGGGATTATGATTCAATTGGCTTGCGTTCATGATTTGAATGTCTACTAAGGTTTGGAGTGTGCGTGTTTCACAAGTGATAGAGTGATTATTGAATTTCAGGAGGCACACAAATATGATCAACTGATCAATCCAAATAGGTATTGTGGTTGAGAACAGATTTACGTGCTCTATGCATATCTCCTGAAATTCAATAATTGCTCTATCATCTGTGAAACACGCACACTCCTAAGCTTAGTAGAAATTCAAATCATGAATCATTGAATAATAAACCCCAGTGAAAGAATTTGTAGCGTTTTTATTATTGAATAAAAAACCAAAAAGACACAACGCAGTTGTTATACGACAGTGCGAGCTTGGTAAGTGTTTTAGCGTTCATATTTCCAATTCATTTCATTCCTTGTTTCAATGAATAATGTTTTGTTGTTCCACTGTAACATACAACATTTTAACAGAAAAAATATTCAAACATTAACGACAAAATGTCAGTTACAATCTTCAAAACTCCGGTATACCAACTTCGTTCGCCACTATTATCTATTATTGTCTCATTTTCTGAAATAGATGATGGGTAGAAGGTTTCCCAGGTGCTCTGGATCCTAATTAACAAATAATTTTCCCCACTTAGGATTCCCGTCGGAGTAAGGTCATTATGTAAATTTATTGCCTCACTTCAAACTTGATGGGGGGAAAGTGACTGCCTTAGCAACTTTAATTTCCACTAGCAGGTTCGCCGATCTAGCAAAACTTATTCGCGAATCGTGCAAATTTAGTAGCAAACATGGCAATTTTCTAACTGTAGAATCTGTTCTTACGAATAGTACAGGTGTCTTGATGTCTTCATCTTGGAGATGTGATCATTGATTTACCAGGGGGGCATTATTAGTTAGATCAGAAGCTAACAGCCCTCCTTCATAAACTGCGTGTTAACAGCCAATTAATTCAATATTAATGGTTTTCAACTAGCTTATACGCAGTAATGGTCAGTAATGGTAACACACTGAAAATAGTCGTATTGACACAGTGAGGTAATGTTAAGTAGATAATGGGAGGCTTAAATATTCCTGCGAACATTCATCTGCAATACATGACAGTGAAAAGTGATCAAGAAGGCCCCACGCTGTTTCCGTTAGGTGCGGCGTAGTTGTTGGAACGAACCTAAGGACACTGTCAAATGTTGAGGAATATGACAGTGATCAAAATATTCAATCAATGCATTAAAGTGACTGTTCTCTCGGATGCTAACTGATCCAAAATGAAGGAGAGAACCGTAGTGTTAGTTACGATACTCTTTCTACAATTAAAAAATTAGTATTGGGTGTCGCTAGTGGGGTGACCACATTCATTTTGAAACTCTTATTCGGAACATACGTATTTATTTCCTTCATCCCAGAAACGTTGCAGCGACGAAATGTTTCTGGGATGAAGGAAATAAATACGTATGCTCCAAATAAGAGTTTCAATTAAGAAAATTAATTATTAATAAATAATTTTACACTTTATATATACAAAAGGTCTACGAATGAATAATGCATGTAAATTTCAATTTGAATTTGAGGATCTTGAAAAATTTTCTTCTTTTACGTTAAAACACTGTAAATTTTTTCACTGGGGTTTTTTTTTCAATTGGCTTGCGTTCATGATTTGAATTTCTACTAAGCTTTGGAGTGTGGGTGTTTCACAGGTGGTAGAGCGATTATTGAATTCTAGGAGGTATGCATAGAGCACGTAAATCTGTTCTCACCAAAATACCTATTTGGATTGATCAGTTGATCATATTTGTGTGCCGCTCTATCACTTGTCACCTTGAAACACGCACGCTCCAAAGCTTAGTAGAAATTGAAATCATGAACGCAAGCCAGTTGAATAATAAACCCCAGTGAAAGAATTTGCAGCGTTTGTTATGGTTATCAGAATGCTTCAGCCCGTGTATCGGCTACGAAGCCTTTTAGGAGTTCACTCCAGTATCCACATTACTACATCACTAGTTTACTGCGATGAAAACGTAAACAATAATAAAAGCAAAAAACGCAAATTTGGCACCATAAATCGGGAATGGTTTGAGCTACAAGCCTGGGAAGGGCTATTCGATTCCTCTTGGAAATGTCCTCAAAAAGAGTCCAAATTTAGGACGCTTCGACTTTTTTTTGAGATTGTTAGGGATTTTACAAAACTTTGACAACCCTTAAAGGGCACTTTAAATTAAGTGACTGTGCTGGCTAAATAATTGGGGCGTTGTCGGACCAATATTGATTTTTCCTGAAAATTTCAGATTTTTTGCTCCAGCCGTTCGGAAGAAATCGTGCGTACGGCGGACGGACGGAAAATTTGTTATTCCAATTCGGATTCTAACCCTTGAAACGTAAACCATGAAATTTTCACTTTAAATTATGTGAAATTATTGCAAAATCAACCTGAGCCAAACATTTGTACACTTTTTTTTCTTCAAAATATTGCTGAAACATACCTATTGTGAGAAGAACTTGAGACACTTGATAATCAGCATGAGGCCTTTTGAAATTGTGCGTGATAAAATATTTACGTGATGCGCTTGGTCGGCCGCTCTTGTGTAAGGTGAGGATTACCTTCTTTTACCAAAATACCTTAATTCATTTAATCCTTAATCCTGACTCTAAATAGCGTTAGATTTTATTTGCTACCACATTCAAAAATTCGTAAACTGACGCTGCGTCAGTGATGCAACATTCATGATCATCATGTCCTTGTTGGACGAACGGGCGAACAGCTTTTTGTTATCAAGTTCTTATCAAATTCCTTCGGAGTGTGAAAGGTCGATTTGAATGTTCATTTCCGGTCTAGTTCATCTCTTTTTGTGCAGTGGTTCTGAGATTCGGAAAAAATATGCATGTATCCGAATAATATCGAGTATTTCGAGGTTTTTATTTCGCAGTGACGTTAAATATGTCAAGACGGATAGCAGCCGGTAAGTAGAAGTATATATATTATTTATGAAAATGCGCATGTATGGAGTAATAATGACCCGATCCGGGATCTGACTAATGACCCAATTCGGAATCTGACTGATGAATTACTGTGAATTTTTAGCCAATATATCCATATTGATTGCTTCCTCTACCTTCGGGTGGCCAAAATGAGCCGATTTTCTGATTCAGGCAACCGAAATTGATAAGAAATACTTGTTACCTTGATTGTTGCCAAGTTCGGGCAATCATTATTAAGATTAACTTATAACTACAAAGCTCGAAACGAAACAATATAAGCTTATTATTCAATTGGCTTGCGTTCATGATTTGAATTTCTACTAAGCTTTGGAGTGTGCGTGTTTCACAGGTGATAGAGCGATTATTGAATTTCAGGAGGCACAAAAATATGATTAACTGATCAATCCAAATAGGTATTTTGGTTGAGAACCGATTTGAGTGCTCTATGCATATCTCCTGAAATTCAATAATCGCTCTATCACCTGTGAAACACGCACACTCCAAAGCTTAGTAGAAATTCAAATCATGAATCATTGAATAACAAACCCTAGTGAAAGAATTTGCAGCGTTTTTTCAAGAGTGATTACAATGGAAAACTATTCTATTTGAAAATTCTAAATTTCGTTAAACGGAGCATGCATATCAGAATGCTTCAGCCCGTGTATCGGCTATAAACCCTTTAAGTAGTTCACTCCCGTATCCACACTCACTACATCACTAGGTTACTGCAATCAAAACAACAAACAAACAAAAACGCTATTGTTTCTGTTTTGATTGCAGTAACCTACTGATGTAGTGAATGTGGATGCAAATGTTGGCACCATAAACCATACATCGGGAATGGTTTGAGCTACGGACCTGGGGAAAGGCTCAATCGATTCATCATGGGAAGTTCTTCAAAAATAGTCCAAATTTAGGCTGCCTTGACTTTTTTTTGAGGTTTTTAGGGATTTTACAATACTTTGACAACCCTTAAAGGGTACTTTAAATTAAGTGAGAGAGCTGGCTCAAGAATTGGGGCGTCACCGGACCAACATGGATTTTTCCTGAAAATTTCAGATTTTTTGCTTCAGCCGTTTGGGAGAAATCGTGCGTTTCCCCCTTAGGGGCGGAAAATTTTTATTGCAGATTTGGATTCTACACCCTTTGAAACGTAAACCATGAAATTTTCAGGGGGGTTAAAATTTTTCTTCCTAAAGCGATTACAATGGTTTATTATTGAATAATACACCAAAACTCGACTATAAAGACCAAATTGTTGAGAACACTCCCAATAGTCATTATTATCCCTGACGGGATTGTAAAATTTGTCGGAATAAGTATGTTGCTTACTACACAGAATGATCCAAAACTATTGATGGCAACACTTATCGAAAAATCTATTTCAAATAAAAATCGAGACCAAAAAATCGATTTTTAAAGAAAATAGATTTTTTTAAATCTATGAGATATACCAGTAAAATACGGTATAAAACAATATATGGGGCCTGTAACTTGAAAGTACAAGTTTACAAATACGGACTAATCCGGTAAAATTGTAATTTACAATCTACATCTACAATTTTACAATTCTGCAAGGGTACTAGTACTGGTACTGAGTAGAGTAGAGTTACAATTTTGTAACTAGTGTTGATTGACATGGTCAATCACCTGATTTGAACTGATCATTGTTTTTGTTCTTCTGCTGAGTGGCATGATCAGTATAATTTGTCTAAAATAGTAGTTTATAATTTTACCGGTGTACACCTTGTACTTGTAAGCGTGTACTTTTATGAATGTCTCTCTCTTCTCCATTCTCTGAAGACGGAGGAAGGGAAGGAGGGAGAGAGTGGAAAGACCTCGACGATTCGATTCGATCGAGATCGAGTTATGTTGTGAAGGTAGTGCCGTCTATTTCAATCTGTGGTAAAATGGTGACTGTGTAGAAACAGTAGAACTCACATCGTTACTGAATACTGACCGCTGGAGTAAATACGGATCGTTTTTTAGATTCTCTACACTGGATAATATTTTAATGTATTATTTTCATTGTAATATAACAAAAACGCATTTTAAATAAAAATCGCCTTTAATAAATCGATCTTGAAAAATCGATTATTTAAACCGTGTTGCCATCATTATCCAAAATGGTTCTCAAATAGGATCGATCTCCACGTTTAAGAATTAACTGGCCGAGCTTAGGGCGGTTAATTGTTACTAATGAGTGTGGACATTATGCCATTAAATTTTCGGCCTTCGCTATAGGGATTGGTGAAAGACAAATCACTCTAACGGCCGTTCAGGCTAACCGTACGTTAGGGTTAACGAATGTTAGCCATCATTATCCAAGCCCAGGGCCGCTCCATCGCCGACTCCCCGGCTTATGAACTTCATTCTTGTTCCCTGTGTCGCATTGCTTCAATCCGTATAACTGAGAGTTGTGTTTTGATTCGAACTCACCCGTTGCCGTTAGACGACTGTGGCAATTGTCAGCTAGAGTTGCCTTGTTAATACTTCATATCCCCTATGCCCTTCCCCTTGCAGAGGGATGGATATATGGGAAAATGATGCTTGGATACCTTTTGCTATGCCGAATTAGTATAGTAGTAGTATAGTATACAGTGATTGGCGATAAATTGATAGAGAGAGGATACCCGAGACGGCTGTCGGTGGAAGAAAAGCAGGAAGAGTATTCCAGCTCGTATCTAATATCGGCGAAGAACACGAGCACAAAATGACCGAGTTCCTCTAGTCACAACCTTTTTCTTCGGAACTAAGAAGATGAAAGGGATCCTCCGTGACCTCCAACCAATTCTGACTTCCAGTCCCCTGACCCGTGATTTGTTCAAGAATGTGCCTCAAGTGACGTATCGACAAGGACGGAATCTAGGTGGAGTACTGTCATACAAAGTCCACGAGATCAACCTTTAGGACCGCAGCATCTTGGACTACATCGATGTCGTAAGAGGTGCAAGCTATGTGAAATCGTTGTTGAAAACTCTCACTTCACCTCACTAAATACCTCCCCCTTCTACAAATGCCAGGAACAAGCAGAATTCAATCATAAATGAGTGTCCAACAGGTGATCTGTCGGCTTCTCAACTCAATTCTCGGTTGCTGGACATGAAGTAGACGACGCAACCCAAAAACTACAAGAGGCCGCCAACAAGGTTACAAACTGGACCAAGAAATGGAGAATGAAGCTGAACGAGTCCAAGTCAGTTCACATTAACTTCACCAACCGAAAAATCACAGCCCCAGAACTTGTGTTAAACTCGAACAAAGTCCCATATTCAGACACTGTGAAATATCTGGGTATGACTCTCGATTCAAAATTGGTGTGGAATCGTCACATCGAGGAGGAAAAAGAGGAACTGAATTAAATACAGGAAAATGTATTGGCTGCTGAGAGCGGATTCCCGTCTTTCACTTCACAATAAACTGCTTATTTACAAACAGATTTTACGCCCTATTTTGGACGTACGGGATTCAACCGTGAGGCTGATCCAAAAAGTCTAACGTAAAGAAAATACAAACTTGTCAGAACAAAATCCTGAGAAGCATAGTTGGTGCCCCCTGGTATATGCGAAATGATGACATTCATCGTGACCTAAGACTGGAAACAGTCAACGAAATCATCATGAAGTACGCCCAGAAGCACGAAAAACGCCTCCATCAGCACAAGAACCCGGAGATGCTCAACGTTCTGGATAACGAAGGAGAACTGCGGCGCTTCAAGCGTAACAAGCCACTGGACCTGTTTGTGCTGTGCAAGTTATAGTGAAGTGTGTTCCAGTTAACAGTGTGTTACTCTGAAGGGTTGGTTTGTTGAAATCTCACCCTGTACATCGTGTCCATTTATGAGATAAAAATATTGCTAGATGATGTATCCTACAATCAGTTGCAATAAATAAAATCACGAAAAAAAAAAAAAATCTTGGTGAATTCAGGCTCATTTAACTGCAGCGTGATGTCGCCAGAGGAAGCTATTGCTTTGTTGGGCTCGCCCGGATTAGAAGAATTTCGAGCTATATTGCAAGTTGGCTTGGAGATATAGAAAAATTATGGTGGCAGAATTTAATTTTTCATTAGAGACGTGATGGTAATGTTTGAGTGATAATTTAATAAAAAGTTAATAATTCCATTAATAAGTATAATTGACTGACACTAGTTGATTTACGAGTACAGTATGCTATGCCATGGCCCTACTTCCGGCAAACAAATTACTATTGCCGCATTGCTTGTTTCTAATATTTCGAATAATCTCTTCATGTATTCATCTATGAATAAACCTTTTTCTTCTCCTATAATCTAAATATTATTCAGCGTGTTTTGGTTGCACAGGTTGATTGAGAACAGTCAGACCATGATGGATGGAGAATTGACATTAACAATTGACGTATTAAAATGCCCTCCTTTTACTCTGAATCTCTATTTCTGTTACCAACGCTGGAGAACTTCCAAAAGGCTTTTGGTTTATTATTCAATAATAAACCATTGTAATCGCTCTGGAAAAAAAAAAAAAAAAAAAATTCTAACCCCCCTGAAAATTTCATGGTTTACGTTTCAAAGGTGTAGAATCCGAATCTGCAATAAAAATTTTTCCGTCCGTGCGCCGTACGCCGTACGCACGATTTCTCCCAAACGGCTGGATCAAAAGATCTGAAATTTTCATGAAAAATCCATCTTGGTCCGAGGACGCCCCAATTCTTGAGCGAGCTCTCTCACTCAATTTAAAGTGCCCCTTAAGGGCTGTCAAAGTTTTGTAAAATCCCTAAAAACCTCAAAACAAGTCGAATCGGCCTAAATATTTACTTATTTGAAGAACATACCATAAGGAATCGAATGAGACCCTCCCCACGTCCGTATGTCAAACCATTCCCGATGTATGGGCCGATTTATGGTGTCAACATTTGCGTTTTTTGGTTTATTATTGTTTGTTTGTAACCTAGTGATGCCGATAGCGTCGAGTTGTAGTGAATGTGGATACTGGAGTGATAGCCGATGTTGATACTTGTAGTTAATAACCGATACACGTGTTGAAGCATTCTGATATGCATGAAACGCTGGTGATATATAGGTAAATATTGTTCAATACAGTGGCGTAACGTTTTTCCGCGGGGCCCCCCCGCAAAATATTTTTAGAGCCCCTCTCGATGTTTTTAAAGCAAAATAATGTTTTGTTTTTTTTTGCGAAGTTTTTTTCTACGGTCATCGTACAATACGCTACGATAACCTAACTAAAAATACATAATATAATATAACAGTTTAACCTACCTTAACGAACTCGAGACTTCTAGTCTACGTAGCAAACTTTTGTATGACCGAGTGTTATAAAAGTCAACTTTTTCCCAGCCACACATCAGTTCCTTCAGTAATTTTTAAATATCAATATGGTCTACAATATATATTATAACGATTCGAATCAACAACATGATGAAAAACATTAAACTCCCGCAATCCGCACTAACCTCAAAATCTCTAAAGTTCAGACACTGACACCCTTTACCCTACTTTACACCCTTCCTCACCTGGTTATAAATAAAACTAAAAGATGATTGATCAACGAACCTACATTAACGTTGATGTTTATAAACTTGATGCTACATAATGGAATTTTTCTGTGTATCGTTAGTTCTGCTTTATTCTTTAAAATTGAAAAAAAATGAATTTTGCTAGAGCGGGCCCGTTACCGGGCCCCCTTGTAGCCTGCCCCCCCCCCCCCCGCATCGCGGGGTTTGCGGGGGTGTACGTTACGCCCCTGTTCCTTCAGGTTGTAGTGGTCCGAATAAGACCATCCTTTATAAAAAAACGTTATTTTAAATCCATTCTTCGAGAGAATCATTACCTATTTCACCGAAAGTGCCTATTTCGAACGATTAGAACATGGTACTCGGTTTTCAGGTTTAATTAAAAGTGTGTATCGTGAAATTGCGACGAAAGTTCGCGTTTTCGATGTTTTCGGGGGCCTAAAGCTTCGAAAACGAGGAACTATTTGGGCGTGGCGGCGGGCGCTGTGTGTCCCTCCGCCGAGCGGCTCGAATCCGAGAGAGCGGGCCTGTCTCGACCAGTCTTCTCCGGTCGTTCGGGCGTGGCGGGTCTCCGGCAGTTTACTACGCTCCGTGTTCGCGTAAAAAAATCTATTCGGAAACGTGAATCTTCAAGGATTGATACGACGGAACGCGGGGACGTGCAAATACACCGTAAGTACCACGTATTTCCCTACAAAATCTCTAATAATAAATCGTATAGGACGAGATTAGGTAGGTGACGCATGTTTAGGAAGTCCCATGCAGTGGCGTAACGTTTTTCGGCCCCCCCCCCCCCCACAAAATATTTTCGGGGACCCTCCCCATAGTGTTTTTTTTTTGCGAAGCTTGCACTTTTTCAACGGTCATCCTACAATACGCTACGATAACCTAACTAAAAATACATAATATAATATAACAATTGAACCTACCTTAACGTCGTAAAGTTTACGAACTCGAGATTTTATCGATACTATCGATATTTTCGATATCGGTGTCCTTATTAGTTAATAGTATCCTCAATACACGCTACTACCGATCGCTTCTTGCTAGTATTCTGAGGATTTTGTTCGTTCGTTCGTTCAGCGTTTGTGAGTGTGTGGATATTCCATAAAGATGTCTCCAAGTAAGAACAATAAGTAGGTAGTTTCTTTTTCTTCGAAAATTTCGCTAATACCTACGGTAGCTGAAAGAATTTTTAATAATCTCTTTTTCCACGTTAGGTAGCAAGCAAACTAGATGGCATTGTTTCTGTGAACCAAAGAGTAAACCAAACCTTGATGTTATCGGAGCCAACACATCGATATATTGATATCATCGAACATGTGCATCGATGGAAAAAAATCGTAATATGTATAAGCAAAACGTTTCGAGTTTTGTTAAACACTTCTCAATAAATTAAAAAGGTACTTATACCAGCCAATGAATAAAATATACAAAACTGACCACACATGGTCTCTCATATCAATATAGACTATTTTGGCATCATAATAATGACGTTTAATCTTCCTAAAAGAAGAAGAAAACACTCACTTCACTAGTTACAGCTTCTTATAACTACATAACTTAAACATAACTAAGAATCACAAAACAATTTACAAAACATCAATTCAAAAAACCTGCATCAACAATCATTCGGAGCTGCCTGACAGCCGTCAGAATGAACGCGTTTAATTTTGGTTTATTATTCAATAATAAACCATTGTAATCGCTCTTGAAAAAAAAAGAAAAAAAAAATTAACCCGCCTGAAAATTGCATGGTTTACGTTTCAAAGGGTGTAGAATCCGAATCTGCAATAAAAATGTTTCCGTCCGTACGCCGTACGAACGATTTTTCCCAAACGGCTGAAGCAAAAAGCTGAAATTTTCAGGAAAAATCCATGTTGGTCCGGCGACGCCCCAATTCTTGAGCCAGCTCTCTCACTTAATTCAAAGTGCCCTTTAAGGGTTGTCAAAGTTTTTTAAAATCCCTAAAAACCTCAAAAAAGTCAAGGCGGCCTAAATTTGGACTTATTTTAGTAGCTCAAACCATTCCGGATGTATGGCCCGATTTATGGTGCCAACATTTGCATCCACAGTCCCTACATCACTCGGTTACTGCGATCAAAACAAAACAACAGCTTTTTTTTTTTGTTTTGATCGCAGTAACCTAGTGATATAGTGAATGTGGATACTTGAGTGAACTCCTAAAAGGGTTAATAGCCGATACACGGGTTGAAGCATTATGATTTGCATGCTCCGTCTTACGAAATTTAAAATTTTCAAATAGAATATTTTCCCATTGTAATCGTTCTTGAAAAAAAAACGCTGCAAATTCTTTCACTGGGGTTTATTATTCAATGATTCATGATTTGAATTTCTACTAAGCTTTGGAGTGTGTGTGTTTCACAGGTGATAGAGCGATTATTGAATTTCAGGAGGCACACAAATATGATCAACTGATCAATCCAAATAGGTATTTTGGTTGAGAACCGATTTACGTGCTCTATGCATATCTCCTGAAATTCAATAATCGCTCTATCACCTGTGAAACACGCACATTCCAAAGCTTAGTAAAAATTCAAATCATGAATGCAAGCCAAAATGAATAATAAACCCCAGTGAAAGAATTTGCAGCGTTTTTCTCTCAAATCTGAAAATGGGGCAACTACACAAAAGGTGGCTTATGCCATATTTTTCTCCGGTGTGACATATCGGACAAACAGTGAAATAGGTACGGAAAATCTCTCAAACTCACTTGCAGCATGCCTTTCATGTATGGCACCCTATGAACACCTATTTCCAGGAAAAATTACGAAGAAATAAACTATACTAAATTTCCTGAAGCTCTGTCACTCATTGTGCAACCGAAGAACCATCGCCTATCTGATTCTTTTTCATTAATCATTAAATAACCATTGAATCGCCCAGCTTCAACTCGAAACTTCCCAGAATTTCTTCATCTTACCATATTCTAAGCCCCTGTCTCCCAACAAACTATCTTCAGCATTCATCTCTATACAGATTCCTAGGCGAATTAGGAATTGGTGCCAACCCGCCTTCCTCTTCTTTACGGGCAGTCGTTCTTTACCAGTTTCAAGAAATCATAATTTGTTCAAGAGTTTCGTTTTCTTGCCTTGCGACTCGTTTCTAATTTTCACTTCGCTAATTACTTTTATAACTGCTTAATTCTCCTCGTTTGCTTCTTTTACCTTCTTTTTACCTTTTTCAACTTTTATGGGAAGAGATCACCTCCCATTACCGTGTTTCGCCACAAGTAATTCACAGCGTTTTTTGCTTCGAACCGACCAAAACTATGTACGAATCAACTCTGAGGCTCCATTTAAGGCCTGGAGGGATCCCACGGTAGACATAAATCGATCTATCAATATCATAACCAAAGTAGTTGCTACTAGATTACTTTTTCAATTGCTTCATCAAATCATTATATTGGTGGGTGACCGCACTTTTGACCGTAGCATTAGTGCGTGTGAAGCAATCTGGCTGGCTGGAAGTTAGTCCATGTGGGAAATAATGGATTTTTTTTACGTCGATTCTTACAGCTTTTCGTGGAAAAAATAGCTATCTTGCACGGAACGGAGCCTCTTTGATTGGATGAGTGTCTTAAGCGCTGATCCTCTTGGGATGCGGCCGAAATTTTTTCGTGTCTAAAAGCCCAAGGTTTCCCGCTGGTATTTTGGTATAACAGCCTTTCTTCTTTTTTTTTATATTTTTTTATCATTAAAATGATTAACAGGGGTACAATCCAGTTCTTAGCGACTGATCCGACAGTTCCGCCCCCCTACCCCCCCTCAATACTCCTTAAACTAACCTTCGGGTGGGCTGGCTCCTTCCGCCCTTTGTTATCCCGGCATCACCACTTTTCCGTCCGCCGGAGGGGGTCATTCGTGTACCTGCCACCTTGTTAAGCACTAGCCTCTCTGGTAAGTTCCAATTTTCATGCAACATTACCTCAATATCTATTTTACAGGTTATTTAACCATAAATTTGAAGCATTTTTTATTGGGTCTCTAATTTAGTTTCAGATCTACAGATTTTTACAGGGGGTTGGTTGGGTTTAGTAAGTACCGTTTATGAACACAGAATGCGCTCACGTAAACCCTTGGTAGCCCCCCCAGCCGTAGCTTTCATCTCTGTTTAATAGCTCCCCTCCTCTGAGCTAGAATCCCACATTTGTAGGTTGCATAGGCAGTTTTGCTTCCTCGTCTACCAAGGTAGCGGAAGCATTGCATTGAAAATTTTTTTTTTCAAAACTTTCGGTTTTAGATTTGAAAATTTTGGTTTTTTTTGTCTGTCCAAAATCAAAAATTCCACTCGCATTTTGCGTTTTAGACCTTTCTGAACAATTTTGGTTCCGTGTCTGTCTGTGTGTCTGTCTGTCAGCAAATCCTTGTTACGGGCAAAACTACACGAAGTTATAGTCCGATTTTGATGAAATTTTCAGGGATTGTGCGGGTTGGGGTGTAGATGGTCCCCTATAGGTTTCATGACCCCCGGATCAATAGTAGCCTCTGCGCATGAGTAAGATATATACAGCCACTGTGCGGAGGGATAACGGCAGTTACGACGCTGCAGTCAACCCAACATTATTTGATCCGTCATTGAACGATGCTTATATTTTATTTATAGAAATGTCATAATAATTATTTATCACTTCAGTCATCTATCCATTCAGCGTCAAAGTCAATTTTTATTATTAGGTATATTTTATAGTTTGTTCAATGTTTGAACATGCCTACCTTTATTTTCTCAAGTTATGCTCCTGCATAACAATAAATTTACCCTAATTCAATATCTTACTTCGCCTAATTGAACGAAGTTCTTTAGTCAATAATAATTTTCAATGATCTATACAGTCATGTTATGGATACGAGGAAGCTATGTGCCACACCCACTTGGCAGACGTTTTTCATCTTCGGTACTTAAATGTGTAACATTAATCATTTAAATGATCTGCCTGTAGAACCATAGAGGTATACTGTCCCGTTTCTTTCATTAGTTTCTCCCGTAACCTTCTGTGTTTGTGATAGTTTAGTAGACTGGATGATCGCTACGCTCGCATCTCAAAAACAGAATAGTTTCTAAATCAATCCTTCTGGTTATGTACGGATTATTGGGACAAATAAATTGGAATCTGTTTATTTTGGTGAGCAAAAGTAAGTAAGTTGCAGGTAAGAGTAACAGTTGGAGTATCTATGGGTGTACATCCAGTTCGCGCTTTGGACACTAACAATTTGAGGGGTTTTTGGTCAACCACGTTCTTTTTGGCCAATCTGGTCCGGATCGTTACTTTTTTCGGTTGAAAATATTGATTCCATTCTTAGGGATTTGACTTTTCTCGGTTGAAAATATTGATTCCATTCTTAAGGATTTGAAGAGGAGCAGTTTTTTTTATTTTATTTTTATTTTTTTATTGGCATGGTTATTTTACATACAGCCATAATAATTCATGTACAATCGATTATATATTAGAGTTCTCTTGAAAATATACATTTATCTGATAATAAGGAACTTACATTTTTACACGAATTTCTACTTAAGTTCAAAATTAATTTTCCATTATACTTTCGCCTTAATATGTTTGTATTTGAATTTATATTTATTTATTATTGTTATTAAATTTTAATGCCATGGCAATTTATGAAATTGTATATATCAATCCACACTTCCATATTACTACTTAACAACAATGTTTTAAAATTGAAAGGGTTAACAACTTTTGCGGATATACGGAGAAACATCTCCTCTCTTTCCCTATCATAGATCGGACATTCCATCAACAAATGTTCCACACTACCCATTGGGTGTCCGCAATCACAATTTCCATTATCCCTGCGGTCTATACGGCTTAGATATATAGGGCAGATGGCATGGTTGGTTCGCATTCGACAAAAAATTTTCACAAACCGCTTTGGTTTATTTATGCGTTTGAACCATGGCATTTTGTTTATTTTTGGGTTGAGTTCCTTAAAGAATTTCCCTTGTTCCCCTAGACTATATTCCTGCTGCCAATTCTCAATTTGACTACATTTCATAACGGCATGAAGCTCCTCCTTAAAGAGGAGCAGTTGGGAGCGTACTCCTTGATCTCCGTCCACTCCGCTCTACGGATTTTCGCTCCCCGTCCCCGTTATTCCGCCTCGCGAAAGTTGGCAGCTCTGGACCTGGTGGGGGCGGTAGCTTTCGCAACGCCCTCAGTCCGAAACCAGCGGGTCCGAGTGATTCGTAGTGCCGCAAATTTCGATCCCAAACCCCCTTCAATTCAACCAACCCCCTTCAATTTCTGCTGGCATTATCTTCAGAAAACCCGAATCCCCCAACAAAGCAGACGGCACCGAACCTCAAAACACGCTCTAACGGCTCGAAAATATATTTGCCCCCTCGCCCGGTAAGTTGGTTGAGCACCCCGAAACGAAACAAAGGGAATTTTGTTGCTTTGATTTCTGCACTCATCACAGACCGACAAAAATGACTTTGGCTGGAAAAATAAATACGAAGATCCTTATTTTTATTATTATTTTTTAATCACGCCTTTATTCATGCACCTGCCCCAGCACATCACCATTTACACCTCACCACCATTCCTACCATGAAAAAATAAATAAAAATGGAATACAACTAAATAAAAAAACACGAATTTTTAAAGAACATCTCAGCATCAAATGGCTTTTTCAAATGTTTATACCATCGCACAAGATGTTTGGATTTCGCCGTTTTAACGGATCGCGAAGGGCTATTTGTGAAATAGCTGGTGCTCCTCGCTTGATTGTTTTTAAAATGGAGGGAAAAGAATTGTCACTTTGCCAAGTTGGAAGTAGTTTGTTCAAATGTAATTCCGTTATGATGATTTTCCGTTCCGAATTGGGATTCGTTTTCTTGGCTTTGTATGAGAATTTCTGGTAAATTCCCACTCGCTGAATCTGCGCGCTTAATTAGATCAGACGAATCAGGGACGAACAGAGAGTTTTGAGAAAGAAAATGTTGAATGAGCTTCTCTATTGAAATCTAGGATATTCGAAGGGGTTCACCCATTTCGGTGTAGATGGAAACGCTACCAAGAAGATTCTGCCAACAAATGGAGTTACAAAATGCGTTAAAATCTTTGAAAACAGCAGAAAGCTGCTGAATTCAGCACGTTACATGCAAACCCGTGTACAGATATTGATGGCAACTAAATAACACTGATTTAAAAATACAACTACATATCTACCAGTGCTCTTTAGAGACGAAGTATAACGATGCGATGAAATGTGGACAGCAATTTTTCAACATACACGGAACGTAGAAAAACATTGGAATAACTTTCGAAGTTTTAACTTTTTTTCAAGTTGCTTCATCTAACAGCAAACATTTAGGTTTTTCGCTATCACCTTCAGAAAGATTAATACCGTGTAGAAGGTTTCTATGATTTTGAAGTTCACGTTTGTTTTAAAATATTAAAATATTATAAATTTCTATAAAAAAAAAAGTGTTCGAATGCATTCGAGTATAGCAACACATGCATAAATTTGTCCGTTTTAAAAAAAACTGAATTTTCAGTAAATAGTAAATAAAAGTTTACAAAAATGCAACTCGGTGCAATAACATGTTTTTTCTTCGCTTTGTTGTGAAGTTCATTGGTTCGTATTAAAATCAATAAATTGAATACAAAGTTCTATTTCATTTGACAACTAGTTTAGTAAAATGTTTAATTTTACTTAAAAAAAGGTATTTTACGTTTCAAGATGCCTAAACTCTAAAAACCAAATGAAGAAAGAAAAAAGCCACTAATTTTTATTGCAATGAATTTTTCTTTCCAAGAGCTCCTTTTGAAATAGAGTTTTTTGTATCTTGTAGGATATATTACCGGACAATTACCGCAGATAATCCGATCCGATTTTTACTAATAAAGGTTGTAGTTTATGGACGATATTTATAACGAAGTTGTCCTACCCTCGTTGGAACATCTAGAAGTCAGTTATAAGGTATTAGGACACATTCATCAGCTGAAGGACACTTGCGGCTAACTTCTTCCCTAATCGATCTATCTTGTTAAAATGTAATTGAAGCCCTTTTTATAGCATCTATAATGCAATCGAAAATTAAGGAGGCGCAAGGCGCGAAATTGAGATAATTTACCACAGACAACGTCTAATAAACGTGGACGTTACAGGTATAAAAATAATAAAACTTCGTGTAATAATTTGCAGAATTTTGCAAAACCGAATTTCCGCGAAAGAATCCGAATCTTAACGAAATCTAGCTAAATTTTAGCTAAATTTCAAACCTTGAAGTTTTCGATTTTCATCCTTCTCTCAAGAGCATTATTTGAGCATTAACGAGACAGTTTTTGTATGACCAATGAATTTGAATCAAGTTCTTGAAATACATCGATTCAACTGAAGATATCTTGCTACAAACCAGTTAACATGATTCTTAACGAACATGGATGAGAAATCAATCTCATCAATGAGAAATCATTGAAAACTGATAAAATCTGTTAATTGAACCGCTGACTAAATTACTTTCATTTGTCAAATCCGAACTGCTTTTATAAGTAAAAATATCAACTTCGGAGTTTCAGTGATTAGGTAGATATCTATTAAATTTTCTGTTAATTTTGTAGATACGTGCAAAGAACAATATTATTATCTGTAACGTACACACTGAAATAATCGAGAAAGAATGAGAGTCGAATGTGTACTGTATATACTTACATATAATGCAGTGCGAATACAAAGAGACAGAACGTTTTGGACCAACTTTGAGCACTTGAATCGTACAGACTGTCTAAAAGTCCCACTTGTAAGCGCACTAACATCCAGTAACTAATTCTAAAAAAATACTAGTTAAAATAATAGGTAAAACGTACTTGGAGCGGATAAAACTTCGGATTAAGTTCAAATTCTGACTCACGGACAGACGATGACATTTCGATCAATTACCGGCATGTAAAATGAAGAGTAGCCGAACTTTATGACAGCCACGAGTAGGCCTAGTTACCCCATAAAATCTACAAAAATAAGTTTTGGAAAAACTTGAACAGAAAATTATTTATCAATGAAGGACAGCGATTGTCCCGTAAAATAGGAATCACCCAAAAGTACCGTAAAAAACGTCTGCCAAGTGGGTGTGGCACATAGCTTCCTCGTATCCATAACATGACTGTATAGATCATTGAAAATTATTATTGACTAAAGAACTTCGTTCAATTAGGCGAAGTAAATATTGAATTAGGGTAAATTTATTGTTATGCAGGAGCATAACTTGGGAAAATAAAGGTAGGCATGTTCAACTATTGAACAAATTATAAAATATACCTAATAATAAAAATTGACATTGACGCTCAATGGATAGGTGACTGAAGTGATAAATAATTATTATGACATTTCTAAAACATCAGTCCGAACAATCCCTGAAAATTTCTTCGAAATCAGTCATCAACTCCCGGAGTTATGCGTGTGACAAGGATTTCACGTTTGCGGATGCGCAGAGGCTACTATTGATCCGGGGGTCATGAAACCTATAAGGGACCATCTTCTACACCCCAACGCCACAATCCCTGAAAATTTCATCAAAATCGGACTATAACTTCGTGTAGTTTTGTCCGTAACAAGGATTTGCTGACAGACAGACACGGAACCAAAATTGTTCAGAAAGGTCTAAAACGCAAAATGCGAGAGGAATTTTTGATTTTGGGGACAAAAAAATTTTCACCATGAAATGTGAAAACAATGCTTCCGCTACCTTGGTAGGCTCGGAAGCAATTGGGAGTAAAACCTGAAATTGTGTAAAGGTATTGTTTGAATATTATCAAAATCGTGAGATAATTATCGCCTGCGCATGCCCAAATATGATATATTTGAAACCTATAAATTCTCTAAAATTCGTCCGAATGATTCAAAATTTTTTGAGTGTTCAGGAATTTTATTGTGAAAAATATTAATGAATTTCCGGAAAATCAGATATCCAAAAACCTCACAAAACAAGCTAACAAAATTGGGTAGGAAAAACAAATGTAGTTTCGAAAACGAAGGGGGTACGGAAAATTCGATTTCCGTACCCCACTCTTTTTCGGGATCTAGTTGGTTGTAAGAACCCGGGTTAATGGGTTGCCGTTTAAATGCGCGAAACGCCGTAGCAAAAAAGTCTCACGGGGACTGTGAGATTTTTTCAAAGAATTGGAACAAAATTGATTATTTCGTGTCGATTGAGATCGCTTATAGCTCCTTATCGCCATCAATCAAGCTCTCAAGGTTTAGGGGGAGATTCGTCAGGTGGATTGCGAATCGGACGGAGAACAGGCGAAAACGTTTGGCGTAAGGACATTGAAAAGTTCATTACAAGTGACGTTAGTTGAGGGTGGGAGGTAAATAAGACTCATTTCGTGGTATTAATGGATGTACTTCACTTCATAGTACGTCTACTGTCACCCGTTACGTCTCATCAGGTACTACAGTAAATAAGAAAATAAAACGTTAACAACTTGTGATATTTACGTACTTACTCTCTCTTGTCCCGGCTACTACATAGGGAAAGACCTAGTACCTTATTCTTACAGGATTCATCCCACGGGCTTAAGAACACACTAACTTATTTATCTTCAATGCACTAGGGATCACTGATCCCAGCTCAAGTTCAGAAGTTAACTTAAGAAGTTGAAGAAAAAAGGAAGTTTTTGTTACCCGTCTCAACTTGAAACCTAATTACCATGTTTTGAGTTTCATCTTGATAACCGTGACCAATGTTTAGAGGCCATAAAGGCCACATTGTTTCGACTCTAATTATTAATCCCGATTTCTTCATATCATTCAATTTTGTGGTGCAATCATAATTTCAATATAGATTCGTTCACCTATTTATATTTCAATCTGCCTAAAATATGATTTTTATTATTATAAATAATATAATCACATTATTATAATCTCTTATTTATAATTATTAAACGTAGGCACGGCGTCATCTAAACGGAAAAACACAGACGTAGGCACGGCAGAATTACTGACTAGACATTATGACTAGAAGACTGCTTCTAACTAGAAGTTTAGGAGATAGAACAAAATAAATTATCTACACGTCATTAGTTCGCCAACACACCTAATAACGGATGTTATAATAAAATCGACTCGTTCTGTTTTATTGCTACAGGTAAAGTTTTCTTTGAAAGAGCAAACGGGGGAAAGGGTGATTCGGATTCATTCGATTTGTCGGAATGACATCTTCCAATCACAAAACAGTATAATTTCGAAAGTTTTGGTTTGGTCAAAAGTGGTGCCGACAATTCAGGACCTCTCTCGGTTCGCTTTCGATGTTAAACTAAGTTTCATAAACCTGTGGAAGCTCCGGATAGGTGATGTACCGGGTTTTTCTTTCTGTAATTGGTTCTTCGGATTCTATGCATTTTCAAACATAAAAACACATTTTGAAGGGGGATTAACTTGGTCAATAACAAACATTCACTAATAAAACGCTGCAAATTCTTTCACTGGGGTTTATTATTCAATTGGCTTGCGTTCATGATTTGAATTTCTGCTAAGCTTTGGAGTGTGCGTGTTTCACAGGTGATAGGGCGATTGTTGAATTTCAGGAGATATATATAGAGCACGTAAATCTGTTCTCAACCAAAATACCTATTTGGATTGATCAGTTGATCATATTTGTGTGCCTCCTGAATTTCAATAATCGCTCTATCACTGTGAAACACGCACACTCCAAAGCTTAGTAGAAATTCAAATCATGAACGCAAGCCAATTGAATAATAAACCCCAGTGAAAGAATTTGCAGCGTTTTTTTCATGTTATCAGAATGCTTCAACCCGTGTATCGGCTACAAAGCCTTTTAGGAGTTCACTCCAGTATCCACATTACATACATCACTACATCACTAGGTTACTGATATCAAAACAACAACAATAATAAACCAAAATAACGCAAATGTTGGCACCATAAATCGGGCCATACATCGGGAATGGTTTGACCTACGGACCTGGGGAGGGGCTCATTCGATTCTCGTGGGAAGTTCTTCAAAAAGAGTTCAAATTTAGGCCGCCTTGACTTTTTTTGAGGTTTTAGGGATTTTACAAAACTTTGACAACCCTTATAGGGCACTTTAAATTAAGTGAAAGAGCTGGACCAACATGGATTTTTCCTGAAAATTTCAGCTTTTTTGCTTCAGCCGTTTGGGAAAAATCGTGCGTACGGCGGATGGACGGAAAATTTTTTATTGCAGATTCGAATTCTACACCCTTTGAAACGTAAACCATGAAATTTTCAGGGGGGGGGGTTAGAATTTTTTTTTTCAAGTGCGATTACAATGGTTTATTATTGAATAATAAACCAAAATATCCACCTGTAAATTTAATGCGTCGATCAGCGATTCTAATAGATTTTTGCGAAAATGTTTGGAACCATTGCAACAGTCCCATTTTCTAAAAATAAATCGATAAAATGCGGGAACAAAACCACTCGTAAAAGTTTAAGTTTGATTGTAAATGCTTAACTTACATATACATTTTTAAGCTGAGTTGGTTTTACTTGGAAAATGTTAATGAGAAGTACATTACAAAATTTGGACGGAAAGTTATGTTGATAAAATTGTAATATGTGACTTACTGCAATTTAGGCCGGTTTTATATTCAATTTATTTGTAGTACTTCGATCATCATACATCACACATCATTAATTTATTTCATTAATATAAATTGCACTAAAAATCGATAAAACTGCTGAAATAATGAAAAACATTCAAAAGTTAGCAGAATAGTTTTTCTTTTTCGTTTTTGATTCAAATTGACAGGTAGTTAGCAATTTTGATGCACAAAAAGAAGATTAGTCAAATTTTGAACCTATTGGAGGTAAATTTGATGCAACATGATTGCTTCATTACAATCATGCTTTATGTCCGAATATTTGCAGTTTCACTTTTGATGTTTTGACTGTCTCAGTTGGTCGTTAGCGTTATGAATCTTAAGCTACTGGTTGTTTCTTTAGCCGCTTGTTGAGATGTCGTTTGACTAGAGCGCGATGGAATCGATAGTTCTCCAGTGAAAATAGACGTTAAGTCAAATTACGTCAGAGAGCATTTGTTTTGGTCTGCGCGTATCCTAAACAGCAGGGAAATTCGCGAAACCTCACGCGATTGCCAATATTGATCTTCGCCGCTATCATTCGCCGATCGAAGGAGGTTCCGCCCTATTCACTTTTCCCGTTCATTGTCGACTATGTATGAGGAGGTCATTTCAGTGTGACATCGCAACAGTTTTTCTGTTATCAATCTACAGTACTAGTTTGGGTACTCCCCCAGTATGTTACCTACGCGCTCGCCGATCCCCTAGTATGTTACCTACGGGCTCGCCGATCCCCTAGCATGTTACCTACATGAATTCATGCTACCTACATGTTAAAAAATATCATTGAAAATATTCTTACCTGTCAAATTCATTCACTTCGAGTAGAAGCACGTCTGTAGGTCTCTTGCACGTCACTTCATGAGGGTGGTGGTCTTCATGTCGTCAAAAAAGTCGTTAAAAGGGTCGTTTTCATGAAGAGATCGCCACCATTCTTCAATCAGTTTTCGCTCTAATAGATTGCACGCTCCATGTTGCTTATTACCATACCGATTTTTGACCACTCTCCATAGGCATTCTATAGTTTGGGTGTGCGCTCCTGAACTATCTCGCTTCCTGGTGCTCTTCAAATAATCCTTAAGCCCCCCCCCCCCCCCACACTGTTCCCCATTTTTAACTTTATCACAGATTCTGGTAACTTCGGGTAACACACCTTTACTTCTTAGAAATTCCACGCACGTCTCATCGCTCAAGATAATTTTTCGGTATAAATGACCTGCACTCATTTTGTCCGACAACGTCCGCGAACCGAACAGAACTGACGAGCTCTTAGTTCTCATAGTTCATTCTTTATCTTGATGGCCCGAGATAATACAGGCTTGTAATGAGGATAGTAAACATGTTTGGGTGGACTATGGGATCGGACAGCCCCGGGTAGGCATCGGCCTCAGCGGGTAGGTATCGAGCTCGCCGTAGGTAACATACTAGGGGAGTACCCTAGTTTGGTATGTTGTAAAAACGATGTAATAATGACGAAAGTCAACTAGTAACTTCCACGCTCAGTTTATGTGGAAGATCATCCTGAACTGTGTCTAGTTTTGCTAACACTGGGTTTCTATCCGTTTCATGTTTTTATTGAGGGCGAAATGAAGTCTTATGAACTGTATTGTTAGGCTATTGGATGCTAAGCAATCGTAAAATCGTAGTTACCATCTAACAGCTATGACTTCTCGTTCAGCTAAGTTCTCACTACGCTTTACGACGTCATTTAAATCAAATGAGAACAATATGTGAGTGTGCAGGTCAGACTCGAACCTGAGAAAATTATGCGTCTTGGATTTTACGTTGTCACTTGCGCAGACCGGTGTGTTGATTTCTGAGCAATGAAACTCATACGGAACCCTGTACAGCCTACTTTGCAAATTTCCTGTAAATCATCATCAAAATCAGATAGAAACTGTAGGAATAAAGAATGTCCCAAGGAACTGACAGACACGAACAGAAAGACACAAATACCACCAGACATGGAAAGAATGTTATGTAGCATGGCATACAAATTTCCATCCCCTAAATCGTAAAAAGTCGACCGGTTCTCATTTTTTGGCACATTGTGAAAGATGGTACCAGTAGCGTACGGCCAATTGTAGCTTCGAAAGACTTTTGCTAAAATTGTGGCTCTAAAAAACCTCGGAATATTCGGAAGCTTTTCAATTTTGGCTTATTATTCAATAATAAACCATTGTAATCGCTCTTGAAAAAAAAAAAAAAAAACATTCTAACTCCCCTGAAAATTTCATGGTTTACGTTTCGAAGGGTGTAGAATCCGAATCTGCAATAAAACGTTCGCACGATTTCTCCGAAACGGCTGAAGCAAAACAGCTGAAATTTTCAAGGAAAATCCGTGTTGGTCCGACGACGCCCCAATTCTTGAGCCAGCTCTCTCACTTAATTTAAAGTGCCCTTTAAGGGTTGTCAAAGTTTTGTAAAATCCCTAAAAACCTCAAAAAAAAGTCGAGGCGGCCTAAATTTGGACTCTTTTTGAAGAACTTCCACGAGGAATCGAATGAGCCATTCCCCAGGTCCGTAGATCAAACCATTCCCGATGTATGGCCCGATTTATGGTGACAACATTCGCTTTATTTTGGTTTATTATTGTTTTTGTTTTGATATCAGTAACCTAGTGACGCAGTGATGTAGTAGTGTGGATACTCCTAGATGGCTTTGTAGCCGATATACGGGTTGAAGCATTCTGATATGCATGAAACGCTGCAAATTCTTTCACTGGGGTTTTGGTTTATAATTGTTTTTGTTTTGATAGCAGTAACCTAGTGACGTAGTGTTGTAGTGATATAATAATGTGGATACTGGAGTGAACTCCTAAAAGGCTTTGTAGCCGATACACGGTTTGAAGCATTCTGATAACCATAAAAAACGCTGCAAATTCTTTCATTGGGGTTTATTATTCAATTGGCTTGCGTTCATGATTTGAATTCCTACTAAGCTTTGGAGTGTGCTTGTTTCACAGGTGATAGAGCGATTATTGAATTTCAGGAGGCACAAAAATATGATCAACTGATCAATCCAAACAGGTATTTTGGTTGAGAACAGATTTACGTGCTCTATGCATATCTCCTGAAATTCAATAATCGCTCTATCACCTGTGAAACACGCACACTCCAAAGCTTAGTAGAAATTCAAATCATGAACGCAACCCAATGAATAATAAACTCCAGTGAAAGAATTTGCAGCGTTTTTGGATTACAAATCCACATGGAATATCCCACCGAAAAAGCCGCTGTACACTTTTTTCATGTAGACAAAATTTGAGCTAACGTTTGAGAGGAACGGCAGCTAAATTGGTCCGATAGGTTTTGAAATACACTTCTTCGAACACAGTTTCAAAAAATCAGTTTTTAAAAATCAAAAAATCGTGGTTTTAGTCTTCCGTTACGAAATATTAGCCAAAGTATTCAACCCACGAGGAAAGTTATGGGGAATCATATTATAAGACAGTTATTCAACATTAATCTAAGCTCAATTGGAACCATGTAGGATAAGTAGTTGCCGTGTTATCAGGAAAAGTGCAAATATGGAGAAAATCGATTTCCCAAAAAATGTAATCCCAATGTTTCACATTTTTAGCAATAGTTTTATACTTCATAAAACGCGATGAATTGCTGAGATACTTATGAAAAGACGTAACTGAGATTAATTACATGATGCACTCGGTGTGGGTAGTGTACCACAGGTTATGTACTTGAGTATTAACGTGAGTTTTAGTTGTGACACAATGTGGGCCTCACCTATAGGGACCTTCCTGATCATTATACTAAAGTAACAACATTATACAAGGTCTATCCGACTCGACCACCCAAACTTCTGGGATTGATTCTCCGACAGAGGCTACAACAGTGCCTCAGAGTTTTCTATTTAGAGGATTCGTTTCCACGTTATTTCGCTGTTAAGATTTTTGTGATCGAACAAGAAAAACAGAATTTTAAACCCCTCAAACTCTGTGGTTTCAAGTTAAAACAATCGTAGAATCAGAAAATTAAATTTAAAAACATTCCTCCGTCTGCCGTAATCAATGAAGTTGACAGTTGCGAGATGCAGTGCATAGGGTGGTCCTTAATGAAATAATATTAATAATAATTAATAATATTCCCTTAGTCTGATGGATTTTTACCCTGTAACCAACAGCGTTGCTTAAAATTTTTTTCGACCAAGGCAAATTGGCAAAAGCCCATACCAACTTTGTGTTTTCAAACTTGAGCCCCCGATTGGTTTATTATTTTCAATAATGGACCTTTATATGCCCTCATTTAACCCCCTCAACTTTTCTCCAAAACTACTAGACCAAAATTAGTGAAACTGGTCAAAATTCATAAATGGTGTCTAGATTTTTACCGTATTCTAGTCATCAGTCTCAGTCAAAAGGGTGAAATCAAAGTGTAGAACTATTAAAATTCAGAATAATGAAAATTTTTTAATTATCACTAATGTATTTATGTTCGTTATTGAAAGAAAACAAGAACGCCTACACGAATGTGAATCTGAACGTGCTTGGACATTCTAAAAATAACTTATCATGAAAATGTTAGCGGATGTAATTGCTATGGAATTTAGTTTCAAAGGGTGCGTTTTGAAATCACATTTTTCAAGATTTATATTATTCTATTTATTGTATGATTTGGGATAAGTGAAGCGTTGTCAGCTGTTTCGTTTGATCTCGCTGAATGGCAGTTGTTTTACTTGTGGATTTCCACGTCGGGTCCATATACAGTGTAGTGCACTTTTATAGCTATTTGAATATCAAGTGTGGTTTCGTACAAAGACTAGTAGTTGGTGTTCACGAAAGTAGTCTTTGGGACTTCTAGAAGTCTATTGCAAAGTATGGAGGCTCAGTGTTCAGCTGAAGGCCCTTGCGGCTAATTTTGTTCCTAATCAATATAACGTGCTGATAAATAAATGGTTCTATTTTTATGTCCATTCTAAAATACAATTACATGATACGGGGGAGCCGAGAAAAGAAGCCTCTAAAAAAACTCGCCCAGGCAATTTTTGTTTGCCAACTAGTTGTATAATCGAACCCTTTAGTTTGGCCGGTCGAGTCTAATACACCTCAAATGTTCATCGAAGACCATGAATGAAAATGCAAAGAGGCAAATTATTGCAAAGAGGCTCATTCCTTTTGTATTAGATAACCGATGGAAAACGAAATAAGCCAAAAGGGCACTTCTGATCAGTGTGTCTCCATGCCTTATAATTGACTTCTTGATGTTCCAAAGACTCCGTTAACTCCTTGTACAAAAACCTGCACTAATCCTAATATACGACACATAAGCTGATATTAAAACTCTCACTAAGGTGCAATACACCATAATATATATATTATACATATATAATATATTATATGGACGAGATGAAATCCACAAATTCAACACCTGACAAAATAAAAAGCTACCTATAATAAAAAATGAAATCTCACTTAAAATCTCCCTTATGAAGCAATTGAGGAGGAAGCGCTTGGACTAGGGATGGGTATCGTTGAACAAGTATAGATATTTTGGACCGATACTGTATCGGAAGGTAGGTATCGATACTCCAAATATCGGTCAAGCAAAGTATCGATATTTACGAATATCGAGTATCGTTTTCAACATCAATTTTTCAAAAGTAAACTGTAAAAAACCTAATCGTATCTACTTAAACAGAACAAAAGATAGTCTTTGTTTTGATTTTTTGAACCTGCGAGAGGTAAGGTAACAGTAACAGTGGGTACTATACCGCTGCCGGATCTGTACATTTTGGCCCCCCCCCCCCCCCCCCGCAAAATCTATCCTGCGCCCCCTTAACTGTACGTATGGAATAGCCCCACCCCCTAGACAGTGATTATTATCACATCTCCAACATAATTTTTGTAGCTAATAAGCCTAGTGGCTATAGGTAAATGTAAACAAGCATTGTTGCGCACACAAGCGAGATTGAATATAGAATCGGCAATAAGTCGATTTTTTCAGCAACGAGATTCTTTTATTTTTCAGAGTTTCGCGGTTCCTAGTTCCGATAGTACTATAAACTTAATATAGCCTCCAACTGCTGTCTTCCTAATTCTTCTTCTTTTCCTGTATTCCTTCTAGTATTAAAGCCACTATTCTTTTACATTCCAGATTCCATTACAAGTGTCCCAAGATTGGTTGGTGAGTTTTTTGACTAGTAAGAAAATCAAACCAATATTAAAACCAATTTTTTTTAAGCTAGTGAGAAAAAATTTGCCGATATTTCGAAATATCGGAATTGAAGTATCGATACTCGATATTATCGGAGGGCCCAGTATCGATACAAAAATATCGATACTCAACAGTAAAATATCGATTTTTTGAAATATCGGGTATCGATACCCATCCCTAGCTCGGATAAGTTTTAAAGACGTGAGGAATAGCCAAGTTCCTTACTCCACTCCCAACCCTTCGAACTGAAACACTTGAAAGGACTTACCTATCACAACATAAATATAACTAAACTCTCATTATTGAAAATACCTGCCTTCTCCCCTAATTAATACATTATGGAAAAATTAATTGTGTAATGGTTTCTTACTCCATTTTTTAGACACCACATCTAACTAACTACAACCCCCCTTCCCCATTCCTTCACTTTGCTCGCATCTGATTGGTTGTATCACCGAGTACCTTCATTTCTGTTGACCAATAGCATTCAAGCTCCCTTTCCCTGTGACATGTAAGCTGTGTCTTTCCTATTGTACGGTCAGTTAGTTATTGTTTGGAACTGATGTTGACCGAACTTTCGAAATCGATTCAACATTATGACGCATTCATTTCTTTGTGGAAATATACCAGGTACGGTTGTATTTGACTTCCATTATCTTCTTTAGTCTAGACTCGACCCCAGAACTTTGTCCCGACGCGTTAGTTAAGAAATTGTCGGCTATAATTTCGTAATAACTTCGGTCTCTCCCGTTTTCGATTAACTATTGTGACGGACGGAGTTGTTGGTACTTTGTTAATTGAAGACGATATTAATTGCCTCACCACCGCGAAACTACCGCTCAAGCTGAACTCGGCGAGTTTACATTGCGGATTATTGTCACGATTAAACTTTACGGTGAATTGATCGGGGCACTCCATTAACAAACACTGAACGATCAGTAGGACTGTTCGGAGATAACAGGAATTCAATCCTGATATAATTGCGATCGAAAGTCAAACAACAACCGCTGAATTACCTTACATTGTACGGTGGAACGGTGGTTTTGCCGGTGATTTCAAGTGGAATCCCGTTTGATGATCGACGTTGAATGTGAATTTCGGTTCGTCAAATAGCCGGAGTTACGTTGATAAATTTTCGGATCTGAACAAAACCATATTATCAAACTTTGATCCTTCCTTACCAGAACAGTTGATAACGTTTCTCATTAGAAAAAATCTTGAAATACTACAAAACACGAAGATTTTATATTACACCAAGAATTGATTTTGGTTGGATGTGAGTGTTCGCTCTAGAAAAAAACGCTGCAAATTCAATAATCGCGTGTTTCCAGGAAGGGCGAATTGAATTTCAGGAGATATACATGGAGCACGTGAATCTGTTCTCGACCGCATCAGTTGATCATTTGGCATCATGTGTCCAATTCAATAATCGCTTAGTCCTGTGAAATTCGCATCATGAGTAGAAATGAACGCCAGCCGATTGAATAATAAAACCCAGTGAAAGAATTTGCAGCGTTTTTTTATTGAACCTCAATCCCCCCCCACAATAAAAACATCTATAATTTATCAAGTCCTTTGGCACTCGTATTGCGTTAAAACTTCCCCAAATCCATATTTAAACGATGTAGCCAAAGGTAGACAGATGTAGAGGGGGCACACAAATATCATCAACTGATCAATCCAAATAGGTGTTTTGGATGAGAACCAATTTACGTGGTCTATGCATATCTCCTGAAATTCGATAATCGCTCTATCACCTGTAAAACACGCACACTCCGAAGCTTAGTACAGATTCAAATCACGAACGCAAGTCAATTGAATAATAAACCAAAGTGAAAGAATACTTCAATAATAAACCCCAGTAATATTATTGAATAATATTTACCTATATATTATCAGAATGCTTCAACCCGTGTATCGGCTACTAACTACACTACAAGTATTCACATCGGCTATCACTCCAGTATCCACATTCACTACAACTCGACGCTATCGGCCGGACATCACTAGGTTACAAACAAACAATAATAAACGAAAAAACGCCAATGTTGGCACCATAAATCGGGCCATACATCGGGGATGGTTTGACCTACGGACGTGGGGAAGGGCTCATTCGATTCCTAATGGTATGTTCTTCGAATAGGAAAATATTTAGACCGATTCGACTAGTTTTGAGGTTTTCAGGGATTTTACAAAACTTTTACAGCCCTTGAAGGGCACTTTAAATTGAGTGAGGGAGCTGGCTCAAGAATTGGGGCGTCGTCGGACCAAGATGGATTTTTCCTGAAAATTTCAGATTTTTTGCTCCAGCCGTTTCGGAGATATCGTGCGTACGGCGTCCGGCGGACGGACGGAAAAATTTTTATTGCAGATTTGGATTCTACACCCTTTGAAACGTAAACCATGAAATTTTCTGGGGGGCTAGAATTTTTTTTTCCAGAGCGATTACAATGGTTTATTATTGAATAATAAACCAAAATTAAAGTTGTCAAAGTTTTGTTAAATCCCTGACAACCTCAAAAAAAGTCAAGGCGGCCTAAATTTGTACTCTTTTTGAAGAACACTCCACGAGGAATCGAATGAGCCCCTCCCCAGGTCCGTAGGTCAAACCATTCCCGATCTATGGCCCGATTTATGGTGCCAACATTCGCGTTATTTTGGTTTATTATTGTTTTTGTGTTGATATCAGTAACCTTGTGACGTAGTGATGTAGTGATGTGGATACTGGAGTGAACTCCTAAAAGGCTTTGTAGCCGATACACGGGTTGAAGCATTCTGATATGCATGAAACGCTGCAAATTCTCTCACTGAGGCTTATTATTCAACTGGCTTGCGTTCATGATTTGAATTTATACTAAGCTTTGGAGTGTGCATGTTTCACAGGTGATAGAGCGATTATTGAATTTCAGGAGGCACACAAATATGATCAACTGATCGATCCAAATAGGTATTTTGGTTGAGAACAGATTTACGTGCTGTATGCATATCTCCTGAAATTCAATAATCGCTCTATCACCTGTGAAACACGCACACTCCAAAGCTTAGTAAAAATTCAAATCTTTTTTTTTTTTTTTTTTTTTTTACCCGACGCCGAAATGTCATGGCTCTTCCTCCAAAATACCTTTCGCAGCCCAATATAACAATGCGAATTTCGACCATTTGGTCTCGCCAAATTTAAAAGATTGTCAAATCATGAACGCAAGCCAAATGAATAATAAACCCCAGTGAAAGAATTTGCAGCGTTTTTTCAAATATTCAGTCCATTTAGTTACCATAAATAGAAAGGCGCTCGGTTTCAATTAATCAACAATCATTCAATCAGTGTTGGCATTTCATTTGTGAATGTCTATTCTATATCCGTAGTCTTGCTATACCTTGCTCTCGCTACCAGGATAATCGCAGTTTTGGAAACATGGGTTCCAAAGGGTGAGGGGTTTTGGATCAAGGCAAAAAAGCTGAGTCCTGTTGTTTGAGCAGGCGATAAGTTTCTATGTTGATTCCTCCAACCAAACGATTCGCTGTTCCATTCCCACCGTCTTCCATTCCAGGCCGTTCACTGTATAGCTGAACCTTTATCGTGCCTCCTTTTACGTATATTACCTTTTTCCTTTTTACGGGAACTACTCTCTGGCACCATCATGGCTTATTGACTACCGTATCCCATTTCAGTTCATGATATTTACATTAAACTCCTATTTCCCAATATGAAGAAGGTTTTTTTGGCTTTTCCTTGGCCATATCGGCAGGAATTAAGACCCCTTCTCCGAAATTCTGGAATCTTATTGATATAGCAAGACAAAAAGTCATGTCAAGACAATGTCGTCAAGAAAAGTCAAGGCGGCCTAAATTTGGGCTTTTTTGAAGAACTTTCCATGAGGAATCGAATGATCCCCGCCCCAGGTCCGTAGGTCAAACCATTCCCGATCTATGGCCCGATTTATGGTCCCAACCTGTGTATCCACATTCACTACATCAGTAGGTTACTGCGATCAAAACAAGAGCAACAGCGTTTTTTTTTGTTTTGATCGCATTAACGTAGTGATGTACTGAATGTGGATAGCGGAGTGAACTCCTAAAAGGGTTCAAAGCCGATACACGTGTTGAAGGATTCTGATATGCATACTCCGTCTTACGAAATTTAAAATTTTCAAATAGAATATTTTTCCATTATAATCGCTCTTGAAAAAAACGCTGCAAATTCTTTCACTGGGGTTTATTATTCAATGATTCATGTTTTGAATTTCTTCTAAGCTTTGGAGTGTGCGTGTTTCACAGGTGATAGAGCGGTTATTGAATTTCAGGAGGCATACAAATATGATCAACTGATCAATCCAAATAGGTATTTTGGTTGAGAACCGATTTGATTGCTCTATGCATATCTCCTGAAATTCAATAATCGCTCTATCACCTGTGAAACACGCACACTCTAAAGCTTAGTAGAAATTCAAATCACGAATCATTGAATAATAAACCCCAGTGAAAGAATTTGCAGCGTTTTTTTTTGAACGACGAAACACACTAATGTGTAATTTGAAACCTTGATACGTCGATTTTTCATGCTGTAATACACGTTCAACAATACCGCTTCATTCATTATACGTTTTGTAGCTGCTTGTACACCAATTACAAGATAAACTTGCATGATATCTTACTGTCGCTTCCTGCGTGCCTACTGCAGCTTTCATCTCCAAAGCAATGACCCGCTCGCATTATTCACGATTCTATTCTTCGACCAGACCCCCTCCACTACTCATCCCACCACTCCAAGTCTTGAATCCCGTCCAATGTATTGTCATAATGTCACCGGCTTTGGCTCCTACTCTCGTCTCCCAACTACAATGACATCCCAGACATAATTTCTCCCGCTATAACGGTTCATTTGTGTATCACTTGTGATTCACTAACTACATCATTTACCCCAGAACTTATGCATAAGTTGTTATGTGTGAACCACAATTAATGGAGTTTTCCTTATAATGCTGTTGATAGTTACTAATACAGATATTCCTAGTAAGGTAAATTCAGGATATTTGATGTTCAAAATGAACCATTTTACTCATTAATGTAAACAAATTAAAAAAAACATGATAAAGTGTTTAAAAATTTTGGAAAAAAATTCGTCCATGTCATCGAGGGCTTGTAAGCCGCCGATTGTCATCGAAGTTCCACGTGGTGCAATTTTGTAAAGGCTCAGTTGTCCTTTGTAGAAATGTCAAAGCAAGATTTCCTAAACTTCACCAACAGAGGTGCAACGAATGGTTAAGTTTTTAGGAAGAATTATGAAAATAGACAGCCGGTTGAGATGAATATGATCGGAGGCGAGAGAAATGATCTATCTATCTATTATTTGTTTTAATGAAAATACAGTAGTATTAATATAAAATACACTCTTTATTTGCGTTAATAGTAAGAAAAAGCTTGCCTGCATTGATCTTTGTGTTTTGTAGCACTCGAATGATCAATGTTCCTAGGGCAAATGTTACCTCAAGAAAACAATGGCGAGGAACATTATCTAAAAAAATACTATCACATATTCTCATAGTCAACCAAAAAAATACTATCACATATTCTATTTCAAGTATCTGTGAGTGCACTGAGCGGAAGAAAGAACATACGAATTGGTCAGATTTTACGAAGATTTGAAAATATCTAAATCAGTACCTCAGATTTCTCCCAAAACTTCCAACTTTGAGGAAAAATAGAACATTCAAGAGAAAAAAATAAATAACTGCTAACATATCTGTTCCATATGATTTTCAGGCCAAATCCCAACCAATAGGTGTATGTTTGTGTTTGACTATGTGTAATCAAGGCTCCATTGAAGCCACAACAGTGGCTGCACCTCCTTCGTACGTAGGTACTTACTCAACTAAAGTTTGGGCTAGTCCGTTCTAATTTGGTAGGCTTGCTGCGGTGAAGCTGGTTGAGTTCACCGCGAAGTTCACTCTGCTGGGCGCTCGCTCTTGGCTAGGTTTTCCACCTGGTGACCCAGTGCCTATATCCATGCACCAGTCAAGGCCAATGGGCTCGGCATTTTCGGTGTATTGTCATCTAGCGGCTGGGAAGCATGGAGAGACTGTATCATGTGCCGAGTGACCGGGGCAAGAAGCCAGAAATTGCTGCAGTTAAGCTCGATGGGTCTGCCACAATCCTGGATGTACAATTCGTCAGTGGCAGTGTGAACATGAAGCAGACCTGGAGGGCTAAGATAAGTAAAAATGATAGGAACGTTCTGCGTCAAGCGGAATCTGAGTTCAAAGTACTGGCCATAATCAAGATTAAGTCTGCAACCGCGTCCATGATTTTCTCATAATAACCTCTCTTGTGCAATTAGGTGACCGAATCATTCCTGAAATTCATGAACTACTTTCCAGTATGTTTTTTCCAAGGTTATACTTGGTTTGAGGCGGGTCTTATAAAATGAGTATTACTATTCATACTTCCAAGTAATACAGAAAATAAAAATAAACAGCATTGTCCCAAGCAACGCTTTCTTCACTGTTCCTTTATAACTCAAGGCGTTGATATGCATTTTGCTCGAGAATGCGTCGTATTTCAACTTATGACGCCTAGCCGGAAGGAATATTAAGGAGAGGAAATGAGAGAGAACCGTGTAATTCGCGATGGGGCCTGTGAATAATATTGGTGACGTGAAGACTCTAGCTCGTGAAAATGAATGTATCAACGTGATAAAGATTCGTCATTCTTCTCTCACCAGGATACCTAAGTGAGACCAGCGTTTACCAACGAAAGACCAATATGAATAGGCCAGTTTGTTCAGTAAAAGTGCTCGAGGCAGAAGCGTGATTAAAAATGTAATTTTAGCATCACACGACTCGTAAAATCTAATCAGTAACACAAGAACGACGACAAAGTAAATATGTTGAATTTGGATATGTAATTATTTTTTAATGGAGACTTTTAAGTACCAAATCACTTAAAATTCTTCTCGTATATTCTTTATCTGTACCTGAGGAACACGGGAACATGGTTGAAGCTAGTGGAAGGAGATGTCCTTCTCAGCAATATTGATGCCAAACATTAGAAATAATTACATAATGAACTATTAAGAAAAAAGTGTAGATAAAATATATAGAGTGTAACGAAAGTCGTGACCAACAGGTCTCCCAAGCTCTTTAAAACAATCAAATCAAAATCGTTCACTTGTACAACTCAATTGGGCATTACAATGTGGAATGAATTTGTAATATCCTATTTTATCAGACAAATACAAAATACTTCAGCCAAAATTTACCTTTATTAAAGACATTTACATCATTAACTTAAATTGTGCAGTATCTAAGGAACTTATGACAAAGTTGATGCTCAATGCTAAAGATGAAGAGACAGTTGTTTCACAACTCTTTGCCGACCGAAAACTGCCTTCTAGAGATTGTTTTTTAGATTCTTAGTTTCCAAGTTGTTTCAACGTTGAGTTTTTTTTTCCTTACTTCACTAAAATTTCTACAACTACCTTAATTCATATTTAAGAATTTTGTTGAAAAGAGCAGTAGATTTTCTAACCCTTGAATGCCTGACAACAAGTTTTCAGGAGGGGTGTACCTAAATAGAGTCCAAAAAGTAAATTTTGTCAAAATTACATATTTTTCAAACGCTTTGTCATTTGATTAGTTTTTGTAGCAGAACGGTGTGTAGTTTGTGTGTAGGTCTCCTAAAACCTGCACCAAAAGGTCAGCTTTCTAACGGAATAATGAAACATTTTTTTATTGCAATTAAATTTCATAGAGAAAATTACGTTTATACGCGGAGAAACGTGGGTTTAATAACAAAATCGACGCTTAAAAAAACATCGGATTTTGTGTACCTGTTTTCGTTGAATCCAATTGTAACTCTCTCGGGCTTCCTCGCTCAACAAAGGTATTTTCAGGGCTGAAGCGGTAGTTGAACATTTCAATTGAAAAGATAGTTATTTTAATTTAATTCAATCATTACTCGAGTGACCTATGATTCGGCCCTTCCAACCTCAGAAAATGGTGTGAGAATTTCCTGAAAATTACAAGGTGTGAAAATGCTAAGTTTAATTAGCGTGCTAATGATCGTAGACTGATTTGCAAGGTTAAAAAGTAAATCGGGAAGGAAAATCAGGAATGTAACAGTTCTCAAGTTACGTAGCATTGGAAACTTAACAATGAGCGAAAAATAAGGAGTTTTAACTTTGTCCAAAGCCCTGGATTGGACAGAATAATTTTTTAAATATTACATTGCTTTTTATTTTTCGTGATTGGTAAGGACGTTAGACATTCGCCAGGAGATGGCTCCCTGTTAATTTCCATGCATTCGAATAAATGGTACATTGTGATTTGTAAACTTGAACAAATCGTAAAAGAAAAGAAGAGAAAATTTAAAATAAATTAAGTTTACTTTCGTTGGAAGAATTCACCCACGACTAAATTGAATCAGCGAGATTCACGAGGAATGATCACAAACAAAAAATAAATAAAATTGAATTTCCTCGTATTTGTCCTGCTCGACAATTAATACAAGATGATCTGCACAAATACCTAGATGATGATCACAAAACGAAACTTTCTTTTGATATAGTAAGGTATACTTAGTGCTATAGTATGCTAATTGCTCGTAGGTGTACCAAGGAATACTCATGCAGCGCATATAATAATAGTAAAATTTTGCCTCGAAATTCGATTCAAAATGGGGTAAAGGTAATTTGGTAGGTGTAGCTTAGGTTACTGGTGGTTCGCTGGGGAAATATGTTGCACTCTTATCTGGTGGTTTGTAGAGTCCACGTGGTGAGGAGGATCCGATGATGTCGTCCGAGGATGCAATTTTATGGACTTGACGAAATTTCGGGACCGTTTTTGAAACTGCAACGAACAGATTCAAATGTTTAGTTCCTTGTTGAGGATAGAAGGGTGGGAGTGGGGGGTTGAACGAGATGTTCTGTACAAATTTTGTTCCAGTTGAATAGATTCGCTTTCTTGAGCGATGAGTCCGAGACAATAATTGTCTTCCTTGCAATTATTGCAAGGAAGACCCGTATATTATGATTAAATTTTTTATTCTCGAAATGTTAGAAGTAGGTGAATGAATGACGAAATCAGTTTACGTACCGCAGAACGAAAATATTCGGAAATCCAGCGTCGGGATGATGGTCGGAGTCGACAGCACTCGGTGAAAGTGGAGACGTAAATTACGGGATGAAATTTTAAATTCAAATCGATAATAAAGACGGGATAACGGGAGCTGATGTTCGGCTGCAAGGCGACCCTATGAGGTAGTCCGTTTCTGCGTTTCATGAAGGGGAGGTTTTACCTTCCAGGTTATTATACAATTCGCCGGGAGTTAATGGAAGGATCGTAGTAATCAGATGTACCGTACTGGAACCTAGAGGTAGATGAGGGAAAGGATCGTCCCACCGAAAGAGCGGTAAAATTCAAATTATTCACGGCCCAACATACATGGCGTATGTAAATGGGACATTGCTGGCAAGTACTCGCGTATATGTAGATAGTACGACGTGTACAATCGTTTCTGATTACGTATTGGAACACTAATTGAGAACTGGTTTATTGATAAGTTCAATTGACTTAATTGGACCGCTTCTGCGCAAGCGCAAATTTAAAATCTATGAGATATCAATTGCTTACGTTGTTTTTAATTCAATGCATCGGTAGATAAAGGCTAAGTCTCATTAAGCGATCTTCTCCGTGTGGAGATTTTATTTATTTCTATTCTCTTACTCGCTTGAAACCGTTGCTTCTCACAAATTATCACATACACAGCTATTGAAAAAAAAAAAAAAAAAAAAAAAAAAAAAACGCTGCAAATTCTTTTACTGGGGTTTATTATTCAATTGGCTTGTGTTCATGATTTGAATTTCTACTAAGCTTTGGAGAGTGCGTGTTTCACAGCTGTTAGAGCGATTATTGAATTTCAGGAGATATGCATAGAGCACGTAAAACTGTTTTCAACCAAAATACCTATTTGGATTGATCAGTTGATCATATTTGTGTGCCTTCAATAATCACTCTATCACCTGTGAAACACGCACTCTCCAAAGCTTAGTAGAAATTCAAATCATGAACGCAAGCCAATTGAATAATAAACCCCAGTGGAAGAATTTGCAGCGTTTTTTTAATGGTTATCACAATACTTCAACCCGTGTATCGGCTATAAACCCTTTTAGGAGTTCACTCCACTATCCACATTCACGATATCACTAGGTTACTGTAATCAAAACAAAAACAATAATAAACCAAAATAACGCAAATGTTGGCACCATAAATCGGGCCATAGATCGGGAATGGTTTGAGCTACAGACCTGGGGAAGGGCTCATTCGATTCCTCGTGGAAAGTTCTTCAAAAAAATTCCAAATTTAGGCCACCTTGACTTTTTTTGAGGTTGTTAGGGATTTTACAAAACTTTGACAACCCTTAAAGGGCACTTTAAATTAATTGAGAGTGCTGGCTAAAGAATTGGGGCTTTGTCGGACCAATATTGATTTTTCCTGAAGATTTCAGATTTTTTGCTCCAGACGTTTGGGAGAAATCGTGCGTACGGCGGACGGACGGAACAATTTTTATTGCAGATTTGGATTCTACACCCTTTGAAACGTAAACCATGAAATTTTCAGGGGGGGCGTTAGAATTATTGAATAATAAACCAAAAAAACCGTCGTATCTTTATCGCCATCAATAAACTGTCCGTGAGAAACCATGATAACAAAAGTTTGCGAACCAAAGAAATCGGTAGCGAAGGAGACCGCCGTTGTTGTTTGGAGATTCTGACTGAGCCAATGTTGTACGCAGAAACTCGTTAATAATTTAACGACCGTTCAAAATCGGTCCGGATGTTTAGCCTGCTTTTTTGGAACACTAGGATATACATAGATACATACAAACAAACTTTGAGTTATAATTATATGGTTCGCAGACAAGTGAAGCGTGGACAGGTATTCTATTCTATCTAGTTCAATTTCAGTTGTTCTATTCATGAATTTCTATGGAAATTAGACCATTATACTGATATTTTAGTATCACCTTTTGTTCCGTACAAAGGGACCAGTGAAGTTTATTGTCTTGGAGTTATATTAAAGCGAAGTCATTCTAGAAGTCAAACAAAGTATAGAGACACACTGATCAGTTAAGAACCCTTGAGGCTGATTTTGTTCCCTAATCGTTCCATTATACTGAAATATAAATGGGCTCTTTCTATCTCATCTTTAATACAATTACAATTCATGGAAGTTCCTAGTTTAGGTAATGCACCACTGACGTTTAATGATCATAGATGAGTGATTTACGTAGAAAAATTATCTAATAGAGAAATAATAAAACTTTGTGTAATAATTTGCAGCGTTTTCAGATTGGTTTAGAGTTAACTAACAACGTAATTTGAAAAGTTTAGAATATTGTAATTCATTGGTACTCAGGTTCAGCTTTGGGGCAAATTCAGGCGGCTCTCTTATCCGTTTTCATCATTGTTTCAGTTAGGTAGAATAATATGGGTTCGGTTAAACCCAAACAGCGACGTCAACCGCAACGTCTAAACGTCAACATATTTAGGAGCAGTTTTATCTGTTTTTCTTAGGGTAAATAAGCATCTCGTTGTGGGGGAAAAAACATTTAGAGAAGATAATAAAAAGTAATGAGAGCGACCAACAATGAAAATATATTATTTTGAAGAAAAAAAGGGTCTTCCTCTTCAGAAAGTTTTCTTACCGAAAAAGAGGGTTGGACTGGGCAGGTCTAATGAAATTATCAAGAGCGCGGGGCGGCGTAAAGATAACCGAAACGCCGGAGACTCGAGACCGCCCGAAGGTTGACACAGTGTCATTGGGTGGAGGGGGGAAGCGAGGCCATCGGAGTAAAGGCCAAAATGTTTTTAATGTGGCCGAAGAGCTCTTCTTTGTTGCCACTATCCTTCTACATAAAACTGAAAGTTCATTTCTATCTTCGTATGTATCTAGGGAAATAATAAATCAATGAGTTATTATCTATTACAGTTACAGACATAAGGTTTTCATTAAAACGTAATATAATTAGTAAACAAAGAACAGTCTCTACTTGATCGATCAGTCGGTATCTACTGGAATCTACTAAAGCAGTGGTTCTCAACGGGGTCGGTGAATATGAGGAGCTTCTTTCCAAAAGGTACCACATATCATGGTCATAAGCAGAGTTGAGATGTTATCATTACTTTGAGGAATGAATAATTTTCCGATTACTTTCATTGTAATGACGTATATTTGGCTAGTAACAATTTCAGTAAAAAGGAGATTGAAAATCCGAAGTTTTGGGGTTGAAATTACTCCAGAAGTAATCGCAATTACCATTCCAATTACTGTAATGGTAATCGTTAAAACGATTACTTTTAATTAATTCCGAGTTTAATTAATTCCTTACAAAAAAAGTCGATTTAAAAGGGAAAATTTTTACAGAAAATAACGATTTTCCAGACCGGGTCCATTCCATGGGGGATGTACTCTTACAGGTTTGATGCGTTTAAGACGCAAGGTTCAAAGAAAAATTACAACTTACGGACTTTTACACTTTCACAATCGATGCATAATGCATAGCAAGTGTTAAATAGATGACACCCGTATTATACTATATTAAATAGATAACATTGTGTCATCTATCATTGTGGCATCAAATTCGCATTCTATCAATGCAGTAATCGGATTAAAAAAAGTAATCTCGATTACCTGTCTTCAACAGTAATTGGAATTTGTAATGGGTAAACGAATTACTTTCCTAACAACTCTGGACATAAGCGAGATATTCATGGAAAACCATTACAAGCTAAAAACTTGCCCCAAGTAAAAAAAAAAAAAAAAAAAAAAAAAAAAAAAATGCAAACGATTTTTGTTTTTTTTCTCTCCTCCTATCTTGTCGTGGGTTCAGTGTGGTTACAGATCTTGTCTCCAAACAGAGAAATTGGCTTGATATTATGAATAGAGGAAACTTGAGCCTTAACCTTACCAATATGGAACCTGACGGACAGAACCACCAGCCACAACCCCTGGTATGCTAAAATAATGCTTGCTCATAATGTAACTTTTGAAGAAAACAGTACCTTCCTCATCTAGTTCATTTTAACAGTTCAGTCAAGTTTTGTTTTGACTGTTCCACTGTTGTTATTTTCAATCCATCGGTTTCAGCTTGTAGGAAACTTCTGAACTTCATTATCTAATAGGGGTCGTTGGAAAATGCCCAGCTCCTCACTCAAAGCCTTAAACCTGACGTTTAAACAGTAAGGGAAGCTTATGCCAGGTGTAAAGTCCGGTTGTAGCTTGTGATAAGAGCTAAGATCTGCTTAAATTCGAACGGCCGTCAGTGACTGTATAAACGGTTTTCGTCATGAATTATCATTTAGGACTAGTTTCCCGCCTTACTGCAATAATGCTAAAAACACCAATTTTACGCTCATTTTACTGCAGATCTTTGCAAAATCCAAATGGAAATTGCACCCATTTTTCTGTAGAGCATCTTTGCAGAATGTCGAAATGAGAGGCACACGTTCGTTCTATAAATCGATCAATTTTGAGGTAAAACATGTCGAAATACCAAGAAACTTTTCTGTTTTATACGTTTTCAATATCACCTAACTTCACCTAACCTCTCTACAGGTACTACAAAACTACCTGTACCTTGTAAATGTTAGAATCATGTTCGTCCCCAGTTCGTAAATAAAAAAGACACGTGACAGGTGCATCTTTTTTTGACACTGACATTTTCTCCAAATCGACTCTGTTTGAACATGAATTTATAATTTTCATGCCTTCTACTGGATATCCTCTTCAGTTTCCTAAAGGCTGTAAGAACTAGAATATTGTGTTGTTTTTCGGTCAGGAAACTTTTTTTCTCGGGTATTTTGGAAGACAGAACAAACCGCTGAAACTTCAAGTTCCATAACTAATAATAAAGAGATAACTTAGATAAATAATACCTAATAAAAAAATAAAAAAATTGAATCTACTCTTTGTCATTCAACAATATTTAACATTATTTCATAAAGTGGGAAAAAATAACTAATAACTTTTGGTTTATTATTCAATAATAAACCATTGTAATCGCTCTTGAAAAAAAAATTTAACCCCCCCCCCCCTGAAAATTTCATGGTTTACTTTTCAAACGGTGTAGAATCAAAATCTGCAATAAAAAATTTTCCGTCCGTGCGCCGTACGCCGTACGCTCGATTCTCCAAAACGGCTGGAGCAAAAAAGCTGAAATTTTCAGGAAAAATCCACGTTGGTCCAGCGACGCCCCAATTCTTGAGCCAGCTCTCTCACTTAATTTAAAGTGTCCTTTAAGGGTTGTCAAAGTTTTGTAAAATCCATAAAAACCTCAAAAAAGTCAAGGCGGCCTAAATTTGGACTCTTTTTAAAGAACTTTCCACGAGGAATCGAATGAGCCCCTCCCCAGGTCCGTAGGTCAAACCATTCCCAATGTATGGCCCGATTTATGGTGCCAACATTCGCGTCATTTTGGTTTATTATTGTTTTTGTTTTGATATCAGTAACCTAGTGATGTAGTTATGTAGTAATGTGGATACTGGAGTGAACTCTTGAAAGGCTTTGTAGCCGATACACGGGTTGAAGCATTCTGATAACCATGAAAAAAAAAAACGCTACAAATTCTTTCACTGGAGTTTATTATTCAATTGGCTTGAGTTCATGATTTGAATTTCTACTAAGCTTTGGAGTGTGCGTGTTTCAAAAGTGATAGAGCGATTATTGAATTTCAGGAGACACACAAATATGATCAACTGATCAACCCAAATAGGTATTCTGGTCGAGAACAGATTTACGTGCTCTATCACCTGTGAAACACGCACACTGAAAAGCTCAGTAGAAATTCAAATCATGAACGCAAGCCAATTGAATAATAAACCCCAGTTGAAAGAATTTGCAGCGTTTTTTTTTCATTTTTCCTAATTAGCATGTTAGGAAACAAAGAACAAAAAAATTATCTACCTGTATCATAAAAGGAGAGGAATTCGAAAAATAAATTTTCTTCAGTTATTGCGATTTGTCTCATTAAGTTACGCTTTGCTGTGTCTCGGTTCGAACCTCAATTTGTACCCCTGGCCCGTAGAAACGGTTGAGAACCACCATACTACAGCATCTAGAAAAATAGATACAGATCCATTGACTATGTCCATCTCTGACGTAATGTTAGAAAAGATGAACTTTGATCTACCTTTTAAAGTAATCATAAATGATCGTGAGTTTTGGAAAAGAGGCATGCCTCAATTTAAACCATGCTCACTTGTGTGGTACACAGATGGGTCCGTGATGAATGGGGCGGCCGGTCTGGGGATTAAAGGCCCCAATTTCAAACTGGCCAAGCCTCTAGGTTCGACCGCAACCATATATCAAGCGGAAACCCATGCTATAGAAATATGTGCACAAGAGATTGCCAGGAAACGACTCAAAGGTGCAACGATATATATACTATCTGACAGCCAAGCAGCACTAAAGGCTATTTCTGCCTTCTCGGTAACTTCAAAGCTGACTTGGAGTTGCCTAAACTCCCTCAAGGCTGCAGCCCAGGGCAACGAGGAAGCTGATCGCCTTGCTAAAAAGGGATCAGAGTCCAATCCAATTGGACCTGAACCCCAACTAGGGGTTACCAAGAGTTATATAACTCAACAGGTTCAGAAATGGGAGGACAAAACACGCACAGAATACTGGCACAACACTCCTAAGCAAAGGCAAGCCAAGCGGTTTCTTACAATCTCAAGGAAGCGCAAAAGCCCTTCTATCATTGAGGCGCAAAGACCTTCGCAAACTAGTGGGTCTTCTTAATAGCTACTGCCCCCTGAGGTACCACCTAAACAAAATGGATAAGGCCAGGACAGTAGAAGCCGGCTCTGCTGCGAAGAGGCGGAAACAGCAGAACACATCCTCTGTAATTGTCCTGCTGTTGCATCAACTAGATTCCGGCATTTCGGGAAGGGTGCCCTAACACCCTCTGATATTGCCTTGAAAACGCCTGAAAACCTCCTACACTTTGTGAACGAAGAGGTTATTAATAAGGTTTTAAATTAAAAATGGGGACAGCGTCACAATAGATCCTAGCGGTCTCAGTGACCAGGGGCTCCTCCCATCTCTTATCGAAAAAAAAAAAAAAAAACAGCATCTGCATCTACTTGGTTGATGTAGGACCTCAGTACCATCGTAGTAGCCTGTGCATTGAGGGCCTTGGGGGGTGGTTCGTAGCGGTGGAGTCAGAGGGTGCCCCGAGGGTGGCGCTGGGTGGAAGGGTCGCCCTCGCGATCTAACGCTATCGATTTTTTCAGCAATATAGGGCGGAAGAGAGGGGGCTCCCCTGTTTTCATTCACCGTTCTAACAAGGAGAGAATTCTCTAAGCAAACTTTTCCCCCTTTTTTTTCCCACCCGCGAGGTTCACGACCCTTTTTTTTCGCTCATTGGCCGTGTGATTTTACGACCCTCTTTGAGTCGGGTTATGATCGAACATCAGCTGCTTACAATGTAATAAAAGAGCTGACGTAAGCGTCGTTAACTGGGTCATTCCTTGTAATAAATGCTGCACCACATCACTTCCACCTTGACTTTCAGAGGAATTTCAAAGGCGGCCTTATTCCTGGGGGAAACGTTTATACTGCCTTTGCTACATAATATAGAGAGTCCTTTAGCTAACCTGCCACCCTCATCCCCCGCTCCGTGACCTACTGAGCGAGTTTATTGATGGAATCTAACATTGATTATGAATCTTATTTATTTATTGCATAATCCGTCAACATTCAATGTACCAGAATCGCAAGATAGTTTACGATAAATTGATTACTCAATCACTAATTAACAAGGCTGATTATTAACTAGAGTTATCTAAATGTTCAATTCATTCAGCAAATTTTGATGTATCATATCCAATAATAAGCTTTTGTAATCGTGTTGCAAAAACTCTTTAAAACCTCCTCAAATTTTGTCCTTTTGGTTTTCAAGATGAGTCAATTCCAAATCTGCAATGGCCCTCAGTGGAGTAAAATTGCTGATTTTGGGAAAACGACCTCCAACTGCTGGATAATGATCATTAATTGCTTCCATTTACACGTTTGTTGGGTCGTTGAATTAATTGGAATCAAACTTGAAACTAAACAAACATTATCGAAGAGGTAAAACGGGGAAAGATACTAACAAATTATAAAGTAAAAAAAAAAAAAAAAAAATATTAATTAGTCATTTAAGTTTATTAATTACTTAGTACAGAAAGTTTCATTCTGGTAAAATAATGTTTAATGGCATCTAATAATTAGGAACAGTAAATGGAGAGTAGGAACCGAGAAAAAAGGGAAATAGAAATTAAAGTGAGGGTTTATTTTAAATCAATTGATTAGTACCACTTGTTATTCGAGGTCATTAAACATCGTTGAATCGAGGAAATTAATCGTTGACGAAACGGGGAGTCGATTCATTTCCATAATTATGACAAGCCATTTAATGGCCTGTGCTGAACTTTCATTGTATCGCATACTTCTGTATATTTTTCTGGGAATGAATAATATACAAAAATATATATACGTTAACTACAATAACGGAATAATAAACGTTTTTGTAATAATTCGAAACGTTATTAATTTGGTGGTCTGCGTCATGATAGTCATGTCACCCACAACTTTAGCATTCGCGGTTCTCATCATCATTCGGGTCAAACCAAATAGTTATGTCTCCCTTCCGAAATCAGAATAAGGGAGTGGCCGCGACCTAGTATAGTGAGAGGGATGCGTGACATGAGCGATTCAACTGCCAATGAAACTGGAGGGGCTCATTCGATTCCTCGTGGAGTGTTCTTCAAAAAGAGTCCAAATTTAGGCCGCCTTTACTTTTGGTTTATTATTCAATAATATTGGTTTATTATTCAATAATAAACCATTGTAATCGCTCTTGAAAAAAAAAAAAATTCTAACCCACCCTGAAAATTTCATGGTTTACGTTTCAAAGGGTGTAGAATCTGAATCTGCAATAAAAAATTTTCCGTCCGTCCGCCGTACGCCGTACGCACGATATCTCCGAAACGGCTGGAGCAAAAGATCTGAAATTTTCAGGAAAATCCATCTTGGCCCGACGACGCCCCAATTCTTGAGCCAGCTCTCTCACTCAATTTAAAGTGCCCTTTAAGGGCTGTCAAGGTTTTGTAAAATCCCTAAAAACCTCAAAACAAGTCGAATCGGCATAAATATTTACCTATTTGAAGAACATACCATGAGGAATCGAATGAGCCCTTCCCCACGTCCGTAGGTCAAACCATTCCCAATGTTTGGCCCGATTTATGGTGTCAACATTTGCGTTTTTTGGTTTATTATTGTTTGTTTGTAACCTAGGGATGCCGATAGCGTCGAGTTGTAGTGAATGTGGTTACTGGAGTGATAGCCGATGTGGATACTTGTAGTTTATAGGCGATACACGGGTTGAAGCATTCTGATATGTATGAAACGCTGAAAATATATAGGTAAATATTATTACTGGGGATCATTATTCAATATTATTACTGGGGTAAATAAGTATTCTTTCACTCGGGTTTATTATTCAATTGGCTGGCGTTCATGATTTGAATCTGTACTAAGCTTCGGAGTGTGCGTGTTTCACAGGTGATAGAGCGATTATTGAATTTCAGGAGATATGCATAGAGCACGTAAATCGTACATGGCTTTTATGAGATTCAATAAAAAAACGCTGTAAATTCTTTCAGTGTGGTTTATTATTAAATTGGCTTGCGTTCATGATTTGAATTTCTACTAAGCTGTGGAGTGTCAGCGAGGATAGAGCGATTATTGAATTTCGGGAAATATGCATGGAGCACGTAAATCTGTTCTCAAGCGAAATACCTATTTGGATTGATCAGTTGATCATATTTGTGTGCCTCCTGAAATTCAATAATCGCTCTATCCTGTGAAACGCGCACACTCCAAAGCTTAGTAGAAATTCAAATTATGAACGCAAGCCAATTGAATAATAAACCCCAGTGAAAGAATTTGCAGCGTTTTTATTGCAGTTTCGGATTCTACACCCTTTGAAACGTAAACCATGAAATTTTAAGGGGGGTTAGAACTTTTTTTTTCAAGATCGATCACAATGGTTTATTATTGAATGATAAACCAAAATCGGATTTTATGTATCTTTTTTCACTGAATCGAATCGGGCCTCCTCGCTCGATAATGAAGGTATTTTCAGACAGAAATGTTTAAGAAGAAAACTTCAACTAGTAAGACACTATCGGAATAATTCCTTTTTTTGCTATTAGTTAAATAAGGGCTGTTATATAAATAATTAAAACCCGGGGCAGCCTAGTTTAAGTAGGCAAGGTCAACTTTTTTTCGGATTTGATATTCATCACAGACTCACGATTGCTGGACACAACTACGTGCGTCTCATTTGATATTACATTAAAACGAGTCTTTAATGTTACAATATTTATCTTTCTGGCGTATTCTCCTGATGTACATGGCGGTCATTAATTTATTTAGGTGGAAAGGCAAGATCCATTTTGTGTTTACTATTTTCATTGCTGCTATATTCCTCAGTATCCCGCCATCCCTCCACTCCACTTGTTTATCATTCGCAATCATTACTATATTCGAGTCGGCCCGCATATTAGGGACTGTTGACCAAACATGTTTGTTGAGCACCCCTCGTGACCATACGTGAACTATACCCGTATGTGCTTCTCTCCTGAATATCCAGAATTATCATTTTTTAAAAATCTTTGGACGAAGATCGCTCCAGCATCTCAAATTTCCTTGTTTCCAGCGATTCAGAAAGATCATCGGCAAAAACGGATACGAAAGTATTTCTTGAGAAATCGTGTGTTCTTTTTCTGTTCGATTCAAATAATTGTAAACGTCTTGCTTAAAATATAATTTTTTGAAAAGAAGCAATTATAGAGATAAAGCCAAATTTTTTTAATTCACGAAAATTTGTATTTTCAATTTGAGAAAATGACGCTCGATTGGGGTTACATTTGCGCGTGAAGAGATCAGAGAAAGGATACCTCACTCAAATTAGCTGCTTTTTCAATACTTCAATACTTCCAATTATGAATTATAAGTATAAAGTTATCCATCGATCGGGGATGTGCCAGCAATCTCGGCATTGTTTACAATCAACCCTAAGGAATTATATACAACCCAACGGTTCAAGATTTTGATAAGTACATAACGGTAAAATGGACGGATAGACGGAGCCAGACGCCTTAGTCACTGCGGGGATGTAGTCACCTACACAGCTGGTTCCATACTGAAAGGGAGGTATAGAGCTGGTATGTTTGGAGGGAGACAAGTTGTGGGGGTTGCAATAAGGGAATGTGTGGCAAAGAATCTGAGACAAGGAATAAGAGGCTCCCTTAGAGATTATCCTTATTCTCTCATACAGCCAAGCAGCCCTTAAAACACTTCTAGCTATTCCGACCAGGTCAAGACTGGTTAGGGAATGCTGGGACGAACTAAATACACTGAAAAAAAAAAAATAAATAAATAAATAACAACATCTCCTTGGAGTGGATACCACGGCACACATTAGTGGTAGGCAACGAAAGAGCAGACCTTCCAGCTAGAAGGACGGCATCAATGCATTGCATATGAACAGAACCCGTGGAAATAGCAAAATGATCAGTAAAAATCGCTTTCTGGAAATGGATAAGGAAGGAACACAAGCGACACAAGGAAAACACCTCAGGACAGAATGGAAAACTGATAATGGGAGCACCCTGCTATCACAGAGATACATCCACAAATAAATTATTTCTTTCGGTAAAAATACTGAATTCAACATGAATGTTGTATCCACGATAATTTTGGCAAATTCGCACGTACTTTCATGCTGCGAGAATGAAACTTTTAAAAATAATTTTTCCGACGGCCTTCAAGGGGAGCATTCAGTTTTTGCGTCAAATTCCAACATCAAAATAATAACTGTTCACCAATAATTTGGTGCGTTCTATTTAGCTTAATTGCTTAAAGTGGGCTTTACGCCACCCATCTATTAAGACCTTTCAATGGTTCGTTTATCATTCCATTTCAATCAAATAGACAGATTAATAAAATACCGAAGACAATCAATAAAACATTCGCTCCAACTATGCATTCGTCCAATCGACTGCCACTCATAACGACGATTGAGTCGGTTTTTTTCCCTCTTTTGATAAATCGCAAGTAATCGGTTTCATGTCGGCAGACGGCGCGTGCTAAATAGTCGCTTTTTTCCTTGGTGTTCCATTGGCAGTTGAATCGCTCATGTCACGCATCCCTCTCACTATACTAGGTCGCGGCCACTCCCTTATTCTGATTTCGGAAGGGAGACATAACTATTTGGTTTGACCTGAATGATGATGAGAACCGCGAATGCTAAAGTTGTGGGTGACATGACTATCATGACGCAGACCACCAAATTAATAACGTTTCGAATTATTACAAAAATGTTTATTATTCCGTTATTGTAGTTAACGTATATATATTTTTGTATACTATTCATTCCCAGAAAAAACGCTGCAAATTCTTTCACTGGGGTTTATTATTCAATTGGCTTGCGTTCATGATTTGAATTTCTACTAAGCTTTGGAGTGTGCGTGTTTCACAAGTGATAGAGCGATTATTGAATTTCAGGAGGCACACAAATATGATCATCTGATCAATCCAAATAGGTATTTTGGTTGAGAACAGATTTACGTGCTCTATGCATATCTCCTGAAATTCAATAATCGCTCTATCACTTGTGAAACACGCACACTCCAAAGCTTAGTAGAAATTCAAATTATGAACGCAAGCCAATTGAATAATAAACCCCATTGAAAGAATTTGCAGCGTTTTTTTAATGTAAAAAGACTAGTATTGCGTTTCTATTTAAAACAAGCCAATTGAATAATAAACCCGAGTGAAAGACTACTTATTTACCCCAGTAATAATATTGAATAATAAGCCCCAGTAATAATATTTACCTGTATATTATCAGCGTTTCATACATATCAGAACGCTTCAACCCGTGTATCGGCTATAAACTACAAGTATCCACATCGGCTATCACTCCAGTAACCACATTCACTACAACTCGACGCTATCGGCATCACTAGGTTACAAACAAACAATAATAAACCAAAAAACGCAAATGTTGTCACCATAAATCGGGCCATACATCGAGAATGGTTTGACCTACGGACGTGGGGAAGGGCTCATTCGATTCCTGATGGTATGTTCTTCAAATAGGTAAAAATTTAGGCCGCTTCGACTTGTTTAGAGGTTTTTAGGGATTTTACAAAACTTTGACAGCCCTTAAAGGGCAATTTAAATTGAGTGAGGGAGCTGGCTCAAGAATTGGGGCGTCGTCGGACCAAGATGGATTTTTCCTGAAAATTTCAGATCTTTTGCTCCAGCCGTTTGGGAGATATCGTGCGTACGGCGTACGGCGGACGGACTGAAAAATTTTTATTGCAGATTCGGATTCTACACCCTTTGAAACGTAAACCATGAAATTTTCAGGGGGGTTAGTTTTTTTTTTCCAGAGCGATTACAATGGTTTATTATTGAATAATAAACCAATATACAGAAGTATGCGAAACTATGAAAGTTTGGCCTAACCCCTTTCTAAATTTGTACCAACTAACTACAAGTGAAAATAATATTAGCTGTGTTACTCCCACCCCATTCATGTTAGAAGGAAAATTAGCTATCATTTCCTAGGAAGGCCGCAAAGTCCTATTAAAAGTCGATCTATAAGTCGGGCGTCAGTAAACCGCGAACAGCTGAGGGGCGTTGCGTTGATTTAGAGTTCAGACGAAAGGAAACACCGCCCCTCGTTTCTTGCGTGGTCTCCTCAAACTAAAGTAGAAACTCCACCGCGCTGACTTCGGCACTTTGGCGCGCTCCAAATGATTTGTGGTTTGCCAAATACAGTTTGTCGGGCGGCGGGGTTACCCCCGAACTTTCTGCGGTAGTTCATAAACACCCGCTACCAGAGTTGAAAAAGTCGAAAGTTTCGCGAAGCAATTTCGACGTTTAATTTGTTTGATGGTGAAAAAGAAACGGGGGAGGAGACAGGGAGCTATTGTGGGCGAAATAATAAACAAGTCGACCCTACCAATTATTCCGTTCCACCCATTTATACGTGGTGGCACACTGCATCTTCGAACTTGGGGTTCCATTTCAGCAACTAACTTGCAACGAAGAGTACCTCATAAAAAATATTCAAAAACCCATTTTTTGTAATTGTATTTTCATCTTTGAGAGCAAAAACTTAGTTGATATGTGTAACAGACAGTAACTTTCAAAAGGAGATTAGTTTAGAGGTATGAATTATTCAAGAGTTGCCTCGTATAGTGCAAATTCTTGGTTTAATGCCGTCACTATAGCTTAAGTTTCAACGACTGCCATTTGTATTGTGGAGAGGAAGAGGTGCCCGTGTGCTATAACCTACATGTAGGTGGACGTTATTTGAAATAGAGGCAATGATTTGTGAGCAGTAATTATTAAACCAGATAGTCGCGTAAAAACCTCTTGTCCTCGATCCACCTGAAAATTGCGGTTCGTTGATGCGCCTACACAATGAATCTTTTTGTCAACCGCTTCAACTGAAGGATTCATGACAATAAGCCTATAAAAAGTCATTTCCAAAACCGCCGGAAAAAAAAAGAATTACTCCATCAAAACAGCCAGACAGCCGTGAATGATTGAAGTCTGCAAATGCGACGTCCATTGAAATGAAAAGAACGGGCGATCGACCGCATGGAATGAAATTTTTATCAGTTGTCGTAGAAGGACTGAGTAATTTTTCAACCTGACCCCCTCAAAAGCCCATTTACTCCAGGTACACGACCGGCGCTCCGAACTCCAATAACTTTCTCCTAACACTCCCCCCTCCCTACTGTAGGAACGAGGTGTTGATTAATTTGTTTTGAGGCGGGAGATAGTTGGCGAGCTAGATGGTATTTTCATCTTCCAAATGGAACGTGTCACTGCTCTCTGAATCATGTTCGTGGAGGTTTCGAAACGATTGACTCAACTGCGTCATTCTATTTGTGAGACTATTTTTTTCCCCCGGATCGGGTATAACGTTTACAATGGAATTTATGAATGACCATTCCGTAGCTGAAGTGAGGATCGTTAGGGTCATGATCAAGCCTAATGTTCTATACAAACATCCTTAGCGAGAAAACCTAAGTAACGAGCTCGAGGTTCAACAACAGACGACTAATATGCAATAATTTTGTCTCTAATTCTGAGATATGTGGTTTCTGTGTGTAGTCTGATGACGCATCACATGCACAATGAAATCACTGAAAAATCTTACCATAATTGAGCATATCAATCAACACAAAGTGTGCCAATGGTGTGTGGAATGTATATGTCATAGTCAATGCGTAAAATTCACGCATTATATGTAATGACTAGGCATTCTACACAGGGTGTTCGGTAGTAGGACGAAACTTCTGGGATCTATATAACAACTAATTTGCAACAACTTTAACCTCATAGCAAGTTTTGCTTACGAGTCTGCGAAGCAGCGGAAGCCTCGTGTTCACTTCCGCGAGCCAAAACATTTTTGTAGTCCGAATTCAAAATGTCCACTCGTACTTTGCGTTTCATAGGATAATGAACAAATTTGGTTCCGTGTCTGTCGGTCTGTCTGTCCGCCTTTCCTTGTTTTAGCCATAACTTCCACAATTTTGAATGAATTAAGCTCATATTTTGAGGTACTATGCGGGTAAGGCCTCTTGAGATCCCATAGGAATTTCATCTCAATATAATCACTGATTATTAATTAGCGCTACGCTCTGCGCAAGAGCTAACGTGAAATTTTTGAAACAGGTATAACTTTTACTGTTTTGATTCAATTTAGCTCATATGGCAAAGGATCATACGCACAACGCACCTCAAGATCTCACATGAATTTCATCCTCTGCCGCCTCTGACGAGTAACCGCAAAAGCAAATTGTATTTGAAACGCAATAAACTGAAGATATCTTTCTATTGGTTTATTATTCAATAATAAACCATTGTAATCGCTCTGGAAAACAATTCTAACGCCCCTGCAAATTTCATGGTTTACGTTTCAAAGGGTGTAGAATCCGAATCTGCAATAAAAAATTTTCCGTCCGTCCGCCGTACGCCGTTCGCACGATTTCTCCCAAACGGCTGGAGCAAAAGATCTGAAATTTTCAGGAAAAATCCATCCACGACGCCCCAATTCTTGAGCCAGCTCTCTCACTCAATTTAAAGTGCCTTTTAAGGGCTGTCAAAGTTTTGTAAAATCCAAAAAAAAACCTCAAAACAAGTCGAAGCGGCCTAAATTGTACTCTTTTTGAAGAACATACCTCGAGGAATCGAATGAGACATTCCCCACGTCCGTAGGTCAAACCATTCCCGATCTATGGCCCGATTTATGGTGCCAATATTTGCGTTTTTTGGTTTATTATTGTTTGTTTGTAACCTAGTGATGTCCGGCCGATAGCGTCGAGTTTTAGTGAATGTTAATACTGGAGTGATAGCCGATGTGGATACTTGTAGTTTATAGCCGATAAACGGGTTGATGCATTCTGATATGCGTGAAACGCTGATAATATATAGGTAAATATTATTCAATATTTTTACTGGAGTTTGTTATTCAATATTATTACTGTTGTAAATAAGTATTATTTCACTGGGGTTTATTATTCAATTGGCACATTAAATTAATGAGAGCTTTGAATCTGGGCGTCGCCGGACCAACATGGATTGTTTCGAAAAGGTGATGCTTCAGCCGTTTGGGAGAAATCGGAGGCGTACGGCGGACGGACAACCAAAAAATTTTTTTGCCTCCTGAAATTCAATTGCAGATTCGGATTCTACACCCTTTGAAACGTAAACCATGAAATTTTCAGGGGGGTTAGAATTGTTTTTTCTTCAAAGAGCGATTAAAATGGTTTATTATTGAATAATAAACCAATAAACGCTTCGTCATGGTATTTTAAACCGTCTGTCGGCAGCATCGGCCAGTAAGAAACACATTAATGGAGATCAAAGGAATTACAAGTTAAATTCTGATTAAAAATTAAAAGTTATATCCACGGACTAACATTGACTTATAACACCATGATAGCCAACAGTAATTCGCCAGCTCGGGATATCCACTCCCATTTAACTGTCCGATTGCCTCATCCGTTGTGAAAACTGATTTGGAAAAGGCTATCATTCTAAATTCTACTAACACTGAGCACCTACATAGGAAATGGTGCTCGTCTTCTTTCTCCTGAGAGTTACACAGTGGGCATTCTCCACATCTGTCTGAGTGGAATGGTTTAGCATTTAGGGGTTTCATCTCCCTTCTAAGTTTAAAAACCCATCTACTAGTGTACAGGTCCGACTCCAAATCTCTCATCAAACTAGCAGGCTTAATCTCGGGGTTGAGTTCCCTGTACAACGTGAAAGTCTGCGATTCTTCAACCCTCTTCCAGCACAAGTACTTGTTGCTTTCCCTAACTTTCGCCACGAATTCTTCGGTTTGTCTCTGGATCAGTGATCGATTCAGTGTGGTTAATATTATGCTCCGTTGAGAGTCAATCCAACCGTCCAGCCCATGAAACTTATTCTTTATTATCTCCTTTTAGCAATTTTTGGTAGGCGGTTATCGTTAACCTTTCTGAACAATTTTCGTTCGTTTCAAAGTTTCTGTGTGAAGTATGATAACGTATCCAACTGAAATGTAAATGTGATTTGATCACTGATTTTAAGCTATCATCTCCTGAAATTCGATAATCGCTCTATCCTGTGAAACACACACTCCAAAATAGTCAAATCATGAATGCAAGCCAATTATACATTACTAGTGAAAGAATTTGCAAAAATCTTTTAAGTAATGTTCTCTGCCTATCCTATATCCAAGTTTTTTTTCGTATTTTCGACCTTACCTCCCTGAAATGGCCATAACTCCCTTAATTTACTAAATTATACTGGTGAAAATGTCGTTAAATTTTTTTAAATTTTTATTTCATACAATGAAATCACTGCAAAATCGCACCGAAATTAAGCATCAAATTCACCACAGTAATCGAGAATGATGTACGGTATGTATATACATTACTAGGAAATCTTGAAATAATGTGAATGATCCTGACTGCGGATCAATCTCCATTATTGAACCTCACGTGCATGCCACAATCGGAGTAGTTTCTGTACGGTATCTATAGTTGTTGTTTAAAAGGCAATTTTAACGCGTGTATTTTGTAAAATGCGTTTTCTTATAAGGGGTAAACGACCGAACGTTGTGTGACCTTGTTGGTAGCATTCAAAACAATCCAAAATGAAATATCGAATATACAATTAATGAAGACAGCACCGTTCTAAGGAATGGCTTCAGCACTCGAATGGATTTTTGCGAATTTCATCCCTTAAATGTCTAGGTGGATTACTTAAATAATTTAGTTATGACAATAAACTTGCGGATGTCTGAAAACGAGTTTTAAAAGTCTAGAATCACAAAGTAAAATTTTACGAGAACCTGGTCCATAAATTATGGAAGAAGAGTCTTTCAGGGGAGAACTTACTGACATTCCGATTTGCTTGCGCTGTATAAACCAGTATTTATTTATAGTTGCAAAATACTTTATTAGAGAACATAGCTAAACTTGAAATAACATGAATGATCTTGACTGCGTATCAATTTCCATTATTCAGCTTTAGTCGTATGGTAAATTCGAGCCAGGGGCCACTGCCTTTATTTCTGGAACTGGGGCCGTAACTTAATTCAGGAACGACAAGACTTTCCCATTAAAGAATTACAAATTCAACCGAGTTGAAACTAAAATAACTGGAGTCGGTAACGGAGTCATTCTGTACTTGATGAATTCGGTATCCGTGACATTAACCCTTGCGGATCTCTGTCAAATCTGGGGTCATGCAATTCTGAAGTGTCTGGAAATAGGTGCAGATACATAGTTCGACAGCAAGTATTCTGAAGGTGATTCCAAGCCGCTCTGTCACCGGTCGGGAAATGTGTTCGGACAGAAAACTCTGTTCCCTTCACCGAGCTTTCATCATAAATGTAACAAGGTGGTCTCAACACGGTTCGATACCGTGTGGTCAGGCACTCATTATCGTCCGACGTTATTCAGTAGTTTTTCTTGCTACTCTTCTTCTTTGCTTCGACGTAAAGGTTCGCAATCCCAATGGTGAACTGAATTAGAAATATTCACTGAAGTACTGAAAACACTCTCGCGTTGTCTCTCCAAAAATAAAACAATAGCCCGTAGGTTGCTTTTTGACTGAAAACTTACAACGCGATTGTCGAATGAGACTTGCTTTAATGTCGGGGAATTTTGGTTTTTATTTTCAATAACTAACCTTTGTAATCGAAGAGACATTTTTACCCCCCCCCCCCCCCCCCCCTCCCCCACCCCTCCTCGAAATTTGTTGTAAAATCCGAAAATAAAATTAAAACAAAATCCGTCCGTCCGCAGTACGTCCAGGTTTTCTCCGGAATTTCTGAACCAAAGTAAATGAAACTTGGGTCAAAATCATCTATGGGTTCTAGTGAGGACTGAACTATCGGCATAGGTCTCACTAGATCCTAAAAGGTGAGATAAAGGAGCTGAAATATTAAGAAATCAGAATATCGAGAACAATCAAATTGACACAAATGTTTTCATGTTCGTTATTGACAGACGTCCCTCAAATGAACCGAATGAGCCCACCCGGAACGCTGTACTGTCTCTGCCATCTGTTCACTCTCCCTAAAGGAGAACTTTGACAAAAAAAGAACGTCAACACGAATGTGAATTTGAAAGTGTTTGGACATAGTGACAAATCCCTAGTATCCTCTGAGAATAGAGTCATGTGATTTAATTACAATGAAATTTTGTTTTCAATTTTGGTTTATTATTCAATAATAAACCATTGTAATCGCTCTTGAAAAAAAAAAAAAAAAAAAAAAATTCTAACCCCCCTGAAAATTTCATGGTTTACGTTTCAAAGGGTGTAGAATCCGAATCTGCAATAAAAAATTTCCGTCCGCCCGCCGTACTCCTTACGCCGTATGCACGATTTCTCCCAAACGGCTGGAGCAAAAAATCTGAAATTTTCAGGAAAAATCCATGTTGGTCCTACGACGCCCCAATTCTTTAGCCAGCTCTCTCACTTGATTTAAAGTGCCCTTTAAGGGTTGTCAAAGTTTTGTAAAATCCCTAAAAACCTCAAAAAAGTCAAGGCGGCCTAAATTTGGACTCTTTTTGAAGAACTTTCCACGAGGAATCGAATGAGCCTCTCCCCAGGTCCGTAGGCACACGAATATGATCAACTGATCAATCCAAATAGGTATTTTGGTTGAGAACAGATTTACGTGCTCTATGCATATCTCCTGAAATTCAATAATCGCTCTATCACCTGTGAAACACGCACACTCCAAAGCTTATTAGAAATTCAAATCATGAACTCAAGCCAATTGAATAATAAACCCCAGTGAAAGAATTTGCAGCGTTTTAATTTTGGTTTTGAGAGTTTTGTGAATAGTTGTTCTATTGCTACTCCATTTTTTTGCTACAACACTGTTTTTGACGTCCTGCTTCATCAGCAAGCGGAAAAGAAGAATAAAGATGTAGGTAGTCACTTTAAAATTCTTGCCAAACTTTTGCCTACTAGTTTTCCCTCCCAGCTTCGATATTGTTTAGAAGAACTGATGATACATGCACAAATGATGATGAATTATTTACATCTTACCTGGTAATATCCACACAATTCATTTGAAGCATATGTGACTTGCAGTTTGAGATGTAGTTCTGTACATTGCAAGCGATTTGACTCGAGTCGCCTTCCGACCGTGAAGGCGGTTGATCGAGCGAACAACCCTCAACTTCCAGGCGGATATTTATCGTCCCCTGAGATAGTGACCGACATTAATATTCCAACCTCAGTGTACCTACTCCGTGATTCTAACCGCTGGAGGATAACCACCTCGTGGTTGGGCGAGGGAGCCTCGAGGATCAGCTTGTACCTCCTTGCTGTGCTGTAACTTACCCCCTAAACCCGAACACCGCCCCGAGTTTCAAGTCGAAATTATAGTTCTGGAACTTCTACAACATCCTCATCGTATATGTAGAGGAAGTGATCAAATTACAGGCATAATAAAAGTTGTTTATAGTTACAAACTCGTTAATAGCATATCTTGTTTGTCCGTATTGCACCACATTTGAAAATTGATCTTGTTCAAAAAGAATATTCAATTAAAAGGAATTTCCCCTCTCGCTCATAAAACATCATGAATATGTTTTGGACTCTTACAATTGTCATAAGTAGCTTAAACCTACATGAATACAATGTCCATGTTTATGTAGCAAGAACCCTACATTTTGCTTGTTCGTATTGCGTTGGTTTAATCTTCCGATTGACCTTCATTGGGCTGGAGATTACAGTATTGTATTTTTGACATTATAATGCAATGTGCATAAGTTCACACCACGTTTAATTCATAGATATCATCTGTCATTAGATCATGCCTGAAAGTTAGGATGTTCCAAGAATGACTGACCACTTCCCCTGCAACAATATTATTCTAGAACTCGAATTGTATTTGTGGTGTAGAATGTTTGTGATCCAAAATTGATGAATCTGCTGATCTGTTCGATCTGTCTGTGATCGAGCCACTATCGCTTCATGATTGGTTCCGGTTTTTGGAAAAAACGGAGTATACGCATAGGACTTGTTATGAGTTTCTTTGAGACTCTTAAACGAAATTACAGTTTTCCTAGTGTCTATACTAGTAGGATCGAATTTATTGAGTTTTTTGAGACCATTTCCTTTTTCCGCTAGACAAATTTGGCGTGCTCAGCAGGGAGTGAATTAAGGGAAGTTTTTTTTGTTAACGTCGAGACGGATCTGACGGACTTTCCTTAGGGGTAGTTGAAAGTAAAAGAGTTTTTGTACGTGTTTGAGCAAAACCAACAGGTAGGCTATACCGGAAGGCGTTGGGAGAACGATTAGCGCTTTTAGCAGAGTGCTCACGGTTTAAATAGGGTTCCCATCCTCGTCCCCATCGGACCAAGAAACGGAGTGAGCCTTCCCCGTTCAATGAACCCGACCCCTAGGTTTTCCTGGCTGTTGGTTGATTTTGCTTCCGAGTCTACCAAGGTAGCGGAAGCATTGTTTTCACTTTCGGAATGTGAACATTTTTTTGGCTCCAAAATCAAAAATTCCACTCGCATTTTGCATTTTAGACCTTTCTGAACAATTTTGGTTCCGTGTCTGTCTGTGTGTCTGTCAGCAAATCCTTGTTACGGTCAAAACTACACGAAGTTATAGTCCGATTTTGATGAAATTTTCAGGGATTGTTCGGTTTGATGTGTAGATGATCCTCTATAAGTTTCATGATCCCCGGATCAGTAGTTGCCTCTGCGCATCCGCAAACGTGAAATCCTTGTTACACGCATAACTCCGGGAGTTCATGACTGATTTCGATGAAATTTTCAGGGATTGTTCGGACTGATGTAATGATGGTCCTCGTGAGTAATAAAGAGAAAATAAAGTTTTAGCCTCGAGCTTGGATCGAACCATATTGAACCATCATTGAACGATGCATATATTTTATTTTTCGAAATGCTATAATGTCAATTTATCACTTTATTTATCAATCCATTCAGCGTCAATTTGTCAACTGTCAATTTTATAGTTTGTTCAATAGTTGAACATGCCCATTTTTATTTTCTCAAGTTATGCTCCTGCATAACAATGAATTTACCTTAATTCAATATTTACTTCGCCTAATTGAACGAAGTTCTTTAGTCAATAATAATTTTCAATAATCTATACAGTCATGTTATGGATACGAGGAAGCTATGTGCCACACCCACTTGGCAGACGTTTATTCTGTGATATGGAACATTATTTAATACATGGTAATGATGAAAGTCGTTACAGGACTAATATACATTTACTGGCTGAAATACCAGCTGGCCCATACCAGCAAATAAACAGACCCATATTTCACTGCGCTTGATTTGTCGGGAGTGTAGTTGGACTACCTTTTGCAGGAGAGAAGGAGATGAACAAATCGAATGGAGATCTTGGCCCTCATGTTGCAGAATTACTGAGAATTATGAGTTCCATCTAGACGCTCAGCCCTCTAGGAGAGATAAGAAGCCCCTACTAATTGTTCGCTTTGGCTCATTTTAATTGAGGTTTGTTCTTCAAAAAATTCCAATCTGCAGAGGTTAGATGCAGAGTTATGTGGTTATCGATTGGCTCATTTCATAGTCTTCCCAGGGATGTCCTTTTTGTGCACCCTATTGTACAGGAAGCAAAGCCTTCAATGAAAAAGTTGTTTAAAACATCCTACGTGGTTTCCTAAGTTGACCTTAAGAAATTTGGTGTTGGGTCATGCCACCATTTTGCTGTGAGAATTTTTCTAAACTAAACAGTTTTCCAGTGGTTTTTGACTGAACCACGTGTTGCTGCTCCTTCTGTAAATAGCCCTTTAGAGCAGGGATACTTGAACTTTTTCAAGAACTCGGATATTATTCCTTCGATAAATATGAAACTCGGAAACTAGATTGGTTCTTAAAGACAGTAGAGGGGAGAAGTTAGTTAGAAATAGAGGAATTCAGCATTTTAGAGCACATGAGTTCGCGAACGGTTAGAAACTCTTTGTAGTAATTCAGGATGGGACTTAGATACGCTATTCAGAAGCCTGGAATAAGAGATGAATGGAAATGAGGTCATGCTGAAATGTAAAATTCCGTAGCGAAGGAATTGAAATGCATGGAATTATAGAAGTGCAATGCGATGCCCGACTTCGCACGAGGATGTAAATCGGGAGGATTGGCAAACAAAAGCAACGAATATTACTGGGTTGTATACTATTTTTTTTCTGTATAATGCATTTATTTAAGAAAAAATACAAAAAAAGTACAAAAGAGTACACAAACTACAAAAAAGTACAATAGAGCATTCCTATATGCGTTCACCCCTCAATAAGTAAAAAATTTGTGCTGAGGGGTGGAGTCGCTATTAGTTATTACTAGTAGTCGGTATAGTTACTACTACTTTGATTAACCTAGTGTATTTTTTTAAAATAATTTATTGTAAACTTTTATACAAAAAACGCTGCAAATTCTTTCACTGGGGTTTATTTTTCAATTGGCTTTGAATGATTTGAATTTCTACTAAGCTTTGGAGTGTGCGTGTTTCACAGGTGATAGAGCGATTATTGAATTTCAGGAGATACGCATAGAGCACGTAAATCTGTTCTCAACCAAAAAACCTATTTGGATTGTTCAGTTGATCATATTTATGTGCCTCCTGAAATTCAATAATCACTCTATCACCTGTGAAACACGCACACTCCAAAGCTTAGTAGAAATTCAAATCATGAACGCAAGCCAATTGAATAATAAACCCCAGTGAAAGAATTTGCAGCGTTTTTCACAGGTGATAGAGCAATTATTGAATTTCAGGAGGCACACAAATATGATCAACTGATCAATCCAAATAGGTATTTTGGATAACAACCGATTTACGTGCTATAATAATAATAAATCCCAGTAATAATATTGAATATTTACCTATATATTATCAGCGTTTCATGCATATCAGAATGCTTCAACCCGTGTATCGGCTATAAACTACAAGTATCCACATCGGACAACACTCCAGTATCCACATCACTAGGTTATAAACAAACAATAATAAACCAAAAAACGCAAATGTTGGCTCCATACATCGGCCATACATCGGGAATGGTTTGACCTACGGACCTGCGGAGGGGCTTATTCGATTCCTCATGGTATGTTCTTCTAATAGGTAAATATTTAGGCCGATTCGACTTGTTTTGAGGTTTTTAGGGATTTTCTAAAACTTTGACAGCCCTTAAAGGGCACTTTAAATTGAGTGAGAGAGCTGGCTCAAGAATTGGGGCGTCGACGGACCAAGATGGATTTTTCCTGAAAATTACTGATTTTTTCTCCAGCCGTTTGGGAGAAATCGTGCGTAGGCGTACGGAGGACGGACGGAATTTTTTTATTGCAGGATTCGGATTCTACACCCTTTGAAACGTAAACCATGAATTTTCAGGGGGGTTAGAATTTTTTTTTCCAGAGCGATTACAATGGTTTATTATTGAATAATAAACCAATATGTATCTACAGTTAGGTTAAATATACTTTCAAGTCTCTATGATATAATGAAACATGTAGAAGGTCTCTATTCAACAATAGTCCTTCAGAATCCAGTACAATAATCACAATAAATAACAAGGTAACGAAGCAATAATGGTAACATTCGGTAGGTAATAATTTGAGGTATCCTAATTAGCAAGTAAGACGATTACACTTTGTTGCTACGTTTGTGGGGTTTGGATTAGGTCCACTGGCCGTTTGCGTTTGAGCCTTCGCGCATTTCTTTGGTCTTCAAGGCGTTGATCATATCCTTCGAAAATAGGATTGGAGTGGGACGAAATTGAGGCGTGGATGCGAGTGGATGATCTTTCCAAGACTTCGATGACCGTGGGAATGTTTAGATCTCGGTGAATCACAGAGCCACGAACGTACCAAGGAGCTGACGTTATCATTCGAAGAACTCTGTTCTGTTGAGATTGAACTCGTTTGATTTGAGTGTTGCACGCTGAGCCCCAAATTGAACAGCCATACTGCCATATTGGTCGTATGAATACCAGGTACACCAGCTTTTTTAGTTCCAGAGGCAGTGGAGATTGTTCATTTAGAAGCGGTTTCAACATATTTATATGGTTTCTGGTCCGCTTAATCAAGTTATCGACATGAGCGTGGAATGTGAGCTTAGCGTCAAGGATTCCCAGGTATCTAACGGGAGTGTATTATCGATAAGTGTATTTTCGAAACCGCAAATATTGTATTAAATATTAATTACATCAAGAAATTGTATGTATTTCACTTGAAAATTTCCCGGCAGATGTATTCTTTAATGCGACGTTTGAAAGCTGATAAGTTATTAAGTTTCTTTAAATCATTTGGTAAGCTATTGAACATTTTAATACCTATATACGAGAAGAAAGTGTGACTCTTGGTAGTGGATCTAAAAGGCAACTTCAATATAAGGTTCCCAGCTGACCTCGTTTGCCCATCACGTTTCTCAAACTTGGATAAGTGTTTGAATATATGTATCAGTACGATATTTTTGTAAATGCGTGAGATATCCAGAACCTTAAACGCCTTGAAGGTTTCAGCGGTGGGAAATCTCACTTTCTTACGGAGTAAAATTTTAATAATTTTCTTCTGAGTAATGTGTAAAGGCTCTAGGTAGGTTTTGTAGGCCGATCCCCACGCAAGAATGCAGTAGGAAATCACAGATTGCACAAGAGCGTGATAAAACATTCTGAGGGTGCCCATAGACATAAAATTTCGGATTTCCAGGCACAGGGGTATGATCTTGTAAAGTCTATTGCACACATTGTCAATATGAAATTTCCAGGACAGACATTGGTCCAAAACCACCCCTAAAGGTTGTTTGTGGGATCTGCTTGATACATGGCTTGATACTATACAGAATAGTATTAGCTAGACGCCCGGTTAAGGTAGCATGCAGAGTGGAAAGAGTTAGTGGAAGGAAGCTTGAAATTGTTAAATAGGAGGTTGAATATGTCAACAATGCCAATTATTTTGTAGGCTCTGGCTTAGGTGGCATGGGTGACATGGGAGCTTATGAGGGTGCACCGAAAACGGTTAAATCCCCTTTGGAATCCTTCCAACTGGAAGGAATTCATTTGCTTGAAACTGTGAAGCTCTCACCTGTTACAAAGCCAGGGAAATGGATGAGCGTCGTGACGATTAGTGAGACTCAAGGACATACCGTTCTCATAAACTTACCTATATAAGGCCCACGTAGAATCCTCAACGACGTTTTAATGAATGGACGTACAATATTTCAATTAATTCATGTCAAATGAAATAAAATTCAAATTAATAATTGGTTGAAATAATTACGTGGGTCAACTAACACTCTAATTAATTAACTAGGTGAACTAACCCCTGCTAATTACCTTTGTGGCTAAACGCGAACGACCCAAACCGGTAACTACTATGCTGAATCCCTAGAATCTGCTAATATATTATTTAATTGTTTTTCATTCGTTTCCTTCCTTCTTAATTATTGAGTATCACTAGTAATTAATTGATCCCTTCTCATCTGAAACAATTCAGTTCAGTTGAAAAACATTTCCTTAATTTGAAATTATCGACAATTATAAACCGTTTTGTTAGCAAAATGTAAATTTCATTTTACCTCAACCATTTTCAGTTTTTGGTTTCGTGCTGACTTTTTTAGTTCTGTGTCACTTGAATTTTGTTGATGTGTGTACGAGCAGCTGACCCCCAGATTTCACAAGGGTAGATCCATATGGGACGTATTAGGGTTAAGTATAGGAGTCTTTTTGTTGACAAGGAGAGTGGCGATCTTTCATCGATAAGATGCTTTAGTTGTCAAATCCGATTCCTAACTTTGCTCACTAAGTACTTCACATGAGCTTCCCAGGTGAGTTTGGGGTCCATGTGTACGCCTAGATATCTTGTGGATTCAGTCTTACTGATTTGATCTCCGTGGAGAGTGAGAATTTCCGTGAGACACACACGGCGCAGGGTGAAGAGGATTACTGCAGACTTTTGTGGATTGATGGTAATGCGCCATTTGTCGCTCCAGTCTGTTAACCGATCATGATGTGCTAGCAGTTCTTGGCAGACCGTGGTCATTGTGTCACCCTGTTTCAATACCCCCTTGTTGTCAGCAAAGTCTGCAGTGACGATTTCTGTCGTAGTTGGCGCATCATGAATGTATATTAGGTATAGGAATGGTCCCCATACATTCCCTTGAGGGACTCCTGCATTTATATTTCTAGATGCTGACACAGCTGCATTATGGTGAACGTACGGTGTTGCAAGTACGACTGGAGTATGCCATAATGCGTGTCTGGAAGATGCCGCTTTACTTTTGCTAAGCACGGTGGACTCTCACGGTGAAGTACGGTGGACTGAAATGATCAAATCAAGTACTGGAATAAAATCAAATGTTATAAAGTTGAAGAGTTTTTTTCAAATGGTGAGCGAACGGACGGCTGTAGAGCAACGAATGTGGTCTCATTCGATTCACGATTTCGAATTTCGATCTGGAACAAACAGAAGAATTACTGTTAAGTAGTTAAGTAGTAATTAAGAATTTTTAATAATTCAATTGTCAAATGTAATCAGCTAGGGTTGGTTGGTCTAAGACGCTGAGAATTCTCGCACATCCCGGATTGATATACAATGTTTTTTAGCCTAATCTCAAATACTTTGGTTTAACAGTTTCGGAGAAAAACTTCGAACTGCTTGCGTCGATGGCGTACGTACAGATTGTTTAAATTATATTTTTGAAATCTAATTGGTTAAACATTTTTGACATTTTATGTCTTTACTTTACTAAAATCGAAAATGTAAGATCATTGATCTTCGACATTTGTGATCGTATCTTCGAAATCGTTCACCACTCATTTGAAAGCTGTTGATTTACTTAATCTTGTTACGTTAACCCCTGGACATTCGGAACCTCAGTGACCACCCGATGGAACCACATTGTTTACTAACTGTGACAGTCCTGTGAGTGGTGATGATTATGTCTTTACAGTTTACCATTCGTTGCTTCGGAACCTCAGTGACCAAACGATGGAACCATTACATCGCAACGATCAACGAGCACAATCTAACGTAGTTATCATTGGTCCTACAAAACAGCACTCGTTGGAAGTAGTGCGCGAATATCGTTTACGCAAAAAGCTGCTTATGAATACTACATTATCCACAAATGAAATTGAAATTGGCGAGGTACGTGATACATTTATCGAGACGCCTCATTCTCTCGCCGACGTTGAATTTGATAAGCGTTTTACATCAAAACTGTCCTCCAATTGGAAGTACGTGGTGTGTGTGCGGGAGGGGGCGCAAAGACATAAAATGTCCCTCGTGGTTGCGTACTTGTACGAAAGCTGTTTTTCGTAGAAGACGTAATATGTCAAAAAATGGGAATCATTATCTTTTTCGAAAACTACTGAAATAAGTTAATGAAACTTCGATCAGAAATCACTTTTGGGGTCTAGTTTTGATTGAATTCTCGGCATTTCCTCTAAAATCTGCCTTTAGGAGTAGTATTTTTCTTGGTCGATTACAAAAACTTTATTGCAAAAAATAATAAAACGAAAACCCTCTTACTTAATGAGCACTGTTTTCTAACAGTTTTGTGCCTATTGTGTTTTGTTACGTAACAATCACTTTTTGGAAACTCAACATGAAACTGCTTGTTTTTAGCTCGATGGTACAAAAAATTATTCTTTGCCCTGTAGCATGAATACAATGTTTTTATCGGTGACGTGAGGAAGCAAAAACGCAATGCCGTTGAAGGATTTGCATTCCTTCACGATGGAGTCGGATCGATGTGTTATATTACATTCCCTTTGCAGAAGGGGTTGGGTTTCAAGAATGCGCTTACCTAATTAAACTTCGCGAAGGCCGCTCTCACGTAACCCGCGACGCGGCGTCATACGTGTTTCTCCTTTCCCCGGCTTGAAATATTATATAGGTAAGGCAACCTGGCCTTATACAACCTTCGGCTAATCTAAGCGGATCTCCCGCTCTCCGAACGAGTCCTCTTGAAAAGGGTCTAATCCGCGGTGAAATATTCATGATCACAAATGAGAAGCAACAATCCGTGGAAGTTGAGGCGGTTGAATTCAGGCGAGAGTGACGGAGAAGGGGTTGAAAAACTCGAGGGTTCACGGCGGGGGGTGCAGCCCGAGCCCGATTGCCCCCGCTGGCTCATTTTCACGGCTTAACGCAATGCGGGTGAATGAATAAGTGTGCTCCTTCCCCCCTCCCAATAATAACAACTCTTGGTGAAAAATGGAGTTTTTCCTTTTGAGTTGCAACATCTGGTACCCACGAAGCAATCGCACGGTGGTTCTCATTCATGAGTTATACCACCACCTTCGCATAACGCTACAGCATGTGCAGAGAGTCATTAGTTGGTTGCAGAATTGGATCTAAAAATGTTGGTATCAGAAGAAAATATCGATATTCAACTTTGGTAAATGCCACAGAACAGGTATTGATTGTATGATTAACTGTAGTGCCGCTCCTTGCAAGCTTCACCAGCCAAGCCATTCTATTGCACAGAAGTTCTCCTCTCGTACCTTCAGATGTGAGGTAAATAATAAACTTTACAGCTTCCCATGTCTTCTTTGCTGCAAGGAGTGAAGCTCGGGTTAAACATGGAATTGGGCTTTCACCTCCACGATGGTTCTTGCTGGGCAGATATGAATTTCAACTGTTGCAAAACACGGTTTTCTGAAATTTTTTTAAAAAGTATTTACGTACCTACTAGTGAACTTCTTTTAACAGTAGGATTGAGTCGTTTGTTCCACGATTTGAAGCAGAGAAAGCGAACAAGATTGATCTCCTTTGCATATTGGTAGTTGAAATTTGTATTTTTGCGAGAAAAGCTCAATTTTGTTTCACGTTCCCTTCGTGGTTGTCCGTTACGGTCTCGGTGCTCGGGTTTCAGGGCAGGAGCCGTCCATGTTTAGAATCCCAACAAGAAAATTGTTGAAATAAATAAATAGGAGAATAAAAACTAACCAACAAACAGTAGGTTCAGTCTTCTTCATCGAATGAGACGATTGGCTTAATAAATTTTATAATAAGCCTTTGTAATAGTATACCAACAATTCTTTATAACCTCCCCTCAAACCTTGTCATTCCACATCCCGAAGTGCGTAGATTCAAAATCTGCGATGTCCGTCCGCCGTATGGGCCACAAATTCCTTAGAATTGATGTGCAAAATCTATCCTTTCGCACATGGACTCTATTTGGAGTCTAGTTGGTCTTAACATGTAGCCAGCCTGATCGCTAAACATGCAAAAATGCTGGGCCGAAACTGGTCAAAAACGTTTTTTTAAATGTTTTTCCTGACCTAGGCAAGTGGGGTTTCATTAGAAGGTAATTTCGGAGTAAATGATAGGTCACGTTTCCATGAAATCAACCGTTGAATCCGAGAACAGATTTGGTGTTAATTTGGTGCACATTTGAACACTTGCGCAATGCGAGCGTGCTAGATTACAATGGGCTATTATATATTTTGGAAGGGGACCTTTGGGATTGTGCTGGAGACACTTTTTGTCTTACAAGGTTGGGTTGAGGTATTCAACTCTTGCACTGTTTAAAGAATTGAATATCATGAGCAACTACCAGCTCTATATCTTTAACTTAGAACATGCTTACTGAAGAATAAAAGCGATTTTTAAGAAAATATCAAGTATAAAAGGAGGAAACCATATAAAATGGAACTCCCAAAAATGAAATGTCCTTTTTTTGAACGCAGCTCTAAATATCGCATGGTTTTGGTTTTTAATTGTCAATTTAACATTATTCACCTTTTGTTTAATAAGGAAAATCATTACCAGTTATACAAATTGAACAACGCTCTGAAAGAACATATTTCGACAATCGATAACGTGATATTTTACACTATGCACTTAAATAATGTGAAGTGGATCGTTGAATATCATTGGAAATACTAAACACAAAATCAAAACAAACAAAGAATTTTTCTTCGCTTTCACTGGTGAGATTATTTATTTAATGCACGGCCTCGCATAGGGTTGCTGAATTTGGTTCATATATGAAAAAGATTAGCTTTTAGGCAAACATCATCCAGGGGTGCCCACAGGGGGGGGGGCATGATGCAGACTTCGTCACTGAAATTCTTGGGGAGGGGGGGGGGGTTCCAAAAAATTTTCGGGGCGGTTAAGTTGATTGAAACAGCGTTTACCGTGACAACATTCAAAAACATATTACATCACTAGTTAGAGCGTAAATAATAATGAACCTATTAATTCATTTAGAAATGGTGGTTTTTCTATCTGAAAATGTATAAATGACCACGACAGTGCTACATTTACTTACTTACTTACTTACAACTTACATGGGGTAAATAATAGTCCTGCTTTATCCTTAGGCAAACATTATCCAAAACTTATAAATAGAAATAATTTTTTGTCACTTTATGTGCATCAACTTTAGTTATTGTAGCTATATACTTTTACATTTTTGAGAATCGATATTACGTTCGATGAAAGTTGTATCTATTTATCAAGAGGGGGAAGTAAATAAATTTTAATTTCAATTTGAAATCCATGGCGAAAACATAGTTATTTATTTATTTATGTATATGATACGGGACAAGCCCAAGTGACAAAGATGAATGATATAGATTGATTGATAATGATGATTGATATGATACAAGATAAGTATAATAAATAAGATACAAGATAAATATGATAATGAACAAAAGTAATATGAAACAAAAAATAGCGATGATAGAAACAAACAGCCTGGAAGACGGGGAGAGCATTGAACATATACGAGTATGTATAAAAGGGAACAGGGACCCTACCCACCATTTAAGGCACAGCCTACAACACAATGCACTGCAATACCTAGAGCAACCTTCACAACCGTTCAGCACCACGATCAACACACCTTCTTTTTATTGCATGTAAGGAGTCGAAGAAGTCGAGGTCCTCAATGTCCAGGGCCAAGCTAGGAAGCCGGGAAAGGGGTCGGTGAAACAAGTAATTGATAAGAAACAAGTTTGTTATTGTCCATAACTAACGATTTTAGCAGGGGGGTGCCTCGTTTGACACGCTGTATTATACAGTACTTAGTAATGCATGATAGGTTAATACATTTTGGCTTTAAGCCGATCTTAAACCGGTTTCAGAGCCTTCTGTACATTCGAATCCCCCCCAAATTGAATTCAGTCGAACGTGATTTATCTATTTCACAATTTCATATCATTCTCTTAACCTCCATCTTCAAACTCCAAAGCCTCTTTTGGCCTCTCTAAAGCCAATTGGGAATCACTGGACCAGATACACCTAGCTAGTCGAACTAACAGGAAGTTGGTTGCGGGCGAGGCGGTGCCTTACATCAAAAGAGGCTTATTTGGGGAGGGTTTTCACTTCTGCTGATGAGGTCGGGAGACGAGATCAAACGAAATCTAGACGAACAAGGTTACCGAAAATGTTGGCCGAGAAGGGGGAAGTGAAGCGGGTAGCGCTAAGTATTTCAGACGGCTTTTGATCTCAACGCCATTGATTGGGAGGCAGAGAAATTAAGCGGTTACACGGGCGAGGACGGTTTATATTCATTCTGGCGCTGCGGATTTATAAAAATTCATTCTCTTTTGAAAATTATGCTTTCTTGAACCAACGATATACTGAAGACAATCAGTTTTAACCCGCAAAAAGCTATACAATACGGTAATAAAAAACCTTTGTATTATAATTTTTACCGTTCCATGTTCGTTATTGATATGTAATCGAATGAACTCGGGTCGCTTTCCGTTCATCCGTTCGCTCTCCTCATGAGCGAGAACTTTGATAGAATAAGGAACATTAACATGAAAGTGATAGAACCGGTAGAAACGTATTAAAAAAACGCTGCAAATTCTTTCACTGGGGTTTATTATTCAATCGGCTTGCGTTCATGATTTGAATTTCTACTAAGCTTTGGAGTCTGCGTGTTTCACAGGATAGGGCGATTATTGAATTTCAGGAGATATACATGGAGCACGTGAATTTGTTCTCGACCAAAATACCTATTTGGATTGATCAGTTGATCATATTTGTGTGCCTCCTGAAATTCAATAATCGCCCTATCCTGTGAAACACGCAGACTCCAAAGCTTAGTAGAAATTCAAATCATGAACGCAAGCCGATTGAATAATAAACCCCAGTGAAAGAATTTGCAGCGTTTTTTTATTGAACCTCAATACCCCCCCCCCCCCCCACAATAAAAACATCTATAATTTATCAAGTCCTTTGGCACTCGTATTGCGTTAAAACTTCCCCAAATCCAAATTTAAACGATGTAGCCAAAGGTAGACAGATGTAGAGGGGGCACACAAATATCATCAACTGATCAATCCAAATAGGTGTTTTGGATGAGAACCGATTTACTTGGTCTATGCATATCTCCTGAAATTCGATAATCGCTCTATCACCTGTAAAACACGCACACTCCGAAGCTTAGTACAGATTCAAATCACGAACGCAAGCCAATTGAATAATAAACCCCAGTGAAAGAATACTTATTTACCCCAGTAATAATATTGAATAATAAACCCCAGTAATAATATTGAATAATATTTACCTATATATATTATCAGAATGCTTCAACCCGTGTATCGGCTACTAACTACACTACAAGTATTCACATCGGCTATCACTCCAGTATCCACATTCACTACAACTCGACGCTATCGGCCGGACTACACTAGGTTACAAACAAACAATAATAAACGAAAAAACGCAAATGTTGGCTCCATAAATCGGGCCATACATCGGGAATGGTTTGACCTACGGATCTGGGGAGGGGCTCATTCGATTCCTCATGGTATGTTCTTCAAATAGTTAAATATTTAGGCCGATTCGACTTGTTTTGAGGTTTTTAGGGATTTTACAAAACTTTTACAGCCCTTAAGGGGCACTTTAAATAGAGTTAAGGAGCTGGCTCAAGAATTGGGGCGTCGTCGGACCAAGATGGATTTTTCCTGATAATTTCAGATTTTTTGCTCCAGCCGTTTCGGAGATATCGTGTGAGCGTTATGACTTTCCGTGTGAGCGTTTTTGTGGCCCTACGGTCCCTTCAGTTTGATGAGTGATGTGATCAAGTGTTGAAGTCTTGTGCGTAGGTAAATTACTTCTCTCTTCCTACAACCTCTTCATCAACGTGGGTAAGTGTTTATTTACATTTCAATGAGCTCCAACCTTGAGTCTTGATGACAAGATGTTGTGCATTACTTCAAACGAATAAGAATATTGATGATGAGCCTTTGGGGAATGGAAAACACCCAAAACGTCTCTTCCTACAACCTCTCTCCCTACAATTTTCGGAAAATGACTGAGTTGTAGGGAGAGAGAATGTATTGGAGGGAGAGAGGATTATGCAGTTAATTAAAATAAAAGAGATTTGTAAGGTGCAGGAGTATTCCTCAACTGACTATGGGGAAAAAGGTGTCCAAAGAAAAGTGGAAAAAGTATGCAAGAAGAAGAAGGCAGAGGATAAAGAGCGATCCAGTGTTAGCGGCGATTGAAAAAGAGAAGAAAAAGAAGAAGTATGAAGCTAAGAAAAAGAAAAAAACGCTGCAAATTCTTTCACTAGGGGTTTATTATTCATTTGGCTTGCGTTCATGATTTGAATTTCTACTAAGCTTTGGAGTGTCGTCCGTGTTTCACAGGTGATAGAGCGATTATTGAATTTCATGAGGCACACAAATATGATCAAATGATCAATCCAAATAGGTATTTTGGTTGATAACAGATTTACGTGCTCTATGCATATCTCCTGAAATTCGATAATCGCTCTATCACCTGCGAAACACGCACACTCCAATGTTTAGTATAAATTCAAATTATGAACGCAAGCCAATTGAATAATAAACCCCAGTGAAAGAATTTGCAGCGTTTGGCAATTTATTACACTTTTGCAATACAATCGGTTCCTGAACCGATTGATATACAATTTAGACTTGTTTTCCTCAGAACAGCGAGAACATTTTGTCTTACAAAAAATTACATTTTTCAACAAAAGCAACTAAAACGTCTTGCGTCAAGAGGGGGAGATTGAAAGGGGCTTTACTGGTGCTAATGAGGGAAAGTCAGCCCAGTTTAAGGGTCCGCTGAGGTGTTGCCACCTGATGGCGGGGAAGGGGTTTTCGTCCCTGAGGTCAGGGGTCGTTCCTATATGGGCAATAGTGTAGGTACAGGGCCGCTGGGCTCCTGCCGCGCCGCGCCTCTAGAGAGAAAACGCGCCTCTAGAGAGAGAAAACTGGGGCGCCTGTGTATGTACCTACATGAAGAAGTCGCCAGCCGCAGACGCGTCAGGGTCATATGTGAAAAACGAACGCGAGCGAGCGGGGGCCACCCCCTGTTCTGTTCTATAAGCGATCAAACTATGCTGTTCTATGGAATTGTCATACGTAAAAGCGCGGCATCGCTCCCCCCACCCTAGTGCCGCGTGGTGTGACTTTGAAATCGCTTTTTTGCCGCGCAATCACGTTAAAATCCGTTTACACTTTGTAGGTTAACCTGCTACTTTGTCGATTTCGCCTTTCTGCCGTATTTTCAATGAATCTCAATTGAACGATGTTTCAAAAACGTACAGAACGAAAATTTCAAAGATTCTGATAAGACGACTTCAACAAAATGAAACGTTGAAAAACGTGAATTTTTTTCACGATTGTAATAGTTCGGAGTGCTTTCGAAATGCGTTCATTCGATTCAGCGAGAAAAATTACGCGGTTACTTCCCCCTCGTCTCATCATTTTCGTCCAACAACACACTCATTATTTCATGCCAAAACACCCATTTCTCTCTCAAAATTGCTCTGAAATGAAAAATTCAAAAAGGTCAAAAAATTTAAATTTCAGGAGATATGCATGGAGCACGTAAATCTGTTCTCAAGCAAAATACCTATTTGGATTGATCAGTTGATCATATTTGTGTGCCTCCTGAAATTCAATAATCGCTCTATCCTGTGAAACGCGCACACTCCAAAGCTTAGTAGAAATTCAAATTATGAACGCAAGCCAATTGAATAATAAACCCCAGTGAAAGAATTTGCAGCGTTTTTTTATTGAACCTCAATACCCCCCCCCCCCCCCACAATAAAAACGTCTATAATTTATCAAGTCCTTCAGCACTCGTAGCACTCGTAGCCAAAGGTAGACAGATGTAGAGGAGGCACACAAATATCATCAACTGATCAATGCAAATAGGTGTTTTGGATGAGAACCGATTTACGTGGTCTATGCATATCTCCTGAAATTCAATAATCGCTCTATCACCTGTAAAACACGCACACTCCGAAGCTTAGTAAGATTCAAATCATGAACGCAAGCCAATTGAATAATAAACCCCAGTGAAAGAATACTTATTTACCCCAGTAATAATATTGAATAATAAACCCCAGTAATAATATTGAATAATAAACCCCAGTAATAATATTGAATAATAAACCTAAGTAATAATATTGAATAATAATTACCTATATATTACCAGCGTTTCATGCATATCAGAATGCTTCAATCCGTGTATCAGCTACTAACTACACTACAAGTATTCACATCGGCTATCACTCCAGTATCCACATTCACTACAACTCGACGCTATCGGCCGGACATCACTAGGTTACAAACCAACAATAATAAACCAAAAAACGCAAATGTTGTCACCATAAATCGGGCCATAGATCGCGAATGGTTTGACCTACGGACCTGGGGAGGGGCTCATTCGATTCCAGACGGTATGTTCTTAAAATAAGTTTACATTCATGCCGCTTGGACTTGTTTTGAGGTTTCTAGGGATTTTACAAAACTTTTACAGCCCTTAAAGGTCACTTCAAATTGAGTTGAGAGAGCTGGGGGAGGGCGTCATCGGACCAAGATGGATTTTTCCTGAAAATTTCAGATTTTTTGCTCCAGCCGTTCGGGAGAAGAACTAAGGCTTATCGAGAACTGAAAAAACTTAGACTTCAAAATGAAGCTCTAAAAAAGCAGGCAGACAAGTGGCGCCAAAAACATTGGCGATTGCAGCAACAACTGATGACAAAAAATCTCAAAGAAAATTTGTATCTGCACTTTCGAAAAGAGGGTCTCGAGAGGAGATACGCCGTAAGTTGATGTTTGGAGAGTCATGAGAATCAGTTGTCAGAAAACTACAAACGGATCCTTGTTAAGGGACATAAACGAACATTTGGAAAGATTGTAGCTGGTGATGCCAAGCTTTTTTTGCATCAGAATGATGACGAATCAGGATTATTCATGTTGGTAAACTTCAGAAACGCATCCAAGAAGAGTAGAACGCCTTTCCGCTACGTGTGAAGCAATGACACAATTAATGACGGTGGCAGTATCGGAGTGATTGGATTACGCCGCTATCGAAAATCCCTGACGGAATTTGTAGTCATGGACAACGACATTTCCGTAATAAATTTGACTGATATTGATCAGGTTCTCCCTTCACCAAATTTTGTTCTTCAAAATAGAAAAATAGTGTACTCGTTCCAACGTCAAATCAAAGGTGTCAGGGAGCAATAATATCGGAAGGTTGATAAGCTATGAAGGTGTCAGCGTAAACTTATGCTGGAATCTTCATACCACTTACCTTCTTACAAGAATTTATTAACTTCATTTGTTGAATTAATCATGAGAAGCATGCATATTTTGTCTTCCCCTTTCGCTTGTGTATGTTTGTACGATACCTAGGTGATTTGTTTGTTCAGCTTCCTCGAATGTTGTACACCCAATATTTTTCCTGTTTTCTTTTCATGGATCGATGTTTGTTTGAGAAGCAGGTTAGTTACCTATTTTTCATTCATTTATTTCTTTTTTGAGAAGCACATTTGCTCTCAATTACCTTTTGGTCAAATTAGGAATACCCAACGTTTCCTACTCTACAGTTTTTGATGTTACCTTCTTGCCTATTTAGAGATTTTGGTATTAAGAGTAGGTTTTATATTTTGGTTTATTATTCAATAATAAACCATTGTAATCGCTCTGGAAAAAAAAATTTTAACCCCCCCCCCTGAAAATTTCATGGTTTACGTTTCAAAGGGTGTAGAATCCGAATCTGCAATAAAAATTTTCCGTCCGTCCGCCGTACGCCGTACGCACGATATCTCCAAAATGGCTGGCGCAAAAGATCTGAAATTTCCAGGAAAAATCCATCTTGGCCCGATGACGCCCCAATTCTTGAGCCAGCTCGCTCACTCAATTTAAAGTGCCCTTTAAGGGCTGTCAAGGTTTTGTAAAATCCCTAAAAACCTCAAAACAAGTCGAATCGGCCTAAATATTTACCTATTTGAAGAAAATACCAAGAGGAATCCAATGAGCCCTTCCCCACGTCCGTAGGTTAAACCATTCCCGATGTACGCCCGATTTATGGTGCCAACAATTCCCAAACGGCTTTGTTTGAGCAAAAAATCTGAAATTTTCAGGAAAAATCCATCTTGGTCCGACGACGCCCCAATTCTTGAGCCAGCTCCCTCACTCAATTTAAAGGGCCCTTTAAGGGCTGTCAAAGTTTTGTAAAATCCTTAAAAAAAAAAACAAGTCCAAGCGGCATGTCTTATTTCAAGGACATAACGTCAGGAATCATGAGCCCCTACACGCAGAAGATTTGGAGTATGGCCCGATTTATGGTGCCAACAATTGAAGTTTAACCTATGATAAATAAATCCAAATAGGTATTTTGGTTGTGAATCAGATTGAATACTTGTGTATCTCCTGTGTTGAGCATTGTGATATGCATGCTCCGTCTTACTAAATTTGGATTTCAAATAAAATAATTTTGCATAATAACCCGCTCTTGAAAAAAAAAAAAAAAAAAAAAAAAAAAACGTTGCAAACCTGTTTATTATTGATTGGTTGTGATTAAAAAATAAGTCAAACTAAAGAGTGATTTTCAGTTTTTTAAATAATAATATATCATGTTTATGTTGAAAGTTGCATGCGGATGTCGTTTTCTCTCTCCCTACAACCGTTTTCTCTCTCCCTACAATCTAAAAAATTTTAAAAATTGGTATCTCTTGAACGAGTTAATAAAGTACGCGCCCATTGCAGGGCCTTACTTGTGAACCAATACAGAGTCGAAATATGTCAAGGGAACCGCCTCAACTGGTGTTTAATTTTTCAAAAACAGCTGAGCCCGAAATAACCCGAAATTTTGAAATGACCCGTATGTTATTGTCGAGCAATGCAACGTTAAGAAAGAGGGGACTATTTAGTGGGTTCAATCTACTACGAAAAGAGAAGAGAGCCGATCGAACGGTGTTTATCGTTGAAGAATGCAAATCCATTCAACAGCATTGCGTTTTTCGCTCGGGTAGTTGCAAAGAGTTGGGACTGAAAGGGGCTGCATGGGAAGACTGTGGGTTAGTGTACTGTGAGTCAGGTGACCCGGTCAATATTCACTGCCTTGTGCCGCCTCCCTTTCTGTCACTGCGGCATCAGCTCGCCCTCCGCTATCGGCGCTTCTGCTTCGGTTTCCCTCCCCAACATAAACAGACGGTCGTCAGATTGTCATCTTATCGCGGACGTCAATACGACGTCGGTGCCCTGCCGGTCCCCTGCCGAACTCGGCGGCAAGGTGTCGCATCATACGAACTTTCGCAACAACCGGATCGTTTATAGAAAGATAATCAAAACTACAACATCAAAAGTTCTGAAACGATTCCTAAAGTTGGATGTACATATATTACATATAATATCTCCTTAAAAGAATTTAAAAAAATGATAAAGAAGCCACTTTACTTCCCAATGTTGTCACTATGAAAATTCCAGAAGCTGAGCTGAGAAATTATTGCAGAGCTGAAATGATTGACGCATGGCAGAGTTTTTACGACGCTTTTTTTTTTTTTTTTTTTTTTTTTTTTTATTTATTTATTGAGACTATTTACAAAAAAAATATACCTCACTGACAAATTGTTAAAATACTATTAATGGTGAGCAGTATGTGCCTTTTTCATGGAAAAAGCACATATCATGAAAAAGAAAGAAAACAACTGTCTCTAAGAGAAATATATAAGCACTTCACATCTCAATTATGTCTGAAATATGACGGGGCCGTTGGAATCTGGAATGTAGGGGTCGATGAAAACCTTCACTAGCAAAGGTGTTGTAGTGCTCAGCATTTCGGGTCAAAAAAGTACTCATTGCTGTTTGCCGGAATTCGTGTGGTGTTTCTATTTGGAAATCTCTATATATGGTTTCATTCCGTACGAAATCCGGGGCATGGACAACTCTTTTTTGGAGTAACCGATTTTGTTCTTGCTCAATGCGTCGAAATTGGGAAGAAGAACAAATGCCCCATACTGGGAGCGCATAAGTCCAGAGAGGCCTTATAAAGACCTTGTAAATGAGGATTTTGTTGTCCATGGATAATTCTTTACTATCGAACAGGTACTGGAGCTGGGAGTTCTATTTTTACATCGCTGTAATATATCAGAGATGTGTTCTGCGAAAGTTGGCCTTTTGTCCAGCATAACTCCCAACTATTTGTGGGATTGAACGGAAGGGATATGACGGCCAAAGTAAGAGGTAGGTACCTCTGTATAACGTCTTTTGTATGTGAAGGAAACAGCGGATGACTTGGCTGGATTAATTTTTAACCTCCATCGGTTGCACCAGTGTCCGAGTTCATCGATAAAGGCTTGGAGTCTTTCTGCTGCTACCTGACAATCTTCGTCTCTCACGGAGTAGACCAAATCATCAGCAAATAGTCCTGAAAAGTTGGGTGAACTTGGAAGAGGGAGGTCGTGGCAGTAGAAAATGTATAAGTAGGGTCCAAGTACGCTGCCCTGTGGGACACCGGCTTGTATGGTGTGCCGTGGTGACAGTTCATTTTGGACAACAACCTCGAATTCTGGACAGGTAATTGCAAAGTGTACTACATAGGTTGTCGGGAAGATATGGCCGAATTTTCATCAACAAACCGTCGTGCCACACTCGATCGAACGCTTGTTCTACATCAAAAAAAGCTGCTCTACATATTTGCTTATTAAGACGCCACATCTGTAAATACCGGCGAATTTCACCACCGAGTGAAACTCTTTGTCTAAGAGTTCGATTAAAAGCATGGTTCAAGAGCTGGTAACTACCACTTGATACACTTGTTACCTTAATAAGAATTCGAACCGGGCACGGTGAAATAAATAAAGTATTATACCTATACGGATGCGCACAAAACCAGCTCTGTGATCGAAGCGATGTACTTGAAGATGTAGAACACATATTTTCGGACTGCATTAAATATGAAGAACAACAAAAAATATACACTCTTCTGATGCATTCGTCACCAGAAGAAATATTGAAAGATCCGAGACGACGATCGTACAACACCGTACTTGAATTCCTGGACTGTGTGAATGTGCAATTTTGATTAAGACCTAGAAGACGATCCCTTAATTTAATATTACAATTAACTAACTACCTGGCAACATGGGTAGCCATTATGTAACCTATTGCCATAAAAAAATGATAAAGATTAAAAAAAAATAATAATTTTCGGTTTCAGCGCCATCAAAAATCCATACAATATATAAAAAAGAAGGCTGGAACTCGGATGCATTTTTTTCTGTAGAAAAGCTTAGTTGAAGAACTCAAATTTAAAAAAAAAGTTGTGGCGCACGTAATGAGCGATTTAATAAAATGTTAATTCAACGGAATATATAAGGATATTTGATCGCTTTGTGAGCACGAACATTGTTTACGATGCATTTTGAGAGAAAAAGGTGTTTTCCCAATACTTTTTTGATATTGTAGTGATTTTAATGGTTAACAATATTTGTCTTTCTTATATTGAAATTGGAGACTTGCTCAAAACGTTTAAAAAAAGTTCATCGGGTGGTGATTTTTGGTGTTTTCGTTTCGTGCACCATCTGTCAGCCTCCCGCTGCGAGCTATTAAGGGGTCACTTAATTAGGACAATCAATTCTGCGAATTCCCACCCTTTTCGGTTTATCGAGTTTCACTCTTGAGGTCAGAAAGGGAAGGGCCGGAGCTCTTTGCTGCGCGAATATACCGTCCGGCTTAACTCCCAACTTGAACGGCCGAAGTTGGGCGGATGCGGAAATTACGTTTGCGGGAATTAACGGTTCAACTATGCGTGAATGTGAATTACAGTCGAGTAACCCGGTTACAATTTTCGAGTCGTCCACGCAAGGATTTTCGTTGCGGTTGTTGTAGCAAACTGTTGCATTGCTGGTGTTCAAGCCGTGTAGTAGAGTTTAGAAACACTATACGCATTGTTACATCTAAAAGACTGACACCGGTACTGATTGTAGAGCCCATTTCAGATCAAAGTTGTCCCCTAAACATTTTTAAGGACGTCCCTTTGTCAGTAGGGGGACTCCAATCAAAATTGATACAGGGTGGTGTGGGTCAACCCAAACACGAGTGAAAAATAACTCCATACGAGTAGCTTGTGCAGCAAACCATTGAAATTTTGATTTTGCTGACAGAAGGGGGTAATAGCCAATCCTTTCAACCACTGCTCAAACGAGGATTCTCGATGAAGATTTGGATTTAGTGTAAGAAAAGATTTCAGCTTATTCAATTTTCATTGTGAAACAGAGAACGGAACGGAAAATAACAGGGGTTGAAATCGATAAACAGGGTGTCCCAGGAGTTATGCACAATCCGACTCCTATGTGTTCTACAACTCATTTCCTACCAAAAGTGCCTCTTGGCAATTTTTTTGAAGAAGTCTCGTTTCCGAGTTATTCGCGATTTAAGATTTTTTTCGTGTTTTAGGTCTTATGTCATTAAAACTGTCAAAACTCCCTCCCGATCCGGCCGGATCGGATCTTCATGGGATGGGAAAATAACTTAAATAACTTGTAACTTATCTTTTTTTGAAAATGTTGATTCCATCCGCTGGGGTTTGAAGAGGAGCAGTTCGGAGCAAATCTTCCGGTTCGAATCTTCAACCCCTGGATAATATTGATAAATTGTTAAATCCTCATCGTTTGCATCTGGTTTTATTGATTTAAAAACTTATTTATTTGTTTAACCCTAATTCTAGTCAAGTTGTGCAATAAACCTCGAAAATTTTGAATTTTATGTAGGAGGTGGAGGGGATAATTGTAAATCCATTCGTGTACTTCTCATACAGCTTAAACGGTCCATTTTCCTGATTTTCTTTCGATTAAGGACGCATAAATTGCTGGCTTCGCTATTGTTATGTCTTCACCATTTTGGTTTATTATTCAATAATAAACCATTGTAATCGCCCTTGAAAGAAAAAATTTTAACCCTCCCTGAAAATTTCATGGTTTACGTTTCAAAGGGTGTAGAATCCAAATCTGCAATTAACACAAATTTTTCCGTCCGTCCGCCGTACGCAGGATTTCTCCCAAACGGCTGGAGCAAAAATCTGAAATTTTCAGGAAAAATCAATATTGGTACCGACAACGTCCCAATTCTTTAGCCAGCACTCTCACTTACATTTAAAGTGCCCTTTAAGGGTTGTCAAAGTTTTGTAAAATCCCTAAAAACCTCAAAAAAAGTCAAGGCGGCCTAAATTTGTACTTCTTTTTGAAGAACACTCCATGAGGAATCGAATGAGCCCTTCCCCAGGTCCGTACCTCAAACCATTCCCGATGTATGGCTCGATTTATGGTGCCAACATTTGCTTTATTTTGGTTTATTATTGTTTTTGTTTCGATTGCAGTAACCTAGTGATGTAGTGAACGTGGATACTGGAGTGAACTACTAAAAGGGTTTATAGCCGCACACGGGTTGAAGTATTCTGATAACCATAAAAAACGCTGCAAATTCTTTCACTGGGGTTTATTGGTCAATTGGCTTCTGTTCATGATTTGAATCCCTACTAAGCTTTGGAGTGTGCGTGTTTCACAGGTGATAGAGCGATTATTGAATTTCAGGAGGCACACAAATATGATCAACTGATCAATGCAAATAGGTATTTTGGTAGAGAACCGATTTAAGTGCTCTATGCATATCTCCTGAAATTCAATAATCGCTCTATCACCTGTGAAACACGCACACTCCAAAGCTTAGTAGAAATTCAAATCATGAATCATTGAATAACAAACCCCAGTGAAAGAATTTTCAGCGTTTTCTTTATGGTTATCAGAATACTTCAACCCGCGTATCGGCTATAAACCATTTTAGGAGTTTACTCTAGTATCCACGTTCACTACATCACTAGGTTACTGCAATCAAAACAAAAACAATAATAAACCAAAATAACGCAAATGTTGGCACCATAAATTTATCCATATATCCTGAATGGTTTGAGCTACGGACCTGGGGAAGAGCTCATTCGATTCCTCATGGAATGTTCTTCAAAAAAAGTCCAAATTTAGGCCACCTTGACTTTTCTTGAGGTTTTTAGGGATTTTACAAAACTTCGACAACCCTTAAAGGGCATTTTAAATTAAGTGAGAGTGCTGGCTAAAGAATTGGGGCGTTGGCGGACCAATATTGATTTTTCCTGAAAATTTCAGATTTTTCGCTCCAGCCGTTTGGGAGAAATTGTGTGTACGGTGTACGGCGGACGGACGGAAAAATGTTTATAGCACATTTGGATTCTACACCCTTTGAAATTTAAATTGAAATTTTCAGGGGGGTTAAATGGTTTTTTTTTATATTGTGATAGTGAAAGAATGTTTCATATCTCCAAAACACCTTGCCGCTAAGTACAGATATGTCTTATTACGAAATTGAAACGTTCGGCTGTTGGTTCGGGCCTTCCGACTGGGATAGAGGGACTGAAAATCCCTTATCCGGTATATACGCATATTCGCTTCTTTGATGCGGGAACAGTTTATCCCTAAAACGTGTAAGTACTAACTCATTTCCGATCTTAAGCGGTATATAATAGAAAATTGGACAATTTTATGTTAATTGTAAATGTCGGAAGCCTCTTTTTTTTCAGCGTAGTACGAACTTCAATGGAAGCTGTAGAGAGTTGTCCCTAGCATAATCTCTTGAAATTCATAATATCGGATTAAATCGCGTAATCGTAACCAAATTAAAAATGCATAGTTAGGAAATAAGAAAACGAATTAATAATAAAGAGAGATGATTTTGATAAAACTCATATCACTTCTCTTCGTTGATGCAAAATAATGGAGATTGATAACTTCCAACGTACATAAAATTCTGCTTCAAGGATTTGTTAGTAATGATGCTCTGTAGAAGAAAACATTTTGTCTAAGCCTCCCACTTCCCATAAGTACTCGGAGACCCTCTGGAAACTCTACTAATCTCGTTCACATTTTTAATGGCTTGCGACGTCTCAAGAGAAAGTGGCACTAAGAACTCTCCGTTAACTCATGCAATTAAAACTTTTACGATCCACTTATTAATACTTTATACAGTACTACCCTTTGTACTTTATTCTTGATTCAATTGAAGTTTTGGAAAATATCATCTTTTTTTCAGGCCACGAAGTTCGGCCACCGGATTCTTTTTATTTTATGTTTCGTTACAAGAATACATGCAATGTACTGTGCTAAGTACTACTAATTGAAATATAGGTAAAGTACCTGTACCTATCAACATGAAGAATAACCAAGTTGGATGATGCTTGAAGTTATCTTGTAAAATGCAATAGTGCATATGATCACGATAGACGACAATCGATTTGAAGTTCGGCTGAAATCGGGCAGCCAGTCGCTTCCATAATTTTCTCGGACAATCTATATCCAATATATCGTGTTGGATCTCTTCAACAATACAAATGGCAATTGTTCTGAACGCCTTACTTTTCGTTATCCTGCGAGGGGTCCCTCCACAAGGAGTACGACTGCTTCTTAAAAAGAATAGCTGTTGTCCTGTCCGAAAAATGGTCGAAACCTCTGTCGCAAGTGACTCAGTGGGTAAGGGTGAAGACCCAGATGGCCGTAATACGGGCAGTTTCAGTGCGGATTTGAGGCTCAAGGAGGAAAGTCCGCTGCCTTGGGCTCGAAGATGGAGCCTTGATGCCACTCAACTAGCCTCAACCCACTTCCTTTCTTTTGGGAAACCCTCAAGAGCCCACTTAAAAAAATTCTTTAAAAAACAATAAAATAAAAATTATTGGAGAAAAAAAAATTAAAAAAAAAAAAAAAATCCTTTCCCTAGTACCCTCAAAATTTGAGCGAAAATGGACTGCAAGGTCTGAGAAAAAGACGCTTCATGAACTAAGTTCGCGCTTGCGCAGTATATATTGATTTTTGATTTGACTCGTTTTGAGGTTCCCTGAAAATGTCATAAAAATCGAATGGAAGCTGTAAAAATTGTGATTTTGGTTTATTATTCAATAATAAACCATTGTAATCGCTCTTGAAAAAAAAAAAAAAAAAAAAAAAATGCTAACCCCCCCTGAAAATTTTATGGTTTACGTTTCAAAGGGAGTAGAATCCGAATCTGCAATAAAAATTTTTCCGTCCGTCCGCCGTACGCCGTACTCACGATTTCTCCCAAACGGCTGAAGCAAAAATTTGAAATTTTCAGGAAAAATTGGTCCGACAACGCACCAATTTTTTAGCCAGCACTCTAACTTAATTTAAAGTGCCCTTTAAGGGTTGTCAAAGCAAAAAAAAAGTCAAGGCGGCCTAAATTTGTACTTTTTGAAGAATTTTCCACGAGGAATCGAATGAGCCCCTTTCCGTAGCTCAAACCATTCCCGATGTATGGCCCAATTTCAATGGCTGCATCCAATTCATTCACTGGGTTATTATCAAAACAAACACAAGATTTTTTTGTTTTGATTGCAGTAACCTAGTGATGTAGTGAATGTGGATACTGGAGTGAACTCCTAAAAAAGTTTAGCCGATACAGCCGATATTCTGATATGCATGCTCCGTTGAAAATTTTCAAATATAATCCTTGAAAAAACGCTGCAAATTCTTTCACTGGGTTTATTATTCAATGATTCATGATTTGAATTTCTACTAAGCTTTGGAGTGTGCTTGTTTCTCAGGTGATAGAGCGATTATTGAATAGAGCGCAAATTCTTGAATTTCAATGATTCATGATTTGAATTTCTACACAAATATGATCAACGATTGTTGATCAGGAGGCACAATCCAAATAGGTATTTTGGTTGAGAACCGATTTAAGTGCTCTATGCATATCTCCTGAAATTCAATAATCGCTCTATCACCTGTGAAACACGCACACTCCAAACCTTAGTGGAAATTCAAATCATGAATCATTGAATAATAAACCCCATTGAAAGAATTTGCAGCGTTTTTACAAGGGTTTGTTCACAATCAACAGTCACACTGACAGACAAGAAACGACATTGAAAGATGAAAGATTTGCGAAGCGTAAAATCGAGATGCAATTTTGATATTGGTGATTATAAACAATTTTCCATCTCTTGGAAGTGAAACGTGTTTCGCTACTCATTGGTATTTTCAGCACAATGTTAAGACAATAAACAGGTTAAGAAATATCTGCCAGTTGAGAGGGCATGTTGATGTTTCTGGATCCTTCAATACAATGTTCCAATGTTCCCGCCAATGGTAACACTTTGGAAATCGAAAAATGGTTACGGTAAAATTTAGATTTGTTGATGACCGTTCTTAAGTTTTGATTAAAGATGATTTTAAGATGAAAAAGAAGTATTCATATTCGTCGATGTACGCTAAACTCATTTTGAAATTCAAGCCACGAAAGGTGTCATTAAAATGGCAGTGTAACGAGAGTTGACTAGAAGCGTCGTGTTGAGCTGATGCAGCGCGACCAAGTATTTCGGCTATCCTCCGTTTGGGAAAATATTAGTTTACGTGACATATCCAGTCGAATCCGAGTTCCTACCGCGAACGTTTGCTCTCCGGCTCCGCATAGTCTCCCATGTTTGAGGTAGTACATCTTTATTTTTAACGAGTTAATGAATTACGATATGTAGAGTTGTACCTATGTTCGTATTCTTTATGAAAATGATCCCTAGCGAACGTCTCCTATAAAAATATGGAAACAACAGATAGTTTTTTAATGTTGTTCTTCCCATAGGAGCCGATTTGTCGTGTGATTGTTTCAATCATTTACTACAGTTAGTAGATATTTTCTCGGTCTATGACGATCTGAAACCCTGTTTCGGAGGGCGAACATCCTTACCAGTACAATATTTGTGTATCGTAGCAGTAAGAAAGAATACTGATGTTGTTTTTCTATCTAGAAGAGAGAAACGAAATGTATACATGTAAATTTAACAAAAAACAACAGCATCCGCAGAGAAAGCCAATTCAAATCCGAGTGCATGATTGTCTGAACTGGAAGCGAAGGAAAAATAAAGGGAAATCCAGCCCTGCCAAGTTCAGCAGAGCTCCCGCCCCGCCGCAGACCGACTCTTCAATCATTCGATCCGATAGAATTACTGGCGACGAGACCTGGAGGCCTAACAGAGCCATCCTTCCTCAACTCGGCAAAGTGGATAAGAGAACAGGGTAAACGGGGCGTAGAGGGTAATGGCCTGCGGGCGGAAACCGGGGAAAAATAGGTTCCCCTTTTCGATAACTCCATTCTGGATCCAGCTATTTAGGTTTCCTCGTCGTTGTGACGGAGGGAAGCAGAAGTGAAGGCAGCGGAATCGATGAATTGCGGTTTGAGGGTGATAAACACAAGTGTTCGGTTTCTGTTTCAATATATTAGGGCTTAGGAAGATAAATCGTTACAGTCGAGAGTTCGATTAAGCGGAAAGAACAGATGCTGGCATTTGAATCTAGTTGTCAGTATTGTTGTACATTTGTTCCCCTCGGAATCGTCTGATAGAAGTCATTATTCTGTTATCTAGGTGACGGATCGGTAGTTTTGCACCATGCACTTCTACGGATCGGTGTTAGTAGGTGTGGGCTGTAAGGAAACACACATTCATGAACCTATTTGAAATTACCAAGTTGGTGATTCTTTATCCAACATTCGCTATGATAAATGACCAGGATCATCTTATGTGGTAATGAGGTATCTTCTTTAAAATGAAATTCTAGATCTTCGTATGTCTTAAAAATCAGTTCTTCGTCTTCTAGATGATTATAGTACGAATTTCGGAAAATCTAGCCAACTCATTTTACACCCAGTTGAATGTCAATTCAACCCGATCTGGGCAAGGCCTGGACAAACCCTCTAGTATCGTAATAAGCTTAAAATATGCTTGCAATCAGTGGAACGATTGTTGTGAGCGTCCTTTGACATAAAATTGGCCAAAATATTGCAGCACTGACTGTAAGTGAAACTACCCGGTACAACAAAGATACAATTAGAGCAATTGTTTAAAATAGAGAGAAAGAAAAAACATTTATTGATCATTATATGGGGTGGAATGTTGGAATAGTTGGGGTTGTGGAAAGTATAAATTGATATGCCAAAAGCTCGAATTGGTATGCCGAAAGTTGAAATTGAGTCGCCGAAAGTTGAAATCAAGATGCCAAAAATATTAAAATTTATTTGTGCCAAAGGTTCAAATTACTTTGCCAAAATCTTCAACTTGAAAATATGCCAAAATTTCAAATTGATTTTACCAAACTAATCTGATTTTTTTCCTGTGTGCTGTGTGTGTGTGTGTGTGTGTGTGTGTGTGTGTGTGTGTGTGTGTGTGTGTGTGTGTGTGTGTGTGTGTGTGTGTGTGTGTGTGTGTGTGTGTGATTTCATTCTTCTGGTAGCCAAATTGCTGCTCCGTCCTCCAGTCCAAGTCCTCGCACGTGTTTCCTCGGGCCCCTTAGCCTCATGGAAACTGCTCGGTGAACTGAGAACTGAGTTTTCACTCGTGCCCACATCATCATCTGGGAGTAGGATTTAGACCACTTGTTGGAGAGGCGTAAGGAAACGTTTTTGGGACGCCTCTCTTGTCCTTCGAATGGTTCTTTGCTGCCTTGTTGGTGGTGTTGCCAGGAGCTGCTCACTGGCTGCAAGCTCAGTGGCTTTATGTCGTGTAGCCACTTCTCGCAAATTTGACACCATAGCACCCTCATATTGGGCAACATCCAGCGTGCTGCCACTTTTTATGGCTTGAATGAGTGGCGCAGTGGCTTCTCTGCATACATCAAAAGCTTTTGAGGCCGTTAAGACAGGAAAAATTCATCATTTTTCGATATAACAATCGTCTATGGTAAACTGATGTGTAAACAGTATTGATAAGAGACGGACTAAGTCACTCGCGACGAAGTTGAACTCAGTTTCATGTTTGTTACTGATGATGACCTAACCGTCGAAATCGGTTTAACAGGGTAACTCTTTACTGGAAATATAGACAACGTTCTATCTTACTCCGTTTTTATTGATAAGAGACCTCAATGACAGTAATTCTTTTATGTAGATATGGTTTTGGGTCATCGTTTTACTGGTGCTGCCAAAAGACTACAGACTAAGCTAAAGGGCAAAATAGATTCAATTTGACATTTGATATTGATTTCGCCACCACTACGGTTTTCAACTAATTATTTCAAATTCACAAAAAAATAAATCTCAATTTTCGCGGATAAATGTGCCTCTGTACAAAACGTTTTTAGTTAGTTTCAATTGATCAAATTATTGGAATTTCCTAGGGCTTTCAAGAGTTATAGAGCAAGAGGATTTACCCGTAGATCTGGTAAAAATAGTTGATAAAATGATTTAGCTCACGGAAGTAGTATTTTTAGACACGTTCGTGTTGGGACAAGGGCAAATGCAATATGTAACTGCAATTATCTGGAGGGATTTCAAATGAAAAGCATGAGTTAATATTAACCAGTTGTGAAACACCGAATATTGATGATATTCATGTTTCTGGTTCGCGTGTTGTAGTTAATCCACTCACTCAATTAATGAATGTATTTCATAGCAAAACGCGATATTATTTTCTCAAAACTATTACATTACAGATTATAGGTCGGGGGGTTCCATTGACATATTGCGGTTGATGTAATCAAGTCAAAATTACATGAATAGTATTGCCCCTTGTCATGAGTGGAGGTAGTTTGATTTAAGAAAGCCAAGCTGACGGTTGCAATGAAATTTGCTTCTACAGACTCCAAATGAGGGTGAAATGGAAGGAACTAAGCTTCTAATGAGGTCGCCGTATTGGAGCTCTGTTGACAGATTGCTGGTCCCTGGACAACGATTGACTTGATCCGGCAGAATGTCCAATAACATCAGGCCGATGTGAATAGTGGTTAGGCACGTCGTACGAATGGCCAACGATTATCGCAACTGCAGCGGACGTTATTCCCGGAGGCTTTTAAAATGGAAAGGAAGCGGAATAAATTGGAATAGCACAACGGTATCGTTCGTAGCTTCGCCGGCTCATTCCAAGTTGAAGCGGCATGAGCTCGACACTCAACAGCCCCTTTGTTCACGGCGAGATGTTCCCCAGCGTGGAATCAAGTTGATTTCTTCTTCCAGCTCGATGGAAGTTGCGCGGAAGTTCAGAGACGGCTTTTGCTCGTTCTATTCAATGACAGTTGGCTGAGTGAGGAAAGTCACGGAGCTTCAGTTGGTTCCTGTTAGAACCTTTGAGAGGCGCTAAATCCGGAAGGGCGCATTATTTTGATAAATAGTTGTCACACAGTTCAGTAAACTTGTAGCATTCATTTAACCCTCATCTATTGTCTTCCAACCGCACTCTTCTACGCTTTGTTTTCTTCGGAAATTCCATTTGCGTTCTAAAAGACTTCAAGTTTCAAAAAAACGCTCCTTATTGTTACACAGGGTTTTCTGTATTGGATGTTATTTCTAGACAAATCACTGGTCTATGTACATTAGACATGGTCGGAGGTACATATCTAGTAATTGCATTGAAGATAAATTGAAGATATTTGGGCTGCTGGTTTAGCTCAGACTTCCCGCTGAACGGGCTCTGCAAACCGGCCACTTACCTTAAAGAGTTTTGAAATGTTTGGAATGCATCATCGTCCTTATTGTTTCACAAACGGATACCGGATCTCTTCTGTTTATTTTACCATGTCCTGTCCACATTCTGACTAGCTGAACCACGTCCTGTATATTCATCGGGTAGGTAGTAACGGACATTTGATTGGACTTTGAAGTGGTGGCAGCCTTTGTCCAATGATAATCGTTCATATTGACGTTGCCATTCTTCATAGGTTGCTTTTTTCGTCAATAGAAGCGCATCGGAGAAAGGGACAGCGATGCCCGAGTCCGCATCCCGCAGAGGGGCTCGTCTCCTAGCTGCACTGTGCCAGATCATTTCCTCTCACGGTAGATAACACAGCCCCACAAAAAAAGTCAAGATCCGTTAAGTAGACTAGGATATCCCTATGTGTTTTTCGATGCTGAATTCAAATCGAAGGTCCAAAAATCCCCGGACCCCCAAAAATTTTGAGCTACGGCCAAAAAACCACCCTTAAATTGGTGTCAGAACCTTCTTTTTGAGTCATGAGATTGGGATGAACTACGACATCTTTTTAAGTGAATTTCTACCTTTTTTTTTAAACTTCAGACAAGGAGAGTACTTGGGGAAACTACCTCCCTCTCAATCACCCCTCGCCACCCTCTCCTAGGGGTTGAAATTTGGGTTCTCACGGCAAGTCGAGTGGAGTATGGATTTCTATGTTTTTGAGGTTCCTGGGATCAAAATTGAACTTCCGAGAGTCCGCTGACACCTCTTCTTCCCTTAATCACCCCCGTCTAGTTGTTGAAATTTGATTTTTCGTGCCAAGTCGAATAAGGTATGGATTTCTGTGTTCCCAGGAATATCATAGGGATACCACAAGAAAAGAGAATAAATCCGAAAGAATTAAAAATCATTGGAGGAGACCCCAACTAAGTTTAAAAGCCTTTTCAAAAATCATATTCAATTTCAGCGAACCTGGGAACACTGAAACCCTCATCTTATTCGAAAAATCAAATTTCAACCTCTAGGAGGGAGTGATTAAGGGAAGAAGAGATGCCTACGGACTCTTGGAAGTTCAAATTCGATCTCAGGAACCCCAAAAACATAGAATTCGATTTGGCTAGAGAACTCAAATTTCAACCCCTAGGAGGGGGTGATTGAGGGGTTAAGGAGTGCCCACAGGCTCTTGAAAGTTCAAATTTGATCTCAAGGACCCCGAACACATGGAAACACATACCCCAGTTGACTTGGCGTGGGAACTCAAATTTCAACCCCTAGGATGTGGTGGCGGGGGTCATTGTGGGGGAGGTAGTTTCCCCAAGTACTCTCCTTGTCTGAAGTTTGAAGAAAATAGCCTTAGTGGCTAACATCACAATACATGGAACATGTTTTTAGCTTCAACTTGTTCCTCTTTCTCTTTATGTTGTCTGTAAAAAACAATGAACTGTTCGAAGAAAAAGAATTTTATTGTTTATGTCAAAGTGATAACGATAAGTGATAACTACTCTAACCAACATGACAACCAAGTGACAATAAGAAAACAAGCGGCATTGTTTACTACATCTATATAATAACATACATAAAATTAAATCACGACATAAATACCAACAACAAGTACGCAAGGCCTGCGTGATAAATCGAGAGCTTTCCAACGAATGGAGAACGATTATCGTCCCTCGAAAACTGAACAACTTTCATTTCCCTAGAAACAGCTCGGTTGTACGTGAAAACTATCAGAACAATTTCGTGACACTTTCTGTATAACGGTTTCTGTATAACGCTTTTTTACTAGATAGGCCCGGCTAAAAACATGTTCCATGTTAAAAGTAGGAATTCACTAAAAAAGATGTCGTAGTTCATCCGAATCTCATGACTCAAAAAGAAGATTCTGACACCAATTTGAGGGTAGTTTTTTGCCGGAGCTCAAAATTTTAGGGGTCAGGGGATTTTTAGGACCTTGGATTCGAATTCAGCATTGAAAAATACATAGGGATACCCAAGTCTACTTTACAGATCTTGACATTTTTTTTTGTGGGGCTGTGTAATTTAAGATGCCTAAACCACATGGCCATGTGCAGTAATAAAATACCGAGTAAGTGTTTATTTAAAAAAAAAAGTTCTGATTATTTCACAGAAGCCGGTAATGCAATGAAATAAAACTATTTGTTTCTGACATCGATTCACTTTGTCCATATCTTGACATTCGCCTCCCGACGGTTTTGCCCTAAAAAAAGAGGGGAGTGGGGGCTCCAGCTTTGGGAAAAAAACAATGCTGACCAACCTCGGAAAAAAAGAGAGATAAAAGGGGTAGGTGGGTGTTCAAGGACCTTCCAGTGTCATCGCTTCTGACATTCATTTGACCTGACCACAAAGGTCAGCTGGTAGAGGTACCTTTTCCCCATTTTTTTTGTCACACAAGCGATTCACCTCTTTACTTTGTCGCCCAACAGCCAACCCCTCTCCCCGCCAGATGGGCCTGTTTTACTTTCTCTACCTTGTTACTCGTGACAAAGGAAAGAGAATACGCTTTTTGTACCAATAACCACACTTTTCTTTGCTAGAAAACACACTTCCAAAACTTCTGACAATTCAAGTCTCGCAGCAAGGTCGAATGATCGAATTTTCCGAAATTATCGTGTTAAATTTATATGAAATTAAGTTGAAATTTGCTCACATCTGTGTGCAAGGGGAACCGTAAGGTGAGTCCTACGGCCGAAAAAGTGTAAAGTGAGTCCCATTAGTCGGATGCGGCTCCCGATGCTAAGTGTAAGATGAGTCCTTAAGTTGCACACGCTTGGGAATCGAAGTTGTAAAGTGAGTCCTCCTTGATAGTACCGAAATTGCTCACTTACGAACACCTAACCGTAACTTGGACAGGAGACCTGAATAAATTTACAGCTAATCATTTCAAAACATAATTTTATTTGAAGTAGAAACGTAGGTACATGGGTACAGTCAAAATTCAGTACGAAATGAGGACATTAGCTGTTCATTACCCTGAAGTTGGGGAATTGTCAACAAGTAAATGTATCGTATATATAAATATGGAACTGTAAGGATTTGTGTCGAGGTGGAAGGAAATCCTTACAACTTTAACTTTTACTGATTAATACAGTTACTCGCAATATGTCGTATAGTGTGACGACTGACGTTATTGTTGGATGCTATTTTTTGATAGGAACTTTGTAGAACCTCAATTTCGCTTTTAAACGGTCCCACTGGAAACTAGTCCCAGCGCCCCAGGAATAAAAGTCGAGAATTTCGGTTAATAGCTCGTCGTTGATACGATGGGATACGAAAACGGTCCCACTGGAGCAGGCTCCAGCGCCCCAAGGATGCGTAACCAATGGGATCTACGAGAGGAAAAGTGTCCTAGGGAAACCTCCGTCAGTGTTCAGTTGGTCCCGCCTTGACGCTGTCAAGTGCCCCTACACTGTACCACTGAGGGAGGTAAGAAATAGAGAATTTGGAATATAGGAAAATCTTGAGTACAACAGCTGGTCCCTCCTTGCGAACAAGTGCCCCTGCACTTCTGATTTTTTTTGGGGAGTATACTAGGCAAAATCTTAATTCAGAAGCTGGTCCCTCCTTGCGAACAAGTGCCCCTGCACTTCTGAATCAAGATATGTTAAAGTATTAAGGTTCGTGAAAGGAGAAAGAAATGGTTTTTGGTTTGTGACGATGGGAAGGCCCTGGCAGAATGACTTGACGTTAGTCCGTCGTCGTTTATATACACGGCGACGGACTTCCCTACTCCTCCCTACCTCCGGTCCGAGGGTAAGGTCGAGAGGGGTAGTAACGGCGTGACTTAGCCCTTGGGTTTTCCCCATCGTCCATTTATTTTGCTTGAATTCTGTACAATATTTTTGGGTCCCCACAGGAACTATCAGAGTATATCCGTTTTTCAGGGGGTGGTGACGCTGGGCGGGTGGAATTCAGCCCCCAGAGCCCCCCCAACCCCACCAATGAATGAGAGAGGGCCCCAGCGGGGCGGGGCGTCTCCCAGGGCAACCGACGTGCTCCCCACCTCAGGGACTTGGAATGTACGATTTTTTTACTTCGCCTATTGTTTTTCTACTCCCTCATTGTGTTATTCACCTATTTCTTTTTAACCTGAGTGCAGGGCCTTTAAGCTAGTGTTATATGCAGTTAAATCGCCTCTCACAGTTGTAAAGCTGCTGATGTGGGCTTCACTCACACAGAAGCTATGAAGGTTATATATAGGAGCCGTAGCGCCTCCTGCATTCAGTTCTCTCTTCAACTCTCGTCCCGTGAGTCTCGTCTCTTGTATATTTTTCCTTGAATAAAAAGTTAGGTTTTTTTAAAAAGCCGTTTGTCTTCGAACCCCCCATTACTTGTATATACCTAATGGGTCTATTTCTTTTTGTCATCTTTTAGTCGATGCTGGTATTTATAGGAGATTTGTTTGATATATTGGTAAATTGATATGTCACTTGCCTCAAACTTATCGATTGTTTTTCGAACCCATATTTCTTTTCTAACGGACCTCGCTTTCCTAAAGGTTCGGGAACTTCCAACGCCCGAGGAATTGATTTTGACGTGTCACATTGAACAGCACTGATGGCTTCAAAAAAAGAGATGTGTGGATGGGTGGATATAAAGTGTTACTGAAAATGTAAATGGAAAGATTCGCAGCCATTCGTAGTGCTTATTATTGAGTTAGATCACCGGGATGACCAAATTTGTGGTGGGAATGTCGAATCTTCAGAAACATACGTGTCATAGAGATACTGAGCAAACTGGGCAGCTGCCTGTTCGCCGACGAGCTGCTCAACGACCCATTCGCTGAATCCGTCGCTGACTTGTTCGGGGACATAACAACAGGGAGACTCACCTTACAAACACGATCAGAGGTGACAGGTCTCTGACCGGACCGACTCCACTAATTGAAGAACGTCCGCCAACACTTTCACTTTCATTTGGGACTCACTCAATCGTCGCCTGTGTGCAAAGATGTAGGTGTAGGTGAAGTGGGCCCCTAGCACGGAAGCCTATTGGCTTAGTTTTGCATTTAATCAAGGAGATTCAGCCCCTTGGTAAGGGGTTTGAGACCCTTGATTAGCTGTTCGAATTGAATAGACCTCATTGGGGTTTGTGCCTCAAAGAGTTCTTATTATGTTTGGTGCCATTTTGTCAGTCTCCTCAAACAACTTCTGTGGGCAAAGAAATTTTTAACTGTAAATTTTACTGTGAAAAAGTTAATCAAATTATTTCCTCCAATACAAACAGAGATTTTGCATTTTTTGTCGCACATTTTAACAATTTTCAATGTAATTTTACAATTTAGCAATTTTCAGCAAAAGTTTCAGCTTAAATTTTTAAGTAACCTAGTTTATGATTGATACACTTCTTTTGCGTAATATTCAGCAGAAAATAATTGTACACTTAACAATTTTTACCCGATTTTGGATATTTTTAGTGATTTTGTTCAGAAAATTGTTTGAAATTCAATCAATTTACTGTGATCATGAAGTCTAGACCAAGGAACTTATCATATTTGCGGGCCCTAGTCGAAAATGTCGAATTTTTACTGTACACAATTTTAGTTTTTGTAACCCCCTTTTTGAGATGGTTGTAAAACCTTCCAAGAGAACGTTCTACTGAACCAAAATCCATCAACATTTTACAAAATGCTGCATTCAACGGGCACTTGACAACTGTGTAGTTTTCGCTTTATTCTTGGGCGTTGTTTATTTGTACGGAGATTATCACGATTGGTCCTTCCAAATTTGGACAATTCTAGTTTTGCTTTTTTATTTAGCAAAGAGCAATAGTTTTTCACATCCTCCTTTAACAACAGAGATAATTTTGAAATTTTTCATAAATATTCAAAATTTCGAGTTTTGGAAATCCGGCTTGTTAATTAAGCTCGATATAAGAATTTTGAACATACGGACAAACACAAACGGCCAAGGAACAAAAGTTGCTCAGAATACGAGTTTAAATTTGGATTTTGGCGAACATTATTGTTAACGTGAAACGCTATCTGTAGAAAGACAGGGAAGCAATAAACTTTGAAGTGGGATTCCGCGGCGCATTCAATTTAACGTTCCAGCAATAAGTCAAGAACGAGCAACCCCTTAACAAATATTGACTGATCCCTCAAAAAGAGTTTTCTGTCTTGAGGTCTGTTCCTAACCATAATTCCAAGGCGTATTTCATGGTCGGAAAGGTACTGTGAGAACGTAAAAGAAAATAGCGATTCGCCGCATTTTTTATTCCTTATTTATATAATCCATCTTCATTTGGAGGCGATTATCCATTATTCAGCTCGCTCCGAAGCAGTTCTACGGAAAATAAATCAAGTTGAGTGCCGCGAACATATTTTATGGGGTTCCCTTCCCTCGGTTTTCTTTTTCTTCTCGTTTCTTTAAAGGCTTAGGACGTCAGATATGAGCAGGGAAGAAGATCAATTTATAAGAGCGAACTAAATCGAAACATTGTTTCGGAGATTTATGTTGATAATAATTCATCTTCATGCAATTTGGTAAACCATTTTACAGGGTCAGAACTTATTAACGAATTTTTACGTTATAGGTTGCTCAGAGTTGTTTGAAAGGTATACATTTTAAGCTCATTTACTATCTCGAGAAGAGTGATTAACTGCTCCTGTCAATAGGCAATACCCTGCAGATAATTTTATAGAGATTTATTATTTCTGTATCAGATAGCCCTCCTACGTAGATCAGTAGACTGCAAATAATTTGGGGAGATGTCGTCTGTCTATGGCTTAAGCATCCACTCTCATTCCTCGCGTTGAAGACAACCCGTCTTGTCAAACACATGCAAAATGTTTGCTCCTTTTCCGCAGGTTTGGTGTAGGGAATATGATCAACATTTTAACAAAAAACGCTGCAAATTCTTTCACTGGGGTTTCATTATTCAATTTATTCAATTTCATACTTTTGGCTTCCATTCATGATTTGAATTTCTACTAAGCTTTAGAGTGTGCGTGTTTCAATAAACCCCAGTGAAAGAATTTGCAGCGTTTTTTTTATGGTTATCAGAATACTTCAACCCGTGTATCGGATATAAACCCTTTTAGGAGTTCACTCCAGTATCCACATTCACTACATCACTAGGTTACTGCAATCAAAACAATAACAATTAAAAACTCTTTTAAGTGATGTAGTGATTGCGGATGCAAATGTTGGCACCATAAATCGAGCCATACATCGAGAATGGTTTGAGTCACGGACCTGGGGAAGGGCTCATTCGATTCCTCATGGAAAGCTCTTAAAAAAAAAGTCCAAATTTAGGCCGCCTTGACTTTTTTTTTGACGTTTTTAGGGATTTTACAAAATGTTGACAACCTTTAAAGGGCTTTTTAAATTAAGTGAGAGTGCTGGCTAAAGAATTGGCGCGTTGTCGGACCAAAATTGATTTTTCCTGAAAATTTCAGATTTTCTGCTCCAGCCGTTAGGGAGAAATCGTGCGTACCGCGGACGGACGGAAAAATTTTTATTGCAGATTCGAATTCTACACCCTTTGAAATGTAAACCATGAAATTTTCAGGGGGGTTAGACTTTTTTTTTTCAAGAGCGATTACAATGGTTTATTATTGAATAATAAACCAAAAGGACCAAGGGGGGACGCTATCACCAAGTTACAGACGCTGCCAATTATGAAGGAGAAGTTTATTATTTCTGTATTAGAATATCCAATCCTTCCAGGAATGAATCTTGGACGTTAGATCTATGAATTTTAGTAGTAGTCCAGTCATCTGGTGCCAAAATTTCGGGGGGTAGCTTGCAAAAATTCCCAACTTTCCGCAAATTTGCTGGGTTGTTTCTACTCCCCCAGGGTTGCTACACCTCATTTTTGGGACAAATTAACCTTGTGCTAACTCCAGGAGGGCGGAAAAACCGCGGTTTTCCACAACCAGCAAAATCAGCTAGAAATGTAGGAATAAAAAATATTTACAGTACTCACAAGTATTAATAATACAACAAATGTTAATGTAGGTACTGTACAGGTCGCTGATCGATTGTCATCCTTCAATAATGATCCTTCATAGTCATCTGAAATACAAGATTAGAATCATTGTATAGATTAGTTTCAACGATTTAAACTCGAGTTTTATCGAATTAAACTCGAGTTTTAACGATTTAAAAGAACAGTCTTTCTTCTCTAGATCCTTCATATAATGTATATCTAACATTTTTTTTTTTGAAAAATCGATTTTTTTTTCAAAGAAATTATTAACTACCTACCCTTCAGGATGTCTCAAAGCCGGTTAAATGACTTTGTCTTCAGTGTAACTTCTTGAATTTCAACCTTTACTAGTCTCTTGTACGAAAAAAAAGATGATGACAGAGCACTATGATAACCTTGGAAAGCTACGAATTTTGTGCAGTTCTTCAGTTGAGAACCAACGTAGACTACTACTGCTCATAAAACGTTAATCCATTCGATCCAACAAAGAATCTCAATCTTAGCTCTACTAGCTTTGTATAATTTGCCTGGGATGTTGGAGGTGGCGTCATCTTTATTAAGAAAGCTGAGAAACCCGAATTGAAATTCACTCATTTACTCAACAATTTATTTGTCCCTAAATAAGAAGTTAAGTTGTACTTAACCCAACTTTCTAAGATCTTATCCAACACGTGCAAAAATTGAAATGGGTCTATAATTGCCAGGATTTGACTTTTCACTCCCTTGAACAGTAGGTCAGCCTTAGCAATGTTGAACACTTCAGGAAATGTTGCAGATGCTGTACTCCAATTGTAGAGATGCAAGAGGGGGGCTTTAAGGTATTTGCTCATAGTCATGGTTACATTCGCAGGTATTCTGCCGGCTTCGTAGTCAGTTAACAATATGAGGGAAAGTATGATTTCTCGTATTGAGAGAAACATGCAGAAACATTTGATTTTGGTAGACCAGAGCTGGACCAAGTTGCACTGTTATACGTCACATAAGCCTTGGCGGTATTAACGATGACATAATAAATACAGTATACCTTAGTACCTACTAATAGGAATTAAGATAGATCCTCGTAACACGGAGCGCGATGTGAAGGGAAGTTGTAGATCCCGTAGGCGCTCAGGCACCGGCAGTTAGTTTGTTAGCGAAGCCCCGTAAATCTCCCTGGAATTATCAGATTCCGATGAAAATTGTTCGAAGCGGGCTCACTACGACTAAATTAACCCTCACGCCTGTCCCAGTGACATGTAGACCCGCTATCTCCTCCCTAGTGAGCACGTACGTGCTTAAAGATCCATAGACACGGAAACTGCGACCACCTGCTGCCTTATAAAACGCGGGGCTTTCCCGCCAGTAGCGTAAGTTGTTATGGGACTTAATATGGCATTCATTTTGTGGAGGATCTTGAGGTAATGCGAATGTAGATGACTGTAATCGTATAACGCGGAGGTAGTATATCAATGAACGTCAACACATAAATGTGTATTCAAAATGCTGTTAAGCGGTTGAGCTAACTGCAATGTATTCAATTCTACCCGCGTTCATGACATTTGAAACGAAACCTTTCTAGTATGAGCGGGGAACTCATGAAACCACACATACGAACTGTGCCGAGAGGGTTGAGATGTTACACAATTCTTTCATATACTTACGCAAATACGTGTGCATTTCTAAACTTAAATTGATTGCAGATATATCATCATGCAAAATTGTACTAATTTTCTCCATTTCTTGTGAAAAAATGAATCAGGGTCTCAATGACATTTATAAAAACACTACTCTTATTTGTAAAGTCATTCGAAAGTTCTATATTTCAACAAATAAATTATACCGTTAGGGACCGAAACGGATGCCTAGGACTCAGGGTCAATTATAACCCATTTTTATTTTTGGCCCTGTTTTAAGTAATTTGTTGTAGTAGGTAGTTAGGTAGCAGGTGTACATTAAATTGACATTTTAAAAATTCTCGATTTATGAGGGTAGATTTTTGTTTGATTTAGAGATTTAGATCTTTGAATCGAGTGAGACCACACGGGTTGCTGTACGATCATCCGCTCGCTCACCGTTTGAAAAATCAGTGAGGTATGCTGTTAGGCTGTAGAGGCGTCCAACAGGAGGTCTGAGTTGGACTGCATGGCTGGCGGCAGCCCAGGTATTTTCATCTTGAATGCAATTACAAGTTGTGGAGACACGAGGTTCCGAGTTTCGCTAATGTACCAAAACTACCTCTAAAAACGCTGCAAATTCTTTCACTGGGGTTTATTATTCAATTGCCTTGCGTTCATGATTTGAATTTCTACTAAGCTTTGGAGTGTGCGTGTTTCACAGGTGATATAGCGATTATTGAATTCCAGGAGATATGCACAGAGCACGTAAATCTGTTCTCAACCAAAATACCTATTTGGGTTGTTCAGTTGATCATATTTGTGTGCCTCATGGAATTCAATAATCGTTCGATCACCTGTGAAACATGCACACTCCAAAGCTTAGTATAAATTCAAATCATGAACGCAAGCCAATTGAGTGATAAACCCCAGTGAAAGAATTCGCAGCGTTTTTTATGGTTATCAGAATGCATCAACCCGTGTATCGGCTACAAAGCCTTTTAGGAGTTCACTCCTGTATCCACATTACTAACCACTACGTCACTAGGTTACTGATATCAACACAAAAACAATAATAAACCAAAATAACGCAAATGTTGGTACCATAAATGATGGGGCCATAATCGGGAATGGTTTGACCTACGGACCTGGGGAGGGGCTCATTCGATTCCTCGTGGAGTGTTCTTCAAAAAGAGTACAAATTTAGGCCGCCTTGACTTTTTTTTTTAGGTTTTTAGGGATTTTAAAAAACTTTGACAACCCTTAAAGGGCACTTTAAATTAAGTGAGAGAGCTAACTCAAGAATTGGGGCGTCGCCGGAACAACATGGATTTTTCCTGAAAATTTCAGCTTTTTTGCTCCAGCCGTTTGGGAGAAATCGTGCTTACGGCGTACGGACGGAAAATTCTTTATTGCAGATTCGGATTCTACACCCTTTGAAACGTAAACCATAAAATTTTCAGGGGGGGTTAGAATTTTTTTTTCCAGAGCGATTACAATGGTTTATTATTGAATAATAAACCAAAAACATACGTCATTGATTTACGTAAAAGGATTGTCTAATAAAGAGATGCAAACGTACAAACCTCTCTTTAATAATTTGCAGCATTTTGGAATTCTGCGCATCTTGAAAAGTATACCACCAAGTTATGGGTTAAAAGTTTTATTGGACAATTTTGGGTACCCAATCATTAGATACAAAATTGACATTTGACGATAGGTAATCGATCAAAATTATGATCGAAATCGAGGTTTTAACCGTGAATATCCTAAGATCCAAAATTCTTGATAGATTCCAATTTGTCCTACGTATTCTTTCAAGTTTTTTAATTACGTTAAGTGTGATATTACCAACACTTAAATTCAAAAGTTCGAGAGTGAGTTTTGTTACGTTCAAACGTAACAGCTTGAGAACGGGGCAGACTAGAGGCATCCTAGATCATGTTCTCTAGCATTTCAATTTGAAACCAGAAAAAAAAGGAGAGCTAAACAACCGTTGAGAGCTAAATTATAATTTATCATGCCAATTGGGTTTTAGAGTGGAGTAAGAACCCATTTTTATTTATATGCTTCTGGGAAAGCTTTATGTATTCTGGGGAAATGAGGTTGAAGGGAAAGGTATCCAGGAAGATACCGTGCGTCATTAAGAACTTGACAGTGAAATATCAATAAACACTATTTTTATGAATTTCGAAAAAACACCACCAATTACAAATATGAGTTCACCAATTTTTTTAATTTTTTTTTTTTTTCATTTTAGAGAGATCACAGAGGGAACTAGAATATCAACGAACCTGCATAGCGTACTATTTAGTAATAATGCATGAGGGTATCTGGGAATATTGGAAATAATTTTCCACTGTCTCAAATACTTTTCGCACTAGGCACTAACAAATTAGAACGGCTTCATGTTCTTGTAGTACATGTTAGAAATTAGAACGGCTCATGTTCTTGTAGTACATGTAGTGGTTCAAAATCCTGAAAAGTGCTTCCGTTTTATACAGTCGAACGAAAACGATGAAACGGCGAGGACTGAAACTGAAAATTCTAATTCCAAGTGCATTAAGAACGTTAGCTCACTAATGACCCCCCACAGTAGAAAAAATACCCAAACGAGAAAAAAAACGGCATCCAAAAGCAGAAAAAAAAGTTAACGCATTAACAACGGCAAATGAGATTTTAATGAATGAAAATTGCGTCGATTGGTATCTTTAGAAGACATGTTTAATTGTCTGAATGACTCTTTACTGTTACTAATTCTATTTCCTGTAAGTACGTAGATTAGTTATGGTTTGTTTTTACTGAGCTTAAATAGGAAGAAAACCTCAGTTCTCAATTTTCACTTTCTAACGGTGCGAATTAATTGCGGCATTGTAGTTTGAGGTGGAATTTGTGGCGCCCGTTTGGAGTCTCTGCAAATGGTGCAGAGCTCACCGATAAAAGTGAATAAGCTAATCAGATGTCCTAATCAGAAGATATTAAAAATTGAATGTTCTGCTCTCTTCTTGTCTCGGAGTGTTTGATTCAGGTTGTATCCTTGATGAAGGATGGTTGGTACTGCACTATGGGCTGGAGATGTGAATCTACGTAAGGCCGATATTCTTTCAGTGTCACAACCAAAACTTGCTACAATTGGGCTACCTGGAGTCCACCTGTCCGGAAAGGAGTTGGGCTTAAGAATGTTAGGGGATAGGTAGGAATCAGGGTATAGATTTGAATCAATAAAAAAAGCCCATGCTGTTTAATCAATAATTTCTTCTATTTTCTTCAAGTATCTTCGGAGGTCAAGTGCCAGTTCACCTCCTGCCTTGGCTCTTGATCCACAGTTTCATAGAACAATATCTACCACCGGCCTCTTTGCTTCTAGCTCATAGTCAGCTCATAGTCATAGTGGAAGCGATCACTATGAAGCCCTTATCTGCAGGCAAGTCTTTGATGGAATCATCAAATTCGAGGTTTTAATGCATGGCGTTTGTATGGAGTCAAATTGTCTCGAGATGTGTGTGTGCACACAATGTTCGTAGGAGCAGTTCTGAGATATATTTTTCCATAGAGTGTGAGGTTCGCGGCATGCTTGGTCTCACTGTGTATGATATGGTGGATATAAACGTGTGTGTTTATGAGATCCGTCATTATGGTTGTTATCACAGGGAACATGCTGAGGGTTTTCCAGAAGCAAAGACCGACTACTTCGTAAATGCTAGGTGAACAACTTGGAAAGTTTTTGAGATGGTTTGAACAAAAAATCATCAACGTGCGACAGCTTGATTTTTTTTAAATAGGAAAACATGACTTATCTACTACACACAAGTTCCTTTGAACATTTTAACTGGCATCCATATCTGCATTTTTTGAGCTTTCGCCATTTTGTAGTTTTTTTATGCCAATAAAACATTGTTTTTTCAATCATTACAATACGTACAACTGCAGTTTTCTGTTAGCAACCGAGAACCCGAAAGCTTTTTTTATATTTATAATGTAATTTGTGGAACGTAAGCTACCTATCTGGGCTGGGCAATGTGAGATTAGCTTAGCTCTCTCGCCGCTATAACCGACGGAGGAACATTTTCTTTCCTTTATCTCCGAGCGCGAAAAAAGGTCGATTTTTCGGCGGGAAAGTCGTGAAAAACGCGGACGTTGAGAGTGTCCCATATAATACAATTATTGCTTATGAAGGGAAAAGCTAAGCCACGAAAGCTGGGATGTGTTGGAAAATTTCACTTTTCAGTAGAGAGGCGGTGCAAGAAATGACCTGCAATGTCGGTGTGTGTAACGTTAAGTCTACAGTGGCGCATACATATTACGCATATACGTTACCGTAATATCAACATCGTGAATATTACGATAGTGAAACTTGACATAAAAGAGTGCGTACGTTTAGTTTAACATTGTCTACAACTGAAATTGTAGACGCCTGTGTATGTTTCATACGGTCTTTTCAAATAGGTAATGATTACATGGATTAAAAATAAACAATGATATTTTGCTTCCGAGTCCACCAAGGTAGCGGAAGCATTGTTTTCACTTTCGGAATGTGAAACTTTTTTTGTCTCCAAAATCAAAAGTTCCACTCGCATTTTGCGTTTTAGACCTTTCTGAACAATTTTGGTTCCGTGTCTGTATGTTTGTCTATCTGTCTGTCTGTATGTCAGCAAATTATTGGCAAAACTACACGAAGTTATAGTCCGATTTTGATGAAATTTTCAGGGATTGTGCGGGTTGGGGTGTAGATGGTCCCCTATAGGTTTCATGACCCCCGGATCAATAGTAGCCTCTGCACATGCGCAAACGTGAAATCCTTGCCACAAGCATAACTCCGGGAGTTCTTAATTGATAATAGTCAATAATAATTGTCAATGATCTATACAGTCATGTTATGGATACGAGGAAGCTATGTGCCACACCCACTTGGCAGACGTTTTACAGTTATATCTAAACTCCAACTCATATCTTACCTGAAAGTTTCATCAATCATTTCAAAATCAGTAGTTATTACTTTTTTAATGATTTTCCGTTTGCCGATTTCGCAATGTGGTCGGCACATCAGTGTTGTTGATGGATTTTCGGTGATATATCACTGTCTTTCCACGCTGACTTTAATGTTAGACATGACTTACAATTGAATGCCACTAATGTTGCTGTAAGTTCATACGTTTGCTGTTAATCAAGGTTAACTAATTGGGAGAGGAGGAGCGGGTGTGCAAAGAATTGACCATCAGTATTTAGTTGGTAGAGTTGATCACTGTTGCTGTGTGCCAACACGCTCGAGTAGCAAATATTCGAACCAAATAGTTTAGTTACTATCTGAGGGCACCCGACTCTACCTCAATTATGTACGTGAAACCCAACGTGCTGATTAATGTTCAGATATCTGGCACAGGAATTGTAATCTTAGGAAGTGTAGTCTGCCACCAATCTTGTATCTCTTGAGATTCTCCATCACTCTGCTCTAACCTGTATACCGGCAAGGCCTCTGATCTGCCATTCTCAATCATCATTTTACGAAGAACCAGGACGATTTCTGTTTTACATCAATTCTCATCTTTGTACTCGTAACATGGGAGGTTATGGAATGGAATGGAGGTTGCCTCATCTTCCAAGGGTTGAGGCAATTAATGCCTCAACACCCAGGGAATATTCCAGACGCGAAGAGGGAACTAACCATATCAATCACATCTGGCATGGCCATAAGTTCTTACACGAAAGGGGTTTCTGCTTTCTCGATTGAGGCACACCATCTCACAGGCTTGTTTTGTTGATGAGGTTTTCTTACTCTCGATTTTAACCGAATTCCATTCAGGAACCACGTGCGTATGAATAAGTACAATGATTCGAGACGAAATATATTATTTATAATTTTTGGGTGACCGTTGACATTTATGTTTTCATTTGTGCATCACAATTTCCAATACTAATTAACTCAAACTCAAAATATGTAAATAGATAATATTAATACAATGATAATAACAGTTTTTCTAATTTGTGTACTTTTCCAAGATTAAAGTAATAGAACAATCGAAATAGGCCAAAATCAGAGGATATTCTTTCAATTTCAGGTTTCCTGGGCATGAACTTGAGGACGGGTAGTCGAGCTGTTACATGGTTGTAAGGACATCCTCGCCGATAACCTTCCGAAATAGGTAAGTACATAATACAAGTCACAATGTATCATAACTAATGTAATCGTTACTAAATTTTTAAAAATGACCAAATTGAGAAGAGGGGATGACGATTAGATTTACACGACTGAATTTGAATTTAAGGAAGTTGATAGACACGGAGGAGGGCGACAGGTGCTCCTATAACATTTTTACTAGCTAAGGACTGACCCCCTACGATCACGAGTGGTGACACCACGAAGCACTCCTTCCGAGATGACCTACTCCTGTAACTTCGTGACATTTTTACAGCACCAAACCCCGCACATTCGACGCCATGATCTTGACATTGTTGTGGATACTACACTGTTCAATGACAATCGAAAGTTGTTTCGTTTACTTGAGCTCCGTCAAAAACCCATGTTATCCAGTATTTTAAGAAAACAGCCTTGTGTTTTGTAAATTTGTGTTGTGACTTGTTATTTTACGATAATATGCTGCCACTCCTTACAGCTCTTAGCTCTCCACTCAACCAGGAAAAAACAACTCCTGGTAAATAAGACGATTTTTGGTCCTTAAAAAAACTTTATTGCAAGCTTTCGGGTTGTCATCTCCAGGAAAATTCGCATAGTTTTGATGGAAATCATGTTGTCAGGTAATCACCTGAGATCAAAATAAAGCGTGGAGTAATGTTTATTAAAGAAAGGACCAAAAATCTTTTTATTTAGCGGAAGTTACTTATTGATCTTAGCCTGCCAGGTTTGCTCCACGCCCAAGCTACTGTAGCAAGGATTGTGGCGGAGCTATCTGTACCTATGAGTACCCACCTTCTTGCCTATGTCACTCGCCGTATACTTAAGCTCACAAGCAGCCGGATCATGAAGTGGGTTGAGGGTATCGTGAGTTTTTAAACACTACTGCACTACCTACTTTCCAATTACACCACGACAGCACAGGAACGGAAATCCACTGTCCCACAACTACCACAACTTCCCCGAGATACCTAACATAGCCTCCTGTCCGGCGTTGAAATGCCAACACCTCATTTCTTTTGGTGGAGGTCCATTCCACCGCATTTCATAATATGTCGGATTCCCACCAGTATCGTGTACTTTGGTGAATAGCAGTAAACACAGCAGACGAGGCTGATTTTGGAGACATCAAAATCGAACAATGTCCAAAAGAGCCACCATTGTTGGAATTACTCGTTCACACCACAACCGCTAACAGCCAAAGTCCTAGGTCAGCAGCAGTACATAAAACCTCCCAGGTCAAGACCCTTAAGGTGAGCCGGCGTCGGAGTCGTAAATATGGGTATTGGCTGCGAGAGAAATCATTCTGAGCCTACCGACCTTGACCGGTGGCTTATAGCATCCGGTAGGGAGCCCATACGAGGACAATGAAGTACAAACTTCACCACTAAACACATACATCTATCTTATGTTTTTGCAAGGATGCACTTTCTGAATATTCAGAAACGGATTTATATTCGGTTACTTCATTTCTCATGTTTATATTGTGCCACACTCTCTGGATCCATTCTAAGAGAAAGTCAGTCTTACAGACGAACCCTTGCTCAAATGACCTAGTTTTAGGAGAACATCCTAACATTTGTTTGTGATCTATAAAGGTTTACGTAGAGCTAAACGGTCAAACCACCACTGTGCCTTCGACCAATTTCCATGTGGGTTGTTTCATTTTGGTTAGAGAGTGCCGAGGATGGTTCCAGGACCTGTCAAACTTCTGTACTCTCACGTCTGGGAGAAACACGCCTTTCCTTACAACTTCGTCGAGATTAACAACTAACTAATTAAGGAAAAGCAGTAAAATTCAACTTTAATGGGCAAACATTTCGCGTTACACGAGTGCCAAGTATAACATCACATTCCCTGTGTTGGCAACAGTCATATTGTAGATAATTGCATTTTACGACAACCAAACATTGTCTGCACATTTGTGAGATGAACATTTTTGCTCTTCCTACATTTTTTGCTCATGTTTTACAATTTTGATCAATATAACCAACTTCCGTTCAATACCTGATGTAGAGGCCCATACCGTTCCATTACATCCGACACTAAGAGCTGACACATTGAAAAATTAAATATTTATCATATAGTTGACATAATAATGAAAACTTCACCTAAAATGTCTGAGATTCAATATAACAGGAATATAAGCGCTCGGAACCTATGCTGACAACAAAGACTACCTTTCGACAGTTGTTATAAAACAAATATGATCGCTTGAGTTTATTAGAACTCGGCTTATTGATTATAGATTTTCTGTCTTACATTATCCACATTGCTTGAGACGCGAAGTACCTCAATTTCTGCTTGTTGGTATTTTGTCAAGAACGTTTGCATAAACAGCTGACGAAATGCTTTGCCGCTTCTTGATGCCAGAGGTGAGTAGTGAGTGAGTGACCTTGTCTCAAAGAAGTTCTCTTTCAAGTGAACTTGTCCCAAATGACCTGCGGAAGGAAGACTTGCAGTTCATCACAAGACGTTTGCGACAGCATGGCTCCCTATGGCCGACATTCGAACTACTCGACAGTCGCGAACTTTTCGTGGCAAGTGAAGTTTGAGACCTGCAGGTCGCAAACGTCTCTTACTGAGGAGAGAAGATTCCCTCTCCTCTCCTAACAATCTGGGCAGGTCGCCGTTCCTTTACAGCAAATTCTCTATTCAAATAAAATTTATTCACGAGGACTCGGAAAATGACCTCGTTTTGGTACCTATCGTTGTTTTACTCAGAGGTACTAATGTAAGGAGTACAGGAGACGTCTGCCATATACCAAACCCTGACTATATACGAAGATAATAGAGGTCCCATTCATTCACAAAGTGAATTGCGGAGCGAACTGCAGGTCGCATTCATCCGCGGAGTGAACTGGTGAACTTTTCCCACTGACCTTGTCTTTGGACTGAGTGACCTGCAGTGAGTCTACTCCCTCAGGTGACCTGGGTTTACACACCTCTACTTGATGCTCTTTTTCGTAAGAATCGCTTAGTGAATTATCAAGATCGAATCAGCTGATATAACTGCAATACCACGGACTTTTCAAGAGCTCCTTTTCAAATGGAATCATTCGTAACATATCTTATTAAATTATACTCGTATTTGCGAACATGTAGGAAAGAGTTTTATTTTATTCAATTAAATTTTAATTGGTACATTCGTGAGTTTCGACGTCTCTGTCAATATGCGTTGTATTCTAGGTACTTGAATCAGCTTTTGTTCCGTGCTGAAGGTCTTGAAAGGTGATACTATTCACGGAGCTACATTTATGCCGGAGTCATTATATCGTGTTTGAGATATCCAGAAGTCAATTTCAAGGTCTGGAGACATATTGAAGGACCCTTCTGCCCAACTTCTTTCCTAATCAAGTAATCAAGTAAAACCTCGCCGAAATGTAAATCAAGCTTTTTTTAAGGCTTCTTAAAAGCAGTTTAGACCTTCTGCCACAGGCTAGGTCTTACAAACATGGATCAGTGTTTTTCGTCAAAGGGCTATCTATAGCCGAAATAGTAAACCTTTTTGTAACAATTTGCAGCGTTTTAGTAGGTAGCCAAAAGCGTACTCACGCAGTGCTTCTCGTCATTTGCCAAGAAAAAACGCTGCAAATTCTTTCACTGGGGTTTATTATTCAATTGGCTTGCGTTCATGATATGAATTTCTACTAAGCTTTGGAGTGTGCGTGTTTCACAGGTGATAGAGCGATTACTGAATTTCAGGAGATATGCATAGAGCACGTAAATCTCTTCTCAACCAAAATATCTATTTGGATTGATCAGTTGAACATATTTGTGTGCCTCCTGAAATTCAATAATCGCTCTATCACTTGTGAAACACGCACACTCCAAAGCTAAGTAGAAATTCAAATCATGAACGCAAGCCAATTGAATAATAAACCCCAGTGAAAGAATTTGCAGCGTTTTTTTTTAATGGTTATCAGAATGCTTCAACCTGTGTATCGGCTACAAAGCCTTTTAGGCGTTCACTCCAGTATCCACATTACTACACCACTACATCACAACACCACTAGGTTACTGCGATGAAAACATAAACAATAATAAAGCAAAAAACCGCAAATGTTGGCACCATAAATCGGGCCGTATACCGTGAATGATTTGAGCTACGAACCCGGGGAAGGGCTCATTCGATTCCTCATGGAATGTTCTTCAATAAGAGTCCAAATTTAGGCCGCTTCGACTTTTTTTGAGGTTTTTAGGGATTTTACAAAACTTCGACAACCCTTAAAGGGCACTTTAAATTAAGTGAGAGAGCTGGCTCAAGAATTGGAGCGTCGTCGGACCAAGATGGATTTTTCCTGAAAATTTCAGATCTTTTGCTCCAGCCGTTTCGGAGAAATCGTGCGTACGGCGTACGGTGGACGGACGGAAAAATTGTTATTGCAGATTCGGATTCTACACCCTTCAAAACGTAAACCATGACATTTTCAGGGGGGTTAGATTTTTTTTTTTTTTTTTTTTTTTTTTTTTTTTTTTAAGAGCGATTACAATGGTTTATTATTATTGAATAATAAACCAAAATCTCGTTCCAATCCTACATAAATTAATAATAAATCTATCTAAAAGAAGAATCATAAACTGTCTTCAAATACCTCGTGAATCAAATTACCTCGTGAAATATATACTCCATATCTACCAATGCGCTTTCTCCTTATTAAACCTTATTTAATGTGAATTGACACATCTGCATGAATAGTGCTATGTATTTTAAATGAGTCAGTAAGTAATGTATTACTCGAACGTTTCAGTTTGATGATAAAGCTCCGCGTAACGAAACTGTACATTTATTTATACTTAGAGTGGTTCTAGCGAATGAACTAAAAACAGGAACATCTCGCTTCCGAAATAGATAGTTTTCAAGCGTTTGACGCTGACGAGAAGTCACTCCCGACTCGGCGTCGGAACCTCAAAAATATCCCTCGTTAATAGCCTGAACATAAAACCAGGTCATCCGTTCGAAATCCGATGAAAAATGCAAGCAGCATTGATTTCATATCAGTACTTAGAAGTCATTTTACGGAGGTAATTTCTCACAGTTCACCAATCGCTTGATGATTTATTAATATGAATACCTAAATACTGTTTTGTTATATTTATCCCTTGATTGTGCATACATAACTGTTATTATTATAACAGTTCTGTGGAAATACCCATTCCCTAACTGAATTTTTCATTTGCACACTCCTGTGGTCTCAATCCCTGCATTATTAAGTCGGATTCAAATGAAACTCGGTCAATACGTTTCAATCCTAACGATATTGGGGAGAATGACCCAAAAAGTTTCTACCAAACAATTTGATCGTATGAGTGAATTTTCTAAATTCATCGTACCTGATTACGCTAAATTGCAGTAAAAAGCTAATTATAAATTTGGTTGCCAAAAAACTTGTTTTGAATAATATCCTTCTACTCAAATAAAGATCACGTATTTTAAGAGCTTTTTGAATTTAAACAGATTCTTAGGACATTTAGGTGTATTTAGAGTGCACGGGTGATTTCCCGTAAAATTCTGCAAAAATTTTACCGGTAAAAATTTTTTTTTGTACATTTTTCAAATGTGACCAATTGAATGTACTCAAATAGTATTTTCCAAAACAAACTCATCCTTTCTGTTGGAATGCTTGATTTTACCTCCCATTTTGTTTTTAGGAAAGAACAAAGTTTTTACCTCAATCATTATTTATTTGTTAGGTACAATAATTATTATAAACAAGCCCAAAAATGAAAAAAAAGTAATACCTTCTGATGGGGCGATTAAGCGTGAAAAATAGAATTGCGTAATCTTATCTTATGAATTGAGAAGGAAAATAGAAACATGTAGGAAGTTTAATACCAAAAGTTATAGTTCCGAATATTTTTTCATTTTACGGCAAAAAAGATTTTGATAAAGTACATATTTAAAAACTTGTATTTTAAAGATTTGGAGCCATTGCAAGAGCTTCATTTTTTAATAGAGTTTGTTAAAACACTGAAAAGTGGCAGTACTGGAAGCGAATGAGGTATTTTGGAATGGAGAGACGTCATTTTCATCCGTGTGAAATTTATCTCCGAATCCAGAGCAGAACGTTGTCGTGTCTACTATTCTAGAGATTTCCGTGCTCGAAGATTCTCTCAAGCGTGCTCAAACGTTGCGGGGAACGGATAGATATGAGAGGATAAGCCGCACGTTGCTCCGCTATCACGTCGTCGGAGTGACGGGCCCGTAATTGTTTCCTAATATGGACAGGAATAGGGGTTGAATTTTCCTGGGAAGAGGCGGTGGTTTGTATCGCCTCTCCTCCCTACCTATTCTCCAGCGTCTTGAGCCCGTGGTATCGTTTTACCATCATTGGCCTTGATTTAGTCGCTTCTGTGATCCGCCGTGGCAGGGGGAAGGGGGGGGATTTAATTAGAATTGCCCGTATGTATACAGGGAATTGAATTAGGCAACTGTATGAATCATAAAGTCGATGTTAATATTGTACTCCACCCTGCGCAATCGCAAACGTAAAATCCGTCAAGCATTTTTCCAAGTCTTGTCTTTCGGTCTTGCTCGACTTTGAAGGTCAGTTGAGAAATAACGACTGGACCGCCCGATAAGCTCTTAATAACAATCATATCATTAGCAACTTCTGCATATGTTTCAATCACAAACCCTTAAAACAAGTATATTTATTAGGTGTCATCCTGTTTCAATTCCGTTATCAGGCCTTAAGCTGTAGATGGTCCCCAATGAGCTCCATCGTTTTCGATTCGCTAGTGTCTCTTGTACATGGGATACTGAACTATCTAGCATTTTCTTCTCATTGCCGCAAGTTGTACTCCTATTTATCAATAAGACGTACATGATTACATTTCAGATCCTTTCTGTTCTTGAATTTCAATAGTCTATGCAGTTTAAAACGGGTTCAATCATTCCTAATCGATTACGATAGGATCAATCGCTTTTTGAGGCATTTTCAGGAAATGTGCGGCTCAAAGAGAGAGTTCTCTACCCGTTTCAGAGCTCACAAATTAATACTTCACTAAGCGCACTCACAAACGTAAGATTCATCAATCATCGTTTTCTAACGGCCTTAGTTAGTTCCGGAGGGAAGTTATGATTTGATGAATCTACAAGTTAAATCACGACCGAATCATTAGAAGCTGCAGCACATATACAAACCTCAAATATGACTTCTTCAGGTTTCATTTGCTTTCAATAATTGAATGCAAATTTAATTTTAAAAATTTAATTATTACATTTTTGGGGGTTGAACTATTCAGGTGGTATAGGTAGATTCACTCTGCCGATTCACTCTAGATTTCAGCTAACTTAACATTAATGGGGTACCACTGTATTGTGAAACCTATTCAGATAATTCAAAAACGACAATAATCTATATATTCATGTTTACAGAAGGGGAAGCCTCGTGCCACATCAAAAGTGACAGATTTACTGGATTTTATATATTTCTTTAATTACTTATTGTTTATTTATTAATTTTCATTTCCGTACCTTTGAAGCAAGGGTGAGGGATGCTTATTAAAATTTATCCAGAGGGATTTGGGACAACTGAAATATGAGGAGAAAAATAACTGAATACAAATCGGTTTCAGATCATTCATCAGGGCCGAATCATTGAAAAAACGTAACAAATTATCATACAGCTGTTTGTTATTTCTGCATTATGAAGCCTTTCTATGTATGTTTCTATGTTTTCCACTGATTTATGTATAGTAGGTGCAGTCTGGGATAAATTCTATTTTAATTGCATTTTGTAGTTTTCATATCTTGTAATTGCATTTAAAAGATGAAAATACTTGGGCTGCCGCCAGCAGCACGGTCTAACTCACACTTCCCGTTGAATGGGCTCTGTAGCCAGTGCATCTCACCGATTCTGATTTATTATCTTCAATAATGAACATTTGTCATCGATTTAGGTTTGTTATGGTTTAATCCTTTAGTATTAACTGATCAAGATGGCGAGATCACTTCCACATTCTGCATCAATGATGGATTTTTGAGCCAAATTTCATAAACTTTGGTTCACTAGTCTTGAGAAAAAAGTTCAGGCGGTGGAGGGACTGTTTTTTGACATTTTGTGTTTTTACTTTGCTACATAAACTAGAAAATGTAACGCGGACAGCGTCACGAAAATATTTCTGATGGTTTTTGCTTACAACCGATTCGTTGCTACGGATCATTATCTTTGACATTTGTGATCGTACAAAACTCGTTCACCACTCATTTGAAAGCTGTTGATTTACTTAATCTTGTTACGTTAACCCCTGGACATTCGGAACCTCAGTGACCAAAATATCCACGGGTGTCGGAACAATGAGTCAACACGATCTCGAATCCAATTAAGTACCCTAGGGTGGTACAAATTACGTGGTGTGTGTGCGGGAGGGGGCGGAAAGACATAAAATGTCCCTCGTGGTTGCGTACTTGTTCGAAAGCTGTTTTAGAATTTAAAGGCTGACATTCGTACGTGACTTTTACAAATAGGTTAACGATTTGTTTTTGTTTTGATCGCAGTAACCCAGTGATGTAGTGAATGTGGATACTGGAGTGAACTCCTAAAAGAGTTTATAGCCGATACACGGGTTGAAGCATTCTGATATGCATGAAACGCTGCTAATTCTTTCACTGGGGTTTATTTTAATTCGATTTTTCGAAATCTACTTATCTTGAAACGAAAACCAACAACGTGTTGAACATAAAAATAAATTTTATTTTTCTTGTTCAACTACAAAGGTTTACTTTTGAAAATAATAAACCAAAAAACAGTAGCTATATGTCTTGTGTGAGATATCCAGCCGGCAATTCTTCACCCATATTATGATTTTTGTTTATCCCAGTTGTGGAACAAACATGTTTTTCGTCTAATTTGTAAAATCTGCTCAAGTTATAATTCTCCACGGATTTCAATGATTCTTTTTTTCGATCTTAATTTCAGCCTAGCTGTACCACAAACCTCTAAAATTTTGATTACGATGACAGGACTGGCAATGAAGGAAGTCCAATCCTTTCAATCGCTGTTCATACAGCTTATACTGTCGACTTTCTTGCTTCTTTTCCGTTCGATTATTAGGCTTGCTCTAGACTTGTGACATATTACACAACTTCAAATTTAATTGAGGGTGAATGAAAATGGTAGTACTGTTTATTCGTTAAATTTTCACTATTTTCATCTGATCCCAATGTTTGCCCTGCAAACCTCTTCTTATTCTTTTCATCTAGTCTAATTTTATTCCAGTTGTGTAATAAGCCTCGGGAATTTAGATTCGCTGTCTGGGAAGGGGAAGGAGGGGGTAATGGCCTTTCTTCCTTCAAGAATTCCGTCTAGTTTAAGAAAATATTTATAAGCGATTATGATTGTTATCAAGTTTGAACACATAAATACCGGACAACATGCATTATTCACCAATATATGTCTTGTTTTTTGGTTTATTATTCAATAATAAACCATTGTAATCGCTCTGAAAAAAAATTCTAACCCCCCCTGAAAAGTTCATGGTTTACGTTTCAAGGGGTGTAGAATCCGAATCTGCAATACAAATTTTTCCGACCGTCCGCCGTACGCACGATTTCTCCCAAACGGCTGGAGCAAAAAATTATTTGGCCTTTCTTTCAACTTAATTTTGCTTTAAGGGTTGTCTACCTTAAAAAAAGGCGGCCTAATACTCGTTTTACGAGGAAGCCCCTCCTCAGGCGTAGGTCAAACCATTCCCGATGTATGCCCGATTTAGTGCCAACATTTGCGTTATTTTGGTTTATTATTGTTTTTGTTTTGATATCGGTAACTTAGTGACGTAGTGATGTATTTTATGCAAATTCTTTCACTAGGGTTCATGATTTGAATTTCTACTAAGCTTTATGTTTCACAAGTGATAGAGCGGTTATTGAATCTGCACACTAATATGATCAACTGATCAATCCAAATAGGTATTTTGTTTGAGAACAGATTTACGTGCTCTATGCATATCTCCTGAAATTCAATAATCGCTCTATAACCTGTGAAACACGCACACTCCAATGCTTAGTAGAAATTCAAATCATGAACGCAAGCCAATTGAATAATAAACCCCAGTGAAAGAATTTGCAGCGTATTTCCTTAAAATTCGTAACAAACTTCGTCATTAATAATTAATTCAAGCCAATTATTGAAATCTATGAAAGAGTTGCATATAATTCAGCTCACTTCTTGGTGCAATTTTGACGAAAATCTTCCTATTTCTCATAATTAAGATAATCATAAGTTCATTTGAAGTTTCTCTTAATCAAGGCTTATTCACTAATTTGGTCAATCCACTTTTTATTTTCTTTCGTGTTTCTAAACTCTTCTTTCAGCTCGACTGAGTTCACCGCTTTATTTTCGGTTTCGCTTTATATCCTAAAGGAAAACAATTATCCCTCGTCAGAGGCGAGCGGAGAGGGCTTGAAAGCACTCAAACTTTTTGATCGGGGCCGTCAAGCAGTTTCCACGTTTATTCCCCGCCGTAATTTGTCAAGCCGTCCGCTTAAGGGAATTCCCGAGCGAAAAGGATCAAAATTACACCTTTTTTTTTAATCAACCGCTTGACGACCAAACAACGGAAAACAGTCAGTTTACTTAGAGATTGTGACAGTTTGTCAGGGTTTTAGTTTTTGCCTATCCTCGTTGGGTGTGTCAGGATCTCCTTGAATGTAGGACGGTTTATTTTCCGAAAGCAATTTAGTTTTCCGTTAAATGTGATTTTGATCGACAGTTCCGAATTTAGCTGTGATTTAAACCTTATTTTTACAATTAGAAGCAGATCATAATATCAATAGTCAACAGTACTACAACAACGCTGCAAATGATTACACAATGGCTTATAATTTCTGAGTTAAGTCTGCGTTAGGATCTGCTTCAATGCAAAGGTTTCGTCCAAGTGACTGACACTTGACAAGGGTGTATCCATATTCACAAATAAGAACACGAATGGAATTCTTAAACTGGAAAATATGAAAACGAACACGAATACGGATATGAATATGGATAGGGGCGAAAATGAATGCGTTTATAATTAAGTCTATTACTACGATCTTATAAAAACCGGACGTAATGACCTCCCTACCAACCTATCTACCAATATCTCTTTAGCAGAATACCCGCTGTTCAGGTAAAGTAAATTAAATAATCGTTGCACAAAATTAATTTTGTAATCCATCCATCCATTAACTTAAATTAAGTACAGGAAAATATACCTAAATATTACTAAAAAGAGCTAAAAATCGATGAGAACAGAGGAACGATAATTTAATAAAATTCTTGTATACAATCAACCACTCTGCTTGAGTGGTAATTTTTAAAAATTCATTAATTTATTTCGTTTTGAAATTGAATAATTGTTACTAATCCATTTAGTTAATTTACTGTCCAATATAATGAATAATTTCGTGTCTATGCAAGGGCAAATGAGGACTTCGTCAAACAGTCATTCCTTCAGTTAAATATTTTCTCGAGATGATTACTTGTGATCTTCTGCTAGATTGAGTCAGCTCTTGTTTTCCATACACCTAAAATTGTCTGTAGTTTTTGTACGTTTTACATTCATTTTAAGATTTTATGTTAATTTGAGTGAAATACTTGAAGATTCTTAGGTTCAGGATTAGCTGAGTGGCTTCAGAAGCAAATTTCTACCATGTTAACAGTACGAAGCTTAAAAGCATATTAAACTCAATAAAAGCATATTGGCGATGATCGATGCCCATTCACTCTACTAGCAATTTTTGGAACTAAACAGTATAACTCTCTAGTAACATATCAGTTAACTGAATACATCACGTCACTTGATTGCGATGAGTTGCATTCATCTTTTTGCTGACGCTATGGACCCTTTCAGACCAGGCTTTCCTATCATCCACTCTTCCCTTTCGTCTCTTTCCTCGCTGTATTTCCTGCAGCGTGGTTTCCCTATTGCATATTCCCATTCATCATGGTGCGCTATAGCTATTGAACATAATTGGTAGTAATAACCAAAACCTTATTGACAAAAAAGGATTAGTAGATAAAAAAAGATAGTTTACTAGATAAAAAAAGGATCAGTGTCATAAACAATATTATCTAGCAATATTTTTTTCCTCATACTGTCCGACGTGTTCGCAAGGGTGTGAGTTGTACACTGGAGGAGTGTGACTCCCTTGCTCCTTCAGAAGCATTACCATTGGCAAAACCGTACACGAAAATTATGTCAACATACTCACTTGTGGTATAGCTACTCAACTGAAAGCAACTCATCGCAATCAATCGTAAATATATATTTACCCTTCCCATAGCCATAGCCTTCCCTCGGCTCTTCGATTATCCTGACTTTGGCTGGACAGTTTAGGAATGCCGTAGACCCTGTTCACAAACGAAAGTTTCCATTCATTAAATTCATTTTCATTTTTAAATACTTGTGTTTTGGTTTATATCTTAACAATCCTGTTTAAACTCTAACTCTTTACATGAACTCGATTTAAACCCAAATATCTTACCATTGTCCTACAACTGCATAACATGTTTGAGTCAACAAACATTTTACTAAAACTGAATTTGGTCAGAAACAACAAATTATCAACATTGCAACACCCAATGCTACGGCCTAATCAGATTGGGGGTGAAAATACACGGCGCACAAAGCAACCCCTCCCTCATGACCGGGGAGTCGTGCGGGTCATTGCATATCCTTCCCCTGACCGAGACAATGCCTCGTCCGTGGCTTTCCCAATTTTCAAACATTAGGTCTTTTTAGTTATGCAGGGTGTCCCAGGTGTTACGCACAATCCGACTCCTACGTGTTGTACAACTCATTTCCGAACAAAAATGCCTCTTGCAAATTTTTTGCCAGAGGGCTCGTTTCCGAGTTATTTGAGATTTAAGATTTTTTTGTGTTTTCTACCTTATGTCATTAAAATAATCACAACTCCCTCAACTTTGGAGATAGCTCACATTTGATGACTCCGTTGGAAAGAACGTTAAATTTTCTATCTATTTATTGTCAGAAAACATTTTTTTAAATTGTACTGAAGAAGTGAGATTGCTGCGCGAAATGGCAGTTTTGTCAAAATCTTGAAATCGCAACTCTTCGCAATCAATTGTAAATGCACACAAACAATAGCCGTCTCTCGGCTCTTCAATTATCTTGACCTTGGCAGGACAGTTTAGAAATGCCGTAGAGACGCTGTTCACAAACGAACGGGTTTATACATCTGACAAAACTAGTTTAATCATCACTTGAGAGGTCTGGCGTTGTTTCTGCAGTTAAACACCATGTCCTTAACTAAAAATATTTTTAAAAACCGAAACAACTACACCGTTGGAAAGCTGACATTTTGGCGCACGTTTTACCAGGCCTGCACAGTTCTGCGTCAAGCGTTAATGAGGTTTCTAGGCGAGATGAAAAATAGGCGATTTCAAGATTTTGACAAAACTGCCGTTTCGCGCAGCAATCGCACATCTTCAGCACAATAAAAAAATATTTTCTGACATCAAATAGATAGAAAATGTAACGCTATTTCGAACGGTGTCATCAAATTTGAGCTATCCCCAAAGCTGAGGGAGTTATGATAATTTTAATGACATAAGATTGAAAACACGAAAAAATCTTAAATCTCGAATAACTCGAAAACGAGGCCTCTGGCAAACAATTGGTTGGAGGCATTTTTGTTCGGAAATGAGTTGTACAACACGTAGGAGTCGGATTGTGCATAACTCCTCGGACAACCTGTATAAATCCAAATGCGTAGTTTTCTGTGTTTGTTATACTTCAGACGGTAACCCTGAGAGTTATGAGAGTTGAACTCTCCGTAGGATTAAGATGAAACTTCGTTGTTTAGCTAAATCTCAATCTTTCCAAGAGGAAGACGGCTAGTAGCGTAGTTCCGTTATAGCACAGAAAATTGGTCAAATTTGGATAAATTTACTAAACAAAAATCACTCAAAGTTGAATAAAAAACCCTAAAATTGTTACTTTAAAGCAATAATACTAAAAAAACGCTGCAAATTCTTTCACTGGGGTTTATTATTCAATTGGCTTGTGTTCACGATTTGAATTTATACTAAGCTTTGGAGTGTGCGTGTTTCACAGGTGATAGAGCGATTATTGAATTTCAGGAGGCACACAAATATGATCAACTGATCAATATATATCAGGATATCTCATATTTTTTTAAAATGATTTTTATTTATTTATTTATTTTTTTTAAGGTTTATAAGAATGCTTCAACCCGTGTATCGGCTACAAAGCCTTTTAGGAGTTCACTCCAGTATCCACATTACTACATCACTACAACACTACGTCACTAGGTTACTGATATCAACACAAAAACAATAATACACCAAACTAACGCGAATGTTGTCACCATAAGTCGGGCCATAGATCGGGAATGGTTTGACCTACGGACCTGGGGAGGGGCTCATTCGATTCCTCGTGGATCGTCCTTCAAAAAGAGTACAAATTTAGGCCGCCTTGACTTTTTTTGAGGTTTTTAGGGATTTTACAAAACTTTGACAGCTCTTAAAGGGCACCTTAAATTAAGTGATAGTGCTGGCTCAAGAATTGGGGGGTCGTCGGACCAACATGGATTTTTCCTGAAAATTTCAGCTTTTTTGCTTCAGCCGTTTGGGAGAAATCGTGCGTACGGCATACGGCGGACGGACGAAAAGATTTTTATTGCAGATTCGGATTCTACACACTTTGAAACGTAAACCATGAAATTTTCAGGGGGGGGGGGGGGGGTTAGAATTTTTTTTCAAGAGCGATTACAATGGTTTATTATTGAATAATAAACCAACAAGGGATATTGAAAATTTAAAGCTAAAACTTAGGATGAGAACAATATATACATTTCATTGAAATGTACAAAAAAAAAAAAAAAATTTTAAAATTTGAGTAGCATATTATCTGGAAGAGGCTTTGTGCTCTAAAAATCGAAAAATCGGCAGTCAACAATCTCTCAAAAGTGCTCTAATATAAAAATTTAAGAATACGATGATTGGAATTTTTTCCGATTTATCGATTCTCTTAGTCTGTAAATCGAATATTAGTCGAAATTAGTAATCGATGTAAAGTAAAGAAGAAGAAGAATCCTGATTGTGGTTGCTAAAAGGCAGTTCATTAGCGGTGGAAAATTGTGAAGAATGACTTCGACAGCAATGTCATATTTCATGCGAAGCACGGGTTTTCCGTTAGTGTAACATATTGTTGAAAGCTATTGGGAATGTGGAAAGGAAAATTGCGGTATTCCAACACATATGTTTCGATTTACATGAATAAGTGGGTCAATCAAGTGGGTATGAGTGCATTGAGAGCACAGTACTAGAAGGTGGAAACTAACAGCGTGCATTGAACCAACTTTCATCCTGTGTGGGAAACAAGATTTGGATGATAATGTCGCAGATTAAGCAAAATTCGTTAGGGTCTAACTTATATGCCTACTGCCCCTTGAAACGGAAATGGAATTTGCTGGTCATTTTCAACTCGTAACTGAGTTACTAAGCGGATTCTGGCCAAGGGTTAATGACGATCGTAAGGGAGCTTCCATTTATGTATTCATAGGGAACAAAATGTAGATTTCGAAATCTCCTTATCTTGCTTCCGAGAAATCGCCTTTTAAGCTTCTTTCTCAAGCAGTTATTGTTTGGCTAATTCAAAACGTCGATTGTCTGAAATATCAAATAGGGATTCCAACGATTATTTGTGGCTCACCCCGTGCCCAATTATCGAACGGAAGAGGATCGAAGGCATTGGCAGTTCATTTGCAAGAATTGAACAAAACGGTTTGTGCTAGTTCACGCTGCACGGTTAATGTACAGAACTGACTTCTCTACTTCTTTGGAGTTGGTTTCTTTTAGTCTTTGAAAAGTAACAAGAACTGATCCTGCACCATTCATGAAAAGCTTTATAGGTGCAGAAATAGCAAGTATTCTCCAGTAGCTTCTTGGTAATTATGAATCCATTTTGGACCTGTATAATTTAAACCGTGATTCACAGAGTACAATGAATCGAATGCATGCCAAAAAGTTTACATACTACCAGTAGTTTTCTGATTTCAAAACAAAACTTTTGAAAAATTTGTGAGAACGTTATAAATGAATGGATATTAGCATAGTTTAATAATTCATGAATTATCCTTCCACGACGACGTAACCGATTCAATAAGTTGTATGATGGGTGGGGTTAGTTAATAATTTCTTCCTTTGCGACCTATTTCTATCTCATTGAATTTCAGTAGTAATATTGGTGGATTTCCACTTTCTGTCAATATACAGTGCCTACTGTGTACCAATGTAGATATTTTTATGTTGATTTGTTTCGTTCAAAGGAACTAGTGAAAGCTAGTGTCCACGAAGTTATATTCAAGGCGAAGTCATCCAATTGTCTTTGCACGTCTAGAAGTCAGTTCCAAGTTATGGATATACAGTGATCAACTGAAGGACCCTATGGCTAATTAAAGTTTATGATTGATCTATCGCGCTGAAATCTAAATAGGGCTCTTTTTATGACACTTACAGTACTAATTACGATGTATGGAGGGAAGAGGCGTTCACTGTATATAAACTACCACAGACTACGTCTAGTATTTATAGATCAGTGATATACGTTGAAGGGTTATTCTAGTTCAAAAATAGTAAACCGCTGTGTGATAATTTCCAGCATTTTTTCCAGTGTCCATGTCGAGAGCATTTATTTAATAAAAACTCCAGAAAATCCATGATTCATTGAATAGTGATTTTAATTCCAATTTTGAAATTTCAAAGCGGAAAACATGCTCTTTTACTTTATTGCCTACATTGGTGGGAAGGGGGAAATGAACGATACATTAGTTGATTACCTGCTGTATACGCAAAATGCATTACAACATACTAGCACCATGTTTAGACTAGGAAGTGAGTATTTTTGAACTTCCAAAGTTGTGAAACCGTGCTCTGCTTGCCAGATACTTGCTGAGGGAGACATGCACTTCATCACTGGGGCAGAAGGACCGGGAGGGTCGAGCCAGGAAGTGCGGCCAGCTGTCCTCCCACATTATGACGTCCGACCCCTTTCACCTAACTCACAAGCGACCTCCTTCTAACTCATAAGACTTCCTCTCTAACTCACAGGAATCGCGGTCATGATTCTGAAGCTTTTGGATGAAAGTATTTTTTCTCGATGCTCTCTAAATGGAAACATGGTGTCCACAGTGTACAGGATGTTACACCTAAGCGACTGACACCTCCGTGTCGTCGGTGACAACACCGATGGTTGCACATTTCTGATCGAATTTATCCCATAACAGTTTGTAACAGTTCTCGCGAACTAACGAGAATCGTTCTATGGAACGTCGGTACGTCACTGAAAACACTGCTGCATATACAATGTTCCTACCCCAGCTTTCCCAAAAATAGGAGCTTCTCTCTATTTTGTGCGTGCAGCAAACATCTATCATATAACCCATTATTGATAAACCATCTTGTCGTCAGTATCGCGTAGAAGATTTTGGAGGCATATTTGAGCTGTAAAACACAAGTAGCATCAAAAACTAAGAAAATGATGAAGCAAACCAAAATAATATGGATGTATTCAAGGTTCAGCATTAGGTCTTGTGATTTTCCCTCTAAATATCAATGATGTTGGCCACCAAATTATAGAGGAAGTATGAGTATGTTAGCCAATGACACTGGGTTGTTGTTATACGGAGAAACATGGTCAGATGTAATGCATTTGGAGTAAAATGCTGAATAACACCATAGAAATGTGTGATGGACGTGGTTAGTTTGCCCTTCCCGATTCTTAAATCAGACGCCTTCAAGCGTCTGGGTATCCTCTGAGCGTGGCGGAGCATTAAACCGCATTCAGATCAATGGAAGGGGCAGCTATATCGTTCCATCACCTTACCTTACCATGTTTAACATGACAGAAATCAACGCCACAAAATCAGTATGTGTACCTGCATTTAAAAGGAAATTTTAAGCGGCATGGGCGGGAATTCAGCTACACTGTCTTTAGGGGTTACTAAATTGAAGGTCGCCAATGTCCAAATATTGAGAAAGTGCAACATTAATGTTATCGTGAGGTGTGGCGGGTTAGTAAAATGGATTGCTCAGTCCATGTGCAGAAGCTTCTAGATAAGCTCTGAAAGTGTGAATTTAAAATCAATTCTTGCCAATGTCGTCTTTTATAACACCATACTTAAATCGGCAATAGAATGTGCAATCGTTATTTATGGAGGAATTTATGAGGACCTAATAGATTGCACTTATCTCCTTCAAAGGAGAACCCTGGTTATATGAATCAAGTTACCAAAAAGAACCGGCTCCAAATTCTTTCACTGGGGTTTATTATTCAATTGGCTTGCGTTCATGATTTGAATTTATACTAAGCTTTGGAGTGTGCATGTTTCACAGGTGATAGAGCGATTATTGAATTTCAGGAGGCACACGAATATGATCAACTGATCAATCCAAATAGGTATTTTGGTTGAGAACAGATTTACGTGCTCTATGCATATCTCCTGAAATTCAATAATCGCTCTATCATTTGTGAAACACGCAGCACTCCAAAGATTAGTAGAAATTCAAATCATGAACGCAGGCCAATTGAATAATAAACCCCAGTAAAAGAATTTGCAGCGTTTTGAGTTGACTATCTTCCTGTACACATCAAGGATGTATTTATAGAAGTGCGTGAACCTAGAATAAACCCCTAACCTTGATTTTTTAAATATAATCAGAAAGCTGAGTAATGTACGTTGTCTTCAAATTATTCACTCCAAGCTCGACGGAGTGGAAACCGTGTAAGACTGAAGTTTCGTATTTTGGGACTTGAAAGGGGGCAAAGAGAGAACCGTTAAATAAAGCAAGCGGTAAACTTTTAATTGCTCGTTTCAGAGTGACAAAGCGAAAGTGGAATTTGGAATCCCTTGAAGTATGATCTTAGTCCTGTATTCATTGAGATTGACTGTTTCGCAACATCCATTTATTATTGGGCACAGAGATTGTTTCTGTTCGTGTTGCCTTGACAAGAGTAACTAAACAATAAAATGAGGCGCTTGGTGTGGAATACCAGAAACACACATATGAACGAATATAAGAAACAAATTGTCTACGTTTTAATTATAATAAATATGACCATTTAAGGACGTGCGTTTCAGGAGAGCTCGATCGGAGCGCCGTTCATGCTTGTTGATTCGTATTGATGAGTATGTTTAAATACTCAAATCTCTCTCAATCCTTTTTCTCTCTTTTTTTTCATAGCGTAGAAATGAGATAAAGGGTTTTTATATAATGTACTCCTATCTCCTTGTAATAATAACTTACTTTCCAGTGATATCTTATCTAAACGCTGCAAATTCTTTCACTGGGGTTTATTATTCAATTGGGTTGCGTTCGTGATTTGCATTTCTACTAAGCTTTGGAGTGTTCGTGTTTCACAGGATAGAGCGATTATTGAATTTCAGGAGATATGCATGGAGCACGTAAATCTGTTCTCAACCGAAATACCTATTTGGATTGATCAGTTGATCATATTTGTGTGCCTCCTGAAACTCAATAATCGCTCTATCACTTGTGAAACACGCACACTCCAAAGCTTAGTATAAATTCAAATCATGAACGCAAGCCAATTGAATAATAAGCCCCAGAGAAAGAATTTGCAGCGTTTCATGCATATCAGAATGCTTCAACCCGTGTATCGGCTACAAAGCCTTTTAAACCAAAACCCCAGAGTTCACTCCAGTATATACTACATCATTACATCTACATCACTACATCACTAGGTTACTGATATCAAAACAAAAACAACAATAAACCAAAATAGCGCGAATGTTGCCACCATAAATCGGGCAATAGATCGAGAATGGTTTGACCTACGGATCTGGGGAGGATCTAATTCGATTCCTCGTGGATTGATCTTCAAAAAGAGTACAAATTTATGCCGCCTTGACTTTTTTGAGGTTTTTAGGGATTTTACAAAACATTTACAACCCTTAAAGGGCACTTTAAATTAAGTGAGAGAGCTGGCTCAAGAATTGGGACGTCGTCGGACCAACATTTTGATTTTTCCTGAAAATTTCAGCTTTTTGCTTCAGCTGTTTGGGAGAAATCGTGCGTACGGCGTACGGCGGACGGACGGAAAATTTTTTTATTGCAGATTCGGATTCTACACCCTTTGAAACGTAAACCATGAAATTTTCAAGGGGGGTTAGAATTTTTTTTTTCAAGAGCGATTACAATGGTTTATTATTGAATAATAAACCAAAAGGGATATGTAATGTGGAAACCATGAACCTTTATGGAATAACTTGCATAATTTTTGAAACTTTTATCACTCTTGATTCAGTATTTGATTGAAGACCACCGTGAATTCACGATTCCCTAAGCATGGACGCGGACCTGCTTTTAAAGCGCGTGTCAGTTTGGGCAAAATGTCATCTAATGGAAACCCATGTTAATTAATAAGACACTCTCCGAAAATTGGCATAAAGGGTTTTAAATGAATTCACAGGTTCAAAAAAACCGAGTAATTCCATTCTGATCCTCCGAGGCCTCGTTAGGAAGCTTTCTCTCTGAATAAATGATGGCCCCATTAAAGCCAACAATCCTCCAGGAGTTAAAAAGATCCACAAACCCCGGCACCAGTAACCAGAAAGAAAGAGCTTTTTCAGTATCTCACATAGTTTGAAGTTCCCGCGACGGGGAAGGCTTCCTTTGAATATAACAGATGAAAGTGGAGCACTTCTTAAATATTTGGTTTAAACCCACTCCGCCGTCTTCCCGACTGTTCCCTCTGAATGAGTAAAATCCCTTCCAAAGATCCCCCGAGAAATTATTAACCGAATACGGCAAGTTTTAGGGGGCTTAAAAAAAAATTTTTTTTTTTCCTTTTCCGAAGTTCACTTTGGTGTTGAGTGGAAGTGAAAGGCGCGTCAGGGGTAAATGAAGGGAGGGGCCCTCACAGTCGTTTTTTCTTCGTTGTAATAGTTGAACGCGGGAGGAAGGGGCTCGGGCGGTCTTCATAAAATATTGGAGAACCTCGGAAGGAAATCTTGGTTTGACGGGTTTCATGACAAGTTTTTCAGTCTTGGGAAGATGTACAAGGAAGGTGTTTCATTTAAATTTCGATAGTTAAGGGGATATTTACGTGAAATGCTCCCATAATCGGAAACATGTGTGGCAATCACCTTGACACTGCTGACCTCCTATCTTGAAGAAAAATGTCTGCAAATATGTATCGGCAATGTAGCTTCTTCTCATACACCTACAATAGTTGAACATTACGTAGAGGGTCCCTCTACAATCGTTCCATCTGACAAAAGTTGATTTTTCCAGGAAACGGAAAAAAAGCTGAATATCATCTCAAATGAGTTCCAGAATATTTTCCTCTAAAAACAGAAAAAATAGGTTCTTTAAAGTAATATTCCGTGATTCCAGCCTCAAAAACATTATTCAGATTCAGATACAGGAAGAATTTATTAAGTTTCAATGTAGGGACTTGCGTTTTGTGTAGTTGGAACGTTTAATGGTGAAACGCTACGAGTGAGAGTGTTTGCCTGTTAACGTTTTAATCCTGTCAGAGGTAGGTACCTGAATTGAAGATAGTTAATGCTTGATTCAGCAAAATAATATGCTGATAGGTATAGCCCCCCCCCCTCCCAAATAAAAACGGAGTTAGATAGAACGTTGTCTATATTTCCACGTAAAGAGTTACACTGTTAAATCAGTGTCATCATCAGTAACAAACATGAACTGAAAGTACATCACAGAAAGCATATCTTATAAAGGATCGAGTGAGAGGAGATTGAATCCTATTGGCTCAAGGAAGTGAAAGGGGGGGGGGGAGGACTAACCAATGACACTCAAGGCTTACAATGGGAAAGGGGCACAAACAGTATCATAATGGAGAGGCGGAACCAAACTTATTGCAAGAAAGAACCCAATAATGGTGAAATATTTTGAGGAATGACATCATTTAAACATTTTCCTGACCTATCACTTTTAACAATTTCGAATTTTTCTAGCACATCCAAAATACCTCCCTTTGGGCAAAAGTGAAAAATCCTACATATTGCCTGTTAGTCAGATCAAAACTAAAGCTATGATTGGATTCATTCAGATGACTTGCAAAGTCAGAATCACCTTTGTTGTCCCTAAATTCCTTTTCATGCGCTTATATTCGTTCCCTAAATTTCCTACCAGTTTGACCACAGTACTCAAGCCCAGATGAACATTTTAGTTCCATTGAAATCGGTCTATCGGTTTCAGAAGTTCTGGTAAAATAATAACCATTCCCAGTTTTGCATATTAGTACTGGTTACTACAACAAAAAGCAACGACATTGATAGGATAAAATCCCGAAACTTGTTCCAATTAAATTAAATCAACTTTTAATGGTGGTCTCAATGTTGTTTAGAAAGTTTCCAACTCTGTCCTCCAGTTACTGAAAAGTTTTGGCGACTTTGTAACGCTCTCTTGAACCTTGGGCTTGATGAAAGCGATACAGTGAAGTGTAATTCGCCAAGTTAACTGTGCGCACCAACTCATTCCTTAACAATCTTGCAATAAGAAAAACAAGGGCTATGAGATTCACTGATTTCCACCACTCCCACTGTCAGAAGAAATTGTTATGCAAGAGGGGCAGTCTTAGCCGAAAAAGCCGTGCCTAAACTCGTTATTGCCCACTCGAACGATATCTTCAGCCCATTATTACAAATGGACTGAGAATAAAAACCTAGCAATGTATCTTTTGTAGTGCCCTCCGTTCGCCGGAGAACGCATGTTTTCTTTCCTCTTTTGGTGGTGTTGGGAACATTTTTCTTGGATCCGATCCAGCCCCTCTCCTTACTTCTTGGAAGTTTTTATTGTGTTCTATCGCGACCCACACACAGCGGGCGAAGTCTTATTGTCAGTATCTTGTCCCACTCACACACACTCCCCACAACTGTTTTCCGAAGTAGGTTGAGAAATAACAACCATCTGGAGCGACGCTTCACGTCGTTTCCAACAAATGTACATGGTTTCTACAATTCACAATGGAGCTACAGGTGTTTTTCTGTGTATAAAACCTTAAAATTGTTCAACGGAAGCTTAAGAGCTTTAGATCTTTTCTGTATGGTGATTCTGATACCCAATATTTACAATTTTTTACAATTTACAATAATTTAGGCACTATGAGGTCTATTGAGAAAAGATCACACCAGATGTAGTAGGTACTTCATTCATAATCACTTCAAGTTTCGCAGGTTAAGGGTAGGTACTGTGCATTCCATCCCTCCTGAATTTCATTTGGAATTCATCACAGTTCACAGGTTATTACTATCGCCTGGAGTTCCCAAGGAACGTACACAGGAACTTTCAAGCAACAATTAAGGAACTCATTTTGTGACAATAGGTAAACCTGCCTCGCTTGCATAAGGTCAAACGAGGTCATTCAGAGATGTATCTTGTGGTACAGTACATTTTGAGGGCATGATACAAACACTAATAAAAAAACGCTGCAAATTCTTTCACTGGGGTTTATTATTCAATTGGCTTGCGTTCATGATTTGAATTTCTACTAAGCTTTGGAGTGTGCGTGTTTCACAGATGGTAGAGCGATTATTGAATTTCAGGAGGCACACAAATATGATCAACTGATCAATCCAAATAGGTATTTTGGTTGAGAACCGATTTACGTGCTCTATGCATATCTTCTGAAATTCAATAAGTCGCTCTATCACATGTGAAACAACACACTCAAAGCACAGTAGAAATTCAAATCATGAATTCAAGCCAAATGAATAATAAACCCCAGTGAAAGAATTTGCAGCGTTTTTTTATAGAACCTCAATACCCTCCCCCCACAATAAAAACATCTATAATTTATCAAGTCACTTTAGCACTCGTATTGCGTCAAAACTTCCCCAAATCCAAATTTAAAGGATGTAGCCAGAGGTAGACTGATGTAGAGGGGACACACAAATATGATCAACTGATCAATCCAAATAGGTATTTTGGTTGAGAACCGATTTACGTGCTCTATGCATATCTTCTGAAATTCAAAAGTCGCTCTATCACATGTGGAACAAGCACACTCCAAATCTTAGTGGAAATTCAAATCATGAATGCATGCCAAATCAATGAAATTGAATAATAAACCCCAGTGAAAGAATTTGCAGCGTTTCATGCATATCAGAATGCTTCAACCCGTGTATTGACTATAAACCCTTTTAGGAGTTCTATCCAGTATCCACATTCACTACATCAATAGGTTATTGCGATAAAAAAAAAAAAAAAAAACTCTTGTGTTTGTTTTGATTGCAGTAACCTAGAGATATAGTGAATGTGGATGCAAATGTTGGTACCATAAATCCCTACATCCATACATCGGGAATAGTTTGAGCTACGGACCTGGGGAGGGCTCATTCGATTCCTCATGTAAAGTTCTTTAAAAAAAAAAAAAAGGTCCAAATTTAGGCCGCCTTGACTTTTTTTGAGGTTTTTAGGGATTTTACAAAACTTTGACAACCCTTAAAGGGCACTTTAAATTAAGTGAGAGAGCTGGCTAAAGAATCGGGGCGTTGTCGGACCAATATTGATTTTTCCTGAAAATTTCAGATTTTTTGTTCCAGCCGTTAGAGAGAAATCGTGCGTACGGCGTACGGCGGAGGAACGGAAAAATTTTTATTGCAGATTTGGATTCTACACCCTTTGAAACGTAAACCATGAAAAATTCAAGGGGGGTTAGACATTTTTTTTTCTAGAGCGATTACAATGGTTTACTTATTTATTGAATGATAAACCTAAAGCATTCGCCATGGGATGAGTAGAATCGAGAATGAGCTAAACAATAAAATCAGTCCAACATTACGTATAAAAACATACTTCATCTGTTAACATTGACATTCCTAAACACCATTCCTTATTTCTCTCTAACATAAATAGTGAAAGGAAAGACATGGATCAATTTTCGTTTAAAGACTTTAGTTTTGGATTTGGTTTCGGACCTTGGTTGGCGGGAACCTGCATAATCCTCGGTTTTGTTGAGTATGAACTCCTAGCCACTCGCACTCTTTCCCAAAAAGTCGAAGTCCTTTGAAACTCCCCTTCTTCGAGCTCCTCACACAAGCCGCAAAAGTTACAGTATTCATGTAGGATTGAATAGAATCACGACTTGGCAAGTGCGAAAGTACCTTGACGAAGAATTACATCAGAAATGTCTCCTTTTTAACCGACGCAGTTGTAGGAGAGAATATTTTTGGAAGAAATTGAGATTGTGGAAATTCACAAAACATTTAGCGCAACTCTCTCAGGACTGGAGTTTGCCACTTTCTGCGAAATGACTCTATTACACTCGCATCTATAATTCATTAGATTTTAATTGTTATCAACCTACTAACAAATCACCAAATTAAGGTGGGTTTTGTTTTGTAGTTGTGTTCTACAGGCCTCAGGAAGTTCAATAAACTGGACGAAATGTCGGCTTAGATACACACGAATATCAGTGCACATAGCTGTATTATTCGTCATTGTTTCCATCCACACAGCCTTAATAACCTATTACCATGTACTGATTCGCTCTGTAATCGCGACCTTTAGTAGGTACCTGGTTGTTTGGCTGGGTGCCAGAACACCATTGTTAGGAACTCAACCCCACTCCCTCGGTTCCATCCGACGCCGACGTTCTTCGACGTCTTGTTAGATTCGTATCAGACGGAAAATAGCCG